>OU862885.1:5000-2496003 GCA_917880725.1 Selenia dentaria | reverse complement strand
ACCCCTAAGAAAGGGGGGAAAGGGTGTGCACCGAAAGAGGGCGTGTGGGGCTCAGTCCCACTAAAACACTATGTGAGCAATCCTCTGCCAGGGCGGAGCGAGATGGGGTGGCGCTAGCATTCAACATCTCGCCCCAGCGGTAAGCTTGGATTGCGTACAGTAGGCCTCAGCGCCTGTGAAGGGATTATCTTCGCTCACCAAGGGCACCCTCTAGACGTGTAGGGCTGTGCAAACTGGCGAAGAGTCCCTTGACTCGCGCCGGAGCAGCTCGGTCATCGTTGTCCCTGACCCGCTCCGCGGTCTCCTTCTGCGTCATCGCCGCTCTGCAGGTGTCCATTACCTGCCTCGATCTCCCGCTGCATGGAGTTTACCACACTCAGCAAGGAGAGATCTCTGCCTATTTCCGTGGAATGCTTGTACTGCTGGGGACCCCATGCGGCACACACCTTCAGCGCGTGGAGCACCGTATTCTCCAGCGCTACACGTTCGTGGGAGGCTGGGGTCGCCTCCCGTCTTTTTTTTGCCTCCCGGCGATTTGGTGCACGTGCTTTCCGTAGCATCGATGTCCGGAAAGGAACTGCACCCAAACGGAAGGTCAGCGACCAGAATCCCCGCCTAACTCACCTCTGGAGGACCGGGTGGATGGCCTCCACCGTCTACTGTCCAGGGACAGGTGGAGCCAGGTCCTACGAATATTGGGGCTAGTCAGGCGAAGTGGACCCCAGATGCCCACCTACCGTCCAGGATGAAGAAATAATTAATTATTTCCTCATAATATAATAAAATATTTCATTTGGGCTCCAACCGAAATCTGGACCCCGCCCAGATTCACCGTTCCTGGACGGGACGTACCCCGAGGCCCATGGAACAGTAGGGCCTCGGTTTTAGAAAGGGGCAACCTCCAGTCCTAGAGCACGAATGCGGTCGATCACGAGGGTTGTCTTGGTGCTCACCCCTATGGCATCAACGTAAGGAACTAAAGAACATTTAGACTTGACATGATTTATGTCACCTACTTATATTTTAACCTTTAATTTATACATTTTGTGTGTTCTTAATTTTTTTTATAAAAAAATTCTGAAACGGATTTTTTTAGTTTAAGTAATTTATAGATATCACATATGTAATAAGTTTGCACTTCCATATATTGATCATCAGTTGAATTCGTTTATTGTTCTTCGATTTTCATATGTATACGCGTCATTGCGATACCACAGTTGGGGACAGCGGCTATTAAGATACAAAAATTATCTTGGTCTAGTTGAGACACCGATAAGGAACTATTCGTTAGTTCTGCATGCAATTTACAAATATGAGATATACTGTATCATCTATTTTTAAAGTAAGTATACTTGCAATAAATTTCAAAACAAATTGCATTTATCTAATATTAGACTTTAATGGTCTTAATTACGATTATTCGAATAATCGGATGTGGTGTCAAATTTGATAATTCGATGCCACATCGTGCGTCAATCATAGATATATTATCCTAAAGATACGATAACTGCTAAAATTTCTTCGTTGCATCGAGATATATCGCCACTTGGAGGACACCAGCAAACTTACACAAAAACTTCGAGATCAGAAATTAGGAACCTAAATTTGTAGACTTTCGTATCTACAGATGCTTGTATCTTCATTATGTAGCAATGGTTTCATTTACTACTGTAATAGTGTTGCCATGTCTATTTTTCTCTATGTCACTAACCACTACAGTGTGTTAATTATGTACAGTGTTGACTCACACTAATTAATTATAAATGTATATTACATTTGATAATACAATGGCGACAATACAAATGAATATTATTAACAAACGTATTCCTAAATAGTTAGTGCTATTCATAAGTGAATCATCGAGTTGATGGGGTCGATAAGGGCCTCGATTCTGACAAGACATCTTAAACTTCTGCTTCTTATTTATACATAGATATCTCGGAAAATCCCCGTTAAATTGGGATAAAACGCAAACATCTCCGGTTCAAATTTCATCGAAACTCGTCGAGCTGTTTCTGTGTGAAGATGTAACAAACTCACATCCACACGCACTCGCAAACATACGCATTTATAATGTAAGTGTGAACACATTCAAAAATCAGAAACCATGTTATTCAGATAAGTTTATTCATATCTTGTACTAGTGGCTGCCCGCGACTTCATTCGCGTAGTAGGCTCGGCCTTTAGACTCGCCATAACCTCACATCTTTTCTTGGTTTTTCTTTCATAACAACATTCTCCTGACAATAATTAACACAACAAAAACATAATTAGCGAGATTGTTCCATCCGTTCTCAAGTTATAGAGTGACCGAGATATATGTGTTTCTTTTTTTTACATATATAGATAGATTGTATTGATGAATATTAATTAATATTAATTGAATAACAATTGGAAAATTTCAACTGATTTTGACGAGGAACCATGTTTATTTTATCAACATTCTAGGACAATAGTTTAGAAAAAAAGAAATACAATATGTTTTAATCTATAATATCTTTTAAATGACTTTGTTACTTATAAAAATGTACAAGTTATTATTTTAATATAGTCGATAGTATTCCTAAAAGTAAATAAATAAATAAAACTAAATATATTTTAGTTGTAATACAATTCAAAGAGTAGCACAATTGTTACGAAGTAATCCTATACGGAAGTAATGCAAGAGTTTTGCATCTTCCTACTTACGGGCGCAAGAAATTTTATTTTATATATAATAAATAGTCAAATTCAATTACTATTAATATGTTTTTACTCAAAATTCTAAATCTGACGAAGGCAATGTCCTCTTGACAAGATTTTAAAATTCTTGAGCGTTTTTTTCTGGTTTGTAATTAATTTTACCAATAACAGCTATAGCAGAGCGTATAAACAGTATACTTACAGCTTAACAGTTAGATTTAAGTTGTCTAGTCAGAATCGAGGTCAGTATGTAAGTATAGCGAATGCAGTTACATCAGTGTGTTCTACAATTAATTGTGTACTTTAGAACACCAATCTCTTATCAGTTAAGTTACTGGAAATTAATAATATTCAGCTCGACGGAAGTGTAAGGACACGATCATTACATGCATGTTACTTTCGTGGCGTAGTTGATAAATTACCACGAGCGAAATGTTGTATGCTTGATATTATGTTCTAATTAGCTTTGCAATGAACATTTTGATTGGAAGTTGAGGCATAACTTTAATAGTTACCGTATGTTACGAGACACCGAAATTTTCATATAAAATTAAGTTGTGAAGGCCACCGACTTGTTAATCAAAAAATGATATTTTATGTGAAATAATTATGCGAATCCTTTCCGAAGTTGATTTGTCCGTGTGATTTGGAAAGTTTGTTGTAATATTGTTCGAGAAAGTTCAAATTGTGACGAATAGTCGGTCTTTTGTCAATGTTAGCGACATTTGCACGTACAAACTAAATATTAATGTAAGCGAAGTTTACGATTGGCTGCTGGGTACAGCGCAGCGCCGCTTGTCGCGGGCTCGATCCCGAACGGGTCAAACATTTGTGTGCATGAACATGTCTGTTTGAGCTGTGTCTGGGTGTGTATATAAGTATGTATATCAGTCATCAGGTTACCATAGTACAAATTTTGCCTAGCTTAAGACCTGAAGACCTTTTGTAGTTGAATAACAAACAATTCTGGTCATGAAGTACGAATAGTTTGCATGGATGATGTTAATCTCTGCTCTTAATGTCAACTCTAGACCAACTTGGCATGTGAATATAAATATCAACAGCAGGAAACATATCTTACATCCGGGACAACTACCTTGAATACCGTTTCCAGCACACACTAAATAGATATATGTAACATCACGCCATAAGCATAGGCGAGGTAGTATAGGATAATCTCTATGAACCTAAGTATACCGAAGCTGCCCTACACGATGACCACGGAGATGCGAAAGACGACAGAGAATCATTTTAGGATATAAAAACAAGCAGTTTGAGAAAAGACGAGTTTCAAGCACATGGTTCCGAGTCTACAGCGCGGCCAACTTTCCGATATAACGACACGTGGTGACGGGGCATTAACTGCTGTACAGGTAAAAGGAAGGACCCGAAACTATACTACAAGCAAAATTAGACCTTAAGATTACATAAAAAATAAGCCGTGTTTTCAGATGTCCCAGAAGTTGTCGTCGAGAATAAGGATATTGACCTCAGGGTGCTGCCCGCGGTCGACCCCAAGCCGGCGGTGGTCGCTCAGAAGAGATCGTCTACTGAAATGACTGTCGAAGGAAAACCAAAGAAGAATAAGATGGACAAGTTTGATATGTACGTATATTTTATTTTCTATTTCCTGTTTCAATGTAGCTCTTATTATTGAGTGAACGCTTCGTACAATACGCACCGCGAAAGATGAGACTTGACAAGTGTCAGTAGTGGAGGGCTTGCGCAGGTACAGTCGTGTAACAAAATAGTTATCCATAATGTGTAATTTTATTCATGGATTTTTTGATGACATTTGGAACTGGGTATAGCAATACGGAAGGAATGTTGGAAGTTGTTAACACATTTATATATTTAACACTTTGTCAAATAGTATATCGGTTAAAAGTTCAGGCCTCAATCTTTTTACCGGTAGTGCAAAAACTGGGCAATAACTCTTATACTAAATCTAATTTAATCTCTAATCTAAATTTGCATCCTTACCAATCGTTTTACAGTATATGATTTAGTTGCGGCCGTCGGCGAGTATTTGTATAACCTGCTTCAAATTTCATACACTTTCCTTTGTTTTTCTGTCGTATATAGCACCACTATAACAAAGTAGAAATTTATAAAAGGTTGCACTCCACTGTACGGAGTCGTATTGAACTCTTAAACGTTAAATCTGAATACGTCCCCAATGACAACGTATGTGTTATTAAACAAATATTACATACTACTAACACGCGCTTTATTGACTTTAGTGCCACTACTAGTAACAAACTAGTAGTATGAAGTTTCACAAATTATCTGAGGTTTCGTCCGTGTGCCATGGTGCATAGGGCCGGTCAGCCTGAGTAGATATCATGGCTCATGCTATTAGGTCTCCAACAGCGAACGATCATGAACTTTCGCAAACAATATCAGATGTTTCCGGCTCGTCACTCCGTTAGTGTATGTATCTGTGGTGCATTTATGAAATATGAACACATCCGTGAATGTTACCTACATGGCCAAATTTGGTAATATAATTTATCTGACTATATTTACAGTCTATTCGGCAATGAAGACGTCGACTTACGTCAGCTACCTCAAGTTGAAGAAATAGCCGCTCCACCACCCCCTACCATCACCGAATGTCTGTCACCGAAATCTCCCATAAAGTCTAAAAGCCCAGAACCTTCACCAATGGAAGAAGTAGAAACGCCTCTCTCACCCACGGGCTCTCCGAAGAAAGACTGGAACGAAGTCAAGGAAAAAAAAGAAAAAGAAGAAGTTAAAAAGACTCCATCCAAGTTGGATCTAGTAAGGGCAAAACTTGCAGAGGCTACCAAAGGGAAGGATAGACTTGGACGTCCGCTACTGTTTAGCAAATCGCCGAGTGAGTACACCTTATTTATTATGGCTATAATTATACTGGTAGTTATTTCTATACATAAGTAGGAATAATATTTATTTATATAGTATCTTGAATGTACATTAATATTCCCTGAGCGAATACCTGCTCCAGTTGTATATTAGTTTGAATTGATACATGCAATGGTTTCTTATTATGTTCATAATATTCCAGGCATAGAAAGAGAACGCCGCCGAACACTAAGTTCTGACGACACTGACATGCGTTCCGAGAACGGCGAAGATTTTGATACGGAAGACCATAAAAAGACGATCTCCATCATTATGTCGCAAGCGAAAGAACAGTTTAGCGATGGACAACTAGACAAGAACCAATACAATGCACTCATGTATCAAGTCCTACAGCTCAATGAAAAATTAAAACTGAAAGAAGCTAAGCAAAGAGAGTCATTAGAAATTTCTAAGAGGAAGCTCAAAGCGCATACCAAAGAGAAGCCTAAAGTGTCGAGTCCGAAGTCGTCGCCAAGCGAACGGAATCGATTCGGAGATATAGACGAAAGGATGCTACCGTCAGTCTTTCTCGATACACCACCCGATAGCCAAGGTTTCATGCAAGATTCCGATATGAGAAACAAGGATGGAGTCGATGGCCATCCAGGATTGCTACCGCGGCCACCGACCATGCCAATGTTTGGACCCAACATGCCAAATATGCCAAACATACCTTTTCCACCCGTTTGGAGAGGCCAACACAGACCGAGAACAGAAGAATTTGCACCGAGACGATTTAGGGGGCCTGTCCCGACGTTCTTTAGACCTAAATTCGATACGCGAGGTCCCAGAGGTCCTTTCGATATGCCACCAATGCCTATGCCGCCGCTACCGATGCCCCAAATCGGCATTTGCCAAGGAGACTGCCCGTTACAACCTTACGAAAGGAGCGAGTCGCCTCCGCCTTTAGGCGCCCCGGGCTTCATCGTCCCGCCAACAGATTTCAAAGTCATAGAATACATAGACCAAGACCCCGTCAAAACTATACAAATAGATGGCATACCCCGAGAAATCAGGTTTTACGATAACACTGCTGTAATTATGTTAGACTGGGACGATCCAAGAGAAATCAAGTTCCTCCCCGGATGTAGAAGGGTCACCTTCGACAACAAGGACTCTGTAGTGCTATCCTTCAACGAAGGGTACAAACAAGTAGAGATAGAAGATCAGGTATTTGATATTAAATTCGGCGCGCCCACGAGAGAGTTATACATCAATAGAAGATGGCACGAATGTTTCTTCGGCGGAAGTCCTTTAGGCGTCATAATTGAGGGCAAACCGAGACTGGTGCATTTAGAAGGTCCTTTGCCCCAAGTAGATATAGGGAAAGAGAAACGAACGGATCTAGTGGCCGGAAAAATCAACCTTATTGTAAATGCCACACAGATGTGTCCAGTATACTTAGACGCTAAAGTCCAGAAGTTCGTCATTAATAATCAAGTGTTTACCATCCGATTCGTCGACGCGTTGAGAACGGTTTTGATAAACGAGCAACCTTTCAAAGTGGAATTCGGGGATTTGCCGAAGCCTATATTTATCGGGAATGAGAAGCATTTTATTAGATTTTCGGCATTGCCCCGAAATATAAAGCCTGGGTTCGTGCAAATAGCTCAGATGGAAGGTTGTGGAATCCCGACTGTGCCGATTCTGCCCATCACTAAGGCGGAAAGCTTGAAAGATGAGGCGATGGAAACTGATGAAGTGCCTCTGGTGAGACCAGTGAAAACGCCTAGTCCAGATCAGGTCGCGCAGGAAAGTCAAGGTAAGAAACATCAACTTATTCATAATCAATAGTGTATTTTTATACAGATATACTCATAATCAAAAGCCCGATACAGATCGAGAAAACCACATTAAACATTCCTGCTCACATGTACTACTTACATTTTAGTCACATTCGATCTATGCAATTTGTGCTTTATTATATGTCCTTCGATTCGAACACGACGGTTCTTATGTAGGTGAAATCAAGCCTTTTATTATTTTTTGTTACACGACATACAACATATAAATTATTAAGCTTTAAAACCGACCAGGACTAGCGTAAAATTTACCGGAAAATACCTTATGTCAAATCACAATTCAATAATAAATACTTTCGTCATCAGGTCTCGACATGCTGGCGAGTGTGATGCCAACCAGCATAGAGTTGGCATCGGGTTCAGACTACAGTCTTGCCGAGCCGTTGTTCACCGGCAAACCGGACAAGATCCCCGGCTTGGAAACCACGACGGAGGAGAAACCGCCAGTGCTTCTGCCGGTGCTAGGCAATATCAACGTTACTGACCTCTTCGCTAAGTTAGTGGCCACCGGGATTGTACAGGTAATTACAACAAGAAATATTTTAATCAAATCAAAATGTTTTTACTGTCACTCAAAAAAAATACACTATGGGGTTAATAACCAAAATCAGGAAATAAAGTTAAAGGTACAATATATAATTCTTTGAGGCCAAAAGGCCACTTAGCATTTACGGCTTAAAATATTGCCCATGCAATAGAATAGAAATCAATAGATGAATATTATTTGGAAGAGAACATTGATATGTTATTGTATGTTACATTCAAATTCCGTCAGGCTTCACTAATTTCTATACCTGAATCAACCCTGTTTCCTTTCACATTTGGACGAGTTTCTCATGCATGGAGAATGGTGTAATTATTCAGTATTGCCACACTTTAAAGTATCGATTTTGTAGATTGTAGTGTTAAAGTTGTGTTGTGTGTAAAAAATATAAAGTCTATTATATTTTATTGAAGGTTTTTGGGGTGTCTCCTTGCTTGTTCTATATTTATGTTCTTCAAAAAAGGGGCCTGTAGTATATTATTGTTAGTTACGAGGGTAGGTGTCTTACCCTCACGGTTTATGTATAAATAAATGTCAGTGTTCAACCAACTTGCGTGTGTTTCACTACAGGGCCAAACATTTAAGGTCTGTCTCACGAAAGATAACCCACGGTTGTCGGTGAATCTAACTAAGCCCCATACAAAAAGTTGGCTTTCCAGCTTTTTTTGCCTATGCAACACTATCGCCACAGCTGAGGAACTTCTATCGTGAAAAGGACTCTAATTACAACCATGGTGAATGTGTAATAGAATTACCTACTCTATTGCAACTAACACATGTATGGCAAAGGTGAAATGATCGACGAAGGATCTTGCAGCTTGCAGTCAGTAAAATCAGTATTTTGAAGCAATCAGTTTCTGTTCCTGGTTTCTTTAACTTTTACAGTATGGCAAGTTAAATATAATTTTTGTTACTAGGTACAAGCTAAGACGGAAACAAAGGCTGACAGTAAGGTGGAGGAAGCCAAGCAGAAGCAACAAGAAGTGGACAAGTCCGTGATACACAGGGTGGATCTACTGCGGCCTGAGACCTTGAGAGTGTAAGTAATCTGCTAATCAATTTTTGTAAAATATATTTTTTCTTATAATTATTGTATAATCAAAACTTCGAACATGATTAAGGAAATAATAATTAACTTTACAACAGTATAACATTATGTAATAAAATTTAACAACATCAAACGGAATAAATTGTGTATATTTGATTTGCGTATATATTAGCCCTAATGCAGCTAGTATCATTAACAGTGTCTTAATTTCAGAGTTCGAAAATATCCGATATTTATTATATCAAAATATCGGATATTTATCCGACATACAGGTTGGTTTTTTGAAACGGGCGGCCATGGCCAAGTTCGGAACCACGAGAGTTAGAGAAAATCGTGAAAGGAGGCACGCCCTTGATTTATAAGAAAATAATAACTGCATATTTAGTTATTTTAAATCTTTTTCTTTTGACGGAAATTGCCCTGAATGGTTTAAAAAAAACCTGTATTATTGAACTAATGGATTCTGTTGCTGATAAAGATCAATCTTTGCAAAGAAATGCATTACTAAAATTGAAAGGAAATAGATTTTTTTTACAAATTTCGTTTAATATCTCAATTTTACCTAACTAATAAGTTGTGAGATACAGCTATTTAGTTTTGCCATTTAAAGATTAAAACTTACTATTAGGGAGTGTGTTTTAACTTTACTCCAACACTATATTTGGGAAGTAGAAATACAGTAGCCTATATCATTATATTGATCCTGTATAACTATGTTGTACAGCGCTCAGCCGGGCGTGGTGTCGCGGCTGTACGGCGGCATGCAGTGCTCGGGGTGCGGCGCGCGCTTCCCGCCCGAGCACACGGTGCGCTACTCGCAGCATCTCGACTGGCACTTCCGCACCAACCGGCGCGAGCGCGACTCGGCGCGGCGCGCGCACTCGCGCCACTGGCACTACGACCTCGGCGACTGGCTGCACTACGAGGAGCTCGACGACCAACACGACAGAGGTATGCATCCTTGTTCTATCCATCCATGAACTCTTGTCAGAACCGGCGACCCAGGTTCATACTCCGTTATACAACGCTCCGGCTAACTCGCTGGGGGAGATGGTGAATGCTAGCGGGACCCCATCTTGTCCCATATTGGCGGAGGACTGCTCATGGGGACTCCCGTGGCGGAAAAAAAGCATTTTCAAAATATTAGAAAAGCTCGCAGAGGAAATACAGAATACACCCCAAGCGGGATGTCTGTGCAAGACTTAGGACCCCACATTGAATAAGATTAAGTAGTACTAATATGTCAACGATACGATTACGTTACGCTTAGGTACGTATATTTTCGTGCTAGGCCCCCTGGAATAACCAAGTAATAAACTTAAGTATGTACTTATATTGTTTTCCCTTCTGTGTAAATTATGTGAAGCGACTAAAGCGTAATTAGTGATTAATATAATAACGAAAATGTCGTTTATGTCTTATTTTGTTCAGCGTTCGGATAACTAAAAAAGACTTATTTTTGCCACCAAAATGTGCAACTTTTGACCCACGTCCGGAGCATGGTTGTTTTTTGACAACTATGTATTTGACAGCATAATCATGTTATTTTTGGTCTTATGCTCGGTTGAGCGTTCGAGTAGGATGTGGGCAAAAGTGGCGAAAGTTGCAAAAATAAGGTTTTTGAGCTTTACGAACGCTTTAACAAAAGAGCATTCAATGACGACGCCACCGATGCCCTCAAAGCTAAACGAACGCATCTACAATATAGACAACGTTCTAGGATTGCGCGGGGTGCGGTGACTAGTAAACACGTCTTGACTATAGCTCGTACTAGTAAAATCATTATCAGATAGAAAAAGGCTCTAAAACGCGTTAAATATAGTAACAGTAAATTTCGAAAGTAGTGGTAATATTCATCAAAGTGTTTGATGTGCAAAAAACAGTGTAATCTGAGTGAATATTGTAATTCTCGATCGAAAGAAATACAAGTAGCCAGTGGTTTACCCGCACGTCATACCCTATATCGTTGAGTGTTTAATCACTGACGTGAACGCTCTGACTGCACTTTGAACCTGCATACCGGCCGACTCAAGAGGGCGTAGCGTAATTTCGACCCGTCAGATATCGGTCGTGTGGCGCATTGTGTAAGCGTAGGGCTGCCAAATAAACGGACGGTGGTTCGATACTCACAAGCCGTAGTTCATTTTTGCATTC
Organism: Selenia dentaria; assembly: GCA_917880725.1. NCBI lineage: Eukaryota > Metazoa > Arthropoda > Insecta > Lepidoptera > Geometridae > Selenia > Selenia dentaria. The sequence goes on along the minus strand of OU862885.1, from coordinate 2,484,887 downwards.
GGATTTTTATTTTTCGATACAATGGCTACAAAATGCAGTGGTTGCGGAAAACTTATTCAGTCTTTGGAATTCCTAGAATGCAGCAACTGTAATGACACCTATGATATTCTATGCTCGGGAGTTGATTCCGAAGCCTTCAGAAATATGAGCCAAGATGTAAAGGATCGATATGTATGCCCGTTATGCGTCAGTTCTCGACCGAAAGGGGACAACACTCATACTCCGATAGGAAGTCCGGCGTGCTCCCTAAACAGCACCTATGACACTTCAGACCGAGCAAACACTACTCTGGATCGTGTAAATAGCCTTCGAGGGTCCCGCAGACAAATAACAACTACAGCACATGTCAGTGGGTCAGACTCCGAAATTTCACAGCTCATTACAGAAATTAGGCAGCTCAGGGAAGAAATACAAGATGTAAAAGAGCAATATAAAGAAATCGCTCTACTGCGACAAGATGTCCACCTTCTAAAAGACCAACTCGCGTCTATGCCTTTGACACTTGCAAGTAACTTAGATGTCTATGAGAAAAAGATAGCCGCACAAGACGCAGAGATAGTGACTCTCAAAGGGTCACTCAACAGCATGCAAACGTTGCTCAATTCTCATGAACAGAGTAACCTGCGAAACGAGCTAGAAATTTCTGGGGTTCCGGAAGCCGAAAACGAAAACCTGCAACATATGGCACTTGTTACAGCAACTTTAGTGGGCGTCGAGCTGTCCGCCGCGGATATTGATAGTGTCGTGAGGGTAGACCCCAAACGACCCCTGAGTAGCGCGAATAAATCGTGGATGCCGCGGCCTATTGTTGTGAAACTCTTGCGTCGTGCAAAACGCGATGAAATCATTCAGTCGGCGAAGACCAGGCGCAACCTAACTTCAGAGTCCTTAGTACAAGGCACTTCACAGAAGCTGTACATCAATGAAAGGCTCACCAAGTCAAATCGAGCCCTGTTCAAAGAGGCGAGAGAACGTACACGGCTTCATAATTTTCGATTCTGCTGGTTACGCAATGGAGCTATTTATGCCAGACAGTCCGAAAAACAACCAGCAATACTTATACAATCTCACCTTGACCTCGACCAGCACATCGGCCTCTGTCAGGCACCAGCCTCCACGACAGAAACAAGTTAATATAAGTGTATTTAGTGTAATATCTTCTTTATTAGTGTTCTTATATGGCCTTATGCTGGTTTTAATGGTAAGATATTTGTATAACGTTGTAGTACATAACAGAGTTCTAATCACTGACACAAATAGTACAAACACATCAGTTACACAGCCGCACACACAAACGTTGCACATACTAAACCATCCATTACCCAACAATACAGAACAACACGCAAAACAAATCAATACTTTTCTCGATACAATAAACGACATAGACAACACACTTACCATCGACTGCCAGACATGCAATCAATTAGAGAAGTGCAAAGAAATACTCACCAATAACTACAATTTTAAAATTATCTCACTGAACATACGGAGTATACGAAAAAACTTTGATAAGTTCCTAGTGGCATTCCAACGTCTTAATATAAATATGGATATAGTGGTACTTACAGAGTGCTGGCTAGGTAGTGATCCCCCAATAGGTCAAATTCCAGGTTATAACAGCTTTAGCACCAAACATATTCAAAACAAAGCTGGAGGTGTAGTAGTTTTTGTGAAAGACACTTGGAATGTTACAGTAAGTGAACCAGAATTCAAGGAGTCTGAATGTTTAAAAATTGACTTCTCTGAAACTGCCACAGTTTTTGCTATTTATCGTTCCCCATCTTACAAAAATATAGAAAAATTCTGCAACTCCCTTAGCTATGCAATTGAAGAGCTTAGTAACGATGACTGCGTCATCGTTGTTGGAGACGCAAATATAGATATCATAAGCCCATTGGATCGTGATGCCAGCGAATACCTCTGCATGATGTCAGAACTTAAACTGCAACCAGCAATTACAGAGACCACCAGAGAAGATTCTTGTCTAGACCATATCTTTATTAGAACTAAAGCTCAAGATATTGTAGGTATTGTTGGTAAAACCGATGTGACTGATCATTCTATAGTAGCTTTAGGAGTGGCTCTACGGAATGTCGCTACAAAACCACACAGAGACAAGTCGGTATTCAAAACAGACCACAGAGCAGTTGCGAGGGAGCTGCAACAGACAGATTGGTCAAATATACTTACAATGCAGAACGTCAATGATGCTGTTGACGAATTTAACAATATTGTTGCGCTGGCAATATATAAGCACACATGTAGGAAAAGGGCGCCTAGATCTCAAATTGCCCTCAAACCTTGGATCACTCCTGGCCTAATCCGATGCATGAAACACCGGGATAAACTTCATGCAGATCTAAAACAGCATCCGGATGATACTACACGTAAAAGGTTTACCACAGATACAGGAACCTTTAATGATTTACTTCACAAACTTAAGCGTGACTATGAAAGCCGAGAACTTGAAGCCAACAAAAACTCCCCAAAGTCTCTTTGGAAGTCAATTAAAACAATTATTGACTTACCAACGAAACAGAAATCGGCTACAGACCTTCTCAAATGTAAACCAAACAGTCAAGACTCCGCGAACCACTGCAATCATTATTACACGAACGCTGGAGCTCAGCTTGCCAGTAATCTGCTTCAATCCTTGAATAAAACCGAAGAGGAACTGGCAGCAGACCCCAACAGTAGATGTAAGTTTTCGCAATTTCCTGACTCTTTCTTCTTGCAGCCAACCGATGAAGTGGAAGTTGGCAAACTCATTGACAGGCTCAAATCAGACAGCGCTCCTGGTCTTGATGGTATCAAACCAGCGCTCGTTAAAGACGGTAAACAGGAGATTCTATTACCTCTAACACACATCATAAATATCAGTCTTTCAACTGGCACATTCCCTTATCAATGGAAGCTGGCAAGCGTCATACCAATTTACAAAAGTGGACCTAAAAATCTCCCTGAAAACTACAGGCCGATCTCCCTTCTAGGTACGTTTTCCAAAATACTCGAAAGAATAGTAAATTTTCGTCTAGTAGCGTTCTTGGAAAAACGTAATTTATTATCAAACCAGCAATATGGCTTCAGAAAAGGAAGGTCCACAGAAGACGCAGTCGAACTCTTAGTTAGAAAAGTGGCCTCAAACCTCGATAAAAGGCAAAAATCTATTGGAGTTTTTCTGGATCTCGCCAGGGCCTTTGACACCATTTCAGTGAAAATTCTAATTAAGAAACTTGAACGCTTCGGAATCAGAGGCTTGCCTCTGAAATGGTTTCAAAGTTATCTTAATCAAAGAAGCCAATGCATTAAGTTAGGTGATAGTATCAGTGACACACTTCCAGTACATTTTGGCGTACCCCAGGGTAGCGTACTAGGCCCTACTCTTTTTATTTTATACATGAATGACATTCACACATCAGTTCAAGCGACGTCAGATCTGATATGCTACGCAGATGACACTGTGGCTTTGTTTCACGGCAAAACTTGGAAATCGGCATTTCAAAAAGCAGAAATCGGCATGGCACGCATCAAACACTGGTTAGATTTAAATCTCTTAACTCTGAATCTAAATAAAACCAAGTATCTTTGTTTTCACAAGTCTATAATGTCCGAACCTGATCGCCAACAGTGTCTCAAAATTCATTCAGCATGCAGTACGTCCTCCTGTAAATGTGACGTTATCATTAGGTCTCCCTCAGTTAGATACTTAGGTATCACTGTGGATGAACGGTTATCATTTAAGCAACATATATCAGCTCTGGGTAAAAAAACTCGTAAACTTATACATATCATGAGATCTCTTCGAACTGCTGCTAGTGAGCGTGTTCTTCGACTAGTGTACGTCTCTCTGTGAGTCTATTCTGTCTTACTGCATAACTACCTGGGGAGGAACCGGAAGCACGGCTATGTTAGAGGTGGAAAGAGCACAGCGTGCAGTGCTCAAAGTCATGCTCAATCTGCCCTACCGCTTTCCGACTACCGATTTGTACGCAAAAGTAGGTGTGCCAACTGTACGTCAACTCTATATACAAAGAGTTACCTTGGCAGTCCACCAAAAAATAAGGTCCTCCTCAGTTACCTCCATATCACCAAAGAGACGACCCCCTCGCGCTACACAACCTCACGTTAAAACTGCGTTTGCACAGCGTCTCCCAGAATTCAGATTTCCATACATCTACAATAAGATTAATAAAAAATGTGATATTCGAGACAAAAGATTACGGGAATGCAAAGCAATTGTAACTAAATACTTATGCTCACTCACACATGACGACACAGAGAATCTGCTGAAAATTGTCACCTAACATCTACCATTTTGAGCAATTGAATAGAAACACAAACAAACACACACACACACCCAAACACATACACACACAAACACACTCACACACCTCACGCAAAACGCATTTTTACGAATCACAGCAACAAATCTCGCACCTCATACACTCTGTTCGCCGTATTTGTAATTATCTACACACTCAATCACACCATACTCTCCGCACCATAAACATGATATTTAAGCGTAGTGATCGTGGGTCCTGCGATACAGGTTCGCCTAGTGCAGGACTCTCAAGCAATCTGTTAACCTTTATAAGTAGTTCTTATTATATTTAAGATATTGGTTTAAATCCAGGTTATTTTATTAAGGTTAAAAATTTTGTTCTTTTGGTAATCTTTTGTATTTTCTCGGTGTATTCTTTGGTAATAAAAAAATAATAATATTATAGTGACGTCATTCACCGCTGTATTGGGGCCGCTTAATGACGGTACCGCTATCCTGGGAAACCAGAGCTTTACAATCAAAATATTTATTGAAATCTTGAAAAAGGGCGTTTTCTCTGTCAGTTGTGACAACTCCAGTAAGCAAAACAAAAGTGTAAAGTTGAAGAGATTTCAATCAACGTTTGTTTGCAACTGCTCTCCTGCAAGGCTATTATATATCTTAGTTACAAATGTTGCTTGAAATCTAAAAAAATTACCGCTCTTTGATACGTGTCAGTTCCAGTCATCAACTTACTAAAATTTTTGTTTACTGGAGTTGCCAAAACTGACACAGAGCCGCCATTTTTCAAGATTTCAATCAACATTTGGTTGCAACTAATAGATGCATAATAGCCCTGTGATATTTTATGAAACTAGCACAACGGGCACTGGCAGAGCGGTGACAATAGTCGCAGAAGCCATAATCTAAGAACTGAACTGAGATACATAATAGCCCTGCGGTTGTGATCGTCTTAAAATCTCTTTTATCTCATGCAGAAAAGAACTGGTTCGAGAACGGCGGTGGCGGCGGCAGCGCGGACGAGGGCGAAGCCGCGCCGGAGGTTGCGGTGGAGACCCCGAGCGTGGCGGCCGGCGCGCCCGCAGACTGCCTGTGTGCCATGTGCGGAGACAAATTCGACCAGTTCTACAACGAGGACCAGGAGGAGTGGCATCTCAGGAACTCTGTGCGCCATGAGGACCAGAACTACCATCCCATGTGCTTCGAGGATTATAAGGTTGGTGCATTGTCGGTGTATTATTACGTTGTATTGTTACGTCGGGGTGCTCTCTACGTGATCGAATCAGAAATGAGGAGAGCCGTAGCTGAACTAAAGTTACCGACATAGCCCAGAAGATAAGCCAATCAAAGTGGCAGTGGGCAGGGCACATAGCACGCAGAACAGATGGCCGATGGGGCCGGAAGGTTCGGGAGTGGAAACCACGAACCGGCAAGCGCAGCGTAGGTCGTCCACCAACAAGGTGGACACGAGCTGATAAAGGTAGCAGGACGACATTGGATGCAGGCCGCTTCCAACCGGTTCTTTTGGAAAATAATGGGGGAGGCATATTTTCAGCAGTGGACGTCCTACGGCTGAGATAATGATGATAACTATTACCTTACCCAGTAGGGAGAACCATACCGGTTGAATTATGGTATGTAGTAAGGTAAGTATGGTAAACATTAGGTACTTTTATACAGTGTTAGCTGCGCTCCGCGGTTTCATCCGCGTGGTGATGGAAGATGGTGATGATAAATCAAAATATATAGCCTGTTCATTAGGGATAATGTAGGATTCTAATGGTGAAAAGATTTTTCAAAACAGTCAAATACTTTCGGAGCCTATATAATTGAAACCAACAAATCTTTCTTCATTATACTCTTAGATAGATGGCAGCTTACAATTAATTTAACAAATTATATATATGAATTGAAACCAGACTCATCATAATGATATATTGTAATGATACTATTAATAATTATCAATTAATATAGACGTGAAGGAGGTAGATAAGCATGTGTTCAGAGTGTTGTATCAAGGGGTCGTCATTGAAAGAAATATACTAACAAATGACCGAAATTAGCAAATGAAAGAAATATTTTAGGAAACGAAAAAATATACTAGTAAATGATAGAAATATACTAGCAAATGAAAGAAATATTTTAGGAAATTAAAGAAATATTTTAGGAAATTAAATAAATATACTAGTAAATGATAGAAATATACTAGCAATGAAGTTCGGGCAGGCCGTGTGCCTAATGGTAAGCTCCACGGCTCCCCATGACGGTTGCAGTGTGCCCCAGAGCGCCAGCACGACGCTTGTCCTCCTGAGGCATTCGGACTAGACTCTTATTTGGCCAGTAATTTCGATTGCTACAGTGCTCTTCAGAACGATTTAGGTCTTTTGGTGGGAAATTAAACACCAACTTTGTTTTATTTTCCAAAATTAGTGTGAAATCTTTGGGTGCGTAAATTGCACTTTTCAATCATAAATTCATAAATGCATTTTTAATTTAATATTTTCATTGTTATTCTTCATCTGAGGCGAGTTTTAATCTCTCGCTGCACTCAAGACTGGTGTTAAAAGTCTCTCGTTACGCTCAGGAATTAACCCTAGTTGTACTCGGGATTCAATCACTGCTTTATACCCTGGTGTATAACATACCATTATGTAGAATAAGTATATGAAAATGTGGCAATAAACATATATTTTGCTATTTTAAATAGAAAAAAAATTACATATTTGGACGGGATTCGAACCCGTCTCTTCCCACGATCTGTGTCAGATATAGTTTATTATCAATTATAATCTCAGATCAACATTTCATGATACGTAACAATAAGCATGTTTTAGGCGGGACATTACCCTGCCAGCTCTCATCCACTTTTAAATCAGACATATATCGCTACTACCTGTTGCGTGGATATTTAATATAACGCATTAATTTTGAACCTGGTTAGAGGATGAACAAAGGAAACATTAATACTTAAAACGTTTTATTTTAATTGTTGCCTTACCAACACGTAATTTTCAGGCGTCACTAACAAAAGAAGAGCTGCCGCAAGAGTTGCAAGACGACGTGGTCACTCTCGACAAGACCGAGGAAGCCATCGTGATCAAAGACGTGGAGGACGACAGCACGCTGGACGACCAGTCGGACAACGAGTCTGTGGTGGAAGTTGTTGAAGAGGAGCCTGAGAAGCCACAGACGGTGGAACCGGAAGAACCCTTGGAGGTAAGACGCTTGTTCAACATCTAGATACTTCGTTTAGTAGTGAGTTATGCCACAATTTTGCTAATATAATTTATATTATGAACCGACTTCAAACAGGAGGCGGTTATATGTTCGATTGTATGTTTACAGATTTCTCCCCCATTTTTCAGATTCAGATTCATTTATTGCACAAAACATAAGTATTATACATAAGCATGCACATTGTTGGTAATAAAGTCAAAAGTCCATTATGTTTTGCCTATGTAGGCGTACAAAGTTGAGAGATTTGAGCTGCCATTGTCAATATTATATTAAATTAAATAATTATCATAGCAATATAGTAGGTACTTAACTAAATTAATAATATGTCAAACAAATATTCCCAAACAAATATTCCCTCATTCTTGAAATAAGATAATTAAGTGTGTCAAAATGAATTCATCCCTAATAAAACTCAATTATAATAATGATAACATATGTCAAGGTGATTAGAATTTGTCATTAAGGAAGTCATTAATACTATAGTAACATTTTTCTATTAGAAACTTTTTAAATCTTTTCTTAAATAGATTAGTCTCTAATTCTTTGTAGCACTTAGGTATTTTATTAAAAATAGTGGGTGCCATGCAGACTACACTTTTGCGCATAAGCGCTGTTTTTGCTGATTGTGAGGCCAGTCTGTTACTGTCACGCCGATTTGTGGACAGATTCTCAAAATTCGCTTTTGATTGATTCTTCCGAGGAGGCCCCATTTAAATTTCATCAAATACGGTCAAGCACTTTTTGAGTTACATTCCAATAACTGAAAAGTGTTTCGCCTATCTTGATATCATCATTAACGGTGGTTCCCCTAAGTAGGAAAGTCACTAAAAGGGTGAAAAAACATGTTTACCAAACAAAATTGAACCAACTTCAACAATATGAACAACTTCAACAAAAGTGTGAAACAACTTGTTGAAGTCGGTACTATGATAATTCAAAAGTACCTGTTATCACAATATAGTGCGCATTGTGGTTCCATTTTTGGTAAACATATTTTTAGTGGCTAGTTTTAGGGTTTACAACAATTTTGCCTTTTTAAGTCTATTTTTTCTTATTCTAAAATACAATCTAAAAATTATGTAAATACTCATAGATAGTGGATGGATAGTGTTTGGCCACTTTCATTGACATAATCTAAAACATGAATTGCAACTAGCTTTCAAAACTACCGCAAAACGCTGGCACTGTTAGGTGTCAATCAGCTAATTCCTAATTTTGTGTAAGTAGTTAACCAGGCGAACGCCAGAAAACATACTAATACTATGTTTTATATTTCCTTATGAGCATTACCTTCAATGAAGCTCAAGTCTGCGGTAGGATTCGAACTGGTGGTCAACCTTCACTAAACCTGAGCTACTACATGGATAATATGTTTGGATAACTTATTCATTTTAGTTTTTTGGCTGTTGTGGCTAAGTACATGCTCACGACTTTGTGCTTCCGAGGACATGTTGGCCCCTGTTGTTTGTCTTAGAAGCTCTATCAATATAGTTAGCTATGTTAGAGGCATATGGGCGGCCCGAAAACTTTCACACTAAGTCTAGCTACTAGCCTACCCACGAAGCGCTGGGGTATAGCGCTGGTATATACTACTTTTTTTACTATACTTGCAATAGCTTCTACTGACCATCCCTATAACTACAGATTGATGAAGGAGAAGAAGACGACGTGATCTACAAAGCGGAGCCTGTGGAAGAAGTGTTAGTAGAAGACGAAGTAGAAACAGATGATGAGACTCAAGAGAAACGTGCTGAAAGAGACCGACAGGCAGAAATAGACTTTAGCATAATCAAGATCAAGCAGGAACCTGTTGACCCTGGTAAGTAGTTCCAATCTGATGATTTAGTGCACTAAAGTGACGACAAGGACTGTTTATCTTGACAGAGGCACTAACATGTTCATTACCAATAAATATTTATAACATTTTTAAGAAATTCAACAATTTTCATAAATTAAACTATTACTATTACCTAACCGGCAAAACACACACAACACTCGCTTACTCAAACATTGGACAAGCTCGAATCCCGGGTCAACATATTAGATCCCCAACGTGAGTGTTTTGCCGGCTAATAGTAATATGTTAATATGTGTCGAAACCGAGAATTTCGATACAAAAATCTTTTTTAATCAAATTACTGGGCGAAATAAGACCCGTATGGTGAGTACAGTGCAGAGTACACTGGTGGCACTGCAAGTCATGGGCTAGTGTGGCGCTTACCATCAGACGTACAGTACAGTTTGTCTCATCACTTCGCGTCTTTGTGCGCGGTGCATTCCGTCGACGGGCCCGCGCGTGTTGTATTACATCGGAATGTATGAAACACGGCAAATGTCACCGCACTTGATGGGCCGTGTTTGATACATTTCGTTGTAATACAACACGCGCGGGCCCGTCGACGGAAAGCACCGCGCACGCCCCGCGTTTGGTGTGCTGAAGCCTTTACTATTTATACTTATTTATATAAATAAATACACTTCCTCGGGCGGTAATTGATGCTGCGTCTTCCGACTTTCCGTGTCAGACGTCAGGACCGCTAGGCCTCCGATAGTGATAGTGTCAAGCTATTCAATAGATGTCGCTCCGTCTCCATACGACGGTTAAAAATAAAATTGAGAATTAAAATTCGATGCTCGGACTGTATACCTCGGTGGCATAGTGGTCATGGCGTCTGACAAGGATTGTCGTAAGAATCTAAATTTGCAGTTTGGTCTCGCTAAATTATATATACTTACTAAAGATGCTTTTATAATAGTAGAGGGATGGTCTATGAATATGTACATGACGAGAGATTGAAACATATTAAAAACAAACTATAGTATGAACAAAATACAGCAATACTATATTCATGATATTAATTAATAGACTTTAGTGTGCCTATTTTAAAACTTGATAAATGTACTGCTTATTTAACGAAACTGCAATACCTAATAAAGTTAATAATACATTTTTGACAATTTGTGTACTAGCGTAGACGATATAATAGCGTACCGAGATGAATCCTCAAACAAACTATAAATGTTGCCACTATGACACAGTTAATGATGGCTTTTATTAAATTTTATTATCTAAGTTAGCAACAATGATCGTTTTCCTTTTTAGAAAGTTATTACGCACTACGTCGTACATAGATCTAATACACTTGTTTTAGTATTAAACTGATTATAGAAAGTATTCTAGTTTCCACAAAAATGTTTTTTTTTGCATTGGCATTATTTTTAGGCAAACTTTAAGCTTTCTTGAGTACTGTGGATATTTAACATTTCCAAATGGTAATGTTGTTACAGATGACGAACCAATAATAACATCAGAGGAAGATATCACACCGGCTGTCACTGAAAACAATGCAACTCATGCAACCACCAGCGTCCTCTCATCCATAGATGGAAACGTCCAACTAGATGCTGCCCCTGCCCCCGTCTCCTCCATACCACTCGGAGGCATTCGCATCAACATCTCCAAGTCCACCATCCCCACGTTCATCAGCAATAGTAATGATCAAATGTTAGATGATATCAGTGCTGATGATGAGCCGTTACCACCCGGTGAAGAACCAGAATTGGAGTATAAACTCAAGCCAGGGTTGGAAGAAGTGCAGTTCAGCCGGCAACCGCCTCTGTCTAAAGGCAGTGAACTCTCAGGATTGTGCTCTATCATGTGAATTAGTAACTGGGCGTGTTGTTTGTTATTTGAATGTTTTTCTGTGAAAAGACATCACAAAGTTTGCATTTCATTATTCATAGTGTCTTCATTGGTTCTTAAGCACCTTTTTAAACTTGAGGCTTTTTTATTATGATATGATTCTTTGTTGATTAAAGTCTAAATAAGATGAATTGAATGTCATACATTTTTGTTGGAGATAGGCATAGGTCCTCCCGAATCGTGTGTAAATAGATTTAACAATTAAAGACTGTACTAGATTGGTTTTATATGAACTCCAATTTATTACAGTTTTGTTAATTTGCCAATAAAGTTGATAGTGTAAATAGTTAATTTAATTTTGGATTGTGATGAGTATTTGGTTGATAATTTAAGTTCTTATAGATTATATAACTCCTTAAATTAATATTGATGAAACGGACAATTGTTTGATAAATACTTTAAATACAAAAATAATCAATTATTGTATAACTGTCATAAACTACTTGCGTGACAAATATGTTGCATTTGATATGTAAAACTCTTTACTTCTATACCATGAAGGTAAAACTGTTTCTTTAGATGTATGCTCTTAAAATTACTATTACGTAATTATTTAACTGATTAAGGTGAAAATATAATATTTTACATATAATGTTAAATATGTAATAGGGAATTTGTATTTAAATACTTGAGTGGATTTAAGTATGTAATGGTTACAAATTGTAAACAAAATGTGATATTAATGCTAAGTCTGGTTGGTGAACAACGAATACCATTTTGTTATATTTGACTCAAAATTTTGTATTCAGGACTTCTTTTGTAGGTTCTACCTACGTAATATTTTAGAGCTTGTAAATAAATAGGTTATTTGTATATATTAGTCTGGTTTTTTGTATAATAGTACAAAACCTTTTTTTTGCCACGAGATTGCTTTTTAGTATGTTTCTAGTTTACAACCTTATTTCCTTTAGTTATATGGTTTAACATAGTAGTTAATTGTATATAGTATAATAGTTATTGTTTCTTAGATACTTATCTATGTAATTACACTCTATTAAGCAACTTTACAAACAGTAGGTTCTTAAAAATTCAATAATCACTTTAAATTGAACACAGATTAGTCTGCGAAAAGTAATTTAATTTTTATTTAGAAGTAATGTTTAGGAATCTCTTATCATTTAAATTATTAAAGTTTGTGTGTAAGATTTGTTGTGTCAAAAATTCCTAAACATAAAAATCTTTAAAAAAAATACATGTATAATTGGCTCAATGCATACAGGTGTATGATAGGTATAATTATATGATTATAGTCTTATAAAATCACAATGTTTGTTGTATTGATTATTTTCTTTTATAACATTGTTTTATCACTAGTTGGGAGCCAGTATCACAATGGTTTGTTTGTTTTAATTGACTGTAAATAAAGATATGTTTACACAAAATAATCAGTTTTTTATATTTCTAAACATATCCTTTTTGAGCAGACTAGGTGGTAGGCCACTTGTTCAAGAGGCTGTTTTGGTTGGTACAGTCACAAGCACTAACAAGTAAATGTCTCCAATTTCAAATTGATGTAAGTATATGATTAGTTTTATTATTGTTACTTTTGCCAGAATTCTTATTTACATTCAAATTATAGTTTACTTATTTTCTTAACTCTATTTAGTGTTTCAAAATCATGAAGTTACATTAATTTAAAACTTTGGAAACTTTACTTGTTAGTGCTCGTGACTGTACCACCGTAGTACCAGTTATTCTGGGACGACGTCATAGTGCCCAAGCGAGATTGAACGACATTGTAGCAATTGAAATGACTATGTTAAGAGTTTAAAAAACCAATACCTATCTCAGGGTGACGAGCACAGACAATGTTAAGTTAAACAAATCTCGGCACCACTTCATCTGTTGTGGGCAAGCATAGTGCTCTATTATTTATTTATGGTAGTGCTTACTGACAGCTGTGCAAAATGCCTAACTCGTAGCTTGATAGATTAAACACGTGACTTAAATCAATTTGGTATAGGAAGGTTAATAAAATAATTTAAATAAAACAAACACATTTATTTATTTACAAAAGAGATAGACTAATTACAATCGTAGGTATAGTATAAATAGCTTTAATAACAAATACTGCAGACATGCATTCAGTGTTTAAAATACATTACAGAGAAAATTAAGAGCATGAAAAATACAACCATTAATAAAATAAGTACTTAGGTACAGCATGTGAAATTCGAAATTACACATGGGATGGATTGTCTATGAAACAATGCATGAAGAGATAAAAAATAAAGAAATATAAAACCTGTGAACTTAATTAACCCTTCAGATCAGTCTTGCTTGATGCATGTCCAATAACATCGAATTAGTTTAATTACAAAACTTATTTCTTTTTGATAGGACCTACATATACACATATTGGTGGAAAAGGCTCGAAGTACTGAGTATAGAAACAAAATATATAAATACTCTACTAGAAGAAAATATTTACTGCGGCGCGAGCGCCTGCCGCCCAAGATGCCGCGAATCAAAGTTTTTTGCGTGCGAACACTGTTTGTTTTCTTGTTTTTAAATTCTGAGTGAAACAACAATTATTTAATGGCTTATTTAACAAATCAGGCGAGGCACTTGCAAACTAACAAATCTAGCTACTTTTAATTATTTTTCCAATTTTAATGATAAAAAAACTTGCAAGTTTTGTAATTTAGAGAGAAAATAATATTTCTCCTAAAAGACTTGTTCTTATGTTCTCGAGTCGCTTGCAAACCCACTGAGTCATACGACTATTTAAGCAGATTGTATTTACAAATTGTATGTTAGTTTGCTTTGATAATCTCTATACATAAAATGAACCCCTATTTGTCCTGGTCACACTATTACTTGAGAACGAATGGAACAGTCTCGCCAAATCTTATTTGTTGTGTTAATTATTGGTCTTATAAAATAAAAACCAAGAAATGATGGTAGGTTAAAGGCTGAGCTTATGTGGACGAAGTCGAGGACAGTTGCTAGTTACACAATAAAAGCTAGAAACTCTGTGGAATTAATACGAAAGTTAATTGTTGGAAGTCTAAGCTGTCTGATAGGTAACCGCCATGACTCCATAAATAAATCTAAATTATAAATTTGATTATTGATGATTATGAATTTTTCATTCGGGGAACAGCCATCAATTCACATATCACAGTTATGTGGCCACCTCGGGAATGGCAAAGTATCCTTGATATTGCTGATTCCACACATCACTTGCAGTATCCTCTCCAATCCCAGGCCAAAGCCTCCAGTGGGTATGTTGCCGAACTTACGCAGTTCTAAGTACCAATTGAGCTGATCTGAGGGAAGTTTTGACTTGAGTTTGTCGTAGTTATCTTCTCTAAGACTTCCGCCGACAATCTCGCCTGTTATTGGAGCTAGGAGGTCTAAAGCATCCACCTGGGGAAAACAACAGTTTTTATAAGTTTTGTATACCGCAGTAATGGTTACAGTGACCTATCAGGAATATACCGGAAATACTATATTATACAGGCTGACTGGTTGAACACTTTACATATTGATATATAGTGCTCAGTACTCGATTCTCGTTCTAATTAAGAAAAAAAATAGGTGCCTAATATTTACCTAATTTAACTTTAATTGTCTACTCAAAACAATAAACATGGTCACTCGCGGCGCGCGTGTAGTAATAAAATTTGCGCGGGCGGCGCGGCCCTTTGGGTCATTAACCCCGTTCGGACGCAGCTTGATTCCTTTGAACGCGGCGCGGCGCTTTGGGTCATTAACCCCGTTCGGACGGTGTCCATAATTTTCGAGTTATAGCACATTCATAGAATGAAGGTTTCCTCTGTAGTTTAACGGTATTTTTTTAAACGTTTCATGTGACCATGAATTATCATGTCCTTGTTTATGTAAAGTGTTCAACCAGTCAGTCTGTATATTTCCACTGGAAATACAGCGTGCTACGTCACTTCAAACTTTCAAAGACCAGGTTAAAAAATTATATCGTTCACTCTAACTCTTACTCACTAATTGTTATCAACCTTTCATGATTTTGTATTTCTAATCGTTTATTTATTTGTTATTTTTTATATTTCTTTTAAATTTTTATTTGTGTTTACATGTAATAAACACTTCCTAGACTATTAAAATACTGTCAAGATGCTTTAGTGTTTACATATATATTTATATATACATATTATATATAATTTTTATTAGTATAATTAAGTATATATTATAAAAGTATGCTATTTATGTATTTTTATTAGTATATTTAATATAGCATTTATGTATTTATAGTGTGTTTACTGTTTTTTTTGTATTGTTACCGTCCATCTTTTATTGTATACCTATTCCTCTGCAAGTGGGTTGTCTGGAAGAGATCGCTCTGAGCGATAAGACCGCCCATTGTTGCACCTAGTTTTTAGGCATTGTTTTTTTTATTTTATTGTCTAATATTAAGTCATAAATGTGGTGTCTCAATAAAGTGTTATCTATCTATCTATCTATACCGTTAACATAAACAATTTAATTCAGTACAAACTATAACTTGTGAACTGTGTGATAAGTCATAGTCTTTAAGATAAACCACAGCATCTTATTCAAATGTTTACGATACAAATACATATTTGTACATTATTGAAATTAAGTTACACAATAGACACTGGCACAATTGTGGGCAATGTAGCAGTGACTATCAGGTATAACCCCATGGCCACCGTCCTCCATGTGGTTGGAGCACTGGATCTTTGCATCCCCATCCTTTAACTAAGCTTAGCTCTCTGCGGTATAATAATTTATAATATAAATGTTGTAGGAATTTACCTTTGTATTATCATCTTGACATTCCTTCATGTAAAATGCTTTCATATCCTTAGGCCATCTCACTATGAACACTGGAGACCCATTACAATACTCGACTAGTGTTAACTCTTGTTCTTTGTTAATTCCCTCTTCTGTATCCCTTATTCCCTTTTTCTCTAATATTTTTTTGGCATCTTCATAAGTTAATGTAATAAAAGGTTTATTGATCCAAATAGGCAGTTTGCTATCCTTATCTAATATATGCAAGTCTGCTTCGTTACTATTTCTAATTTGAATAAATATATACTTTAACAAATTTTCTATTGTTATTTGTAGCTTTTCTAGAGTGTCACAGAATGCAAGTTCAGCTTCTAACATGTAGAATTCAGATAAGTGCAGCCTCGATCTCGAATTCTCAGCCCGAAATGTTGGTCCAAGAGTGTATACATTGCCCATACCTCTGCATATTGCTTCTAAATGTAACTGCCCTGATACCGTCAAGAATGTTTTTGAGCCAAAGTAAACAGAATCCTGGTCTTTACCTTCTTGCATCATAGCTTTTATTGTAGTGTTATTATCCGGCTGGACTTTAAAGCATTCACCAGCCCCTTCACAGTCATTTGAAGTTAGTATTGGAGTGTGGATATTTGTAAACTTCTGAGACATGAAATAGTCTTGAATATGTTTTGTCACCGCACTTCGTATTCTTAATAAAGCTGATGTATAGTTGGTTCTAGATCGCAAATGAAGGTATTGGCGAGTGTACTCTGGTGGGTGTGTGGTTCTAGGATTGAATGGGTAGCCATCTGAGACAACACAGTCGCCTATGACTCTCACATCGTCAGCAACAAGTTCTAACTGGCCTCTAGGGCTTTTGGTCAGTTTCCCTGTGATATGGACTGAAGAACCGTATGTTAATAACCCCGTTTTCAAGGTTTTGGGTATCACAATTTGTAGTTTATTAGCGCAAGAGCCATCGTTCACATCAGCAAATATGAGCTCTTTTTGTATACGTAAGTTCCTTACCCAGCCCTGGAATTGATAAACCTTACACAACATGTTTATGTCATTCAAAT
This sequence comes from Selenia dentaria, assembly GCA_917880725.1. NCBI lineage: Eukaryota > Metazoa > Arthropoda > Insecta > Lepidoptera > Geometridae > Selenia > Selenia dentaria. Next base: position 2,467,852 of record OU862885.1, on the reverse strand, counting down.
AAGCCGTATAAACTTTATTAGTTACGTATCGTTACCTTAACTTCCGCAACTTCGCCGATATTCGGTTTTTCCAAAACATTAGCAATTACACTGTATTTTTTATACAGTAGGATCGCATTTTTCAGATGCCTGTTAACTTCGAATACTGCAATTTTACTCCACATTTTAGTGAAATTATCTAATAAAATATAGCAGAATGTATTTTGGGGGTTATATTTTGAATTGAACTTTTGACTTTTGTTTTGTACAAGAGCGCGTTCAGGACCTCAGAGTGCGGTTGTTTAAGGTGCATTCGTTTAGCTTTTAGGGCATTGGTGGCGTTGTCATTGATGACTTTTTTGTTAAAGCGTTCGTAAAGCACAAACACGTTATTTTCGTCCCTTTTGCCCATACCCTATGGCCTATGCGAACGCTCAACTGAGCATAAGAACTAAAATCGCATGATTAGTAGATTATGCTGTCAAATACATAGCTGTCAAACATCGATCACAAATAACCATGCTCCGGACGTGGGTCAAAAAAATAACTTTTTGGTGGCAATAATACCTCTCGTTTAGCTTTCCGAACGCTGAACAAAAAGAGACATGAACGACATTTTCATCCACATATTCCTAATTCGAACATTTGCATGAGCATTTTTAGCGTTATTTTCGCTAAAATCACTCACATGGGGTCTATTCGAACGCACTATTAGTTGTTTTCAAACTCTCTCTCAGGTACGGAACGGCCACATTGTTTTCTAAACTCAGACTTTGACAAATTTGACATTGACAGATTACTTGATAAATTTTCTTAAGTAGAAGAAGTTTGCTGTTGTCTGATTGGTCAAAGTTACGTCAGATGCAGGTTGCAACCACTTACTGATCGATTTCGATGGTTAAAAAGTTGCAACGCTCCGAGGTTCGGGTTGGCATTAGAATAGCCCAACACGAATTTGGTGATTTTAAGAGTTGGATCTTATAGATAATAATTTTCTCTACGCTTTGGTATCAATTTTAGAGCGAGGAAATGTCTAGTTTTCTAGAAAAACTAATTTCAATTTCAGATTTTTGATTCGACGATTCTCTATAAATGCGTGTAACGAAACGACTTGGTGCAATGAAAATGGTATTAAAATAAATATTTTAATTATTTGAACTATTATTTTATTGCTAATTTAATTTACAATACTTAATTACATAGTTTATAATACTTGACATCGATTTTATTAAATTAGCTTCTGTTGCAAATACTTTTTTTAAAGAATGGAACGTATGACCGCCATTTTATTTTCCATAGACGATCGACTACGCCGCCCGCGCCGCGCATTCCGTTCCTCTTCGAGTTACGTGAATGTGCTCTGTTCGCTCTCCGTGTTTTTCATTGTTTTGGCGTGGTATTTTGTGTTAATTTTTCGACGACTTTTGCCTGCTCTCTGGACTCCGATTTCTTCTTCAACTACGACTTTTGCCTGCTTTCTGGACTCCGATTTCTGTTGAACCACGACTCTTGCCTGCTTTCTGGACTCCGATTTCTGTTGAACCACGACTCTTGCCTGCTTTCTGGACTCCGATTTCTGCTTGAACCACGACTTTTGCCTGCTTACTGGACTCCGATTTCTGCACGATTGATCTGCCTAGCGACATGGCTAATATTCCATCAGCAGATGAACCAACGGCTTCCACAAGCCGTGAAGATGCAGTACCAGTAGCTTCTACCAGTAGAGGTGAGTTAACTATTCATTTATTGTAATCTAAATTATTTCGCTTGATAAACCACAAAATATGTTAATCAAATGCTTGTTTTTCATTTTAGATGATTTTGAAGAAGAACCCGCATTTAAAAGGCGGAAATACGTGGGTGAAGTTTTACAAACGTGGAATATTGTAAAGCTGGCGCGTATGTTAAGTACACATGAACAAGGACTGGTTTTTGCCGAAGAGCAAGGCTTAATCTTGAAAACTAAGAAGTGTAGAATACACAAAAATCCCATGAAACTTGTTTTCAAGAACGACAAAACTATGGGCACATTTGTGTGCAGCAAGGGTTCCTGTCATAATAAAACTAGAGTATCTAGAGCCCAAGGAACATGGTTTGAGAACGTAAAACTAAAATTGGGACACATTTATTATTTAATGTACTGTTTTGCATACAACTACTCGCATGACATGGTAATACACGAAGATATATTTAGAGAAGAACATTGTTTGTCCCGGCCAACCATAAGCGATTGGTATAACTACTGCCGGGAAGTTGTGGTAATTTACCAACTGGAGAAACAAGAAGTCCGGGGCAAAATAGGAGGCCCTGGAAAAATTGTGCAAGTAGACGAAAGCAAATTTGGGAAGAGGAAATTTAATAAAGGTATTTATATAAGGCATTAATCAATTTCATTATTTTATACTTGTATTTTCAATTTAATAACTGTTTTTTAATTTTTTTCAGGGAGACACATTGAGGGACATTGGGTCCTTGGCCTCATAGAAGATGGTTCAGAGGACTTGCGGTTGGAGGTGTGCCCGGACAACATTAGGTCTGCAGAGGTGCTAATTCCCCTAATTCAAAAACATGTAGAGCCGGGCACAACCATCCATACTGACTGCTGGAGGGCTTATGATTGCCTAAGCCAACATGGATATATTCATAAAAAAGTCAACCACAGTGACCCTGACAGTCCATTTATAGCCGAGGATGGGACACATACTCAACGAATTGAGTCTCAATGGCGGGTGGTTAAAAGATTCTTCTACAAGAATAATTACAACCACCCGGGCAATTTTGCAGACTCAATTGTTGAGTATTTATGGAGGAGATCTGTGGAGGCTAGTAAGAAGGATAAGTTTTTCGAACTGATAAAAGCTGTGCAATATGTATACAAAATATAAGTTAAATACTTTCTAAATTTTGTTTTATTTTTGTCCTAGTTTTGCACCTATATGATTTATTTCTAATGTAATTCAAAATAGCTGTGACCATCAGGGCTAGCACTCTTATTCGAGTCAAGGGCACTCTAACTTGAGTTGGTTAGGTTCAAAATAAGAGACAGAGCCGACACAGAGCACCCCGACTCCACCTAGTCTTGTGGCTGACACCCCTAGATTGTATATAAAAAGTGCGGGAGCCAGAAGCTCAAGGGAGGTCCTGAGAGGAGCGAGCCAGACGAGGTTGAGCGGAGCGACGGGGGGAGGTGGCGAGCGAAGCGAGCCGGCGACCTCCGTAGCGAAGCGAAGACCGAGTTTGGCGAAGTGACACTCAGGGGCGACCGCTAGAGCTTCTGGCGGGAGCCCACCCAGAGTCAAACATAGAACACACCAAAATAGTCAGTACTCCATGTCCAATCCATTCATATTTGTAAGTAAATATAGTTAAATTCAATATATAAACGTTATAAATTTGAGGTTAAGTTCAAAGAAAATTCAAAGTAGTTTTTCGCAAAAACTAGGCATTTCCTCGCCACGAGAGTAGTGTCGGAGGACATCCCCCTCCCCCCTCCCTCCCCCCTCCCCCCCTTAAATTCGTGTTGGCCTATTCTAATGCAATGCCGGCGCTACCGCTGGTCCGGAGATGGTAAATGCTAGCGCGACCCTATATGGCCCTACCTTGGCGGAGCGCTACTCCCGAGGGTTAAAGTGGGTCTGGGCCCCACACCTGCTTCCATCACTCCCGTGTGGCGGATGGAAAGTGCACAAAATATTCAAACTAAGAAAAAACTGTAACTGAAATTAGGTTCTTAATTGTTGTATATAATTATTGTAACAGGTATATATGCATTGGTGTGGCGACACCATACATCGGTAGGGAATATTCAAGGTAAAATTAGGTTTAGGTAAGAATGGGATGTACTTACAGGATAGCCGGGGCTCTGAGTCGTGCGGGCTGATGACCTTGAGAGTCCTCTGGGTAGGCGTCCTGCCTTGTACGTCGTGCTGAAGAGTTGTCGTGTTGTATCACTGTTCGTAGGAAATGTTTGTGCACTTAGTTTATCGCGCACTCGCGTACACGGGGGGTCACGAGTAAACGCGGGGCTGATTTGAGCTGACGCGCAACGCGAAGATTTTGAGCTGATCACGGGTGCCGAGGAAAATGGCAGCGTTTCCCATGCGGTCGTGGCGCGGGCGCGGAGCAGTACATGTTCGCTCGCGGCGACTGTAAATTCATGACTGTTGCCGCTGCCCAGTTCAGCCGCCCTGCTCGGAGTTTGACAGCTGCCGTGGGGCGGCGGCGGCGCGCGCGGGGGGCATTCCTTGAAGTGACGTCGCGCGTTGGCGCGAACATGCATCTCTAATGCATAGTTCAAAATGTTGTTTAATTAGTTCAATAACATGGTTCAGCAAAATAACTAATTTTGATGCTTTTGGAAAATAAAACGTGTCTCAAGCCAGCGTTTGACCACTAATCGATGCCCAGTGATGATGGTAATTTTTTTTTATTATAATGAAAATGTTATTATATTTTTTTTATAATTATTATTATCCTTCGGGTAGGTAGTTGTAAACAACTGATGTTGCCTGCAACTAACTGTAGTCCACTTCACTTTCAAAAGTTCTGGTAGTGTTTATCTAAACGGTTTTTAAACTGGGTTATATTTAGTGCTGATACCACATGTTCCGGTAACATATTCCATGATGTCACGACTCTGTTTGTTAGAAAGTGTTTGTGTGGGTTATTATGTGAGAAACGGGTATTCAGCTTGCGAAAGTGTCCTAGCAAGTTTGTGTTGCGGTTGAAGACGAACATGTCCTCGAAGTTCCAAACGTCGTCGTAGTGCCCATTGAGAATCGTGAACGTCTCGATCAAGTCTCCATGCTCGCGCCTTTTTTGTAATGAGGTCAAATTTAGAATTTCTAGCCTTTGTTCGTGTGGTCTGTTCTTCAGTTGCTTTGGTATTTTGGTGAAACTTCGCTGTACTTTTTCAAGAAGATTACATCTTTGGCAAAATAGGGTTTCCATATTTGGAACGCATATCTGGGCCTTACTATCAGCTTCGTAAAAACCATGCAAGTTCCGTGCAGTTCTTGAACCGGACATAAACAGTTTTGGATGAAATCATACCATGATGCTCATTTACGTGAACTGTTTAAATATTGTTTTCTCCAAGGTGAACGGATAATATTGTCTCTGGCATTTTAACAATTTACTATAAACAACATTGCAGACGCCTAGACGTTTGTAAGCTGATAAACTGAGTGGATTAAGAGCGACATGTTAACGAGAGTCCATACAAAAAAAACAGGTGAACGGTTTTTCTGCGGTTCTTGAATAGTATACCTGGGCAGGTCTGCTTTAAAGTTGTCATGGTACGAATAAACCGGGCAGTTGTCGAGAAGTCTTGCTTTAAGAGCTCATAGTAAGGCCCCTGATTGATATGTTATATTGAACATAGGTTTAAAAAAATGTAGGTAATTGTTTTGGGCCATCGAAGACATGCTTGTGTGTTCCTCATCTTCTACAAAATGGTCAAAACAAAAACACGGACATGGAAGCAATAAGCGAAATTATAAAATATCTTGAGGAATAAAAATTACATACCTTCTTAATGATCATATAACATTATCATTCATTTACCCTACAATTTGAAAAAATAATATATGTGACGTTTTTATGTAAAGATTTGGGCGCGAAATGGGCTACTTCAGATCCCAAATTGGGTGACAAGAGTTTGCAGGCATCTGGCAGCGCTGATCATTCGGCAATTTTAGTATTACCGTACTCTTTGCACTACATTCTCTTAGCATCTGTTAGTCTGTGTCATTCTCAGACTACATAGCGGTTGACTTGACTACATCATAGATATTTTATAGAACTCAGTCAGACGTATACATACACTAATTTATGGACCAAGACAGACTACATTAGCAAGAAATATTTTACTCTGCTACATTAGAGCATAGATTAATCAGACTATATCTAAAGATAGATGGAAATCACTATAGCAAAGAACGGGACGGTAGCGGGAAGTTTATTTAATTTTTTTAATTGCCATCCACTTCGACGGATCATAGTCGTTCGCTCGTCTTCCATATGTGACATTAGTGACGTGGAACGCATTAGTGACGTGGAAGACGAGCGCGCCGGTATCGATATCGATATCGATAAATAGGGATGTGCTGTTTGATATCGACGTAGCAAGAAGCATTCCTATCTAATCTATTAAAATATTGTTATGTAAACCAGGGCTTATGAAATTAAAAATCAAGTTTAAGATAATTTAATCCATTTATTGAAGAACATATTCTAAAATAAAAAATATATAATTTATTAAGAGTAATACATATTGTTTACCTAACATATTGAAAGCACTTATGTTTTGTGAGATAGCGATTCAAAACATGCATGATTACATTTTCCAATTATACATTTTCTGTTTGTTATTTAGGTAAGTACCTAACAATAAATTAATATGCATCAAATAACTGTAAATACGTAAATATTAGTCTTAATTATGTCAAACAGATATCAGTAATGTTTTTAACGCATGGAACAAGTGTTTACATTCATAATAAAAGATTTTTGAAGAAAATCTGGGCTGATAGGTATCAAGTAATACCTTAATACAAAAGTTTTTAATATAAGGTTTATTTACGTAAATGTTACAATAAGTTATCATTTCTTTACTTTAATTTTATCATATCATAACTATATTAAATTAAAATATTCAATAACGAGTGCCTTCTTCTGTAGAGATTTCTTGCTTTGCACTTTCCGTTAATAGTGCAGTATCATTGGTGTTTGTACTTGGGTCTGCACTGCACTGTATGAATCCTGAATTTGTAACAGCTTGGTCTTCACATAGTCTATAGTCAACGGAAAACTCAAATACGAGTTTTCCATTGCAAGTCTCATTGGTTGAACTTATTTTGTTAAGCCTTATAGCTTTGACAAAAGTCTGCAGCGGTTGTTTAGACCTTTGTCTTCAAAAGCTGACCTTACAGTTTTAAAACTTACATAACTCCTTTGTCATTTTAGCATATCTCACGTGAACCAAACAATGTGACTATATCATCAAACATATACTCGCTCTTGCTTTTTGTTCTCACTTTTTAACATATCAGAATTCACCAGTGTCGTATGAGTGTACTCCCACAGGTCGCCATGGATAAGATACAACTTGATCATGAATTTCAGTGTATTGTAAAATGAGTTTCCATCTGAATTCTCTATGTATTTTAAAATCATACCCGTATCGTGTGCCAGCTGCAATCTCTCCAGTCGTCCGCCGCTCGAAGTTGTGCTTGCAACTTTACCTTCTGTAGCCATAATACTATTTACACCCGTTCTTCATGAAACATCGAATTGACACATAACCTGAGCGGGATTGAGTATAGATCGCGCCAAACTTCTAGTCCGCTCTGAACACAGTGCGAAGCGCTTCGCAGTAGCAAAAAATAGGTATGAGCGGGGAGTGGCAGAAGGCGGCGGCGGCAGGGCTTGCTCCACTTCACCGCCCCCGCACCTACATCACCAGTGCGTGCGTGTAAGTGTGCGTTCAGTGTTGTTCCGAATAGCACACGCGCTTGTTTTTCGTAGCGAAGTACAGTCACGCTCAGGTCTGTTTTGATTTTGTTGTTACTGTTCAGTTTTCGTTGTCTATTTTTTTTTAGTTGTTCCGTTATCGTTTTTTTGTTGTTCCTTTAATAACAAAATTTTTAACATGCCTAATCGGAATACGGTTTTACGTCGTCAAGCTAGAAAAATTGTGTACAATGTTTCGAAATTTATGCAAAAAAAAAACGGACGAGGGCGTAAAAATAAACATCAAGCACGTGCAATAAAGAGTGGCAGAAGCTACAGGAGTTTCAACGAAAAAGGTGCGCAGAATTAATGCATTAGCCAACAAATCGGAATTTATAGCTGTGTTTCGAACTCCTGGGAAGAAGAGAACGGAAAAAAGAAGATAACTAATATTGACAGTTTGACGAAGGGGTAATAAAAAGGTGCGTCCACAATTATCACAATACCGAAAAAGAGTTACCGAGAGTAAAGGGCCTTTTAAGAAAATTAAAGGAAGACATAAATTTCGAAGGTTCTGGAACCAGCCTGCGGCGCATATACGAGTGCATACGCATGGGGTTTCAATGGAAAAGAACGGAGGATAACAGAAAAATTCTTATTGAACGAACTAATATACGATTGAAGCGCTTAGATTGTCTACAAAAAATTAAACGTTACCGTGATGATGGAAGGCCGACTATTTATACAGATGAATCGTATGTCGACTCGATACATGTCAGCTCCAAATCCTGGGGCGATGGTTCGAAAGAGGGCCAAAAGAAAAAAAATCAAAGGGGAAACGTAATGTCTTTGTGCATGCCGGATCAGATGCTGGTTTTATACCTAATGCTCTCCTTATTTTTAAGGCGGGGACAAAGAGTGGAGACTATCTCGACAATATGAATTTTCTAAATTATGAAAAATGGTTGCGAACCCAGTTGATCCCAAATCTACCCTCCAGATTTGTTGTTGTTATTGACAATGCGTCCTACCATAATAAACAGGAAGAGCACTGCCCAACCTCAAATTCATTCAGCAGACATGGCTCACCGAGAAAGGAATTACTTTCAGTCCTGAGATGCTGAAACCTCAACTATACGAACTCATTAAAAAATAAACAAGGAAGTAAACAAACATTTTCACATTGACCATATTCTAGGAGAGAGTGGGCATACGGTATTACGGCTTCCACCCTATCACCCAGACTTGAATCTAATAGAAAGGGCGTGAGCAGCTGTGAAGGGTTATGTAGAGAAGAAAAATGTAAGCTGGAATACGAGTATTAATCAAGTCATGGAACTTGTCCGAGAAAAATGTAACATTATGGGTGAATCAGAGTGGACGGCATTTTGCAACAAAGTTAAAAACATTGAAGAAGAGAAAAGAACATTGAGAACGAGTGATCACGTAATAGACACATTAACCGATGAATTTATAAGAGTAAGTTAGGAGTGACCAATAGCGAATCGGAATCGGAGAGCGACGATGAGAGTGAAGATACCGACTCTAACCATGCCTTGTTCAAGCAACTCAACAATATCACTAATCAAACTATATTGCAGGTGTTAATCAATTATAAACTTTAAAATAAAACTATATTGCAATAAAACCTGTGTATTGCCTATTCGTACTTATATCCAAATAATGTTAGAATAACAATGTAATAATAACCAATATTATTATAATATTCTATTGCAAAATTAGTTTCTCAGTCATGGTGGAGGTTTTGTGTTTCAAATCAACTTAACTTTGTGCGTGACTGTACCCCTGCGCGAAGCAACTTCAGAGCGGACTAGAAGTTGGGCGCGATCTGTATCTTTACTCACCGATTACGTATAACCCGCGGCATATAACTCTAGCTCTGAGCGAAATGTGGAAGGGATAGCTGCGCAGATAGAGAGAGACAACAGTCCCTCGTCTTCGATGTGACAGAGAGATACAAGAGTCCTTCGTCCCAATTTTAGACTTCTGCGCAATAACAGTCAGAGCTAGAGTTATATGCCGCGGGTTATACAATGAAGTTACACAACATTTGTGTATAAACATAAATTATAGGAATAGAAACACGACAATTAAATATAGTAATTTAGCTCATAATAATTTTCATATTTGACATACGTCCGTCAATCAATGACAACTTTCAAACAAATGATGATTAGACAACGCTATGAGATTACGCAAACTCTTTGCTCTAATACAAATGATGAGAACGAAGCCACCGTTTAATAGAACATAGATAACTGTGGTGAATAATGCGTGGTTGCACAACCATAGACAACATCTTTCTAAGGCCCACAGGACAGTAAGTGAAACCATAGAAATAATGTATCCTAACGCACACGCTGTTCACTTAGAACAAATGACAGAACTGTAGGTTTACCGGGAATTGAAATAGTAATTTATACTACACCTGCTCGGAAAGTACCTTGATACTTTATCAAATTTACGGTAGAAAGTACGTCATTGCATATCGAACAAATATGCGGCGAGAAAACGCATCTGAGCGGGAGAGAAAAGTGTATGAAAATCCATTTCTTACGTGGTTTTTCTTTTTTAATTTTGGGTAAGACTTTGCGCTGGTAACCTAAATATCAAAAGCCAATATCAAAAGCCAAAAAGTTTTTACAGTGAGTTTTTATCTCCAAGTTCGCAAAATGACACTGGCCACTAGCTGTATGTTGGATGGTGTCAAACAATTTGAAAAAAGAACATGTGAAAATTGCAGCCGCCATTGGCGTCATTTTCAATTTGTGTGTTGTTTGAGGATTCAGTTTTCGTAGAAAAGTAAAATAAAACTATCAAAATGATAAGTAGTGATAGTGATGATGAAGATTTTTTAACTCCGCCGCAGTTGAAGGAAACAGCAAAAATACTGATTGATAACCTTTTACCACAGAAATCAATTAAAAAATATAATAAAACTTATGACGATTTTTTGCAATGGAAAAGTGAAAAAAATGCGGCATCTTTTTCTGAAACTGTTTTGCTAGCTTATTTCAGTGAAAAAGCGCAATAATACAAACCAAGTACGTTATGGTCTATGTACTCAATGTTGAAAAGTACTATATTGACAAAAAACGACATAAATATTCAAGAATACAAAAAACTTACAGCATTTCTGAAAAGAAAGTCGGAGGGATTCCGTAGTAAGAAATCAAAAGTGCTTACTACAAAGGATGTTTATTCCTTTTTGCAGAATGCTCCAGATGACAAACATTTGTTGATGAAGGTAAGTTTATGAACAAAATGCACTGGTTTAAAATTTATTACGTACCTATTTATGAGTAGAAATCTACTAGGTTTTCATGTTTGATATTTTTGTTTACAGGTTATTTTGATTTTAGGAGTAAATGGGGCCTGTCGTTCGCAATAACTTGTGGATATGACAACAGACGATATCGAAATCCTCGAAAATGGAATAATCGTCAATATTCCTAACACAAAAACCAAAATTCAGCGATCATTTGTTATATCGGGCTTATTTTATGAGATAGTGAAGAAATATAACGAAATTCACCCCAGTGACCCCAAAACCAATCGGTTTTTACTACAATATAAGAAACAAAAAATGTACGAAACAAGTAATTGGAACAACAAAATAAGTACTGTGCCAAGAGAAATAGCTTCGTACCTTAATTTACTCAATCCACTAGAATACACTGGCCACTGCTTTCGCAGAACTTCAGCGACTATTCTTGCCAATACTGGTGCTGATTTAACCACAATAAAACGTCACGGTGGTTGGAAATCGTCCGCTGTTGCAGAAAGCTATATCCCGATCTCGGGTGTTTTAAAGCCCTCGCCTACGGCTCGGGCTTCAAACGACACCCTCGACGGTAATCGGTCACTTTCTCCTCTCGGTGAACAATGTACTATTCAATTTCAGTTAGATGACACTAAATACAAGTTCATACATTTTAATATCTTTTTACAATGAAAATATGTTACCAATTATGTTACATTTATTTAATTATTATATCTGTTATTTATTTAATGTATTTAGGAAAAATAATATTGTTCGATGCAATGTACTAATTATTGTGTGGTAGCAAGAAAACTTATGCGAGGAACGGAACGTAACCACATGTCAAATATTATTAGTGATCATAGATAATTACGTTAGTGATGTTTCTATGAAGCGTCGTAAGAAAGAATCGATTAACGTTGCTCAAAAATTTGAAGATGTCGAATTTAGTCCATTGAGCAAGGCTAAGTTAATATAAAGTTGCATATGAACTGTTCTAAGTTATGTCTGCAAGTCTGCAACGTCTATGCAACAAAGAAAACAAGTCCCAGCGAGCTTGAAAGTACCTGACATTTAAGGATTTACTGAAACATTATTTTTGGAAGTTGTTATAAGTTATTGTAACTTTTAAGTATACCATTCATTACCCTACAATATAACGTTTAAGATATGGTGTTTATGCAACGTTGTAGAAATATCCGAGCAAGATTACAATTTCTCGCACATTAAGATTTGATTTAAACGTTGCTAAAAACGTTGAAACATAATTTAGATTTTTCAGTTGCACAAACATGTGCAGAAGTGACAGGCTCAAGAAACGCATTTAATCAAATTCAAGTTGCAGCAATGAGTCTGTAAGGTTCATGTTTTGTGGGATGTTTACTACTACAGTACTAAATACTTTTCTGTGACTGGGTATAACCAAAAAGGGTAAACCAAAGACACAGGGTTCACCCAAGAGCCCTAAATGTTGTACCTATCCCTGACGAGTCTGTTACGATTTTTAACGGCTGGCCTGTCTTGCTGCGTGGCAAACGGTGAATTTATTACTACTCATTATGGTTTTCCTACGAAATATGTTAAAAAAATAATACATGCGATATAAGAATTTTTTATTTGAGTTCTCGATAATGTATTGGTTGCTTGAATTGAAATAATACCGGATATATCAATTCTTTCTAGTTCGTACAACGTTATTACAGGCATAACCTTGCTGTTAATTAATCCTTATCTAGACTTATAATAAAGAGAAAAGATTTGATTGTTTTTAACGGATAAGCGCGATAACTACATCCGGTTCAAAAATATATTTTACCAGTAGCTATATTATTATATGATTTATGCCTGAGTAACATATTTGATTAATCATCCATCACCGCGCGGGTGAACCCGCGGCGCACAGCTAGTCATTATATAAGGTGGATACAAAACCAGGAGGGATTTTCAAATACTGATGGTTTTTTTTATTACTGACCTTATAAATATTAGACTTCAACCTACTTATTCCTCACGGTTTATGACACTAGCGTGTACGGACACTCGCAGAATTGTGACAATCAGTTTAGTCACAAAACAGAAACCATAGACAAAAACCATCTATTTATGAAGTCAAGTCAATTATTTTAAGTATATTATATTATAATCGATTGAAAATCTTAATAGCTGTTTAGTTAGCATTATCGATTTATTATAATCTATAATGTCCATCATTAAATACAAATAATTTTTTTTAGTTTCAATTTTGTTTCCGTGAAAGTGTTTCAATAAATATCTTTGATAAATTACACTACTTTTTATTTGTTTACGGACTCCGACCACTCTACTTACAATAATTGCTCGCCCCTGCTACGCTCACTGTACTCTGATCTGCTTAACAACGACTCAAACCTACTTGGAAAATGTCTGGTTTCGCAAGAAGTTGCTGTGTACCTGTATGTTGCTGTATGTGGAAAAACCAGTAAGTACAGTAACTTAAACTTAATAAACTAGTAGTTCCTGATGATCAAAAGGGTGCTGAGTCATTAATGCTGTGTGATTACATTAAAATATACCATCAGGTTCCGTAAATGTAGGTACCCACCAATGTGAGTTAGATTAGATACCTAACATAATTAATGTCTTTGGTAGTTGTCAATACAAAGACACAATATATTGAATTGTTTTTGCGATCAATGCAAAAGTAATAATGTAAAAATGGCCTAATCAGTAATGCTCCAATTCTAGGTTAAGCCTATTTATCATCTTTTATCACCTCATCAGTTACCATCAGGTTGGGTTGTAGGCTCCCCCCCCGAAGGGTTCTCGCATTGACGTAGCGGGGGGGCTCAGTAGCCGTGGCTTGGATCACCACGGTGAAGCCAAGAGGAACCCAGGGGCCGCGCTGGCGTTGGGGTGCGCTGGCCGGCTCAGGCGGGGCCTCTCCTATGGGCTTTGGCCGCCAAGTCCACATAGGAGTGGCGGGGTCCGGGCGCTTTGGCGCAGACTCGAGGAGGTGGGGCCCGGGCGCTTTGGCGCATGCTCGAGGAGGGGGCCCCGGGCACTTTGGTGCAGGCTCGAGGAGGTGGGGTCCGGGCGCAGACTCGAGGAGGTAGGGTCGCGGGGGGGCTATCCCCTGTGGCTGACGTAGCAGGCGGTGAGGCTACGTATCCGACCCACCGCAGGGAGACCACGGGCGTCCAGACACGGGGAAATCTGGCGCCCATTGTTGGCGGGTTCGGTCTCCGAGGCAGTTGCGGCGCGCCATGTGTTCTGGCTTGCCACGAAGAGAAGCGTCTGGCAACGGACAGCCGCGGCGGGTTCTTGGTCGTGTGCAAAATCTGTCCCGCGTTCCCGCCAAAAGCGGCACTGACGGAACACCCCGGAGTTTTGGTGGGTATACGGACTCCCACATAACCACCTACCTCCCCGTGGTGGGTGGTATCCATAAAGGATTACCCCGGGACAAAAAAAAAAAAAACTTGTAGGCTCATCTTCAATCAATCTGAAACGTATCTCATTATTAGTATTTCCACTTTTAGATAACCAATCCCATGAAATAGTAGAGTCCTGTGTGTGTATTGCCAGCCCACTCACATGAGAAATGCATGCTTGATTTCTGGCTAGGTGTCAAGGTACAACATAAATTAACAACTCAAAGTACAACATTATAAATCAATTTGTTTATTTCAGGGACACATGCTGACAACAAAACAATATTTGTGCAGATGTTAAACAAGATTAAGAAGAAAAAGGATACTTATGCAACAAGACTGAAAAAAGATCGAAACCTTTCAAAAAATCTAACTTCAAAATACACTAAGAAAATTTACAAGCCTTGCAGCCCTTTTCATAATGATGCTATTTAGAGAAGTAACAAAAAACAAAATGGGTAGGAGATTCACACAAAAAGAAAAAATATGGCTCTCAGTCTTTACAAGCAGGGACCATAGATGTAGACTATGTTATAGAATGAAGGAAAATTCTAAATGAGCGTCATGGTTTTCATTCAAAACTATTTAAGCCAGGTTTAAGAACTGCACGGAACTTGCATGGATTTTACAAAGCTGATGTAAGAAAAACTTTGATATTCAGGGGGAATATCAAAGTTTTGAATACAAATAATAATCCTTTCATTATGGATATGTTTAGGTTCAATAAAATTGCCTTGTCTATATGTTAATTTTTATGAAAAATAAATATTTACGTTAAACTAATCTTGTAGTTTTAATAAGCCTGTCAATCCCTAATTAACCATAGGCTGGTAAAAAATTGGTATTGAAATATTTCTTTATTTTGAACAGTTTACCTAATGCTGTTCAAAATAAAGAAATATTTCATTATATAAATAATTTTATGATATTGATATCATATCAGGTCGCGTGTCGTCACGTAAATAAGTTGATTCACTTTGCGTTAGATGACGCTTTGAGCGTTTCTTAAGCTGAAGTCTCTATTTCCTTTTTATTATATAGTTTACTCTATATCTATGGTGAAACCCCCGTGCATTAGAGAAGATTACAGATTACTCCATATTCATGCTTCATGCTACGTTTATTTATCGTATTGCGAAGCTAATAAACGTGTTTAATTTCCTTACAAATACTTTTGTTTACGACCAAGTGTAGAACACTAATTTGAGATGTAAGTATATTATAATTTTTTGTGCTAAGTTTGTACAATTTGAGCTCTGAATTTTCCAATAGAAGTCACCATTTAATGTGTTAATGATCCTTAAACTGGTTTTTCTAGCAATCTCGTCCTTGATCCTCACGTTGCGATCATACTCACGTGTAATTTAATGATGATACAATGTCGTATAATTAAATAGAGTAAATTGTATCTTGTACTTTGGTGTTCATGGCCCACTAAACTACTTTTCATATTAACGAAACGATTTACTTTCTCTCAATGCTGTGTAACATTTACTTTTCCTATTCTAGTTACTAGTCGGAATAGTTTCATAAAAGTATTTAGGTATGTTGAGTTATTATAAAGGTACATTCGTTCTGACATCAGATTATTTTATCAATTTCTTTATCTGATAATTGTAATACTTTCTGTAGTGACATTTGTAGCTTGAAATACTTAATCCTGTTACAAATCTTTGTCTCTATACACATGGTCGTGTATCTTTATTATTTAATTATAAATTTATGAAACATATTAAGTGACTAGATGAATAGTGTGTCTAAAGGCAAGTGCCACACCTCCCCAGACCAGTCGCAGGACCATGCAGTACTCTATAACTAAGCTAAAGCCTTGCATGGTGTAGTTTTGCACCTAGTTATACTGATATATTGATTTTGATATAATTTGCCTCGAGTTTGCTTGTTTCAGTGCCTATAGAACCTTAACACAGTAATAATTGCACACTTATGTTTGTATTTGAATGTCTGGAGCCGTGGTACTACCAAGCCGGCCTCATGAACAAGTGGCCTAAAAATGGGTATTGATGGTTGTAAAAATGATAATGAAACTTACCTATTTGGAGCCTAATAAGAATATATTTAGGTAAAAATTCTTCGTTCAGTTGGATAATGCTCTCAAAGGTGTTCAATAGATGTTGCTTAGTCTCCATACAATGGTTAACCCGTTGAATGGTGATTCGCCATATCTGGCCAATAATACAATAGATTTCGCAGAAATCTACCTACTTTTCTAGGAACTGCAAAGTGTGTGGTTAAAATCAGATAGAGAGTTTAAATTCGATGCTCAGACCTTGAGCCTCGATGGCCTAGTTTGCTATGGCATCTGACATGGATTGTCAGAAATGCAAATTTTTCTCTCTAAAAATTGCATTGTTTTGTATTGCTATGCAGGCATTAGTGCTTTATTAAAAAAGTAATACTATAAAAATATAATATATTTGTGTTAAGGACACATATCCTGAAATAATACCTACCAGGTTCTTCTGTTGTAATTTTTTTATTTTTTTTATTGTTTAACATCCACACAAAGGTCTTCAGGTCTCAAATTAGGCAGAGCCTGTACTATGGTAACATGATGACTGATATTACATACTTATATACGATATTAAATACTTATATACATATAAACACCCAGACACAGATCAAACAGACATGTTCATGCACATAAATGTTTGAGCTGTCCGGGGATCGAACCTGGGACCAGCGGCTCAGAAGGCAGGGGCTACCAACTGCGCCAACCGGCCTGTCAAATTTGTAAGATATTTTGATGGTACAGTCCTGTCTCTCTGCAAGAAGCTTGAGTTGATGGATGCTGCACAACATTGCATATTGTGTGGTAATCTTTGAACAGCATAGTGCACAGTTCCAGGCTTGTTTCCTTTGCCACCGTTTGTTGGAAAATCCATTGGTCCTAGACAACTAAACAGTTCCTGGAAACATGTAATAATAATAATGTGAATAATAATATAATATTATAATTTATTTATTTTGGAACAATTTACTTTTTTGATGATGATGATGATGATAATGTGACTACTAGTTAAGAATTAGACTGTTGGTATCACAAAAACTAAAATTATTCTGATGTTCTCTTAACCCTTATCTGACCGGAGACATTAATTTATGTCCATTTCATTCATACATTTTTTGTTCAATTAATTACCATAGGTGAAGAGTTAACTAAGAGTATCTCTCTTTCTCACACTCTCTTCTTCCTCTTGCCATTGTAGTCCGTTAAGTTTCATACATACTTTTTTCTATCATTCTTGTTATTCCACAGAAAATGGCAGATCAGCAACCAAACCCTCAAGCCGGAGATGCCGGCCCACCGAAAGGCATTCCAGCATTGAAAGCACACGTCATTGCCAATAAAATTGATGTTGCTCTCTGGGCTATCAGAGTTCTCACAGTTCTATTCACAATTGGATATGTCCTGCCACTGTTTAATAAGTAAGTACAATTAAGCTTTTATAATTGTGGGAACCAGTCAATACAAAATGGTGTGCTAATAATGTAAGTACTGCACACCGATTCCTCAGTTATTACTCTATTGAGTAGTCCACAGTGAAGAACCAGAATTGGGATATTATGTTGGCATCCTCCATAAATAAATATTGGCTATAAATAAATAGGCTCATGAGATAAAAGAATTCTTGGTTTTTAGACACCCAGAGGTTTTATCTTCGAGATCTTAGGCATGATATCAGAAGTTAAAGGCCTCAGTGGTCACTTTCTTGCGCTCTAATATCACACCACACTACTATGACATTACTCTTTACTGGCCATGAATGGGGACTTGGATGTAACATTGGCCACATTAGATTTTATGACAGACATTCTATGCTAGTTGCTAAGGTGTATCCAATGATACCTATTTTCTACCTACTTCCAAAAAAAGGAGGAGGTACTCAATTCAACTGTTTTAAAAAAAAAAATATGTTTATAACCTCATAACTTTCGACTGGGTGAACAGTTTCTCAAATTTTTTTGTTTGAAATTTGGTGCTTCCCTTGTGGTCCCATTTAAATTTCATCAAATTCGGTTCAGTAGTTTTTGAGAGTGAATAAAAGATAGAATGGAAGTTGGTATAATTTTTTTCAAATTGTACTTGTATTATATTTAATGCTATATAAACCATCCATTTTCCATCATAAAGCATACATAGATCATCGTCAACCAAAAGCATGACCCACCTTCAAGCATTTGGGTAAATAAATTTGAAATAGTATTAAAAAAGTTTCCAGTGTGAAGTACAAACTTCCAGTTATCAGAACTTCTGGATGGGCTTCCTTTTAATAGGTTCTGTTAACCTTCATAATCCTATAAGCAATATGACCTACTAGTTGTGCCCTGCAGTTTCACCTGTGTGGCGATTAAAAGTATCCTATGTCATACCCCAGGATATAATCAATCTCCCTGCGAAATTTCTTCACAGGACGATAGAGAGAGATAACAAACAAAAAACTCACTTTTGCATGTATATTATTACTTAGCATAACAATAGATGTCTATCACACTTGTGCGTCCATAGGACTCAAGGTAATGTGAATCAGGCAACTGGTCTACTAACAGATAAAATGAATGAATTCATAACAAAAATATGCATAACAGTAACATTTTATTTAACACTAGCTGCTCTCCGCGGTTTCACCCGCGCTGTGATGAATGATGATGATGATGCATCTTATATACCCTGTGTTACTCAGGGTGAATGTAGCTTTCCAATGGTGAAAGAATTTTTAAAATCGGTCCAGTACTTTTTGAGCCAATTTGTTACAAACATACTTACATACAAATCTTTCCACTTTATAATATTAGTATAGATGGTTAAATATTATGTAAAACTATACAGACATGGTAATTTATTAACACCTGATTGGCCCAAAGTGGGATTTCCTGTAACTACTATGGGAGCTTATGGTGGGCGCAATTAATGCAAGCTATTTGATACTTCATACTACACACTATGGAAACAGGTTAAATCCTCGTTTCATACCCATGATAATTCTGTTTTCGATGATGTCGTTTTATATCATATAATTAAAAGGTTCTTACAAACCACTGAGTTGCATAGTGAACTAAGAGTCGACACGATTAATGACGAAATAAAAAAAATATTCGACAAAGTACAAGAAACGGCTTAGTAAACACCCCAACCACCTGGCATCACAATTGACCATTATAAATAATCCTAAGAGGCTAAAAAGTCGACACATCATAGACATATCAAAGGCAAATGATTGAAATTGACGAAAAGGAGAGACACTCGATGAAGTACTACTCCTACATGACTACTTGCCTGCAAATCACCTGCTCGAAGTTAAAAGACTGAGCGCAGATAAACACAGAACAAAAAAGAGACGTGTGGCACTCGGAGACTGCCGCGGTAAAGCTATTGCATATCTGTTTTTATCAACTTATGTAATTATAATTATTTAACCAATGCCATCTAGAGGCGAGTTGCTGAACTAAAGAGACAAGCGTGATATTTCAAAAAGTCATTAAAAGTTCTGCTATTCATCGATAGATGCCAAATCAACTTATGCAATTATAATTATTTAACCAATGCCATCTAGAGGCGAGTTGCTGAACTAAAGAGACAAGCGTGATATTTCAAAAAGTCATTAAAAGTTCTGCTATTCATCGATAGATGGAGTCGGAGTGGGGGGTGTTAGGTTATTTTCGTTAAGGAATTACTGGATTCAGATGATAAAATAAAATGCTATATAATATAGATAGTCCGGCAATAGTGCCGGCATGCAATAGGACGTAATAGCACTCAACACCACACCAAAACTATAGCTTAAAAATCTGTGAGGTGCAACTATCAGTAGTGTTTCTTGCCAGCAGGCACACAACTTGCCTGTAGTATTTCTAAGATGAATGCGAGTTATTAATAAACAGTCTACAAATAGATATCATTATCACAACAAAAACAACTTAACTTGTTTTCAGGTCATCATAGGGGTGGCGATTAGTGCAACTTACTGCTGCACTAATGGTCATTGCTTCTTGATTCCATCTTCGGTTTCCATCAGCCGAGAGGGAGTCACTTTAATGAAACCTTATAAAAAAAACTATGATGACCCATTAGTTAAGTTGGTAGTAGCCCAGCCTTAGTGAGGCGTTCAGTTTGATTTCCGGTTGGAGGTATATCCAATTCAAATTGCCTTGGTTTCGTTTATTATTATAGCAAAGCGCTGATGCATTTAATGCGCATAATTTGTGTTTGGGCAGTTCAACGGAGAGATGCAGCCGGCTCCCTTGGCACCGTGCCATATGATTGAAATTATAGGTTGCTTAATTTTTGTCGTTTAATTTGTTTCTTGATTATCAATATAATCTATATAAGTAGGTATATTATAATACAAAGTCGTGTTAGCTACACCGTTTATAAAACAAGAATTTTTATGATTTTTGTGTTTTTCGATTGGTCATATCTCGGGGAAGAACATAGGATACTTTTCATCATCATCATTATCCATCACTAATCGGGTGAAACCGCGGGGCACAGCTTGTATTAAACACTCCTACAAAATATGTGCTGCAAGTTTTTGTATATCCCCTATTCCACCACCGGGGTTTGATTTGTGTCCGATTCCATCAGGCTGCTGCATCATATATAATAATAATAATAATAATATAGCCTTTATTTCCGAGAATGAGGATCTTTACAATATTTACTTATAAAAGAACATTATTAATACTAATCTACAAGATGTCCCTCAACTCGGTGTGCCTTTTGGCATAGGCCTCCTCCAACTGCCTCCATTGAAGTCTGTCCTGTGCAACCCTTGTCCAATATGGCCCCAATGTCAGGCGTATATCATCCTCCCATCTTATTTTTGGGCGTCCCTGTCTCCTGGTGCCGTCTCTTGGATACCATGTTGTGACTTGCTTGCTCCATTTGTCTGTTGGGTAACGTAGCATATGGCCAGTCCAGCCCCATTTCTGGTGGTCAATACGAGTAAGTATGTCGGTAACTTTGGTTTTCTTCCTTATCTCTGTATTCCTGATTTTGTCCCTGATTTTTATCCCCAGCATACTTCTCTCCATTGCCCGTTGACACTTAGCTAATCTCTCTCGATGATTTTCAGTAAGGGACCAGGTCTCACACCCATTATGTTATGCAGGGAAGAATGCAAGTGTTGAATGTCTTCTTTTTTATATGTATGCTTAATTCTTTGTTTTTCATTATTTCTTTGAGAGACCAATATTTTTTCCAACCACTAGCTACTCTTTTATTTACCTCTTTAGACATTGAGTCATTGGGAGAAATAATTTGTCCTAAGTAGACATACTCGCTAACATATTCAAACTTATTTCCATCCATTAATATATCTACCTCTATAGAATTGGTCATCATTTTAGTTTTGCTAGCATTCATTTCGAGTCCCACTTCCTTACTTTTATCAGCTAGAGCTTGTACCATGACTTGAAGTTTTGTAGGATCTTCTTCAAGTAAAACTATATCGTCGGCGAATCTCAAGTGATTTAAGCGACTGCCGTTGATATTAAGGCCATATTCATCCCAGGGTAGTTTCCTAAAGATGCTTTCGAGCACAGCGTTAAATAATTTGGGGGACAGTGGATCTCCTTGTCTGACTCCTCTGTTTATAGAAAATGGGTCTCCTATAGATTCTAGTTTTATGCAGCTTTTACTTTTACTGTAAATATTTTTAATCGCTTCAATGTATGCGTTCTCAACTCCTTGCTGCCTTAAGATTGGCCAGATATATTTATGACTCAAACTGTCAAAGGCTTTGGAGTAATCGATAAATGCTATGTATAGGTGTTTCTGATATTCATTATATTTTTCTAAAATTTGTTTGATAGTATGGATATGGTCAATGGTGCTGTAGTTCTTCCTGAATCCCGCCTGCTCTATAGGTTGATTTTCATCTAGTACTCTTGTTATTCTTTCTAAAATTACTTTTGCGAAGACCTTGTACACATTTGATATGAGGCTTATTGGTCTGTAGTTCCCGATGTCATCTATAGCTCCTTTTTTGTGTAGTAAAATTATATGCGATTCTCCCCACTGCTTTGGTATGATACCTGTCTTGAGTATTTCATTGTATAACTTTGCTAGAATTGGGCTTAGTTCTTGAACTGTGCCTCTCATTAGTTCATTTGGTATATTGTCAGGTCCTGGAGATCTTTCTAATTTTTGAGAGTTAATCGCTTTCTGTACTTCTTGTGTAAGTATTATTGGTACCTCATCATATGTTTTGGTTTGTTTTTTACTGACGTCGGTTACTTGGTCAACTTCACTATTAGAGTAGAGTTTTCTATAGTAATCTGTGGCAAGTTTTTGAACTTCTGTACGGTTTGTTACTTTGTTATTAGATATACTGTTTTTTAGACTTGGGATCCATTCCTTTCCGTGCTCTTTAAGTGCCTTAAAAGCTTTTTTTGTTCCACCTGTTTTTTGTATTTCTTCTTCTAATTGTTTAATTCTCCTTATTTTCCTATCTTTTCTCATATTTTCCCTTATTTGTTTGCTAAGGTTTGAAATTCGTTTTCTGTTTTTTTTGCTGTGGTTATTGTCTGAAATTAATATCTTTCTCTCATCTAGGAGCTTTATTGTGTTTTCACTAAATTTATTTGTATCCTTGACTGGACTTATTTTCTTTAATTGTGACAACTTCATATCTATTTGATCGTATTTTTCTGTTACACGGAGTTAACTATTTCTAACAATGGCTTGATAGAAGACGGGTCGATATTTTTCGTGTATTGTTCCACTGGCAGA
Source organism: Selenia dentaria (assembly GCA_917880725.1). Lineage (NCBI taxonomy): Eukaryota > Metazoa > Arthropoda > Insecta > Lepidoptera > Geometridae > Selenia > Selenia dentaria. Next base: position 2,444,976 of record OU862885.1, on the reverse strand, counting down.
AGTAAGTTTGTTATGGCTTGCCTGGATTTCTTTGGTGGGTACATGTTTAAGCAACAGCGTACCATACGGTGATTAGTATTAAAGTTTAGGTTCTGTAAAACATGTGTATCATTAAAGAATTTAGCCTTATTCGTAAGAATATAATCAATTTCGTTTTTATATTTTCCGTCTGGGGATAGCCAAGTCCATTTAGTTTTAGGTTTTTTCTTGAAGACTGAATTGAGAAGTGTTAAATTGTTTTGCATTAAAAAATTGATTAATTTTTCCCCATTTTTGCTTCTTTTTCCATGGCCATAATTTCCCATTATAAGTTCCTCCTCTGCTTCTCTTTTGCCAACCTGTGCGTTGAAGTCTCCCATAACTATAAGGTTATTGTTGTGGTATTTCTTTACTGTGTCTGATAGCTTGTTGTAGAAGTCTTCAATATCCGTCTTGGCAGCTTGTTCAGTAGGTGAATAAACTTGTATGACTGTCCAAGTTTTCTTATATCCTTGTAATTTGATGTTAAGTATAACTAGTCTATCGGAAATTCCTATTAATTCCTGTATGTAGTATTTCAGCGATTTTTTAATCAAAAAGCCTACTCCTTTATGACCTGCTATTTCTCCTTTCTGGTATAGAATGTAGTCTTCATATTCTACTATTCTCTCATCTAATCTTCGCATTTCGCTTATGCCTAGAATGTCATAGTTTATATTTTCTAAAGACTTTTCTAATTCTAGTAAGCTTACTTGTTCCCTTAAGGTTCTTGTGTTCAATGTTGCAATTTTGATTGTTGGACATCTTTTTGTTGGAGGGTTTTGGTCTAGTGCTCCCGCGGGGACCAGCCGTGCTGGGAGACATTTTGTTTGTTGTGGATTATGAAGAAGTTGTGATTGTCCGGTTCTTGATAATGCTGTATTAGTATCTATATGTGTTCTTGTCTGATAGTGAATATGATCTCTCGCGCATGAATTGAAATGCATCTTTTCTTTGCACTTTTGGGGTATTTTGCTTTTCGTTCACGTTGCCGGGGCTTGGGGTTTCTGATCTTTTTCTTTTTTCATTGTCTTTTTTGTAATTATTCCTATTTTCTTTCTTTAACTGCAGTATTTCTTTCGACAGATCCTGGGTAATGTAGGTGTTTGGTTTCATTTTCTTTTTGTTTTTAAGGATTTGTATTTTTTTCTGCAATGTGGTGGTGGCTAGTACAATTGGTCTAGTTTTTTTTCCATCATCTCCCTTTTTTCCCAGCCTCTGCAGTCTGTCTATTTCTCCAATTTCAAGTTTCACGTCTATGTCTTTCAGTGTCGTCGTCACTAAGGTAGTTAAATCCTCATTTGTTTCCTCCTTTGGTTCTGGGAGCCCGTGAAGTATTACATTATTTTTTCGACTGTTTGTTTCGAGGTATTGTATCCTTTTACCCAATTTTTCCACTTCGCTTTTTAATTTTTGATTTTCTTCTATTACGGGCTGTATTTTTTCATCTACTTTTCGTAAAACAGCTGCAGTAATATTTTCCGTGATTGTGTTTGTTTGTTTATTTAATTCTTCTGTCATTTTCGACAAAAGCAGCGACATCTCTGGTGACAGTTGAGTAGTCATATTATCGTGAAATGGAACGTAACTGAATTCAATTTCTAAATGCAACCTTTTAAAATTTTTATGTTGGTACACTGCGTCTTGTCTGTGGTCTGTCGAAAAACTTACTTGACAAAATAACCTCAAAATATTGTGTGCGAGATTTGTTATCAAGTCTTTTCACTTTTTTTCGTAAGTTTCGGTGTACCTCGGGTGTTATTCCAACGAACCCACGTACGAGGAATATCTGAAGCGATGCTGTCGTGCGAAATGTTCACTATTTCTCACTGTATTAATTTTTTTGTTGGATCGTTTCGCAAAGCGCTTGACGTACTCGAAACCCGAACCGGAAGTCCTGCATCATATACAAATGTCGAATCCCTTTCGAGGATGTCTCGTTACTCTCTGATCTTGCAATCTTTGGCAGCGCTAGTGCTTTCAATGATAAAGATTATGAAGGCTTGCGGACATCACTACGAAAGTTATTTGTTCGGTTGCATAAAGCTTGTCAAGCCATCCAATAGATGTCGCTCCATCCCCATACGACGACGGTTAAAATCAATAAGAGTTAAATTCGATGCTCGGATGGTGTGCCTCGGTGGCCGAGCGGTCATGGTGTCTGACACGGATTGTCGGAATACACGGGTTCGAATTCCGTCGGAAGATGTCTAATTTTGCTCTCTGTAATTGCAATGTATGGTATCGCCAAGCAGACGCTATTGCTTTATAAAAGATGACATTAAAAATGTCATATGTAGAGTTAATTCGTCTGACGGAAATATTTTATCAGAAACTGTAGAATTCAGGAGCACCACGACTAAAGTTGACATCTCTTGTTATGGATATTTGAACAGTTGTTCTACATATCATTCCGTTTACTTATTTGTTTAAACAATTATTCATATTTTTTAGACAGAATTTTAACATTATATGTAGCAACTAGCTGACCCGCCAGCAGCTTCACTCGCTTGGTCTTAGTATAGAGTTAAAAGTGCCGTTTTCGAACCTCGAGGTTCTGGGTGGATCCCCGGGTTGGACAGTTACTGGCTTTTTCTGCCCAATAAATTTTGAAAGAGTGCCCCGTAGTGCAATAGACTCGCCTCTTAGGTCCAAAAATAACCCCCATGCAAAATTTTAAACTTTTAGCACTCGCAGTAACGAAATTTCATACAAACTATCAACCTCAAAAAAGAACCCTTAGGGTTGAATTTAATAAAATCCCGTCTTAGTGAGCACCTTCGTCCTAAAAAGAACCCGCATGCAAAATTCGAAACTCCTAGCACTTGTGGTTTCTGAGATTTCCTGATGAGTGAGTGACCTTTCGCTTTTTAGACCAGGGTAGAAATAAATTACAGCGTATTTGGGACATAAAAAGGTAAGTTTTCACCAAATTTCGTGAAATAAAAATGTTTTTTTGTAAAAGATAAAAATAAAAATAAAATAAAAACTTTTTTTTTTCACATAAATTTTGAGGTTATGTGAAAAAAGTGTAAAAACAAAAGTTTTAGATCTCTTTATTACCTACAACTTTGCCATTAGACTTTTTTCCATAGGACTTAGTTTTTCCGGAAATCGAGAAAAACCGTTTTTTACTCTTAAAAACTCACCCCCATCCCCTTCCCGACCTCAGATCGCCCGTAATTTTTTTTCCTTTCATTTTTATAATATTCTCCTCCTTTTCTAATGGGTTTCATCCTACTATTATTTTTTTTGGTTTTAAAAATTATCGGCCCTGGTCTATTTATATATATATATAGATTATAGAGGGATCATTTTAAACTTCTTTAATTCGAACCTGGGTCATCACAATATCCGTGTATTATAAGTGTATTATAAGTGTTCGACGCAATAACCACTAGGCTACCGAGGTACCCATCCGAGCATCAATAGGTATAGATACATTCGTTCGAATTGAGTAAAAGTAAGTTGTTTTTTTGGGGAAATTAATCGCTTATGTATTAGATTTATTCTAAAGGAAGTAACTGGTAGTAAACAACTTAAACAATAAAAAGCGATTCTTTAAAATGGCGATGACTTTGGTAATAGTTAGTATAAATGCGATAGTATGTTTTTCGGTTTGCCATTTCTTCACGTAACTCATGATCAATGGAAAAATGCGATTTTTTGCATCCATATCGTACCAGAAGAATGGGAGCAGAAATATTCTTGTTCATTTGTACTTATTACTTTTTTACTGTCCCTTAAGATACTACCTACCTTGGAACTCCAAAACTATTGTCTAGATTTTTCGATGTTCTGCTATTGTATGTATGTAATGATGTATTGCTTACTCTTCAAGCAACACGGTGAAGTAAGTTTCATTTCAACATCCTAGGCACCACTGTTTTGAAGGAAAGTTTACTCAAACCATGAAGCTCATAAATCTCTTAGATGTTTTTTGTCGATAATAGGTAACCGGGCAGGCATAGTGCACTAGCTAATAGGATTACTGGAGGTCCGCTCCAGACCGCATGAGGCATCATTAGCATCATCAGTTCATCAGACAGTTGTTCATATAACATCTCAAACTACACTGGAGCTTTTGTGCCAGTGACTCGAGGCTATACTCTGCTATGTGAAGGAGTTAGGCTGCCTTGAGTAAATTCTGGCAGGGGGAATGCACAAAACACCCCAAGCGGGACGTCAGTGCAGGCCTCATCGCCCCCAAAACGAATAAGAATAAGATTAACTATGGATGACCTCACGATCTCACCTTCACTGAAACTCAAGCCCACGCTAGGAATCGAACGTACAGCTATTGATCGGCCCCCGACACGACTCACTGTCCCATCGCATCGCTTCGAACTCATTCTAGGCTGGTGGAAATTATACAAGTCTATAAATTTAACAGCTATAGAGAATAGCGTGTAACAAAAAAGTGTAATAATGCTGTGGGCCGAGCACAAAGATCTGCTTAAGTGTAACGTTATCGTATCGTTGGCATGTTCAGTACAAACTATGAGTTATCTGTGCCACTATTGTACTAGACAAATGACAGTGTGTACTAAATACGTTAATGATGCGATTACGTTATTATCTTTGTGCTCGGCCCACTGAAAGGTGTACGTATGTATCTAGTCTGGATTCACATGACAAGGTATCAACATTTAAATCGCTTAGATATATTTCATACAAAAGAGTAAAATCACTACACGTAATTTTTTGGGAAAGCCCTATTAGACACGCCTAAATTTAGAGATCGTTCGTTGGGGTCAACGCGCTCTGCAATCCCCACGCCACCTATTCATTCACCTCCGTTCTCCTACATGCGCCCCTCCCCACGTCGCACCCCAGCTCAGGCCTCGCTTAGGGCCTTTGATTCCCTAGTCTACGTTCTTGAGCTCCTTGCCGTCTTTGGCCTAGTTTTTCAGGGACGAACTTGCTTGAGTATTAGAAAAACTTTGATTACTCATAACTCGGAGTTTTACTAATTCCAGAGACGCAGTAGTTACCTCCCAATTGTATGCAAGCTGCTGCGTGTGTTGGTTTTATTATTACTACACCTTTTTGTTACACGCCTAATAGTAGATTTATTTTAGTTTAAATAGAATATATACCTTTATTATCTTTATTGAAACGTTAACTCGCGTTAAGGATCGAATTCGACCCGAGTTTCGAGCATATTAGATGCTCATCTTGTCTGGAAGATGAGCGTCTGACATGCTCGAAAGCCGGGTCGCATTCGATCCCTAACTGAGTGTTTTGCCACTTAATAATACAAATTATTAATAATTATATTAGTAATCACTACATAGTATAAAACAACGTCGCTTTCCGCTGTCTGTCTGTTCCTATGTATGCTTAGATCTTTATAAATGCGCAATGGATTTTGATGCGGCTTTTTTAAATAGATAAACTGATTCAAGAGCAAGGTTTATATGTATAAAACATGCATAATATAGTAGAGAAACATTAATAATTTTAGAGGTTTCTGTGATGATGTGTTATCGTAAATAAAGACCAAACGAGCGAAGCCGGCAGGTGAACTAGTACTTTAACATATTCTTCTTGTGTATAAATACATTATATAATATAGAGAATATATTATTATTTACAATGTTTCACACGTAAATTGAATTGATATTGGCTTTGACCTTCAAACACAACCACGAGTAAGACGACTACCAAAATGAACACATTATGTTACTTATTCAAATAATATTTTAACCCACATATTAGTGGATATACTATGTTTATACGGTGCTGTTCAAACAATCGCATAGTTTCCGTACGATCATTTATGTCCAGAGAAGCCACGTATACATTCTCAACCTTGCAGATACAGGTGCTTGACCTTTGTCATACATTGCTCTGACGTATTGAATTCGTTAAATTTAGAATGATATTAAATAACGAAACTACTGGTATTACAGTAAAATTAATGATAGTGAACATTTCTTAAGTTTTCACGATTATGATATGTCTGGCTGGACACTCCCCGCGATATCGTTTACGTCAAGGAGTTAGGGTATCATGATCCAGGATGAGGCTACTTGAAAATCTATGTTATAGCCAGGCTACCTAGCATCAGGCTATTCATAGCCTATTTTTTATCCAAATAACGCGGGTGAACTCGCAGGGCTCAGTTAATAATATTTAGAACCTTATTCTACTTAAGACGGTTAGGAGCTAAGGTATAAAGAAAATTCTTCAGACTTGTTTGATTTAAGTAAATTATTTATTTAGATAACTATTACTGTAGTTTGTTTAGGTTTCACTTGATGCTGATGCGGTCGAAGGTGGTATGACTCTAGACCTAGAATAGCAACTGGCTCTCAAGGACAGCTACCGAAATACACATGTTAGGTGCTTAGCGTAATTCCTGGGTTATAAGATATCTTCATTCTCATATATTCAAATTTCATCAAAGTCCGTTTCATCGTTGAACATACACATTGTATCGCCCACCCATTCACCAACTTACGCATTTATAACATAAGTGTTATTAAACGGCTTCCGTTCTGTAAATACAGCTGTTTGCAGTGAATTCTGTTGTGATTCGATCGATCGGAGTGATTTTTTACAATTGGTGGGCAAATGTTTCGTTCTAATGCCACTAGATGTTCTAAAGTTTCGCGTGGCGTTCAACCGAGACTACTGCCTAAAAAGAACAGAGGCCTTAACACGAACAATTTGCAAAAAAGTATATATGTATTACATTACACAGTTGATATACGTCAACGTGTCACGTTTTGCCGTGCAAACTATGAGTTATCTGTGTCACAGTGGCCCTAGATAAATAACAGTTTGTACTGTTTCACGTGAACGACACGTTTCGTCACACTTACGCACTTATTCGTGCTAGAGGCCCCCTCAGCACGAACTTTCGTTAGAAGGATTCCGCGTATTCTACTATGAAAGTGCAAACAGTCAAAGGTGATACGAGTACAATGTATTAACAGGTGGTTAATATGGTGATATGTACGATATTAAATTAAGAATGTTGCACAACTCTAAATGAGGTAGATTGTGTAGCACTTTAATTATTTATAAGAACTTGTTAACACCTACATTCTAATGCAATAAATGATTTTGATTGATTGATTGATGATATAAAATATTGATATGAGTTATTTGATGAATAGTGTATAACATGCTTAGTAATCAGGTGTTAAGCTATGAGTATATAGAGAGACGAAATAAGTACACCGAATGGCATGTACACACTGCTATAATAACACATTATACTGCCTATAGGTACTTATATTCTTAGACATAAGTAGGTACAATGCTGAATTAAACACCCATCTTAAAAAAAACCCTAGAAACTTACAGAATAGTGTTGACCTTAGGGTCCTATCAGACAGAAAGCGGTCACGTGTTCTGCCGTTCCGCAATCGCATTCTGGCGTTCCTCAATCGCGCTCTGGTGTTCCGCAATCGCGTTCTGGCGTTCCGCAATCGCGTTCTGGCGTTCCGCAATCGCGTTCTGGCGTTCCGCAATCGTGTTCTGCGCTCGTTGTGTTCTATTGCATTATATAGATTATATATACCCACAGCAGGCAGGCTGAGCAGCTATGCACTCTGGAGTCTAGTCTGGAACCCAGAAGTTGAACGTCACAGACGTACAATAGATAACGCAAATATTCTGATTTGTGTTGAAACCAAGAGTGCCGACTTTTTAATGAATTGAATTACGTAACTTTACACATAATATAATTTGAAAATAACTTACCTGTTATAGGAAATATGGTCCTTGCCTTTGGGGGCTCGAAATAATTTGGTACAGTTAATAATCACGCATTTTTGTTTTTGCGGCCGTCCGGCTGTAAAAACAGACGCGTCGACTGTAAGTAGCGGCGGCCAACCTTGACGCTTGGTCGGAGTTCGGACACGGGTAGTACCTACACGCATTTGCGTTATCTATTGTACATATATGTATATCTGTGTTTAACACTTACCGCTAGAACGCGTGACAACTTTCTGTCGGACAGAACCCTTAGACGTTGGTATGTTCCACAGCCCCGTATCGGCGTTCTACAAGGCGCTGTTGGCCAACGCGGCCACGTCAGCACTGCGCCTGCACCAGCGGATCCCGGCGCGGGAGATCTCCATCTCTCGAGAGTTCCTCGCCAGGTTCTTCCTTGAGGATAGCGCGCACTACCTCTTCTACTCGCTCATATTCATGAACGTCGCGCCCAACTTGTGTATCCTTTTACAAACATATACAAAATGCACTAAACACTTTTATATATATGGTTTTTGACGTGCTAACGCCTTTTATGTCGGTGAACGCCGGCTGCACGCACTAAAAAGTATATCATCGTCACGTTCCGCCTGACCCGATAGAGATAGAGCGCGATAGAGAGGCACGATCGGCCTTAGCGTTCGGCTTGTCTGACGTTATCACGTAAAATCGTCCGACTTTAAAGACAACGATTTTTATGTATAATGGTTCATTAAAGTGACTTCCTCTCGCCTTATGTAAAGCGGTGATGGAATCAAGAAGCGATGACCATTAGTGCAGCCGTAAGCTACACTAATACCCACCCCTATGATGACCTGACAGAAGCTTTTTCACGCCCCGCTTGAAATACCCAGGGTCATAGCTGCAAGGAAATACGTACGCCGGCAGAGCATTCCACAATATGCTCACACGACAGAGGTAAGAACTGCCAACGTTTTGGTTCGTGATGAGAAAATTATAAGAATAATATCTCTTTTCGTCACTGTGTCTAGGAGTATTTATGATCACTCGGTCTGCGAATCTAAAGAATTCAAGATAGCGCAAGCTTCCTGGTTTAGAAGATGGTTCGGATTCAGGGGGAATCTTAGGAGATAAATTAGAGACCATCCAATTCAGCTGGATTAGTAGACAAGCATTATTATAGTTGGCTTATCATAATAAGTACACAGTCCCAGTTGCGGAACTGGAGCCTCATGGGGAGAGGAGTGTGGACTATAGCCTATAACCCACCACACGGGCTCAGTGAGGAGTGGTGTATTGGTTAGTGGACATCCCTATCGACAGAACACATATATATCAACATAGGCAAATTAAACTAAGGTAGCGATTGACTTGATCAAACACTAAACTGAACCAGCGAACTAAATTATAAATAAGGTGGTCCTTATTTTGTTAACACTATAATTCAAATTCATGTAACACTTAGCATGACATTTCTAAAAATATAATTATTCTGTTCAATTTTGGGTTATTAAGTTACTTTAGCGGGTACCAAGTTACGTGACGATTAATCTGTCTAAAATATGCCCACAAATGAAGAGATATATCTAATTTTAGAGCGTATCATTCGGAGTGTTGCCATTCGGAAGTGTTACACTTATTTGGATTTTAGCCTCAACATAATAAGAACTGCCATAATTTCAAGATTTTTAGTTTAGAGAATGCTTATAGAATCAATACCAATGATATCCATTGTTGGGTCATTTCACGCCCCAGCATCTCCAGTAAGCAAACATGTTAGTAAGTTGATGACTGTAGCTGACCAAAGTGACAGAGCCGCCTTTTTTTCGATTTCAATCAACATTGTTAACAACTGAGATACATAATAGCCTTACTGAAAGTGAAGTGAAGTACTTGTAACGAGAATTTTAACGTAGACTTTGAGACATAATATTGTCATAGATAGGGTATGACGTCATCGTAGGTAAGCACAACAAAGTTATCACTTTGGTAACAAGCTAGCAAACATAGTCGCATCATTATTTATCTAAAAGACATTAGGTAATCGACGTAGAGTAGGTATTTATTTACTTACTAATCTATGTTTTTACATCATTAACGCGCGATCCAATCCCAATTTTAAAATAATTAACGATTCTTTACCTAAGGTTGAAAATTGTTTCTCAGATAAAAATAAATTACTGATTATTAAATACTATTTATGTTGGCTATGTATTACCTAAAAATATATAGTGTTATCGCTGAGAATTCTGAGAGTTTGGATGTGAACTCTATTTTTGTGGCTTACTCAGACTTTTATTTTTCTGCGGAAAGCGAGTAATGTTTATTAATTTTATTCGGTTATTAATCTTTGCATGTTCCTTTTCTAACCAAAGTATTTTTTCATAGAATATTATCAATCTGTTCGGCCTTATTAGATAATAAACTTGGCTTACACCCGGAGTAGTTAAAACATCTATCTGTCAATTTTTCGCTTGCAGTAAATCTCACGCGTGAAAGCAAGACAAAGCATGTTAACGTCTAATATAGGTTTACGCAACGTTTATTAATAAAGGCCTAGATGTTTAAAGATTCTGCTTTTTACTATTATCAGGATACGAGCGCGGTTTAATACGAATAACACTGAGTCGTCAAGCCGTTTTAATCGGGACGTGTTTGATACTCGCTTTAGGAGCATATTTAAGTAAGATTATGCTTTCTCGAATAAGTCTCGTAAGCTAAAAGAAGTTAGCAGGATGAAATCACTCGTCCGTATCCTAGTTACCTGGAAACGAATCATTATTGTAGTTCACGCTATGACGTGGAATATTTTATATAATATCAACGAGTTGAATGGGTAAGCCGTATGGCTGATGGGACCACTAACCCTGCCCATGGCAGTCGGGGCCTAAGCGAGGTCTGGGGTACGGCACATACGGAGTGAGGGAGCATACATACAGGCCAGTTGGCGCAGTTAGTATTACCCCTGCCTTCTGAGCCGTTGGTCCCGGGTTCGATCCCCGGACTGGTCAAACATTTATGTGCATGAACATGTCTGTTTGATCTGTGTCTGGGTGTGTATATGTATATAAGTATGTATACAAATTACCATAGTACAGGCTCTGCCTAGTTTGGGACCTGAAGACCTTTGTGTGGTATTGTCCTATATAATATAATATATATATACAGGCTTAGGGGACGGAGGGGAATGAATAGGTAGCGTGGGCGCATTGTCCTCAACAAGCTCCAAGAATAGGCATGTCTAACAGGTTGTTCAAAACATATCGGATTATATTTCTATCACTTTATATAAAAAAGTGGTATACATTTTGAAAACACTTTTGACCTCACAAGTCTCCGTTGATCGCAGCGCCACCAAGCGTGATAAATGGCGAGCATTCATGCTATTGTTTTCATCAGAAAACTTCCAAAAAAAGGAGGAACTACTCAATTCGACTGTATTTATATATTTTATTTTTATGTATGTTACCTCATAACTTTTGACTGGGTGAACCGATTCTCAAAATTCTTTTTTGTTTGAAAGCTGGTGCTTCCCGTGTGGTCCCATTTAAATTTCATCAAATTTGGTCTAGTAGTTTTTGAGAAACACTCCAATAACTGAATAGAATGCAAGTCGGTATTAAAATTTTCAAATTGTACTTGTTACATTCAGTTTGAACATGGAAACAGCGAAAATCTGGGTAATTTCCGAATACAAGATCCGACGTGGGACTAACGCAGCAGAAACTGCTTGAAATGTCAATGCTGTGTTTGGAGAGGGTACGGCTAAAGAACGCTCCGTGCGTTTTTGGTTTAAAAATGGATTTCGCGCGGACAACAAGTCTATAATTTTAATATGAACAATAACAATGAATAATGATGATTTGATTATACTAAGTAATAAACATCAACTGGTCCCAACAAACACATTGTAGCACACATAAAGTCGCCTCTATTTCCCGAAGTAGCTTTTATATGCTACATGTTGAAATTAAAATAAGATAAAATCTTAATGTTCTTAACTTTGACTAACCGTAATGTGTATTGTTATGTTATTTTATATTATAATTATGCTTGACTGTCCACAATGCGGTGTAAAATGTATTCGTGTCCCGTAACATAGCTGGTAGTGATCCTCCGAAGCGAGGGTACCCAGGATCGATCGAGCCGAGGTAATTTACTAATATAATAATTAATAATTTTTTTAATGTTGGTGATCTGTTAATGTGTGTGTCTCCTGTGACACGGCATTCAGTGCTGTATGTAAGTATATGAACGGTAAAAAAGGAACAACTTGAATATACCTGTTTACCTACTAGCGATTTTCGAAACTTCAGATTGTATTGTATTGTTGGGTTTCACAGACTCTGTGCGAGATAAGAGCTTATTATATATAGAGTAAGCGAGCTTACGGTACCTGTCAGTACGCGAGGTAGTCGTCAAACTCAAGTATGTTATCAGGGGACGGTACAAGCACGAGTTCTATCTCTATAACATGCCATCGTCACAAGTGACGAACTGCACTGCGCCCGTAACACTAAGACGTAAATTGTTAAGTCTTATGTGCCTGTAATTTTACTAGCACACATACTCTACAAACCGGTAAATTTATTATGTATCTCAGTTGCTAACAAATGTTGATTGAAATCTTGAAAAATGGAGGCTCTGTGTCACTTTTGACAACTCCAGTAAGCAAAAATGTTAGTAAATTGCTGACTGAAGCTGACAAAAGTGATATAAAGTCGTTTTTATTAGATTTCAATCAACTTTTGATTGCCCTGTTGGACACAGTATTGAACTGAAATTAAATGAAATCGTTTATTCCGTATAGGCCTACGGGGCCGCTTACAAATTGTTATATTACATTTGTTATTTCTTAAATCGTCAACCGAATTGCGAACATTACTGGTGCACGTCAGAAGTAGGGTAGGACGGCAATGCTTCCCCGGTCCAAATCCTTTCTGAAAGAGTTCAACTAACACTAAAATAAAGTATATTCCGAATAAAATATAATAATGATAATTATATTCAGTTCCTTGTGAGAATATCCAAATTAATACGTATAACGAGTGGTCGCTACGTCGCCGGCCCCCAAGGTCGCCACGCGTCCGCTACGTCAACACTATCTACATGGTAATCAGATAAGCGACGCGTCGCAGACTACTATACAATTAACTACTGTTTAAAGAATATTTTTTACCAAAAAACGTTTTTTAGTGTTGAAGTCGGTACCATGATAGTACAAAAGTACCTATTATCACAATATTGCGCGCATGGTACCGACTTCGAAAAGAAGTTATTTCACACTTTTTAGTGTTGAAGTCTGTTTCGTTTTTTTGGTAATCATTTTTTCACCCTTTTTAGTGACCTTTGCTAGTACGGGATCGATTGTCTTTCACCGTCAATACAAGGATATCACCAAATCATCAAAACAGGTGAAACACTTTTCATTATTGGAGTGTTATTCAAAAACTGCTGGACCGAATTTAATGAAAATAAAAGGAGCACCAGCTTGCAAATCAAAATACATTGGTGCTGAATTAAATCTAATTATATGTTATTAGTTATTATAATTTGTAGACCTACAGTGTTAAAATAGAATAGTTAATTTTAGGTTTTGAATTTACTGTAGCTACTTAATTAGTAGTAAGTTAATAAACTATTGATTCTTTAAAAAAAATGAATTTTCAAAATCTGTACACCCAGTCGTAAGTTTTGAGATAACAAACATTAAAAAATACAGTAGAATATCGACAACCACCTTCTTTTTTGAATGCGTTAAAAAAATCACGTTATTATATTTTTTTGTATATATTATCTAATAACAAGCCTAGCAGCCTAACAAGCAAGAGTTCTACGGTTTCACCCGCGTGGTGATGGATGATAATGATGTATCAAAATATATCGCCAATGTTCATCAGGGATAATGTAAGATTCTAATGGTGAAAGAATTTTTGAAATCGGTCCAGTAGTTCCGGACTCTATTAAATTCAAGCAAACAAATATTTCCTTTTTATAATATTAGTGTACACAATAGAGAAATTGAAAAAAAAAACTGCTATAATATATGTACATATTTATTTTATTTTCGTCGGAAAACTAACATCTTAAAGTAATGTTATATGAGTAGTATACATAATATATGGCTAAGAATTATCTTTTTAAAGTTTCCACAAACGAGTTCTTTAGTACACTCTAATTACCTGTACCTAATCGTAAAAATAGCTAATGTTCAACAATTTACACAGGTCTTCTAACAAATACAAATGCGTAATCTGTATGTATCACAACGGTACGACAACAATTATAATATACGTTCTATTATTTAAGATACCTGTTCAAAAGTTGATGATTTATTATCTAACAAAATTGCTGAAGGGAACCACAATCAGTGGTCTTTGCTTCTTGATTCCATCTTCGCGTTATCAGGCGAGAGGGGGTCACTTTGATGTACAATTATAAAAAATAAACCAAAACCTCTACCCCTATATTTTGTTTTCTACCGACTTCCAAAAAGGAGGAGGTACTTAAATCGACTGTTTTTTAATGTTTGTTACCTCATAACTTTCGATGAACCGATTCTCAAAATACTTTTTATGTTTGATAGATATTTAAATTTAATCAAATTTGGTCTAGTAGTTTTTGAGTTACACTCCAATAACTGAATAGAATGGAATTCGGTATTGAATTTTTCAAATTGTACTTGTTTTTTGATGTTTGTTACCTCATAACTTTCGACTGAATGAACCGATTCCCAAATGTTTTTTTAAAGCTGGTGCTTCGCGTGTGATACCATCTAAATTTTATCATTTCGGTTAAATAGTTTTTGAGTTACACTCCAATAACTGATTTTTACCAAAGTAATAGAATGGAAGTCGTTATTAAATTTTTCATACTGCACTTGTTTTCTTTATATTCTCAAAAAGCGCTAAATTAATTTCGATAAAATGTATGTGGGACCATTTCTGAAGTATAACCTACCAATGAAAGAATCATCAAAATCGATCCATAATTGGGCGAAGTGGTCGCGTAAGATACATACAAAAAAAACATACAGTCCTATTGAGAACCTCTATCTTTTAGAGGTCTGTAAAAATAACAATTACACACTCTCACCCCTTAAAATCACGTGTCACGAAAAACAGACTCATCAGAACATACAAGAACAACAAACATTTCTCTCTCATAAACTCATCACAGAAATATTGCCCGATCAGGATTCGAATCTGGAACTCGGTTCCAGATTCGCTTCGCGAGGCAGGATCGGCAACAACTGAGCTAACGAATGCGGTCTATGGATAAAATTACATTCATCATCATCATTATTTTAACTGCATTTTGCTTTTAATAATAATAAATAATCAACAACCACACAAGGTCTTCAGGTCACAAACTATACAAAGCGTGTACTACGTAACCTGATGACTGATATACATATACACACCCAGACGCAGGTCAAACAGGCATGTTCATGCACACAAATGTGTGACCTATTCCAAGATCGATCCAGGGGTCAACGGGTCAGAAGGCAGGGGTGCTACCCTCTGCGCCAACCAGCCTGTCTTTGATTTTAATTTTAATTTAAAGGTAACAATTATTTGATAAAGAATAGAAGTATGATCTCACGGATATGTGGTAAAGAACGACATTTCTGTACTACAGAAAATTATTGGAATACAGGAAAATCTTATTTACTCGTATATCCTAAATTATATATAAACACCTTTACTAAGAAACGTTGCATAAACTTCATACTAGGCGTAACTTTATTTGTCTTGCTCGTACGCGTGACTATTACTGTAAGCGAAAAATTGACAGATAGATACGAATGACTATTCCGGGTATAGCTAAGTTTATTAGTAAGGCCGCAAATGTTTTGTACCTTTACATAAACTTGTAGATCTTTATAAAATTGTATTTATTGTATTTTATGAAGATTTTATCATTGTTGTTTCCTTGACTCCGACATATACAGTGATCTTG
Organism: Selenia dentaria; assembly: GCA_917880725.1. Classification (NCBI taxonomy): domain Eukaryota; kingdom Metazoa; phylum Arthropoda; class Insecta; order Lepidoptera; family Geometridae; genus Selenia; species Selenia dentaria. The sequence continues at coordinate 2,429,307 of OU862885.1, read as the reverse complement.
ACTCCAATATTCTTGTTCGCGCTGTTGCACGCGGCATCCTACTCGCTCACCATTCTCGACGTAAGTATAACCATTGAATAACTCATTAGTAAGCATGTACCTAACACGAATAACTGCGTAAGTGTAACGTAACGTGCCGTTCACGTGCAACAGTACAAACTTTCATGTATCTAGGGCTACTGTGACACAGATAACACATAGTTTGTACGCCGAAGCGAGACCCGTTGACGCTTACGATACGTATACATTTTCGCGAATTGGTCGTGCTTCAGGCTCTGATGTTCCTTTTTACGTAATGGTAGGTAAATTGATTGCAGACGACTTGGATAACGATGACGGATATACATTGTATTAAATAAGATGCCTGTACTTTAAAGGTCCGTTCTACCTTACATTCATAAAAACGATCTTCTGTTGATGAGTAACCAGCTCTCTGCGAGCGGCTTCGCTCTCTTCACACAACCCTCAGGGGATCCAAATATCAATCCTTTGTGAATAATTACAACATAATAGGCATCAATTACCAAAATGTTTGGCAATTGCGTTAATGAATCGGTCAGTCAGTAAGGACACATGTTTATGTAGCGACCCGCTTCGGCTTCCAACAGGTGTAAATTAAACAATAATAAGTAAAATGCAGCTGAAGAAAGTGTTAGTGCATTCGCAGATGAGCGTCTTAGGTCGGAATGGATGATTGAAGAAACTTGGCCTGTCGTCAAGGAGGGAAAAGCCCGAAAATAAAGGGGGTAAACAGTGACGCAGACAGAGAACAGTACGCGAGCCTACATAATGAATTACAAAGACTGTTTAGAACGGACAAAGACACTTAAATTAACTCTACATGCGCAGAAATATAATATCCTATCTAAAGACTTCAAATGTAAGAGCTGAACTGTTGAGGATTAACAAGGAATACCGATTGTTTATAAAGCAAATGCTTTTGGAGAGATGGAGAAGGTACTGTCAACAGCTTTTCAGTGATCCTGAAAATGTAGATAAAGGAACAAGAGTTTCATTTGAAGAAAGGGAGCCGGATATTCTTCATCGCGAAGTAGAAGCAGCAATGGCAATATTAAAATTGAAAGTTGCTGGAGGCGATGGTATAATCGCTCCAATGATCAAGAGCCTGGGTGCAGATGGTATACTAAATTAATACGCCAAAAAACTTGGAGAACAGGACAGTGGCCGGTCGACTGGGCAGAGTCAGTGCTGATTCCCTTGCACAAGAAAGGCTCCACACGCAAATGTGATATTTACCGGAATATATCTCTCATCTGCAATGTGAGTAAAGTGCTCCTGCACATTCTTAATAGTAGACTGCATTACTATATTGTTTGTTAAATAGCGAAAGAACAAGCCGGGTTTCTCAAAGGTAGGGGCACGCGGGAACAAATCCTGAACATAAGGCCGCTCATAGAAAAAGCTAGAGAGTTTAACACACCGATTGCTTTGTGTTTCATCAATTATGCTAATGTCTTTGACTGCATAAGTTGGAAGTAAATGTTTAAAGTTACGAGAGAAATGGGAGTACCTGACCTTATCTGTTTTATGCAGAACTTATACGCTGATGGCAGAACTCAAGTCAGTGTGGTCGGTTCCTTGTCTCATCAATTTAAACCAGAGCGAGGTGTAAGACAGGGTTGCATACTTTACCCCGCAACTATTTAACCTAGTCGGAGAACAGATCTTGAGAAGAGCACTGGAAGATTGGGCACGGGGTGTTAAAATAGGTGGTCACCTCATTAATATCTTGAGAATTGCTGATGATACCACAATAATTGGCGCGTCTGAAGCAGAACTCGGCAAAATGCTTCAAGAGGTGGAAAGAGTATGGAACAATGGACTACACATAAATTGGTTGAAAATCGGATGTTTATTGACAGGGCGAGCACAATGCAACGAACGCATGAACTAAAAATAAGGATCTAGATGCAGTTCATGAGTTTGTTTATCTTGGCATTAATCTCGGACAATGGCGAATGTGAAAAAAGTCGTCCGTAGAGCCCAGATAACTAAGTCAGCAGTAAAGCGGTTAGAAAAGATTTGGAAAAATAGAAACATCAACCGAAATACCAAGGTCAACCTCATGCGCCTAATCTTTTATATTTGTCTGTGCGCCGCAGAGACCTGGACGCTTAAAGCCCGTATACGATCTAAGTAGATGCATTCGAAATGTAGTGTTGGCATAAATTGTTAGGAATTTTAGGGACGGCGCGCCGCACTAATGCGTCTATCATAAAAGAAATGATACTTGAAACTCGGCTCCACTATATGCCTGCAGAGACATACAATACTTCGGGCAAGTGGCCAGAAGTGACGTTAACAACTTAGAACTTTAGATCTCCCACCACTGTGGACTGACGTTATCAGCTATCAAGAGACATCTAAGTCAGATATACCACCTGCTATGAGACAAGCCGAGTGCTGCAATACTAAGAGAAACATAGTCCAGATGGCAGCTTATCGTGGTCACGACCCTCAGTCATGAGGAATGAATGGAAGGATTAAGACGAACTGAAATGCGAAGTTTGCTTTGTCATCTTGCATAAAGACTTATACAATAATGTATATATACGAATTACGAACCTTCTGTAAAAAATATCTTACTCATGGTAAAAACTGAATCAAAATCCGTTGCGTGATTTAGGAGTAAGCGGATAGACAGACGCGTAAAGCGACTTCATTCTATATGTATATATACTATGTAATGAATAAATGTACACCAAGTACTTTTTTTTATTAACGGTTGGGAAAATCTTTTGAGTATTCCCCGCTCGTACTTAACTTACGTGTGTTGAACTATATACTGTTTTGTAAGATGATAAATGTAACGGTTTCCTCTGGTGGTATGTGTGCAGACCCTGGGCCAGAACTCGCTGTGGGTGGCGCGGCTGCTTATCTCGCTGGTGGAGTTCCAGTCGCGGAACATCCTGCGCGCCGCCGCGCTCGCCGAGATCGTGCTGTTCCCCATTGTCGCGCTCATGGCGCTCTTGTAAGTATCACTACATCACGCGTGCAACACGATACACCTAGTAGTTCTGCGAGCACACTCTTATCAGCGGTAATTTTTGCAGTCTGAGCTATCTACAGTTGGTGGTGGAATATTAGTCCAATAAGTGTAGTCAAAGCCACAGTACAAAATTATGACGGTTAAAAACACGAAACTGACTATAAGTACCATTCTAACAGTTATTTTTTATTGTATATTCTTATTTGATAGTGTTATAATAAGAATAACAGGTCATTGAAAATGAAAAATTTACATATATTTGTTTCGACAAGACTGACTAATTAAACTAAAATTGTATATTTTGTTGGTACCTAAAATGTTCTTGCCGAATATCACCAAAATCGTCCAGTTTTTAAGGCAAGTCAAGACAAAATCATTTATTCAATTTAGGCATCAAAGACGCACTTACGAACATCAATTATTCATTAAATTGTACTCTAAAGGCTCTACGGGTGCGTTCCAAAATATATACAGCCTGCCGAGAAGAACCGGCAAGAAACTGGAAAGATTTTATCAAAATTGGTCTGTAAATGGCGCCGCCGCAAAATTTTTAAGCAAAAGTACTTTAGGATCCTCGACGACGAAACAAATAATATTGGATAGTAGAACATGCATATCAAGTTTCGTCAATATTTGTTGGAAAACGGGATGAGATCTAGTTTACGATTAATACAGTAAACTATCCAACCTTAAGAGATCACAATGAAGTTTAGCAGTATCTTCAGATGATTTGCTGACCATGAAGATCTTCATGTCATCAGCAAAGCAAAGCAGGTGACTATTTATTAAGCATTGAGAAATGTCATAAACAAATATTAGAAAGAGGATTGTATCAAGCAACTAAGCAGCAAATAGCTTACTATTTGTTATTTTCATGAACTTGTATTACTCGTATTTTGTTTGCAAGTGTTTGTTTTTCATATACAATAAGGTGTAGGCTTTGGTTCATTATTAAGTAACTCAGTGCAGTGTGCTGTGGAGAACTATTGTATGCCGGGAGCAACCTATGCTCAGATTGAAAAAACAATATTAAACTAAAAAATAGATAATAAATCAATAGTTGTTGTCTTCTTAGGTCATAGTTTAGGTATTGATAGAAAAGAGGTTATTACTAGAATAACCACTTTGTTAGAACTTAAGGCATGTAAAATAATCGGAAACTTATTACGCTGAATCAGGTGTTCCACAAGGATCACATTTGGGACCTATCCTTTTTTCGATATTCATCAACGATATTACTATGCACATAAAGCATTGCAATTTTAAATTATTCGCAGATGACCTCAAAATTTACAAAGTAGTTAAAGGTGATGCAGATATGAATCTTATTCAAAGCGACATCAATCATATAAATGAATGGTGTGACATAAACCAAATGCACCTTAATGTCAAAAAATGTTATTATATTAAATATACCCGCAAGAAAAACACTATAAATTCGGTTTATACTTTAGATGATGTTTCATTGCAGGAGGTTAGTGAAATGCGTGACTTGGGAGTTTTAATTGATAGTAAATTGACTTTTAAAGCGCATATAGAGTCGGTGGTTAAAAAAGCGGCTCAACAGCTTGGTTTTATAAGACGTAATACTAAAAATTTCAAATCATATCGTACTAAATTTTCACTATATAACTCCATGGTGCGCAGTCATCTAGAGTTCGCAAGCGTGACATGGAGTCCTTTCTACACATCGCACTCTCAGCGCATCGAAAGTATTCAACGAGCCTTCACTAGATCTTTGGCCTTTTCTTGTTCTGGAATTTCTCATAGAAGTCCTTACGAAAATCGTTTATCTTTCTTTAAAATGCATAAATTGCGTGACAGAAGGAAATTTCGTGACCTTATCTTTCTTCACAAATCAATTCATAGCTTCACAGATTGTCCCGCAATTCTAAATTACATTTACTTAAACGTTCCTTACCATTATCCACGCCAGCAAATCTCAAAAATTTTTCAAATCCCATTAGCCAAAACAAACTTAGGATTTAATTCTCCTCTACTGAGGATATGCCGTACATACAATGAATTAAATACTTCCACGAATGATCTTGACATCTTTCACGACTCATTGAATGTGTTCAGGAGTAAATTATCTAGGTTCCTAAATGTAAGCATGTCCTAAAATCAATATATAATTTAGTTATTTTTGTTCTGTTTATTCTTACTTTTTTTTGTTAATTTGTATTAAAATAAAAATATCATGTAAAATTTAGTTATATTTATAATAAAATCATAAGAATGTTTATTGTTAAATAATTTGCAGGATGCAGTGTGCACTGCATTTATTGATTAAGTTAGACACTGTGTATACCTACTAGATCTGTGCTCACTGTTATTGCATTGTACCAACCATTCTTAGTTTTATTTTATTTAATTTTATTATTATCTTCTGTCTAACCACTCATTTAACAGCGAATGTTGTAAACACCTGTAAAAGGTATACATATCAGAATAATATATTAAAATACAATGTTAGTATCTAAGTAAGGTTAATATGTATACTGTTGGTGTTTCATAATAAATAAATAAATAAATAATGTTATGTGCCTTCCCTTATTCAGATTTATTGTCTGAAAAAGAGAACTTGCACATACACTCACTCAACACATTAATGTATAACTTGACATGTCGTCATAGTGACAAACTTTTATTTTTTGACTGCAATAAGTTTATTTGTAATTTTAAGTTGACATGGGACAGCATGTACTGTCCTAAAAAATCCAGACAGCTAATTGCTACTTTGGTAGCTTTCAATATTGAGGCAGTTATAGGAAATATAACAAAGAGTAGTGACAATGTTGTAGTTTTTAGTACATGTACTAATAATAGTAATAATGTAGTTATTAATTGTTTAAACTTTTAAACAAGACAACAGAGAAGTGTGCTGACATCTTATCGCTATTTTATCAAAATATTAACCGCTTCTCTGGCAAAATATTAGACATTGAACTTTTATTAGATAAACATAGATTTGATGAATTAGGCTTTACAGAAACGTGGCTAAAACCAGATAAAATGTTATTTAATGTTACACATTTTGAGGTAGCCAGTGCGTTCAACAGAATATCTGCTGAAGGGGGAGGGTGTATTATTCTTTGTAAAAGAAACATAAAATTTAAGGAACGGTCTGACATAGTAGGTTTTTCTGTTGAACGTGTCTGCGAAATTGCTTGTGCAGAACTGGAAAGTCATATATTATTGTGTGTATATCGGCCACCAGCATCTAATTTCTGTAATTTTATGTCCATAATGGAATGTGTACTCAAGAGACTAACTAAAAGCAATAAATCAATCATTGTATGCGGTGACTTCAATATTGATATTTTGGTAGATTCAACTGATAAAACTAATCTTATCTCTTTGTTTAAATCTTTTAATTTGAATTTTTTGTTCAGTGAGCCAACTAGAGTAACCGACTCTTCATCCACCTGCATTGATAATATTTTTTCAAACTGTAAGACTACTGAAAAATCAGTAATGGTGGGAGTTAGATCAGACCACAATGGCCTCGCTATCAAATTCGAAATCGGGAGAACTAAGAAAAATACCATTATCGAACATAGGCCGCTAACAAAAGGTAAACTAGAAAAGCTTAAACAAAATATAGAGTTGAAACTTAGTCTGGTGGAATTCACTTCTGAAGATCCACATGACATTTATAGTACATTATTTTCATTAGTAAGTACAGAATTTAATGGAATCTGTCCGAAGAAAAAACTGCAGCTCAACGGTAGGTTACAATTTGGTGACTGGTCAACTAGAGGTATTCGAAAAAGTCAGAGACATAATGTTTGAGTTATATCACAAAAAATATTTAACTTCTAGTAAAGATTTTCATGATTATGTAAGAAATTACTCAAAAGTTTTTAAGTCAGTATGCAAACGCGCAAAAGCTTTGTTTATAAGGGATAAAATTCGAAAATCTAATGACAAAATTAAAACAGTTTGGAAAACTATTAATACAGAGACCGGCAAAAGTAAATCTTTTAATTCAGAATATGTGCTAGAAATAGATAACCAAAAAGTTTCAGACCCAAGTCATGTTGCGAATTCATTTGAAAATTTATTTTCCAATATACCACTAGAAGTCACCAAATCTCTTGATTCTTGCCCTTGTGTTGCAGTGGGCTTTCTGAAAGACAACTTCCCGCTCCAAATTCCTGAGTTTAGGTTCCGACATATATCTACTTTTGAAATAATAAAAACATTTAAAAGTTTAAACGTTAAAGCAACAGAGGATTTATGGGGATTATCCGTAAAAATGCTAGAGTCAATAATAGAAGTTATAGCGCCACATTTGATGATCATATTTAATTTATGTATTGATAGAGGTACATTTCCTGACCTAATGAAAATGAGTAAAATCACCCCTATTTTCAAATCAGGTAGTAAGGCCGACCCCTCAAATTATAGACCGGTCTCTGTGCTTCCGGCTTTGAGCAAAATATTCTTAAAGATAATGCTTCAACAACTCTTGTCTCATTTTAATGAACATAGGATTTTACACGAAAATCAGTTCGGTTTCACGAAAAGCAGATCAACAACAGATGCAGGAGTCCAGTTAGTCAAGCATGTGCTGGAGGCTTGGGAGAGCTCACAGGATGCCATTGGCGTATTTTGTGATCTCTCCAAAGCTTTCGACTGTGTAGAGCACCGCACTCTAATTTATAAGCTACACCACTATGGAATTCGTGGAGCTGCTCTGAATCTTGTAGAATCATACTTATCTGATAGGCAGCAAAAAGTTGGCATTAATGGCGTGACATCTTCTGGATCTTTGGTTAGAATGGGGGTTCCACAGGGGTCGATCTTGGGTCCGTTCTTATTCTTAGCATATATCAATGACTTACCACATATGGTTGAGGGCCTTGCTGACATAGTTCTTTTTGCGGATGATACTTCTCTGATTTTTAAAGTAGATAGGAAAGATAGAGAACTAGTTCAAGTCAACAACGCGTTAACTATTGTTTCAAATTGGTTCGTCGCAAACAACCTGCTTCTCAACGCAAAGAAAACGAAATGTTTAAAATTTTCCATGCCTAATGTAAGACATATAGAGCCAAACGTATTACTCGACGGAAATAAATTGAAAATTGACAAGGCAATAGTCTTTCTAGGTATTAGCATAGACTCTAAATTACAATGGGGTCCTCATATTGATGCACTATCTGGAAGACTGAGCTCAGCTGCATATGCGGTTCATAAAATTAGGCAATTGACAGATATAGCTACTGCTCGACTGGTCTACTTTGCTTACTTCCACAGCATAATGTCATATGGTATCCTGCTGTGGGGGTCAGCGGCGGACATAGAGACAGTTTTTATATTGCAAAAGCGGGCAGTTCGAGCCATCTACGAAATGGGTCCCCGCGAATCCTTAAGACAAATGTTCAAAGAAATTAATATATTAACTCTTCCATCTTTGTATATCCTAGAAAATATAATGTACGTTCGTAAAAATATAAAGAAGTTTAGAATAAATAGTGATATGCATAATATTAATACTAGAAATAAGGATAGGATAGCTGTATCTAAATTTAGACTCACGAAAACTAAAAATAAGTCCTTCTTAGGCTATTGTGTACGTTTCTATAATAAAATCCCGAAAGACATTACTGAGCTCACTGAAGGGAAATTCAAGTTACGTGTCAAAAATATACTAATGAAAAAAGCCTATTATAAATTGAGTCACTACTTAGAAGACAAAGATGCCTGGAAGCTTTCCACTTCTGCCTAATAGCCAACTATTGAATAAATTTGTTATTTTAATACTACTCATATGTAACCTCAATGTACAAAGACTTGAAAAAATAATGGCCCACGAGTTTCTTGCTGCTTCTTCTCGGCGGTGGTTCTTTTCCGAAGACAGTGGTAGAATCATTTAAAAATTTTTGACGTTCATAAGAGTGTCTATGATGCCTAAACTGAATAAATAATTTTTGAATTTTGAATTTTGAATTTTGAATAAATTTAGTAAAATTATGTAAGGTTTTAGATATTGGCCTGTGATTGTTCACTTCCGTTTTAGAACCTATTTTTCGGATTGATATAAGACAATGGCTTTTAAAAACATTTCCATTGTATGTTTTGATTTTGTATTTGCAGCGGATACTGCGGCCTGATGACCCCGTTCGTGTACTACTACTTCGTGACGTGGCGCTACGCGTCGCGCCGCAACCCCTACACCCGCAACACGTTCCGCGAGCTGCGCGCGGTGGCGGAGCGTACGGCGGCCCGGCCTGCCCTGCCCCGGCCCCTCGCCTCCGCCCTCGCGGCGCTCGTGCAGCTGCTGTGCCGCATGGCGCCGCCCATGGAGCATGTGCAGCAGTGAGTACTTAGTGCATACAACCGATCTCCACTAATGTTTGTTGTCGGCTTTTGGATGTTGTGATGTGTGCATCCCTCTCGAGACACAAGGAATACTAGAACGGGGATATAATGTAAAACTGCTTTTTTATTTTTTTACAAATTTAGGTAAAAGCAATATTTAAGGTAACGTTAAAACATGTCAAAGCCATATAAATATTTTTCTGTACGAAGTAACTTAACGAAATTAAACATAAAAAATAGTGTTTTTTTTATATTAAACCGTAAGGTACGGAGAATAATTTGAGTTGAGTTAGTTTCGAAACATGCGTGGTAAATAAGAATTTTAGTTATACTTGGTGATATAGTGGGGAAACAATATCTTCGAAAAAAAACTTGAGAGGTGTCAAGGGACACCCGGATGGAACGAAGTTCCTCATCAGAAAAAATAATGCTAAAAATACAAAACCATGGTAAATATTCCAATAATAGGTTCCGATAATCGCGCGTATAGGGTTACTTCAATTAAACTCCTTTCTGCGTATGGGAAGTGTTCAAAAATATATATTTTTCAAAATTACATATTACATCCAGTGAATGAAATGCCTCCGCGAGCTAACTTTACCTGAGTCGCCATCTAGTATAAATTTACGGAACTAAATGGCGCCACTTGCTACGATTACAACATCTGGCTTGCTTTCTATAAGAGAGAGAGAGAGACAGACAGAGAAACATGCGATAGCAAAAAGTGTCGTGACAACTTTTCGTAAGAATTTTTTCCGTCTAGCCCCCTTTCACAACGCGCGATAAGGAACTTCGTTCCAATAAAAGAGATGGTGAGGCGAGTTTGATTTGGGTCAGCAGCGAAGAGCAATCCATTTTAATCGGCACACTGTTATGGATAAAGGAGAGATTGATTAAAGTCATATCTCGCCCATAATAAAAAAAAATATCGTCTATATAGTCGGTCGCAAAAAGGAGAAAATAGAGCTGAGAGTAATAAGCATAAGTTTTTTTTTATGTAATTGCTTTACATTTATTTTATTACATAGATACATTCTTACACTAAATAGTTTTGCAATTTATATGATAACTCCTATCATACCTCTACAGGTATGTTATCATATCCAAAGATGTATATAGCGTATTAGCTATAAGTAAGAGACACAAAATATGCATACATACTCGTATATACAGCGTGTAACAAAAAGGTGTAGAAATACACACACGCAGAAGTTGGCATGTAATTGGGACCTAATCACCGCAACCCAGGAAGTAGTGAAAATTCAGAGATATGAGTCACCAACGTTTTCTAACAGACCAACAGGTTCATTTTTTTTATTTCATATTTTTTTTTCAGTTTTCAGTTCATTTTTCGTTCTAATGTACATAATACTCGTTATATTTAGTGTAGCACCGCTTTGGTTAATAAACTGTAAAGGTGTATATTTTTATTGTAAATAAATAAATTTTGAAAAACTATAGATATAGACTAGGTAAACATGGGGACTAAGCGGGGCCTGGGCTAGGGTGCAGAGGGCGCATGCAGGGTATGGAACGGAGGTGAATGAAAAAGTGGCGTGGGGATTGCAGAGCGCATTGAACGAACTCTAATAGGGCTGTGACAAAAATATGGCATATTTATTAAACTTTGTACAAAAAACTATTACATAATATGCACAGCTATCAGTATTACTACACCTTTTTGTTACACGCTGTATATCATAAACTAACATGTTTTTTTTCTGTTTCACAGGTAAAAAGCAGCAGACATACCAGAGCGGTATTACGGTTACAAGATTTTCTACGTTTAATGTTAATGCGTAAACTAAGATGGTGTAAGAATTATTTGACCTAAGGAACTTCTATACAATTTGAATAATTAGAAAATATGACATTAACTGAACCATGTATCTAGTTATGTTTTATAAAAAACATAACTCTTTATCTCGTCTCACGAACAAAAGTTAGCTTGGATATTTACTAAGGTTAAGCGTGCTCATTAAACCCGCAGGGTTATTGCGTATCTCAGTTACGATCAAATGTTGATTGAAAACTTGAAAAATGGCGGCTATATGTCAGTTTTACCAGTTTAAGTTTACAGAAATGTTAGTAAGTAGGAGCGCGTTCAGGAAATCAGAGTGCAATTATTTCGCTTTTAGGTATCGAACGACCACGGTTATTTTCTAACCTGAAACAGACTTTGACAAATTGGACATTGACAGATCACTTGATATTTACCTAATTTTCTCAGATTTCTCATTTCAGCGAAGAAGAAGACCTTTGTTGTGGTCTGATTGGTCATAGTTATGTCAGCGTTTATGCGGTTGCAACCAATTGATTTTGATGGTTAAAAAGTTGCAACGCTCGAGTTGAGAACAACCGAGTGCTTTACCCTGAGGTTCTAAACGCGCTCTTGCTGACGAGCTGACAAAAGTGTCTTAAAGCCGCCATTTTATAAGATGTCAATCGACATTTGATCGCAACTGAGATACGTAATTGCCTTGCAGGTTGTAGAACTCAATTAAGTGTCTTGGTGTGCACTACAGCAGTGCTAGGTATTCTGCCTAGAAGCAGTAGTGTGCAAGCGTGGTTGTGTTTAAAAAGCGCTGTAGCACATGGAAAATTCATGTCTAAATGAGATCGAAAATGCTATGTAACCGGATGATGAGTGTACAGAAGGTTGCGAATTTTAAATTTAAGATCTGGATGACACTGCACCAGTTACGGAGATGCGTTCCGCTTACCATCAGGCAAAATACTTGACCTCTTGTCTTGGCTCAGCACTTCAGAACATCTAAGAAATTTAAATGCAAGTTTCCGAAGTTATTACACACGCTTCTAATCCTAACAAGAGTTTTATCACATACAGTCGTGGTCAACTAATTAGGGACATGCAAGATAGTGAAGAACAATAACCGGTTATGTACATACAAATATAAAACCCTATTGATTTCTCAGTAACTATTATTTGCATAATTTGTCCGATTATTATGCTTTAAATGGCTGTAAATAAAAGAATAAATAAATAGAAAAAAGTATTTAATATCAAAGGTTGAACATGTATTTAATTTTAAGGTATAATTCTGTAGCTGGACATTTAATTAAGGACAGTAAACTATAATGAAAAATAGAGTTAAACAAAACTAATAATCTGCAGTATTATAATATCTTTAACAGCTCCATTTTATTACGTGTAAAATCAGTACCCAGTAGCAAAACCTTTGTTAGTAATTACCGCTACTGGCATGTTTCGACAGGAATGTTTGCCCATGCCTCACAAAAAGCTTCATTAAGTTCATCTAAAGTTGTGGTACGATAAGTGGCTACTTTTTTCTTGATTTCGTGCCAAAGGTGCTCAATTGGGTTAAGGTCCGGGCTATTTGCTGGCCAATCTAGCACCGATACTGACTGACTGGTAAGAAACGACTTGACTGAACGGGCGGTATGTTTCGGGTCGTTATCATGCTGAAACGTCCATATAATAGGGAGATGCTCCTCAGCATAGGGAAGCATCGTTTCCTCCAATATTGCCTTGTATTGATGTTGGTCTAAGTTACCCTGAACTTTCCTCACAGGTCCCACTCCACGTCCAGAAAATGAGCCCCACATTTTAATGTTTCCACCGCTATGTTTCACCTGCTTTTTTGTGAATCTTGGATTCATTTCCGCTTTTACTGAACGCCGTACGTATTGCCTTCCATCTGAAGAAATAAATTAACCTTGGTCTCGTCAGAGAATAATACATGTTGCCATTGGGCGTAGGTCCAATGTCCATATTTACGTGCAAACGCCAAACGAGCATTTCTATGTTCTTTGTTCAACAACGGTACTTTGCGAGCCACTCTTCCGTACAACCCTGCTTCTACCAGACGTCGTCGAACGGTCCTCGCTGAGACACCAGCTCTTTCGTCTGTCCCAAACACTTCGTGTTTAATTAAAATAGAGCCTAGAAACGGATCTTTCTTAGCTAACCTGGTTATCATTCTATCTTCTTGCGGAGTTGTTTTTCTCGATCTTTTTGTTCTGGGCACATTTAAATCTGTGTTATTGCGTCTGACATGTTGCACTGCATTGTATACCATAGTTTTTGAACAATTTAAATGTTCTGCTATCCTTCGGTATGGCCAACCATGCTCGACAACAAGCTTCATGATAATTTTTCGTAGTGTTGGATCGCAATTTTTATTTTTACCCATTTTTCTTCAAAATATTTATCAAAACTTAAAATAAATATCGGGATTGCCGCCAAAACTACCACGAAACAATAAGAGAAGAAGTAAAAAAGTATAGAGATTCAAATTTTGAAAATAGAACGCAATATCTCAGTGTCCCTAATTAAATGGCCAGCCAGCATTATTTGAACAAATAGCACTACGATAATCTATCAGCTATACTGTAAAGAGGTTTAATGTTTAAGAAGTTGTTATTGTTTGTATAATCGGGCACATAAATGACTAATTATACTTACATGTAAGAGATATGGAATATGGTTTAGACTCGTTGGAAAATAAAAAATAAATTCACAATTCGCTTTAACCAAAGAGTGTCCCTAATTAGTTGACCACGACTGTATGTGTGTGGGACAATAAAAAGTTTATTATTTTCTCCACACGGATCTAAAACCTTAGTAAAGCTTGAGTTGATGGCTAAAACAGAAATCAATGTTTAATTATATTATTTTTAATATACACAAATGTGAAAATCTGCTCAAAAATACTGTAATCCGCAATCAAAAATAGCGCAAATATGGTACAATTATTCAAAATAAATAAAATATAAAAATAATAATATATTTTCTGTAAGTATTTGTATCATACATTAGGTAACAATTTAATGCATTTCTATGTCGCGTTTAGTTAAATTTTAGTTTTGCATAATCAGTATGAATTTTCTTTTTTTAATGTAAAGGAATAGATGGTATTTTATTTCGTATATGAAAGGTCCAATATTTTTAAGGTTTAAAATAAAATAGTTAGGCTAATAAATATTTACACTATACTAAGGGGCACTTGTATGAAATTACTATAAATTTTGTTTAGTGCTAAACAAAACTAAAAGTTGATTGAAACTTTCGTAAGTATTACACATTTCAATGTTATTTGACGGTTTAACTTACGCGGTAGGTATAGTCGAATATCTGGACCGGTTTCTTGACCGCCCGGGCCACTTCTTCATGGAGTACGTGCGCACCCGGCTGCGTTCGCGCTAGTACGAGATATTCGACTATATACCCATCGCGTAAGTTAAACCTTCAAAATAACATTAAAACTAAACTAAAACATGTTGCTCTCTGCCTTTTGTTTGGAAATTGATAGAGACAGAACAATCCATATTTGTTTAACCCTAATTATATTCGGTGTATGTCGTTCTTTACAACCTAAAATTTAGTTCACTTTTGTTTATTTTTGTATTGTTTGATAAGAGGGCAATGTACAATACAATACAAAATACTTAACTGCACAGCTGCCAACCTAAAACATTAACAATTTGAGAGACGTATTACAAACCAATTGTCTATTTACATAAATACTAGGAGTGCTAAAACAAATTAAAAAACTTATCTTTCAGCCTTTTATTTGGAAATACAAATACGATTTAAATTATTTTAACTAAACTTGCATATTTTGCTACTAGCTTGTCAGACGCCCTAAAATATTTCATTTTTTAGAAAGCATTTCTGTATTTTGCTTGAAGTCAACAGAGACGGACTTCTTAAATATTTATGTATGTATAAGGAACAAATATGCTTTTACGTTATTTTATTTTTATTATATATAATTGTAGACAAAGGAGTGTTAAATATATTACAGCTAATAGTATTAAAATATGATTCTGTCTACTGTACTCGAAGACGAAGACTGAAACAGAATGATGCTAAACAAAAGTTTAAAGCAGGCTGAAAACAAAACAATGCTTTTGTTTAGCGCTAAATTTGTTTCGTGACACTTCATACAAGTGACCCTAGTGAGTATATCGTGATTTATCATCTTGTCACATATATTTCGTATAGATAAAATGCTAGGATATTTCACTTGCTATTTATTTTTCTCACGTTCTTCTTCTTTGGCTTTTTTAAATGTTGCTTGAAAAATTATTATATTTCTATAGCCCCAGAGGGCAAATTGTATCTCATTTACAATCAATATTGATTGAAATCTTGAAAAATTACGGCACTATATCAGTTTTGACAACTCCAGTAAGCAAAAATGTTTGTAAGTTGATGTTTTTAGATTTTAATCAACATTTGTTAGCAACTGAGATACATAATAGCCCAGCAGCTGGGCTATTATGTATCTCAGTTGCTAACAAATGTTGATTGAAATCTAAAAAAATGGCCGCTCTATGTCACTTTTGTCAGCTCCAGTTATCAACTTACTAACATTTTTGCTTATTGGAGTTATCAAAACTAATATAGAACATTTTTCAAGATTTTAATAAAAATTTGTTAGCAACTGAGATACATAATAGCCCCGCAGGTCTCATTCACCTTAAACATGCTGTCAAAAAGAAAAATGAAAATTCAGAGTGCAATTATTTTCTTTTCCGAAATACAGTTACGAAAAATCCGAATGGTTGGCTGGTTAAAAATATGTGTTAGCAAAAACAACGAAATTGTCATTAACTAACTGAATTATAGTTCGCGCAAAACTTTTATAAGCCCTAGCCAAGGGACCATGTGACTTACGCACTATACAATTAATACGAATTTTGCTTTTGTGCATGTCACTTGATGGCTATGGCGCATAAAGTTTTTGCTCTATTTATACCTTGGTTGAAATATCAGGGCACATATTGCGCAGAAATTAACCTATTTTTCCAGGAACTGCAACGTGTGTGGTTAAGTCCAATTGAGACAAGGATATGCCATTCCGTTGTCCATTTTCAAGTATAATTTGATTGAATGAAAACTACGAAGAAATAATGTCAGGAAGCATAACTCAGAACAAATTCCACACAAAAAGTAGAACCTTCAAACCAAAACGACGTATGATTCCAAATACGAATTACGAACTACTCGAAGTTACAAATAGACATGTTCGGTGATTGGTTTAAATTTCAGAAGGAAAGCAGGAATTGGTCCACGCGCGTGCTGCAACGTCTACTATGACAGCTGAATCATAGCGGCGTGAACGATGTTATTGATTTAGCACGACTTTTATTGGGTCATTTTTTTAAGTTACTCTTCCTAATATTATTTCTTCGTAGAAATAAAATTATGGTTGGGTTAAAAGGGGTAGTTACAACTTAATATTTAAAGGTACTATACATAACACATGACTTTAAATAAGTTGCTGTTAACAACTTGGTATGTATTTTACAATTGTTTGCTTAAAGTTCTAGAAGTTGAGACTAAATATAAACAAAAGAGTAAAAATAATATATACTTATCAAAAATATCAAAGAAAAAGTCAAGAACTTAAAAAAATTCTTGGCGGCAATATGACCATTATGATAATAATTCTAGTTTGGAACAGTTTGTTTGATTCTCTGCTCTAATCATCGACCATATTCTAAAAGTTTACTTTGATTTCTCCTGCAGTTTATGAAACTATCATGTAACAAATACTGGCAAAGTTGCGACACTCAAAACAAGTCGGCCATACACAAAGAATCAAATCTAATAATTCTAGTGTTTCTGCTAGTTACAGTGGTAACACTTTTTTTTCATATAACGCATTTTGGTTAAAATTTTGTTTACCCTCATTTAAGGCCTTAAGGTACATAATAATGTTAAAGTTTTTGATTGTATTTGTAATTAATTGCATATGAGTAAAATGGCTCACTATTTGTATGTATTGAATAGTTATATTTGTATGTATATATCTAACGAACAGCGAATAGGTATACCTATTATGTTTATTAATTGAATAATCAAGCACTTGGTTTGGGTGAATGTAGTCAGGTTATAAATAAAATGATGGTGTAAAGATTGATTTGTTTTATTTCTATTTACCAAGGTCTATAGCTATAGACATTACAAGTAATCTGTTATAACCTTGTAGCGACTTCACAATATGTGGAAACAGCGACGCTACATTGGAATCGGAAGATTCAAAGGATAGAAAATGGATTGGAGACATACTGAGCTTCACTTTTATACATCATTTTTTTATATATTATATAGATGAGGCAGCGTAACTTTCATCTAAAGTATCAGTGCCTACTTCATTAAATGATGAAGTATGACCAATACAATAGTTTACAAAATTAAACAAAAATTAAAAAGTTGCTGAAATTTTTGCTCGACAGCAAAGCACTTGGAGCGCGCGGCCTCGATTCACTTACTTTGCTGACAGTTAGAACAGAGTAAGAGAGCCACCACATGTACCAGTCCCACCAATCAAAATCCCCGAGAATTGATGATTGTATAGACAATTAACTTTTCAGCGGACCTAGTACAAACATCCCTCGCACTTTTTAAAGATGACAGAATAGCTGCTATTCTATTACAGAGAAGTAGTGCAGTTATAAGCAAGCAATAAGCTTTTTTGACGTGATAACGTCTTGTAAATCGATGAACGCTGGCTACACGCACGAAAAAGCATGACTCATTATCACGTTTCGCCTGGGCCGAGCGTGCAAGCGAGAGCGCTGACCAAGCGATAGAGAGGTACGATCGGCCTAAGCGTTCGGATTGTCTTATGAAGTTATCATTGCGCGTAAATAAATATCATATAAATCAATAGGTATATCTCTTGTCTAAACTCCCGTAACTCTCGCCCCATAAGCCATGCAAAGCAATGGAAAAAATATTGCCAAACAAATTTAGATCGCTCTTGTCCAACCAAGGAAAGAGTACCTAATAATTTATGAACAAAATGGCTTCAATTCAGGGCGATCATAAGAAGCCAATTTACTTTCATGTGATACCTACCTATGTGGACAAAAAATGAGACAAACGATGTAATCTGCCTAGATTATGAAAAATCTTTTGGTAGATTTTGGAATCCGTGGCAAACTCATAAAATGGTATAAAAATGCTTACCTAACAAATATTACATAGCCAAATTATGAGGTTTATCATACATAGCCAAAGCTTATATATACCTATAGATAGGCTTAAAAGAGGCGACGCGTACCTACTCATATATTTTATGGCACAAAATATATATTATCCGTCATCAATATACCTACCGCGGTTGTAATGGATATTAGTGATTGACAGGCCGGTTGGCGCAGTTGGTAGCACCCCTGTCTTATGAGCCGCTGGTCCCGGGTTTGATCCCCAGACAGGTCAAACATTTGTGTGCATGAACATGTATGTTTGATCTTTGTCTGGGTGTGTATATGTATTGAAGTATGTATATAATCATATATGTTTTATTCAATTATAAAAGTTACATATAGTCATGGTTGTAAACACTTTAGGTAATACTTGTGTTAGCTATTTACGTTCTTCCGCATCATTAAATAAACATAATGGGTGTTTTACTATAAACTTAAATAAAACATTTATAAAAACTGATCGAAGTACATATTTTTTTTAATAATTTTATGTGGGGTACCTACTATGTTCGTAAAATCAGTAGTCAGGAGTATCATTAGTAAAATATCAGTCATCAGGTTACCATAGTACAGGCTCTGCCTAGTTTGGGACCTGAAGACGTTTATGTGGATGTTTGCTTCGCTGTAGTCATTTAAAAAGTCAGTCAAAATTCGTCGCCCGCCCCAGCGGTTCTGTGTTTCGCGTTTTTCACATTGTCACAAAAAATGGCTGACTTAACACACACTAAAAACTAAAACAGGAAGTACAACATACAGATTTATTTCTACCAAACATCACGCGACACTAGCGACACGGAGCTCCTTCCGCTAGTTTTTCTGAGAGATTTCGGCCAATTAGAGCCAAGGTCGCAATCGCGCGTGTAATTCAAATTTATAACTAACACTAGCTTTTTGGGCGGTGCGCGGGCCACGAGTGGCCCGCGTTTGTCCTTGTGCATTAGTTTTTGGTCATCAAACTTTCAACCATTTGAACAGAAAAGTAAAAATTTTCATACATGTTCAATTGCAGAAATTTTGCCTCTAATAACAGTTGAAGTCGGGGCATAGAAGCCATTCGGAATTTAAATATTTAAAAAAAACGGGTACCCTGGCACTGGTATGGATTCTGAATCGTTGAGCAAGTTCGATAAGGGATCCAACCCTTTAGTGCAGTGGTTAACGTGAGCAGTCGCCTAAGAGACCAAAATGAGAGGTCCAAAAATGCTCTGCATGCAGTTGCGTAACAATCGTAACTCCTATACAAGTTGCAAAGCCAGCATTTCTCTAAGTGCAATTTAGGCTCAAGGATAAAGCGGTCAGCTGGAGTTAAAAAGACAGAAAAGTGTGGTAGTCGTTAGATTGTAGGTACATACCAGATTTCTTTTCAATTTTTGTTTAGGGGCTCTACTTCTAAATGTGGTCGATGGTAAATGTGTCACGAGCTTACGAAGCGTACCTGTAGACTCGCCAGTGACCATAATTTGGCAAATAATAAGTACAATGTAATAGGTTTTAAGAATACATACTACGATTCCAGGAATTGTAGTGTATATATCAGTCACCACATACTAAAACAATCCGTTTTCTTATTTTAATATATTTTATGGATCTCTTATTTAACCATAAACCAGACTACATTACTTATCTAGGGTCTTTTAGGTGAAGGCCGCAGTGCTTGTGTCATGTTTGCTTCTTTGTCGTCACAACTATCAAATAACACGTTCGCCTCTAAAACTTTTGCATCAATCTTAATTACAGTCTGCGTAAGCTAGACCCTGGACCAGTTCGTATTTTAGCTATAGTCACTTTATATCCGAAAGCATCGCGACTATCATGTTTAATATTTTCTACAGACTTCCAAAAATAGGAGGAGCTACTCAATTCGACTGTATGTTTTTTTTAATGTTTGTTACCTCATAGTTTTCGATAGGATGTACCGATTCTCAAAATTCTATTTTGTTTGAAAGCTGGTGCTTCCCGTGTGGTCCCATTTAAAGTTCATCAAATTCGGTTTAGTAATTTTTGAGATACACTCCAATAACTGAATAGAATGGAAGTCGATATTAAATTTTTCATATTGGACTTGTTATTTTATTTAATCTACTTTTTTCAACTTGCGTTTACCATTTCATTTCTTAAGGTAGGGAACCTTAAGAAATGCTTTGATTATTTATCAAATGAATGCTGTGGCTATGTAACCCGCACGCTACGGGTAAGTGAAGCCGCGAGAGGGTCAGTGAGTAAAATTAAATATGTGAAAGTTTGTGTCCGTGAATGTTTGTCACCAAGTATCTCCGTAGGTAACTACTAAAAAAGTTTAAATGAACTTTGGAATAAAGATAGTTTGGTTTGTGAAATCACATAAACGCTTAAGTATTAAAAATCAAAGCCTGAGATGTTTAAACAGGAATTAGATTGCATTAGCTCTCAGTACGCGTCTCTTGACCCCGTCGAAGCCTGTGTATATTGTGGACTGGTTGCAAATAGTTCAATCATAAACATTCTAACTGTTGTCTCTCAGTTTATCTATGAAAATCTAATGTATGTAAAGAAAAACATTAGCAGTTTTGATAAAAGGAGTGATGCTCATTCCATCAACACGCGAAATAAGCACAAGCTATCCGTACATGTAACGCGTCTCCACAAAATAAGTCATTCTTTTATGGGACAATGTAAACGATTCTATAATAAAGTTCCCAATGTTATCCGAGATTTGCCTATTAATAAGTTTAAAATTACTATTAAAACTAAACTCTGTCAAAAAGGTTATTACAAAATTTCGGATTACTTGGAGGATAAAACAGCTTGGGACTGATCACTCCAGGATCTATCTACTCGTGTACTAAGATGTCAAAGTGTAGCGTGTCTTGCCCTACTGATACCATTATTATGTTCTCTTTTGTAAGGCAACACACTGTAGCTAATATTTGTAGTACCTAAGTAAAAACATTGTAAAAACATCTATATAAAAAGAATGGCCCCGAGTTTCTTGCCGCTTCTTCTCGGTTGGCTCTATGTATTTTGAAACGCGGCGGTAGGCTTTAAAGTAGGAAAATTGACGTTTATAAGTGCGTCTTTGATGCCTAAATTGAATACATGATTTTGACTTTGACTTTGAATCATCAGCTGTGTTGCGGAGCCACAAATAATACGTTTATATTGGTCAGTATAAATATCAAAAATAAGAAATGGTCAGTTCGTACCTACCTACATAATTAATAATCCATCGAACTTTCTCAAAGATGTTTACTGTAAAAGTTGTCAATTTAACGTTTTTTTTAAGTCAAGTCCTTCTCTTGATATTTATAAGGAAAAATAAAGAAATGCTCGCCCTATTTCAATAAGCTAAGTTCTTATTCTATAAGTATGATATTTTTATATCTATGTATGTCATTGTATAATACTAAAAGGTATATTATATGGAGCTAAACGAAATATAGTAAGTACATTCTCATTACATAGAGAATATTTTACAATTCAATTGTATGTACAAACAGCGTCTCTACCATAAAGATCTCTTAAGCTTTTTACAAATCGTAACGCCTTTTAAGACTTGGGCATCCATTTTGTTAATACGGTCTGTGTAAACATTATATATAATTTTTTGTATTTCTTGTTTTGATTCACACGAAACTCATTACAAGTAAACTTTAAAATAAATATTTAAACATGTAGTATAAGTTTGTTTTCAAAGGATCCCTGGAGTTTAACTTTAGTAAAAGTAATTTATATGTAACGTAAATAATGATATACATATTTTAAACAAAACATACCATCATGTTCATGCTTACATATCTTAGACAGGTAGGTACATGTATTTATCAAACACCCATACCAGGTACGTATTGGTCCCATACTCGTATAAGGCCTTTTGTCACCTATAGGGCAGTGTTCCAGACAGTGTTAATTTCTCTGTCGGAAAATTCCAACAACTGTCCTAACCGGGAATCAAACCTACAAACATTCCAAAGCCACCACTACACCAACGATAAATCTTAAAACAATATTTCAAATCATTGCTCATATTTATTCAATTCATTTGTGTGGCTTTGAATCTCGTAGACACTTTCTATAGGCACCCATCCAACCATCAATTTTTTTCTCTTAGTGGATTTTAACCGGTGTATGGGGATGTATTGCAACATTTGGTATATCTAAGCAAGCATTAGCACTTAAAATCATAATATTATAATAAAACTAAGGTATAAATAGTAAAACATAACGCTCAATGTGTGGTTTCAGTTAAGTCTTAGGGTAAAATTCTTTGAACTAAATGTGGTAGGCAATAGTGTGGTAGTATATCATTATATCCCTATCTATAACCAACCGTAGGTTGATGCTGTTTATCCGTTTGTCCATCTGTCCGTCTGACTGAGAGTCTGGTAGAGCAGGTAGATCGTCCACCGCCAATGTGCAAGACGTACTAAATAAGGTCGCAGGACTATCTTGGATGCATGCAGCTTCCAAATGGTCCTTCCGTATGCATGTCTTCAGCAGTAAAAGTTTTACGTCTCATGTGATAATAAATGTAGGTAACCCTTGTTTGAAAATTTTATTATTCCATGTATATTTTTTCACATGGATGTATATATGTCGTAAAACCTACTAAGGAATTAGATTGCACTTCATTGTTCGGTACGTATTGGATTTAGTATGTACTAAGACAATTACCTGCTTTTAATTTTGTTCGGCTAACTCCCACTACCATATAAATATACTTATTCCATCTACATCTCCACTTAAAGAAAACCAAATTACGTATCACACAATATAAACAACCTGCCTATTAAGTTTGACCTAGGGGACGGTCGCAGGGCTTTTTACTTCCATTCTTTGGCATTAATATAAATTAAGATTGAAGAACTTTACAAATACGTTGGCATTCATTTTATTCACGGTGTACGTAAGTTCAACCATGTATTAGAAGTTGTATCTCAACTATAGTGGCTACCTTTACGACAGCTTCACAACTTTAATATGCAACATTTTATTTAATCTATTGTTTCCAATCTTTATTTTCCGCCCTAACTTAAGGAACAATTTGATAGCGATATTCAATGCAGAACCACAAAACATCTTGACCATGAAATGCCTACTCATGTTTTTAGTTGCTACTGTAAGTTGTTAACTTTAAAAAACACTCAAATTAGTGATTGTGTAAAGTCAAGTTTTTCTCTTGATATATTCCAAAGAGAATAGAGTATACATTTCTCAATAAGCTGGGTTGTAATTCTATATAGTTGAAAAAAAAATACTGTTCCAAGTGTGAACACCACACCACACTTTGTATTTATTTTAATTACATACATTGCAGCAAGCATCTCTACCATGATTAAGATCTTGTCCTTCGAAATCTGTGTATTAATGTCCGCTTGAAAGGCCTATAAGGCTATTATATATATATATATATATATATATATATATATTTATTGCTTAAAAGTAAGTAGTAGCTTAAGATATCTTCATTAATTTTCCAGCTAACTGTGACATTTAAGCTTCTTAGAAGACGTTGCACCCTTTTTATGTCACTGCGTGGAGGTTGTCTGGACTCAAGTTTTTAAGAACGAATCCAAGTATACGAAGGAAATTAAACGGTTATTTGCATGTCATATCAGTAGTACTCGTACTAATAGTTGTGTTCATGGTTATTAACATTACCTATGTTAACATGGGCATTGAAGATCATTCACATTTTGAAATAAAGTTGGCGAAAGCTTGGCCTTCGAAGTCGCCATGAAAGGCTTCTATTTCCTCGTGGGCACAAAACACGACCGCGCTTCGCTTAGAAGCACGCTCGGCCTTCGGCCTCGCTTTGCTTAGAAGCATGCTCGGCCTTCGGCTTCGCTTCGCTTAGAAGTACGCTCGGCCTTCGGCCTCGCTTTGCTTAGAAAGACGCTCGGCCTTCGGCTTCATTTCACTTAGGAGCTCACTCGGCCTTCGGCCTCGTTTCGCTTAGAAGCACGCTCGGCCTTCGGCCTCGCTTTGCTTAGAAGCATGCTCGACCTTCGGCTTCGCTTCGCTTAGAAGCACGCTCGGCCTTCGGACTCGCTTTGCTTGGAAGGACGCTTGACCTTCGGCTTCATTTCACTTAGGAGCTCACTCGGCCTTCGGCCTCGTTTTGCTTAGAAGAACGCTCGGCCTTCGACCTCACTTCACTTAGGAGCACACTCGGCCTTCGGCCTCGTTTCGCTTAGAA
Organism: Selenia dentaria; assembly: GCA_917880725.1. NCBI lineage: Eukaryota > Metazoa > Arthropoda > Insecta > Lepidoptera > Geometridae > Selenia > Selenia dentaria. The sequence continues at coordinate 2,404,807 of OU862885.1, read as the reverse complement.
GGACACTCGGCCTTAGGCCTCGCTTCACTTAGAAGCACATTCGGCCTTCGGCCTCGTCAATATAGCTCGGCCTGCGGCCTCGCCATTTTGACCAATGCCGTCATCAAAAAATGGGTTTCATCTTTCTAATTAGGGACTCTTAAAACCCCTAGATATCGATTTTCAGTCGGATCAGACTAACATTTAAGGTAGCCGCCATCTTGGATTTTTGACATTTCAGCTAAATTGCAATTCCGGTCCCTTAAAACATTAGTTTAAAAACCCCATACCTATCTTTAACGGTTGCGGCGTTATAAAGCATTTACATTTTGTATGGGTACGATCGTCTTTTGTTTGGGAGGTGTGTTTCTTTTTAAATTTTTAGGAGATGCCCAGTATGCTTGTCAATATTACTTTTAGCACTTACCTCCTATCTCTTTTAGTTTCCAAGACCCGTCAAGCTGTTCCATCAGAAGGTTCAGATTCAGCACATTTCAGGTGTCACTTAAAGACGTAAGACGACTATCTACACTTTTCACCTACAAAGCCTCAGCGTTCCATCATGGAAACATGGCGAAAAACAACGATAAAATTTTCAGAAAAAAAAATCGTATGGCGGCCATGTTAAAAAATGACGTCATCAAAAAATAGATTTCATATTTGGAATCAGGGACTCTAAAAACCCGTAGATATCGATTTTCAGTCGGATCGGACTAATATTTAAGGTAGCCGCCATCTTGAATCCGCCATCTTGGATTTTTGACATTTCCGCCAATTTGCATTTTTGGTCCCCTAAAATATAAGTTCAAGCACCCCGTACCTATCTTTAACGGTTGCGGAGTTATAAGCATTCCCATTTTGTATGGGAACGATCGTCTTTTGTTCAGGAGGTGTATTTTTTTTTAATTTTTAGAAAATGCCCTGGGTGCTTGTCAACATTAGTTCTGGCACTTACCCCCTATCTCTTTTAGTTTCCGAGAGCCGTTGACCAGTTCTACCTCGTGTTCCACGTTCAGCTCAATTCAGTTTCTTCGAAAGTCACTTACCCTAACCCCACATATAACCCTACAAAACCATCAGCCCCATCACGCCCACTGGGAGAAATGTTCCATTAAAGATCCGAAAAAACATTTGTATGGCGGCCATATTGAAAAATGAGGTCATCAAAAAAAGGTTTTCATATTTCGAATGTGGGACCCCAAAATCCCTCCGATACCAATTTTGAGCCGGATCAGACCAACTTTCAATTCGGCCGCCATTTAGAATCCGCCTTCTTGGATTTTTGACACTTTTACCAAATTACCCTTTCGATTCCCTATGACATTTGGTCAAACACTTTATACTTATCTCAAACGGTTTAGGAATTATAAGCATTTACATTTTGTATGGGAGCGATCGTCTTTTGTTCGGGAGGCATGATTTTTGACACCTACCCCCTATGATTTATAGTTTCCGAGAGCCGTTGACCTGTTCCACCACACTTCCACATTCAGCTCATCCAGTATTTTTCCTCTCGGTTTTAGAACTCCCCCTACACTTTTCCTCTACCTCTTCTATACCCCCCATTGCTCCATCATACCTAAACATTTCGGTCAATGAGTCAGTCAATGGCAATCCAGCTTTATATAATATGAATGAATGAATTATCATGTATAAACTACTACTAAAATGATTGCGTTGCCTACAGTTAGATTAATTGGTAATGAGGGCATTGGTGGCGTTGTCATCGTTGAAGCGTTCGTAAAGCTCACAAACGTTAATTTTGCCACTTTTGCCCACACCCTACTCGAACGTCATAAATATTTTCTCTGCAACAGTCCACTATCATCTCGTACATACAAAAATCTATAACTTACAATTCATTTCAAGCCAGCATAAGACCTAAAATCGTCAAATAAAGAGTTTTCAAAAAACGATCGTAAACAACCATGCTCCAGACTTGGGTCAAACGCTGCGCATTCTGGTTGCCTAAATAACTCTTTTTTTAGCTTTGCAAACGCAATTGTCCGATTTCAGTGTTTTTTTTTCATGTTCATTGTTTACCATAGTAAAAAATCAAAACGTCTAAAAATCAAATACCCAGACGTTTTGATTTTTTCAGTGTTTCAAAGTACCAAATTCCCTTTTTTTTTCTAACTTAAAAAATTGGTATTGTATGCAATTGATAGCAATGAGATGATTAGGTACATCAAAAAAAAACACTGAAATGTGACAATGTTAAGAGGTAGAAAACAGTAATTTTTTTATGGAAAGTACTAGCTATGCAATCCTCTTAAACACCAAACTTACGAACGATAGGGATAAATACCTACATAAAAAACGCCTGTTATGTAAAGAAAATATGTACTTTTTAGCGACTTAAATAGGAATCTTGAATTTATGTCGCTGTAAATTGTAATACACAAATATTTTACATCACTCGATGCAATATAACTTTACAACTTTAACTGTACTTTATAAACGGTAATTTTTTTTTTTGCATATGCAAACCATACGAGTCTATATAAAAATGTAGCCTGAAGTAAGTTTTAATTCTGAAGTTGACAGTAATGACAGACAATTTGACTTGACGTCCTAAATTATCTATCCGACATTTCTGAAGTCTTTCTCTTTCCCACATCGTTCCGACCTTTTCCGCTCCTTTTGCAATCATGGCGGCGAACAACATTTCCAAAAAGCGAAAAGTACGTTTAACAATGCGAAAATAATGTTAAAATACGTCTACGAATCAGTGTAACAATTCTTATAGAATACTTAAAATTGGGATTCGATGAAATTTTTCTAGTGATAATTGTGATGACAGTCGATGTTTCGAAGTTTGACCGAGATGTTTTTGCTGCTCTCTAACTGTTAAAATACTCATGTAAATTAATTCGTTCTTGTTCTTTCTCCTTTGAAACGTTGTTGAAGTGCCGAAGTAGTTAAAAAGTGGAAAATCTAAATAGTCAAAACATAACCTCTCCATAACATTGCAGTTCGTTGGAGACGGAGTTTTCAAGGCGGAGCTGAATGAGTTCCTCACTCGGGAGTTGGCCGAGGATGGCTACTCCGGCGTGGAGGTTCGCGTCACCCCTACCAAGTCCGAGATCATCATCATGGCGACTCGAACGCAGAGCGTGCTCGGAGAGAAAGGCCGCAGAATCAGAGAACTTACGTCTGTAGTTCAGAAGCGATTCAATATCCCCGAGCAGTCCGTGGAGCTGTATGCTGAGAAGGTTGCCACTCGCGGACTTTGCGCCATCGCGCAGGCAGAGTCTCTCAGATACAAACTTATCGGAGGTTAGTTTTGATATTACATTTTGCATAGGTACTCGTGAAACTTTAATACATGAGGCTATCATAGTAATTTGAGACAAATGCAGTTCTCACAGTGATAATTTGAAAAGTACTTCATTTCATGTTGACATTGAGTAGGTACTCAAACCTTCGTGGCACCACATCATCGGATCAAAAATGTCTACTGCTCATATATGTGATTCTTCCCGGAATGCAAATCTAAGGGCCACATATTCATTAGGCTTATTAAAATAGACATCACACTAATTATATGTACCCATAAAGTAGTACTTTTGTATATTTATTCTATGAATATGTGAATAGAGTATGACACATCCGGACCCAGGGTTGATGCTGGTCTAGAGTAAATATTTGTATGATGAGCAGAAATGCAGAAATGTTCTTGGGATAGCGATGTGAGTGTTCATGCTTCCTGTGACAGAAACCTTATAGCAGGGGTGAGAATGTGTATTATTATTTATCAAAACTACATTTCATTCTTAAGAATAGCTGCCAGAACACTTTATATCACTTGGTGGGAAATTTGTAATCTTGTTAGTGTTTGCTGGTGCAACAAGTACTAGATATCACTCCCACCTTGTGGATATACATTACTTATACTGAAATCAAACCTTTGCTAAATTGCAACTGCAAGATCAACAGATTATGCAGTATTTCTGACTAGCATAATTAAATGTTGGTGAACTTGTATTTTTCTAACACTGAAATGATGCATCTATCCTTTATTTATTTATTATTATTTATTTACAGTGTAGACAGATATTATGTTGGTTCTCAGTGCATCAGGATGGTAGGAATATTTATTATAAGTTAATTTATTGGAATGTATAGCCTTAAACCTGACATTGGCAACCAAGACATGGCTGCATTGTTTTTCATTGGGGCTAAACTAAACTAACCTTTTACTAAAACTGGGGCTTGACCATTTGAGCTTTCTCTTTAAATAAAGGTAACAATAACACTTTAGTTACATTATTTCTTTATTATGTTAACAATTGCTGATTCTGTAAACTAGGCTGCTCGCACAGCATGCAAGAATAATTTTGGCTGAAATAAGACAAATTTTGGCACCTGATAAGCACAAGCAGGTCTGATAATCTTCATTGCTGTTCTTACTTCTACTTGCACTGCATGCAAGCAGAATTCTGGCAGAAATAAAACAAATTTTGGCACCTGATAACCACAAACAGGTCTGTTAATTTTCATTGCTGTTTATACTTCTAACTATTTTCATCAGACATTGATTTTTGTTAGTACAAATTGGCTGCAAAAGAAAGTAGATAATTTTGGTAACATGTAAACAATTAACAATCCACTATGCAACAAATGTCACTTATGTGAACCTATCGACGAGATTTTTATTACCAAATTGTAAAATAACTTATTTGTTGTAGCATAATCTTGTTTAGATTTAGATAATCTTTTTACCAAGTAAAGAAAGCAAGTAGTTGGTGCATTTGAGTTAATTGACATGTGGCTCATCCACTGCAATTATCCTCATCATTCGCCGGAAGACCCTACTGCTGAACATTGGCTTCCCTTTAATGTCATGAACTAGTGTTCACACCAATTGCACCCATGCACTCCCTTTTCTCATGTTCATTTAATGGGGTCTAGGGGCCAATACCGACATTTCTTTTGGTATTAATAATAATATTTCTGTGGTTTATTTTATTTAAATTGTTATGTTTTATGAACACCTTTCATATTCCAGGTCTGGCTGTTCGCCGTGCATGCTATGGTGTGCTTCGTTTCATAATGGAGTCTGGTGCCCGTGGCTGTGAGGTTGTTGTGTCAGGCAAGCTGCGAGGACAGCGTGCCAAGTCCATGAAGTTTGTTGATGGTTTGATGATTCACTCTGGTGACCCCTGCAATGACTATGTCAACACTGCCACAAGACACGTACTGCTCAGACAAGGAGTACTTGGTATTAAGGTAACTATTACAAAAAAATAACCATATTAGCATTTTATTCCAATTCACCTTTCAATGAATTGTATGTACAAAAATGTGCACAACTCTTTTGTACTATGTTTAAATGTGCCCGCCATGTGCTAAATACTTTGTTTTCTGCATAGGCATTTTTTTTGTACTAACGTGTAATGACTCTGCATCTTGTTTATGCTTGGAACAAACTGATAACCTTCAAGTCTTGTCTAGTTTTGTTGTGAATGTGCTGCAAACTTTATTTTCTATGTAATTGTAAGTGCAATATCCACCATTCAGGGATGGCAAGTCTTTCAATGGCCTGTGATCTAATTATGTGTGGAAGAGTAACCAGCTTGTTAATTGGAGGGTCTGTCACATACAGGTTCTGGTACGGTGCAAGCTGAACATATTTAAATAGTCTGATACCATTATGTATTATTGCATTCATTGTTGTGATTGAGATTGTTTGTTATTGGAATCTATTATTCATTGTTTGTATGTCTGTCAACTTAACCCACTGTGCACTTCTTCCAATCATAGTATGTTTTCTTGGTATTCTATTATGTTATTGGCCAAACAATACAACATTTGTCTACAGGTTAACCTGTAGAGTCGTAGAGTATAAGATGTAGTGCTGTATCATAGTTTCTTATAGCAGGCTACTGTACCTTAATTTGTGGACTTCCCAATTGATCCACTTGAAGTTGCATCGGATTCCACTCCAGTGTATTGACAACGATAGCGCGACTTTAATATTACCTCTGACTTCTCCGCAAAATTATTTTGACACAGGAGAAAGCTATTGTAGTTGGTGAATGTTGCTAGTTTTGAAAAACCAGATATGCAACCGCGAGCGTTGTGGTCGCGGCGTGAGCGTTCTCGGTGACGTCATCGATGACGTATCGAGCGCCCCGAGTGATTTCGGCGCTTCCCGGAACATAGCCTAAAGTAAAAACTTGGGATATTTATATTGGCTGACAAGAATTAATTCCATTATGAAACTATGAATGCAATTCCGCTCATGATTACCACACTAACACATATTCATAAATACATAATCAAATTTTTCTTTCCAGGTCAAAATCATGCTTCCATGGGACCAGCAAGGCAAGAATGGTCCCAAGAAACCGCAACCTGACCACATCTTGGTAACGGAACCCAAGGACGAGCCCGTGCCTCTAGAACCTACCAGCGACGTTCGCTCACTGGCACCCGCGCCTTTACCGCAGCCTGTGCCGGCTACCGCTTAGATGTTAAGCTAATAAAAACATTTAAAACATACTGGCTTTCCTTGACATCTGAACTAACCTATTACCAATATACTTATGCAAATGGTAAGGCAAACAAGTATTTTTAGACAATTTCCTGGCATAAAGTTGAGTATGTGGAGGAACACATGTTAATCATATTCTATCGAAGATGTTTTTACAAAATAATGTGTGTAAACCCCACAAATGTTCAAATATTGTATAAGTTACAGTATTTTGAAAGTGTAATGTCCTACTTGTAAATTATTACATGAAAGTTTGTATGTGTTGTTACTCTTTCACTCTCAAGAGCTGGGCCAAAAAAATAGGAGGTAGATGCGCTACTACTAGACACATGGTAGGATATTAAATTTCATCATTATAATCCATCTCTACGCGGGTGAAACTGTGGGGAGCAACTAGTAAAAAATAAACTCGATTTTCGAGTTTATTTGCAATTTGGTTATTGGCAATGCCTTAGCCATAAGCTTGTTCAGAATAAATATAATTCTACAAAGTTAAGATCGATGTTTTATAGATTCCGACCGCGTATTTAGCCATACCCTTAAGACTAAACCTATTAAAGTGATTCAACCGTTAATAAGAGACAGGCGAATATTTTACATACATGTAAGTATTATTCAATGTACATATGTTTTACTTATTTTCATTATAAGAATCTCCATACACTTATATTGGTTGTTGCAATGAAATTTGAGCATACAGGTTTGAAATCTACCTGTGGCTGTTCATTTTAAGGTCTCCCTTACCTCACAGCGTAACGAGGCCTACGAGTTCAAAAAACTAACTACGAAGTTTGACGGATTTCGGGTGCTCTACTGTGAAAGTGAAAAAGTACAATTGCAGTCAAAGGTGATGTAATGTAATGGCTAAAACAGGTATTGTAAATATGTTATATGATGAAGTTATGATGATGAAGACGAGTGATGAAATCTTAACCTTGTAATTAGTAAATTTTATTTCTATTTTTATTTTATTGGTGCAGATTTAAAAGTATGTGTACTATTTCCTTTCATTTCTAGTAATACATTCCATTGCAAAGATTGATGTTTATCAGCAACAGAATCCGTTAGTTCAATAATATAAAATGTATTTTTTTTAATAAAATCATTCGGGTCTATTTCCGTCAAAAGTAAAAGATTAAAAGAACTAAATATGCAGTTATTGTTGTCTTATAAATCGAGGCATGTCTCCTTTCACGATTTTCTTTAACTCTCGTGGTTCCGTACTTGGCCATGACCGCCCTTCTCAAAAATCCATCCTGTGTATGTACCAAAAATATGAAATACTAGCTTATTATATACTCCAAGGCCATATCAATGTTTATACCAAAATGTCATAAAATATTTACATGGTCAAACGCAATTGCTATAACAGTATTAGTAAATGTAAATACTTAGTAAATCAATCATTAAACTTACACTAATAATAAAATACCTATGTACATACAAATACAAAACTAATCACATTGGAAAAAGCTGTCATTACATTTCATCACCCTTGACGGTCATCGAGCACGTCTAGTGTATCGAGCTGTCAAAATGATAGCGTGCTTTTGACTGAACTATCAGAAACTGATACAAACTTTGACAGAACTGTCATCATTACGATCTTGTCGTAGCGGAGATCTTGTTATTTTGTCTATTCTGTGCCCAAGAATATTACGCTTTTTCATCCGCGTGGTGATGGATGACGATGATGATGAAAAGTAGCCTATGTGTTATTACAGACTATAATCTATCTCTGTGCCGAATTTCATCCAGATCCGTTTAGCCTGTTTTTGAGTAACAAACTTCCATTTATCCATCCATCCAAACTTTCATATTTATATATTCGTGGGAAGTGGGATGGGATTTACATGTTCAAAATGTAACAATTTCTTAAAGTAGGTAAGTACAATAACATTTATGAGTAAATACTTTGTTCATTGATAAAACAGTAAATTCTAATATAACAAACAATCTAGAAAAACTTCTCATTACATTTGATCACCCTTCACTGTATTTGAACTTCTTAACTTTCACAGTAGAAAATGCGAAATCCGTCAAACGAAACATCTTAGGTAGTTCGGTTTTGGGAGGCCTACTTACCGAGGTTAAATTTATATTTCTCTTGTAGGTAACATAACTCTTGTTTAATCTCGCTATTACCATATTTCTTAATGTTATATGTTCTGTACTGAAGATATAGTGAATATAAAAAATGCGGTTTTGTTATGTAGTCAATGCAATTTATTACTAAAGTTCTCATTACATACAAACGCACCATATATTTAGCATACCAACTTAAGGATAGTTTACCAAAGTGTAACATGCAAATTATAATGTAGCAACACTACGAATATGACCAGTGTTCGATGATAATTCAGTTTATGGAAGAAATTCAAACAGGTAGGTAGAAAACTATATTTTGACGTAACAAATTGTGCATTATAAAAACTTGGTACATTACGGTATGATGGATAGTTTGGGCAGTAATGTTGACAGTATCAATTTTGAATGAAAATATTGCTTTAACTTGGTGCACTGCACAAGACCTAATAACTAATACCTAGTAGAAAATAACTTTACAATGCACTGAATTTACCTACTAATAAGTAAAGTGATATTAATTATATAAATTTTACAATCTAGTGTAGCGTAGTAGGTAGGTATAACAAAGAACGATAAATACATTTAATATAAGAAATATTGTTATTGTAATAATGCTTTATAAAGGCAGGTAGGGTATATAATGTAGGACCGACTACGGCGCTAAAGCGACAAGATCGTAATTCCTATCTGTAACCATAAGAAACTAACCCATTTTGTACCCATATTCTATAACTAATTTTATGAAACACATGTTTAATATAATGCTAAGCAACACTTCAAAAGTGCTTTTAAAATATTCAAAATAAAAACGATGCGATCGTCCAAGTCTAACTCACAACTAGTACGCTACGCAAAAGTACTCTAAATTGTTCTGCTAAGTACTTCATACAACATTTTGTTAGGGTTTTGTTTTAGAAGAACGTCGATGCAATATTGTGCAACAGCATAATGAAATGAGTGTGAATGGGTTATTTAAGCTACCTAGTAGTTTTTGACGCAAGAAAAGCGTGATTATCCTGAATATTTCCTATGTTATGCTTAACTTCGACCAGCTTACACTTAAATGGACAGTGATTATTATACAAGGTGTCTTACAGATTAATAATAATCAAAACATTACTTTTAATTTCTAATTCAACATTTACTATTTTTACGACTAAATCTTATTATTTAATGGACAGAATTGCGTGTAGCGCGTGTCTTGATTGAAATTTTATGAGATAGCGTGTATTTGCGTGTATTGGGTTGGTATTTGTATGGTATTGTAACATTTAGGAAAGTATAAGGATTTTTTACAACACTTAGTCTTTTTGTTAGGTTTATATTATGAGAAAGGGCTAAAAGGGACCGGTATAAATTAATATAAATTGAAGCTTAAGCTAACTGGAAGGTATCTAAATAGGTAGGTATAAATAGTCTAAAACGTTGCGAATTAATCGTTCTACAAGCAATGCTAAATGGGGTAGTAGAAAGGATAAACAGGATAGCTCTAGATATAAGATAGATAACCGCTAGGGTTCTAGGATAGACACTACAGTGGGACGTGAGAATAAGGGTTCGAGAGTTATTTGTACACTTTATCTAAATAACTACTTTGAATAAAATTGAACTATAGAATTTTCTAGTTAAACAAAAACTATCTAATCAGCTAGGTAAGTTGCTTAACAATATTCGCCTTTTACTAAATATATTTAAGAACCAGGACGCTATCTAGTCTTTTGTTTATAATTAGTAGGTATGCCAGATGTTTTATGCATACGATTCAGTAAAGCATAATGTAATATCGTATTTTTTTTATACAGGTAGGGATTTGTCTCATTGTTTTGGCACAGAAGTATAGGAAAAGACGAGATGTATTTTCTATTTAACAACATTAGGTGCATAATTAGTCTAAATCACAGAAAGGAAGGAGCGGTGCGGGCGTGATGCAAAAATATAGCTTATAAATGTTACCAGTTTGCGTATAAAACTATGTTTTTGTAACATTTGTGAATTTACGTCGCTAGCCATAAAGTTAATTAAGCGTACAATATAGTCTAATTACATGTAAGTATATTGACATATTTTCTTTAGCGAAAATGACTAGAATTGGCACTTTCGCGCGATCTTTCCTTTCGTTTACAGTAATGCTTAAGATCAATCTTAGGTATATGTTCTTTATAAACGTGCTACTTATGCTTTAAAAAAAAACTTACTTCATTAACAAAGAAAAAAACCGAAGGAAATGAAATGGATGAAAGAGGAGATGAAAAGAAACAAAAATAATTGATAATTAACCATTTAATAAAAACCAAAAAGTAAATAATTACAACAACGTCTTTCGTGTCTAATAAAAATTATGTTCTTATTTTACCCACCACCGTTGAAATGAAGATACAATAGACGGGAAATAGGAATGTTTCAAATAATACTCGTAAAATAAACAGGGAGCAGTAAACTAATTAAGGGTGTACAACGAACGACCTATAAATAATGTAGATATTTCTTTCCAAATAAAATATTTCCATAACTATTACACGCAAATTAAACGTTAAAAGTCTACAATGTCAGTTCATTAAAATATATGTAAACTGTATATTTATGAGAAAGGTATAAGTTAAGTGGTAATACCGTAAGTTAAGTATTAAATTGAGAATATTAGAATACTAGTAGAACAATAAGTTAAGATAAATACTGAAATAAATACGGACGAGAGAAAGAGATCTCATTTAGGACACATTTATAAAGAAATTAATTATCTCATCTTAACTGGAAAATATTAATTACCTATGGCACTAAAAATAATTCATTGTAACTTAATAAAATCCATTCATAATAAAATATCTATAAAATATGATTTGATTTAGCCAAATAAAATTAATAATAATACCTATATCATTGGAATGTCAATAATAACTAAATAAGTACACGCCGAGTTACAACTTCACTACACAGCATTAATGTAACGACCATTACAACCCAATTTTTATAAATTATCTACTTAAAATGAATACATCTTCAAATTGAATATAAGTACATTCAAATCAACTATACTCCATTTCAAGAACAACCTCCAGAATTGTAGGCGGTGTTCTGACAATTTTATATCTCAAATAATGCTAGCACTGTCCTTTACTCCAAATATTAATATGTCAAAAATATCTGAAACTTTTATTAATTCACGTATGGCAACACAGATACACACAGCCCTGATTGGCTTATTATTTTCCCGCTCGTTTGGCTACACGCCTTTTAATTGGCTTAAAGAACAGCGCAGAGAGCATTCACTAAATGCTTTGTTTGCCATTTACTCCTATATTCTAGTCTAACTGCGCGTCCATTCGCGGCCGCTCTAACGAATTAATTGAATAGTGATTGAACAGAGTAAAGTATGGCGTCCGTCAGTACCGCTGTTGATACTCGTGGTGCCATCTGTTGAAGTCTATGTGGAATACGACCAGGGAACCGTTCTCGAGACCCGCTAGCAGGAATCTGAAAGGATAAACACAGTTGAAGAAAGACAAATAAGTTAAAGCCTAGATTAGTTGACCAACCAAATACTAAACGCTCATTGGTCAATGGTATTCTATGACGCGATACGTGACCAATCAGCGGTCAGTATTTCGTCTGTTAGCTGATTAAACTATGAGTATCATTTCCTTAACATAACCGGGAGTATACCTAAGTCGAGTTCACTATCGTGACCAAGACGCTGGCAACATTCTCGAAATATTGGAAATTTATAACCACCACTATTTATAATCGTGGTAATAATTACTTGTGACAAAAAGTAGATTTTACGCGATATAAGTAAGTACACGATTCAAATGGTGTTACAGATAAGTATATATCAAGAGTTAATGTTCAAAGATGCAGCAATTATACAAAATCTACTTTATTATATTTTTAGTAAGTTTACGTCAACGTACCTAAATATATGTATATTTGTGTAGTACATGAATGTTGTACGTAAGAACGTACGTACGAAACAAATAATTGAAATAAACAACATAAATGTATTTCCGATTCCGACCTGTGGCTCATATTAGTGGTCGTTCGAGCCACCAGTTGATAGCTAGAAGTTCGCACGCCACCGCCCGGTGGGCGGTAAGGCGTAACGTACACGCAAAGGCGTGGGGACGCGCTGGCGGGCGCGAAGGCGTAGAGCAGCGCGACCGTGAAGGCGTGGGGATTATACTCACTTCTGGTCGTGGCTGAGCGCGAGGCTGGCGACGGGCGCGCCGGCGGGCGGGAAGGCGTAGAGCGGCGCGAGCGTGAAGGCGCGCCATACCTCCACCACGCCCGCGTCGCCGCCGCACACCAGGTACTCGCCGCACCGCGACAGCACCAGGCACTGCGCACCACATAATTACACATGTAACATCATAGTCTCGTGTTGCCGCTAAATCATTATAATACTTAATTAAAAAGGACATCTGGCATGATGTAATTTAAAAAGGACATCTGATGGACACATGTAAGAAACGAATCAAATTATTTATTCTGTAAGTATAGGCCTACGAGGGCCAATACAGTAAAATTGTCATTTTACATTTTTTTTCTTAAATCTACAACCGGATCGGAACGCGACCACGACTGAGAAGATCCGGTAAGAAACTCAGCGGGCTTGTCTTTTAAAAATAAATTATCGCCTATTTCTCAACGGATCCCGGTATCAGTGGATACAACAAGCCGGGATCCATGGCTAATTCAATCTGATCCTGGGATCTGTGGATACAAACCTGAGTGTGCACCTCGAGGATAAAGCCTGTCTTCGTCTTGGGCGGCTGTAACCCCTCGCTTCACTCAGGAATCTACATAATTCCCTCGCTTCGCTCGTGAATTAAATATTAGTCGCTGTCCGTTCCACTCAGGGTTCAATATGCCGCCCGTGACGTAAGACAATGCAATGCTTTACTTCCTTGGCGCATAATCTACTATTTATGCATGGCACCTAAAATCTTTAATAAGATACCAAATTGTAAAACTAACAATGATATAATGTTTAAAGACAAATTGAAAAAATGTTAATAGATTGACGCTATTATAATGTAAACCATTTCTTAAATAACAAATTTATTTGACTTAATTTGTACTTCAATTATGCATTTCTATTATTTTGTTGCTGTGACATTTGTTATTTACAAGTGTATACTGTTTTATATTGTTCTTGGTACTTGACATGTTTAATATTGACTCTGATTGATTTAGATTACTTTTGACTTGGGGCTTTCTGTTCTGTTATTGTAACATTCATTTATTATTTCACTTTTACTTTTTATGATCTTATTTGCATGAAAGATATCCTCTTTAAATATTTTTCTAACAAAAAATACGCAACCCATCTCTTTGCACGTTTGCACGCCTTCCCGGGCAAAACATGTGATAAAAACAAAAAAAAACAATCCATCATCGTGAATGTATTTTTATCTTCGTCTTTATCTGTAAACGTTACCTGGAAGTTATCGTTATGCGTCTCGTTCCTCAGCCTGCGTCCGTTGAGCGTGAAGGCGGCCAGGTGTCCCCTGGAGTAGGCGACCACCACCACGCCCTCCCGCGAGAGCGCGAGTTGCTGCGGGCCCGAGACCCCCTCCGCCGGAGGCAGGGCACGCAGGAGCTCGCCGAACGTCGTGTGGATCAGCACCGGCCCGTCTGGAAACGTGCAAGTGTGTTAATCCGACGTGTTCTTCTTAGCTACGTGGTAAAAACACTAAAGAGTCTCAAGTTTAAACCATGGTGCGAAATTCCCTTAAACCACGTCTATCCTATCTTTAGTCAACGTTTTATATTAAGGCTGATTATGTCCACCATATAGCGATAGCAAAGTATAAATATAGAGAAACAGTACGGAAACTACCTATAAACATTCGAAACGGCTCACTCACACAAACATGCGCATCGACGAGAGCCCTAAGCGGTTGTCGCGGTGCCGTCAGTAGTGAGGCCGCGTCAAGACGAGTGGTCACGTATAAGTTTATTTTCGCTTAGCTAGGCTTAGTTTCCATACTGTTGCATCTTTATACTATGGCGATAGCCTATTCGTGTTCGTCTTATGGAGGATCCCAATAATCTATCTATCTACGGTTTTCCTTACTACCGATAGAAATTTGACATAACGTTCATACAAATAGTGTCAAATATCTATCTCTAGTAAGGTAAACCGGCGATAGATAGATTATTGGGACCGACCGTTAGTTGATAATAAATTGGGATAGTGGAACTTTGGAACTTAATATGTAGATTCCCTGACGTACCCTAAAGAAGAATGAAGCTAGCAATTCATAGTGAATCGTGGATGTCAATTATTCCAGAACTTCAAGTTGGTGCTTGGCCAAGCCTGTACTGCGACTGAGCCTGAACTGCACATCACCCCGACATACGGAGACGTTGTTAAGTTTCATGTGCTTGTAAATTCACCGGCACCCTTCATACACACCTAATGCAAAAATACGATTTCCTCGGAGAAACTTGTTCACATAGAGTTCTCTAGAGGTGAATAGTGTAGTATACGGACAAATAGAGGAGGAAACGGCGAGTCCCATCTCGGCGTACACAGGTTTGTATGTGTGCGTGTGTGTGTGTGTGTGTATGTGTGTTTGTACGTGACTGTATACACTTACTGATTGAGGAGGAGATGACAAGTCCCAGCTCGGCATACACGGGTTTGTGTGTGTGGGGGTGTACGTGTGTAAGGGTGTGTATTAGAGTGAGTGTATGTGTGTGTGAGGGTGAGGGGGGTGTGTAAGTGAATATACTGACTAATGGAGTAGGAGACCAAGAGTATCAGCTCGGCATATACGGGTTTGTGGGTGTGGGGTGTACGTATGTGAGGGTGTGTAAGTAAGTATACTTACTGATGGAGGAGGAGATGACGAGTCCCAGCTCGGCCGAGACGAGCACTCCATTTATAGGCGCGTCGTGTCCCGTGAGCGAGACGCGCGGCGCCGGCGTGTCTCCCTCGCCCACGATGCCGCCGTGACGGGCAGACCTATACGGACAATCACAAAACGAATTAAGTATTATCAGTTAACATTCTTTAAGACACGAAGCGATCTTTGTAACAAAAAGTTCAAATCAAATCTGCATGCATCTCCCAAAATAGTTACTACTTAGAAGTTTTCCCATAAAGATCCTAAAAGAATTAAGCACGAAGACGTTAACAACTTTCTTTGACAGAACGATAAAAATTAGTGAAAAAAGAGATTTATATGCGATTTTAAAGCGATAGTTTTCTTATCCCTGAACCAAAGCAAATAGGTACTACATAAAAACTCTCGATATGAAATCCGAATTTCATCAAATCCCCATAGAATCATCCTCGATCGAAAAACATACTTTGTAATTGCAGACTGTAGATAAACAGTATGAATACATGTTAAACTACGTCTTTCAACTTTATCAATACCCCATCGGCATACCCGCACCATTATAAAAAGTTATGTAGCCCTTCTTCACATGGATAACATATTAATTCCATCCCAGACCTCCGCAGAATATTTAACGTCTAAACAAAACTTTATGCTATAATAAACTACCTAAAGCTGAATTCTCAGTTGATTTGTCATCTTTCCTATTTTTTTTATCTTGAATCCCAACGTGTTTGCTTCAACATCGAAAAAAATTATCGTTCGCATTACCTAGCTGCTCTTCACATAATTGGCACAGTCGGTAGGATAGTTAAATTATTCTAAATAAATGCTAGATTGATACATAAAATAATAGGGAATATAAACAGAAACCATATAATTATTATCATACACGTCAGAAACATCACTCACACAGCATGTGGTCTTTATAATGTTATAAATGAAAGTCCACTAAAATTCGAGTGCAATGTTGTCTTGGAACAGAGAAAGTTCAATGACGATGCAAGCGCATCAAAATAGACTTCTATTCACAAATTGGCGCAGTCGGTAGGATAGTAATTTTTTTCTAAATAAATGCTGCAAACAAAATCCATATAAATATTATCGTACACAATAGAAGCATTACTTGAGCCAATTATAAACGAAAGTTCACTAAAATTTAAGTGCAATGTTTATTTGGAACAGATAAAATTTAAAAATGATTGAAGTACACCATAACAGACTTCCATCTAGAAATAATGAATACATAGGGATAGTTGTAATAATTTTCGTAAAGTCTTTATACGAGTAGTAGGTAAGTGAGAGAGGAGATGTAATTACCAATGCCAGAGCAGGACGGTGCAGTCTTCTGAGCCAGATGCGATGTAGCAATCTGACGTGATGTTGCATTCCGAGCGGCACACGCACGTCACGACGCCGTAGTGGCCGAATATTATTTGTACTATTTTAGCTGAAAATTGAGAAATATGATTTGTTAGTAAAGATTCCACAAACTATATATAACTTAATAATGTTAAAATTAAAAATCATTATACGTTAAATCTAATACTAAAATAAAATGAAATACCTCATATGAATTGCTTATGTGCGCGTGACGTTAGGTTTGCTGCATCAAATATAAGAATAAAAATAATAGACTATCGAACGTTCCATTAGGTACCTATTTAGTAAGTTATAACTTTGTAGTAGGGGATTAGATCTCGACAGCTATAGAAATAATAGCGATTTTATTGATAGAACACCTTAGTGTTTGCACCTTAAACATTGCTAAGCCCTTCTTAAAGGGCTTAGCAATGTTTGCGCGACTTTTTATACACACATTGACAATATTCCGGATTGCGGGCATTTTCTTAAATTTTATATGCGGACAGTTTAATTAATTCATACATTCTTAATATAAAGATACATTAGAACTGTCATTGCAGGAATAGGTAAAACAATTATATAAAATGTCTATGATGTACAAAAACATGTTGGTATACAAGTTACTATGTACGTTTGTAAACGGCGCTCGTCATTCCATGACATTGGCCCCATCATTTCACTTGCTACGGTGTCTTTAAACAAATAACACAATGCTTGCACATAGTCTTAACATCTACTATGTAATCACTTGGGGAGTACGTTACCACAGTCATGTCCCCTACACATTATTTTATCCAATACATTAACAGGAGGGTATCCTCCTACAGGTGAGGCCGACGGTCACCCCTAGATAGTGTTACCTGTCTCCGTAGAGAAGACTCGGAAGCTGTTGTCCCAGAAGCCGGCCGCGATGAGGAACCGCGAGTCGACAGTCGTTACGAAGCAGTTGCTTCGCGCGCGCACCCTTTGGGAGAAGTTGTCGCCCAGTTGTCGCCGCGCCATCACCTGCGGCGGCGCGTTGTTCGCTGCACACGGAACGGAAATTGTAATACAAGTGTGTAGTGTGAATTGTGTAGAACAAGATTAGAAAATAATCAATTATAAAATGATTATAAAATAATTATTATATACATTTTTAAATATTATATTATTTATTATAAAATTATTATTAATTAAATTATTAATTTATTGCTTGTTTATTTATTGATCAAACAAGCGATTCTTGTATAAGTGTTTATATATGTAGGTATAACATATAATCTGGATCTCGGAAACGGCCCCAACAATTTTCATGTAATTTAGTACGTAGGGGGTTTCGGGGCCGATAAATCGATCTAGCTAGGTTTCATTTTTAGAGAAAGTCGTCGTTATCCGTGTTTTCAGGTAATAAAACCTGCTACAATATCATAATGGCAACTAGGGCCATCAACAATGACAATGTTTAAACAACAACTAAACTGTTTTACCGACACATCAACACTAATACGAGTATACTATAAATATAGTAAATGCGTGGGTTACAAAAGATAGGTACATATAGGTTTATTAACATCAACAAGTTTTCGCTAGCGTGTACCTGTACACTGAGACTGGTAACAGAGCCCGATTTATTGGTAAGAAAATGAAATTGAACATTTTAAGTATTTACAGAATAAAGACAATAAAAGGAGAGTTAAAAATTTTACTGTTTTCTCGGAACTTGCGCAAAGTCAAGAAATTTGTTTTTAAAATTCGACGATTATGGAATTCAGCTATTAATTTCAAAACTATTATCGTATCAATTACTTTATTATTATTTTAAGCATTTTTTTACTGGGGCTTTACTTTTAGAAAGCTTCTCGACTGAATCGTACCATGACAATATTATAGCAGTCTTGCCAGGGCAACTATTCAAGGACCGCAGAGAAACCGCTTCCATGTTTTTTTTTTGTATGGGCTGACATTACCATTACGCTCTAAATCCACTCAGTTTATCAGCTTACAGAAGTATACGCGTCTGCAATGTTGGTTATAGTAAATTGTTAGAAGGCTAGAGATAGCATTATCCGTTCAACGTTGCAGAAAACAATGTACAAACAGATCAGATAAATGGGCGTCATGGTATGATTTCAAAACTGTTTTCAATAATTCAAAGCCAGGTTGAAGAACTGCACGGAACTTGCATGGTTTTTACAAAGCTGATAGTAAGGCCCATGTCTTTATCATAATGTCCGAAATAAATAAATTCTAATAAAATAAAATTAAACGTAGTAGGTAGTATCTACTGTATAGTAATTTAGAAGATAATGTAATGCATTTATATTGAATGCAATGTATGTTATTGCCAAGTCCTGGGTGTGTGGTGGGGTGTGGTGTAGTGGGTGTGGTGGTAGCGGTGCTCACCCCAGTACGGGTCCATGAGTATGGGATGGTGGGGCTGCGGCGTGTGGTCGGGCGCGTGACGCTGCACGTGCGCGCAGCCTCCTCCCGCCCACCGGTGCGTCGCGAACGCGCGCGCTGCGCTCACCTAAGAACGCACACAAAAGTCAAACGTTCAATCATTTATTCAATTTAGGCATCAAAGACGCACTTATGCACGTCAATTACTCATTATAACGTAGATTAAAGACTCTACCGCCGCGTTCCAAAATATATAGTACCCACCGAGAAGAAGCGGCAAGAATCTCGGGGCCATTTTTTTATATAGATTTTTACTACTTAGATTTTAATGTTTCTACTTTTAGGTAAGTACTAAGTTAATGATACAAATAAGTCCTACCTTATTACAAGTTCTTGTAAAACGATAAGTAATTTATTGAAATAAATGCAAACATGGTTAAACGGATCATTTATTTGTGTTCTTGAAGATGTATTATAATCAAACTGTTATGTAATGTAGGTATAATCAAACTGAATATCTTTTTAAAAAATAAGCAAAAACTAACAAATCGTAAATCTTTAGCATTGGCCATAATACGAGTATACCACCCCTATTTATAAGGCATATAGCCTCCCTTCCAAAATAACTCTAAAATTAAAGACCTTATTAAAAAAAGAAGTTAAATATAGTCAGTACTTAGACACTTTTAAATATCCGTTAATATAATTTATAACCTAATTAATGTAAATTAAGATGTTAATCACAATATGGTTCCACGGATCACAGAGCAATCGTGTTTTTCAGGCAATGAGAACTGCTACACTAAACTGTTTTATCGACACAGCAACACTAAAGCTACTTGACAATAGATGGCGTTGCTAAGCAACACTAATCCAATGAGTGTTAAGTTTGGGGTTAGACCAAGAAAACTAATTGTTACTTATGAGCAGCGCTCGGTCATCGAGATACTGTCTCTAAAAATGCATAATAATATTTTCGGTGATACCGCGTCTTTTCTCTCAAGGGTTGAAGAAAGATCACAAAGTTGGCAGCCTCTGATCCAGCAAACCCAGGGGTAATTCTTTCAATAGTTGATTATTTCGGTCTAATGTGTTTTGTTGGTACTCACGGTGACGGCTGCAGGCATGGCCAGCTGAGGGTAAGTGTTAGCGGAGACGTGCACCACGGCCGCGTTGGAGGGAAGCTTCAGCCGGAGACATACGTCATCCGGAGCCGCCGCGAACATTAGCGGCGCGAGGTGCATTGTCGACGCTCTGCAAACGAGAAGTTGTGTGTTTTTCTTAGTGTTTCCTAGCGTTTTAATATAACTGGTACCAAAGTTACTCTATTTTAACTAATATATCCTGCGGTGTGGTGGTAGAAGCAATAGACTTAACCTTCAAAACATAAGGGTGCAAATGGGTTCGACCTCCACAGTGGGGTCATCGCCGTTCCACAGCGAGACACATTAACTTTTACACACTCCTTTAACTTAAATACGTTTTTATACCAAATGTTTTTGCAATTATTGTAGCCAACACAATTGTGTGTAGGTAATTGATTTAACGCTGCCCAGCCGAGTTGTAGGCAGCGTTCCGGAAACTTCGCGAAGTCTTCTCGTCAAAAATACCTCAGTGCCTCAAGACAAGAGTCTTCGACCAATGTGTGTTACTAGTGATGACATATGGCACTGAAACGTGGTCTCTTACTATGGGCCTCATAGATAAGCTCAAAGTCGCACAACGAGCTATGGAGAGGGCTATGCTCGGGGTTTCTCTACGTGATCGAATCAGAAATGAGGAGATCCGTAGAAGAACGAAAGTCACCGACATAGCTCAGAAGATTAGCCAGTTGAAGTGGCAGTGGGCAGGGCACATAGCACGCAGAACAGATGGCCGATGGGGCCGAAAGGTTCTGGAGTGGAGACCACGTACCGGCAAGCGCAGCGTAGGTCGTCCACCGACACGGTGGACAGACGACCTGAGAAAGGTCGCAGGACGACGTTGGATGCAGGCCGCTTCCAACCGGTCTTTTTGGAAAATCATGGGGGAGGCCTATGTTCAGCAGTGGACGTCCTACGGCTGAGATGATGATGATGATGATGAATTGATTTAAAAAAAAACAATGCACAATTAGTAACAACTTTCGTTCGCTTTGTAAAGTACATCCTTCCAGATTTTAATAAAATGTACCTTGCGTAAACCGACAACTTTTTACCATATTTATGTCTTGAATCCAAATTACCTTTTTAAACACAAAAAAACAGTAATCAGTAGGTACCTGGGCGGATGAGGTTCACTGAGCAGTTGCGCCGGGGTCTGGCCGAAGCTGCGGATCTGATCCTCGACGGCAGCGCGCGTGACCGGCTCCGCGAGCTGGTCCAGCCGCACGCCACCCTCGTACGTCAGGTAGTAGAACACGTTGGTCGCGCGGACTGCCTCGGGGCCTGCAACACCACACGTGTTCGAAACTAGCCGCGTCCGCACCAGGCCTGGCGCATTCCGCACTAGGCCTGGCGCACTTCGCACTAGACTTAGCGCACTCCGCACTTTAGGTGCGAAGCATTATTAGGCCTTGGCTGAAAATCAGCGCTATAGGCTCGCCTGCAGCATTAAGCTGAGCCAGGTCCTTTTTTGGGCCGCACACGACAGTAATTTCTCTGCATCTTTTTAAGTAATGTTTACATATTTTATAAAATTTTAATTTATTTTAATTATAAAATCTGTTTTTAACAATGTTAACTAACATAATTAATGTAGTTTTAATAATAATAAGTTAATGTAGTAATTAAAGTTATTGGTGTTTTACCTACTTGTTTCTGCTGTATTTATCATTTTACATTACGTGCTGTGGTGTGGTTGATGTCCAAAATAAATATCTCTTTCTTTCTATCTTTTCTTCTAGTACATCAGCATTTCCACCTTGTCGGACAAATGCACGGACAGTGCAGCGTCAGATGAGTTAAGATTTATGCGATACAAAGAGAGATGACTTATAGGTGACCTTTAAGCTTGAAGCGCTGTGCGAGCTAAATTATATTTTATTGCGTCGTGGCATTTGTAGGCATATTAAGTATTATGTGACTGCACGTAAATTTACTGTCATGTAAATAATGTAGTTCCTCAAGATGTTAAAGATGAAGCAAAAAAAATTTTTATATGTAAGTACATAAAAACTGCAGTTCCTATGTTTTGAAAACAAAAGCTGAAAAAGATGAAATGCGCCGTCAGGACACAATCTATGATAATAAAATGGTTAAATGCAATTTATTAACTAAACAATAATATAATTACTAACAGTACAGTAACAATTTCGTACCTCTCTGCTTGTATCCAAATATAAGATCTATCCACTGGTGCAGTTGACAGCTGACGAACTCAGACTCCAGCGCCATCCGGTTGATCCTCACGAACTCCTCAGGAGACGAGGCCCACGGCGGCAGGATCACGTCTCCCGAGGGGGAGTCCGGGATGCCCAGCCGGTAGCCGGAGCTGTTCACCAGCATTTCCGGGAGGAAGAATAGCTCCGGGATCAATTCCTAGATTGAGAGGGGTTCGTTGATGAAAACTTTGAATAGGAGTTACATATCCTACTACAATTATTATTGTTATAATAGGAGTTCAAATACGAAATTGTTGATTTATCGCACTAGCCACTTAGAATTAAAAGTAAACCTTCATAATATCAGATTTCAGAGTGAAACTTTTTTCACACGAAAACTATAACATTCTAAATTTATAAAAAAGGATGCATTTGATTGATTGACTTTCAATTGTTTTTAGATTCAATGATCGAAACAGCGAAAATCTGAGTAATTTTCGAATACGAGCTCCGTCGCGGTGCTAACGCAGCAGAAACTGCTCGAAATGTCAATGCCGTGTTTGGAGAGGATACGGCTAACGAACGCACTGTGCGTTTTTGAAGGAATACTTCGACTTGAAGAACGAACCACGAAGAAAAACCAATCACTAAGGTAAAATAATGATGAATTGAAGGAGATGGTGGAAGCTGATGATTAAATGGCAGAAATGTATAGATAACGAGGGTACATACTTGATTAACAGAAATATATTATATCCTCAAAAAACAAAAACATTATTCAGTACGAAATGGCAATTTCATTCTTTAACCCCTAATAATGTTATCAGCTACCTAACTAGGAAAAGAGTAGGGAGAGATTTCTTATATTGCAGAAAATGTTTCAGACTTAATACCTACTCGTATTGTTTAATTGTGTTAAGTGCATTTGACTCAGAATCAAATCTAAGGCTAAGAAGATGTTTTATATTTCTTATCTGGTCAAATCTGATATGAGGTTAAGTTAATGACGTAACATTTTAAAGATAATTCAAATATAAATCATTGTTTTTAATATCTAACAGTTAGGTATGTACTTAATTCATTACATTTTTATGGTATCCAATTACTAGACATACTGACACATCTCTAGTTCTCTAGTCTATGACATTCCAGTAATAATGTGACAGTGGCAGATGTCAAATGTTGGCGCGGTTTTCTCTCTCTTCCCTTTCCGATTTTACCACGTGCATTGGCATTGTTCGCTACCAAATATTTATGTGAAATACTTAAATGAAAATACCAAGCTTCCGATGGTTGTTTATCACTTCACCACCAACATCATACACAAACAGATCGCGCGCCTGATGGTAAGCGCTGCACTTGCCCATGACAACTTCAGTGAAACACTAACCTCCAGTTTCTGGACGTCTGTCAAAGTTTGACCAGTTAACAGACTGAATACTGACCGCTGATTGGTCACACATCGCGTCATAGAATACCATTAACCAATGAGCGTTTAGTATTTAGTTGGTCAACTAATCATGGTTTTGACAAACGCTCTAGAAACTGGGGGTAAATATGTTTTTTCACGCATAAATAGATAAATAAACTCTTTAATGCCACATTATAAAATACAACGAATAAAAAACTTAAAATTAAGTGACACAATGGGCGGTCTTATCGCTCAGAGCGGTTTCTTCCAGACAACCATATCATGCTAAATCAATTTATCATATATGGTGTTTCTGCTTGCTTGCAGCGCTTCCTATCTTTTGCACGAAATAACGTAATGCGCGTTCAAACAGTTTTAGATCAAGAGTCTATGAACATATTTTGTTCCTAATTAGTAAATGAGCGCAACAAGATCCTGAAGGAGGCGTTCGGACATAGCCGAAAGAATCCAAACGATATTAAATATGAGTTATAAAATACTATTTATTAACTTTACTAATTCAGTTGCCCAGATACCGATAAACTAGAAATTGCAACAGAAAATTTCGGTCCACCACGACACAGGGAATCCTTGTGTTGATCAATGTGTATTAATATAAATGATAATGTTTTGTATAAGTAATGAAAATTTAAAATTTAAGGTATAACACATAAGATAATAATTATAATGTCATGAGTATTAAAACGGTTAATTAGTTTAAAAAACGTCTAGTTACCTTGACATCAGAGGTGTCCCGCTGGCAGTTCTTCCAGGACATTGCGATGGAGGAGAACAGTCGGTTGGGGTGGTCGAACTTGCCGCCTTGGAGGGCGAGGAACATCGTCGTCATCGGCTCCTGGCAACAACGAGGATGTTAGGTATTACTTTTTCAAACTAGTCACTAAACTTTCATAACAAAATAGTATATTATGCAATTAGTGAATAAAGGACGGATTTAAAGCGAGGGCCAAAGATGAATCACGTGTAAGTGAGTTATTCAAGTGTTAGAATCCTGAGCGATGCGAGTGATTCATGGCCCGCGATATAAATCCGTTTTATTCAAGAGTTGCATACTATACTTTATGCCTTGACTACGAGAAAATAAGAATTAAACGAAAATAGACATTTAATGACGAAAAAAGGAAGGTTAAATTAATTAAAATGCTCATTAAAATTGGAACAATTACTAAACATAAGAGTAATTTTCTTATTTTTTTTTGTGATGGCAGCAAAGAACAAAACACAGTTTTTATTCTAATGCTAAACTCCTATTTGCAAAAATCGACCAATAAAATCTCGAGGAGTTATTTGCACATAGAGTTTGTATGTCGAGTATTCTTTGCGCAAGGCGTTTGTATCGAGTATTTTTTGCGCAAGGAAGTTGTATAAGCATTGAGATGGAGATCGAACACATTGGTGTGTTCACAATTCAAACACCAAAACAGTGATTAAAAGGCCTTTTTATTAACTGTTTTTCAATGAATAAAATAAGCATTTTAGAGTAGGAATGGTATAAACACACAAATCGAACTAGATATACTTACATTAATATGCTTAAGACTAATTTATACTACAGACCAGTAACGATTTAGGTGCAATTTAAAATTATCAGTTACGCGACGCACTGGGTCAAATTATATCTCAGGCTTTGATCTTCCGGAAAAAGTAAGATCGTGAAGAAAGCTATAGCTTTATGATAGGGTACTTTCCAACACTGTTTTGGTTAACTACCACCCGCAAGAATGAAAATCTGTCGCCAACACCTCATGGTGCCTTCGAGCAGCTGATTCTTAAGAGTTATATTATATAGGGTGTCCCGAAACTCAACGATAACTTGATACAGGGCTAGAGGCCAAGGTATACCAGTTATGAAAACATTAAGAAAAAGAAACAATATTTTTCCAACATGGAGTGTCAAAGTTAATTGACAATAATTTTGTGAACCGTAACTCGTGAAAACTTTAGCTTAGTTTACTTAGTTAACTAAGTTTATTACTTTGATTTGTGGTTGCGATTAATTTCACTGTTATTTAAGATATACATTATTAAAAAAATTTAAAAAAAAAAACAATTTTTCACAAAATGTCTATTACCGTTTGAAATGTTTTTTTTATTATTTTCCGTTATCATCGAGTTTCGTGACTACCGATATAAAAGCTGAAAAAAAAAACATAATTTATTAGAAATTACTTCAGATGAAAAAAAAAACATAATTATCCTGCATTTCTTGTAGGTACCTACCGTGTTCCGCAAATAACAAGGTAAAACATAAAAAGATCAACAGGGAGAAATGAGTGGGTACCTCTCCTAAAAAGGTAAAACATTCTCAACACATTTCCGTCGCCTTTCATCTTGTTTACTTTTTCCCGAATGTCACAATGAATTGTATCAATATTAGGCTTTTATCCAGTGGGAGAGACTTTCTTCCACCTACAAAGCTGACGCCCGTTTATAGGTAATATACCAACAGCAAACCTTAGATAATAACATACGACCTTTAACTTACATGTCCTGTTATTGGGTAAGTATATATTGTCGTCACAGCAGCGCAAGTACGGTACTTTGTCGATAAATTCGATATATATCATTGATAAAAGGGTTGTTAACTACTCTATGGGGTTCAGCGGTTGATATAGAGATCATCTTCATCCTACAGAAACGTGCTATTCGAGCTATATACGAAATGGGTCCCCGTGAATCTTTGAGAGATTTATTTGAAGAAATCAATGTATTAACGTTGCCTTCCTTATATGTATTTGAAAATATAATGTATGTTCGTAAAAAAATACATAAAGATAAGTTAAATAGTGATCACCACCCTTTTAATACTAGAAATACAAATAGGATAGCTGTACCTAGTTTTAGACATGCGAAGACTAATAAGTCATTCCTAGGAAATTGTGTGTGTTAAAACGTTATGTTTGTGTGTTATGTGTTTTGGGATTTAATTATAAATAATAAAATCCCAAAGCACATAACTGAGCTCACAGAGGGCAAATTCAAGTTGACTGTAACAAACGTTTTAATAAAAAAGCTTTATATAAAGTTCGACATTATATAGAAGACAAAGATGCTTGGAATACTCCACTTCTGGCAAGCTGTCACTCTGCCACCCATAAAATGTAATATTTGTAGTACCTAAGTAGAAAAATTGTAAACATTTATATAAAAGAATGGTCCCGAGTTTCTTGCCGCTTCTTCTCGTAAGGCTCTTTATATATCGGAACGCGGCGGTAGAGTCTTTAAAGTACATTATAATGAAAAATTGACGTTCATAAGTGCGGCTTTGAAGACTAAATTGAATAAATGATTTTGACTTTGACTCATATTGTCAAAAATGACATTTATAATTATTAAAACCGGTTTTGTCGTCGGCGATTTATCGACTGATAAAGTACCGTCTTGCACTGCTCTTTCGTAATAAAGTAAGTACGAGTATTTAATTAATTGAAAAAAGATAAGTGAAATGTAAGGTACTCGTATAATGCTCCTTTAAACCAATGCAATTAACATAAACAATTTTCTAGACAAATTATTAATGTTTATGGCAGCGAAAAAAATATATTTTAATCTTGATCGCAATTTTATATCATCTGTTGTGTCCAAAATATATTTTCTAAGGAAATGAATTTCTAAGAGAATAATTGCTCAATGTGGCCTTTTTAGGCCTGCAGGTAAACTTTAAATAACACAATATACTTTAAATAAAGACGTAATTTGTGTGTGAAGTGTGGTTTCATGTTGAAACATGAAACCACACTTCACACACAAATTACGGCAACCCTTCAGTAGTTATTTAATCATCCAATTTAGACATCTCCTAGGTTGAGTAGGAACGAGCTTTGGCCCTTAGGCATCACTTTATCGATCCTTATAAAAGATAAGACTGCCCATTGTCACACTTTGTGATTTAATGTTACGTTTTGGTTTCGGAATGTAGATGTTGTACTGTGTTCAATCTAGTGTATTATATGTCTATAGCTTAGCTTGTAACAGTATCGCTGAGCGCTACCACTGGAGGATTCTCCACGTCACGTGCGCATCTGTTGCGTCTCGTCGTCCCATCCGCGTCGATTGTTGTGACGGGCCTGCTGCGCGTGCGCCGACGACGTCACCGCTGATTTACTACGATATCCGTTAACTGACGCCTTTGAAGAGCCGGCTCTTTATAGACGCATTAGCAACCCATTGTTTAAGATGTTTTGGAATGTAAATCGTCAAAGAGACTCGGATAATGCATATATTCGTAAATGAGGATAAATCGGCACATACTACAGTATTTCTCACTTCTAGGACTCTGCCCTTCCTTTCAGAGATAGGTATGGGCCATATTCCACCACACGGGCTTGGTGGTGTATAGTGACACCAACCCTACAGTCAGTAATCAGTAGTTAGTAAAATTTTCAGGTCATCCTTACACCTTACGGCCTTATCCTTAAACGGCTGTTTTGACCTAAGACAAACGACCAAGATTGACGGCATAATATGCCCGCCTAGTACACCGAAGGTTCCCTTAACCTTGCTCAAGTTGAAAATAACAAGGTATTCCAGTTTCCACTGTGACCGCTTCTTAGGTCTCAGATTGCAAAGTGACCGAGATGGGAGTTGATTTTTAAGAGAATGCTACCTTTTGGTATTCTAGAGGAATAAGTATTAGAGTGCATCTCTTCCAGATGGAGCAGGATCGATGGCAATCAACCACTATTCATGATGTATAATATATATGGCAATAAACAACCAACCTCTGGGCAAGTTATAAACTTTAATGTTCCGCTCTCTTTGAAAAACAGGCCCTTTATATAATCCAGCTAAAGCAATAGTACTATTGCTTTAGCTGGATTTTGGAGTTTTTTGAGACACTTATACAGGGTGTTGGTAGAGGGACCGACAAACCAAATGAGCGTGTTCGGGGGCCCACTTGGAGAATAAAAGTTGGCAAAAAAAAATTCCTGACATCCCAATTTTTTTAACTTTTTTTTGTGAATTTTCTCCTTTTCTCCAATATTGTACCAATTTTGCTTTGCGTGGCCTAAAGGTGTATTTGAGACCAAATTCAACTAAAAACATCCGGTCTAAAACAGATTTTACAAATGTTATGGTGGTAAATAGGTACAATTTCGGAGAAAAGGGGAAAAACACAAAAAAAAGTTAAACATATTGAGGGGTCGGGGATTTTTTTTGGCCAACTTGTATTCTCCAAGTGGTCCCCCGAACAATCTCATTTGGTTTGTCGGTCCCTCAACCAAACACCCTATATAAGTAGAATGCTTGTTAAAGTCACGTAAGTACTCTTACTAAGCAGTATTTGTGCTAAATACGATAAACTATAAGATTTAGGTAAATATAGGTGTCGTAGAAGACAACGTAGCTATATTAAAGGAATTTGCTTCGCAAAAATTCTAAGAAGAACATTTCTGTAACTCAGACTTACACATAATATGAGTTAATGTTGTAGCTAGTATGTGGTATTTCGGTTATAAGCAGTGGTTGTCCTTTGATTCGATCGTTAATGTTTGTGATCGTGAATTCATTTGTGCGTATGTAGCATTTCTGAGGTATAGTGGCGAGGTAGCTTCCATGTAAAGTGATGAACTCTTGTCGTCCAAATAGTAGTTCCGTCTTCAATGGAATCGGGAAGATGAGAGTATAGTGCCACGTATATAAGCAAATCTTTAAAGCGCATACTGGTTATATTTTTGTAAATCAATAGATATCTACTTGCGGTTTCGGAATAACACAAAGGATGATATTGTCTCAGGTAAATATTCCTGTGGGATAACTCCTTTCCACACGGGCAGAGCCGAAAGGAACAACGGTTTAATATAGGTATATTTTAGTCTTAGTAATTAAACGGATAAATCATGACATTTCCAAAAAGAAGCTAAGGTGTGACATCTCATAAATAAGATTAAAAAGACCAAATATTATAATGAGTTGTGACACATTTGAATGATTCAAGCGCTCGCGATGGATTCAGACATCCAATTTGGACATGAAATGTTCGGTGACGAACTGTGAACAGTAAATGCTCTGGATCATAAGATCATAACTCATCATGACACTGATTTGTCGAAACAAAAAAATGTTTATACACAATTATTTCGACAAGTCATTGTTACTAATATAAGTATCTTCTTATGAAATAGCGACAATTTCTTATGTCTATATGACTAACCGTAAAATACGGTTGCTCTTTTCTCTAAATTCTAAAATGTTGAAGTATAGCCCACCCTCACTAACATTAATTTTATTATATCCATTATTTTGGCGAGATTGCTTCTTAATGTGACTCTCATATACAAATTAAGTCAAATATAAGTTAATCATTGAGCGAATGACAGAGTAACTTAAGTCTGGACTAGATTTAATGAGGTATACTTGCCGATGCATACGTACGTCATAAATGGAATTAAAAATAATATCTTGATTAGGTAATTACTAGACTTTACCATTCTTAATAACTTCTATTAAAAATAAGTTATCTTGCTTTACGTTTTGAACTGCAATTATCAGAGACAAGTCCTTTGTTATAAACATACATACATATCGTAACGACACGTACGAATATTGTTACAATAAAATAAAATTAGACAGTT
Source organism: Selenia dentaria (assembly GCA_917880725.1). NCBI lineage: Eukaryota > Metazoa > Arthropoda > Insecta > Lepidoptera > Geometridae > Selenia > Selenia dentaria. The sequence goes on along the minus strand of OU862885.1, from coordinate 2,374,344 downwards.
TTGTCTGTAACATTTGTAATCGGTGACAAAATTGTAACGTTATAAAAGTAGATAACGTAATAAATATTCATCAAATTTAGCTAATATCTAATACATAATCATCATTATTTCAGCCATAGGACGTCTTCATATATTCCCGGAGGAAAGGTCCAGTTGGAAGCGGCCTGCATTCAGCGTCACAGAGAACTTGTCTGGCGCTGGGTCTTAGTTAAATAGATTATCTGCTCCGGCAAACTCAAGCTATACTATATATAGGTATAGGTGTGAATCCTATATAAGTTCGTCGTATCCATCTGAAGATTATGAAAGCTACAAAGTAGAAATGCACTTACAATCCGCACAAGCCAGTTGAGGACGAACGCGGCCGTGGAGTAGTGGGTGCCGTAGTGGAAGGGAGGGGTCGACTCGTGCTCCCACGTGTTGTACCGGTCTTCGAAGTACGCGCGGCGGCTCGGGTTCAGGGCACCGATTGGCTGTGGGGAGTGAAGCTATAGATTAGAAAGACCAACAAAAAAAGTAATCAAACACATGCATCAATATAATTTCATACCAACCATCTCTCTCTGTCTCTCACACACAGATATCTATCGTAGTATAGGAAAAATGTAGCACGTCACTAAGCCTAGTTAAGCGGAAATAAACTTATACGTGACCACTCGTCTTGACGCGGCTTCACTACTGACAGCACCGCGACAACCGCTTAGGAGATTCGTCGATGCACATGTTTGTGTGAGTGAGTCGTTTCGAACGTTTGTAGGTAGTTTCGGTACTGTTTCTCTATATTTATACTGTGTTCCTGTTCTGAGTAGGGTTTCCATTACCTCTACCATGAGTTTACAACATTGACACGAATCGATGCGAAAATAAAACTGAGTGAAGGATTATAACTACGTTTTATTAACTTTTATTACAGCTCTCAAAAAATATTTTTTTTGTAAAAGTTTCGGTGTAAAATTCTTCACATATCATACGTTTGAAGTTATATTGTCTGAGTAGGTGCTATTGCCTTTCGTGCAAGTACAGTTTTGGTTGGTACCACACCAGTGCCAGATATTATCCTACCGCAACAGTGCCAGATCTGTCGCGAAGCAATAGTGCGCAAACATTACTACGTGACATTATTACACTGCACCAAGTTAAATTACTCCGCGAAAGACATTAAATGTGTGATGGGGCATTCCGAGCAGCTCACGTGTTGGCAAGTGCTGGCGTCGGGTGTCGGGTCGCCATCTTCCCTCAAACCCTCCCGGTTGAGGAAGGCGATGGCAGGCATAAACAATTCAAATGGTGTATTCAATAACAACAATACTTATTTTTTGTTGACACCCGAATTCCTTACCAAGAAAACCCTAAACGTGATTGCTGGATTTAATCAGGTGTACTTACTAGCCGGTAGCTCTGCTGCGGGTACCATCGCAGTGATAAATATTCTGCCTAGAAGCTGTATTATATAGGTACCCTATACACATAAATAAGTAAAGTATTTCTATTTATGTCGGAAGGGTACTGCACCAAGTGAATTTATAGGGGGAATAGGAGCAAACGTGTTGGGATGACGTGATCTGTACCTTGGAGAGGTCTCTATAGTTGGAGGGCTGACTGAGGTCCAACTCTTCGCTCTCGTAATTGGTCAGCACCCACGGGAACACCGGATACTGGTTCAGGTCGTTGTATGTCCGTCCTGTGAAACAACAACATATATACATATAATGTTATATGCAAATTATGCTTTAGTCCGATGTAGGAGTTGAATCGGAGACCGCTTATCGGTGACGGCCGATTGTTTCCGAGCTATCATCGTTTTCTTCACGGAATAAATCGAGACTAAGTATAAATATAGATGAAATGTATTAATAGAGTATACTGTGCCATATCGTAAATTCAGCATGTAAAGGTACCTGTGTATGAGTGGGCTAGTATGGCAAATTATTTTTAAACTTTTAAGCTTTATTTTAACAAATGTGATACCACAATGGCGCCTGATTGTGTATATTCTCAATCTCTACCGACTTCCAAAAAAGGAGGATGTTCACAGTAGAACTTGTGAGGACTCCAAACTTTACTCCCTGCAGTAATAAGCGGCCCTACACGTCTAGGGTCACACCCTTGGTGAGCAAGGTCACTCATTCACAGGCGTCGAGGAAATACCAAGCCGAGCTTAGCCCCCGAGCAACGTAGTGTAATGTAATGTTAGCCCGACCCTAATTCCACCAACTCGGCGGAAGACTGCTAACAGGTGTTTTAGTGGGTTCCAGCCCTACACCTCCCCTTCTGTTTCCCCCGTCCCAGAGGAAAAAAGTGGCACCACTTTCTGCGTTCACAATATAGAGATTCGTAGTTTTCAATAGCGATTTCGTATTTCTTTAATAACTTTGTTATTTTAATCCAGCGAAAACTTCCAAATTAAAGTGTTTAATTAAAAAATATAATAAAATCAGTTTAAAATTAGATGACATATTATGATATGAAAGTTATTTTTATCAAACGGCTATGATTTACTCGTAATAAAAAAAGTATCCAACACCTGCAGGAGGCACACACGGTATCCAAAAGTCATATTATCCTAGCCTTGTAATTTTATTAACAGGACTCAAAAATACCTTTTTTTACCTACAATGTAATTTTTACAAAACATTTTTCCGTCGTACACTAACTAAATATAAGCAGCGGTTCGTGGCGTCACCCGCATACAACGCAATCAGACTTTCTACAATTTGACAGACCGTGTCTCCCTTCAGTGGGTCAATTTTGAACAATGTGAAACTAAGCCATGGTGGTAGCGGTGACCGTCAACGTCGTAGGCGACCTCGATTTCCGCGCTTGCAACAGGTTGCCCAATGCATCCTTCGCGGATCGACATGACATTGTTTTCCTGCTCATTTATTGTACGTTGATTGTGTTAAACTTGATTATATGATTATAAATAGATTGCTGTCATATCAATGTGTCAATATGAGATTTCAATATCATTCAACCAGTCATTATGCCGGAACATAGAGGCCAAGTAAGTAAATATCTATAAGTAGAACGTCTTCCCTACTAGCGTTGATTGAAACGTGAACCTGCGTGAATCAACTTGATTCACGCAGGTTTGGCGCGAGACGCGTGTAGGGATGTCAACATCGCATCTACGAACAAATCTTAGATCGATATTTTTAGTTGGTAGCCTACCTACACAACAGCCAATAATTACATTTACGACCGCTCTGCCGGCACTCGCATAATGTTCGCCGGCAAGCGTCCTTCAGCCCCACCGCACCGCCTCTTCTCACTTTTGTCGCCTATTTGTCGCGAAGATGTCCTACTCAAGGTGCAATTTGGTACCCGGCTACACGTAGCAGCAGTAGACGACGTGTCGTCGCTTCATGTCGCTGCATTCGTGATTTCGAACCCGACTGCAGACGGCAACTGCAGATGGCATCAACCATTTGAAAAGCGATACGAAAGGTTTAGTTTAAAACCTTTTCAGTTGTTTAACTAGGTAGATTGGTCTCCGCGAGCGACACTATTGATCTGCGGTCGGGCGACAGTCTGTTCTGCCGCTCGCGTCGCTAGCTTCGTGTCGCTAACTACGAATGGTGTTTTATAGAAATACATAGAAACCAGTAGTGTCGCTGCGACACGTCGTCTGTTGTGGCTTCATGTAGCCGGCTACTAACTTGCACCTTAACTCGGGGCCGCGCGCTCTAAGTACTTACTTTGGTCTAGGTATGACATTTTGAAGAACTCGCACAATCACCCATATGATTAACTAAACATTTTGATGGCGGGAATAATGCCAATGGCTATCGATGGTTTTGTGTAATTTTCCTAGATATGTGTTTCTTTTAGTTTTGACATGTAATGGTGGTATATTTATTAACTGTTAAGTGTTCTTATTGGTGCACGAGTGTAGGCAAAGTGTACACAATCATGAACCATTTGTTTTTTGCGTCATCCTCTTAAAAAGTTTCATTAATGCATCCACCACTATGGCCAGCGACTTATTGCAAGATTTATTTATGTCACTCTAAATTGAATCTGACTACTTTAACTTAATACAACTTTATGTATTAACTATTTAACAATTAGGATTAATGGCAAATGTACAAGTCAACTTAAGGGGATTGCATAGCTAGTACTTGTCCATACTAAAGAAAAAAAGTCTTTTCTACCTGTCAACATTGTCCGATTTCAGTGATTTTTTTCATGCAATCAACACATTGTTTGGTATACCCGTACGTATTAACTTTTTGGGTTTTTTTTATAAAAAAAAAATTATATTACTTTGATTATAAATTTATTTTTATATACCCACAAATCACATAATTCAAATAAAGCCGCGTACAATAAATCGGTATCAGTTTAAAACAAACAAAGTACTTAAAACTACTTCTTACCACTTGGTGTGTACAACTTCTATGTGGTCTTTTTACAAGTTATTTGTATTTGTGACGTATTCCATATGGTATTCCGGGATTTACTCTAGAAGTATTTATTCTGGAATGGAATATTAATCTCGTTCTGAAATGTCGTCTCGTTTTGATAAGACACAATAGTGGGGGTCTACCAGCGTCACTTATTGTGATCTATTTTAGGTCAGAAAATGAATTGTTATGTGGTGACGTCACATTATCAGTAGAGTATACGCCGTCTAAACAGTAGGTCGGAAACAATGACGCAAAAAGAAGATATAATAGAACACAACTTCCTTGTTGCAAAATTACTGCTAAGATACACATATTATCATCTAAATTGTCTAATTTAGTGGATTTTAAAACGCTACTTTTATTACTTTTGTAGCAATTTCGGAAATACTCTCTCCTGCATGAGTTCATATCATTAGTAAAATAATTCTAAAGGTGCTAGCAGTACACCCGGAAATTCAGAAAAAGCTGCAAATGATGTTAAAAGCATGAAAATCGGAAAATCTTGTTGAACGAGCATGAAAAAAAAACGAAAAAGGAGAGGAATTATGACGTCATCTTTTTTTGTGTGGGAAAACATGTTTCTTGTTCTGAAATCTATCGTGTGTGGTATCTAATGAAAGGCCTTTCTACGCTGACTCTAAAAATATATCACATCATCATATTTCAGTCACTTGTTTTAAATTAAAATAAAACTCATGTTCAAAATATACCAAGTTTGGGCTCTTCCAGATATGATGCGGTTGAATAATTATTTGTAAAATATACCTAAACCTTACATGATATGTAATAGCCTCAAATCCGACCACAAGAAAGCAATTTTGAAAATATTAAAAAAAAAAAATTTTTTTTTTTATGTGATGTGATAAAACCACAATTAGATGTAACATGTATAACAAGTTCAATTTTAGACACTGAGTATAATAAATGCTAACGCGAGAGGACTTTTTGTATTTGTATGGCCTAAATATCACTCGTCCGATTTTCATGCTTTTAACACCATTTGCAGCTTTTTTGGCGTACCATAAGGAGAGACCGTTGTACTTTTTTTGTTACATGCTGTAATTAAAGACTAATATGCAACATTAAGTGGCACTCAATGGTACAGCAGAGTGCGTATAACTACAGCAACAGCACATATAGTACATAATATACAGTAACAGCAAGATTGAATGCCCAATAATTATAGGAAATATTATTGGAAGTCAGCTGATAAGCAGCTGGAAGTCAAGAGGACCATAGTGACAGTGTGAATATAAACGTATTGGCATATTCTTCGAGGTCTACATTGATCTGTTCAGAGGTACTGCCAATAAAAATATCGAAAAAAGTAAAATAAATAAAAAATAATATAATACAGGTACAATTAAAAAAAAATTATACCGACTTCCATTCAGTTATTGGAGTGTAACTCAAAAACTACTAAACCGAATTTGATGAAATTTAAATGGGACTACACGGGAAGCACCAGCATTCAAACAAAAATTTTGAGAGAGAGAAAAATTTGAGAATTTTGAGAATCGGTTCACCCAGTCGAAAGTTATGAGGTAACAAACTTAAAAAAACTACAGTCAGGTTGAGTACCTCCTCCTTTTTGGAAGTCGGTAGATAAAAATAGGTTTATGCCGATGTCCGAGTCCGTATTCTTAAGTGGTATCTATCTTTTATTTAGTTTACCCAGTGTCATTTTAAATTCACCCATATACAGAGTGTCCCGAAACTCAACGATAACCTAGTACCGGGCGAGATGCCAAGGTATACCAGTTATGGTTTACAAAAATATTGTCAGCTAACTTTTTTTAACATATGTTGAAAAAAAATAATGGAATATTTTTCTTATTTTTTCATCACTTCGGGACACCTGTATACCAAGGTATTTTAACTTTTATGATATCAGATTATTTGTAACCTATGTGTCGACTTGAGTATCTCTCAAGACTTTATTGCTCGGTAGGTTAAAAAAGACAGTCTTCATGAAAAGTGAAAGGATTGAAGGCAAACGTTTTGGAGCAGCGCTTGCTAAGTAAAATAAGGAAATGCTAAGTATTAATAGCAGCGCCACTGTACCAGCACCGTTATACAATAACTTTTGCAATCTGTCGGCGACATCGAGCTGAGAACTACAGATGCGAAGTTCATGTTAAGGTGCATAGCATTGCCGAACAACTTTATACATATACGCGTTACATCTAGGTACTTCTGATAATTTGCCTTTTTTTTGAGTGCGGGAAATGCTGTCCACTTCTCTTCCGCCGCGAGGGTGACGGAAAGGGGTATGTGGGGCTCAGACCCACTAAAACCCCCCCGTGAGCAGTCCTCCGCCAAGGTGAGGCGAGATGGGGTCGCGCTGGCATTCACCATCTTGCCCCAGGGGTAGGCCCGGATTGATGTAACCGGAGCTCGGCGTCTGTGTAGGGGTGCCCTTGCTCACCAAGGCCATCCCCTAGACGTGTAGGGCCGTGCAAGCTAGCGAAGAGTTCCTCGACTCTCCGCCAGCTGCGGGCCCCATGCAGCACACACTTCCAGCGTATGGAGCGCCGTATCCTCCGGCGCCCCACATTCATGTCAGGCTGGGGTCGCCTCCCGTCTTACGATTTGGTGCACGTACTTACCGAAACAACCTCTTCTGATAATTAGCCTTTTTTTTTTTGATGGGGGGAAATGCTGTCCACTGCCCTACCGCTACGGGGGTAGACGGAAGGGGGTATGTGGGGCTCAGACCCACTAAAACCCCCCCGTGAGCAGTCCTCCGCCAGATGGTGCGAGATTGGGTTGCGCTGGCATTCACAATCTCGCCCCAGCGGTAGGCCCGGATTGATCTTAACCGGGCCTCAGCGCCTGTGAAGGGGTGCCCTTGCTCACCAAGGGCACTCCTCAGACGTGTGGGGTCGTGCAAGCCGACGAAGAGTCCCCCGACTCTTCACCAGTGACCCCACTACGGAGGAGGGAGGAGGCAAGCAAACTGCCTCCTCCGTACCCCCGTTCGTCTGCGCCGGAGTGGGTCAGCTCGAACGTCATTGTCCCTAACCCGCTCCGCGGCCTCCTTCTGCGCTATCACTGCTTCGCAGAAGGTGGCCACCGCCTGCCACGATCTCTCGCTGCCGAGCATCGAGTTAACAACGCTCGGCAGCGAGAGATCTCCGCCGATTATCGCTGAGAGTGTGTGCCGCTGCGGGCCCCATGCAGCACACACTTCCAGCGTATGGAGCGCCGTATCCTCCGGCGCCCCGCATTCGTGACAGGCTGGGGTCACCTCCCGCCTTGCAATTTGGTGCACGTACTTTCCACAACAACCATGCCCGGAAAGCACCTGCACCAATCGGAATGTGAGCGACCCGAAACGTCGCTTCACCCACCCCCGAAGGACCGGCCGGATGGCCTCCACCGTCCACTGCCCAGGGACTGGTGGAGCCAGGTCTTCCGTCCACCGCTGCAACAGGGCGGCCCGCGCCTGCAACCGCATGCGTGTCACCTCTTCCCACGCTGGGGGGTCAACCCGCGATCTCCTCGCCGCAACAAAGTGGTACACTTCGGCGAGGATCTCTGCTTGAAGTTCCCAAGGAGGATCACCGGCCAACATGCACGCCGCCGTCCAGGTTCTGATAATTTGCCTATTTCATCAATACGTAACATGAACTGATGGGAATAGAGGGAGAGAGAAGTAAATGAGAAAACCACAAGTTTGGTCGTTACCTGAAGATAATAGCCATATCAAAAAGACATATAAGTAGGTTATATGTAGCGCGTCAAGCATACGGCTGAATACAATGAGGGTAATAGGTATACCATACCATTTTAGTTTATTTTCATTAATTTATCAGTATGGTTTATTGTATGTTGCAAGTACATTTCATTTATAATTGTTTGTGTTTACTGTTTTTTTTATGCCCACAATGATTACATCGCCTTAGAATGTATACCTACTTACTTCTTCTATGTGAGTAGGTATAGCGAAATACTACATTGTTGTAATTTCCTGGAAAGGACTTATGTTAAATATCTAAGTACATATATGTCGAATTACAGTTTCAACACTTTTTGCTTGTACCTATATTGCATCTATTCACTTCACTGTAACGTAAAGTTGTAATATAAATGTCTTGATTAAGACTGCGTACAAAGCTAGAAAATAATCTGATTTCACCCGCGTGTCTCGCATCTCCCCGCATTGAGTTTCGCGAGAGACCGCGGAGGCGCGGCGGTCGCATGCAGCTAAAGCATAGCACTCGCTCGGAGAGGTCAATAGGGGGTCACGCGTAGTATATGCAAAATAATCAGATAATATAGTACTGTTACAGGTACTTTGCGTTTGTACGGTAGAATAGTAGCATTTGAGCATTTACCTGCCGACATAAAAAAGGATACCTACACCTGGTAGGTTTCTACGTAACTTCATAAGGAGGGGATTAAAAGATTAAAAGAAGAAATTGAGTTTTATTTACAGTACATGTATGTACATTTTCTGATCAATATGCAATATTATATTGTGTTGAATGTTAGAGTTGTTATTTAGTAAGTGGTGAAAAAAGTTCTGCTGGCTCTACTACTGTTCAAAACTTAAAAGTTGAAAAATAAATAAATAATTTGGACAGATTAATATTGAATTTTTTAACTTAATATACATTAAATATTAATATACATTATTTATTATTAATAGTTACAATCAAAGTAAGTAGTAAGTTTCATCATATACTTTACACAATAGCAAGGAAAACTATTACTACGTAACAATAGATTATGATTAAATATATATGGAACTATGACGTAAATAAGACTAAAGTGTCGAGCCTGACTATCAAACGAGCCAGTTTTATAATAGATCACACTAACATGACAATAATTGCTAAGTATGTGTAGTTGCATATATTTTTTTAATATAGAAACTATTCTTCATGCTATCTATAACTTGTTTAATTTTTATGGCCCTCATTAATTAAGCGTTGCGTAATATTTTATTTGTTAATTACTGTGATTTATATAATTATTATTTTCGTTATTGTACTACAGTTATATTCCTTTTATGTCAATATTAGCAAGAGGAGTTCGGAAACATACACTAACTATGCAAATAAAGCACATACAAACTTTTGAACAAAATAACACATATACATGTGTATAAAATATCAACATCAATATTCGTTAACTAATATAACTTTTTGTGCTTCATTTGAGACTCCGGCAGTAGTCAAATCAATGCAATCGATATCCATTATTTCTGAGTTGGTTTCTGGACAGAATGGCACGTTTGTTATTTTTGAGGTTTCAGTGTCAGTCAATTGTTTGTGTTTTGGCTTTTTCGTAATTATTATTGGTTTCCTCATCGGCATGTTTCTCGATTGGCGTGGGTCAATCAATTCAGGCAGAATATGTTCCAAATAAAATTCAGTAAGTTTTTTTAACATTTTCTTTTCCCAAAAGTCATCATCGCGGTAGATCTTTTCAACAGTCACCATTTGATTTTCACTAGACCACACTGCAAAAAGACACATATTTCTTTTGCTTATATGAAGTTGTCCTTGGACTTGGTAGTACCAAGAATGGTTTGTGTTAATAATCATTTTGTTATCTTTTATGTTCCAAAATTTTATTTTTTTCTTTTCAACAGCTTCATTTATCGGAATTTTAAAAGCAGATAGTGGGCATTTGATCTCCACAATTGTATCCTCACCAACCAGGCCATCTGGGGTAGCGGCTAAAAAGGGTATATCACTATCTATGAATAACCCACATGGACTTATTTGCACTTCCTCCTGTTTTGCGAGCTGCTTGAGAGCAATTGTTTCATTATCTATACCATGTTTTATGGAACCTACGTTTGATATATCGCTTTTGTAAAGTAAAGCTTTGACGATACTTGCACTAGTGGTCGGGCGACGTTTTATAATCTTTCCGAAATTTGATGCTGTTAGTAAATTTCTACGTAGTTCCAACCATTCGCTACTATTTCTTTGCAATATAGTAGCACGTTCGATCTGAGACCTCTCGAGGTCAGTTTTTTCCAAGTTTATCAAAAATGACCGTTTCGCCAGGTCATACACATCTTGTCCCATATCAGGTTTTTGGCAAGTGTCTGTTCCGTAGTTTGTGTCTTCAGATGCAGGCAATGTCAGTTTTTTTGTGTAATGAATTTTTCTGACACATTTAACATTTTTTCTCAGCTTGTTCTTTTGTATTCGTTTGTTTTCGAATGCCTTTGCTTTTGATTTAGGACTCTTACCTAAAAGTGATTTTTGCAAATTGTATATTGGCCTTTTAGTATTAAAAGCTACAACGGCACCCGCACATCTGGATTGATATGTTTGCCGTTGTATTAAGTTAGTCCTTTTACCGCCTACAAACTTTGCTATTATGCTGTTAAATTGTTCAACGGCATTACTATCGCAATCGTTGATCAAACTTCGTGAATGTGTTGCAACTACGCCCACGATGTACTGTATTCTAGACCAAAATGCAGAAGTTTTGACTTTTGGGACTAGGTCTTCATTTTTTTTTTCACTAGTGCAATAGTGGTCATTACATTCGTCGTGATGACCAAATGCATGATTGTATGCATTCGAAATGTCGACGTAGAGGTTATTTATCCTGACCCCTAATTCGGCATTATAACTTTTGTGTTTCTTTATGGCAAAGCAAATGACTTTCCGGATAGCAAGTATTCTTTGTGTCGTAAGCATTTTTCTCATATAAAGTGGATATTTTGTATCTTTACTGACAGATACTAATTTATTACACATATTTCGTAATATGTGATTCCGACATTCAATTTTCTCCACCGTCACATCTTTATATGGCCTTTCTTCCAGAATCTTCGAGTAGGTGCTCGAGTCACCATCCGCTATAACTCGCCCATATATGATGTTGTACATTTCTACGGATTTCTTAAATCCCTCTGCTATTATTTCTGCTTCCATTCCAGAGGAAGAACCTGAGTAATTCTTAAAACATTTGTGTTCTTTTGGTGGTACATGTTTACTCTGTGCACGAGCACAAATACAACAGTATTTATTTTTAACACCTAAGAAAAGAACTTCTCCGAATTTTCTTCCGACTATTGCTGCTGCTCCGGAAAGCGCAGAATAATTGCTCTTGTAGGACCGTTTAGACCAACAACCGTCAGCAATAACATCAATAATTGCTATTCCATTCTTCATCCTACCTTCTTCTATTGCAGCTTGTCTTTCGCGTTCTGCTGCAGCCACCATAACTTGGTGAGCTGTTTTTTCCCAATGTTCACAAATTAGATTATGCCTTTTATCGTAAACAAGCTGTGACATTGTGGGAAGATTCATTGCAGCACACAACCCTTGAAATTGCTCTAAGCCAATACCGGTGCTTGTGATACCAGAAACTGCAGCTGTATTTATATCTAAGTTTTGAGTTGGCCGTGGATCTGATGTATCGATATTAAATTCCCCATTACACATGTCACATGAAAGTTTCAGTTTGGAATAAAGACCTGTTTTTGTTTCTCCTGTGATGTGCAAGTTGGATATTGTGCAGCCGAATTGAGGTGCATGGTTAGAAATAGTTTTCAATTCTTCAAAAAAATACATCTTATCTATTATCAATCTTTCGCTGCCATCATGTTTATTTACGTCTATGTTATTTGTTTTCTTACTCTTCTTCTTTTTCAAATTATTATTTTGGCTTCCATAAACTCGTAGTTTGGAGGTACTGAAATAAAAACTAATAATAATTTCAATGCGCACCTCTTAGGCGGATAGATTAGATTGAAAGGTTATGATTATAATTATATCAATAAGTGAGGTGCGTACTTGTACCTAAATATGTTAATAGATGTGATCGTTTTGTGTTATTAGAATACCATGATCAAATTAGCCAAAAAATATTTTGTTGTAAACTACTTGTTCATTTGCAGTTTTACTACACCTTTTCATACGTCATAAAAAAGAACAAGTGCAAACAATACGTACTTTTCTCGAGCCAAACTATCGTCATTATTTGAATCAAGTTCCATTCCGCTGTTAGCTGATATAGAATCGCAGTTATTTACTGGATAATCGTTTCTGAAATAAAAACAAACTCACAATATATTATAACACTAGCTGCGCCCCGCGGTTTCACCCGCGTGGTGATGGATGATGATGATGATGATGATGAAAAGTATCCTATGTGTTAATCCAGCGCCTCATCTACCCCCATACCAAATTTCATCAACATTAGCCCCCCCGTTTGTGCGTGAAAGAGTAACAAACATCCATACATCCATACATACAAACTTTCACGTTTATAATATTATAATAGGATTAAATATTTTTGTACAGTTATAACTTCAAGAATTAAACATCAATAGGACCTGTAGGATTTTCAGGTAGGAATCCCTCATTAGTGCTTATGATATTATAGCTATCCGGTTGTCGATCTTGAGTGGCTACATTGATGATGTTAACATTCCCCAATGTCTCTAAAACAGGTCTGAAATAATAATCAAAACAGAGCTGTGAAATATATTATATTTTTTACTAACTAAGGTTAGTTCAATTAACCAATCAATGTATGATTTAAATATCATTATTTCTATTTTTGTATGGGTACAAATAATAGGATACATATCAAAAATATTTAGAATGCAGCGCCATATTCAGCCTTTCTGCATGCAAACATCATAAGACACATAGAACATAGAATAGCCCAGAAATTTTGCGAACCACATAATAATAATAAAACAATGTTACATGATCTCAAAACTAAAATATATATAAGTACATATATGAAATATTTAATAAAATGTAAAAAGCTAATAAAAAATAAGTTATGGTCAGTTTGTATCGTATCCCTTCAAATACTGGATAAAGATTTGTCATATCATAAGAAACTACATATTATGAAATATAACTGGATACCATACATAGCAATTTTTAGACAGAAAATTTCACATTCTCGGACGGGATACAAACCCGCGTCTTCCGACAACCCGTGTCAGACGCCATTACCAACTATGCCACCGAGGCTCGAGGTCCGAGCATCGAATTTGTGGGTTCGAATCCAGTCCGAGGATGTGAATTTAAAAATTGCAATACTAATTTATTGCCCTATAATGTAAAAGTTATTATAAAATATAACATACGCAGTTGGGGACAATCCTTCATTTGAACATTTGTCATGACTCCATTCATCAGCATTCATCGTATATTTCCGTGATGCAGAAATTCTGAAATTTTTAAGTCAGTGATATTGTTGATATGCTATCTAGGTATTTAGTTTGGTAATTAAAATAATTACTTTTTTATTGCAAGTAAAACAAAAGGTAAACAAATAAAATCATCTAAGTACTTATTTTGCGTATACTATGCGTACCTACTACGACAAAACAATAGCAGTGGGCCTAGCACGAATAACTGCGTAAGTGTAACGTAACGTATCGTTCACTTGAAACAGTACAAATATCATCGCTCATCTTGAGAGAACAGTGACTCAGATAACTCATAACGTTTGTACGACGAAGCGGGACACGTTGACGCTTACGATACGAATAAGTTCCTACTTTTTTGCAAATTGTGTTATACGGCCTCACGCGTGGCTGCTATTACCCACCGCGCTGATACTACTACGACTGTAGGTAGGTAGTGTCGAATATAGCACTACCATAACATCACGTGGTATCGCTCTGTAGGCCGGCATAGCTGCTTTTATCGTCAACCATACCGATAATTTTTATTGTGGTCGACATTTCTGCTAGATTCTCGACGAGACTCATAATTTAAACAATTGGTAGGTATACCTACCTACCTACTAATTTCGAGTGTCTTATTCGGTAGAAGTACCAATTTAAATATAAAAAAGTAAATAATAAATACAACATACCTTCGACAATTAGCCATAACTTTTATTTGCATCTTTTTTTTTTCTCGTTTTTTAGGTTTGCTTATTGAGTTTTTTTTATTTCCCATGACTACTTATGTAGCGCACTTTTTCTATAGTAATATACACGACACGACACTGGCACCAAATGGTAAGGATCTTTTTTATTACGAAAAATTCGATGTGCGGCGCAAAGAAGCAACGTCTTCCCGTCTCAACGGAGCGATTGCGACTGGCGGGTGAAACAAACGTACGTCTTTAGTTCGAGTGGCGTGAGACGGACGATTGCGTGTTTCGCGGAATAAAAACGTAGTAAGCACCAATTACATTTTACTTCAATAACTCGTAACGTATAATATATTTCGTAAAATTGCTAAGAGTAACTTTAGAATATGAGTAAGTGATGTTGTTTATCTAATTTTTGTGTCAGTAATATACACCGTAACTGAATCAAAACTAAAATCGATAAAAAATGGAGGTAACTTTGTGATTTTATTCTATCGAGAAAATTTTATACCATCGTGTTTTCGCCAAATGTCTGCCCTTTCAAATATAATGTAGTATCCACATGAATTATTGTTTTCGATTTGTACATGATTTAGTACAGTAAAAATTCAAGAAAACGATTGCAATTTTCCTTAGTACGCCCCCTTAAGTCCTATTATAATAGTACATAGGTACCTACTTACTTACCTGTACAAACTGCTAAACTGTAACTATCAGTATTGGGTTAAGTATTTAGGTATATACAAGTACATTTGAAGTTAACAATGTGTTTTTTTTTTGTCAAATAAACATTTATTATTATTATTTATTATTACAATAAAGACATTTTTTTTATTACATATAATTTATATTTAATTAAGTACAGCATTTCTGTAGGTATACAGTAATCATAACTGCGGTAGGCAACATTGTTTTTGGTTTGAACTTTAGTTTTTTAAATTTGATAATACCAAAGCGAAATATGGCATTAAAAATGAGCTCAAGAACTTTTGATAATTAGGGTGAAAACAGTGTGGTTAAGTAGCAAGGTTAAACGTAATAATCTCAATTATGTTTAATAGATGTTACGTGAAACTTTGTACAAACAACAAGAAAAATTAAATTCACAGAAAAAGAACTACAAATTCCACACAAGGGTTCTTTCCTTTGGGGTTCGAATTAGAAGTTATTACAAGAAGACACTTACCTACACATAGAAAGCAAGAAAAGGAATGGCATTTCTTTGAACCGATACTGAATAAAACAACATAAAAAATACTATTAACAAAAATAACAAATTACGTTAAATTAAGAGCACACAACCTTTAAAATAACATTTTAACAAATACAATTTGAAAAATTTAATAACGACTTCCATTCTATTCAGTTATTGGAGTGTAACTCAAAAACTACTGGACCGAATTTGATGAAATTTAAATGGGACTACACGGGAAACCCAGTCGAAATTTATGAGGCAACAAACAAAAAAAAGATGAATGAAATCGGTAGAGCCGTTCTCAAGTTATAGCGCGACCAGGAGAAATAGGGGTTCATTTTTATAGTAGGTACATATGTAATAATAGTTCATCCATCGAAGACTTTTTCCAAAAACTCAACTTTGCCGTTCAATTCACGGTTAATGCGCCAACCGCAATTAAAATGTTTGTAAAATAATATATAGATTTATTTATTATGTGGTATGGCCACTTCTTACAGAAATAACTGCCTACGCCCTGCAATATAAGCAATGTTAATAGCATGCTTATATTGCACGAAAAATGGTTACAATGAGGTGTTTTTTTATACATTTGTTCTGCATGTTCCACCATAGACCTACATACAAAATGCAAAATATTGTCAATAAGTTAAATTTACACATTTGAAATTAAAGAATACATAATGAATTACAAATATTAAACAATTTAATAATGACATAATTAATAATTAAATTAAATTTATAGCACTCAAATTCAATTATAAAAATGTCAATATTATACACTTAATGTCAATGTCAAAAAAATGTTACAACTTATTTATAAATATGCCCAAACCATAATTATAAAACGATTACATAATTTTTTTATAATTATAAGTATACCATTACATTTAAAATTGAACTCTTTCAAATTATAATCAAAGAACGCTATATCGAGGACCAGAGGCTTCAAATTCAAATTGTACACTCTTTTATGTCAATAAATGAAAAATGAAATGAAATGAAAACATAAAAGCAATTTTCAGCGAGCCACTTGTGAAGCTTAATTTTAAATAATTTTAATGGGAGCTCTCTAATACTTCTAGGAAGTTTATTGAATACTGTAACAGCCATTGCGTTGCAATTGCGTTTATAGAGAGCCGTTTTGCAATAAATTACTCTTAACCTTGTGGGATTTCTACTTGGCATTTCAGAAAATTCGCTTTTAACAAATTTTACAAATGTATCAGGATGCTCCTTCACCAAAACTCCAACCTGCATTATATACAAGCCGATCAAGGTCAAAATCTTTAGTTTTTTAAAAAGTGGTCTATAATAATAATAAATATATAACATATATATCATTAGTTTTAGTTTATCTTATGGAATACGTTCCCATCCAGCGGTGATCCCTTGGTCACAGGTCATCGCTGTTTCCGTTAGTCGCTTGATAAAACCGTAAAAACAACGTGTCGTTGTTTGTCATCTGTTTTAGCAGGCAGAGCCTGGAAACTAATAACTAGTCTGATACAACCCACAATACTCCCGAGCAATGAACTATAGTCGTTTTATAGTCCTTAACTTAATACAATATTAGTATCTTTTTAAAATAACATTGCCTACGAGGTATCTAAAATTACTTACAAACGAGCTGGAAACTAGAATCGATAATTCTGCATGTATTAGCAGCGCTATGGAGTATTATCGATAGCAAACAAGTTAATAATTAAATAATTGATTACACGCCGAGTAATCGAATGTATTTACCTCTAACTTTAACCTCACGATATCATAACGCGCAAGTGCAGTCACAGAATAAACAATATGGTTCTAGTTACGCGTGACGCGTGACAACATCGTTATCGCCCGTACCGACGTCTAAGTAACGACTGAGGCAACGATCATTGTACTGGCAGCTTTCCCGGCCGCGGACCACTCTACAATCGGAGACCAGGTTTTATAGTCGCATCTATTGTTCATTCATTATAAAACAATCATTTATTTTAAATACCATACAATTTTGTACACTACGAAAATCGCACTTGAACACTGTGAATCGCAAAGAAAGACGATATAATAAAAAAGTGGAGGAATAGTGAATTGCCATTCACGACAAAACAGTTTTTTCATTTGGATCTTCTTTCGAAACTATCCATTGAACTTTTATTTTTTTATGTGTACTAACTGTGCAAAGTGTGACGTAGGTAATTCGCGTAACTTTACATTACTGATCGAAAGTGACAGTGAAGTGAAAGAACAGTTACGGTGTCGTGACTCAGAAAGAACTGTTGTGCTTATGATAAATGACATTGAGTGAGTTTGAAGAAATAAATGCGTTGAGGCAGGTCGGGATATGATCCGGAATAAGGCAATGGAGTTATTGAAGAGGTAAGTCAAAAGAACTCTAAGGACGAAAGGTTTCAGATGAGAGCTTTCTGACACCCTGTATTCGAATGTTTGGGTTTGCAGGCAGAAGCATATATGTAAGTGGATAGTACTCTATTTTGTGAATAATTAAGGGTACTTGTTTTGTTGTAAACCGTTTAGATCTAAGAAAATTTCGTAAAGTTTCTCTTACATAAAAATAAAGGTCGATACTAAGTCCCGAAATAATAATTTCCAAAATGAAATTAATAAAACGTAATCCTTTAGTTCTGGTTTTAGACTGCATTGTTTCAAATAAAATAACGCACCTACTTATTATTCAACAAAAATAGATATTTGTTTTATTAAATATTTATATACAGCGAAGCGGGAAGCTGAAACGCTCGTATTGAAACCTTAAGGTGTACCAGGGTACCATGAACATACATTCTTGCGGTCATTACTCGGAGATGTGATAGAACATTTACGTCCATTGACTAGGGTAATCACCCTATAGACGTACCCCATACAAATAGAAATATATCGCAGACCTTCATACACTCCAGGAACACTTTTCATCGAAACCTTGGTTGCGGGCGAGCCTGCTGTTATTCATGCGAGAGAGACGTCACTATCCAAATCTTTTGCAGTTCCACAATGCGTTATGGATCGCTCTACAATCTTATTATCGCTTACAAAATTGCCGATTTGTTACAACAGCTTTCTATTCGCAGATTTACGAAAACTGAAATGGTTTCAGCAATATGACCACACTTTGATTTTGTTCCGTGACTGACCAAATTTATTTTTATTTTTGGGGAGCCCATACAACAATGCACCGTAACACTGCTTTGCGTCCATACTTATGTTTTGAAACGCTGACTTTCAAAGTGACTTTGTGCGCTTGTTTCAATATTTCAAATATAACAAGGTGTTTCTTAAAATGTATGGCAATGAAATTTCAGATAACAGCTTCTCCAAGTTGGTACTAGGTCAAGAGCAAACGGTAGTTTAGTAGTTACTGATTTTATATATTTCAGAATGTTAAACGTACGAACGTAAAGTGTATCAGCTTCAGGCTTAAAATGAACAGGTACATTTACTCTCACAAGGACATCATAAATATCATGAGTTATTTCTTCTGTGTTTAAAACATGACTGGCGAAATGTGATTGTTTACGTCTCTTACAAACCCCTTCATGAATGAAATGGTTTGATGGTGTTGTCTGATATGTTACTGTATCAAGATTGATAATTCTACAAGTACCAAAATTATATTTATCAAATTATAATCTTAAAATGTAAGTTCTTAACCAAACTTTATAATAAGAACTCTTTCAAGACGTGTTTTGACGACGGCTATACTTAGGCCTAAAGAAATGAAAATATGAAAGTATACATGTTTTTTTCTTTTTAGTCTCAACTCGAATACATTTAAAATAACTATGTTCAAAAAGCTAAGGTCATCGAAAACTACTGACCTGGGGCCTTACTATCAGCTTCGTAAAAACCATGCAAGTTTCGTGCAGTTCTTAAACCTCACATAAACAGTTTTGAATGAAATCATACCATGACGCTCATTTAGGTGAACTGTTTGAATATTGTTTTCTCAAAGGTGAACGGATAATATGGTCTCTGGCATTCTAACAATTTACTATAACCAACATTGCATATGTCTAGACGTTTGTAAGCTAATAAACTGAGTGGATTTAGAGCGACATGTTAACGAGAGTCCATACAAAAAAAAACAGGTGAACGGTTTTTCTGCGGTTCTTGAATGGTAGGCCTGGGCAGGCCTGGTTTAAAGTTGTCATGGTACGAATAAACCGGGCAGTTGTTTAGAAGTCCTGCTTTAATCTGTCCGAATCAGCAAGCCTCATTCGAGGCAAGTTTAATTCATAAATCTATTGTTATTTTTTGTCCTGATGCGGACAGATTAAGAGCTCATAGTAAGGCCCCTGGAGGGCAACAATTGCAACTGCAGTCGATTCGTTCGACTCCGGTTCAGTTGCCGTTCGATCATTACCCAAAAAGCCATTCTACTATTTCGAGAGACAAATTGGAAAGTAACGTCGTTTTAACACTACTTTAAATGATATGTACATGTGTACGTGTATATTGTATTGAACATAAAACGAATAGTGTGTAGAATCGCGTTCATTATCTATCGAGCTAACAGAATATAAAGATTTGATCGATCGCTGGCGTCAACAGAAACGTAACTGCAGCTGGACTGCTTTTCAATTGCAAAAAAGTACAATTTGAAACATTTTAATACCGACTTCCATTCTATTTAGTCATTGGAGTGTAACTCAAAAACTATGGAACCGAATTAGATGAAATTTGTGGGACCAAACGGGACCACACTAGCTTTCAAACCAAATAAGAATTTTGAGTTTCGGTTCACCCAGTCAAAAGTTATGAGGTAACAAAAAATACACTCGAATTGAGTACCTCCTCCTTTTAGGAAGTCGGTAGAAAAGTCACCGTTCAGTTACGGTTCGATTGCAATTTAGTTATTGGAATCGTCATATTAGTCTAAGTAAAATTGCGAAACGTACCTACTTTCTTTAGATTTATTATTATTTTATAAACATATAGACACACTTTAGACAAGGACAAATAAAATATTCATATGAATAATTAGTCGATAATGGACTTAAACGTAATCAAACGATAGACAAATGAATTATTCAATTACAAAACGATTATTTGTTAAGTGCGCACACAAGAAGAGTTAAATATAAGTAATTAGAATACTATTGTGTTGTTTTTTATTATAACTGTAAACGGTGAAGGTACACGTGGAGCCCTGGTACTTATGTACTCGTAATATAATATAATTAGGAAACATATAAACACTCGGCCTCCGTTTGTAGGAGTTCTGTTGTGGAGTCGCCAGTGCGGTCATAATCTCAGCCGTAGAGCGTCCACTGCTGAACATATGCTTCCCCCACAAATTTCCAAAAGGACCGGTTGGAAGCGGCCTGCATCCAACGTCGTCCTGCTACCTTTATCAGGTCGTCAGTTTACCTCGTCGGTGGACGACTTATACACTGCGCTTGCCGGTCCGTGGTCTCCACTCCAGAACCTTCCAGCCCCATCGGCCATCTGTTCTGCGTGCTATGTGCCTGCCCACTGCTTCTTCAACTGGCTTATCTTCTGGGCTATGTCGGTGACTTTAGTTCGTCTACAAATCTCCTCATTTCGGATACGATCACGTAGAGAAACCCCGAGCGTAGCCCTCTCCATAGCGCGTTGTGCGACTTTGAGCTTGCTTATGAGGCCCTGTTAAACAATGCTTTTCCACTATGTTTCAGAAAAATATGGGTCATGGGTATTTTCTCAATGTAGATAGTAGTCCTACGAACTGTTTCACATATTAGGAGAGAAAACTTTCTGCATCATTAAAATATATAATATACTAGCTGCTCTCCGCGGTTTCACCCGCGCGGTGATGGATGATGATGATAAATCTTATATAGCCTATGTTACTCAGGCTGAATGTAGGTTTCCAATGGTGAAAGAATTTTTGAAATCAGACCAGTACTTTTTGAGCCAATTCGTTACAAACATACTTACATACAAATCTTTCCTCTTTAAAATATTAGTATAGATTTTGCATAGACATTAATTTTGCACTAGTTTTAACTGTTGACTGTCACACTGAGACACCTAGTTCTGCAGCATTTGCGGTTCGTACAACATAACAATGAACAGACGTACGGATCGGTTAGTCTACTTCCGCTTACTTTCACAGCGCAACGTCATACGGATTATAATATATATGTAATATATTGCAGCTGCTGATATAGATATCATCTTCATTGTACAAAAAACATACTTTCTATTAAATCCCAAAAGACAGACACACGGACAGAATAAATAAACTTGACTGTAAAAATATTTTAATGAAAAGCCCACATTATGTAGTAAGATATTATTTAGAAGACATAGATGCTGATACTTCTGCCAAGTCGACATCATGTAACTACATTATTTAAGTTTTTTATTTAAGTTTGTTACAAAAATGATACACTAATTAAGAATGGCTCGGAGATTGTTGCCCGTTCATCTCCATAGAGGCTCTATTTATTTTAGAAAGTGTTACATGTGGCGGTAGAGACTTTTAAAGTACCTATATTTCTTTATAACTGAAGTTTCATAGAATAAATAGTTTTAATTGATTTGATTAAATTGCATTAACTATAGTGTAATTTAGTGTAGCCTTTTTGGTGAGCACCACCAACGCAGTGCGAGACATTCTGCCGTGAACTACATCTTACTACTACTACTAACAACCCTACAGGAACTAGTTGACCCCGCGGGTGCGTGAGTGTTCTTGGAAAAAGTAGCCTGGAAGGTCACGAAACTGTTCGAGGCTCGGAGGCAAGGAGAATAGACTGTATCGCGTAAATGAAACCACGAAAATAATATAATCCTACTATCCTGCTACTATTAGAAACACTAAATTTTGTATGTATGGATGTTTGTTACTCTTTCACGCAAAAACTACTACTACTGAACTGATTTGAATACTGAATTATTCGGTACTGAATTATTTGTTTCGTGTGACGGATCTTTCCTCCGTCTATTTATTTGTACTGTACCTACTATTCGTAATTAAACCCTGTCTAATTCTTCATAGTTTTATTATAAAACCCAATATCGTTTACAATTAAACTCAGTCCACTCACTTCACTTCAATATCTAACTCTTTTTTCACACAGCGTCCACATCCACAAGTACATTTATTTTTGTGAGTACAGATAAGTATTTTTCTACAGTCCTCAAATTCACAGACTAATAAGCACGTATGACTTTTTAATCATAATCTACAACAATCATCATCCATCACCACGCGGGTGTAACCGCGGGGCGCAGCTAGTGTGCTATACATGAGAAAGTTTCAATCAAGTAATATCTACAATCAGAATTGGGTTCGCTATTAAGTAGGAATTAACATGGCATGCCATATAGTCATTGGCCTGCTCTAAAAATCTGCATAGAAATCTGTTAATTCGTTGAACGTTTCAGTTAACCATTCGAAATTGTGAAACGCATGACAGTTATGTCGGGCCAACAAAAAAAAATTACCATTAAAAAAACGTACGATCTATTTACGCATAAGTGACGAGAGGGACAAGTCATGCTCATAATAGTAAGCATTCCATTTGCCAGTTACAATGCAGTTACAAGGCCATTCAGGAGGCCAATTCTGTTATTTCGCAACGTTCAACAATCTATCCCGCTGCAACTGCTGCTCGGCTCCGGTTGTCGTTCGATACTTTGACAAAAAGCCATTCTACTATTTCTGTAGACAAATTGGATTGTAGCGTCACATAAACATAACATAAACGATACTTTTACTAATTAGGTGTTTGTTGCTACTATAAACGAATATGAGTTAACAACGCGTTCATGATCTATCGAGTTAGCAGGACATAACGTTTTGATCGACCGCTTGCGTCAATAGAAACGTAACTGCAGTTGGACTGTTTTTCAATAGCAGAATAGGTAAGAAAACGCAGAAAAGTCGCCGTTCAGCTACGGTTCGATTGCAATTTAATTAGTGGAATCGACCCCCAGAGCTTAGAGCTGAAATGTTGCGTAGCCCAGCACTGTGCTTGCACCCCGAGACATTGGTTCTTGAGTCTCTCTAGCCCAGTAATTTCACATGCTACCTGTGTCCTTCACATCCTAAGATAATAATGCTTGCGCACTACTGCTCAAAGAGCAATGGAGAGAGCTACGCTTGGGGTTTCCCTGTGTGATAGTGGGCCTAGCGAATACCGGCGTAAGTGTAACATAACGTGTCGTTCAAGTGAAACAGTACAAACTGTAATGTATCTAGGGCAACTGTGACACAGATAACTCATAAATTGTACGCCGAAGCGTGACACGTTGCCATACGAATACTTTTTCCCAAATTGTTTGTGCTACGGCCTTAGATCCGAAATGAGGAGATTCGTAGCAGAACTAAGGCCACCGACGTAGCTCTCAAAATTAGCAAGTTGAAGTGGCAGTGGGCAGGCCACATCGCTCGCAGAACTGATAACCGATGGAGAAGAAACGTTCTCGAGTGGCGACCACGCACCGAAAGACGATGTGTAGGCCGGCCCCCCGCTAGGTGGACGACCTCGTCAAAACCGCGGGGAATCGCTGGACGCAGGAAGTGAGTAACCGGCCCAAGTGGTGTCCTATGTGGCATAGGCATATGTTCAGCAGTGGACGTCTTTCAGCTTATAATGATAATGACTATTACTTCGCGGTAGAATATATCCGGCCTCTTACCAACCAAAACTCATTCTTGCACCAGAGGCCAACCATAATGAGTCGGGTCTTTAACACCGTCCCTCGCGGAGTAAAGTGACGAAACATGCAAGCAGTTTGTCTGATGGTAAGCACCACACCAGCCTGTAACAGTCGCAGCACCACCCGTTACTTAAAAGCGATGTTTTTTTCGTGAATGGTTCTTCTCATCATCTCGAGTTTTTTTTATCTCATTGTTTTACTTGCCCAGTTACTACTTAGTCACAAAATACTACCACTAAGCTAGAATCTATAACCAAACATACTTTGTGCATAAACTGCGCAAAGATAAATAAAAAAAACAGTGCTAAGCGAGTCGTCTTCGACGCGGGCGTTCCGAACACTCCTTGAAAAAGAGCACCAGATGTGATCGAAACTATAGTCGGACAAATCCGGCAAGTATTACGTGAGTAAACCTGTATTTCTCAGTAAAATAAAAAAAATAATTTTGACTTATAACAATTATAATTACAACCATTCCTAATCATAAAATTTGCATTGTTCGACAATATCTTCGCAGCTTGCTTACGCCCTTGGCCGCTACGCATCATCAATCTCTTACCCTAATTCTACATTATGTGGGGTCGGTCAATATGTCAAGGATGTATTATCATTTATTGATACATGTAGTTTTGAGGTCAGCCTCCTGACTGATCATAATATATTTTGGTAGACTGCAACAATAGACAGATTAAAATACGATATTAAAATAGATTTCTGCAAAGTAACGACTGAATCAATAAATCATCTAATATACAGTTTCCTAACACTAATGTCAATGTTTTATAAGGGGACACCTAAGCCACTATAGGTGGATTTTGGGAGCACCGAAGTCACTATAGGTGGATTTTGGTAGCACCGAAGTCACTATAGGTGGATTTTGGTAGCACCGAAGTCACTATAAATGGGTTTTGGGAACACCGAAGTCACGATAGGTGGATTTTGGTAGCACCGAAGTCGCTATAAATGGATTTTGGGAACACCGAAGTCACTTTAGGTGGATTTTGGTAGCACCGAAGTCACTATAGGTGGATTTTGGTAGCACCGAAGTCACTATAGGTGGATTTTGGTAGCACCGAAGTCACTATAAATGGGTTTTGGGAACACCGAAGTCACGATAGGTGGATTTTGGTAGCACCTAAGTCGCTATAAATGGATTTTCGGAACACCGAAGTCACTTTAGGTGGATTTTGGTAGCACCGAAGTCACTATAGGTGGATTTTGGGAACACCGAAGTCACTATGGTGGATTTTGGGAACACAGAAGTCACTATAGGTGGATTTTGGGAACACCGAAGTCACTATAGGTGAATTTTGGGAACACCGAAGTCACTATAGGTGGATTTTGGGAACACCGAAGTCACTATAGGTGGATTTTGGGAACACCGAAGTCACTATAGGTGGATTTTGGGAACACCGAAGTCACTATAGGTGGATTTTGAGAACACCGAAGCCACATTAGGTGATTTTTTACTAGTTTAGTAAGTATAGCATGTATTATTCATTAAAGTCTTTACTCACATAATTATACTACATTATCGACCTATGTGTCGGGAATATCCGATGCCCATCCTCAGGGAGTTTACGCTGCAAGATTCATGACCACGATACATTATATAGTATACAGTATGAATAGTAGTAACTAGTTTCCAATCTATGCTCGAGCACAAAAACAGACAGGCTTGACTTCCTTTCTGGGAGTTGGCATACATTACAAATAGTCGCCATCCATCAGGTTTGTTAATTATAACTAACTGCCCAATTACCGTCGTTATTCCAATCTTTTGTTTTATTACACGCGACATTTTAAAGGTGCGTTTATATCGCGATATCTTGGCTATTCAGTATAGAGCTACACAGTAAGCTAATACTGCTAATACTGCTAATACTGCTAGCACTGGGGTATTCCTCTCAATGAGACATGAGTATCGACCACGCGTGTTAAGTTCGGCTTACGGCCGTTTTCAATAACCTATCTATCGTCGATTTACCTTACTAAAGATAGATATTTGACACTATTTGTATGGACGTTATGTCAAATTTCTATCGGTAGTAAGGAAAACTATGGATCTATAGAATATTGAAAACGGCCTGTAGTCTTTTCAGGCCGCCCGATTGCCTCAGACAGACCACCAGGCATCAATAGGACTGTTGTGCTTTTTTCACAATTGATATGCTAATGTTTGAGCGTGTATCTCACTTGATGGTTAGTGACGATGCGGTCGAACGTGGTATCATACTAGACCTAGGCTAGCGACTGGCTCCCAACGACAGTAGCTGGAACACACTGTTTGGCGCTTGGCGACAGATTTTCAAACTCGAGAGTATAGGCTATCGGACACCAGGAGTGGCCTACCGCCATGCTGTGGATTTCATCACGATGTTACATTCACCGAAAGCCGGTCCGAGGTGGGGGTGGATCCCATGGCTGTCTAAACGACTGCCAACCCTTATTGTTACACCTGGACATCGCTTCTGTCCTAAAACGATCAATTCTAACCGATGACTTATAAAATGCCCTTAACTGTAACCCATTCAATCATGATCGCACCAGGTTTTGCTTAATCTTGTTGAGTAATTAAAAAAATCGAGGAAAGCTGCACTGCAAGGGCTTTACCGGAAGGTATTATTATACGGGTTTAGCAGAGCCATAAAACCTTTCCAAACCTTACCTATACACTGAGAAAAATATATTTTGGCTTCATTGCGTTAGTATAGTGACTAATATACTTAAAATCGATATTTCATAAGTATATTGTCTCATGATTACCGCAATACCTGCGTCCATACTAAAAGCGGGTTACTATGCTAAGTAGGGTGTATACAATGAAAACAACGCAGCTATTTTTCGGAGATTTCTATCCGCACCAAAATCAGATGGAAGTTTATCGAAAGACTGACTTAACAAGTACTTTAGACGCTCTTTCATAGAAATCCATTCATGTAGGGGCTTCCTTCGCTGTTTCACATAAGTCAGACAAAATACTGCAGCTTGGAAGTTAGCGGTGAAAACTACGTACAGCTGCAAAGTTTCGCGTGTTTACGACCAGTCACTTTCCGACTTACGGCCTTACTTATAAACGTAGTATACATTTAAATAAGCTCAATTGTAACTCATTTTTGTTGTGAGTCGTACTAGACGAGGTTATTTAAACTTTTTATATGTACGGCCATAAAGCTCTCCATTCATGCGATACTTTCTCTCAGTGAGACTCTTCATTGTGAGACTTCCTGGATCGTAATCAGCAGGCCAATCATCCTGAGGTCACGTGGTAGATGCTCTACATTATCACATGACTCAGTACTAATGCGCCTTCTCAGTGGGTTCAATGCAGCTATTCATCAATCAAGACTGTTAGAACGTCGGTTGACTGACTATATGATATGATGCGCAAGCGCAGTGTTTTGTAAATGAGTACAGTTTTGTTTCGTTTTAGTTTTCTACCGACTTCCAAAAAAAGGAGGAGGTACTCAAATCGATTGTATTTTTAATGTTTGTTACCTTATAACTTTCGATAGGGTGAACCGATTCTCAAAATTATTGTTTTAAAAAGTTTTTGTTTGAAAGCTGGTGCTTCCTGTGTGGTCCCATTCAAATTTCATCAAATTCGGTCTTGTAGTTTTTGAGTTACATTCCTATAACTGATTTTTACCAAAGTAATAGAATGGAAGTCGGTATTAAATGTTTCAAAATGCATTGGGTTTCATTATATATTTTATTTTTATATTTTAGAAAAACTGTATCTAACTATTTATATTCTGAAAACCGTTCTTTCCACACATTGTAACTATTTCTTATATTTTTTTTCTAAAAATATTAAACTCTTATTAATTCAAAATGCCATAATTAGATATGAATGTTTAGAATGGACTAGTACTTAACTATATACCTACTTAAATTGCATCATTGTAGAAAATCAATTAGATTTATTATACAGTCGCGGATTCCACCGACATTAAATAGTTACAGATAAAATAGTCAGGGTAAGCGTTTTTTATGATATGCCACTATCTTCTAATACTTACTCGCCTGGCTAGGTACCCTCTAGATTGAAAAGCACCTGGCTAAGCAAAAGCAGAAGGCTTGTTCAGGTTGCTGTCCTTGAGGACCAGTTTTTTTCTGGATCTGATGTGCTATCTTCAACTGTACTATTACACACTATCAACCAAGATAGTGGTAATTCAGCATAATTTAGTTTCGCTACCGTTTCGAAATGTATTAATTAATAAGAATCAATTATGTTTAGAGCTCTGTAGAGTAAGGAACTATTATTACAAAAAAATAATGACATGTAACAACATACAATGTTATTAAATAAGCTCACCTGACCGAAGTTGGTATGTATAGTAGGTACATAACATACCAACTTCACGTATTTTATTTTACTTTTATTTAAGTGTTAATTTGTAAATTTGAACCTTTTGAATTTTTCAAAGTAAAAGTCAAAATCGTTTATTCAATTAAGGCATCAATGACGCACTATATAATGATCGCCAATTATTCATTACAATTTACTATATAGACTCTTTAGCCGCGATCCAAAATATATAGAGCCTACCGAGAAGAAGCGTGAAACTCGGGGCCATTCTCTTCATATAGATTTTTACAATGTTTCTACTTAGGTGGCAGATGACATATTGCCAGAAGTGGAGTATGCCTATCATCTTTGTCTTCTAATAAAATAGTAAAATAATTATATTATGCTTATATTATAAAAATTTTTTTCGAGTCAACTTGAATTTTCCCTCTGAGCTTATGTGTTTTGGGATCTTATTTTAAAAACACTATTTCTTAGGAATGACATCGCAATTCTAAAACTAGATACAGCCACCCTATTCTTATTCCTAGTATTAAAAGGGTGGTGATCACTATTTAACTTATCTTTATGTAATTTTTTACGAACATACAATACATTTATATATATATTTGCAAATCTATTGTATTTTATTAATATTAACTTGACAAAGTTGATACGAGTATATTGATTTCTTTAAATAAATCTTTCAAAGATTTTGTGTAGTCGTATTTTTTAATTATGGGACATTACACTAAGATAAAGTTTTATTATTATTATTTGTATAGATGTATTTGTTCTCGAAATATTTAACATATTTCGATATAATGTACAACACGGGCTTAAGCCAAGTGGACTTCATAGTTTTATGACCAGTTTAGTTACTACTTGCGACATCTTCCTGCAAAAACTTCCGTACAATGCGACAGGTATTTAAGATGGCAGCCTTTTGCATAGTCATACATGTGGTTTCATATATTTCTATTATTTTGAGATTTATTTATTTATTCTTAATTAAGAGATATTGGAATAGGTATGCTTAGGAATTACTCCCGTACTGGAAATCACTAGTGGCAGAATGTATACTTTGTTCATTTTCCATACTCTGAGCATTTCTTCTCTTTTATTATCTACACAGATATTGTATGATGAAATACTTGTATGCTTCTTTGAATTGAATAGGCTCCGAAACTATTGAACCGATTCGAAAAATCCACCATTAGAATCCTACATTATTCCTGATGAACATAGGCTAAAGAATATTTAAAAAAAAATTAGGGATCTGTAAGAAAACTATGATCGATAATGTAACCCCGGTGTGAAAATAATACCAAAAAGATCCTTATATCGTATACACTGCGGAAACTATTGACAATAGAGCAAAGTGATGTACTACAGTTTTAAGGACATCAACACCATTTGTCTAAATATCACAGTTATGTCACAATAACTACTTCTTCATGTTAAAATATGCAATAGTAACGCCGTTACAAACTAGGCCACATTATTCGTAACTTGATATTAATCCTTATCTACTGTAATAGTAAATAGCAATTAGATTGTTTGTTTGTTTATCACATAAAAACGCAAAATCTACTGCGCCGATTGAATAAATTCTTTCACCAGAAAAGAAGAGCTACATTATGCCATACGCTATATTTGATTCATCGTCATCATCATCCATCACCACGCGGGTGAAACCGCGGAGAGCAGCTAGTTTTAGTTACAACCTTAGATAACAACCACATAGATAAACAAACTCGTAAATTATCTGTTGACAGTTATGCTTATGTCATATGCCACTGCATTGTATCCCTGAAGTGAAGAGAGGTCATGTAACCTTGTGGTGAGGTGGCGCAAGCGGTAATCTCAAAAGTCAAACAGCCGTCGATAACGCTTAAGAGCGCTTCATCGAGTAGCAACAGTAATTACATGTAACGAAATCGCGCAATGCGGATCGAAGACCACACTCTAGAAACCTGCCCAAGGTAAGTAAGTACTTAGCTAATCAAGCCTATTTATTATGAAAACTAACGTGGTTTGTACACATTTTTAATATGAAAAACGGGATTTACTCACGTACAAGAAGTCAGATCTTTCCGCGAGTGCGAAGCGAGACGCAACCGCGAGCGTTCTGCACTCTCCTTGAAAAAGACCACGTGGTTGAAACTATAGTCGGAAAGATCTGACTTCTTGTACGTGAGTAAATCCCGTTTTTCATATTAAAAACAAGCCTATTTACTTAGCTGTATACTTAGTGCAAGGACGTTTCAGTGCTGAATGGTAACAAAGATACATACACAATCTTTGAGAGTTTTTTTGGTTGGTTTGGTACAAAATGCAAACACAGTAATAAAAAGGGACGCAAGCTAACTGCCTGGAAACTTTCAAAACCCTAAGAATTAAATGCGTTTGAAACTCACACAAATGTACTTAGACTACAGTTGATCCGTTAGCGGCTTTGCTCGGATGTCCTTTATTAGAGAAATTTTCTACCTCACAACATGGAAAGTATCAACAGCTAATATGTCAAGTCTGTGTAGCCCCAGCTGCTTAGGGTCTGCGTTGACGAAACAGTCAGAACTAGTAATTATATATAACTAAGCTGACCCGCTGGCTGAACCTGGCCTCGCGGGATACGGTAATTACAGATTTCAATGGGTCAGATTTCAATTAGGGGTCAAATTTCACAAAATCCCGTCTTAGTGAATACATAGGTCCAAAAAAAGAACCCCCATGCATAATTTTCAACTTTTAGCACTCGCAGTAACGAAGTTTCATACAAACTATCAACCCCAAAAAAACCCCTTAGCGGTTGAATTTCATAAAATCCCGTCTTAGTGAGCACCTACGTCCTAAAAAGAACCCGCATGCAAAATTTGAAACTCCTAGCACTTGTATTTTCTGAGATTTCGTGATGAGTGAGTGAGTGATCTTTAGCTTTTATATTATATATAGAAGATTATGTAAACAGTTTTAATACCGCACAATGGTTTTATATGGACTTACCTGCAATAGTATTGAGGAACATGAGGTATTCGAAGTTTGAGATCTCCCGGCGTTGCCACTTCTGCGTCATGTTGGAGTTCCTCATCAGCTGTCGCGGAGACATCATGGACGCGCGTCTGCAACAAGCAAACGTACAGATTAGAGTAATGTCATAGAAAGAGAAAGATAAATTATTGGTTTTAGAAATCAAGTTCGGTAAATAACACTTCTTATTCTACTTCTTTGGGTGCCTCTCCACTGCGGAAGGTTGGCCGTCATCCTTCTAAACTCCTCTTTGTTCAGGACAAGCCTGAACAGATCTTCAGCCCTTCTTATCCCGGTCCATTGTCGGATGTTGCGGAGCCAGGACAACTTCCTTCTTCCAACATTCCGTTTGCCTGCCCATCATAATAGTTTGCAGCAGTTGATACCGGTTGTGCCGTAAAACATGACCTAAGTATGTGTAAATAACACAGGAATGTTTAATTGTAAAAAGTGACTCTAAAATAAAAAATAAAGTATCTTGATGACAGTGCTCGTCACCCCGACACATATGAGGTCTCATTGGGCGAGTCATTCACTTGCTGCAATACCTTGGCCTTCTGTCCCGCGTTCCCGCCAACAGCGGCAGTGACGGAACACCCCGGGGTTTTGGTGCGTGTACAGACTCCCACATAACCGCCTCCCTCTCCGTGGTGGGTGGTATCCATAAAGGATTTCCCCGGGACAAAAAAAAAGAAAAAAAGTACCTTAGTCTTAACGCCTAGTTGCCACATATTCTACCATATGTGGCGGTAAGTAACCAGAAAGCATTCACTTACAAACATGAAGAGGCAACATTGATTGATATAACCCATTTAAAATATCATGAAAGCTAAGAAAAATATAATCATTACTATATTGATTTTAGTGCCTTCAGCATAATCACAGCAACAACCTCGGAGTTGATTGCGGTTGTAACTTCCTAGGCGAATATAATAAATAAATCATAAACAATTATATGTGTAATATGTATATAACTTAAGAAAATCTAATAAATTAAGGACACGAGCTCCAAGAACCAAAATGTACGGTAATCGGAACATAATGCATGAAGGAGCACAATTCTATAACAAGTTACCTAATCATCTCAAAGACTGTCAAATTCCATTATTTAAAAAGAAACTAAAAAAAATATCTTTAATAATATATCTTAAGATCTCTGAGCTAACAATTAATAAAAACTTGGCTAGTTAGGTTAATTAGCTTTAAGTTATATAATTAAGTGTATCTCATTATAAGCGAACTATGTTCTTTATGGGAAATAAATAATCGTTAAACCTTATATAGGTTTTATTTATGTATGAGATGTTCCAAAAAACATTTATTTACCTACTATAACTGTCTTGTAACTATACTATGTAACTCTATGATTTTTTCCGTGTTAAATAAAACTGGTACAAAAAACTGAAATCTATTAAATAGTAGATAATTATGTAGGTACTATTACTATTAATCCGATAGTTTGTTGCTGAAGCATCTCTCCAGACGGCTTAGGTACTTTGTAAGTGTACTAATGGAGGATCCCAATAATCTATCTATTCGCGGTTTTCCTTACTACCGATAGATATTTGACATAACGTTCATACAAAAAGTGTCAAATATCTATCTCTAGTAAGGTAAACCGGCGATAGATAGATTATTGGGACGGGCCGTAAGTATGAGTTATGATAACAATATTGTAATATGATTATTGAGTGTGTTGAATAATGTTTCATTGTCCTAATGGTTACTACAAGTAGGTGTTGAATTCACATATAGGTAAAGTCAATATGTATATAGAACGTTATCGATGTTGAAGTCTGGGTTCTATGATTCACACTTTGCAAAGAAAACACAACTGTTTCGCATTGTACAACTTTAAATAATTCAATAAACTCGAATGTATTATACAGAGTTAGAGGTCATTTGACGTGATGTCATTCTTCATAATATAATCAAGTACTCACTAAACAACAGATAAAATACTAGTTATTTCAGAAAAAATACACTCTGTATATTTACAATTATACATGCACATTATAAACAACTAGATATAAAAAAATAGGCAAAGTTGGTAAGTTTGTTTTATTTTTATTTTAGGAGGTCTAGATTTTATTAAAGATGTTTTAAGAAATGTGGTGTTGGAGACAAATGCTGCGGATTCCATGGACTGCGCATAGAACCAACCAATGGGTTCTCAATGAACTCAAACTGGACAAGAAACCTAGTGAAGGATATTTGAGTTCTTTGGCCACATAGCCCGTAAACCCGGCGACAACCTCCAAAAACTAATCGTCACTGGGAAAATAGAGGGCAAGAGGCCGAGAGGAAGGAGTCCAATGCGTTGCACTGCTCTCAACATATACGTCACTGAAGCAGTTCGTGCAGCTGAAGCAGGAGCAGATGGAGAAACATCGTACGGGAGAGGCTAATGCCATGATGGGTCACGACCCCCCAGCATTGGGGAATCGACGCAAGGAGGAGGAAGAGATTTTCTTAACTCTGGATAGCACTTATCCACTCTTTCAATACCCATTGTCTCGAGATTCGCCATATTTGGCCAATAATACAATAGATTTCGCAGTAATCAACCTACTTGTCCAGGAACTGCAACGTGTGTGATTAATTAAGTCGAAATGGTAGTGAAGTTGAAGAATGCTTGTAGTAAATTCTCAGCGTGTGAGTTTTCAAATATATTTCATCATCATCATCATCATCAGCCTGTAGCAGTCCACTGCTGGACATAGGCCTCTCCAATTGCACGCCACTTAGGTCTATCTTGGGCTTCTCGCATCCAGTTTTTGCCAGCCGTCTTGCGCAGATCGTCACTCCACCGTGCCTCAGGACGTCCTACACTACGTTTGCCGAGACGCGGTCTCCACTCTAGAACTCGTTTACCCCAACGGTTGTCGGTTCTACGGCTAATATGGCCAGCCCACTGCCACTTCAGCTTGCTGATCCGGTGGGCTATGTCGATGACCTTGGTTCTCTGACGGATCACTTCATTTCTGATGCGATCCCTCAGAGAAACACCGAGCATAGCCCTTTCCATAGCCCGCTGAGCGACTTTGAGCTTGTGGACCATTCGAGCCGTCAGTGTCCACGTTTCGGCTCCGTATGTCATGACGGGTAGGACGCACTGATTGAAGACTTTCGTCTTCAGGCAAATATATTTGTTTTATTTAATTTTCTACGAAACTCTTACGCGATTACAAAAACCTGAGTACGCTAGTACGTATTTGTTGGGATTGTTGGTTGTTGGTTGGATTTGTTGGGACATTGCACACTTTATTTTGTGAACATATCTTCCATATAAACTGAATGGAGTTTATTAATTCCATCGACGGCGACGTCTTCAAGGGTGTTTTTGGGAAAGTTGCATTTTTTCTATCGACCCAAGTTTCTTTAATCGTGTATCATTGAACATATCCGAACCAAATATTTTGTGAATACTTTTTACACATGATAAAATAAAGTAATAAAAGTAACCCAAAAGAATAGTACATTGTAAAAAAAACGGCTCGAATTTCTTGCTGGTTCTGATGGGGATTTGTAGAATAACCCCTTTTCATTAGTAGGTATGTTTGTTTTGGAACGCGGCAGTACAGTATTTTAAAATAACAATAATTAATAATCTAAATAAAACCGCAAGCTTTGTGGCGAGCCGTATAATGCTCAAAAAAGTTTCTGTTTACTTTGTATATTTTATACCAAACAGGCCTCTAAGTGTTGGCTACAGCACAGATTACTGTTCCTACAGCCCCACTTATGCCTTTGTAAAGGACCGGATGACATCCGTGATTTTTTTTGAATAAAAGGAATAATAATAAGACCGCAGGGGCGGCTTTGTCATCCCAAATACTGTTTTTATACGATTTTGTATATTTTATACCAAACAGGCCACTAAGTGTTGGCTACAGCCCCACTTATGCCTTTGTAAAGGACCGGATGACATCCGTGATTTTTTTTTGAATAAAAGGAATAATAATAAGACCGCAGGGGCGGCTTTGTCATCCCAAATACTGTTTTTATACGATTTTGAATATTTTATACCAAACAGGCCTCTAAGTGTTGGCTACAGCCCCACTTATGCCTTTGTAAAGGACCGGATGACATCCGTGATTTTTTTTTGAATAAAAGGAATAATAATAAGACCGCAGGGCGGCTTTGTCATCCCAAATACTGTTTTTATACGATTTTGTATATTTTATACCAAACAGGCCTCTAAGTGTTGGCTACAGCCCCACTTATGACTTTGTTAAGGACCGGATGACATCCGTGATTTTTTTTTAATAAAAGGAATATTAATAAGACCGCAGGGGCGGCTTTGTCATCCCAAATACTGTTTTTATACGATTTTGAATATTTTATACCAAACAGGCCTCTAAGTGTTGGCTACAGCCCCACTTATGACTTTGTAAAGGACCGGATGACATCCGTGATTTTTTTTGAATAAAAAGAATAATAATAAGACCGCAGGGGCGGCTTTGTCATCCCAAATACTGTTTTTATACGATTTTGTATATTTTATACCAAACAGGCCTCTAAGTGTTGGCTACAGCCCCACTTATGCATTTGTAAAGGACCGGATAAATAGCCGTGAAAAAGTTTAATAAAAGAATAATAATAATTTTATTTATTTGACAGCAATTACAAAGTACTATTTTTGACACAGAATCGATACAAACATACTTTTTCGCTAGTAACTATTGAACCTTAGGTGCCTAAGCTGGGCGTAAACCTGTTATATAGGCACCTTCGTTTCCCCATGACATAAACAAAAAGTTTCTATGTTCTAAGTATGTGCGATGAATTTATATAAATTAATTGAATACGATTTATGAATGAAGTATTAAATTTATTTAATTGAATTATTAGAAAAGCGCATTTTCGGCTAAAATTAATAAATAATTTTACATTTTGAAGAAGGTTTTTGAAGGGCATTGTAGCATGTTAATTGTATATTATTGAGAAGACGTCTAGAAGCATATTACTGAGGGAATAAGGCTCAAACATTATGAGCCAGGCTGTCGGGCGCATTACCAGGGTTCGGTACCACTTCACTAAATCATTTCCTACGACAAATCATATAATGGAAGTGACGTTGTACTCGTAGGTACAGTCGCCTGCAATAAGGTGTATACATTTCACAAGTTTTAAAAGTGCCTCAACATTCCATTTCATAAAATACATTAAAAATAATCTAAAATGAAGCTATTTTTATTATCTTATTGCTTAAAATAATCCTTATCTACATAGTTATATAATGTAGTACTGTGTCAAAGTTTTGAAAATTACGGCATGTATACATCTTATTGCAGGCGACTGTACATACAGCTTGTTCCCAGTAAACAGGGTAATCGTCTCATTACTGGATGTCACTCGTCTTCTAAGCACTTACTCCATTCGACCTTACACAGCTATCATATAAATTGACAATTACGGGTTGTCATGTGCGGTATATTAAAAGGTACTTAACTTTTCTACCGACTTCCAAAAAAAGAAGGAGGTACTCAAATCGCCTGATTTTTTAAAATGTTTGTTACCTTATAACTTTCGATAGGGTGAACCAATTCTCAAAATCTTTTTTGTTTGAAAGCTGGTGCTTCCCGTGTGGTCCCATTTATTGAATTTTATCAAATTCGCTCCAGTAGTTTTTGAGATACACACCAATAACTGAATATGATGGAAGTCGGTATTAGATTTATAAAATTTTACTTGTTTATTGATAGTTTACCAAACTGGACGGCACGTAGGTAAACAGTTCTTACATTAGATAAGTACCCAGAGCTTGAGATAAACACGACGTGCTAAAAAATTAAAGGTACCTATATAAAAGTAATTACTATTTTGTATAAACTAACTTTTTTTACAGCTGTTTAGCTTGTAGTTGAAAGGAAAATGTTCGAAATTTAATTATTAATATTAAATTACTTATAAAACTTCATACGTACTTTATAGTAGACTAGCTGCTCTCCGCGGTTTCACCCGCGTGGTGATGGATGATGATGATGATAACGAATCTTATATAGCCTATGTTACTCAAAGTGAATGTAGCTTTCCAATCGTGATAATTTTTTTGAAATCGGTCCAGTCCTTTTTGAGCGAATTCGTTACAAACATACATACAAATCTTTCCTCTTTATAATATTAGTATAGACTAAGCACATTCGATGCACCGAATTATTCCATGTTGTCACACTGCGCTATCTTTGATCAAGGGGTCGATTCTACTAACTAAATTGCAATCGAACTGTAGCTGAACGGTGACTTTTATACGTTTTATTATTCTAATATTGAAAAACAGTCCAGTGGCTCTACCATGAGTTGGCAACGTAAATGTCATCTATAGTCGATACTCGATCTATAAAGCTTGTGATTGGTGTACTCGCTATCAATTTTAGTGCTACAATTGATCGCAAGGTGGCTCTGTTCTTTTTTTCATACATTTTTAGCGGCAGTCGATAGCGTGCATCGATTGGTGTCAATGTTGTTGGTAGGCCTGCAGCTGCAGAGTTACGTTTCGTTTCGATGTCAGTGATATTTTATTAACTCGAAAGATAATTTAATGCATATAATTAAATAAAATACATTAGCGTTTAATGTATATAATACCTAGTAGTGACTAAGATGACGTTACGTTCAATTTGCCTCTAGAAATAGTAGAATGGATCGAACGATAACCGAATTGAACGAGTCAAACTGCAGTTGCAGCGGGATAGAATGTTGAACGTTGTGAAATAGTAGAATTGACCTCCAGCACTGGCTTTGGAAAGTGCTGGCCACGGACAGTGTGACATCACAAGAGAATACATTCTTTTCGTTTTGTGCATTTCTGATGTTGAAACTAACGCGGTTGAACAAATATTTATTGAAATAAACTAGCTAACCCGTCCGCGGTTGCAGGCACAGAATTAAATTAAATCGAATTTACACCAATACTCTAAAATTCCTTCCTAGTTGATGCTTACAACACAAAAGGCTAAGGGATCTAAGATTGTTAAAAAAAACAAGTTTAGTCAGTCAGTGAGGACAATTAATTTATATTATATAGATTTAATAAATATTTACATACAGACGGAACTAAATTGAGTCAATACATATTTCATTTAACATCTAATGGAATCATTACTTCTGGTCATTGTAGCACTACTCTAGAGTTGCAGATATTAAAACCTAATTTAGCTCGATGACAATGGTCGCCGCGATGTTGGAGCATAAATTCCTTCCGCCTTATTATGGTTGAAGGCTTGGATTAACTACCTGTAAAAGGTAGGTTTCCAAACAACGTTTTCTCAATACGCGCGCTACAAATTCGCTAGGTGTGCTGTGTTTACTTGCCTCGCCACGCACACAGACGCAAACATATCCTCTGGTAAAATGCCCATAAAATTGGTAACATTGGTGTTATTTAATTAAAGATGTGTATGTTTCTATGAGGCTGGCACACCATTGCATTTTGAGCAATGATTTTAAATGAACAATAAACGAACAATAAATTTCGTTTCTCATAAATAATAGACACGTTCGTTTTCTAAAAGTTAACTAATTAAAACTAACAGCGTGACTGAGTCACGTTTAACCCACAAGTCGGTCCCCCTGGTGAAGTCAACGAACCGTGCTCCTATAAACCTCAAGTTAATAACATTTATTATTATATATTATCCTATAAATAATAAATAATATGACCCGATACTTTGTATTCTCAATAACTTATTATTTAAATAAGGTTGTTTCCGCAAATGAGTTTCGCACGCGGGGTCAACATTGTAGGCGTGTGACATTACTTTACTAATAAAAAACTTGACTATATGTCCGACTGAACAGCCTGTATTTATTTTGATGATCCATCTAAATCAATGATTGATGGATTATATGCAATAATTAAACCAACAATTACATGAAAGGTTTATTTACGGGCAGCACTATTTCGAAAAGTTTTTTTGTGACTTATCTCCAATTGCAAACTGTCTTCTATTATACAAAGTATTTTCAATTTGAATACTCTACCCCAGCCGGTCCACGCTCGGGGAGCAATATGTTATTCATCTTTTTGACGTGATAACGTCTTATACATCAACGCCGGCTGCACCCACGAAAAAGCATGACTCATGTTACGTTGTCACGTTACGTCTGAGCCGTGCGTGCAAGCGAGAGCGCGGAACAAACGATAGTGATGCAAGATCAGCCTTAACGTTCGGCTTGTCTTATGACGTTAACACGTAAAATTATCGTCCATAAACTGACTTTACAGGCAACCATTTTCATCTTGGAAAAATGTTCCTAGAGGATACCTAGATATTGGACCATTCATCATCTCAATGAGATTTTTAGTTGTTTTAATTATCACAATCAGATAAATTTATTTACTGTAATACTAATATTTCTATCGTATTCAAACCAAGGGATTGGTAATTAATAAAATTATATTATTTTTTTATGCGAAAAACCCGAATACTGAAAAGAACTCAGTTATAAATCTAGATTCGTCAAATAATCATACACAAAATCCAGTTTAGATTCTAGAGTCTCATCATCATCTTGAAAGAACATGGGCCTAAGGGATCCATATATACAAGATTATCTCTGTATTACCTACTACACACGCAGTTACAGGGAGATTGACACTCGTTGCACGCGCAAGAAAATATCAAATAATTGTTAATTACATTCTGACACGCAACCAATCAAAACTCTGTCCACGGCGATTAGCGAAATTATGATTGCCTAACTATTAAAGTAACTACTTAAACGTGCAAAAGGGTTTCCGAGACATTACGAAAAATGTGTGCAAAATGTTTTTGTAAACGAGTATAACGCTGATTTATTCATCAAGTAAATTTCGTTTATTATACATACACTATATATTAACTTACGATTCAGTGCCACAAACTACTTTAAAAAGTTAAGCTCTAAATCAAGCAAAGCCTCATGGGTAGACTAGTATACAATAAAGTGTGTCAGGGTCAGTGCGGCCGATGACCCGCGACGTAAGTTTGCGCGGCGCACGCGCAGATGTAAACATTGGCTAGCCTGCCAATGTCGGTGGGAATGCGCGAATTTTATTGCCCTTTAAGTTTCGTAGAATATAACCAATGTACCCTTATCATATATATATATCATATATATACAGGGTGAATCGAGATCCCTTTTTTAAATAATGTATCTATATCTATACTAGCATTATAAAGAGGAAAGATTTGTATGTAAGTATGTTTGTAACGAGTTGGCTCAAAAAGTACTGGACCGATTTCAAAAATTCTTTCACCATTGGAAAGCTACATTCACCCTGAGTAACATAGGCTATATAAGATTCATCATCATCATCTATCACCGCGCGAGTGATACCGCGGTGAGCAGCTAGAATTATATAAAATAAAGTCGTTTTAGTACACCATTTATAACTCAAAAACAGCTGGACCAATTTTTTTTTGCTTTTGTTATTTCACTTCTCGGGATGGACATAGGATATTTTTCATCATCATCATTATCCATCACTGCGCGGGTGTAACCGCGGGGCGTAGCTAGTTATTTACAAAATTGAGACTCTACTTACTCTGCGTCGCATTTAAAAACAATGTCACTACCGACAAGAACTCGCTAGAAAAAGGCCTTCTTTTAAATAGTTATCTTTTTAGGTACGTTGTATTATTTCTATACAGGCTGTCCTACGGCTATGCCACATGGAGAGAAAGGACTTTAAATATTGTAGATAGGATATTATCGATTTAGCAGAATATAAAAAGTATGAACTTTAGAAACGGGATATTTTATCATGTATATATATGCATGCGCCATGTTCACGAGTAAACTAACTCAAGAGAAAGGAAACTTTATTTTATTTTTAAAACTTAGTATAAAAAATTAAATAAAGTCTAGCTAAATATGGTTCTTTAGCTGAAAGGAGACTTTATTTTATTTTTTCTGTTATATTTCTCTGCAATATTTAAGGTACTACCCTCCATGTGACCTGGCCGTGGGACGCCCTGTAGATACTTATGACAGATGACAACTGGCAAAAGTGGGGTATTCCAAGAATGTTTGTCTAGGAACGCTCGGGTCAAAGTTTGATTCTAACTCCCATATTGTTAAACCTTTAAAAGTCAAAGTATTGACGGCCGAACGCCTGCCTGACGTCAATCATACTTGGGAATTAGAGTCGGTGATACAACTACCCCCAATCGGCTGGTAGGAGCACAAGATATTCAACATTATCTTACTGTTTAGCCAGTAGTATAGGTACTGCATAACCTCAATACGAGTACCAAATAAACTGTAATTTTTTTCTTTGATAGGCTAGTGCCTGAACACTATCTCACTTGATGGTTAGTGCTGATGCGGTCGAAGGTGGTATCGCCCAAGTCAAAGTCAAAGTCAAAATCATTTATTCAATTTAGGCATCAAAGACGCACTTATGAACGTCATATTTTCATTATAATGTACTTTAAAGACTCTACCGCCGCGTTCCATAATATATAGAGCCTACCGATAAGAAGCGGCAAGAGACTAGGGGCCCTTCTTTTTATATAGATGTTTACAATGTTTCTACTTAGGTACTACAAATATTACATTTTATGGGTGGCAGAGAGACAGCTTGCCAGAAGTGGAGTATTCCAAGCATCTTTGTCTTCTATATAATGTCAGACTGTATCGCCAATTACTTAAATTATACAACAAATGTTCGTTTATTTTTAGCTCCAGTGTGTTGCCTTACAAAAGAGAACATAATAATGGTATCAGTAGGGCAAGACACGCTACACTTTGACATCTTAGTACACGAGTAGATAGATCCTGGAGTGATCAGTCCCAAGCTGTTTTATCCTCCAAGTAATCCGAAATTTTGTAATAACCTTTTTGACAGAGTTTAGTTTTATTAGTAATTTAACACTTATAAATAGTACGAGGCCGAGAATAGCTCGTGGCTCTCAAGGACAGTTGCCGGAACACACTGTTACCTAAGCATACGTTTAGCGACAGATTTTCAAACTTGCGGGTGGTAGCTAGGTGGGCGGGCCACCACCATGCTGTGGGTTTCATCACGATGTTACCTTCACTGAAAGCTCAAGATCGATGTGGGATCCTTGTTTGTCCTGTGTACTGTGCCTACTCCCACCTTTTACGAAACTATCATAAATCAGGAGCGTTTTCTAATAAGCTTAGAATAATCATAATTACCATCGTACTCCCACCGTCACAAGACGGTCAACCAAATTTAATGGTAAGGTTGAAACATGACTACTTCAAGAGGTGGGAGTAGGGCCCCTGGTCGATCCTGTGACTGTATAATCAACGACCCTTGCTACACCGGGGCTGCCATCGCTTCAAAACAAGATTACTCGGGATTCAATTAATTACTACTAAGTTAATCTTTCACGCAAACACTACTCAATGGATTTTAATGAAAAAAATTGGTATGTAGATAGAAGAGTCGCTGGAGTGACATATATTTCATCACAGGATAATTTTTCATCATCATCATCAATCACCACGCGGATGTAACCGCAGGGCGCAGCTAGTATAAATTATACGCGATTTCTTCAAAATGTAATAAGGTAATCAATTTACAGAGTTAATAAAGTTATTCACATGCGTATACACGTTCTGTACCAGGCGAGCAGGATTTACAAAGAGGTATAGACCATTTGTCGTAATAGAAGCTCAAAACAAAACAAACACATCTTTTTGTTGATTATTTGTTCATTTCTGTGAGAATCATCGCCCGGAAGAACAACGCTCATTAATAACATTTCAAATGTTTTTGAAACCGAGTAGGTGTTTAATTGTATCGAAATTAGTATGTATCAAAGCCGGAAGGAGCTGAGAGGTCGCTATATCTGTAAACGAAAAAAAAACGAGGAACTAGATTTCAACTATTTTTATTTAAGAGAATACAAAAAAAACTATTAATTTTGATATAATATGTAAACACCAGATACGACTGATATCAAGGTTTATACCTTGAGGGCCCACTCGGTAGTAAATATTATGAATGTGAAACACATTTTGCACTTTTTTGGCACTTCGAACATCATTCGAAGGAAGGACGATCGTTAAACTTCGTATTTTGGCGATGTTTCTACCGAGAGTATGCGTATATCTATGTATTTACATATATGATGAAATATGCTTGTCTGTTGAACATTTTGTTGTGCATTTTATGAGCAAACAAGAGAATATATAGGTACCTATTTATAATTTGACAGTTGAAGTGGCCGTGGGTAGGGCACATGGCAAGCAAAACTGGCCAATTCTATACATAAACTTTATGTATTTTTAACCGATTAAAAAAAAAGAGCATGTTTCTCAATTCGACCGTATAAGTTTTTTTATGTGTGTTCGCGGATATCTTCGATGATTCTTTTTTTGTTTGATGATTCCTTTTTTGTTTGATAGAGTATACTTCCGTGGTGGTCTCATATAAATTTCATCAAATACAGACAAGCCGTTTTTGAGTTATACTTCAATAACTAAAAAGTGTTTCACCTATTTTGATGAGATCATCATTGACGGTGTATCCCGTAAGTAGCAAGGTCACTAAAGAGGGCTAAATTTTTTTTAAATTATAAAATGGATCCTACTTCTAAACTAAAAAAGTGTGAAATAACTTGTCGAAGTCGGTACCATGCACGCAGTATTGTGATAATAGGTATACTTTCGAACTATCATGGTACCGACTTCAACAAGTTATTTCACACTTTTTAGTGTAGAAGTCGGTTCTATTTTTTTTTTTCGTATTAAGTCTCATATTAGAATAATTGCCAGAGGATGTCTGAAATTTGAAAAAATGGAAGAAACGATTAGATTGACAAAGGAATGTCAAGGGTGAAGGCGAAAGAAAAAAGAGATTCAGGGGTGGTGCTGAGATAAAGAACAGCAGAAAAATATTTACCTATATTAAGCGCCTAAGTAGTTGCACAAGGATTTTGACTTTTGTGCTGATGTGGATAAGACAAAAAAATTAATATAGTGTCAGTGGTATAAAGTAGATATTATACCACTAACTTAGATTAAAATAGCAAAGAAGATTCAATGGATTTTGATTAATTTAATTTTTCGTTTACGTCCTGGAATTACACACCTTTTACGAAGTAATCGCTATGTAAGCAATATTAGCGTTATATAAAACTGTTT
Organism: Selenia dentaria; assembly: GCA_917880725.1. NCBI lineage: Eukaryota > Metazoa > Arthropoda > Insecta > Lepidoptera > Geometridae > Selenia > Selenia dentaria. Next base: position 2,329,826 of record OU862885.1, on the reverse strand, counting down.
TTCATAATTATTCAGGCAGTCAAACTCAAACTTTCGTCCAGTACACACCTATTGTTTCTATATATATTTCATGTAAATCTCAAGTTCTGCGGTGAATGTTACATTATTTAAAATTATCCCTTCAAGGGTCGATGTCATTATAACAATGAAATTCTATTGTGTCTTGCCGTGCGACCTTTGATGCATTTGCATATTTTTAAAATCGGGATATTTGAGTTATATTGAAAATAATTTATCTCATTTTGTACATAGAACTTATAGAATATAAAAAGTATCCAAAACGAGCTGTCAAAATGATAGCGTGATTTTGAATAAGCAATCGGAAACTGACTCAAACTTTGACAGAACTGTCATCATTACGATCTTGATGACTTTCGGAGATCTTGCTATTTAGTCTTGTTTTGTTATTTAGTGTGCCCAAGAATATTACACTTTTTCACCCGGTGATGGATGATGGTGATGATGATGATGGAAAATATGCTATGAGTTAAACCAGCGCCTTATCTACCTCCATACTAACTTTCATTAAAATTGGTTGAGCCGTTTGATTATAATTTAGTTTTCAGCCAATAAAAGTGTTTTTTTTAAAAGGACCCATAGCGCGCCGTCCTAACAATACGAAGCCATCAACCAGAATCAAACCCATCTGGGCTAAATTTCCTTGAACTGCCGAAGTGTCATGTATGTAGGTAGCCTCAGCAGTTTAGGCTGTTCGTTTTATTCAGTCACTTATATACAACAACATGATTGCAGCTTTTTAATTAATTTGTATTTGAAAGTTAATATGATAAAATAAGCACTGTTTAATTAATTCTGAACACCTACGGCCTTACTTAACAAAGTTGCTTAAATTTAAATAATGTCATTTAGTACGGCGCAGAACATTTTTCCCTTGCGCTGTACTACTCGTAAATAACGTAATTTAAAGTTAAGCAGCGTTTATAAGTAAGGCCGGTTTTCTTTAACCCTTTCCTTAAAAGTTTATTTAGCTTTAATAACATTATGTAGTGCGCGCTGCATTTAGTAAACGGAATTCGGTATGCTAAAAAAAATTAACCTATGCCAATTCCGAAACCATTTCGCGATTTTATGTTACAAACCCTTATTTTTCTACTCTGACCTTTTAAAACGATAAGATGCCATTTATTTTAACAAAAAACGATGAAATAATTCGACTTTCATTGACCTCTAAATGACGTCACTTTTTTGCATTTTATTATCTGTGCTTGTTGTGTGTAACTTTATCTAACAACACGAGCGGACTTTTGTTTTGATTGAATAGAGACTTACGAATTAGTAGGTGTCACTGTCAAGTGTCAAAGTAAATTCTAGTTTCTTTTTTTTTACTCGCGTGCTTTTCTTGGCTCCTCAACGCAACTACATATTTGTGCAAAAAAGTGACGTCATAGGATTCAAATTTTCAAAAAAATATTATAAAATAACTACTGAATATAAAACAAAAATATTGAAATTAGTTTCTTATAATGACCTAATCTACGAAATAAAAATATAAAAAAAATACCAAAAAAAAAACTTTACATACCGAATTGTAGCTTTAGTTTTTTGGTTATTGGCTGGCAGAACTTTAATATTTTCAAGAATTATTATCTCTCAAATAAACAACCTCGACACATAATAATCGTTTACTTATAAATAATTTAAACAATAATTACATACTTTAAAAAAATAATGTATTCAAAAACAATAAAAAACACCTTCGTGAACAATTACGATAAACGGAAAAAAATAAAAATACACAGAGTATGTACTCGTATATTATGCATTTTTCTCAAATATGACGTTTCCTTGTAGGCCCAAAGTAAAAACCATAAATAATTGTGACAAAACAATTAAATTATTTATTGCAAGTGTTTAATTTTATGAGCGCATATTATTAAACATGTGTTTAATATGGATACTCGTAAATTTTCACTTGTAAAAATATACTTCTTATTAAATTTTCTATATATATATATATAATGTTATGTTTTACAGTGTCATATGAAGGGTTATATGACACTGTAAAACATAACATTTGTAAGACCTATATAGATAATTTATATAAGAAGTTTTTTTGCATCCATCATTAATTCTCTTTATGTAAATTAACATTTACAAAATTCGTCTAAGTTATAAAAACAGTCTTAAAGAAGACGTCCACTGCTGAACATATGCCTCCCCCATGATTTTCCAAAAGGACCGGTTGGAAGCGTCCTGCATCCAACGTCGTCCTGCGACCTTTCTCAGGTCGTCTGTCCACCGTGTCGGTGGACGACCTACGCTGCGCTTGCCGGTCCGTGGTCTCCACTCCAGAACCTTTCGGCTCCATCGGCCATCTGTTCTGCGTGCTATGTGCCCTGTCCACTGCCTGCATTAATATATCATTTTGTATGAATTGTATGTCCTCTGGAATTTTGTTATATTTATCGACATAAGAAAAGGTCCCGATTTGTACCCATTGTCAGTTTTAAGACTTTTAATGTTGTGTGTTAATGAATCGATTCAATTCTGTATTTTGATCTTTTATTGTATTATACATGAGCTGTCTCCTGGTAACTTCGCACCAGAGCCCCAAGATACAAGTCTTGTGCTTAGTTTGGGGCTCACTGATATACTCTTTTGAATTAGTACAATGTTATCTATGTTATGTTTAGTTAGGTTTCTTACAGTAAGCTGTATACATTGTGTACTTTTTATTTTGGGTAAATAAATTTATCTTGTCTTATCTTATCTTAGTTTCCCGGGTGGTGGTAGTAATTTCAGAGATATTATTGATATAAACGACATAATTAACTAACTTTTCTTATATGATTAGGTTACGATTACGGTTACAAGTGACATACTGCACTGCGCCCATCACCCGGTGACATTATGTTGTTAAGTCATGCGCCTATATTTTCACCGGCATCCATATACCCTTCTATCCAGGATACAGTAATGCGAACATTACAGCTTCGCAGTAGAAAAGAGTATGGTGGCAGTACTTCCAAGGACGAACTCGTTCATAAACAGTTCTACAGCTACAACAAGTAAAATTTGAAAAATTTGAATTCCGACTTCCATTCTATTCAGTTATTGGAGTGTACCTCAAAAACTAATGGACCGAATTTGATGAAATTTAAATGGGATCACACGGAAAACACCAGCTTTCAAACAAAAGAATTTTGAGAACCTGAGAGAAAGAAGAGTTATGAGTTAACAAACATAAAAAAAACATACAGTCGAATTGAGTACCTCCTCCTTGTTTTGGAAGTCGGTAGTAAACTTGTCGTAAACGGTGATGGTGTCTACAAAATCGGAAACTTGCAGATATAAGAAAGTGTTACCTTAGTATAGATTGGTCACCCGATTAGATTAGATTATGCCCTTCGAGGATTATGCGTGTAGGGTTCCGTTCCGCAGAAGGGTGCCCTCCTACGTACGAGCAAGACGCGAACAGTATACTTTATTAACAGAATGTTTAAAATAAATTATAAAACTTTTATAGAGAGGACCAATTAATCATAGCCTACGAGTAGTTTGAAACAAGTGGGTGTATATATGATTTGTGTACATTAGCAATAAAGCGTTGGAATTAAATAATAATCCACATATACGTCGAGTAGGAAACGTTCACTTCCTATTGAAAAGCACGCGCATGTCTTCCGAGCGGAAGCTTGCTAACGTGCGCCGGCGCACACTCGCGACCTACTCATTTCAAACAGATTTCATTCTAAACAGATCTGGTTATACGCATATAGTTTAAACTTTTGCTATATTTCAAAAGCATTATTTTAATTATCAAGAAAGCTCTGACAACTAGATATATTTTCGTCAATTAGCTATTTACATTAAAATATTTTTATTACAATACTTATGCGTAAGTAATACAATATAGACTTTTCTTTTCAGATAATGTAATTGTATTCTAATATACATTATTTATAGAGCTTTTTGGCTATATGCCGCTCCGTATGGTAACAATATTGCAATGTACATGAAGAATCACGTAAATAATGAGTAACATAATAATTAGGTTAATAAGCACATGTTCCCTATGCCAACTATAATACAAGCTAATACTATACTAGAGATAGTAAGAGAGTAAAGGTAGTAATAATCTTCGGCTTCCTCGCGCATCTGGTACGAATTACCTGTCTAAGTCTGTTAAGTAATTATAAATACCAGGTGCAATAGCTTGTTTTATTTATAACTAAACTAATGAAGTCACTTTAGCAACGTAAACTGAAATGGGTAACTGTAATGCGGCGGTGCGAGCATGGATTGTCGATAGGATAAATTTATTGGTAAAAGACAGCCCGCGATGTATCTATCGCAGCTAGATTCATACTAGTGACAAGGCAATATAGCTCATAAAAGAAAGATTATCGACTCGGTAAGTTTATGGTAATATCCATGCTCGCACCACAAGTAGAACACCACAACCAAGTCGACTGTAAGTGTCGCATCCTAATTATTGCGACTGTGCAAGTGAGCGCTGTCGTGAGTGTGCGCCGAGCCTAACCAGTTCACCTATATGTGAACACACACAGAATCGCAAAAGGCGCACGATCGACACGAGATACACGAGCGCATAATAAATATATGTCCGGCAAATATTGGCATTGAACTATGTGGTCGCATTAACAGAATAACTGGTTAATGTTTAATTACTTAATGACAATCACGCGAGAAGTAAATCTTAACGTATCAGGGGACTATCGCGAAAATAGTAACGGTGATGGACTATATGATCAGGAATGGTGCTTTATGTAATGTACAGGACAAGAGCATTATTTAGAGTTTTATCTACACTCATGTATCAATCCTCTATAAAAGTTTCTGAGAGCTTATTGCCAGCATTAAAACAACCAGTGTCATAATAAACATTATATAATTCAAACGAGTGTTATAATGTTGTACTGTATTTCATTGCATTCATGCAACTCCTTCACTTTCGATCCCTTCCGCGCAAAGAGGTTTACTCATCAAACAGCCACCTTCTCACTACTTAATTGGACTGTGTTATGCCAAAACGTTCCAGCCCTCGGACAAGCCAAATTAAGATATTACGCGGTAAAGTTGTGTATGTGATTTTTTAATTATTCTACATCGTATGATATTAACTTATTGTAATAACTTGAAGATTGGGATTGGGTTGTGACTATTTTTATTTTAAACAATTTGGAACTGATTTCATAGATATAGGAAAATAGTCTGGATCATTTCTCCATAAGCTTCCGCGCAAAGAGGTTTCCCCATCAAACAGCCAGATTCTCACTACTCGTGGCATTTTTATGAATTTTTTTTTTCGTTTTCCCTCCTTAGAGGGTTATGGTCCCGCACTTCTCGTGCATTTGCCAGTGTCAAGTTATTTGTATTACACAACTTTACCATCAGCTTCTATGGAGTTTTGGAAACAACACGGAAAAACACGTTTCACCACATTATATCACTTGCCCACACTCATGCACGTAAAACAGCACTTAATGAGAAAAACGCCACCAATTTTAAACATTAACACTGAAAAAAAGCATAAGTTTTGATAAATAATACAATGGAAAACCGTTGACTTTCCGCGTTCGCGCCAAAACTCCTTTTATGAATTTCAAAAAGAAAATATTGCACGAGCGTTTCGCTACCACAGCCCCTTAATAAAAATTTTTATAGGCTATTCGAATTCACGACGTACCTTTTTTACGTACGTACTTTTTTTGCTATATGTTACAATTCCAAAAATTTATAACTTCTAAATCTTTTTTCGGTAATTTTATGAGTGTAAAGTGTTGTATGCAACTGTACATAATTGGGTCGTAAAACACGAGTAGCAGAGTGTAATAATAGTACCACATGAGTGTATTTATTCAACACAACTATTTTTGCACTTGCTGATATATTGTACACTCGCAACCCTGTGATACGTATTTTAAAGCTATGTATCGGGAGGAAGGTGTTGATTCGCAAGTCAACAGGTCGCCCTAGTTTGGGCACCAATGATCTGTATAGGACTAATAACTATCATTATATCTTAGTAGTAATAAAAATATCTGTGTTATGGCCATTTAACACAAAACACAATATTGTTTTGTATATATACATATTGTTTGGTAGAGGGACCGACAAACCAAATGAGCGTGTTCGGGGGCCCACTTGGAGAATACAAGTTGGTCAAAAAAAAATCCCCGACACCCCAATTTTTTTTTACTTTTTTTTTGTGAATTTTCTCGTTTTATCCAATATTGTACCTATTTACAACCATAACATTTGTAAAGTATGTTTTAGACCGGATGTTTTTAGTTTTTACAAATTTTACAAATGTTATGATGGTAAATAGGTACAATTTCGGAGAAAAAGGGAAACATCACAAAAAAAGTTAAACATATTGGGGGGTCGGGGATTTTTTTTGGCCAACTTGTATTCTCCAAGTGGTCCCCCGAACACGCTCATTTGGTTTGTCGGTCCCTCTACCAAACACCCTATATATATATATATATTATATAACAGTGAACTACAGTGATTACCTATTTTACTTCAAATAATTACATTTTAATCCAAACAATTGTCAAAATCAAACTTAGCTCGTCAGCCATTTTTACAAGAAACCCTAGTATCTCTCTGCCCAAAGTGGCATTACTAAAGTCAATACAAAATCCAAGTGACTTTACAAGCGGCGCCATCCAGTAGCAGCGTTCGGAACCAAACAGTTATAGTTTCAAAATATTTTAATAATAATAAAATAACTCATGTTACTACGGAATAAAGTAGCTTTCTGTAGGCGAAAGTTTTTTTTACTCGGTTTAGTAGTTTTTGAGTTTATCCATTACAAACAATCAAATCATTTCTGTTTATTATATAGTGTAGATTATGAGTTAATGACACTTTGAACATGATTGTAAAGCTATGCATAAATGTTTTATAAAATTAGCTAAAGGTTATGCCTATTGCCTTTGCCTACGACGACGAGACCATATCCCAAGCCTCACATGGGCATAAAAAAACTAGCATCACCCACGGCTTGGCACGCGATGTATCAGAGGCCGTAGCACAAACAATTTGCAAAAAAGTATTCCTATCGTAGCGTCAACGTGTCTCGCTTCGGCGTATAAACTATGTGTTATCTGTGTCACAGTAGCCCTAGATACATGACAGTGTGTACTGTTTCACGTGAACGACACGTTACGTTACACTTACGCAGTTATACGTGCTAGGGCCACAGGATACAACTCTATGCTTGTGTCTACATAACGATATTCATCAACACATTATCCGTAAGATTTGAACGGTCAAATGTTACGGAGTTGAGCGGTGGTAACTAACATAATGCGAACGTAGCCGCGGTCGACATCTAGTATATAGTATAGAATAGAAAATGGAGTGCAGCAATGAAAGATTTTGCCACGTAGTTAAGGAAGCAATTGCTTACAAATGTATAACAAGTCACTTATGGGTAGATAGAGATTTTATGTTTATGAACGTAAACTATACATGTATGTATATGTCTTAACTTATCTAATAAAACACTATAGTTACTTCTTGTGTGGTTATGATAGGTGGGAACTTCTGGGAAATAATAAATGGCGTATATGCAGTGGCCTAATCTATATATCGACTATATACAAACTAGACATTTTGGCAGTTGATGCCTTTCATATTATATAGGAATATAGGTTTATAGGAAATTTCCATAAAATCCTGGCGCTTTGTATCTCATAGACCAAGCGAGCGAAGCCGTTGGCGAATCAGTGAATATTATAAGGCGTTCGAATAGCCCCAAGATGGCGAAAATAACGTTTTTTAACGTTAACCTTTAAATTTGTGATCTTTTTTGACAACTATCTATTTGACAGCATAATCATGCGATTTTAGGTCTTATGTTTGGTTAAGCGTTCGAGTAGGGTGTGAGCAAAAGTGGCAAAAATAACGTTTTTGAGCTTTAGAAACGCTTTAACAAAAGAGCCAACAATGCCCTCATTGCTAAACGAACGCACCGTTAATAGTTTATACATAATAGTATAAGAATAATTAAAAGTAATGTTTAACATAATTATGTGCTTCGCAGAATATCCTATACTGCGACTATATCTACTATACATACAACATTAAAAAAAACATCAAACACAGACTAACTAAAACTGAAAGTCCAAATTGTCATTCCACATAATAATTTACCTGTGACAGTAAAAGTAGGAAAACGGCCGTGCGCTGAGCAGGTCAATAGTTCACCTTGATTACACGTAAGTCAACATTAACCGGTCGTTATGCGATTTATGATTCGGTAAACGAGTAGAAAACTGTGGAAACTCTGATACAAAAACATTAACAACTCGTTTCCGGAATGGGCTTGGGGTATCGAGTTACAGGAGTTTTGTTTTGGAAATGGAGCAACAAAAAGTTACAAACTTAAAACTAACTGTACAAGTTAAAAACCTTTTTTTTATACACTGTGTGGCTAAGAAAGTGTTTCGGCTAAAAAATTCCAGGTTAAAACGTAGGTAGAAGTAAAACTTTTTCATTACCTTTTAAAATGTAAATTTTTACCAAGTAAAAATTTCAGAAAACGAGTGAAAACGGTATCTAATATGTAATTTTTACACATTATAGTAAAGTGTGTTTTTTAGAGGGATACACATTTAAACTGATAAAAAACAAAGTAAAATAATGATGATGAATATGATTTCGGTCATATGAGCGCCACGGCCAGGTCGAAAGCGTAATCGTGAAGTCAAATTTTCGACAAATTTATCGAGCATCTGGGGGTCGTATATCAGCAATTACACGGCGAATTTAGACTTTCAAATGGCCCAACATCAGCATAGTGACTTCACATACCCCCAACGAAAATTATCAAAAGGTGTGTGATCACATGACAATGAAGGCTAATTCACAGGTCTATTACGCGAAACTATGCGTTCACCAAATGTTTCCCGCATAAAACTGATAGTGTCGCCCGCTCTGTGCCATGTTGGGCCATCTTGTTGAAACTAAAGCATGTCTCATCAATACCATTCAACTGAGGTACGAAGAAGTCAGCAATAATTTTTCTATAGCGATCTCCAGTTACGGGCAAATTACGACCGGAACCGTTTAAAAAAAATGGGCCATAGATTCCACCTGCTCATAAATCATGATGAAATAGCAAAACATACCGACTACAAATCAACTGTGAATTGTCAAATATACAGTCTATTGAAACAATATTGCCTGTTCAAAAACCAAACCTCTAAAAAAACACCTTTCTATTTTGTATTCCCACTGAGCTGTTAATGCTGCTGTTATTATGAATATAGTTGGGCATGTTTAACGGACCATTGTATTTGATAGCGGTTGACCATTATGATCAAGATGATAAGATCGGAGATATACAATAGAAGAGATGCAGTAGCACACAGAATCCAGAACTGGTTTCTGGTTCTCAAGGCACACTCTCGGAACACACCCTAAGCTGCTTAATAGCGGCTTTCAATCTGGAAATTGGTAGCCTGGTTAGGCTACACGTAGCTACGATAGGCCCCAATTTTTTTTGAACGAAATTTAGTTAAGCCAACAAAACCTCTCTTTTCACTTATAACTGTGTATCATTTCCCTAACACTGAGAGGTCATGACTAAAGGTATCAACATCTCCCTAATGATATTCGTCATCTAATGCTTTGATGTCGTCCAGTTCATGATGTATCTAACTCTCAACATCTTGCTCTCTTATTTATCGTTGATAATGAGCTTCCGTATAGATAGTCATTGAATTAGCAGTCTATGTGGCCAAATAGTTCAAATATTACTGTTGAGGTATTGATAAGTCTTGGTTTTATTATTAATCCTGAATTACTAAGCAACGAAACGTGTGTTCCGGGATCCGACAGATGTTCTTGGTCAGTTTCTATTCTAGATCTGATAGAGTGAGATACAACCTTCGATAGGTATTATTTTCTTACATCATGAGATAGCATTTTACTAACGCCTTGGCAATTAAACAAAAATAGTTCTTAGTGTATAGACTTATTCGTTCTAATCTGCGCCTTTCCAGGCATAAGCAGTCACTTTCTCTACCACTACATTTCAAAGGTATTTTTGCGATTCCAGTCAGTAGACCTGCCAAACATGTCTCCATCCCACATAGGAAAACGGAGAAAACATGAGTTTGTTTGGTCATATGACTGACATTGTGGTATCTCCAGATTGTATTCATTATATCTGCATAAATGTACTCGAAATGATCTTAACGTAGTGAAAGTTAAGTACAAATTACTCTGTGAGGGTGTAGCAGGTTCCTTAGAAATGTTCGTCCGTGTTGTTTTTAAATCTTTTTATAGTTATTTGTTTGGTATAGACATTCTTAACAACAAACCTATACGTCAATGTATCACCTTGGCACTATCCTTTAGAAATAATTTTAGGACCGAAGTATATGACGATATCAATATATATATCAATGTATACCAGACCAAGTGCAGCGTTGACTACATGAATCTCCTGGGAATCCTCGATGAAAACAGCAAAAGCACTTTTATGTACTTGTGCGGTATTGCTGTGAAAGGTTGTAGATACATATCTACAACATTTCCTGGTAAGTTTTAGCGGGAAACCAGTACCTACGAGTAAACGATAAGTAGCGATTAGTATCACGCGTACATATTTACATAATTCATTAAAATGATGTTTTACGACATACGCAGTGAGAATACTACGAGTAAATATGTGCTAGCAATCTACAAACTAAATACGAAGAAAAACCACGAATATTTTTCGTTGTGTCGTGTGCTCGCAGTACAGAAAAGTATAAGTATATCACACATTTTCCTCGTTTAAACTTAGTGCAGGTAGTTTTCGAATTGATTGCGAGAAATGAGTAGCGCTTGCCCACTAGCTCCTTGGCCGTGATGACACATTCCAAGGTACGCCTAGAATAGTGACTCTTAAGGACTTTAAAGGCTCTTAAGTTCAGCCGTCGGAATACACTGTTAATTGATTAGATTTAGAAGCCGCTTCCAACCGGTCCTTTTAGAAAATTATGGGGGAGGCATATGTTCAGCAGTGGACGTCCTATGGCTGAGGTGATGATGATTCTTTTCTGGAGATTAAAGCCAGAGACCGTATACGTATTACAAGTAATGAGACGGGAAAAGCATTCAGGAGAACAATTTAATAAGCACAACGCTTCCTCATGACAATTGCAGTGCCACCGAGAACATAGAATTGTAGGTTTGCGCGGCTCTGTATTAAGCTTATCGTTAGAGGGACATAACTGTAAAATCGATAAAGCTCTTAAATAAAGATTTAAAAAAGACATTAGTTTTTAAGTCTCTTTCGCTCAGTAAATTTATTTGCAACAAGCCCTTCACTCTATTGACGTACTCGTAGTAATGCTTGCGCACTACTGCTTCACGGTAGAATATCTGGCACTGCAGTGGTACCAACCAAGGCAGCCTCTTGGACAAGAGACCACCTGGTAAGTCGGGTGTCAGGCTCTTAAAACTCGTGTCGCGGCGATCACGATAATTTTTCAGCTCTGTCTCACGGGTTTGTAAAATAACTTAATCGTACGTTATATATATCTATACTAATATTATAAATAGGAAATATTTGTATGTATGTTTGTAACGAATTGGCTCAAAAAGTACTGGACCGATTTCAAAATTATTTCACCATTGGAAAGCTACATTCACCCTGAGTAACATAGGCAATATAAGATTCATCATCATCATCATCATCATCCACCACTGCGCGGGTGAAAACGCGGAGAGCAGCTAGTTTTTTAGATTTAAAAAGCTAGGCAGAAGCTCGCACATCTTTCACCGAAGCGGAGTTGCGTGGAGACAAAAGTAAGCGTGACGTTAACAGCCAATAGGATTACGTTCTAAAGATGTGATGCGAAACAATTTTGAAAAAAACATGTATAATTTTTGTATGTAAGTCTCCTGTCTATCTTTCCTGTAGTGGATACAGAGCCATAGAATAGAAATATATTAAAAATGGTGGCTAAAATGTTTTCGTTGCATTGTTTAGCTGAGACTTTGGTGGTGTCTCTTCACAGAATTGTTTGTGACTGCACATGCAAATGGCATATGATTCAGCCTTGTACAGTTTTATAGCCGTATAAATACTGAACCCTGGTGACAGACGCACTGACATGCACAGTGACTAACAATCGCAGTGTGACCACAACCTGGCAACCCAGTCACAATTTAGAGGTTAAATTAATTTAATTCCGAATAAAATGTAGAATCAGCAAAGTAACATTACTCATAAGGAAAACATAAAAAAGGAAGACTGCGGTTCTGCAATATAGGCCATAGATGGCGGGAAAACCCAACTTCTGCTTAGAACAGATGCATTTTATAACAAGTGGTGAACTGCACTGCCCCCGTAACTCGGAGACATAAAGTTATTAATATAAGTTTTTAAACTATCGTGGTCACAAACATAAGAGGTATTCAAATTATCAACGGGATAATTACCATGTATATTTTCTATGAGTTTCCGATATTTCGGCACTGTTGCAAGCGCCATGATCACGGATGAACTGAGGAATAACAGTAGTGGTGCCTCGCATAACAAACGAGTACGGAAGAGGGTAGACCGTTTCGTCTGCTCGTAAATAAAGTTATTAAGCCTCATGTGCCTGTCATTTCGCTGGCACCCGTACCTTCAAACCACAAGTACAATTTGAATAATTTAATACCGACTTCCATTATAGTCAGTTATTGGAGTGTAACTCAAAAACTACTAGACCGAATTTGATGAAATTAAATGGCACCACACGGGAAGCACCAGCTTTCAAAGAAGAATTTTGAGAATCGGTTCACCCTATCGAAAGTTATGAGGTAACAAACATAAAAAAAACATACAGTCTAATTGAGTACCTCCATCTTTATGGAAGTCGGTACAAAATACATTATTGCAAATATTACTGATTCACAGTAGGAAAAGGTATGGTGGAAGTTCTTCCTCGGACGAACTCAATCACCAAGAGTTCTACCGATCTTGAATGAAATCACTGATTTCCTTTAAATGTCTTAGATTTCTGCTTCTTCAAATTTTGACGCGGATTATTAACCATTAAGTGTTATTAACGAGTGAAGGCAAATTCAAAATCATGAAACCTATGCGCTCTACTCGTCAACGCCTTAGAAATTTTAGTTTAGTTTCAATAATATTTATTAACGCTGCTTAACTTTAAATGACATTATTCAGCAATGCACAAAGAATAACTGTACTAAATGATGTCATTTAAATTTGAGCAGCGTTTATATGTAATGCCGTAAAAGGAAGACTGAGCGTAGCCACAAGTGCATCGGATTAAGTTTGGCGATAATTGGTCCACAATTACGAGCAGAAAGTATGTATCCGCGTTTATAGCACGGATATATAAGAAAAAACAAGTCCAACAAGAGACATGGGTTTCAATATGTAACTGTAAAAACCATTAACAAACTTCAATAGGTAACAAGAATAAATTGAACAAATTAACATACTTCTGGCAAGCTGTCACTCTGCCACCCATAAAATGTAATATTTGTAGTACCTAAGTAGAAACATTGTAAACATCTATATAAAAAGAATCGCCCCGATTTTCTTGCCGCTTCTTCTCGGTGGGCTCTATATATTTCGGAACGCGGCGGTAGAGTCTTTAAAGGAGATTATAATGAAAAATTCACGTTCATAAGTTCGTCTTTGATGCCTAAATTGAATAAATGATTTTGACTTTGACTTCGAATTTGAAATGGAATAAAATTTTAAAAAGAAGTAAGCAAGGATTATAACGCGTTCATAACCACTCATTTACCAAAGATATGAAGAGATTACTAATTTAAACATAAGCCTGGTTAACAGAAGACAGTTTGCTTAAATAAAGGTCAATATTTGGATAGGCGTGCATAATGATGATCTTATTAAAATAATTCTACTGCAGCGTCTAACATACAATTCATATATGTTGGTATTAGTAATAAACTAGAGTTTAGACTTCTAACTATTATTAATAAGCTATATTATTTTAGATGCAATGCTTATTGCTAAGTGATGTGAGCGAACGAGGCATAGAGTGCGGTCCCAATCAAGCTATAATCAATATTAGCGCGATAACAGTCGGTCCCTTTCACCGTGAACGTGATTATGATGGCCCACGTTACGTCATCGATGAAGTCTTAAATGCCGCCATATTGACGATTACTTAAACCACGCTCTACACCAAAATCGTCGTAGGCGTTCTGTCAAAAGTGACAGGTGTTTTGTTTGATTCTACAAGGTCTTTACTGTTTTGTCCCTTGTTTTTCATGTAAAAGTTGTAAAAGTCAGTCCATATCTTTCTTTTTAATCTACACACACCACACAATTAACCTTCACACTATGCACTTGTTTTTTGCGCGCGTACGGTTGCTAGTTATTGCTACAACTCTGGTCCGATTGATCTACACGCTCACAGTGCCACGAGCTGTCAAAATCGCGATATTTGTCTCGGACCGGCTTTGGTAGACGATATCTCTGTGAGCAAAGATATCGCGAAACGGACCGCAGGGATAGACAACGTGCGTCGCACTAGCCAGTACTGAATGTGCTTCTAGGGCATGTCCGCAGGTATCTAGCACCACTTCAGCAGCAGGGTCACTTCTAGTATACTAACCTTTGTTAAACATCGAAAAGTTATTTTTGCTTGTTTAAGAACGAAATCCCCGACCGCAAACCATACGCTGCTTACTATATGCTTGTTCTTTAAATTAGAACGTAACATTTTGGGTTCGTCTGAATCGCACTTTACTTACGCTGATGTCACTTACAATAAATGCTTGGAAAATAGAACAAAGTTCGATGTCTAATAATTCCTCGTGACTTGCAAATATTGTACATATAAATGACTTGAAGACTTCCATATAAAGACAATCCTAAAATTGGAAATTGTCATTTCAGCTACCACTGCAGTGATTATATGAGTCATTCATTGTACATAGCTGACAGTCGGGTTGCTAGAGGTTTTATGGGAAGAAACCACTTTGGAATAAACTTAAACGTTACCTTATCAAAGTCAAAGTCAAAGTCAAAATCATTTATTCAATTTAGGCATCAAAGACGCACTTATGAACGTCAACTTTTCATTATAATGTAATTTAAAGACTCTAACGCCGCGTTCCAAAATATATAGAACCCACCGAGAAGAAGCGGCAAGAAACTCGGGGCCATTCTTTTTATATGGATGTTTACAATGTTTCTACTTAGGTACTACAAATATTACATTTTATGGGTGGCAGAGAGACAGCTTGCCAGAAGTGGAGTAATCCAAGCATCTTTATCTTCTATATAATGTCGAACTTTATAGTAAGCTTTTTTTATTAAAACGTTTTTTACAGTCAACTTGAATTTACCCTCTGTGAGCTCAGTTATGTGCTTTGGGATTTTATTGTAAAAACGTACACAATTTCCTAGGAATGACTTATTATTCTTCGCAAGTCTAAAACTAGGTACAGCTATCCTATTTGTATTTCTGGTATTAAAAGTGTGGTGATCACTATTTAACTTATATTTATGTAAATTTTTACGAACATACATTATATTTTCAAATACATATAAGGAAGGCAACGTTAATATATTGATTTCTTTAAATAAATCTCTCAAAGATTCACGGGGACCCATTTCGTATATAGCTCGAATAGCACGTTTCTGTAGGATAAAGATGGTCTCTATATCAGCCGCTGAACCCCATAGCAATATCCCATATGACATTACGCTGTGGAAATATGCAAAATACACTAACTGTGCGCAGTAGACATATGACACTGACATTATGACACTGAAACAGATGATTTTTTTATTCACGACCCTTTTGACTCTCATGATAGCCCGTGGATTACATATCATCTGACTAGATTCGAACCCTGTGTCTTCCAACGGTATATGCGCCACGCCATGCTCGCTAAGCCACCGATGCACCCATTCGAGCATCGAATTAATCTCTCTAGTTTATTTTAACAAGAGTTTTAACAAACACTTAATTTTTCGTATCAATGTCGCAAGCTTTTATACTTCTCTACTGACTTCCGAAAAGGAGGAGGTACTGAATTCGATTTTTCATTTTATGTTTGTTAATACCTCATAACTTTCGACTGGGTGAACCGATTTCCAAAATTCATTTCGAAAATTTTTGTTTGAAAGCTGGTGCTTCCCGTGTGGTCCTATGTAAATTTTATCAAATTCGGTCCAGTATTTTTTGAGTTACACTCCAATAACTGATTTTTACCAAAGTAATGGAATGGAAGCATTAAATTTATCAAATTGCACTTGTATTATACGATTTTTGAAGCACTAACGCCTGCATAGCGTAACAATATTTGGCTGGCAATTATATATGTATATAAAATATTTTAACATATTTTACTTTACAACTCTGCTCCCTGTTAATACTCTATCCAGTGGCCGAAGACATAATTAAAACAACAGTAAAAACGGTAACAAACATGGACGTTAAATTGTTCTCTCTGGAGACACAGAAATCTTAAAAATCATAGATTTTTAGACTATTGCTAATACGACTATAACACTCAGTTTTTGGTTATCTATAGTTATATCCCATTAATATTATAAAAGTGATAGTTTGTATGTAAGAATGTTTGTAACTCAATCACGCCAAAAAATGTGAGTGGATTTGGATGTTTTTTTTTGTTTTTTAATATGGGACAATACTCACACAAAGGTCTTCAAGTCCCAAACTAGGCAGAGCCTGTACTATGGTAACCTGATGACTGATATTACATACTTATATATGATATTAAATACTTCAATTAAATATAAACACCCAGACACAGATCAAACAGACATGTTCATGCACACAAATGTTTGACATGTCCGGGGATCGAACCCGGGACCAGCGGCTCAGAAGGCAGGGTGCGACCAACTGCGCCAACCGGCCTGTCTATAATATGGAGTGGAGATGGTTAGTAGGTTATCTTTACCTTTCATTCCGATTCAAAGAGTAGTTCCCGCTAGGGATCGCGTTGACCTTAATTCATGCGAACGAAATCGCGAGCATAAACTAGTTATAGTATATGGATAGATAGAAATCTTCAACAAAATAAGAACATTTTGACAAAATAAACTCAATAATCCAAAATAATAACTGTAATTTGGTATCATTACTACATTTCCTGTATCAGATACAAAAGAAAGTGGAGCCACTGAACCAGCAGAAAAACTCTTAAAAATACAACTTAATTCGTAGATAAGTACACAATAATATAAATCTATTCGCAGAATTGTAGTGAGTGTTACTCGTAGTGCGAACACTTTCCTTTAATTTTGCCGTATCAGCTATCGTTACAATTATTTTAAAGTGCCTACATACTTAGGTAGCTGTTTGCTAACGAGTTGGCACTTATACCATGCGTTATAGAAAGTGGTGATGAGTTCAATTAAGGACAGCATTAACTGTTCAGCATTTTTATACAACATCCACACAAGTTGTGCAGGTCCCAAACTAGGCAGAGCAAGTAGAGGTCAAACAAACATGTTCATGCACACAAACCGTTGACCTGTCCGCGGGGCAAACCCGGGACTAGCGCCTCTTACTGTTCGAATTTCATTTCATTGATTTATTTCTTGAGTGGAAATAGTTGCAGAAAATTCCCTCCCTTGGGATGCGAATCGTAAAAGACAAAAAAAACCCAATTAGGCAGTTTTCTCACTGCCGTCGAGTAAGCGACTAACTATCGGCAATTTTCTCGTTCAAGAAACGTACAACTTATAAACGTACACAAGAAATACAGTACGTGTAAACAAAAGAGATGCCTATATAAATAGTAGATCGCTGACTGTTCACACTGCCGGTGCCTAGGATTCGCTCGCTAGTTTGTCGCTGAGCGACAAACTAGCGCCGAGAGAGGATTTTGGCAGGACTGTACGCTCGGCCGCCACGAGTGAGTAGCGAGAGTAATCACCCGTCGCACTCGCGCACTCGCTCATAACTCGCCCAGCGACAAAACTATCGAAACTACACATTCGCTTCCCGCTGCTCGCCAACTCGTTTCTTCTTCCTAGCTCTGCTCGCTTCTCGTTCATCGTCGGCGGTGGGACAACTGCCTAAAGATGGTTTTAAATATGATTATCAAATATCCTCGTCAAGCTCAAGCAGCTAATAAACACACGCATTGATTAATATTTCATAAATATATAATATTACTGAATAATATAGCTTAACAACTAATTTGCACTATATGCATAAATAATAATAATTGGTCTATCTGCCATATTCAAATCAGTTGCATAATAGAACACTGTTTAAGAAAATTATGTTATATTATGAAACCTGCCTGTGCATTTGTTGAACACTTCCCGCTACTGCTTCTATGCAAAATGTTTAATAACTCTTGACTTACTCATTTGAAACATGTTTATTATTTATTATTGCAAACTTTATTTATCATATCTTTATTTAAGGCCCGGCATCCATCTTACCGGAGATAGGCGAAGAAGTGAGAAGCCATCTTCGCTTAGGGCACTATCAATAATAATAATAAAAACAGAACAGGGGCGACTTTGGGGCGAGCCGTCGGTGAGTGGCGACACCGTGGACTCAAATTCTCCATGGGGCTAAATGAGACCCCAGACCACGGCTTATCTTAATCGGCTATCCGGAGGATTGTATATATATCCAGTGATGGCTGCCTTTATGCATTGAGGCCCGTTTAGTAGACTCACCATCTGCCTAAAAATATTTATCATGAAACTAAAACCGGCAGGTTCCGCAGTCTCCCTTAATATTATTATCATATTTATTTCACGATCTCGACAAATTAATCAGGACAAAAGCATTAGTGAGGATGTGACCAACACTTAGATGTAATATATGTATATACAATGAGGTATAAAAACCACAACATGTTTACATGTAGGGCTATTGACATGAAATAATAGTGTTTAACAACTTTTAGTATAATGTTCAAAATTTCAAGTAAATATAGAGTGTTTGGTAGAGGGTCCCACAAACCAAATGAGCGTGTTCGGGGACTTGGAGAATACAAGTTGGCCAAAAAAAATCCCCCAGCTACCCATTTTTTTTTTGTGAATTTTTCTTTTTTGAAATTGTACCTATTTACCACCATAACATTTGTAAAATCTGTTTTAGACCGGATGTTTTTAGTTGAATTTGGTCTCTAATACACCTTCAGGCCACGTAAAGCAAAATTGGATACAAAACAGAGCTAACTGATTTAGAGCTCATAGAGTGAAAATATGAAATAAATTTTACCTCATAGTTCAACT
This sequence comes from Selenia dentaria, assembly GCA_917880725.1. Taxonomy (NCBI): domain Eukaryota; kingdom Metazoa; phylum Arthropoda; class Insecta; order Lepidoptera; family Geometridae; genus Selenia; species Selenia dentaria. The sequence continues at coordinate 2,310,604 of OU862885.1, read as the reverse complement.
TTCACAGTGATAAAAAAACCCACTAGCAAGCTTTTTTAGAAAAAAAAGGAAAAAAATTGGGGGTCGGAGATTTTTTTTGGCCAACTTGTATTCTCCAAGTGGGCCCCCGAACACGCTCATTTGGTTTGTTGGTCCCTCTACCAAATACCCTGTAAATTGTCCATGCCGAAGTATTCAGAGTTATAATGAAACACTCAAATAGACAAAACCACGGATTTATTCTTCCTGAATCCGTGGGCAAAACTGATCAAATTACAACATTATATTAATTTGGCTATAATAGCAATTTGTTGGAATTGACTATTCGTCCATGTAAATTCTACTTGGCTGTTTACATCACATCTCCGCGCTGTAGTCACCCACCCTTACATAGTTGAGTTCATATTTGTTTAAGTCGTAGCTGATCTCGTTATTATTTTTCTAGATTAAAACTGATTACGAAAAAATGTTTTAATTTTCCACATTATGTTCATAGATTTATCAAACACAAACAGGTGTTAAAAAAATCAATTGATATTCCGATATTTTTTTTATTTATATGTATCAGAATACTAATAAGTCGTTCCTAGGAAATTGTGTGCGTTTAAAATCCTAAAACACATAACTGAGCTCGCTAAGGGAATATTCAAGTTGACTGTAAAAACATTTTAATAAAAATATATAAAGTCCGACATTAGGTATACAGAAGACAAATATGCTTGGAATACTCCACTTCTGGCAAGTTGTAATCTGCCACCCATAAATGTAATTATAGTAGTACCTAAGTAGTAATATTGTAAAAATCGATATGAAATGGGCCCGAATTTCTTGCCGCTTCTTCTCGGTAGGCTCTATATATTTTGGAACACGGCGGTAGAGTCTTTAAAGTACATTTTAATGAATAATTGACGTTCATAAGTGCGTTTGATGCCTAAATTGAATAAATGATTTTGACTTTGACTTTGAATACATTTGTTTTTTTTAAGTACTTACCTAATGTCTGCATTTTGAAGTAGACAGGCGCTGCTGCTACTATATCTTTGGGATAGAGGGCTCATAACATAGTTAACATTTCGTTCGGTTACGATTCTTCGAGACTGTACAATAAGAGGACCGTCGTGGCGTTACGGTAAACTAACATTCAGCCGTGAGATTCTCTAAAAGCAAACATCGTTGCATCTTTGACAAAATCCGTGAAACAAAACACGAGATGACAAGGAACGAGAGATGAAAAAACAACCTTATGTACAAGGGCGATATCTCATAAAGTATTTAATTAAATTTATTAATTAAATAATTAATAAATTATATAATATAAATTAATAAATTAATTTATAATTAAATTTTTGTTTATTTATTGTATTATAATTTGAAAATTTTAATTGAATAATGATATATAATTTTGTAATTTTAATTTGTAATTTTAACATATGGACATGGTCTGAAATAAATGAATATTATTATTATTATTATTATTATTCACATTATTTATTTCCTTTTCTTAAAATTAAATTTTTTACAATATTTCTATATACAATAAAAAATAATAAATAAAAAACATTGTAAAAAACCTAATCCTAGATTGCCATCGGCAGCGGGGCATGACCCAAACTACCAGTGGTTAGGGCTGCAGACTGAGGAACCTCCTGACAATACGTGCCGTGTCAAGAAGTACTGCCTTCTGTATCTGTCCCTTGATCCAACCGTCTAGCGAAAGCCTCTTAAGATGTTGGTCGAGGCTTTTTGCTATAAGGCCGTTTGCTGAAACTACTATCGGAACAATTATTGTCGAATCAACATCCCACATGGCGGTCACCTCATGAGCTAAGTCTAGGTACTTGCTAAGCTTGTCCTTCTCAGCCTTCACGAGGTTCTCATCATGAGGAATGGTGACTATTATTATTATTATTATTTGACATCGGTGAGCTCGTCGACGAATCATTTCAGAATCGCAGGGCTGATTGTTATATGGCAGCACAATCTAGCTATGGTCTGTCCGTCACGAAAATATCAAGTGTGAACTTCGACTCAATAAATCTATAAAACAGTAAATTAGCAGCAATTATTATAATTCCGTTTTTTTTATTTACGCGTATTAAAACAGTAAATTAGCAAAAGCGTGATATCAATTCGTAGGACGCTTGTCTTTTGGCATAGACTCTAATATATTCGTTTATAATAATTACGATGCATTTGATGCTATAAAGTCGTTGCGTGGTTTTTGTATTCGACGGAGCCAAGGGATCTGCTACAGCGTAGTTACCTACGACAGGACATCCTATGGAGCCAAGGGATGTATCTGCTACAGCGTAGCAAACTACGAAGGGGTACCCCGTCGAACCAAGCGATGTATCTGCTACGGCGTAGCAATCTACGAAGGGAAATCCTTTGGAGCCAAGGGATGTAATCTGCTACATACAGCGTAGCAAGCTATGAAGGGGCATCTCGTCGAAATTAACTTAAACAATAAAAACTGGTAAGCAAGCAGTACAAGTTGCTTCTTGCGTAAGAGGTACCACCGCGTAAATACACATTCCTTAAACACTGTGGGTAAGCACAAGTTTGTCTAAGATTTTATAAATACGTAGCTAACAAGATATAAACCATAAAAAATATATATTATTGGTAAATAATTAGAATATTATGAACATTTCTTACATTTTTTAGAAGAAAGTGGGCTATGGTTTACTACGACATTGTTTATATACATATCTATATACGTAGATATATATATATATGTAGAGTTAAGTACATATCTGATTCAATGGATTTCTCGTGAAAATAATAATACAAACATCCAGCCAAAGAGTCATATTTTAATTTTATGGTATTATTGGGAAATGTGATAATGTAAGCATCGAAAAAGTTTACATTATGGGTTCACTACTATAGCAGAATTTCTCCCCGCCAGTTGGAATGATGTTTAGTTTATTAATATCAAAGTGTTAAACAGTTAAAGACTGGACCAGAATAACATCGCCAAATTTGGCGCGTGTTAAAATAGATAAAAAGGGAATAGTTTCATGTAAAAGCGTTAACTTGGTATAAATAGACATGTTCATCGTGAAAATCACATAATACCAAAGTCTTGCATGATAACGCTAATAATGCCAAATTAGTGGTTTCCCTGGGGTTTCTCGAATCACTAAACATCTGCTTTACTTTATATTATCTGTAGCCAAGGTGAAATTTGTACATGAAAGATTATTTAGCAAAAACATGATTAAATGAAAGTCTCAGAATACAAAAAAGATTTTTTTTATTGTTTGCCTGTCTGTCTGTACATATGTGACTTCATCACGCAAAAACTACTGGTTCGATTTTGATGCAATTTATAGTATATTCTTTAGAGTCCTGAGCGGATTTTTATCATTGTTTCATCAAAATCGGCTCATCCAAAAAGAAGTTACAGGCATTTGGCGTTTCTCGGGATTATTTTGTTCTTCGGCCCATGAGAGACTCTAAACAAAACAATTATAGGAAGCGTGAGCCTACCGATGCATAAGTAAACACTGTTATAAGGCTCTACAACTCTCCGGGTTCACCAATAAGTAACGGGAAGAACAAATAAGTACTGTCAAGATATATCACATCATTAAAAAAGTTATTTTTAAATAATGGCTATTTAATATATAAAAAAAATTTGTTATAATGTGATATTTCTTTAGGTATTATTTACGCACACGTATAGCATAACGTTAAAAATGTCAATGAAATTTGGTACCAATTGGTTGGATTTAGAACCAATCTGATTCAGTCACGCGCCGTCGTCGCTAAAACATGTCACTGGAGATAAAACAAATAAATAACACAACTCTGTAATGCATCTAACAGTATGCATTATAAGAAAAGGAACATATTTTTGGTATAATACAATTTTCGGAAAAACCCAATACTTAACACATTTTCTGACTTAAGACTTAAAACCGGATCCTCGCAATTAGAACTAAAAACCATTTTAAAAGTAGGTAATATTATTTATCAGGTATGATATTTAGAATGTGTGGAGAGTTGAGCTAAAATTAATGTAATTAATTCACTCATGTATTTAATTACACATAATCTTAACATATAAAAACTAAGATTGCAGATATATAAAAAGCAATTTGCTCATAAGCTGTTTTTAAATGTAAGGAAAACAGCGAAAATAAGTTTAAGAAAATTTCATATATGGAATTCCGTTAAACCACGGTTAAAACTCGGGACAATATTTAGTCCGCGTTTTAAATTAAGGCGGATTGTATCTGCATCAAGAACTATGGAAAGAAGACATTATTGATTTATCGAGCTGTTTAATGATTTACCAAACGATGTCAAAACTAAACAGAATATAATAGTATATTGTGCAATACATAGATACATACATATACAATACAATACAATACAATAATACTTTATTGAACACCAAGCTTATAAAAGAAAACAAATAAGAATATTTTACAAAACAGTTTGTACTCGTACAATGGGCGGCCTTATCGCTATAAGCAATTTCTTACAGGCAACCGTTACATAAAAAGTTACATATTGCAACAAGTACCAGGGAATAATGATCGCTAAAGTAGTTAATTATAGTATCTTGTATCTCGTTGTAAAATATGTACCTATTTCTATATACTTTGTATTACCTATTCATTCATCAACTCTATCAGTCCTACGATATATAAAATGAAAACTTATCTGTAATATTGATTTATATGGAAACGAATGATTCGTGGTGACATGCGAGTTTGTCGAGATTTGAATGCACTCAAAATCATTTATTCCATTTAGGCCTATGACTAGTTCATAATTACTTTTAGGATTGTCAGAAATCGTGCAAGTTTATTTACCAACATGATAAACTGAAAAAATCCGTAACGTCACAAGAGTAGCGTTCAGTCGCGTTCTAACCATAGCAATTAGCACCCACCGCCTGCGTCTCATCGTTATCTAGCGTCGGCTCAGTAAAAGTTATGACAACAATAATGCATTATAAAACAAGCTGTTCCGACCAAAAGCCGATTCAGTTCGCGCCAGAACGCCGCAAGGTCAAGACTGTATGGGCTCTTTCGAAAACAGTCGATCGCCAGCCTGAACTCGGCAATCACATCACCAACAATTATTTAAAAAAATAAACCCAACAAAAGCGTATGAGTTCTTGATTAAAATAAACAAATATCTCGTGTGGCCAGCACGTGTCGTTCTAAATTTGAACACGGGAGAGATTCGAACGTGAGTTTTCCCGCGCTCGCGTGTGCCAAAACAGTTTCAGTGTCGGAAAAACAGTTTTTATTTTATTCAGGAATTAACAAAAGTGTGCTGATTGTCTGTAATTTGCCGTCAAGTTGGGGGGCTTCGGCGACATTGATACAGAGTAAGTATTGCTGTTTATAATGTCTAATGTGTAGATCAATACTTTTAATTAGGTTATTGTGATAAGCAAATGAACCGGCCGCGAAAGCACGTGCTGCGGCGGTGAAGAAGAGGACATTTTATAAATAAAACTCACTCCACTTAAATTTAAATTTAGAAACAGGATATATAACAAGAATATATATATATATAGTAAATACCCGGTTTCTACTATTAGATTTTTGAAGTGCAAGTGCAGTTTTTTGAAGTGCACTATGTATTATTTTTATTTATTTAATGTTTTTATATTATTATTATCCTCTTCAATAGACACAATCATACACCGCATCAGTCTCGATTAATATCAGATGTGACAATTGGTGCAAAGAAGCTTATTTTAATACATAATAATTCACTCTCAATATATAAAATGTACTTTACAAATACTGTCTTTGTTTATTTAAAACACCACGCACGATTTGTTTTCACGTTTAGTGCTCACAATGGATTATTATATTTTTGGGTAGCATATTAATACATGCGAAATTAAACTGAACACGTATGTTTTTTAACTTCCGGTGAATGCAATGATTATCACTATTTCCGGTCGTGGAGGTGCCAGTACGTAGCATAGACAAAGAATAATAGTAGGTACTCTTTGCGTAAAATATCGGCTGTAAATTATAATGATAAAGTTACAATGGGTAGATATTTGTTTACATAACAAAGATAAGTTTCTTGCAATTTTAATTGTTTTACAGTTTTTTTTTAAATGTCAACATATCAACCTTCCGTGACTTTGTCTCGTAACTAACATTTTAACTTTTAGTAATTTATTCTATTCAGGAGGTTATTATGAATGTTAACTATTAATGAATGTACTTCAAATGACTCTACCGCGTTCCAAAATTAATGTAGTCACTACTGATATGGCGGTAGTAAGTTAATAATCTTCCCACCCTTATCCTACCCATAGAGGTGGGTCTATCATATGTTGCGTTCCCCACATGTGCACATACTGGTAAAGGTTTTACCAGTATGGCCGCTTTCTTGACGCCAAACCTCATATGAGTAGTACGTAACTACAGATAGTAATTGTTGCCTGACTCCAAATCCACAAATTTCTTGATTAAGTAGTATAATGGGAAATAGCTATTTTTTTATTAAAATAAAATCGCAGCATTTTCATCGTAGAGTTCATCATCACTCTATGATGAATGATACATGGATCTTATTATAACTGCAGTGTGTAATTAAATAGCAATATTTTTAGTAATAACATGATGACGAAGATATGCCCAACGGCCGTTGTTTTAGAATGTCTACTGGTACCATTAACTAAGGTATAAATAAGTAAAGAATATCCTCACTCTTATCACTTACGCATCACTGACACTTTGTCTTGCGTCACATTAAATTAAAAGCCAACCGTAAGTACATAGAGTACCAACATAGCAACATATTACTGGCTCGGACGCGGCCATGCTGTTTTCTTCTCGTGTTCCCTCACAAGTTAACAGTATGGAAATGTGTACGAAACCCGTTACACACTTAACACATAAACACTATGACGATGATAATCGTATCAAAACTGCTCCACCAGGACTTGATTGAAATACAGCTGCTGGAGACGCAGCATTAAAAAACAGAAGAAAAAAAGACGGAAAGAATAAAATTTACCTTTTTTTAAAAGACATATTTATGAGTACATATTTACGTAGACTTCTAGAATACTAGACTTCTGTCTCACTTTTAAAATAAAAGTCGAGTAACGAACTTTTTTTTTAAATACATAGGAAAAGACAGATAGTAAAAGAAGACAGGCATATAGATAGACGAAAGACGATAAAACAGACCGAAACAGACAGATAAAATCATTTTCTAACAAGTACAATTTGAAAAATTTAATACCGACCTCCATTCTATTCAGTTCTTGCATTGTATCTCAAAATTTACTGGACCTAATTTGATGAAATTTAAATGGGACCACAGGGGAAGCACCAGCTTTCAAAACAAAAAAATTCACCCAATAGAAAGTTATGAGGTAACAAACATAAACAAACAGTCGAATTGAGTACCTATTCCTTTTTTGGAAGTCGCTAGAAAAAGAGACATAAGTACAGAAAACAAAACAGGAGAAACGGACAGGCGATAGACACATATAAATTGCGATTTATAAGTAATAGAGGGTGAAACAAAGTGTGAGCTAAAGGTGAACGATTCAATCACGCCCAGGTGACGTTGTGTGGGTTTAATTCCGTCCGATTCTGTCCGCTTCCGACACGGCTTGTTCTGCAAATTGTCGTACGCGCGCGAGAACGTGCGATACGGCCATGTAAGGAGAAAACAGCATGTGCATGGACGATTTAAAACATGACATAATTGAACTTATCGTAGCGTCCAGATTATATAATCATACGGGACAACATCCACACCGGGTCTGCAGGTCACAAACTACTCGTAGGCGGAGCGTGTACTATGGTCACCTGATAACTGATATACATACTTATATACATATACACACCCAGATCAAACTTGATGTTCATGCACACAAGTGTTTGACCTCTCCGGGGATCGAGGTCCGAACCGGCGACTTCAGGTTTCAGGGTTGCCACCCTATGTTAAAATAAATTACCACTACCACTTGGACACAATTGAAAGAAACAGTTTCTATGATACATCAATATTGCAAATACAATTAAGTTCTTATTACAAGAGTTTTAAGGGTTTTATCACGAAATATAATTCATAAACAGTAAACAGTTTGCAGATATCAAATTTGATAAATAACATTATTAATAAGTGGATAGGTTTGTTACAATCTCATTATTCCTTCACTTTTCATACTTTTAGGATATTAAATAATAACTCGTAACACATATATATATAACCTACAATTACTTTTCCTGAATGACTGCCTGATTAATCAATGCCGAGCCTTAACAGTAAGGCTACAAACTTGAAATGTTGGCAGGTATAGCATTTTAAGTTAATAAATATACATTTAGGATTTTCGAAATTTTCACCTTTGATTATTTTCCCCCTGTAAATTCAACTTAAATATTAAATATAATAATAATCTCCCGTAGACCAAAATAGTGAAGCCGCTGGCGGCCAGTTAATTAACACAAATGTATATTTGCTGTAAACAATTACTTCCTTATACTTCGAACTACCTAGTTCTATAATTATCCACAAAAACTGTTACTAAGTACATTAAAAGAATAATCAAATAAAAAAGAAAGAAATAAAAATCCTTTAATAAAAACTGTCACAAAATTAGAAGACACAAGTGAACGATAGTATGCCAATGAAACTAGAACAAGTATCAAGTAGTATACACAAAAACCTGCTAACGACTTCGTAAGCACCAGAATGACCAAGAAATTTCTCATGTGAATCATCGAAATTGACATCTATGCCGGTTATGCATTTTACACTTTACATTTAGAATCGTGTATAAATACTAGCTGCTCCCCGCGGTTTCACCGGCATGGTGATGGATGATGATTAATATTATTATATAGTCCTTCCCGGGATTCATCTATCTTCTTGCAAAATTTCACAACGATCCGTTCAGACGTTAAGTCGCGAAAAGATAACAAACAAGTACAATTTTAAAGTTTAATATTGACTTCCATTCTATTCAGTTATTGGAGTGTAACTCAAAAAATACTAGACTGAATTTGATGAAATTTTAAAGGGACCACACGGGAAGCACCAGCTTTCAAACAAAAAAAGTCTTTTGAGAATCGGTCTACCTAATCAAAAGTAATAGACTCGGTAGACAAACAGAGTTTTTGCATAATATTAAAGTAGGAATAAATTAAGCCTCTTTTAGCGCAGGAGATAGCCTTGGTTGGTACCACCTCAGTGCCAGATATGCCTGAAAGCAGTAGCGTGCATATATGTGAAATTAAGACACGATTGAGATTCAACTCTCGGGCTGACAATATATTTGTTTTTCAAAAGCATGAATGTTATACGGATCATAAGTTTAGTTAAACAGCAAATATACTCTTGTAAAATAAGGATTGTACATCCTTTATATAACCGATTATTACAAGAAAAATGTACAACAGTTTTTTCATTAAGATTTTTATGTCTGTAAATAACGATTATGTACTGAAAGCATAGTTCTAGACTTTTAGCTGAGGCTTAATATATAAAAAAAAATAATGAATTCTAAATCGGTTTTTAAATCTTATGTTTTCAATTACCATATTTCATGTCAATATTTTATGATATTAAATTATATATAAATGATAAATATACATGCAGAACTTGTATTTTGATCGGCTATAATATTTAACATGACAATATATTTTAATGAGTTTATATATGTATCGACCAACATGTGAATACTAATATGGACTATTATATATTAATCTACAGCTAAAGAAAAAACAAATTGTTAGAAAAAGATGTCAGTTTTTGCGAAAAGGTTATTGTAAAGTGTGAGTAAAACATATATTTATTAGGCTACTAGTATACGGGTGTTTTTTTTTTGAGAAGGGCGGTAATGCCTAAGTGCAAAACCATAAGAGAACCATTCTGTGTATGAAACATACTTCCAATACTGAAGTGTGCAATCCCTACTTTACATCTTCATCATCATCATCTTAGCCGTAGTACTTCCAATGCTGAACATATTCTTCTACAATACTTGCCTGCTACTTATGAACGCTGGACACTAATGATACGTATTTTTGTGCATAACTCAAAAGCTTTATAACCAAATCGTTGATGAAATTAGAATGAGACAAACTTGAACCTATCCCACAAAAAATAACCAAAGTTGTTTCACTATCGGGGAAGCAATCGCGTGACATTCAACAAGCATTAACATACAGAGATAAGCTTGTATGTGCAAATATTGAATTTTAAAGTTTGATCTTCATTAGCTTTGTTTCTCTGTAAATTTAAGTCAAATAATTACGGTGAAATAGCGTTTGCCAATTTAGTTTTGTAATATTTATAGACTAGCTGACTATTACAGTTATAACGTTTCATTAATTCGCCCAATTTTGCATTTTTCAAAACAATACGTGCGTGCGTTTAAAAACGTTATTTCATTCATTAAAACTTACCCTAAACGCTTAGACGTTTTAAAAGAAAACTCTCTCAAATTCTCCTACGGGGAATTCTATTACGTTTATATAATGAAGTAATTTTTCCTGACGACCGTTGCCAATATAATATGAACTTACTCGAGCCGTACTTAGCTGGAAGGAAGGCTGTGATTACCAAGATATAGAGCATTAGCTATGCCCTGAAAATCACTAAGTGCGTGATGAAAGATAGCTCTTGCAACTAGCGGGGTATACAGCCAGTTGCATGACACTACAACAAACAATAGGTATTGTATATAAATAGAGATTGCAATGATATTATACCTGTATCGTACTTTAGATATATCGTGAGCTACGGAAGTAATAATATTATACGCAAACATCGTTTGAATGTTTGTTATTTTGAAACGTATTTAAACAATGATTTGTTATAGTAGCTTTCATTGGCCACGCCTTAAACAAAGTATAACAAATCTAATAAACTGATTCTTGACTGATTGACTGATTAATGACAGATTCTTTTTTGTACGCTAATTTGTTAGTTTGTTTGTCTTGGTACTTATTGTACCGCATAGAAGATTATATAGAGACGCGATAAGCGATAGAGGTGAAACTTGGGCAATTAGCTAGGTAAGCGACCACAAAGGTTATTATGGCTTTTTAGGGGCAACAAAATAAATGTCAGATTCATCATTAGTTACGGGTTATGCCTGGATTTTATACATACTAGATACTTCACCAGCGGCTTCGCCCGCTTGGTCTATGTCAGATACAAAGCCACGGAAATCGATTGAAATTAAAAGATCTTTTAGAGGTGAAATTTCAAAAAAAAACATTCCTAAGTAAATGCTTACAATAAAACTGTCAAAATGATATGTTTGTCGCGTTCATATAATACCATAATTATACATATACATTGTGTGACACATACAGACACGAGGCGAGCGACTACGCCTGATGGCAATCGCCACATCACGTCTGCTTATAACAGTAGCCGTCTGTCACTCGAATAGTTGTCGATTGCAAATCGTCCAGTACTTCCAGCCGTGCGATTCTCTAATGATTCGTCGATGCGTTCGTCTACGAGCTCACCGATGTCAAACACTTTATGAGATATCGCCCTTGTACACAAGGTTGTCTTTCCAACGTTTCTTGTCATCTCGTTGTATCACGGATGTTGTCACAGATGCAACGATGTTTGCTCTTTGAGAATCACACGGCAGTAGTTCACTGCTACAGTACCTTTCAGAAGTAGCGCATGTCCTGTATATCAATGCGATGGTAAAACAATTCCTTGCTTGGGTTTCTTCGCCTCTTCCGATTCGCATTTGACGGAGGATGGAAAACTATTCACCGTTATCCCAATGATACTGATTATGATGAAGCATCAGCACGGCTATTATGTATCTTAGTTGCTAACAAATGTTGATTGAAATCTAAAAATGGTGGCTCTATGTCAGTTTTGTCAACTCCAGTCATCCATTACTAACATTTTTTATTGGTTGAATTGTCAAAACTGACATAGAGTCACCATTTTCAAGATTTCAATTAACATTTGTTTGCAACTGAGATACATAATAGCCTTGCTGGTGCTTCATCATAATCTAGTACGATTCAACATCACAATTGTGGCATCTCTCTCTCTTTCCCGCATGACTGAGGATCGTAATCATCACGGCAGCACTTTGGATCTGACGAACTGTCTCCATTGGCTCCGGTCCGTGGCCATCTCCACCGCGGTGTAGAAGCGGAACGTTGGTGTTTCTTCCAGTTGGTCAGACAACCTGGTCGGAGACGGGCCTCGTGATCGTTTCCCTTCCACGTTTCCCACCACAATGACCTTTTCCAAGCTGCTGTCGCCTTGTCTGGCGATGTGGCCAAATTGGCCAAATCAGTCAGACTATGACATAAAGTAGACAATCGGTCCTTAATTTTTAATTGTGGCAGAATTGAGAAATATCAACATCTCAATTCTGGTATAGTACGAATAAAAACCAATCTGATGTCATTATAACATTTTAACGAATAGAATCAAGTAAACAAAAATATCGTGACGTTTGCATATTTACGCGTTTCAGATAATTTTGAACACAAAATGTGCGATAGGACATGTTTAGATCCGAATGAGTAACGACCGATGATGATGTTAAATAATTTCATTGTTTACATTAAACTTTAAATAACTCTAATACGTAAACTAATGTTGTTATTTACTTAGTCATGTTTAAGATAAGAAGTATCGGAAGTATCTGCACTGATGATGCTTATTCAAAATATAAACTGTATATTTTAATCATTAACATGTTTAATTAGCTAATTAATGTAATTAAAGATAATAACAGAACCCATGGGCATTGGTAATTAATATCTTTACAGATTTTTGTATTTCTGAGTATGGATGAGAGTGATTAATAAATGGTTTATTCATTAATTACTACTTAGCTAAGTGTAATTTGTTATATGTTAACTGCGCCATCACCTCGCGGTTGCACCCGAATGGTGATGGATAAAAATGATGATGATGAATAACCCTATGTGTTATTTCAACGCCTCACCTATCTACATACCAAACTTCATCCAAATCCGTTCAGCAGTTCTGGCGTGATTGACTAACAAGCCTTCATCCATTCACACATTCGAATTTATAATATTAGTAAATAAAAAAATATAATTACAAGTGCAATTTGAAAAATGTAATACCGACTTTCATTCTATTACTCGTACATTGGTCAAAACCAGTTATTGGAGGACTCAAAAACTCCAGTAGTTTTTGAGTTACTTTGAGTAACTCAAAAACTACTGGACCGATATTGAAAAAAATTAAATGGGACCACACGGGAAGCACCAATAAAAAAATCATTTTAAGAATCGGTTCACCCTATCGTAAGTTATGAGGTAACAAACATTAGAAAAAAAAATAAAGTCGTATTGAGTACCTCCTACTTTTTTTGGAAGTCGGTAGAAAACCAAATATAGCTTATGTCGGGAATAATGTAGCTTTCTTCTGGTGAAAGATTTTCAAAATCGATTTAGTACTCCAAGGGATTACTGTTTACAAACAAACTCACAATCGTTACTTCTTTATATAATACTAGCGACTGCCCGCGACTTCGTTCTCGTAGAATGCTCGGCCTTCGGGCTCGCCATAACCAAAAAAATCGAGAAAGAATAGGAATTTTTCCTTGATTTTTCTTTCATTAACACCTTCTGACAATAATTAACACAATGAAAAAGAATTAGCGAAATTGTTCCATCCGTTACGAGTGATGTGACGACCGAGGGAAATACAGATTAATTTTTATATATGAACATTATATAGTGTGTATTACATACGGAGAGATTATTACAAAATGATTGACGGGCATAATAATTTTTAGTTATCATGAATATATAAAGGTACTTATACTCAAAAACAAACCACGTCTACCTATGTACCATATATATTGCTATATAAGGATCGACTGACATTTCTATGGTAGAGTCGATATTATGTATTCAAGTGACAGAATTATCGTGTATCTTCGTATGACCGATAAATTTAGACATATCAATAAATTATCTTATTTCTTTAGCTATAGCTATCGCACGCGTAGTTACTTAGTGTAGTGTGATATTTTTATTTAACGACACAAGTTTAAAAGTGAAAACATATTTACAACTCTATATGTTTGATCGATGAGCGATGTGCCTCAGTGCTATTGTTTGTGCTACGGCCTCAGTGCTAGACTGAGGCCGTAGCACAAACAATTCGCGAAAAGTATTCGTATCGAAACCGCCAACGCGTCACGCTTCTGCATAAAACTATGAGTTATCTGTGTCACAGTTGAGCTAGATAAATACTAGTTTGCACTGTTTCACGTGAACGACATGTTACGTTACACGCAGTTATTCGTGCTAGGCCCACAGGGGTGAGAGTAGACCACCAATTCAACGATCGCTGCATCGACCCTCAGGGTTGAGTTTTTAGTGAAGGATGAACGTGATGATTACTACAGCATAGTAGTAGAACACATTCAAGTGCCCGCCTGGCTAGGTACCACCCTCAAGTTTAAAAAGCTATCACGAAACACCTGTGGGCCGAGCTTAAGTGTAACGTTATCGTATCGTTTACGTATTCAGTACAAACTGAGTTATCTGTACCCCATATTGTACAGATAAATGACAGCTTGTACTAAATACGTTAACGATGCGATTACGTTACACTTAAACAGATTTTCGTGCTTGGCCCACTGGTCGTATGTTCTGGTCAGTTGTCGCTATTCTAGATTTAATGTGATACCACTTTCAACTCTAATATCACAGATTTTCAAGTGAATTACTAGTTCAACTTTAGTTCAGCATCAGGTATTTAAAAAAACATTCTTGAGATTTTGAAGAAGAAGTGTCGCTGTATAAGTATTTAAAAGAGTTTGAAACTCCTGTGAAAACATTACATTATAACTCCTTTAAAGTCAACCTCTTTTCGCTCTAATTATCTAGTTCACACTCGGTTATTTGGACAAAAAAACAATGATTCTAATAACAAATTGTAACTTTGTAATACCAACGCAGACTCCCTTGGGATTTGTGATATGAACTATTTAATTAATTTATTATGTTTTTTTTACATTAGCCTTTTGGTTCAATTAAAACATACCGTCTAGAGAGTCAGACATAAATATCAAAATATCACAGATGTGTCAATTGGTGAGTATGTATTGCGCTCGCTTAAATGAAACCTTTCCTACGTAGTGATGAATGATATGGCATTGTTTGATAACATCAGTCGTATTTCATGTGCCGAAGTACCAACTAGAACCAAGTGGTACGTTGTATCGGTGTTTGAAACGGGTTTGTATGACGTGGAGATCATTCGCGAGATGACGAGGCGCGGAGAATGTAAGTGCTAATCAGAATCATAATAAAACAGTTTTATGACTAAACAAATAGCTTTATAATCATATATATAACAGTTATTGTATTTCAAAGTCAAAGTCAAAATCATTTATTCAATTAAGGCATCAAAGACGCACTTATGAACGTCAATTTTTCATTATAATGTACTTTAAAGACTCTACCGCCGCGTTCCAAAATATATAGAGCCTACCGAGAAGAAGCGGTAAGAAACTCACGGCCATTATTTATACTCGTATATAGATGTTTACAATGTTTCTACTTAGGTACCACAAATATTAGATTTATGGGTGGCAGAGTGACAGCTTGCCAGAAGTGGAGTATTCCAAGCATCTTGTATTGTAATTCTAGTGAGTTTGACACATATTAAATTATTATTTATTAACCAGCACAACACTCACGTTAGGGATCGAATACGTCTCGCCGGGTTTCAAGCATATCAGATGCTCATCTTCGGGGTGAGTGCGCAGGGGTGTTTGCCAGCTCCCGCTAACATATGTGTTTGGCCGGTAAATAAGTAATAATTTAATATGCGAATATTAAACAAATTATTTATTTAATGCTTCCTTAGACTTTCTCAATTCTTACAAAGTGAAATTGAACAAATTTGAACGGATTTAATCGCGTATAATTTTATATTATTTATGCCGACGTTTCTAACACTTTTTAGTGAACATGGACATTATTAGAATCGTCAATCCTGAGACAGGAACGAAACAAACTAAAATACTTGAGCTGATTGTGATGACGGATTGACGGTTGCACACATATCTAATATAGAGATTTTAGATCTGTGTGCAACCGTCAATCCGTCATCACAAACTATTATGTTAGATTCTGGTCAAGCAAAAGCAATTATATTCAGTTGGCGCAGTTGGTAGCAACTCTTAAACGGACGGGGGTACGGAGGAGGCAGTTCGCTCGCCTCCTCCCTCCTCCGAAGTGGTGTCACTGGTGAAGAGTCGGGGGACTCTTCGCCGGCTTGCAAGACCCCACACGTCTGAGGAGTGCCTTTGGTGAGCAAGGGCATCCCTTCACAGGCGCTGAGGCCCGGTAGAGTTAAGATCAACCCGGGCCTACCGCTGGGCCGAGATGGTGAATGCTAGCGCAACCCTGTCTCGCCCCATTCTGGCGGAGGACTGCTCACGGGGTGGTTTTAGTGGGTCTGAGCCCCAAATTCCGTCAACCCCCGTAACGGAAGGGAAGTGGACAGCATTTCCCCCCATTAAAAAAAAAGAAGTTGGTAGCAACTCTGCCTTCTGAGGCGCCAGTCCCGGCTTCAATCCCCAGACAGATCAAACATTAGTGTGCCTGTACATGTCTGTTTGTCCTGTGTCTGAGTGCGCATATGTATTTAAGTATGTATATCAGTCACCAGGTAACCATACTACAGGCACTGTTTAGCTTAAAGGCTTTCCGTGGATGTTAAAATACATTAGCGGCCTTACTTATAAACGCTGCTTAAATTTAAATAAAGTTATTTAATACAGCGCAGAACATTTTTGATGTGCTCAGTACTAAATCACGTCATTTAAAGTTAGCAGCGATAGATGTTCGAAAGACATGTCCCTATAGTCGTATGCGACAGTAATACAATCTGAGGTGATGTATCAGATTGCAATGTGATAGCCATCCGAGCCGAGTACCGAGGTACTGGTACATGGCGACAATATGCAACTCGACGCTCGTGTTGTGATAACAATCTTATACAAATACACAGACAGTGAGTATCTCCAGACTTGGTAGATGTTATCTATGCACCTCGCAAGTATAATTTGCTAATGAGTATTCGTCAGCGTAGAGTAGCGTCGCACTTTGTCATACATTACATAATCACAACACATACATATAATCTTAGAATTAAAAACCTTCTAACGGCCTTACTAATAAACTTGGCTATACCCGGAATAGTTAAATCATCCATCTGTCAATTTTTCGCTTACCTACAGTAAATGCCACGCGTGAAAGCATGACAAAGGATGTTATGCTTAGAATATGTTTACGCAACGGTTATTAGTAAAGGCGTAAGCATATAACCTAATTTATATAATATGATTTTTAAAGCACTAACGCCTGCTTAGCGATACCAAACATTGAAATTTTAGGTAGAACACTCAGAATATAGACTGTATTCTGAGGTAGAAGAATACATCTTTGGACGCGATTCGTCCCCATAAGACGGTTAAAATCATATAGAGTTACAATTCGAAGCTCAGTCGGCGAGCCTCGGTGGCGTAGTGGTCATGTCGTCTGACACGGGTTGTCGGAAGACACAGGTTCGAATCCCTTCAGAAAATGTAAATTTATATCTCTATAATTGCAACATATAATCTATCTATCACTTTCCTAATTGTTTTGTACTAAATTGTAATAATTTGTTAATGCTCACTGCGATTAAATTGTATGATGCGTAATTTATACAATGAGCATATTGTTCACATTAATTTAAAATATTAAATGTAGGTATTTGTTTACGAGACTGATAGCTGTATGAACATATTCGTTAAGCTCTTTAATATTTGTTCAACTTTAAGAATTATGATTAATATAATATTTTGTCTAGTGAGTTCACGTGTCTATTTTATTTCAACCTCTTCCTTTTTTGAAGTCCGTTAATATTTTTTGTAATTCGTCTTAACTATCCAGTACATTACCAGTCCGTTCCGTTCAATAATCAAAGCAATGCGAATTGGCATGATGCAGGCACTGATCCATAACAAAGTTGGTATTGTTATTATTGTAATTTATAATAATTTTAATAGTACACAATATAAACGTTAGAAACAGTATATTTAATATGTATTGTATTTATTGTGATTTCTGGATATTTCGGCACAGTCTAGTGACTCCTGTGTCATTGGTAATAAGCCGGAACGCAAGAAACGTGTACGGAATAGCGTAGATCGTTTCGTCTGCTCATAACAACACCTACCCGCAAATAGGTACTTCCGTTTACTCGTGAACATGCCGCATGCAACTGTGCCGAAATATCGAGAGCTCACAATAAATACAATACATGGTAAATATCCCGTTTCTAGCGTTAATGCTTGCATTAGTGAGCATGTCAGTTTAAAAACTTGAATCTTATCGTGTCGTTATCGACAGATTAACGAAGGTGATCCCTAATGTGATCACTTCCGCACTCCGTAGGGCACGTTAAGCCGTTAGCATAAAGCCGCACTGGGCCCGCGTGCTGGATTATTGTTAAGCTTATGGTTTATGTGTTATTGTTTCAGGAGCGCGAGAGGCGCGAGAGTGGTGTGCGGCGCGGGCGCGCAGTGGGGCGGGGGACGCACTCGCAACATGCTCGCCAGCATCAAGGGGTTCTGGAAGGTGTGCCGCTATGGCGACCTCTACATGGTAACTATACCCTACTCCCTCTCAATCTTGAAAAGTTCTTTATTTTGGGCGCGTCATCTTGCGGTGGTGAATGTTAGCGCGACCCCATCTCGCCCCACCTTAGCGGATGACTGCTCACGGGGGGTTTTAGTGGGTTTTAGCCCCACACGTCCCCTTCTGTCACCCACGTGACGAGAGGGAAGTGCATAGCATTTCCCCCCTTTAAAAAAATAATACAAAAAATAAAAGTAACCAATAATTTTTCTTGTTTTATATTTAGGCCTACCTAAAATTATATGAGGCAATAAAATAAAAACAAAACATTTAAAACGGAATAAGTATAAAGCCCCTTCCCACCCCATTTGAATCTACTTTTAACTGAACACTTAATTGTAATGTTCTATCTTCATTTTACAAACCCATTTTTTGATAAAAAAAATAAATATTCAGATACGAATTACACATAATAAAAAAATGCAATATTTAACTTACCTATTAACTTTTCTTATTAACATTAGTTCCTTAATGGCATGTTAATAAAATATTAGCTTTAAATGGCTTACTACGATAAACAAAATGGTTGTTCATCGCTAATGGCTATCTCTATCGATGGTTTATTTTATTTTGTTATATTTTTTATTATCATAGGAAATCTAATAGCTATAAGTACTTAATATATATTAAGTATATAGTAAGTATACATAATATCATATCACTAAGAATTAGTGGTCGTGCCATAAAGCGATGAAACTAATCAGGCTTCGACAGCGTTGGTACAACAGATTTTTGGAGGTAGGGCTATGGGATTGTACCATTCATAATAAAAGCCATAACATTAATTTGTAACTTACTTGCGTCCCCAATTGACTTTTTAAAGTTTCCACAAGTGAGCTCTTTAGTGCACTCTAATTACCGGTAATTGTAAAAATAGTAATAGAAATATAATATTCAAACAAAATACAAAGGTATCTCAACAAAGACAAACGATGTCACATTTGCTCGTTTGTCCCTTATGGGCATAAGGGACAAACGTTACGAAACGTGACAGAAAACTGTGGATAGATAGAATATTGAAAACGGCCGTAAGCTGAGTTGAATAGATCGCTATCCTATTTTTGGCAAGTCCAGTGCGAAGTCCCTCTCTCGCGTCTCCCGCACCCCGCCAACTTAACTGGCCGACATGTAGGCGGGCGAGTTTAGTACAGTCCATAGATTTGTAGACAAGTAGTAAGTAGTAAACAAAACAACCGACGCGACTAGTCTTCTTCTCGAAGCGGTAACTTATGACTACTTGCCTACCACCTGCACAAGTGACGACCTCTTTAATGTCTCAGATGACGGAATTAAAGTGGCGAAATTCTATTCAAGCTTGATTTATAGTTGTAGAAAAGTCTACACAATTCTTTTAAATCAAACTTTAATCAAAGTGGTAACATTGACACGAAAAAAAAAATGTGTACCTATCACAACAGTCACATCCGCCGGTTGTTAACATCATTGATAAAAGATATTTGATTTAAAGATGCAATGCTTATTGTTAAATAATGTCTATATGTACTCTTTGGTATACATTATGTTGTAGTTTCTACATGTGCGCAATAAATGAATTCTGTCTTTAATATGTACGGCAATTTGGTGAGTACATGAAGATGTCAGTAATTTCTCGGTGTGCTCGGTCACACGGTAGTTTAATGAATAATCTTATTTTCACGAAAAGCGAACAAACAGCGAAGTATGAACGATTGAATGTCAGAGCGATTGACTGAAGACTTTAACATTAAAGCTGCAATTATATCAACATCTTCTTTATCTAGCTAGAGATACAAAGGTACTATTTGTATGGAACTAATGTCAAATTTATATATCTAGTGACGAGAACAGAACATATTATAGCAACTGGCCATAAGTCATTAATGAAAATAATCCCTAATTATAATTTGATATTTACGCACCTTTGATGTAAACATTCTAACTGTTGTCTCTCAGTTTATCTATGAAAATCTAATGTAAGTCAAGAAAAACAGGAACAGTTTTGAAAAAAGAAGTGATGCTCATTCCATCAACACGCGAAATAAGTACAAGCTATCCGTACATGTAACGCGTCTCCACAGAATAAGTCTTTCTTTTATGGGACAATGTATACGATTCCATAAAGTTCCCAATGTTATCCGAGATTTGCCTATTATTGCGAAGTTTAAAATTACCATTAAAACTAAACAAAACTAAACTAGATAAAACAGCTTGGGACTGATCACTCCAGGATCTACCTACTCGTGTATTACCATGTCAAAGTGTAGCGTGTCTTACCCTACTGATACCATTATTATGGTCTTTTTTTTGTAAGGCAACACAATGGACCTAAAAAAACGAATATTTGTCAAGACAAGCCCGCTGAGTTTCTTGCCGGATCTTATCAGTCGTGGTCGCCTTCCGATCCGGTTGTCGATTTAAGAAATAATAAACGTAATATGACAATTTGTAAGTGCCCCCGTAGGCCTATACAGAATAAACGATTTCACGATGGTAAGGTAGAATATGCAGGACTTATAATTGTCGGACATGGCTCAGTAACTACGTGATTGTAGATAAATGATGATTTGATTTGATTGAAAAACAAGTAGATTACCGTTTCATACAGATATCTCTAATAATCTATAAAGATGAGTCATATGGAATGGTACCACTTGGAAATGTTCACAGCACTAATATATTCATGAATACAGTTCTTAATAAAGGACAAGAATTATTGAATAGACGTTATAGAAAAAACAAAATGTGTGTCGGGCCGTGCACATGCGAGGTTGGGTTCTGCATACATGATATATGTACTATAACATAATACCGGCGTTGGTGTAGCCGGATTAAAGCATCGTTGGCCCAGCTTACGGTATAAATTACGCGGACGAGATATCCGAAAGGTTTCGTGACCATCCGGCAGGGCTAGTATCTCAGTTGCTAACAAATGTTGATTGAAATCTTGAAAAATGGCGGCTCTATGTCAGTTTTGAGAACTCCAGTAAGCAAAAATGTTAGTTGGCTGACGACTGGAGCTGACAAGTGACATAGAGTCACCATTGTTTTAGATTTCAATTAACATTTGTTAGCAACTGAGATACATAATAGCCCTACTGGATGGTCACGACACCTTTCGCATATCCGCGAAAGTTAAACCGTCAAAATACTATTGTATTATTCTCTATATTAGTAATCTGTTATTCAGCTATTTTTTTCAGGGTTTCGTAGTTTAACCTTTTAGCTGCTGAACCCTAAAAATGGCATCCAAATAAGAAAACACCAGTTCGTGTCAAGGTTGAGGTCGATTAAGACAAATACCAACAATATGTAGTCCGATAAACTTTTGCAATATAAGAGTGGATTATGCAACACGGCTCTTTGCTCGTTAGCGCCCACTTTTATAAAATACGAATGCCGTTAGAACGATTAGCTATTGGGAAACGTTTTAACGTGTTTAGGTAAAGAAAAAGTTCAGTTATTTAACCTTGGATGCATTTTTGAAATTACATTATTAGAACATTTATTGGTTATAGTTTATTGTCGACTCAACTGTGACCTAGTTTTGGTCCCATGCAGGAGGCCTAGTTGCTAAAACTATAACTACGCAGTTTCGTTTCATGAATTCCGAGTTTTCTACTGTAAAGGTGAAATTTATTTTTACCAAAAAATTTAACCGATCTCAACATTAAAAAGTGTGAAATAACTTGTCGAAGTCGGTAGTAAATTTGTTTCCACTCTTTTTAGTGACCCTTGCTACTTACGGGGTCGATTGTCATTCTCCGCTAACAAAGATATCAAGATAGGCGAAACAATTTTTAGTTATTAGAGTGTAACTCAAAAACCGATAAATTGATATATAAATGGAATTATCAAAATCGGACTACTCTGAAACAGTTAAGCGTGATCATACATAAAAAAATATACGCGTCGACTTGAGAACCTCCTCATTTTGGAAGTCAGTTGAAAATCACAAATACTTGTACTGTATCATTAATGAAGAGCCTTTACCGCTGAATCTCCAACTTGAAATTGACTGTTTTAAGGTAGGTAAGCAACCACTACATGTTTTACCCCTAAGAGGGTAAAGCGAGTGAATTCGCTGACAGCTAGTTTATTATGGTATGGTGATTTCCAGTATTATCATAAAATACTAAATTGAACCAATCGACAAATAAAAACACCACACAAAAAGCTCATGATACAATAGGCAAAAAAAATCATACCTACTCAATTTATTTATTATGTAAGTAGAAGCATCATAAACTAGTAAAACTGAACTAACATTATGCAATATTTTTTGTAAACATTGTCTAATAACAGATACGTCTAGATGTATTGTGAAGACTCGTTTCGGCTGCCCAGATTCCTAAATCCAATATAATCAAATTAATATTTTATGAAACGTCATCAAACCTGATTTAAAGTTATCTGTGAAGCTACATTTTGAACATAAAAAAATATTATATCATAACCATATTAATTAATAATATTCTTGCATCATTAAACTTGTAGTAGGTATCATTTATTATGTAATTTTTATACAACATCTAAAATTGTAATATTAATTTTTGCTGCATATTGTGCAACATATGTATTTGACCTTAGAAACTTTGGAAAAAATGCACCGCCCGTCCGTTGATTCACCTAACCCTCACCCGGGTGTCTGCAAGTTGTTTGAACATATGCACCACAATTAACCAAAATGTTTTTACCAAACACTAGAACCGACTTCGACCCTAAAGAGTTTGAAATAACTTACGTTACTTAAGTCGGTACCATGGTAGTTCTATTAAGTGTGCCTATTGTTAATATAATCACAATATTGTGCTTGTGTGTATTTCACACTTTTTAGTGTTGAAGTCGTTTCAATTTTTTGGTATAAAAGATATTTTCAACTGTTTTATTGACCCTTCCTACTTACGGATCGATTGTCATTCATCGTCAATAAGGATATCATTAAAATAGGCGAATCACTTTTCAATCGTAACTCAAAGACGGCATTACCGAATTTGATGAAATTTAAATGGGACCAACTCAAATCAAAAAAGAATTTTGAGAATCGGTCCACAAATGGGAGAGAAATGGAAAAAAAAACGTAGTCGAACACAGAACCTCCGTTTTGAAGTAAGTTAAGAAGTGTAACATGTTTACCGTCATATATTTATATCAAAAATAAAATTAATAAGCTTGTATCTGCCCGCGGGTTCGTCCGTATGGTTTGTGATTGCCGAGATCCCTCGGGAACTAGCCCCTATGTTAATCCTGTTTTCTCTATAAACTTCTTTGAAACCGTTTAGTCGTTTTAGCATCAATAATAACAAACATTTACACTTGTGTGTGAATGTGATTTATGAATGTATGATGGAAAATTTTGTTTGAATTTTGGAAATAAGGATACGTTACCATCGGGATTAGAATTCATGACTTCGGTGAAACCGTTCTGTCTTATTGCAAAAAAAAATGCATTGGCATGCGAATTGTAAGAAGCAAGGAAACCTTACTTACTAGATGGTAGCAAGTGGTCTCAAGAAAATAGAAACAACGAGACTCTATTAATAAAATTACGGAATGAACATTTAAATCGATTCACAAATTATGTTGTGTAAATAAATATATGGTATAATATATATACAGGTTGTTTGGTAGAGGGACCGACAAACCAAATGAGCGTGTTCGGGGGACCACTTGGAGAATACAAGTTAGCCAAAAAAAATCCCAGACACCCCAATTTTTTTTAACTAAATCAGTTAGCTCTGTTTTGTATCCAATTTTGCTTTGCGTGGCCTGAAGGTGTATTAGAAACCAAATTCAACTAAAAACATCCGGTCTAAAACAGATTTTACAAATGTTATAGTGGTAAATAGGTACAATTTCGGAGAAAAAGGGAAAAATCACAAAAAAAAGTTAAACATATTGGGGGGTCAGGGATTTTTTTTTGGACAACTTGTATTTTCCAAGTGGTCCCCCGAACACGCTCATTTGGTTTGTCGGTCCCTCTACCAAACACCCTATATATATATATATATATATATATTATTAGTATTAGTATATATACTAAAGATACAAGAAAACTAAATACATTGGGGGAATTTGATACAATGCAAAGATTGTTTGCTAAAGATATAGTAAATTCAGGACATTTTTTAAGTTAACGTCTCAACCAACATAGGGTTAAGTTAGGCGTTATTAACCACGTAGCTACTGAAATTAAATACCTACTCGACAATAAACGAGGTTTTTATTGAGATTTTTTCCGTCTAAAATCTGATCAAATTAAATCAGAAATTTTAAGAAGGCTGAAATAGAGTCTGTGGTAAAAAACATGTTCAATTTCTGATGGGTACAGGTGAAGCTTCTAAACAAAACCCATTCAATTAATACGTTTATTTATGAATTTGTAATTTGTAAATTAATGCAAAATGAAGTTTGATAATATTTTGGGCAAGCGCTTAGTATCGTGATAACCATGTATTTCATTAAAATAAGCTCAAACCATGTTTGTATGATTTAAAGCCATCAAAACGTATGTTCTTATTACCACTATTACTTTTATTATATATATTATATATTTTGCTGTTTATTATTAAAGAAATCTTGATATTAACACCGCTTTTATATATTAAAAATATTAGCGACTGCCCGTGACTTCGTTCGGGTAGTAGTCTCGGCCTTCGGCCTCGCCAAAACCTTCCATCTTATCTTAATTTTTTTAAAATAAATACCATCTACAAAGTATTAGAAAAATAAATAAAAATGATGAATGTGGATGTGGTTAAAGTTACACTATACACACTCATGTGTATCACATACCATTCATCTGAACACTATCACTTCTGTCACTTACACATTCCATGCGCCTCTTTAGTTGGTTTTGATGTTTGGAGACTACTTCTTAGTTTGTCTTTTTCTAGTTATGACTAGTTCTGGTTTCGACCAATTAGTTATTTGCCATCCGTTGTAACGCTCATGCAGATCTGTTAATAAATTTTATGTGTAACTGAAATACTTGCACGCCTCAAAGCTAGAATAAGAGATCTTGGATATTGCAAACACCTTGACCTTACCTTATTCATTGGAAATAAATGACGTTATGTTCTATAATGTTATAGAAACACACGTTCATTTCAATTTTGTAATAATAAAACGGGATTAACGTGAGACTTCCGAGTTGTCGATATCACGATCGAATAATTGTTTCGGCTTCGTCCGAAACCCTTCTTCAGGATCTTGATATGAGTGAAGTTTTGTTTTACTATGAGTGCAGTGCGCTCGTCGTTGCGTCCCGCCTCGCCTCTTTTGTTTATACGTTATGTTCCATTGTTGTTGCATCTAGATGCCTACCCACTACTTCTAGAATGTACGTAACGAAAATAATTTATATATAGTTCAATATTGTACTAATTATATATATTACAGTTAGTTTTAACGAGAACTTAGTGTAGACAAACCAAACTTAGGTTTTGAGACATTACCTACTAAAAACAATGTGTACTTACATGTTTGGAAATTTAAATAAATAAATATAATAAAATATTCAATCCTTTTACAACTATCTTCTTCTTATATATATATATAAATTAGCCGCTGTTTAACCTGGTCACGCTATAATTGCAGAATGGCTTTACCGATTTCATTCATCGTTTTTTAAATGTTTTCTAATACTACGTAGAAGGTTCTTACATTTAAAAATATAAAAAAAGGTGGAGAAGGTTCAGTCGCTAGTATTGTATAAAATTGGTCACAATGATCTTAGTATAAAATTATCATCTTCATCTTAGCAGTAGGATGTCCAATGCCTCCCCATTACAAAACCAAAAATATACGTTCTATTACAACACGTGGAACCACCACCAACGAAATTTTATAGCGTTTTGTGAATGCTACTTTGGTTTATTTCTGTTTATTGGTAAAATGAAGCGATTAAATGTCGATAATAAGCGATAATATATACACATAATATATTAAAATACTTTATGCTTTCCCTTCACCATTATGGATATTAGCGGATCACAGACTTTAACTATAAATTTAAGATCAACATGTTTATCTACAGTATTATGATACATATTCACACAAATGAACTTGAAAACTGAAATGCGCAATATATGTTATCATGGAGCTCCTACGCGTCGATAATGGTAGTTATACCTAGTACCTATCAGAAACTATACTCTTTCAGCTCTTAAGAGGTAAACTGATATTACGGCCCTGATATTTATTTTTTGTTAATGTACCACCCATTATATATCGTACATAAGAGACACTAATAATTACTATAAACTAGCAGCGCTCCGCAGTTTCGCATGCGTGGTGATGGATGATGCTGAAAATTACTTTTTAATATTTAAACCACTACCTTTATCAAAACGACTAAACAAAAAATAACTATTTGAATCGGTAAAGTCGTTCAGGAGTTATGAGCGTACATATATTTTCGTGATTGTTTTATATATATAATTATATATTATCTAATCATATATAATTATATATATATGTGTGTGTGTGAAAGTTTGTTACGATAAAATGGCTAAACTAAATTGGATGAAATTTGAAATGGTTTGAACCCGCGATTAAAATATATAGACTTACAAACTAGCTTTTTTCCCGATTCAATAGATTGGTCCTGAGCTACGAAGAAATAATGTCAGGAAGCATAACTCAGAACAAATTCCACACAAAAAGTGGTCCTTCAAACCAAAACGACGTATGATTCCCAATACGAATTACTTCCGAGGTTACAAATAGACATGTTTGGTGATTGGTTTTAATTTAAGTAGGAAAGCAGGGATTGGTCCACGCGCGTGCTGCAACGTCTACTATGACAGCTGAGTCATAGCGGCGTGAAAGATGTTATTGACTTAGCACGACTTTTATTGGGTAATTTTTTTAATGCAGTTAATATTCCTGATATTATTTCTTCGTAGGTCCTGAGGGACCACAATTACCTTATTCAACGAAAAACAGAATTTATAAACGAATGAAAACTTAAAATCGCCTCAGATTAAATGTTCGACGATGCATTACTCAAAATATAGGTATAATTAAATTACGAGCATCACGTTAATTGAGACTTATAACATTAATACGCGCTCCGTTAGTCGTGAAAAAACTGTAAGTATAGTTTGACGAACAGACAAAAACGGTTACATAATAAACAATGAACGAACGGCATTGAACGAACAACCGCGCGGGTCAAGTTCAATGCAAACCGTTCACTCGCGGCGTTCGGTGGCGTTGACTGCGCGGAAGCAACCTCGTTAGCTTCTATAAACTCGACCAATTACATACTGATAATTGTGCGATATAATAACTTATAATATTAGCGATATTAAATCATAACGCACTATTTATATTTTATTTATCAATGCGTGAATGTTCTTCTATCCCTCTTCCTAGCTCTGTGTGTTTGCGTATGAATGTGTGTGAGAGGATTCATGCGAGTGTGAGGTTATAGGGACGTGTGTATGTGTAACTCACAAATCTGTTTTGAACGCTGAAACAAGTGAATTGAACGAAAAACAATTGAAGTGCATTCTAGATGAATAAATGTATAGAAAATGATTAGGTTGTAGCTAATTCTAATTTATTTATTTGTGAGTATTTTAGGTACGTGTATAATGTAGGGGTGTTTGCACGGTTCTATTAAAATTGTACCATAAAAGCACTTACTACATAAAATAATTTTATCGAATACTTACTTGGATACTATTTTTCTACCGACTTCCAAAATGGAAGAGGTACTCAATTCGACTGTATTTTTTTATGTTTCGTAACTCATAACTTTCGATTGGCTGACCGATTCTCAAATATTTTTTTAAGCTGGTGCTTTCCGTGTGGTCCCATTTAAATTTCATCAAGTTCGGTTCAGTAGTTTTTGAGTTACACTCCAATAACTGAATACAATGGAAGTCGGTATTAAATTTTTCAAATTGCACTTGTCATTATTTAATACTTAGTATATTTATAGACCTCAAGACAAGAGTCTTCGACCAATGTGTGTTACCAGTGATGACTTATGGCACTGAAACGTGGTCTCTTACTATGGGCCTCATAGATAAGCTCAAAGTCTCACAACGAGCTATGGAGAGGGCTATGCTCGGGGTTTCTCTACGTGATCGAATCAGAAATGAGGAGATCCGTAGAAGAACGAAAGTCATCGACATAGCCCAGAAGATTAGCCAGTTGAAGTGGCAGTGGGCAGGGCACATAGCACGCAGAACAGATGGCCGATGGGGCCGAAAGGTTCTGGAGTGGAGACCACGGACCGGCAAGCGCAGCGTAGGTCGTCCACCGACACGGTGGACAGACGACCTGATGAAGGTCGCAGGACGACGTTGGATGCAGGCCGCTTCCAACCGGTCCTTTTGGAAAATCATGGGGGAGGCATATGTTCAGCAGTGGACGTCCTACGGCTGAGATGACGATGATGATGATATTTATAAAGGCGAAAGTTTATGAGTGTGTTTGTATGTTTGTAACTTATCCACGCTAAAACGGCTGGACCAATTTTGATGAATTTTGGTATGGAGGTAGATGAGGCGCTGGATTAACACATAGGGTACTTTATTCATCATCATTTATCACCACGCAGGTGTAACCGCGGGGCGCAGCTAGTGGAAAAATAATATACATAACTAAATTATTTAAATAAAATAAATGTCTGATTGGTCTTCAATTAAAAAGATCTGAAGTTGCTAACACGTTTGGTACTACTTAACCTGAGAGTACGTACGGAGCCGCGGGGCACTACTAGCATGTGTACAAATAATTTCGTGATGAGTAGGTACAGCCAAAATGCTCAGTTATTTTCCTACGAATGTTTGAAACGTTCGCTTTGTGACGCAATAGTTAACCAACTGTCAAATTAGTGGGCCATTAGCGGGGATTGGACGGATGCTGAAAATACATGTTTTGTGAAAAAAATGTACCTAACTATGTATGTTTTTAGCGGTCAAGTTAAATCTTGTAATTTAGTGAGATTTTGAAGCATTTTAAAGGAAGTACGTGGTTAGCATAAAATATCATTACCGATGATTTTACTGATAGAGTTCAATTTGCTTTTAAGGCGCGGCGACCACACGTCTAGGGTTATAAAGAATCAGTTTCATCAGAAAACGATTGTCGGTCGCGAAATGTTTAATAAAATAATATGATTAACTAATGAAAATATAAACAACACTCGTGCCAACTAACAGAATTGATTGATAATGTACGCGAAGGGCCGTGATATTACCTATGAATAATTATTGCTCAGGGAACAGCGTGCGCCTTTACTTGAAATCAAGCAAGCGCATCTCTTAAAAACCTACCAAATTCATATATAAATAATGTGCACCCTAAAATAAAAAAAGAATCCGTCAATGTATGTGTATTAAAAATTGCTATTTTATAATATGTGTTTCTTAACAAATGCAATATGTATTATAAACGCGAAAGTTTGTGAGTATGGATGTATGGACCTTTGTTACTAATTTATTGATTCAGGCGTTACTTTGCGGAAATCCATTATCAAAAAAACGATATTAAAAAATATTTAGTGACACTTCCGCTGAAAAGGAAGCCGCTTTTCAGCGGAAGTGTCACTAAACATTTTTAAATATCGTTTTTTTTTACCTTTGTTACCCTTTCACGCTCAAACGGCGGGGGCAATTTTGATGAAATTTCGTATGGAGGTAGATGAGGCGCTGGATTAACAAATAGAATACTTTAATCATCGTCATCATCATATAGGATACTTTTCATCATAATCGTCATCCATTACCACGCTGGTGAAAATGCGTAATATGCTTGGGCACAGCATAGACAAAATAATAAGATCTCCGCCTACGTCAAGATCGTAATGATGACAATTCTGTCAAAGTTTGTGTCAGTTTCTGATAGCTTAGTCAAAAGCCAAGTCAACCTGACTCGATACACTAGACGTACCCGACGACCGTCAAGGGTGATGAAATGTAACACAAATACCGTCAAGAGTGATGAAATGTAATGACAGTTTTTTCCATGGTGATTAATTTTATAAATATTTGTATGTTCGTAAGACCTGTATTTTATTATTAATGTTACTGATTGATATACTAAGTATTTAAATTTAGTCATATAATACTGTTGTGAAAATAAGTAGTATGTTTGATTTTTTTTTAATGTACTCTAGTATGTAAAAATATACATAACACATACATGGTAATTATTTAATTGAGCTCCTAATATGGACTCGGAAAAACGTACTGACACAGTGAGCGTGTTCTGTCGTGAATTACGATCGAGTTCCACGTACAAAATCGAGTGCACGTAGCAAAAGACAGAGAAAGAGGGTAGACAGATATGTCTGCTCTTAATGTTTCATCCACCCACCCGCATTCTCCAGTCGTCCCGCGATCATGGCGCTTGCAACAGTGTCGAAATATCGGGAGGTCAATTAAATAGTTACCACGGTTCTCATCCCGTAAGTAGCAATATGTTTATTAAAAACAACCGTGAAAGTTTAAAAAAGTGCTTATGTAAAAATATGTTATTAATTCCGTCAATGTGTACTTAGAAGTTTTATAAATGCCATAGTATTTTCTGTCATTTTAATTAAATCGCTGTTTATGAGATACTAGCTGACCCGCCAGCGGCTTCGCTCGCGTGGCCTCGCGGGATACGGTAGTTACAGATTTCAATGGGTCAGATTTCAATTAGGGGTCGAATTTCATAAAATCCTGTCTTAGTGAGCACCTAAGTCCTAAAACGAACCCCCATGGTAAATTTTAAACTTTTAGCACTCGCAGTAACAAAGTTTCATACAAACTATCAACCTCAATAAAAACCCTTAGGGGTTGAATTTCATAAAATCACGTCTTAGTGAGCACTTACGTCCTAAAAAGAACCCGCATGCAAAATTTGAAACTCCTAGCACTTGTAGTTTCTGAGATTTCTTGATGAGTGAGTGAGCGAGTGACCTTTCGCTTTTATATATATATAGTTACTGCTTTAAAACCCTCATTTTTATCGACATCATGAATTGACAGCACCTTAACACCTTTAACATCCCAAAAGACAACAGTGTGCCTAGCACAAACATTGGCGTAGTATATCGTAATGATATCGTCGACGTGAACAGCACAAACTATGAGCTATCTGTGTCACAGTCGCCATAGATAAATGACAGTTTGTGCTGTTTCACGTAAACGACACATTACGTTATACGCAATTATTCGTCCTAGGCCCACACAGGTACCTATGTCATAGTATAAAGATGCAACAGTATGGAAACTAAGCCTAGGTAAGCGGAAATAAACTTATACGTGACCACTCGTCTTGACGCGGCCTCACTACTGACGGCACCGCGACAACCACTTAGGGCTCTCGTCGATGAGCATGTTTGTGTGAGTGAGCCGTTTCGGACGTGTGTAGGTAGTTTCCGTACTGATGTCTTTGATGTCTATAAATTGGAGAAATTATTTTTATTTCATTTATTTGTGTTATGAATATCACTCGGCACCGTAAAACCTTCGACGAAATGTAATTCTGGAAGTAGGTACATTCTCCTAAGTAATGTACAATTACTGTGGAATAATCAAAACGAATCAATCATAATTGGAAATGGGACCGACCACTTAAACAAGCCGAATTTCCTCCACAATCTACTTGTTTCCTACAATTGTGTCCTAATCTACAATAACCGGTTAACAGATGGTTAAGTGCAGAGTGCAAAGTATCGCCAGCGATTAAACAACAGTTACTATTAACCCGTGAGTCATTTACGAAAGCAAACTGTTCGCCTGCAATCAAGGTGATAAACACAACAAGCCTGTTTATTTAACCGACCGGAAGCGGAAGCAATGCGACATATAAATATCGCGGATATGTTCATATATACATATTTTTGCCAGCGAAAACTTGTATATAAATATTAGATATTTCGCGTACATTAAGAGGGCTCATGGTTAAGTAGGCTGGACCGTTCTTGAAGGTGCTTTGACTTGCTGCCTAACTGATACGATGGAGGGTGAATGTATGTGTGTGTGTTCTATAGCGCTTGATGTATTTTGATAAAACGATGACATTCGCTAAATCTTAACACTGTAGTGTGGGCTGGACCTTACATATCTTACTAAGTATCATAAATGTGAAAGTACCTCTACTTTCCTTTAAGTACTTTAGTTTCATTATATAGTAACGAAAGTAGTAAAATATATAATATGTAAAATTTTATCTGTGGTATATAAAGATGCAATATACGTATATATTTCGAAATATAGTAACAAACAAGTCAAATTAAAAAAAAATAATAGTGAATTCCATTCTATTCAGTTATTGGAGTGTATCACAAAAGCTACTGGACCGAATTTGAAGAAATTTTAATGGGAAGCACCAGGTTTCAAACAAAAAAAGAATTTTGCGATACGGTTACTCCAGTCGAAAGTTATGAGGTAATAAAACATTTTTTTTAACAGTCAGTAAAACATGCATTTGCATGAAAACTAAATAAATGAGTATGAGCAGGTATTAGATAGATTCACTCCTTATTAAAATACTACAGTACATTACGTTATGTTACAAATATAGAAATACAAAAATATTTAACGACGATTTAAAATGAACAATGGGCGGTCTTATCGCTCAGAGCGATCTCTTCCAGGCAACCATGATATTAGGTTAGTATGAAATGCGATATGTTTTTCTAATTGATATTTTAAATAACTATAGAAGTACCAGGACATGCGTATTCCAGAAGTAGGCTCAGTATTGAATCTAGGCTCGAGTACAGAGCCCTTAGCACACACAAATTGTGAAAAGGTATACGCACTGTAAGCGTTAACGCGTCACGCTTCCGCCTACAAACTGTGAGTTATCTGTGTCACAGTTGCCCTAGATACATAACAGTTGGTACAGTTTCACGTGAACGACACGTTACGTTACACTTACGCACCTACCGGCCTACCTAGACTAATGTACTCACATTTTGTATGACATTTTTAATATTTAATATCTATTCAAGTCGAGATTTATATTTTTTGTAGATTACCGGCCTTAGAGAGTTATTCTTCTTCTCAGTCGTTTCGCTCTTGACAGAGCGGTCGTGGTCGTCATGTAGTTGTGGTGGGGGCAGATGTAATGCGCCTCACGATGTCATGCCTTCCCGCTCTATTCGAAGTCATCCAGGTGCACTCATGCAAGTGACCTCCACCCGCAGATTTGATATGGTCAGTCCATCGCATGAGTGACCTCCCGGGCGGTCTACTGCCCTCTATTTTGCCCTTAATTTTAACTACTATATATAATATAATATAATATAAAAGCCTTTATTGTTGTTTCTTACATTCTAAAGTACATAGTAGTTGTTTTGCCTAGAAATGTGATATATATATATATATATATATTTATTGAATGTCGGCAAACGATTATTTCGGTACAACTTGTCTTCCGACAAAGGCCTCCTCTAAAGATCTCCATTCCTTTCTGTTCCTAGCTGTACGGGTCCATGTTGGACCCGCCGCTCTTCTAATGTCATCTTCCCATCTCTTGATTTGTCTACCTCTGCTTCTTTTACTGTCTAGTGGGCACCATTCCGTTAATATTCTTGTCCATTTTTCACTCTTCTCTCTAATCATATGCCCCGTCCATCTCCACTTCAGTAATTTATAAGTTGTATATACATTTTTAAATTTTGTTTTACTTTTTATATGTATAAGTTTTTGTCGGTCTTTTCTTTTAACTCCTAGAGTACTTCTTTCGATTCCATTTTGACAAATCTGAATTTTGTTTGACAGTTCGTCGGTCAATGCCCAAGTTTGACACCCATATAGTAAACATGGTAGGATACACATGTTATAAACCTTCCTTTTATCTTTCATCGGAATTTCTTTGTTCTTCATTATTTCGCTAAGTGACCAATATCGTTTCCACGTGTTGGTTATTCTCCTGTCTATTTCTTTTTTCATGCAGTCCTTAGTAGATATTAATTGGCCCAAATATATGTATTCTTGCACGTACTCTATTTGCTCATTATTAACCTTAATAATATCTAATTCTGAAGAGTTTGACATAATTTTTTTTTTTACTATACTATACTATATTTTTACTAAGATACTTATAGAGGCCATCAAACACATTGAGTTAAAACTCAGTGGCGGTTTTTCCAAACAGTATAATTAATTTGCAGTGCAATTAATAATGAACTCGGACACTTAATACGATTGCGATCTCATATCTATTATCACGGTTTATGTCCCAGAACAAAGCATCTTGTAATCTATGACTTTGATTATATAACAGAGTTTATTGCTTGAATATGAAGGGAATAAATCTTAAGTGCTTCATGTTACCTATTTTTTTTTATTAAGAAAGCGATTGTTTTAATGAAAGTAATTTGTGATACTGCAGATAAGTTGCAGTAATTCATTGATAAGTAGGTATACTATAAAGGCCTATTCAGACCTGGGACCTTACTCCCACCTTCTAAAGTAGTCATGTTTAAATCTTGCCATTAAATTTCGTACCACCATGTCAATATAGCAAGCTTAAAATAATAAAGGATTACGATAGACGTTTTGATGACGTAGTATCAAAAATTTCACTCAATTCAGTTACTTTAACGTAACTTTTGACGCTAAGTTTCATTGTGCCAATGTCCTTTTTTTGAAGATCGGTACTGCCATCACATAAAATAGTCATATTACAACCTTACCGTTAAATTTGGTTGACCGTCTTGTGACGGTGGGAGTACGATAGTCTGTATGATTATTCTAAGCTTATTATAAAACGCTCCTGATTTATGATAGTTTCGTAAAATGTGGGAGTAGGCCCCCAGGGCGTTATTCGCTACCGCGCGCGGTAGAGATATCCGTTGGCAACGGTTAGCGGGGCGAAAGCAGGAAGCATGTCGCTGCTACCTGCTCCCGCGTCGCTCGGCGGAACTAGTTTCGCCAAACAAGAGAAAATACCGCCTCACCAGGCGGTACAAGTTTCGCTGCAGTTATGGAACTTAATACTATTTACCCATCGAGTTCCGCGTGATATTTTTCGCCACCCACAGCGGTATCGAATAACGCTCAGGTCTGAATAGGCCTTTACTTAATTTATAGTTCTACAAATAATATACGCTTATAGTTATTAGACTAAAACAATATGAGATAAACTACCTTCAATACGCGGTTCCACCCGTGCTGGGAATGATAGTCCTAAGTGTATTATGCTATTATTCTGCTAGTCGCATTATTCAACTGAGTGCTTCCGTGCTTCTGAGGGCACGCCAAACCGTCGGGCCCGGTTGTTTGTCTTAGGACAACAGTCGTTAAGCTATGTCGAAGGCCTTCGGGCGACCTGAAAACTTCGACATGGGTTGGCCACTAACCTATCCACCGCACTGGGCCCGCGTGGTGGATTATGGCCCAACTCCTCTCTCTAAGAGGAAGGCTCGAGTCCCAGCAGTGGGAACAAAATGGGCTGATTATGATGATGATAAAAACTATTGAATGTGCGAGTAGTTCTGACGCATGTCTATCTGTCTATGTATGCAAATAATCTGGAAACATTTCTGTCAACTGTCATATAAATGTGTTTTATATAAACATACAATTTCATATCAGTTACATGAAATTTGAGATCTTTTCCAAGTATACTCACAAACAACTTTTAAGTTAGTTTTAAATTTTGTATAATTATAATTATATGCTAACTACTTTTTGCTACTCACTCTGATATTGTATAAGCATGCATACGTTTACTGATCGAGTGAATGTGTCTATTTAACTTCTTGTTCACGGTGAAAAGGCTCAACGGATTCGAGTGAGGTCTGGAGCGCATGTAGCTTATAATATATAATTATAATAATAAAGCTTTTTTATTCCGAACTACATACACTTTAACTTTTGGTTTTAATTTTTATGAATTTTATTTCTTACTAGCTGCTCTCTTATATAGCCTATGTTACTCAGGGTGAATGTAGCTTTCCAATGGGGAAAGAATTTACATACAAATCTTTCCTTTTTATAATATTAGTATAGGTAATATATCTCGCAACCCGGCATAGGCCTCTTCCAGCTATCTCCATTGAGTTCGATCTTCTGCGACTCTGGTCCGGCATGGTCCTAGGGTTAGGCGGATATCGTCACTCCATCTTATTTGCGGACGCCCCTGTCTTTTGATGTTCCCTCTTGGAAACCATAAGGTTACTTGTTTGCTCTATTTATTTATTTATACCCCTGGCTTAATACATAGGTTACTTTCTATCTCCCAAAAAAGGTATGGGTACGAGTATGTTGAACAACATTTTCATTGTCATGTCATTTTCCTTGGTTTCCTTTACATTGCAGGGTAAGCGGAGCTAGCTAAACAACTGTTCAAACAGCGCAATGTGTTCAGTACTCGTAGAAAATCGATCTTTTGTTCGACTTTACGAACTAATATCGTTTCGTAACAAAACTCATCTAATTTTGAGGTTAAAACGTCAAACACCTCTTGATATAGCTTGACACTTTTATACAACGTAGGTTTATGTTATATACCACGATATTAAATATATATGTACTCGTATATATATATATATCTTTAATGCTTTCGAAATACGCATAAAACGTGTCTATAATTTTATGTAATTATCAGTTTTGTGTGAAAATAGTTATTTAGAGCAGACTATTACATTTGATGCCACGTTTTCAAACAGTGTGGCAAGGTTATAAGGTCAATAAAATCTTAAAATTTGAGATGGTTTTATTGACCTCGATCGTAATAATGTGATGGTCTGGAGCGTAATGTAAAAAGTCTATTAAAATGCTTAAAAGTAGGTCTTTTATTTATTGAAATATTAAATAAGTAAATCATCAATCAATCATTGTTGGTAATCAAACCTTTTTAAAAATTAATTAGACAATATTGGTATATAGTAATTATTCATTCACAGCAAAAAACATGTTGCAAAATATGATATGAATCAAAACCTGTTAAGAACTCATGAGATAAACTTTTGAATTAATTTGCCGTGTTTATAAATAACAATTCATTCGAGACTGTTCTATAAAATCATGTCGAACGTCTATTTATAAAAATAAATAACATATTTATAAGCAGGTAAATAATCACACGAGAGCTTTATGTAGTTTTGTAATTAGTTTATATATAAAATATATTCAACATTTAATTAACAGTATTTCATTGCCTGCAGTCTGACTTCGGTTCCTACATTAAATTTACATATTTAAGTATAGACTTAATATTTTTTGTTTACTAACTTAAATATATAGTGGATTATAACACTTTTCAAGTTGTGAATTTAGGTCTTATAAAGCTCATTCTAGCACTAAAAGCTCAGTTATTTAGTCCACACGTACCAGGCCCGCATGAATTTGCAAGAAGTATACAGAACAAAGTGAAGGCCATATTGCATGCACGGTCAAGGCTACATAGCGTGGCCGTCGGTTTGCTAAATTAATTAAACTTTATATCTTCGGCATATGGTTTAAAATAGTATTATTCATTGTAATAGTGAGTGCAAATGTCTTTTCATTTATATTTGCCTGGTACACACGCTCGCATTGACAGTTAGCTCGTTCCGTTATCTAGAGCGCTTCCGGTGGTTGGTAGTTTTATTACCTTGGTAATAAAATAAAGCGAAACTCGGCTACAAAAATTGTATATAACATCTTACACAGAAAATATACTTCAAACTAGTATGGGAAAAGTTTAAATCGTTCGTAATTAAGCATTATCAGCCAATACGTTCCCGGGTTCGATCTCCGGACATGAGGTCTCTTCTACTAGTACACAACGTTCAACAATCTAACAATCAACTGCAGTTCGACTCGTTCAACTCCGGTTAACGTTCGATCATTACCCAAAAAGCCATTCAACTATTTCTGTAGTATTACTTTTCAAAGCACTAACGCCTGCTTTAGCGATCTCAAACATTGAAATTGATAGAGAGAAAAATTCACATCCTCGGACGGGATTCGAACCCGCGGTCACTGACTATTTCCATGCACAAATTGGAATGCAACGTCACCTTAAACACTACTATATAGTAAATATACATTAAAAGCTAATACAGGAGTATGAGTTTGCATCACGCTCATTATCTATCGAGTTAGCAGAATATAAAGTTAGATCGATCGCTGACGTCGACAGGCATGTAACTGCAGGATTGTTTGTCAATAGCAGAATAAGAAACGTAAAAAGTAACCGTTCAGCTGCAGTTCGATTGCAATTTAGTTAGTGGAATCGGCCCCTAGGTCCTTTGTGTGTATGATCTGCATGTTGACATGGTAAGTACGTAATTTAGCTTACGTCATAAGAACGAGCAGCTGTTTTAATCGAACTATGCGAAAACATATGTCGATATAAATTTAATAGATGAGCCATGCAGCTGAAGAACATACTCACAAGTGATAATGTACATAGAATCAATTATAATAAAATTATCATTACAATATTGTTGTAAACTTTTTCTTAAGCTGTCTACGGTTTATTATCCTCATTTATATTATCATTATTCTATTCTATTCCTCTATCAGTATCACTGTCTTTTAACATTTGAAAAATGAAATACCCTCTTCCATTCATAATGGAATACATTCAGTTATTGGAGTGTATCTCAAAAACTACTAGACCGAATTTGATGAATTTTAAATTGGACTACACGGGAAGGACCAGCTTTCAATCAAAAAACGAATTATGAAATCGGTTCACTCTATCCAAAGTTACCAGGCAACATAAAAAAAAAACAGTCGAATTGAGTACCTCCTCCTTTTTGGCAGTCGGTAGAAAAATATATTTACTAGTTGGTGGGCCTCTTGTGCAAGAAGCCGTCATTGTGTGTTTTCATTGTGCAAGCATGTTAGGGTTTCAAGCAAAAAAGAATCGGTTCATCCAGTCGAAAGATATGAGGTAACAAACATTAAAAAAACCGTCGAATTGAGTACCTCCTCCTTTTTTTGGAAGTCGGTAGAAAATAAAGTCTCATTTCAGCCTATCCTATCTACAATATTAAAGGCACTTTCCCTCCATGTCGCATAGTAATGGGACGTCTTTTATTATTGGGCGACTAGTGTAATGTAGTGCGGAGCTCTGGATGCTACAGCGATTGTTATGGGCAGGCTTTCATAACGCGAATAACTTGTCCAACTTATCATATTGTCATGATGTGTATGGCATACAAAATCATGCGAGCAGTCTTTGGATACTGTCGATAGAACTGAAAACTATGTAACTTGAAGCTTTCGGTGACGATTACGCGAGTTCCATGATTTTAACCACCCAAAAAGTGCTCAACGCGCCTAAAGAAGTTTGCAATTCATAAAAAACAATTACAACATAATTCCCATCGTCACAACATTAAATAAACACACCGAGGTAGTTAGTCACACTGTTATTGATAGAGAACAACACAATTTTCTAGAATTCTCGTGCACTATCCAATGCCAATGATAGAAACTTATCTAGATAAGGAGCCACGCGTGGCCTTACGTTCACTTGCTCACACACACACACACACCATGCTCATGTCATGACATGGTACAGTGTATGGAAGTGAATATGACATTATTATTCCATTTTAAACTGTTACTATCGGCAACGCCGGGAGCTCGCAGACGTCGCTGCGCACTCGCTCTAAATATGAGCATCAGGCATGCTCCAAACCCGGGTCGACGTATCCGATCCCTAACGTGAGTGTTTTGCCGGTAGTAATAGTTTAATATGTGTCAAACTCACGAGAATTTCAATAACAAAAAATACTCTTTTTATTCTTTTTTTTCTTAGATTTGTTATCCGGTCCTTTACAAAGGCATAAGTGGGACTAGAAACGACACTTAGAGGCCCGTTTAGTATAAAATATACAAAAGTGTATATAAGTGTACGTATATAAACAGATTTTGGGATGACGGTGAAATTGATTATTTATTACAAAAATGGGTTAAACAACAAGGCTATTGATATGAACTTATTAGTGATAAGGGAGATGGAAGTCTATGGACGAGACCACGGCACGATAGTGTATGTATAAAAATTATGAATCGTAGTACTGTTTCGCTCATAAGCGAGTGTTTTGAAGTCAGTTCTAGCAATACGCTGTTATGTATGGCACTCAACAGATGCCGGTATATTTTGAATCTATTGGAATTCATCTTATATTACTGTTTTTTTATGAAGTTATAAGACGGTAAAGTTGTGTGCCAGATGGTAAGCGCTACATTAGATTATGAACTAAGTAGCCGACATTAGATAGAATGGGCTCTTACTTGTATATTCAATATGAAATGAGACTTTAAATTTTGATTCCTTTTCACATAGATTTGAATGTATGAATGAATGTATAGATATTGACTGGTTTTCCTTAAAAAAGTTCCACGTACTGTAACAACCAAACGTCTAGACATACTATAGAAATTAATAACAAAACAAATCAGTTCTATAGATTAACTGCGTCATTTGAATACATTATATATTGAATATCTTAAAACACTAAATAATGTGTTCTGTAATAGGTTTTTACATTGTACACGGCTAACAATTCTGAATCTTCTTCTAAAGCAAGTGAACAAAACAGCATAAATTGAAGTCAAAGTAAAAATCATTTATTCACTATTGGCAAAAATACAAGGACGCAATTATGAACGTCAATTATTCATTGTAATGTACTTTAAAAAGACTCTACCGCCGCGTATATATTATATATAAAGAGCCGATTGACTTACGGATTAAACTTGGTAAGCCGTAATTTTAACATACCGGGGGCAAACTGATTTGCAGCCTCGGTCTGCGATGTTTCAAACCGGAGCAGAAAGTTGATAGTGGCGCCCTTCCTCCAGAGTTTGGGATGAATTATTAAAAAATATCACAATTTGTACACTTTATTATCTATTAGCGACTGCCCGCGACTTCATTCGCGTAGTAGGCTCGGCATTCCGCTTCGCCATTACCTCTCATTTTTTCTTGATTGTTTTTAATGTAATGTGTTCTAGAAAGTATTAGAAAACATTAAAAAGATGAATGAAATCGGCAAAGCCGTTCTCAAGTCAAAGCGTGACCAGGAGAAATAGGGGTTCATTTTTATATATACCTATAGATTACCAATTTTTTTTCAACGTAGACGGTGTTTTCTTGATTTTTGTAAAATGTAAGAACCATCTACAAAGTATTAGAAAACATTTTAAAATACATGAATGAAATCGGCATAGCCGTTCTCAACTTAAAGCGTGACCAGGAGAAATAGGGGTTCATTTTTATATATCCCTATAGATTACCAATTTTTTTTCAACGTAGACGGTGTTTTCTTGATTTTTGTAAAATGTTAGAACCATCTACGAAGTATTAGAAAACATTTTAAAATACATTAATGAAATCGGCATAGCCGTTCTCAACTTAAAGCGTGACCAGGAGAAATAGGGGTTCATTTTTATATATCCCTATAGATTACCAATTTTTTTTCAACGTAGACGGTGTTTTCTCGATTTTTGTAAAATGTTAGAACCATCTACGAAGTATTAGAAAACATTTTAAAATACATTAATGAAATCGGCATAGCCGTTCTCAACTTAAAGCGTGACCAGGAGGCATAGGGGTTCATTTTTATATATCCCTATAGATTACCAATTTTTTTTCAACGTAGACGGTGTTTTCTCGATTTTTGTAAAATGTAAGAATCATCTACGAAGTATTAAAAACATATTTTTAAAATACATGAATGAAATCGGCATAGCCGTTCTGAACTTAAAGCGTGACCAAGAGAAATAGGGGTTCATTTTTATATAACCCTATAGATTACCAAATTTTTTTCAACGTAGACGGTATATTCTTGATTTTTGTAAAATGTAAGAATCATCTACGAAGTATTAGAAAACCTTTTAAAATAAATTAATGAAATCGGCATAGCCGTTCTCAACTTAAAGCGTGACCAGGAGGCATAGGGGTTCATTTTTATATATCCCTATAGATTACCATTTTTTTTTCAACGCAGACGGTGTTTTCTTGATTTTTGTAAAATCTAAGAACCCTCTACGAAGTATTAGAAAACATTTTGAAAAAGATGAATGTAATCGGTACAGCCGTTCTCAAGTTTAAGCGTGACCAGGAGGAATAGGGGTTCATTTGTATATATCCATATAAATTACCAATTTTTGTTTTTAAAGTAGACGGTGAGCTTACAGGCTTCCGTATGCTAGGCGCTTTGTGGAGCAAGTTTTTTTAATATATATACTACATAATGATTATGGCTAAGAATTGGCCTCTAAGAATACCGTGCATTGCGTGGGGTGTCCCGGTTTCCCCCTAGATCCGGGTCTGTTGATTTGTTACTTGGCTCGGTTGTCCTTGGTGTAAATACATGTATATTTTCCCCGGTTAAGTGCAGTGTAAGCCATGCACGTGATGGAATGTTTACACCTGCCCGTTGGCGGTTGCAGTGCTAGCCGTAGCTCGTATTTGGAACGATCTGCGAAGCACTGCACTCCTCTGATAGTTTTGTTCTTACTAAGTTTCAATTGCTTAATAATGTCACTGCACACAGTAAGTAACTAACACGGATGCAACGGTAATAAGTAACCGCTGAGTGTCCGTGAAGGGATGCGAATGTATGCAGAGTGTGCTTAATCGTGAAATATGAAATATGTTCGTGTTCGTCAATGTAATGCATTCACAATGAAAATGTGACATGGACAGGATTGAAATATATTGGCTTGACTTCAGTGTGACTGTAACTCAACCCTTACTTATATTCTGTAAGTAAAAACTATATATATAGGCTAGTTTGTTCTAAACTTCCAATTTTATTAGCTACATATTATAAGCTGTTTGTTTTTAATATATTAAGTAAAAATAAAACAAAAATAAAATAATACGAAATGCTTAAGCCGAGCGAATCCACATAAAAACTTCTGAAAATAGATTTGGCATTATCACACATTCTGATCTAGTAATGTTATAAATAAAAATAGTTATTAAGTAATTATTCGTATACTAGTGCAAGTATAATAAAACGTAGTCGTTTGATTTATTACACAAGAGCTCTATAAACTTCTATTTATATTTAAGGTAAGCTAAATCTAGACAACACGGAAGGCAAATTATGTTTTTAAGGTTCCGCAACCAAATGGTAAGTGTGTCTACCTACGGGCTCAAGTATGGGCTAATGCTTGATTTACGTCACGTCGTCTGTCCGTCATTCTGTGTATCCACCTATATATATATTTCGGGGATTCCGCCGGATTTTCCACGAACTCGGGGCCGCCATGATCGGCCATCTTGACAATGAAGGGAGTCAGTGTGCACGTCCGGCACGGTCGGTCGTCTGTTTCAAAGTGGAAGACAGATAGAACCGAACTACTGACTCAGTGACAGCCAAAGAGAATATACTTCGTCTAGCAACTCCACAGACTCAACAAGATTCAAACTTACACAGAGTATGAAGTCTAGTAACCAGTATCTGTTATTGAACAAGCTCAATAGATGGCGCTTACAACAGTATTATTTCATATTCTCTCACATATATATACAAATATT
Source organism: Selenia dentaria (assembly GCA_917880725.1). Lineage (NCBI taxonomy): Eukaryota > Metazoa > Arthropoda > Insecta > Lepidoptera > Geometridae > Selenia > Selenia dentaria. Next base: position 2,266,502 of record OU862885.1, on the reverse strand, counting down.
ATAAAGAAGAAAGATTGGTATTGTTATATATGTTAGTAACGAATAAGCTCAAAGATTATTGGTCCGATTTCAAAAAATCTTTCAACTTTAGAAATAACATTATCCCTGAGCAACACAGACTATGTTTTAATTCATCATCATCATCATCATCATCATCCATCACCACGCGGGTAAACCGCAGCTAGTTACCAATGTATATATACAGATACCGGGAGTTGATACAGTTTGACAGGAGGTACAAATTCCGGTCATTAAAAACACTAACCCCGGTTTTCGACATCTAAAAACGGACCTTTTTGTTACTTTTTACCGTTGCTTTTTGACACTTGCCTCATACAAAAAGTGTCAAAAAGTAACGAGTCGTTAACAAAACGGTCCCTTTTTAGATAAAGAAAGCCAGGGTTAATCCCAATGTACTGAACTGATGTTTGGTACGGATGTATTTCAGTAGAAAGATTTATACAACTTTTTAATATTTTGTGAACTAAATTCATTATTTTCGGTGAAAATTTGTAATGTTGAAGTTATCCGAAATGAGTTGCTTATTCAACTTGGACGAAGTCGCGTGTTTAAAGCTAATAGTGTTCATACTCGTACTTTATATGTCAGCTATAGACTACAGTTAAACAAGACACACCAATATCTAACCTATAAAATTTTAGTCGTCATCATCATCTCAGCCGTAGGACGTGAACACTGCTGAACATATGCCTCCCCCATAATTTTCCAAAAGGACCGGTTGGAAGCGGCCTGCATCCAACGTCGTCCTGCGACCTTCATCAGGTCGTCAGGACCTACGCTGCGCTTGCCGGTCCGTGGTCTCCACTCCAGAACCATTCGGCCCCATCGGCCATCTGTTCTGCGTGCTATGTGCCCTGCCCACTGCCACTTCAACTGGCTATGTCAGTGACTTTCGTTCTTCTACGGATCTCCTCATTTCTGATTTGATCACGTGGAGAAACCCCGAGCATAGCCCTCTCCATAGCTCGTTGTGCTACTTTGAGCTTATTTATGAGGCACATATTAAGAGACCACGTTTCAGTGCCATAAGTCATCACTGGTAACACACATTGGTCGAAGACTCTTGTCTTGAGGCACTGAGGTATTTTTGACGAGAAGACTTCGCGAAGTTTCCGGAACGCTGCCCAGCCGAGTTGGATTCGCCGACTGATCTATTTCTCGAAGTTGGACCTGCCTAGTTTGACTGTTTGTCCCAGGTAGATGTATTCGTCAACAACTTCGAGAACTGAGTTCCCAACTGATATTGGGGTAGGCTCAACATAGGCATTATGGGCAAAATTTTAGTAAATATTTACAATCAAAGTTGTTCTACAATTGCACTCTCCTTTTATTTATTGGTACGGAACCCTGTGTGGCCAAGAACGACCATCACACTTGACCGTGTGAGCTAAGTCCAACAGGATAAAAAAATTATGGTATACTTAGTAGCCCCGCCAGCGGCTTCGCTCGCTTGTCTTGGTGTAGTGGCGAGAAAGTTATTCTTTAAATTTCAATAACTTTTTTATTTATGAACCTATTTACATGAAACAACACTATTGATAAGTGAAGCTTATCACAATATATTAGTGTAAACCACATCTTAATGGATAAGCCGTTTCTGAGATCGGCGTGCATAAACAAACAGACAAAAATTCTAGCAATCATTTTTTTTCATTCTATTTTCGTTTATAAAAGTCCCAATAATATTTTTTCTCGTAAACCTTCCATCTACAGACAGCCATCCGTAATTTTTTTATTATACATATAGATTCAAGTACCAATGTTAAACGATTAATGTCTTCAGACTTGGGTTGATGAAATTATACAGTTTTTACACTGGTAAGTGCGGAATAAATGGGCAAGTCGTTCCACTAACGGTTACCAATGTGGTCCAGATCTTAAAATACAAAGTTTTGCGCTGCACTGCTTTCTTCTTCGGGACGATCGAGTACATGCAAGAGTATACAAAATCATGAAAATTTGTAACTATTTGTCTTCGTCAATCGTGCTACATACATTTAGTACCTAATGCTGCCACCGCTTCACTAGAACGATTTTCAAGAACTCAACTTTTTGAGAATGAGTTCGTACTTTATATTCGTAGGTACTATGTATCAAAGTCAAAATCATTTATTCAATTTAGGCATCAAAGACGCACTTATGAACGTCAACTTTTCATTATAATGTAATTTAAAGACTCTACCGCCGCGTTCCAAAATATATAGAGCCTACCGAGAAGAAGCGGCAAGAAACTCGGGGCCTTTCTTTTTATACAGATGTTTACAATGTTTCTACTTAGGTACTACAAATATTACATTTTATGGGTGGCAGAGAGACAGCTTGCCAGAAGTGGAGTATTCCAAGCATCTTTATCTTCTATATAATGTCGAACTCTATAGTAAGCTTTTTTTATTAAAACGTTTTTACAGTCAACTTGAATTTGCCCTCAGTGAGCTCAGTTATGTGTTTTGGGATTTTATTGTAAAAACGCACACAATTTCCTAGGAATGACTTATTAGTTTTCACAAGTCTAAAACTAGGTACAGCTATCCTATTTGTATTTCTAGTATTAAAAGTGTGGTGATCACTATTTAACTTATATTTATGTAAATTTTTACGAACATACATTATATTTTCAAATACATATAAGGAAGGCAACGTTAATATATTGATTTCTTTAAATAAATCTCTCAAAGATTCACGGGGACCGCGCCGTAGAAGCGTCTGCTAGCTCTCTTATTTTACGTACCGCATATGCAGCAGAACTGAGTCTCCCAGACAGGGCATTTATATAAGGACCCATTGTAATTTTGCGTCAATTTTAGAATTTGCCTAGGAAGACGGTTGCCTTGTCCATTACGAGTTTAACTCCATCAAGCGTAACGTTGGACTCCAAATATGGAACAGTAGGCAAAGAAAACTTCAAACATTTTGTCTTTTTTCAATTCAGAAGTAAATTATTAGTTGAGAACCATTTAGAGATACTAGATAGAGCGTTGTTTACTTGAATTAGTTTGCTATCTTTCCTATCTACTTTGAAAATCAGAGATGTGTCATCCGCAAATAAAACAATATCACAAAGATCCTTGGCCATAAGTGGCAAGTCGTTAATGTATACTGAACAAAAAGGCCCTAAAATGGACCCTTGTGGAACACCCATTTTAATTATAGATCCTGAAGATGTTACACCATAAGTTGTTTGAGCATAATTTTTTCAAAGATCTTACTCATAATTGGTAGTATAGATACTGGTCTATAATTTGAGGGGTCTGTTTTGTCTCCAGCCTTAAAAATTGGAGTGATTCTACTATATTTAATTAAATTAGGAAAGGTACCTCTATCTATACAAAGATTAAATAAGCGGGCCAAAATAGGACCCATAAAACTAATAATTGGCTCTACAATTTTTACTGACATTCCCCATAAGTCTTCAGTATTCTTTATATTTAAACATTTAAATGTTTTATAATTTCGACAGTTGAAGTATATTCAAAGGAAAAACTGGGTACTTCGTTCGTGAAATTAGCTTTAAGAATAGTTTCTGCTGCGTTGCTGCAAAAAAACATTGTAAAACATCTATATAAAAAGAATGGCCCCGATTTTCTTGCCGCTTCTTCTCGGTAGGCTCTATGTATTTTGGAACGCGGCGGTAGGCTTTAAAGTACATTATAATGAAAAATTGACGTTCATAAGTGCGTCTTTGATGCCTATATTGAATAAATGATTTTGACTTTGACTATGACTTTGACATTGTATAATACTGCCACCATACCTTTTCATATCGTGAAGCAGTAAAGTTCTTAATACTGCGTTTTGTTTTGAAGGTGTGGGTACCGGTGAAATTACAGGCACATGATACTTAACAACTTAATGTCACAGGGTTACGAGCGCAGTGCAGTTCGTCACTTGCGAGGAATGCATCTGTTCTAGGCAGAGGTTACCACCTTATATCAAATGGGCTTCAAACTTGTAACGTTTCATAATGACAAAAAAAAAACGCGACAATTAATGACAGATTTATAATTTACATGTTGTGATTTAACTTTGGCTACTTGAATAATATAACGCTTCATGCAACTATAAATAATTTAATATTTATATAGCTTGAAGAATGTCAGATCAATAGTTGTACAACAATTCGAGTCCACTTAAAAAATCTACATATACCTACCTAATCACAATGTCACAAATCAAGTTGTATTTGAGGTTTTCTAAATCAGTGTATTTTGAATTCGACTGACGCGTTGAACTTTGTTATAATAATTGCAAATCAATGCATTCATATGCATACATCTCAAACAAATGATATGCCTACAAGCCAAACGACACGCTTCACAAACCCCCAAGAAACCCAGCGTGCCGTGACGGCGGCGCATGACATGCGACGTTCAGACCCTCAATCAATTCTCCATCATCAGCCTGATTGTCCATCACGTGCCCCCACACTTACCACCACGTGCGACGCTATCGTACCTATCACCTAATTTGCGACCCGAGTTTACCTGTAATGAGACCATTTAGTACATACACACATACCTATATGAACTTTACATCATACAGACTATTTTTCAACCGACTTCCAGTCAGATGAAGGAAGAGGTTATCAAGTAAACACGTATTTTTTTTGTATAACTTTTTATACACTAGTCTAATTTTGATGTTTTTTTGGTAGAGTATAGGTATTCCCGACATGGTCCCATTTTAATTTCATCTAATTCGGTCAAGCGGTTTTTTAATTTACGATTCAATAACTGAAAAGTGTTTCGCCTATCTTGATGATATCGTAATTGACGGTGAATGACAATCGATCCCGTAAGTAGCAAGATTCACTAAAAAAGTTGAAAATATTTTTTTACCAAGTAATGATCCCATTTTAATTTCATCTAAATCGGCCAACGGTTTTTTAATTTACATTTACATGGTATGGTGACCAATAAAAAATGTTTTACCACAAAATGTATCCGACTTCAACAATAAAAAGTGTGAAATAAGTTGTCGAAGTCGATACCATGCGCACAATATTAAATAGGTACTTTTGAACTACATATTATGGTACCGACTTCAACAACTTATTTCATACTTTTTAGTGTTGAAGTCTGTTCCATTTTGTGGCATAAAGTAAATTATTGAGCACTATAGCGGGTCTGTTTTGTACACAAACACCAAAATAATAATGTTATAACCAACTAGAAAATAAAGATGAATTTAGGTTGCCAAAGTTCTAAAAATTCTACACTTATACCAGCCTACACTTTTGATATTATCACAAACTGTCACGCTTTTGATATTATCACAAAAAACTATCTCGTCCTGTCGTGCGATTCTCTAATGATTCGTCGACGAGCTCATCGATGTCAAATACTTTATGAGATATCGCCCTTGTACACAAGATTGTATTTCCAAAGATTCTTGTCATCTGGTCATTTGTTTCACGAATGTTGTCAAAGAAGCAACGATGTTTGCTCTAAGAGAATCGCACGGCTATTCGAGCCTGTAATATTACTTTATCCTACGGGCCTTAGTATCGACCTTCAACCACTAGACCGTCAGGGTTATATCAGGGCGCTCTCCCGCTGCGATACATCCTATACATCATACTAATAAAGATAACGCTGCACTCACTTGGTATTATGCCGGTTTAAATGGAACGACGTTTCTAACGTATAAGAAGTTCTTCTTCAGGGAGTGTTCACTCGCTGACGCGACATCATGTACTGATTGTATAAGTAGTAAAATCATTCTCTACTTCAGAATAAGGATCAGAATTAAAATAAACGTTCATAGTCCTTTAGTGAGATAAAATGTTTCCTTCGCATTCACCATTACTCATATTTTACATGGCATCTTCCTACGCTTATACATTAGTACATCCTTACGCCTTACCTTACAGAAATCCTTACAGAAACGTGCTATTAGAGCTATATACGAAATGGGTCCCCGTGAATCTTTGAGAGATTTATTTAAAGAAATCAATATATTAACGTTGCCTTCCTTATATGTATTTGAAAATATAATGTATGTTCGTAAAAATTTACATAAATATAAGTTAAATAGTGATCACCACACTTTTAATACCAGAAACACAAATAGGATAGCTGTACCTAGTTTTAGACTTGCGAAGACTAATAAGTCATTCCTAGGAAATTGTGTGCGTTTTTGCAATAAAATCCCAAAGCACATAACTGAGCTCACAGAGGGCAAATTCAAGTTGACTGTAAAAAACGTTTTAATAAAAAAAGCTTACTATAAAGTTCGACATTATATAGAAGATAAAGAAGCTTGGATTACTCCACTTCTGGCAAGCTGTCTTTCTGCCACCCATAAAATGTAATATTTGTAGTACCTAAGTAGAAACATTGTAAACATCCATATAAAAAGAATGGCCCCGAGTTTCTTGCCGCTTCTTCTCGGTGGGTTCTATATACTCGTATTTTGGAACGCGGCGGTAGAGTCTTTAAAGTACATTATAATGAAAAGTTGACGTTCATAAGTGCGTCTTTGATGCCTAAATTGTATAAATGATTTTGACTTTGACTTTGACTTTCACCTTTAGATCCTTCATGGGCTGTATGAACCCACTCTTCGTGCCGTATACCAGCGCTTGTAAAAGTAAACATATTATTTTATCAGAATGTATTTAAATAAAACGCTATTACTCGTAGATATGAATATAAGAGCGTGTTTATTTGAGCGAGCGATGACTTTGTTTATCGAGCGATTTTAACCCTTCATATACCGAGATAATTAAAACAAAAGATTTATGAATGAAACGCACGTACATTTACGTCAATGGTACTCAAAGGATTAATTAACCAAGACATTGCCACTGTGTACAGTTCTTTCAAATTTAAAACCTAGTTCATCGCAATGTAGGTTACAAGTGGTACTCCGTTCTGGAGAACGTTTTTTACGGTATATGTTATAAAGAAAACCATACAAGATAAGATTTTACAAAACGCCCCTTGACCTAATCAAATTAATTTCCTATTGTGTGTTCCGACTTTTGTGACCTTTCACGTAGAAAGCAAATAGGAACACCAAACGGTAACTAAGTAGGTAGGCTATTGTTAAACCAACCATAGCATCAAGTCACTGAACCCATCAGCCAAAAAGTTCCACTATTGTGCCAAAACACAACTAGATAGGTATATAGGGTGGGATGAAATCAGCAGAAAAAGTGTTAATTTGAGCGTAATGGAGGGACCGTGATTTGTGGCAAATCTGCGGAAGTCGCACAACTGCACGATATGTCATGGCTGTAATGTGGTGTCATTATCTAAGTAATCAGCATTGTTATTGTAGACTCTAGATTCTTTCAGATTTCAGCATTAATACGCGGTTGAAGATAAATAAATACCTCGTAAGGCGATGTATACACCTACCAACAATGTACAAAAATGATAGCAAGAATTTCGTAATGTTCAAATGATGTACAGCATAGTTACCATGTATATTTGGTTTGAGTGTTCGATATTTCGGCACTGTTGCAAGCGCCGTGATCACAGATGAACTGGCGCATGCAACAGTGTTTGGGACCTTGATAGTGTAAGCACTTATAGCAAGATTTTATTACTATTATTAAATTTAAACTATAATATTATAAAGAGGAAATGTATTTGTTTGTTTGAATTGAATAGGGTCCGAAACTACTGGACCAATTTGAAAAAACCTTTCACCATTGTAATCCTGATCCCTGATGAACATAGCCTTATATTTTGATGCATCATCATCATCCATCACCACGCGGGTGAAACCGCGGAGCGCTGCTATTTATAATATAATTATTTAGAGTGTTTTTGGATATTTATAAATTAAAACATGTTAACATTTAACAAATATCTGTCTCCGTCGATTTTTTTATAAAACACTTTATTCGTTACAAAATATTCAACTTCTGATAATATTAAGTTATTATAAGGTATGTATATTAGAAATTACCACTTCTATACAGAAAAACAATAATTTATAGTTTTTTGGATTTCAAAAAAAAATGGGTTCAGTTATGTATCTCGACTTGAGTGAAGATTCACAGTAAATATAAGTAATAAATTTACTTAGATATGCTCACTTCTAGAATATGAACTATAGAAATTAAAGAAAAAATCAGTGAAACTCTTCAATTAGAAGTTAAATTAACTATGAAAGAGGAAAAGTTTATGAGTTTCCTTGTCGAATCAAGAACTCTCGCGATAAATTTATCAAAGGCCTTCGAGCCTTTCGAGCCTTTTGAATAACGAAACCAATTAATTAATTAGATAATCGATCACATATCCAAGTAATAATATATGTATATTAGTCAATCCGCGCTCTGGAGAACGACACAAAACCACCAACGACACAATAGTCGCTATGGATAGATATATGTTATTTCAGCCATCTGTGGTTAGTATCTAATTTCAAAACAAATCATTTGACGCAAACATACACAATGTTACAAAAGTGCGGTTGATTTAACGTGTGTTTTTATAGTATATCAACAATATTTGTGGAGGAAGTGACGTCTGTCTGTATCGGGGAAGATTATTTCTGTAAATAGTTCCATCATCATAGAAAGCGATTGTTTTGTTTGTAACTACGCCAGACGTGTATCGACAATATGGGCTACATGCCAAATTCAACGGTCAGAGGCAAATCCGTTCTTTGAGTAGCATTTAGTATGAAACGCGGGTCTCAATTCAACTTGTGTAACTCAATTCTTCTGACACATACATTGGCCGAAAGTAAATATACGTTAAAACACATAATTACAGTAAACTTATCACTAATAACTTATCGCCATAATATTTTATACTATTTCCCGCATAAAACGCATACCATCACATTTGTCACTTCAACTTCACGCTTAATACGATTAGCTTTCCCGCTTAAAACGCCATTTGCAGCACGCTACACTGACCACCTACGCGTTCATTTAATAATATCCATTTTATTCCCTTTCCTCTCATCCTCGAGTGTTGGAGAATAAATAGTTTTATATATTGAAGCCGGCCTTCAGTATCCGTAGGATTAATTAACACTCGGAACTCTAAAACTCACTTATTTATTTATTGAATGCAGAAAACTGCTAGAACAACGTTAGCTACTATCGCCATTACCAGAAAGAGAGCGAACATGACTCAGACAATAAATATATATACTAATTACACAGATCAGAATACAGTGACGACACTACAAATAGCATTCGTTGGTTACATTAATGTGTTACCTCACGAGCCTGAATTCATTAAAAATCAAATGTAAAACATTATTACTTCAAGAACATGTTAATATATTGAGCTTCAACGATGAGAAATCGTAAAGAAAGTACATTAGTTTAACATAATATATGATCTTTATAAGACAACTGTATAAGTTCACAAAAGAATTGAGTTCGCATTTATGTATGTTTATAATTCATGTCATCTCTTCGTTCCCGCTTAATACTGTTTCCCGCTTAAGACGCGTTGTTTGCCGGATTCTTACAGAATCGTCATAATCACGTTTTGTTGCGAATTATTTTGATTTGGGTGTGACAGGTTATATGCAAAGTCAATACACTCTGGCCTGTCCTCAACCTTCATCAAGGAATCCTAAATGACATATGATACTAATAGACAATGGTCAGAAATTGTGCAAAATAACCAATGGCTTGAAATTTTTTGGTTAGTAGGTTAAAAGTGATCATGGTTTTTTTGATTATTTCAGGTGTTGGCGGCTCTGGCCGCGCAGTCGATCAACATATCGGTGGGGTTCTGCCAGGGCTTCTCCGCCGTGCTGCTTCCCCAGTACACGCATGAATACAAGATGATATCTTATGAACAGGCGTCTTGGATCGGTGAGCATTACCTTACATTTAAACAATAGCTCTTTGTCCAATAAATAGGTTTACTAATTATACAAATTATTAGGATTGTTACAATTTCAATATTACAACAAATTATGGAGTATACTTTTGTTGATGGAACTTGTTGAAGTTTGTGTCTCCCCCCCGAAGGGTGCCCGCATTGACGTGGCGGGGGGGCTCAGTAGCCGTGGCATGGATCACCACGGTGAAGCCAAGAGGAACCCAGGGGCCGCGCCGGCGTTGGGGTGCGCTGGCCGGCTCAGGCGAGGCCGCTCCTATGGGCTTTGGCCGCCAAGTCCACATAGGAGTGGCGGGGTCCGGGCGCTTTGGCGCAGACTCGAGGAGGTGGGGCCCGGGCGCTTTGGCGCAGGCTCGAGGAGGGGGGCCCGGGCACTTTGGTGCAGGCTCGAGGAGGTGGGGCCCGGGCGCTTTGGCGCAGGCTCGAGGAGGGGGGCCCGGGCACTTTGGTGCAGGCTCGAGGAGGTGGGGTCGCTGGGGATTATCCCCTGTGGCTAATCCCCAGCGTAGCAGGCGGGTGGGGCTACGTATCCGACCCACCGCAGGGAGACCACGGGCGTCCAGACACGGGGAAGTCTGGCGCTCATTGTTGGCGGGTTTGGGCTCCGAGGTAGTTGCGGCATGCCATGTGTTCTGGCGTGCCGCGAAGAGAAGGGTCCGGCAACGGACAGCCACGGCGGGTTCGCGGTCGTGTGGAAAATCTGTTCCGCGTTCCCGCCGAGGGCGGCAGTGACGGAACACCCCGGGGTTTTGGTGGGTATACGGACTCCCACATAACCACCTACCTCCCCGTGGTAGGTGGTATCCATAAAGGATTTACCCGGGACACAAAAAAAAATCTTGGTTACATTACTATAATTCTTTAGGAGTGTAACCATGATTAATATCGATACAGTATCGTTTGACAAACAAAAGGATATAACTGTACTATTTTGGGTGATGACGCGATTAATACATTTATATTTGTATACAAATATGTATTTGAACCCATATAATAATAAAGTTATAGACGAAGAAGAAAGAAAGCAGTCAGGTGTTAAAATAAAAATAAACTGATTTAATTATAAATAATAGAGAAGAAAAGCAAGACTTATTAAACATGTTCTGTACTATAGGTATTAACGAAGTCTCCCTTATAAGTATCCGTATTGCAAACCTTCATGGTAGGAAAGTATGACAATACCAGCTAACAAAGAAAGTAATATCTTCATGCACAAACTTTATTTCCAACCGACTATGTGTTTACGTTTTATTTTTAAACTACTGAAACCGTGCCAAAACCTCGCTGAAAACAAAATCATTCAGGCCATTGAATAGACCTATATTTAACCTGGCGTTGTCTGCTATATGAGGCTTAATATTTCTTTAATTTTCACCGTCAGTGTGTTATCAAAATACAATCTTGAATGAAAATATTGGTTTAGTGATAATGGTGGTATTCTGGTATGTTACTAACCATCATAGATTCAATGCTATAAACGTACAAAACATACCTAAAGGTTGCGTTATAATACATGTAATTTTACCCGACAACGCTTTTTATTAACTGGTTCCAAAACTTTACTTTGAAAATCCACGTAGTCACTGTCGGGTTTTGAAAATGGCACTAATTTCAGAAATTGAAATTTTTACACTGAAAAAATTGGAGTTGACACTTACCCGTATTCTTGTCATAGCGACAAATACTTTACCCGCGAAACTATATATATAAATGAACCTCTATTTTTCTTGGTTACGCTGTAACTTGAGAACGGCTTTACCGATTACATGATTAATATATTTTTTAAATGATTTCTAATACTTCGTAGAAGGATCTTACATTAAAAAACTTAAGAATAAACGGGGAAGTTATGGCGAGCCTACTACGCGAACAAAGTCACGGCCAGTCGCTAGTTATAAATAACGATTCTTCTTGAAAATTGTCTCCTTCTTCTTATCACTCTCATTCGTTTCAAAACCCATCAATAAAATGAATCCCTATTTACCTTGGTTTCGCCATATTGGCCAGTAAAATAGCCGGTTTTTGGTCAAACTCTACTATTAACTATTATAAGGAGTCACTGGATATAAAGTCACAAAATGCTGACAGATCCAGGTGGAGCTTCAAGCGCCCCTTTTATAAAAGCTTTTGGCCGATATCTCGCAAACTATGCACTTTAGGGCAATAGTTATTGATACTACTCGTATTATTGTAGAGAATACAATTTGGCATCTTTTATTTCTTGCAAACATTTTTATATAAAATTTACCGTTTACGATTTAAGGCCCATTTACTGAACCGGTTTTTATGATCAAATTTATTGTATGCGGTTCGAACTTCTGGAAGTTCGCATTGTCGATAAATAGCGATCAATATTTTCTATAACGGAATCCAGCCGTGCAATTCTCTAAGAGTAAACATCGTTGCATCTTTGATAACATCCATGAAACAAATGACGAGATGACAAGAAACGTTGTAAAAACAACCTTATTTGCAAGGGCGATATCTCAAAGTATTTGACATCGGTGAGCTCGTCGACGAATCATTACAGAATCGCACGGCTGCATGTCGCGTTCGTCATCGCTGAAGTCTAACTCAGGACATTAATAAATATAGGTACAACGTAAATAATAAAATATATATTTAACGTAATATTATTCTCAAACTTTCTCCAATATTCGCTAAAACAACGGAATAATTGCACCACACTTTGTAAGTTTGTAAATCAGAAAACCAGTGGAAATGCTAACATTTCTACAAACACCAATATTTGCTTAGACTGAAGTTATCGCGAACGAGATAGTGTTGTGGGTAGATCATTAACAGCAACGCTTGTCAAACATATATCACTCCTCGGATACATACACGATACGTTTGCACTGAGATAAGGGAAATGGTAGGGGAGTGCAAGCCTTGTGATGGGGTCGCAGTCACGTCTGAAAGTCCTGGACAGAATGATAAGAGCGATGGGAAAATATCTATAAGCCATTAAGGTTATGTATATACTAGTACTAGGAAGTGTTCGCAGCGGAGCTTGACTTAGCGTTATTTACCGATCAACAATTATAAGCAACAACATAAGGACAGGAGTTGGATGTTCAACTGAGCGCTTCCGTGCTTCGTAGGGCACGTTAAGCCGTCGGTCCCGGTTGTTTGTCTTAGGACAACAGTCGTTAGGCTATGTCGAAGGCCTTTGGGCACGGTTTGGCGCGCCTTCCGAAGCACGGAAGCGCTCAGTTGAATAATGCCACTAGCGGTCACCCATCCAAGTCCTGACCGCAGCAAGTGTTGCTTAAATTGTTGATTGGTTAAGATCGTCAAGTCGAGCTCGGCTGCGAGCGCTCAAAATAGTATTAAATCTATTTAATTTTAGGTATTTTACGTTAGTTTAGCGACCATTAAGTTACTATTAAGTTATCTGTCTAAAATATACCCACAGTTGAAGAGACATATCTAATGTTAGTGTTCTTTTATTCAAGAAGTGTTGTACTAATTTAGATTTTAGTCAAAACAGAATAAGGACTGCCATAATGAATAGAGATTTTTTGTTTAGAGAATGCATTACTCGTAGTATCGACACCAATAAAGATATTCTAGAGGCCGTCTTACTTGATAATATCAACTAAGTGTAGTCTAGTGGTATCAAATTGATACCACTGCAGTGGATATAACACATATAAGTATATTATATATGCTATATATACTATTTATGCTATATATTTATTATATATGTTATATATAAGTATAGTATATATACCAGATATTTCTACCGTGAAGCAATTGTGCGTAATTATTACTGTATTACGATGAGAAGTTACTTGGCGAAAGAGACTGAAACAAAACTGACTGAATAACTAAAAATGACATTATCCACTTCCCCATCTTGCTTATTAAAAACTCAGATAGAGGTACCTGATTAGTTACGATTGGGATGATTGGCGAAACTACCCCAATTTCTTGTTACAAAAACTATCCCGACTGCAATTCTAACATAATATCTCCCCTTTTCCAGCGAGTCTGGGCGTGATCTCCAACCCTATCGGCGCTCTGCTGGGCGGCATGATGGTGGACGCTGTGGGCAGACGTCTGCTGCTGCAGTCCATCGTACTGCCCAACCTGATCGGCTGGCTCGTCATCGCCTTCTCGGAAACTTACGTCTTTTTGTGCGTGGGACGGTTCATTACCGGGTTTACCATCGGTAAGTTCATTTAGTTTTATTTCATCATTTCAAATCTTCGTTTTCAACGGCATTTACAAGGGTTTTTGACTAGCGGATTTAGGTACCTTTTTTAACAAAATATTTACAACTATAATGATTTCTTAGGGATTCAGATTTATATACAGTGAATTGAAAATGTAATTTAAATGCAGGTACAAAATGTGTATAAAATATAAGTGATTTAGGCTGTCTTGCAGAACGATTGATAACGTAAAACATTACTTAAAAAATCATTACTTAAACATTACAACTTAAATTGTCGTTCTGTCTCTATCCGCTATCATACAAAAGACAAAGTTGGAACGTTCATTAATATTGTTTAGCACTAAATGGCCTACCATTAATCCGTATAGAGTTGTTTATTAAAATATACAACTACAATATGTATAACATAGTCGCACACTATATCGTTTAATAAATGAATAATTCACATAAAAATATTTGAAGAGATGAAATTTCTTAGATTTCATTTAATTTTATATAATCTTTAATAAATTGTGGTTACTTTGTCTTTATAAAGCTTGTAAGCACCTGACATACAATTGGACTGTTATGAGTAATTAGGTTTGGAGTTAGGATAACAATAGGCCAACCTTTATTATATTAGAAGATTCTGTGATGATACTTGCCACCTCTTTAGTGAATGCAACGGCGAGGTGATATGCTTGTATAATAAAACATATTTTTCTCGTTTCCAGGTATGTCAACAGTCTCCTACATTTACGTGGCTGAAATAACAACGCCAGAGAAGAGAGGGGTCCTCAGTGCTCTGGGCCCTGGTCTGGTCTCCACAGGAATTTTCGTTGTCTACGCATTGGGAGCCTTTGTTCACTGGAGGAAAGTGGCTGCCATATGCGCTGGATTCTCACTCCTCACGCCATTCCTCATGTACTTCGTCCCAGAATCACCTCTATGGCTGGCTTCCAAAGGCCAGATGAAAGAAGCTTACAACTCCATGTTCTGGCTTCGTCAAAACAACAACACAGCTCAGCAAGAACTCATGGAGTTCACCAAAGACCGAAAGTCTGGAGAAACGATGTCCTTCAAACAGAAATTAGGACTATTCAAACGCAAAAACGTCCTCAAACCTTTCGCTTTGCTGATCGTCTTTTTCATCTTCCAAGAAATGTCTGGGATCTATGTGATCTTGTACTACGCTGTGGACTTTTTCAAATCTGTAGGAACCAGTGTGAATGAGTTTACAGCTTCCATTATAGTTGGCGGAGTTAGGGTTTTCATGGGCGCTGTTGGGGCGTGTTTAATCAACAGTTTCAGAAGAAAGACATTGGCTGCTGTTTCCGGTCTCCTTCTCGGCATTGCGATGCTCGGTGCAGCCGTATGTGATAGCCTAAACGGGCCCCCATTAGTGAAACTAGCTTGTGTTCTACTCCACGTTTCCTTCAGTATGGTTGGATTCCTTCAACTACCTTGGATTATGTCAGGAGAACTATACCCACAAGATATTAGAGGAGTCATGTCCGGAGCCACATCCTGCTGCGCTTATGTTCTGATCTTCTTTAACATCAAGACCTACCCACAAATGGAGAATCTATTAACAAGCAATGGTACTCTGTACCTATTCGGAATTTGCGCGTTATTAGGAGCAGCGTATTGCTGGCTCTTCCTTCCCGAAACGAAAGGGAAGTCTTTGACTGAAATTATGAGGCAGTTTGACGAAGGAAAAAAAGAGATAGACCCGGAAGTAGGTTATACGAATGAGAAGAGATATAGTATAGAAGGAGCTAGTACGAAGGTACAAAGGAGGCACAGCGCTGGTGCGTCTGTCTCATTAGAAAAGAACGAGTTCCCTTGGATGCAAAAGAACGAAAAGACTCCGGAGTGATTAAGCTCCTAGCATTTACTGCTCGCCTGGTACTCGACCGTACGACGGTTGTTACAAATTATAAACTATTTTAGGTATTTTTAATATTATTTCGTGTTTGTGTGATCAGTATTATAGTTATGTTTTTGATATTTGTATTTGTATAAAGCATTCCATAGAATTAAGTGTTTTATAATAGAGAGGTAACGACATAGTTTAAGATAAATATATTCCTAACAATAAGATTAATTGCCCAGAACGTAATAAATCGATATGAATTTATATTCAATTTGTTAGCAAAATAAATTATATTCATGATATTGACGTGGACTAAACAATGTTATTTATTACAGGGTGCAAATTTGTACATAATTTACTTACAAGATAAAATTTAAGTATAAAACGTTATGCTGTGATTTTAGATCGAATTAAAGATATGTGTTGTTTTCATACCATTGTTTTATTTATTTATATGACCATAGAAGTAAACACGGGCGCGAAAGTACGTAGAATTTACATATATACAAAGCATTATCAGATATGAATAGTACAAAACGAGTAGTAATCATACAATAATGCGAAAGTATATTGTATATTTGGTTACTCTTTCACGCCAAAACTTCAAAACTTTATATTTGGTTGGTGTTTATAACATTGATAAGGGCCTGGACACAATATAGGAGATTTTATATCCTGGATAAATGTTGCTGGGTTATTATAGCTATTTACCGAGCGAGTTACCAATAAAAATAATAAAACACGTGGAAATAAACGTATACCTATATCAATACAAGTTCATCTCATTTCTATTGCGAATATTAAGTCTACTGATGTATAACCGGGTACTGGCTCTCGAGTTACATACTGTTTCTTGTTTCTTCTCTGTAGGGGCCCATATCCGATGGTGCCAGACAGGCAAGCGCAGCATAGGGCAAGGTTAGGTAGACCTGATAAAAGACATAGGACGAACAAAATGGTCAAAAGAGCCGGTGGGAAAGATATGGGGGAAGCATATATTCAGCAGTGGACGTCCTAAGGCTGAGATGATGATGATGAGGGGCTCTCTGTTTTGGAACACCGCAGTAGGGGTTTCCAGAGTACATTAATAAATAACTCTCACTTGAATCAACGAGTTTGAATTTAAATTTACTTCAACAAGTAATATGGTTATCAGAAGTTCTAAATTTGTTTTGAAACCCCATATTTACGTCCTCTTAAAAACCATGATGAGAATGCAAACAGCGATAGGAATTATTATTATAATATATACTAGAGGCTCTGTAAGCCGTGGACCTCGCCAGTATGTCTTTGCATAGCTTAAACTGAATAAATATTCACCGAACACCATAAAACTAAATCCTTAAAGCATAAAATCCTTAAAACAATCTCAACTTGTTTTGGTCTGCTAGTCTTTTTAAGGATTGCAAACGCCATCTAGTTTAATTTTAGGATACTAAAAACCTTTGTTTATTTTCATTTTCAAAAAATAAAATGAAGCGACATAATAATTCTAGGTACATAGTTATCACTTTTAAAAATATTTAATAGGTATCTATATTTTATTATGAAAACTGACGTGGTTTGTACACATTTTAATATGAACAACGGGAATCACTCATGTAAAAAACTCAGACCTTTCCAACTATAGTTTCAACCACATCCGGTGGTCTTTCTCAAGGAGTGCAGAACGCTCGCGGTTGCGTCTCGCCTCGCACTGTTGCGGGCATAATGCGTTGCGGGGAGCGGGGGTATGTCTGTTGTGACTATAAAATAAATAAATAAATATTCCACAACTATCACACAACGCCATCTAGTCTATACTATAGTCGGAAAGATCTGACTTATTTACGTGAGTGATTACCGTTTTTCATATAAAAAAGGTATATTTATGTTTTGACGTTAACATAATATTTTGAATGAAGATAAACTTATATAATTTACATAAATAGATGTTAGAACTTCATGAATTAATTTCATTCCAAATAACTTAAGTAATATTAAAATAACTGCTGACATTATTACGGTCTTGTAGCTGTGTAAATGTCTCCTACATTTCTTGCAATAGAAGAGGGTACCGGTTAATAGCATAACTCAATAATTTCCTTGAATAATGGTAATTTTAGTTTGTCTTAAAGACAAAGGAGTTAAGGGGAAGTGAAGTGAAATTTATTTCTCTCTTTTTTGAGTCTCGTAATCTTTGTATAAGGCACAAGTCCGATATGATACCAAAATATGCAAGGCGTTTAACCAAATATTATACCGCGGCAAACTAGACCGTTAGATTTCTAGTACATTACTTCAGTATTCACGTCAACTAACTGCAAATAGGCTCATTATCCCGAATAAGATTTTCATTTCAAAGTTGATTAGTAATCAATAGCGTTTTAGAACGATCAAAATAAATTAAGATGCATTTTGGAACTACTAGCTCCACCTAGCGAAATTCATAGGAACTAATAAAATGTAACGATTCAACCTTATCAGCGCAAAGGTTGATCACTTTTGTAGGCCAAGAGGCCTACATCACAGAGTTTGCGTCGAAGCCTTTTAGTTCGCACGTAGATCCATAGATGGCGGCACTACATATGTAAACAGTATGTATATAAACTTCAATGACGATTACTTATAGAATACCAGTAATTAGCTACTTTGTAAATAAACATTTTCAGAGTTTTTATAAAACGATTAAGATAGTCTGAATTTAAACCATGTTTTAAGCAAATTGTACAAAGGAAAATTCCTTAACCCAAGGTTTAAACTTGAATTGTCTTTGCTCTACTTACGTTTTATAATAAGGTGGTTATAGATTACCTTTCAACTGTATACTTATAATGTGTTTTATATTTCTCGAGCTGATTTTTTACGTAAGCACATATTTATTTTCATACTATCTAGTGACGCTGAGGTTCAGGGAGCCTACTCCCACCTTTTACGAAACTATCATAAATCAGGAGCGTTTTGTAATAAGCTTTGAATAATCATACTTACTATCGTACTCCCACCGACACAAAACAGTCGACCAAATTTAATGGTAAGGTTGCAAAGTGACTATTTTAAAAGAAGGGAGTACGTATCTTCAAAAATTTGATATTGGCACAATGACACTTAGTGTCAAAGTCACGTTAAAGTACGCGAATTGAATGAACTGTTTCGTAGTATTCTAAATTTTATGACGTAGTATCCTACGTCATCAAAACGTCTATCGTAATCCATTATTATTTTAAGCTTGCTATATTGACTTGGTGGTACCAAATTTAATGGTAAGGTTGAAACGTAGGGCCCCAGTTCATGCGCGCGATGGTAAGCACTAAGCATGTCCTTCACGGTTTCAGTTCCATCCACAATTTAGAACTGAAATTTGGCACGATTTTTAAAATTCCTTTTCGTGATGTAACGAGTGATATAATAATAATAATAATAATAACAACGTTTATTGACGTAGATTACATTTTACAGAGCATGGTTTCAATGGTCCCCAAACTAGGTTAACCTGTATCTTGGGAACCTCCTTCCTTTTTGATACATATATTTCTAAACATAACGTTATAGTATTAAAGTTAATGACAAAATACAGAATTTATTATTAATATAAAGAAAATGAAAGAAAATATCTATATTAAGATGAACGTGCATTTGCGTGCGTAAGTGCGAGGGTGTGTGTATGTAGGAGTGTAAGGATGTAAGCGTGTGTGTGTGTGGTGAAGGTTTGTAAGGGTATAACTATAATTGTTAATACTATTAGATTTTATAAAAATAGTTAAATTGTATTGTGTGTTTACTTATGTGAGTTTAATATTTCTTCTATTTCATCATAGGTGAGAGTCAGTAACCATTCATACATTTTGGATTTACATTCAGAACGCATGAGTGGGTGAATGCTCAGAACTTGATTTATTTTATTATAAATAAAGTTAGACATGTATGTCGTCTGCCGTTGTTGATAAGCTGTTCGAGTCAGAGTGATGGCGCAAATTTATATTACTAGTACTGATATTACTAGTAATTTCCCTTCTGCTCTTCATACCCTATACACTACAGTAATGCTTGAGCATGCGACAATCGCGAGTAGTTCCGACCAAGACGGCCTCTTGCACAAGAGACCTACCACCTAGTAAGTCGGGTTTCCTCGCCTTTTACGATTCCCAAAGCGAAAGAAATTTGACTCCGTCTCCTCACGCTGTGATATAGAGTAGGTAAGTACAGTCCACGAGCACCACTGAAAACTGACTAACTGAATATGGCAGGTGCCGTAGTCTGGTCCATAGCCCACTATCGCCCTTATCACTAATAAGTTCATACCAATAGCCTGGCCATTTTACCTAATTTTGTAATAGTTATAAGTACCATGTTAACCTTCTTTATTATGAAAACTAACGTGGTTTGTACACATTTTTAATATGAAAAACGGGATTTACTCACGTGAAACTATAGTCGGAAAGATCTGACTTTTTTACGTGAGTAAATCCCGTTTTTCATATTAAAAATGTTAACCTTCATCCAACATTTTTTCCGTTTTTTATACTCCTTTGTATTTGCTATACCAAACAGGCCTCTAAGTGTTGGCTACAGCCCCACTTATGCCTCTGTAAAGGGCCGGATTAAATCCGTCAATTTGTTTTAATAAAAGGAATAACCTAGTCAAAACATCTATAATTTTACACCTAATACGTCTTACGAGCAGAATCCAAGCATACCATGTTTACCCATTTTCCTCGCGCAATTTTTGTGTCATAAATAATATCAAAAATTAAGAAAAAGAATTTTAACAATAAGTGGCAAAAAATCAGTCGGGGCAAATGATAGAAAGCGGTCACCGTCCCCTACGGATATCTGTAACACTCGGGGCATCACAAACTTGCCTTTTGAAGAGCCCCATGTTGAAAAGTATGAGCATTGACCTAAGCTATAGCTAGTACTCCTGGGATGTGGACCACTACCATACTAGATTGTCTATCGGTGAACGTGGTGCATGTAACTGTACCGAAATATCGGAAACTCCAAAAGCAACTAAATCGAGGTCTACATCCCGTGAGTACTAATTATACTTAGTTAACAACCGCGAAAGTCTAAAACAGAACTGACCTGGTTTGCGGGATACCGTACTTGATGCCGACGCCGACCCTGGGCAGCGCCTTGATCACCTTCTTCACTGTGCTCTGGTCCGGAAACGCGAAGAATATTGACGCTGGAAGGAGGAAATAGGTGTGATGGTTATACAATGTCCACTTTTTGGCGGGAAGTTGAACGTTTTAATATAGCCACCTATATACACCTAGATACCAATCTAGACACCTTTTAAATAAAATAAAAATCACATTTTTATAATGTATATGATACTCCTCGTATCAGGAAAAGCCCCAAAATTTACCTATACTTTACTGTACTTAATCGATTTTGTAAAATTTTTCCAAATATTATTTTTTAATTCTGTAAATTCTGTATTAATGTATAATAGTCCTTTTTTTAAATTTGTATTTACATAGATCGTTTAAAATAATAACAATAAGAAGTACAATTTGAACAAGTGCAATTTGAAAAATTTAATACCGACTTCCATTCTATTACTTTGGTAAAAATCAGTTATTGGTTATTAACTCAAAAACTACTGGACCGAATTTGATGAAATTTAAACGGGACTACACGGGAAGCACCAGCTTTCAAACGAAAAGATTTTTGAGAATCGGTTCACCCTATCGAAAGATATGAGGTAACAAACATAAAAAAAACTGTCGAATTGAGTACATCCTCCTATTTGGAAGTCGGTAGAAAAATGGTGTTCTCTAATAATTTTTGATAGGGATGACTTAAGGGGTCTGAAAAGGACGATTACACTTTGTATTGAAAATTCTTCGTTTTTAAAGGTATATTAACGTTTAACATAAAAAAACAGTATTTCTTAATATTTTTATAGGGATGATTTAGAGGGGTGAACTCCTTTGCATAGAAAATTATTTATTAAGTTGTGAAAATTTGTATTTAAATATTTATATTAAATAATAATAATATTAATAATAAAAAGTACCATGTTACCCTTCGTCCAAAATGTCTGTTTTTATACTACATTGTATATTTTATTAACAGGCCTCTAAGTGTTTGCCGTTGTGCACAAGGGTGACTCCCAGAAGAAGAACTTCAAATAAGTTCGAAACTGGTCGGAGAATATTTCCGGTAAATATTACGCGAGTCCTAGCCGGTTTTAAAGCGTAGTTAGGAACATAACTCGCGATGGTTTTCTAGGAAATGAATGTTACAAAAAGTACATCCTTGAATTAATAATAAAATATAGATCGACATAATGAAAAGCTATTTGAAAAATAAAAGTACAGTGTAATCTCACTAATCCGGCACTATTAAAAACCGGAGGGTGCCGGATTATTGGAATGTTCGGATTACTGGGTTATACTGAAAATGTCATCGGTAGTAAATAAAATCCATTTTATTATTTAAATCTAGTGTTTTGTGTTTGCGTTTATTTGACATTTTTAACTATAAACTAGTCTCACTTGAATGAAACAATACGTTAGCACGTGCACGTGAAGTTTTGAGGTTAGACTGCTAGTCGATGACGCAGCGACCAAAGGCGCACAGGTATAGATAGGAAAGGGAGGCGTGGGCGGAGGGTGCCGGATTATTGGACGTGCCGATCTATCGAAGTGCCGGATTAGTGAGATTGTATTAGTGTTTCTTGCCCTTTACTTTCCGTAGTGGCTCTCATTGTTACAATAAGAGTCTAAAAGGCATAATTGCACTGACGTTTACAAGTACAGGTCACGATACCTTTTGAATAATTATTTAGACGGCAATTTTAAAAAAAAAACATTTCCTGAGACGGGATTCTTACTGCGTCTCCCGACAATTCGCGTCAGGCGTCATGACCGCTTGCCAATAAATATGCCAAATATTTTGTCTCACTAAGCAGGATTAAGTGCTTTGAAAATCATTTAATACTTAATAATAATTAATTTGAATTTGCTGAATGGCAAAACAAAGAATACTTACTTCTGCTGGCAAGGAACATCTCGATGGCAACATTCTGCAGGAGGTAGCGTCTCGAGAAGATCGCACGAATCTCGCTGAAGTACCACTTGCCGTGCAGGTGCTCGCAGTACTTCAACACCTGGAATATAAACAAAAGAACGTGTTAGCTTAAAGAATGAATAACGTCATAGTATCAGAAAACTTTACGGAACTCTTCTTAGAATTGATGATATATTCTGGGATAGTGAGGATCGGCTGCTAATCCTTGTGTCGCAGGTTCAAAGATCGTTTAAATAAGCAATCATACACTAGGATTCTTTGTGTCGCGGGAGGCATGAGATACACAGAATAACATCTTATCACACAAATGCTTGCCGCAGTCAGAGAACAAATCTAGGACCCTGCGCTTCCGAGACAGAATCACTACCAGCTGACCTAACGGAGTTACGTTCAAATCTTATTTCACGTCTTCGCGACAAATAGGCGACAAAAGTGGGAAGAGGCAGTGCGGTGGGGGCAGATGACGCTTGCCAACCCCGACCGCTCTGCCGGCACTCACGAAATGATTGCTGGCAGAGCGGTCGGGGTTGGCAGTTTTTAAATGTAATTTTTTTGTAAACTACCAACAAAAAATATCAATCGAAGATTTGTTCGTATAGATGCACGCTTCCCGCGCTATATATCTGCTGAATCAACGCTAGTAGGGAAGGCGTTCCACGGTTTAAGATATTCATTTCTCTAAAGAATATGAATTCACTTCACAGAGAAACACAAGCATCTCTAAATTTAGGTAGGTATATAATAAATTTCTAAATTCTACATATAGAAATGTATTTACTTTGCTTCAACTTGAGCATATGAATAAGATAAGATCGTGTGTAAATTTATAGGACCGTGTTTCGACACTATGATAGCTCCAAATTTCACATAACAGAAGATCTGGCACCCTTTTAAAAAACCTGATGGTGAGCATCAAACCGGCCTATGACAACTGCTGTGCGATCCAGGTTTAAAAGCTTCTCAGAAGCTTAAAGATAAGCTTCATTATTATTCAGAAATTCGTCTAGTTATATCACTTACTATAATTATACCAGTAGCCTTCAAACCCTATCTGTAAGTTTTAGGCAATATTCTTCGAGACAGAGTGGTATAACGATGATAGATACCATAGTTTTACCACTCGCTGTACTACCATGGATCTTGCAGAAGAGACATACCTAGTTGGTAAGTATCTTATATACCCTAATTGGCACCATTGACACCAGAGTCCACGTGTAAAAGTTAACTGAATTTCACCGTCTTACGTATGAAGGTGGGGTGAACTGTCTTTGAAGAGTTCAAGTTTAGCGTAGTATAATCCCAGACCGGACCATGGCCTACCACGTAGTGGTCAAACGATATCAAATAAATCAAATAATCTCACTTCGCCAAATTCTTACACTTTTTATGGATGCAAATGAATGCATTGCGTTCGCAACCCCGAGACATCCAGTTTTGAGGAGTATTCGTCCAGTAATTCCACTTACTGCAGTGCTCTTCACAAATCACACCCGAACACATGCTTGCGTACCAACAAAAGAAACCTCTTACGTAAGACCTACTACCTATAAGTCGTGTTTCTGACGAGTCGCATTCCGGTGACGTAAATTATAAAAAATATTCTTAATCTCAGTCATTAAACGGGTAAAGAACTGTGTTAATACATAAACATAGTTGTATTTGTTTTTGCATAAGCCACCTAAAGCCGGCCACCAGAGGACGAGCTCCGGCAATAAAGGTGCGACAATTAAAAGGACAATAAACGAAAGAGATTAAAACACAAGAGAGAATAAACCACTAGTCCGGCGCACAACCCAGTTCCTCTCGTAAACAGATCTCGTAAACTCGTTCGTTATTCGTAATTTACACCGGCAATGATCGTGTAAATCAGCCCGCCATATTGTTTTAATGACTTTTTCTAAATGGCGCCTCGAATGTGCATTTGTTGCGTTTTGTTAACGACGCCGTTGAATTATTGTCGTGTAAAAGTGTTTTGGTTCAGGATCGAGTTCGTTGGATGAGTTTGGAGGTGCCTACTGTAGTCAACGTCTAAAGTCCTAATAAAAATAAAATAAAGTAACAGATCAATAACCCGACTTCGGAAATAACTAATAAAAACGCATTAAATCTTCACGCCTTTTGGGTTTCGCCGCATTCGGGTAAAAGATAATGTTTACGTTACTTTAAAACAATTCATTCTTTTTGTCTCTCTGTTTGCTTTTAGCACTTATATTTTAGCAATTATATTACACTATAAAGACAAAATAATATTTTGGTGACGCTGCATCTATTAAAGAGATTGTCGGTGTTTTACAGGATTCACTTCGGAGAGTGTGCGATCGATCTTCACAATCGTATTTCCTCATCTCCTTTCTTTCATCGAACAACAAGACGCACAGGAACACGGCATCCGTACATGGTCGAAATTCCAAAAATACGCACGAAGCGTTTCAAATCTAGCTTCATAATGCGTACGGCTGAAGTATGGAACAACCTACTAGCGTCTATGTTTCCTGACATATACAATCTGGAAGTCTTCAAATACAGAGTGAATAGGTACCTTTTACGCAAGCATGTAACACCGTCGACCGCGTCATCACTTTCCATCAGGTGAGACTGTGGTGAAATGCTTGTTTATCACATGTAAAAAAAAGATGCCTATAGAAATTGGTTTTTATTCTACTTTCATATTATTCTTTAAAATTGAGAAAAAATCACCAATTTTCATCATAGATCCAAGACCCAATAATAAACATTTCTACAGCGTGAGTTTAATTTAATTCAGTTCCATGTTAATACGTATAGATTTATAATACTCTAAGAAAGGAACTACCAATCAACATACGGGTGCTTTTTAAAAATCTAAAATTATTAACTCTAACGGGCTTGTATATCATGCAAGCAGGACGTTTTGTAAAAGAGCATCCTCACCTATTTGAGAAAATAGGAACTACTAAGTATCCTCGACTAGTTAGTAGAGATCTCACCAGACTAACCCAGTTTGGTACCTAGTTAGGTAGAGCCGCAAATGATTGTAACGGTGTACTAAAAATGAATAAATAAATTTAAATTTGAATGTGAGAGGTAATTTCAACAAAGTTTACTTCGATATTTGTTTCACATAGGACTGATTCATTGACGATGGTTATTTCAATACTTAAAAAAATATTTGAACCTTTACCATTTCCATATCTTCTTGTAAATTTCTTAATAAGTTCTATCCTATTGTCATAGGTTCAAGCTACCCTCTAATTGGCACGTCGTGATGGATTGCACCATGTTCTGATTTGTGCCCCATTGTGTGTGCCCATGGGGTCTGTGTGCTATTGTTCTGCCATGAATGGGGCGCGGGTGGCATGGGAGGAACATTACTTTAGATCATGCCCTCTGGCAACAGGTATTGTGCGAGAGATTTATGTAGAGTTACCAGTAGTTGAATAGAGTTGAAATTAAACGGGAATAAAATAACATATCCATAGGAATACAGCTGTTTCGTGTTCTTTACTTACGCGACTTCATTCACGTAGGGTCGGCCATCAGCCTCGCATTACCTCCCATCTTTTCTTGGTTTTTCTTACATAAGAACCTTCTCCTAACAATAATTAACACAACAAAAAAGAATTGGCGAGATTGTTCCATCCGTTCTCAAGTTATAGCGTGGCCAGGAGAAATAGAGATTCATTTTCTACCGACTTCCAAAAAGGAGGAGGTACTCATTTCGATTGTATGTTTTTTTATGTGTATTACCTCATAACTTTCGATAGGGTGAACGGATTCTCGAAATTCTTTTTGTTTGACAGCTGGTGGTTTTAATTTCATCAAATTCGGTCCGTACTGGATTTTTGAGTTACACTCCAATAACTGAATAGAATGGAAGTCGTTATTAAATTTTTCAAATTGTTTTGTTATATATATAGATTACTTCTACTGACTGATTCATTATCGAAATTAAATGACGACGCGGCTTAAGATGAAGCACCTAATATGCTTAAAGCACGGGTCGAATTATTCCATCTCTATCGGGGTGTCTTGCTGGTAAATACAAGCTATCAAACTTCAGCTTTAATCGCTTCAAACATCGACAAATCCGAGTCGATTAAATATACATAAAAATAACAGAGTTTAACGATATGTTCTACTATGCATTTATAGGAACATAATATTATATAAGGTCGTAAGGTATAAGAGCAGTAGAACTCTTTGCGAAAGAGTTCGTCCGGGGAAGCCCTACTGCCACCACACCTTTTTCTACCCTGAAGCAGTAATGTTCGCAATACTGTTTTCTGGTGTGTATGACTTTTTAAAGCACTAACGCCAGCTTTAGCGATATCAAACATTGAAATTTTTAGAGAGAAAATTTCAATGTTTGAGATCGCTAAAGTAGACGTTAGTGCTTTAAAAAGTAATACTATAAAAATTACAAGGGTTGCGATGTCAATACGATAGTTTAAATATTTCTAAATAATGCTTCTTTCGGTTGGATAGTACTGTCAAAGCTGTTCAATAGATGTCGCTCCGTCCCCGTAAGACGGTTAGTCAGATAGAGAGTTAAAATATCCTATGTTCGGACCCGAACCTCGGTGCCCTAGTTGGTCAATGGCGTCTGACGGAGAGTCAGAAGACACGGGTTCGAATCCCGTCCGAGGTTGTGAATTTTTCTCTCTATAAATTTCAATGTTTAAGTGTATCGTTGCCGGCGAAATTACAGGCATTTAAAACTTAACATACTTACGGGCGCGAATATATACGTGTGACGAAATGTATCTGTTCTAGGCAAGTGTTACCACTTAACACCAGGTGGGCCTCGTGCTTGTACCGTCTCCTAATAACAAAAAAATTGCATACATGCATTCATCCCGCTGAGCATGCTAAGGACAACCCTGTTACTCTCAAGCTTCCCGCATACCATTGAGAATACAAACGGTAACCAAACACCAGTCGCATTAGTTGTAATAACTACAACAAAACAACAAAGGCAGGGGTGGGAATCATCCCCATTAACGTCATTACGCACTTCGTATCAACAGCACTCCGCCACCCCTACAGATGACCCTTACGAATATTGATTCAAGTGGATTTTGATCTAATATATTATTATAATTGTTATTATTGTATCTATCAGTGTTGGTAAGGTTTTTGATTCTGTTCAATCGAAGTATTTTCGCGTACGATGTACGATTCTTGAAGCAGGATTACGTGGATTACCTGGTGTAACCGTTTCACAGAGCCGGAACGAACAGAGAAATAGGTAATTATTTTATAATTTTTATGTAAATACCGTTTAAACATTACTATGCATTTAGTAAAAAGCTGTTAATTTGGAATTCAAACAAATACAATTTTTATTCAAGAAATAACAGTGGATTAAGCTATTTCCTAAGTTATTGATACAGACAATTTATATATTCAGGCGTTACTTTGCGGAAATCTATTATCAAAAAAACGATATTAAAAAATATTTAGTGACACTTCCGCTTTACCGATTTTCAGCGGAAGTGTCACTAAATATTGTTTAATATCGTTTTTTTATTGATACAGATATAATTTAATGTACTTAGCTATAAACGCTTAAGATGAATGATAGTTGTATAGATTGTTATCGCTATTCGGTGTATATGTGACTATATGGTAATGAATACCCGAACTGCCTTGTCTATCTATTATTTATGCAATTAAAGTAAGTTATGTTGTTATATCTGGTAATGTATTATCCCTTCAAGGGTCGATGTCATTTTAACAATGAAATTTCTATTGTGTCTAGCCGTGCGACCTTTGATGCATTATTAATACAGGTTTTTCATAATAAAGCAATGCTCCTCAAATTAACTTGTTAATTCAACTGCAATATCTTACCGTAAATATCTGCCTTTTACTAGTCATCGACACTCCTATCTGATCCGACAGCTTTCACATACAGGCTATTTTTGAATGTAAAGCTTATACGGATACGTATCTACTTGCTAATAAAACGACACTGTTTTGAACTAAGTTTTCCAAAAACATCTCATTTCATTGTCTCCTAATCCAAGGGTGGTGGAACGAAAGGAGATGGGGTGCACACGTCCAGTCCAATTGCACTGCAATTTATCAAGCTTGCACCCTCGCCTCGCGGGGGGATGTACAGACACGCACTCTCGTCTTGTTTTCATATGAGTATTTTTTAATTGTTAGTAAACATAATTTTAGAGATATAGTCACAGCAGATAACGATCTACGCATGCATATACAAAATTAACGACTCGTGTGCTAGCTGATATGCTTATCGGATGACTTTCAAAGAATGTTTTGAGTCAAAGTCAAAATCATTTATTCAATTTAGGCATCAAAGACGCACTTATGAACGTCAATTTTTCATTATAATGTACTTTAAAGACTCTACAGCCGCGTTCCAAAATATATAGAGCCTACCGAGAAGAAGCGGCAAGAAACACGGGGTCATTCTTTTTATATAGATGTTAACAATGTTTCTACTTAGGTACTACAAATATTACATTTTATGGGTGGCAGAGTGACAGCTTGCCAGAAGTGGGGTATTCCAATCATCTTTGTCTTCTATATAATGTCGAACTGTATCGCCAATTTCTTAAATTATATAACAAATGTTCGCTTATTTTTAGTTCCAGTGTGTTGCCTTACAAAAGAGAACATTATAATGGTATCAGTAGGGCAAGACACGCTACACTTTGACATCTTAGTACACGAGTAGATAGATCCTGGAGTGATCAGTCCCAAGCTGTATTATCCTCCAAGTAATCCGAAATTTTGTAATAACCTTTTTGACAGAGTTTAGTTTTAATAGTAATTTTAAACTTATTAATAGGCAAATCTCAGATAACATTGGGAACTTTATTATATAATCGTATACATTGTCCCATAAAAGAATGACTTATTCTGTGGAGACGCGTTACATGTACGGATGGCTTGTGCTTATTTCGCGTGTTGATGGAATGATCATCACTCCTTTTATCAAAACTGTTAATGTGGTATGTACTTTAGTTAGAGGTAGACTCATTATTTCTAAGGGCAACTTAATATACATATCGAGTTACCTTGTGTACTCGTATAATTGTCTTATCAAGTTTGTATATATCAAAATCACCACCGTCAGTGACCCTAATCTCCTAAAACTATGCGAGCTCAGGCACAGTTGTTGTTCGACAAACAAGCTGGTATCGCACGCTGAGGGCACTGCACTAGATGTAGATAGGACACGGAGTACATAAACACAAGGTGGGAATTATTGGGACTGAAGGGATCGAAGACTGTATATCAGACACGGGTGCTTTGCTGTGGGTTTCAAAGGGTGATGCTGAAAAATTCTTGAAGTACCTCGGGAAATTAATAAAGTGTATACTTTTAATAAACATCTAATTTGACTGTGTGAAATGTATAACGCAGGAATAAAATAATCGCTGGCAAAATAATAAAACTATGTACCGTAAAGTTGCAAGTATACTGTCTGATTGTTATCTATATAATGGAAAGCTACGGGGTTGCAAGGGGAGCTGGGAAGCTCCAAGAGAAAGTCAGAGTTTTTTTTTCTCAATAACAAGAGTTTGGTTTTGAGCCTCCTCTCAGAGGAAGATGCCGATGACAAATACTAACATTAAATTTCTAGGCCGCCAGTTAGAACCAGCCAGTAATTCACAGCAACCTACAACCACAGTGTCCAAACCTGCTACAGTCTAATGAATGTCATATATTGTCATTGCCACAAGTGGTGTGTCCCACCCCTACGTTGTGTCATTACGAAGACTGTGCTGCCTGCGGACCAACCAACCATACACCGCTCTTAGGAAATACAGGGTAAATATAGCTGATTGTTATTATTCTCTATTCTTGAATATTCTTCTCTTCTCTCATTCTCAAAAATAAATACCCTTGTGTCTGAAGAAGTCGTCTTTTGTTAGTTAATTCTATAGATGTACTGTGACACCCTCTATACGAACTCATTACCAGGCCACCAAGTGAGCCTACCAATTATTTAAAAAATGTCCGGAAAGAAGTCGAGAAAAGAGCGCTGCTGATGGCTACCGGTATCGACGTTATATTTGTCATAGCATTCTCGCATTCACTCTATCAGCGGCTGCGAGGCTATACAAACTTGTTAACATAGCAATAAAACGGCGTGGTTAATGTAGGTACTCGTATATCGACCCTAGAAACCCGGGTTTTTAAAGAATAGAGTTACGGTAACCTCTGCCTGTCGTAAGAGCCGACTAAAAAGGTGCCCTAAGAGCTTGGGTATAGTTGGGCCCTAACTATCTCATCAAAGAGCTCGAGGAAGACGGCGTCATGATGTGGCAATTGACACCGTGCCATCTTTAGAAGAAGGAGATGCGAAATGCTCTCAGAGTCGAGCCAAAGGGCATAATGTTTTGATGGTCCCAGTGCCATCCTATGGAGATCCTGGGGTCATCTATAATCATCGAAGAAGGCCACCGAGAGGGTTTAAATGGCAAGTCCCACATAACCCGGACGCTCCCCATAGTGTCCGGGTATCTAATAAGATTTCACCCTCGTAAACAAAAAAAATGTCATATATAGATTGTATACTATGGGAGTGGCAAGATGAAACTCTTTTTAAATACATAAAGTTTAAAAAATATATAATTATTTAAAAAAGAGAATTGATTAATTCTAGACCCAGTCTAAGGTAATATATAAAAGAAAACAAATTTACCAACACACCGTGCGCAAAAACACCAATTTGCTACTGTAATTAGTCCAACTCCATTCATGTGGTGATATAATAGCATTAGTGTAATGGTGTCTGGTCACGATACTGCTCACGAGGGATGAAGATGTGAGAATATAACACGTGTTTCTCGTACTAGATGTAGCATTCATGTAAAAAAACTGGAATAAATGAACTTATGTTGTTATTGCAGTTGTCAAAATCAAAATCAAATCATTTATTCTGTATAGGCCTACGGGGGCACTTGAAAAGTGACATTTTACATTTATTATTTCTTAAATCTTCAACCGGATCGAAACGCGACCACGACTGAAAAGATCCGACAAGAAGCTCAGCGGGCTTGACTTTTCACATATATTATTTTCCCGCAACTTAATGTATTTAACATGCTCATTTAATTTTAGCTCCAGTGTGTTGAGTTACAAAAGAGATCATACTAATGGTATCAGTAGGGCAAGACACGCTACACTTTGACATCTTAGTACACGAGTAAGTAGATCTTGGAGTGATCAGTCCCAAGCTGTTTTATCCTCCAAGTAATCCGAAATTTTGCAGTAACCTTTTTGACAGAGTTACGGATATCGATGCTTACTATCAGCCGGACGGCTTGGATGTCTAACAAATCAACAGTTTACTTTTTAAAACTAATACTTTTGTACCATATTATCATTTACGTCAAAAATGTATGATGTAAGAAAAGTTTGAAAAAATAAACATACAAGTACAGTTCTGATGTGACACTGCTATACTTTAAGGGCCTTACTTATAAAAGCTGCTTAACTTTAAATGACGTTATTTACGAGTTAGTTACGAGTTAGTTACGAGTAGTACTGCGCAAAGAAAAATGTTCTGCGCCGTACTAAGTGACGTTATTTAAATTTAAGCAACGTTTATATGTAAGGCCATAAATGCAAATCATTATTATTATTACTTACTACCCGCGCTCCGCGGTTTCACCCGCGTGGTCATGGCTTATGGTGATGATATCAAAATATATAGCCTATGTTACTCAATGACAATGTAGGTATCTAACGGCAAAATATTTGAACTGGGTCCAGTAGTTTTTAAGTTTATTTGTGAAATACAAATCATTCCTTTTTAATTATTTTAGTAGACTATACGGATGTAGACTATATATTATATTCGTTTATCTTTGGAAAAACGGTTTCAGGTTTGAAATGGTAATGTTTCAGATGTTTTTCTATACCGCATACTTACTGGTACATACATGATGTTTGATCTTGGTCTACTGCGTGTTTTATGTTATATTTTTTAGAGTATTATTCAGAGTGGTTGTTCGTACAGCGACCGCTCCAATGCTGACCCAGAATTCACACGTGTTTATAAAATAGTGCGCCGGCATGGAAACAAAGCGTTCCGATCGTGTTATCATCCATGACCTGCTCGCCTTCGTGCAGCAGAAGCTGGATGTAATGGATGAGCTCAGTCTTGAGCAAATCTGCACGTCCAGCTACACGGAGGATGACATTGTTGCTGCCAAGAAGACGCTAGCTGACGCCACCTTGACCACAATCCGTCTCATCACGAGACAGAGGGACGGGTGCGGCCGCAAGGACCTACAGGACATCTTCCGAGTGTTCAAGGAGACCGATCCAGATGACGTCCGAATATTCGTGACACGTGACCTACACCGCTTGCCTTGCGTCACTTTCGACCATGTTGACGTCAGCAAACTCTTAAAGGACATCACGCTCCTGAGGAATGACGTAACAGAAATACGCTCCAAATTAAATATGTCCGAGCAAACAAAAATGCTGCGCTGACAATTTCGCCGCTGTCCGCACAAAATATTAACATGCGTCGACGCGGCGAAAACGCAAACTACATACTCAGCAATATAGCGACTCCGACATCTGACCCCGATACATCGCTGCAGGTTGATGACCGTGATATTCCTGCGGTTGAAGTCAGGCCTACTAAGCCTGTTACATCAGCACCTCATCTACCGGCAGCACCCGTACCCGCCCGGCACCGAAGCACTTTCGCTCAGGTGGTGCGACCTTCACGTGTGCCGGTTACTGTTTCTACTACGATTCCTGCGGGTACCCCAACCGTTAAAGGATCGAAAAAAGTCGACAAGGACGGCTTCACCCTTGTGGAGAAGAAAAAGCGTCGACCTAGACCAGTCCGAAACTTCCGCGGCACCGCTCCGGCTGCAACGACAGCCATCCATGCTGCAGAGCCTATGTCAGCTATATACCTCTCCCGATTTGAGAAGGGCACGTCAGGAGACGAGGTCGTGCGGTATATACGCGACAAATGTGACGAAGGAAGGATCCCGGTTCAGGCCCTACCTGAGGTTAAGATAACGCGGCTGGAACCAAAACGCGAGACGTACATCAAGTCACATGTGTTCAGATTTCCAGCCAAGTTGAGAGACACATTCCTGGCACCAGACTTTTGGCCTGAAGGGATTGTTTTCCGACGCTACAGGGAGCCGAGACTGAACATGAATCCCTAACTGTACGATATAGTTTTGTTATATTAACCCATAAAATATATATGTTGTCTGTAAGGTATGTGTTTTCGATATGGGCCGCTGGTATTTTTATGGTGTGTAATTGTACTATTGCCTGAAATAAAGAATATTTTTTTTTTTTTTTAATGTTGATAATTTCATTATGTTTTCTTACAAAATGTATAATGTTTCCACAACTAAAATGCTCAACACAACTAAAGTGTTCGTACCTCGTACCTGGAATATAAGCTACACGTTAATTTGAAGGTTCACTCACACGTGTAACTTATATTCTAAGAAATTAAGATTTTATTACATTCAGATTTGTGATCTCGCTTTTGGCGGGAAATTCAAAATGTAACTGTGTTTAATTTTGTAGATAGGCTGGTTAAATGATTCGATCTAATGAGATTCGCGGGATGTAAAAAATATTATTTATCATATCTGAAAAAATATTTAAATCCCGTAAATAAATAGGGTCAAAAATTTTTTTTACTAATAAATGGAACCGACTTCAACACAAAAACAATGTGAAATCGATGATGAATGATAATTCACCATCATAGGGATATCATCCAGATAGGAGAAACACTTTTCAATGCAACTCAAAAATAGCTTAACTATATTCATAAAATAACAAAAAAATAAATAAATATAAATAGGACCACCTCGGAAAAGTACTTATACCTAACAAACAAAAAAAATATTAAAATCTGACTACTCCTTTTGGAAGTCGGTTTAAAAGTCTCTCCTCTTAAATTGAAGTATTGAGACTGGACAGGGCTCCTCACCCTAAAACTATGGTATCAGGGTCTCACTCATCCACTAATTTACTTAGAAAATATTTAAAAGATTTCTCTAAATCGTTTAAACTAGCTTCCGTTCCCAGTTTCCATCGGCCCGACTTGTCCCTTTTGAACGTATAAAACCGTGAGGTCTGGCGATGGTTATCGGGCCCGTAAATAAGGCCCGCGGACTGAGACAAGTGCGCCCATTAGACTGGCTGGTGACGGGCGAAAAAACAAGACCTGCGGTAGCGTTAGCAACAAACAGAAAAGATACGAAAGCTAGTCTTACTTTTTAAACACAATACAAACTCGAACAAGTATATTCGTATTTATTGTACTTATACTTAGTAAATTCTACATAATTATGAAGCATTATTATTTAATATATTTTTGCACATTTGAAGTTGTGTTGCAGTATTTGTGAGAGGTAACAGCTATAAAACAGCTCGGTTGTTTAAATATTAAAACTGTTCAGTTTCTATGTTTTAGTCCCGCTATTTTTTGTCCCGCTTCCTTGTATTAGATAAAAAGGCCAGCGTTTTCATAATAATACACAATGATTAATGGGCTAGAGACAAAAACTCCACTTGTAAATAAGTATCCTATGGGATACTAACTGACCGCCAGTGGATTCACTCGCTTAGTGTATGGGACAAGATGTAATAGAAAGAAATAAATTGAATTCACCTTTTAAGGGGTGAAATTTTCAAACGTATGTTTCCTTAATGGATGTGGATCCCTTCTAAGCTTTGATTTTGTGTGGTACTTTCTCTGCAAAATATTGTCTCTTGTCTTTTGCATGCTTCAATATAATTTAAATTAATTTTTAATAAGTCTTACTTTTCTGCTAACCTTACCATAACAAGGTGCGTCAAAAGAGATAGGAAATGTAAATAACAGCGAGTTGTCATCGCGAGACCGTCTGTCCCCCACGAGCCCTAACGTCACGTATATAATACAAAGGTGCTTAATACACTCTACTTTGTATATTTCCCTTTTATGGAACTTATTAAAAGGTCTTTTTATACTTGTACAGTTTTAATTTAATCGAGAATGTTAATTCGCTGCCGTTGGTTGGGGGGTTTTTTCGTAGTTTATTACGTGCCGGATGACATAAGTTTATTAAATTTAATTAGTTAATGATGCGTGGTTGAAGTGGTCATGTTTTGAGGTTGAGAAGACGTGTACTTTATTAAATTTGTTTCATTACTGATGAACATTACACAATATACCTATAATATAATATAATTTAAATATAATGTTCTACAAAAAATATTCGAAACAAATACCATATTTAATTCCATAAAAACATAATGACAACAAATAGTAGGTTCTTTACATTACGTTTTGAGGAGCTGCGTACTTTTTAACGACTCACTCGTTATTTCACAAACTTTTACAGTTTCTACAAATCACATTGTAGTTTTTTTGTATATACCTACAAATATATACGATTCAAGCCGAGCACAAAATCAGGAGATTGTTTAAGGACGCAATTCGGCCAACCACTAATCCTCTCTTAAGAGTATAAAATGCATAGAGGTTTCTCGACACATCCCGCCTGAACCTTCATCCGAAGCATCCCATCTCAACCATGAACTGCACTATAAATTATGTGACTAGTCTAACCAGAGCACGAAAAGTGGGCACCTCTCCAGCAATTACCTTCGTGCCAAGGTTTCATTGTAAAGCGAATAAACTCTTCCACATAGATGTAACAGTCCAGTGCGTTCGTACACATGAATAAAGTTCCTTTGGCGTGCTGCGTGAGAATTCTTAGCAGATACCGGGGAAACTCCGTGATGAGGTTCTTGGTATAACATATCATGTGATTCCAGAGGGAGACATGCTGAATAGAAATACGACAACACTTACACGCAGTGTCCAGTAGGCCGAGCACGAAAATCTGTATTTCATAAAATATTATTTCTAAAAATCTGTGTATCCTGGAAAAGTCGGTTGATTTCTGCGAAATCTATTGTATTATTGCGAAACGGGTTAACTGTAACGTAATCGCATCGTTAACGTATTCAGTACAAACTGTCATTTATCTAGTACAATAGTGACACAGATAACTCATAGTTCGTAATGAATACGTGAACGATATGATAACGTTACACTTAAGCAGATTTTCGTGCTCGACCCACTGGTCCCAAACTAGGCAGAGCGTGTATTATGGTAACCTGATGACGGATATACATACTTATAAACATAATATACACACACCTAGACACAGGTCAAACAGACATATTCATATACACTTATGTTTGACTTGTACGGGATCTCGGGCCCAGCGGCTCAGAAGGCCAGGTCGCTACCAACTGCGCCGATCGACCAGTCAGTTAACTTATTCTAAAACTTTGAAAGTGTGGGGTTGGTTAAGTTTAATTATTTATACCGACGCTAGCGTTTGATCATTCGATAGGCGGTGACAATGTACTCGAAGGTACTTAGAACACTACACCTGGAGTAGCACCTGGTTCTGAAGGACAGCCGCCAACACTTAAACTTAATGATATTATATCTGGATGAGGTGAATGGAATGTGAAGAGTAATTACTGTTGAAAATTACTTAAGTGTTTTTACGCACATTGCAGTCGTTAAAGAATATATATATTTATTAAGGTCTATTGGATAGGTTAACGTTTGACAATTATCTTCCTTGGTGGTCAGTAATCTTGAGAAGAAGATATGTATGCATACTCGTATATCTATACAGGTAGCACATAAGACAAGAGAAGAGAAGGAGAGGGTAAGAAAAGCAAAGTAGGACGCTCGCAGACACGATGGACAGATTCGACTCAGGGAGCAACAAAGTCCACCCTTCAGGCAGGCATTCAGATGGCAAAAAACAGGACAACCTAGACAGCAGCTGTGGATCAGGCTGCACACCATGACCACAACTCTCAGTCATGAGAATACGATTAAGAAGACGAAGAACGAGCGCGAGACTGCCAGATAGATAGAGAGAGAGAGAGAGAGAGAGAGAACTGCCGGAACCATCCAGAACTGCTTAGTTCAACCTTGGGGTTGGCTTTAGAATCGTGACCCCTGAATTTGGTGAAACAAAAACTGTGGGTGGGTTGAAGGGGTTTGTATAAAGCGTATTTACAACATTTTAGCTGCCGGAGACACGCCAAAATAGTCTAAATAGTTTTTAAAGTTTCAATAAAACACCGTAATTTTGATAGTGACAGGTGACATAAATGACATTAATGCGTAAAACGAAACGTTTCTAGGTAACTTTTAGCCTTTTTTGACATGTACGTTGTATGTAAGTTCTTGAAACGGAACGCAAACATCGAAGATAGCGTAATGTCACTGTCGGAATACTCGCGTCATTCCGTTACTTCCGAGTGTACGTGAATGTTTTCTCCTGTTTTTCTGCGCTTTCTTTTGATATCTCAACGACTTTGCTACGATTTTGGACTCCGATTTTGCTGCAACTCAGGAGGCATTAGAAATTGTCATACCACCACGTTGTTGACTTCCTTACCGGAAGGTCGTGACTCAAGTAGGATTCAAACCAGCGATGGTGGTCTAATCAGTAGCAGACTGTCATTACTACTGAGCTTTCATCGCCAAAAATGTATACCGTTTCACCAAAATGATTGGATCACATTTTGTAGTCGCGCGAACTCTGAGTGATGTAGACATCAGTTTTTATTTAACAAGATTATTTTATGGTAGTCAACAGTAGAAACTGACGAGTTGTAATATGAGCAACACGTCGCCGTGGAGGAGCAGATATACAAAAACCAAGTATATTTTGAACTAAACTTTAGAACAAGAATAATGTTTATTTACCAATCTCATAACACCCTATTAAGGTACAATATAACTTAAATACTTAATATGATATAACTTTATATTAATATGAGCCTTAGCTGACTTTCGCTGAGGGCCCCAAACTAGGCTAAGTCTAATTGAATACTTAGTATGGAATGAATCCTTAATTTATTTTTCTTGATTTAATGGTAACAATATCATCGAAAAGTTTTTTACTTTATATGGAATTTTAAATATTACAACTGATTATGTATATGTGGTAATGACTTCTAATTTGTATAATTAATAATCAATGTTTATCTGCATATATATTATGTCAAAGTCAAAATCATTTATTCAATTTAGGCATCAAAGACGCACTTATGAACGTCAACTTTTCATTATAATGTACTTTAAAGACTCTACCGCCGCGTTCCAAAATATATAGAACCCACCGAGAAGAAGCGGCAAGAAACTCGGGGCCATTCTTTTTATTCGATGTTTACAATGTTTCTACTTAGGTACTACAAATATTACATTTTATGGGTGGCAGAGAGACAGCTTGCCAGAAGTGGAGTATTCCAAGCATCTTTATCTTCTATATAATGTTGAACTTTATAGTAAGCTTTTTTTATTAAAACGTTTTTTACAGTCAACTTGAATTTGCCCTCTGTGAGCTCAGTTAAGTGCTTTGGGATTTTATTTTATTGTAAAAACGCACACAATTTCCTAGGAATGACTTATTAGTCTTCGCAAGTCTAAAACTAGGTACAGCTATCCTATTTGTATTTCTGGTATTAAAAGTGTGGCGATCACTATTTAACTTATATTTATGTAAATTTTTACGAACATACATTATATTTTCAAATACATTTAAGGAAGGCAACGTTAATATATTGATTTCTTTAAATAAATCTCTCAAAGATTCACGGGGACCCATTTCGTATATAGCTCTAATAGCACGTTTCTGATGACAAATCTAAGTAGTCTTTCTAGTTTAGATAGATAAATAAAACCTTTCACTGACCATGAGTCACTTAAATAGTATAACGACGTTGACAATTCATGAGCTTTTGATCGTTTTTAATTTAAGTGACAGCAATCAATAAAATAAATTTTATTCCAATTCCAACAGTCACTCGTCGCAATTCAAAATTTGCACTACCTGCATACATATCGTAACAACTTTAAATAGGTACTGAGAGTCGAGTCATTTCGCTAGCTACAATACACTTGGGTCTCACGTAATGGAGAGGGCAACTGACATCATATTCTTCGTCGGTTTTTGCGATATTCAGTTGGATATTATATTTTTCTGTCCATGCTAAGCCACTATTAATACACACGTAATTTACTTGATCCTGCACCTCGCTTCGAGGAATTCTGTCGAGTGATTTCCGTCAGATGTCTGTGGAACCAAACAAGCGTTTAAACCGCTTCGTGACGGTGGACGGCGAGGGGGAAGTCCTAATTAAAACACCGTACATCACCGTCTCCCGGATTGAGAGCCCGCTACCTATATTAACGGGGGCTGTACCGCGAGTTTTCATAATTTTAAAAATTGATCTTCATTTTTATGCCAATCTAAATAAACATACAGTTATTAATAAAAGCATATTAATAGAATCAGATATTAATAGCAATAATACCATGAAGGATTTTTACAGATAAGTACTTACAAAGAAAGTTATTTTGTAACTTAGTGTAGGTTCTGTGAAAAATGTGTATGTACATAACAAGCCAATATAGCGGCAATTAAATTGTAATACTCTGGATATGTATTTTTGTAATTGAACGTAGTACTTATTTGTTGCTGAATAAATTGAAGTTGAATATTTCGTATGCCAGTTTAAAAATCTTTCCACAACGAAATTTATGAATGATAAGATTTCAAAACATAGCGACGACTAAATCAGTAACAGTGTCATGTGTGCTTGGCATGAACAAAATTGCGTAAGTGTACGAATTGTCGACTTATACAGTACAAATTATCATTTATCTAGTACCACTATGGCACAGAAAACTCATAGTTTGTACGGTATACGTCAACGATACGATTACATGACACTTACTCAAATTTTCGTGCTGAGCCCATTGAGTACAGCCACGCGATTCTCTAATGATTCGTCATTGCGTTCGTCGACGAGCTCACCGACGTTAAATACTTGTTTGCTTGTTTAATAATTGTTGTTTCACGAATGTTGTCAAAGATGCAACGATGTTTGCTCTTAGAGAATCTCACGGCTGAACTGTAAGTTATCAGAAAGATAATTTATTCTCGTATCCTATCACGGAATTACAAGATATCACAGATAAATACATGATCGTAATTATTGCATTCATCTTGAGCACTTTATGTCAAGTTCACGTGCATTGATGTTGTTCCTTATTTCCGTAAGAATACACATATAGCAGGTATAGCAGAATTAAAGCTTGTGTACCGATACGATCATGTTTTCATTGTGTCGCCATACACATCATCACGCCCTAAACTCACCACAATCTCCCCACACTCAGAGTTAGTTCGAAAACCGTTAGTACAACCCCGTATTCCCTATTCGCAGTTTGTCATCCTGAATGGCTAATAAATTCCCTGTCATCGCTCCTCGCCGGTTCACGGACTATTTCTGAGATTTTAGAACTTTTTTCAATGAGAACTTGATTTTTTGTTTTAGGACTTTTTACAGTGTTTCTTTTGCTATGAGAGCCCCGTGTATAAATCTCTGGATGGTAATGGTTGAAATATTGAATTCATTTTGGTTGTTTAGCTGAGTGGAATGTTTCTTTGGGAATTAAATATAATTTCTATTTTCATATTTGACTACTATTTAACAGAGTGAAACATTATTTTTTAAACTAGCATGGTCACTTAAAAATTACCCTGTGGTAAATACTCGTACCCCGTTTCTAACGTTAATACTTAAAACTATTTTGTTTTTATTTTTCATCATCATCATTATGCATTATGCAGGTGAAACCACAGAGAATAGTTATTACTATATTAATACGAAAGAGTGTTATTTAGTGCATATAGATAACTAGCTGAGCCAGCGGCTTCACTCGCGTGGCCTCGCGGGATACGGTAATTACAGATTTCGATGGGTCAGATTTCAATTAGGGGTCGAATTTCACAAAATCCCGTCTAAGTGAGTGCGTAGGTCCAAAAAAGAACCCCCATGCAAAATTTTAAACTTTTAGCACTCGCAGTAACGAAGTTTCATACAAACTATCAACCCCAAAAAACCCCTTAGGGGTTGAATTTCATAAAATCCCGTCTTAGTGAGCACCTACGTCCTAAAGAACCCGCATGCAAAATTTGAAATTCCTAGCACTTGTAGTTTCTGAGTGTAATTTCGTGATGAGTGAGTGAGTGACCTTTCGCTTTTATATAATATATACTTATATATTATATAGATTTAAGGGCCGAAGGATATTGCATAGGTAGGTACTTATATCTCAATCGTTTGAATCCGCAAAGGAATTCATTGCGATAGTCTTTGTGTTTCCGCAGATACAATTAGGGATTTTTTAATCCAGAGAGCTGCCTGGAGAGAGCTGTGAGAGTGTGTTCCATTAGTCCCTAAGCATCACCACTGGCATCAATTGTGATGGTGCTCAAAAACTGGTAATAACAGAAATAGTTGCCAAATGTACTAATATATTTTGCAAAATAAAAGTGGACAGATATTAAACTCTTACCAAAAGGTATATAAATAAATTTTACCGTTTCCGTATGAAACTCTAAAAAATGTAAAGTACGCAAATATCCAGAATGTGAGGCATGTTTTGTAATCCAAATAAAAAAATAGGTTTGTCCGTTTGTTGGATCGTTCTTCGAGCAACCGATCAACATGACCTTTTTCAAAAAGATGGTTAATGGACGAGGGAGGTCCTTTATCCATCTTTTTGTGTATACACGGTACCTAATTCCATCATATTCTGAGTTCTCGAAGGATCGCGACCTAAACAAATCTCACGCGAGTGGAGTCATGCGCAAAAGCCGGTCATTTGAACAAATATATACCTACAGAGTGTATCGAATAAGTCCGCGATAGGATCTCTTAAATAAAAATGTTAGAACGGATAAGAGTGAGAGTTACGACGACTGTCATATCGGGGATTACCGGTATAATCCGGGTAATGTCGAACTATGGCCGGTGAATGCAGTAAATCTCGGAAGTAGAGTTATGTGGGATTATTTCTTGTGTGGTGGATTAAATGTGTAATGAGTGGCGATGCTTTGGTGGAAGGACGTGATTTAAACAGATTGGAACGATATGATAAAGTTTGAGATTAGTTTGTTACTTGAACGTACTAGGATCAAAGCTGGTCAGTAGCATGACAGTGACATAGCACGCAGAACTGATGGCCAGTGCCAGTGAAGTGGAGACCACGGACTGGCAAGCGCAGCGTAGGTCGTCCGCCGACAAGGTGGATATATAGAACCTGATAAAGGTAGCAGAATAAAGATGGAATCATGTTTAATACTTAGTGCATCTAAAGCGTAAGATATTAAGTAGAGTGATAGAGTGTATCATTGTAATTATTCATTCTTTTAATGTAATAAATGCGAGTTACTCATGTTTATGTACCTGTAGTCATGTTATATGATGTTAGAATGCATATGTACTTACATCGTTAGATATTATATGTTAATGTATCTGTAGTCATGTTATATGGTGTTAGAATGCATATGTACTTACTTCGTTAGTTATTATATGTTTATGTACCTGTAGTCATGTTATATGGTGTTCGAATGGATATGTACTTACATCGTTAGTTATTATATGTTTATGTACCTGTAGTCATGTTATATGGTGTTAGAATGCATATGTACTTACATCGTTAGATATTATATGTTTATGTATCTGTAGTCATGTTATATGGTGTTAGAATGCATATGTACTTACTTCGTTAGTTATTATATGTTTATGTACCTGTAGTCATGTTATATGGTGTTAGAATGCATATGTACTAACATCGTTAGTTATTATATGTTTATGTACCTGTAGTCATGTTATATGATGTTAGAATGCATATGTACTTACATCGTTAGATATTATATGTTTATGTACCTGTAGACATGTTATATGATGTTAGAATGCATATGTACTTACATCGTTAGTTATTATCATGAAAGATAAAAATAATGTTAGTTTTACACTTTAAGAGAGACATTATTTTCTTCCGTGCTTTCGTGACTTCAGCTTCTAAATAGAAATGATATTTATTTGTAAAATAATTTTATTTATAATGTTTACCGTAAAACGGGTACACGGTTACATTGACATTATGGGTAACTTTGACAGTTTTTGGGGCTACTTTGACAGAGCGCCAAAATACGGTTTGCCTCAGGTGTTGAGACTGTCTCAGCTATTGAGGATGATCCGACCTCTTTACCGTCTACTTCTGGTGCACCTGTGAAAGACCAGGTTTCTTCCGATGAAGATGTGCCTCTGAACAAATTGACTCGCCAGAAGCGAATAAAGAAGAACAACAAAAAGACAGGCACTTATGTTAGGTACATCTTTAAGTGTGACTACCGGTTCTATCACCTTTTGCAGACTAGATATGTTGCATAACTTGCCAAAACTGGGTCTGCTGCATGTGTGATAAAGGTTCGGCCAATGCTGCAAATAAATGTATGGTGTGCGAGGAGGACACAGATTAATAAAATACTTTTTTCTTGTGAAATGAAATGAAATGCAATGAAATCGTTTATTCTGTATAGGCCTACGGGGGCACTTACAAGTTTTCTTTTTACGATAACTTTGTTGATTTTGTTGCCAATTAAAGTAACGTCTACACAACCAACGATACACCTGGCGATGTTCCTCTGCTCACAACTAGGAGTACTTTTTCATAGTACCTATAGGTATATGTAGGTATAGACCGTGGAGCGCAGCCAGTATTTTATATAAGTAGTAAGGCACTCACTCGTACACACAGGTAATAACGGAAATAGTACGTGTATTTGATGAAAAATTGTACCACATAGAAAGGTGGTCCCCAAGATACAGGTTAACCTAGTTTGGGGGCTAAAAGTATAGTGAAATTGTGACTTGATTTTATTTCAATAAAAGTTAAACGTTAGG
Source organism: Selenia dentaria (assembly GCA_917880725.1). Lineage (NCBI taxonomy): Eukaryota > Metazoa > Arthropoda > Insecta > Lepidoptera > Geometridae > Selenia > Selenia dentaria. Next base: position 2,221,795 of record OU862885.1, on the reverse strand, counting down.
TATATAGACTTTGGGTTACGCAAGGGTGTTTAATTAATTAAAATAATTCTTATTGGTATACTTATTAACAATTTTTTCGATACAATGGTATAAATGTGGCCAGACTATTGGTGTAGAAAAGTGAGATTATATATCCTTTATTTATGGTGCTCATGCATTACATGCAGGGGAAAAAATAATGAATATTAGAGAAAAATAGGCATCTATATACCTCATTACAATATACAAATTCACCTAATTCAATTTTGTAGATAAGTAAGTTATTTTCAAAATTAGATAAATAAATGATTGTTAAAGTACCTACAATGTTTACCCAAAGCAAAGCAGTTCAATTAAGGGCGCGTTCCAGCACAAGTCGTGTCGCGTCGCCTCCGATTATCGTTCGCAATGGCGCGCGTAATTCGTCGCACGTGTCGCGACCGTCGCCGGAAGTGCTCATGTGGACTGGGTTAGTGGCGCCACCGTCGCCAGGACGGCTCTTCCGGATTTCGCGCTAATCTATTTTAAACTTTGCAGCTTTAGAAAGAAACATATGACAAAAAACCCTTGGTCTAAACTAGAACCTGCATCGCGCTACACAGCGACGATCGAAATTACCTACCCTACCCTACCTTGTTTTTAACCATCGTATGGAATATTTTTACGCCTAAAATTCTAAAATGTAGTTCCGTTAAGACCTTTTTAAATAATTAATAATTGATATAAAGAGCAAAACTTAATTATGTAGAGCGTCTTAATGATATACTAGGAAAAAGTAAACATTCAAGCGTTCAAAGTCAAAATCAAAATCGTTTATTCAATTTAGGCATCAAAGGCGCACCTGTGAACGTCAATTATTCATTATAATGTACTTACTTTAAAGACTCTACCGCGGCGTTCCAAAATATATTATTTTTATATAGATTTTTAATTTTTTTTTACTTAGGTGTACTACTAACATATTTTTATAGGTTGCAGAATGACAGCTTGCCAGAAGTAGAGTATTCCAAGCATCTTTGTCTTCTATATAGATAATGTCGGACTTTATAATATGATTTTTTATTAAAACGTTTTTTACAGTCAACTTGAATTTTCCCTCTGTTTTTCAGTTGCTGAACTGAGCTCCAGTTGTGTGCTTTAGGATTTTATTGTAAAACGCACATAATTTCCTAATGACTTATTAGTCTTCGCAAGTCTAAATCTAGGTAAATCTATCGTATTCGTATAATTTTTTTTGTATATAAAGGGTGGTGATCACTATTTCACTTAATTTATGTAAATTTGTACGAACATGCATTATATTTGCAAATACATATAAGGAAGGCAACGTTAATATATTGATTTCTTTAAATAAATCTCTCTAAGATTCACAGAGACCCATTTCGTATATAGCTCGAATAGCATGTTTTTGTAGGATAAAGATGGTATCTATATCAGCCGCTGAACCCCATAGCAATATCCCATATGACATTACGCTGTGGAAATATGCAAAATATACTAACCGCGCCGTAGAAACGTCTGTTAGTTCAGTTATTCTCAAAAGCTCATCACAGATTACCGCGATGCGTTGGACTGGTCCCACATGTAAATGATTCTTAAAACGAACGTCCATAAAGGCAAACGGAATTCTATCCCATTCAATTCGATGCATAGCACTCCCGATAAATCTCTATCAATAAACATACTAATGTTGTAACAGGCCCGTTATCACTGAACCCGGTTAACTACGCGTTAATTTGTAACTGCGCGTTAACCGACGGTGGCGAGATAAAACCGCCTCTTTTTAGTGAAGCGCTATCTCTAACTATGTGTACACAGATTGTGGGAGAGACGCTCCGTTGGTTTACTTATTTATGGGTTTCGAAGACTGCCCAAGAGATAAAAAGCAGAACAAAACAAGAATAAAAATACTTAATTTTTCTGATAAGGATCTAATAAGATATTTATTTAAATGGTGATCAGTTTGTAAGCTGTTTATATTGGTTTAAAAGGTAAGTTAATGCTCTCTAAGTAGGAGCTACATTGAATGCATTAGAAAAAAACTTGTCAGAAAGGTAGAAACGCACTTAAGTTCTATGGCACATAGTAATTTTAATTGAATATAATTATTATAAAACAAACAAACGTTCAAAGCAAAATTTTTGGAAGTGTTCCATGCATAAAATTACCATTACAAGAAACAACTTAATACATACGAGACGTTTCAATATTCTTGAACGGAAAACTAGCGACAAAAACAACGCGGCCGACATTCTCGCACAAAACAAAGGCGATCCTCGCATTATCTACCATCTTTATAATAATTACAAGTGACTGCTTACGTCTCAATCGTACCGAGGAGATCGCCACGCATCCTGATTCCAATTACGAAGCAAAAATATCTCTGCGAAAATAACCTTCGGAAAAAAGGTATGAACAACCCTAACTTATTCGTACTCACACGAAATCGAACCAAACTACTAGACGGGAAGGTTCGAATTCGTCCGTAGAGAAGTAATTCCTCATGGCACGAGAGTTAACCCTGATTGGGCGGAGCGTCACCCCTCCCTCGCGAAGAGAGGGTGGGAACGTCAGTCGAGAGCCAGCGGTGGGGAGTGACAGATGTGCGTCCTCGCGTATCGCTCATACCTCAACACGATAGCGAATTCAATACCACATAAATAATAAGTCTCATACGCCATCCGACACACTCTCTGTCAACGCGTTTGTTCAATAAAACAACTACACAAAACACAACTGACTGGGCACATCCAAACATTACATGAAGCAGTGTTAATAACCCTCTGATCGCTACACGTTCATCATTCGAATAGATATAAATTGCGGTCGAAATGACCGGCGCTTGTGAATCAAACGTGTTTGCCATATTAACGAAATAAAATTATACTCAGATATTGTTTTGTGAATATATCGCTTAATATTGTGAGTTTTTCAATAGTCGTAACGTTCACAGATTTGTTGATACCTATATGTGAATACTCTGAATATTTCATCGTGCGTTGGCGATTTGAACATAATTTACTTGACAGAAAACTGATCGGGAAAAGCAACACAGAGGAATATATTTTGTACTTTAAATAACCGCATTCCGATCGTGGTAATTATAAGTAAGTTAAGAGTTGGTATTCCGAAGATGTAGATAGTGGGTAAAATATGTTGTCAGTTATTGGTCAGTTCGCTGCGTACAAAAACTGTAATTCGAATCTTTAAATATAGAAATTCCGATGTTCACTTGGTTATTTCGAATAGACAAATAGAGTTAATTGCAAACAGTGATTCTCATCGTTGTAATCTTGGTTGCAGTTTTCTGGTAGATTAATTAGAACAGTTATATTATGCAGTTGACTTGACTTCTTTGTTTATGGCGTGTCTGCTTATTGCAATTCTGCCAGTGTCTGTTCCATGGTAGTTTCATAAACTTTTGAAGGTTTACATTAAGCATATGATCGGTGAGTCAAAGGGAGAGTCCACCAGACTTCACAACATCCCATATGATTATACTAAAACAAAAAAGGGGGAGAAACGGGAAGACATCACAAGTTAGTACCATACCATGTTAGATTACAATTTAAAACTATATAAAAATGTACAGTGATATTAGTTATTATGCAGTTTGCGGTAGCGTGAAATACCTACATTCGAACAGGTTAGGGCGCTGTGAGACAAATTACTGATGTAAAATTTAAAATACTATGCGTTTAAAATATAGATAACAATTTCCTAATATAATATTCTTCTACGCATCGAAACAGATCATTAAACATTTATGCTCTATATTAGTATATTTACGTGAAAATTCTCAATATTTCAATTAGTTTAAATACAACCACGAAACACTCCATTCTAACACAGAGGCTAGAAACCCATAAACATTATAGACAATGAAGTCTCAAGGGGGTAGGTGACTTAAAGTAATAAACCTCATTGTGCAGGCGTGGACCGGACTTCCGGCGGAAGTGGGCGGTCCCAGCGACCGCCATTTTGAATCTCGACGGGATCGCGTGCGCGCGCAGCCGACGGGTTAAAATATTAAACACGAGAAAAAATGGCTGGAGTTTGGAAGCTTTTGGGAGCTTAACGGTTGATTTATTGTGAGAATGTATCTTCTACTCGTATACTATCTAAATAAAAATAGTACATTGTCACTTATAATAAAGCTCTTCACTAGGTAATATGTACAATAATAAATTACTTAAGTAGGCAGGTACTTTATTCGGATAGATTTAGCATTGTACAAATGGTTATATTTATGTACAAGTATATATGTAGGTAACAAGGCTTTATTTATGTATTATTACTTTATTTATAATTAATTACGCTAATATAGAACTCGTAGGCACAACTTCCATTCCTGGAATACCTGCCTACATCCATTCACAAAATCCCCACAAATGTCAACACTCCAAACCAACCTTTATTTTCGTCATACACATACCTATCTAATAAATTCGCCTATATTTAGTCCACTTCCCCGAGAGTACCAGGACCCCATGAATCCCGAGGAGTTGAGGACGTAAATCAAGACGCGGCGCGCCATCCATCACGCGATGTCGTGCCATCAATCGGCTGAGGACCGAAATAGCGCGCACTTCGATGCCCAAACAGGGAGTATTCTCACCTAGTATAAGTTAATAGTAATAACTATTTATTCTACAAATGTGGTTAAATTAGTAACTACATTGTTTGCTAGAAAGTAACGTACCGTGTTAATTCTGAAATATTTGGCGGTTTCCTATTCTAAAGGTTGGATATTAGTATCACTTACGGTAAATGTCAGCTGAACACTCTAGTGTGCTCACGTAACTTAGCTTGAGGAATTATGCACACTGTCTTTGACATACCCTGATTGCGTTGAAAATACAAAGCAATCCTAGACAATATTTTTGAGGCAAGTAAGACGGATAAAAATTTAATTATCCGTTTCAGATTATCTGTTTAAAAATTCTATACTACGTATAAGGTATATATATTTTGTTTCCTAATCCACAAGGGGAATGTTTGGTTCTAATCATACACTGCGAGAAAGACAATATTCTGTCTGTGTCTACAGCAGATCACAGAAACTAGGGTTTCTAACGACAGGTATATACAGTTTGCTGTTTCTTTATTTCATACGTAGTTATTTGGGAATAATAAGCACTCATAGATAAATATTATTTTAATTCAATCGTGTTTTTATTGGGGACGTTTAAAAACATTGAGTGTCGACAGAAATTCTCACACATATATGACATAAAGAAAATAAACTATTTATAATAATATATACAGAAAGTAAAATATTTATAAAGAAGTATCCAGTGATCGGACTACAGTGGAGTATCTATTAACCCGTTGACTCGCGATTCGTCATATTTGGCCAATAATACAATAGATTTCGCAGAAATCAACCTACTTTTCCAGGAACTGCAACGTGTGTGGTTAAACTAGGTATATATAGACTTAGTCATCCTTATCAATACTACATATTATTATGTGGGTACCTATACCTTTTCATTCTATGACATCCATTAACGCAGAGTTCTCAATAATTGGGAAATCACCAAAAGGAAAAAGAAAGGAAACTGCTTATACTATCTATAAATATCTATAATAGACATAGACTATATTTGATAACTTAAACTTCCATGCAAGCACAGAGATATGGAGGTATAATGTTTTTCGATTCCAATCAGACATACTTTATGTGCGTTTTCAAAAAAAAACCTTTTACATCCCATCTCAACATAGATTAAAGATCGATAATTATGCTATACATATATTTCACAATAATATGTAGAAATACCTTGTGGTAAATAGATACACTCTTTACTTAATATATATAACTTAAAAATGACTAAAGAGATATAAACCGTTTGCAAGACGAATGTTATTTTCAATGTAACTCTCTGAAAGTTTACCAATCCTCTGAATTTTAGAAGACTTTATAACAAGGCTGACTAAGTAATATTTTTTACCTACTTAACATTAAAATATTTTATTTAAGTAATTTTGAACACGGAAAGGGAGTGTGTATTTGTTGTTTGAAACCAATGAGCATAAAAGGCACTATTGCTCAAATGTAAGTATTGCGCAATTTATTTAAAACTCTTTTTGTCACTATTTAGATGAAAGCATGTAGGAAAGGAAGACGGCAATTCGTGAAGCGTGGCAACGGATTGTGAAGCAAGCCACCACCCGAACTGATGACCACGACCACTCTGGCAAGAGTGTTTTAACGACTTAGAAGATGAAAAGCAAAGATTTTAGGATAAAAATGTTGCTTTGTGCATACAATTACTTTTTAAATCCTTGTAAAAATGTAAGAATGTGTAACGAGCAAAGCGATTACTTTGTTGTATTTAATAACACTCAACAATCAATGAATTTTTCATAATTTAAAGTTTTTTTTTAATTAATCACTCAGCATTCTAACTTTTAACAATACGAGAGGTTAAAATTTACATAAATATAATTAAATTAAGAATAAGAATATATCGAGATTTAGGTATAGATGTTTTTGCCATATCAATATTGGAGTAAAAAGTTTTATCAAAGTTTTATAAAGAAGCTTTTTTCACAGAAAACAGCAACATCTTTATATAAAAATATAAGTCCTGCTTGACTGACTGAAAGACAAAGCACAGCCTAGACCGCTGGTCGATGGGACTTGAAATTAGGAGGATGCTTTTGACTTGGTAGCGGTGTACTAAGAAAGGTGTTTTCGAAATTCAACCCCTAAGGGGGTAAAACTCGGGTGGAAAATGATTTTCAAAAAAATTGTGGAGTGTGTGTGGAAAAAAAATCTATTTAATTTAGATTTAAAACAAAAATAATTAAATTCTAATATTTTTTGAGAGGGAGTCTAGAGGATAGGTACCTACTAGGGTAGGTAACTTCGGGGATGAAATGGAGGATATAACTTTCTATGGAACATTAGTTTTTGAATTTATTGGTGTAAAAGTTTATATTTAGATAGTCATTTAAATAAATGGTGTTTCTTATAACTTTTTAACATAGCTCTATATTGTTACAATAATTTTTCAAGTCATCATAGGGGTGGCGATTAATGTAGCTTACGGCTGGACTAATGGTCATTGCTTCTTAATTCCATCTCCGTTTTCCATAAGGCGAGAGGAAGTCACTTCGATGAACCATTATAAAAAAAAAATCTAGATATGAAACTGTACCTACGCAGTTAAGGTCGTGGGCAAAGAGAAGAGAGAGAAAAGTGAGGAATTCCAGGACAGGGAATCCAAGTGAGAGTGAGTATGCAGTGTATGAGTGTGCCGTTTTTTAATTCATATAAGTATTGCAATTATTGTAAACATTAATTTAGATAAAACTTTAACTGGTAGGTAATAAAATTAAAAATTGGTACGTAGGTTTTCGTTTTGTACTTAGTACCAAGATATGTTGAAAAAAAAACAATTATACGGACGTCAAATAACATAATTCTACAAAAATAAAAGGAAAGTAATGGAATCACGAACATCTACCTTCCTTTAAGTAACATAAAATATTAAGCTAACATTACTCAATACAAAAACAAAAGAAAACCAATATTTGTAATTGTTTAATCAAAAAACAATAATAATGAATTGAACCTACAAAGTGTAGTAAAATCTCGCATACTCTAAAAATATATTAAAAAAGATTAACGTCATACCTATCGCCATCACCCAATTAGAAACGAGATAACTAGTCGGCCTAAAAATCATTAATAGAGCTTAACTTGTTACGGGCTACCGAATTAACGAGCGACGAGCCGGCGCAATCATGTAATTACGGACACCTCTACGCCGCCGATACCTACAGGACTGAAGGCGGAGCTTACGGAAAATCAATAGGAACACGCTGGCACACCGAACATATCCCCGTCTCGTTTCTAGGCTCAAACTGACTGTGTAGGTTTGAAAGAGAGAAGAAACATGAAGCTTATTCGTTAAAGTGCATCCCCTCATGGGCGTGCCTCGCTTTTGGTTCGTATCGCGCAGACATCGCTCAGTCGGCTTTAGACGCGTGCCGAGCGCGTGCGTACTCCGCGCTCCCCGGACCATGCCCGTGTGACCATCACCATGCTCGTGCCACCTGAAATGATGGCGGCTCAATCTAAACTCGTCTACCAGATGAACAAGTACTATAACGAGCGGGTCGCCAACCGGAAGGCGCAGATCGCCAAGACCATCCACGAGGTCTGTCGGATAGTGCAGGATGTCCTCAAGGAAGTTGAGCTGCAGGAGCCGAGGTTCATATCCTCGCTCACGGACTACAACGGACGCTTCGACGGATTGGAGGTGGTGTCGCCTCATGAATTCGAGATCGTGATCTATTTGAACCAAATGGGTGTTCTCAATTTTGTCGACGACGGGTCCCTGCCCGGGTGTGCCGTCCTTAAACTGAGCGACGGCAGGAAACGCTCCATGTCCCTCTGGGTGGAGTTCATCACCGCATCCGGATACCTGTCCGCCAGGAAAATCCGCTCCAGATTCCAGACTCTAGTAGCGCAGGCCTGCGACAAATGTTCCTACAGAGATTGCGTCAAAATGATCGCAGAGACTACGGAAGTGAAACTGCGCATTCGTGAGCGGTATATCGTGCAAATAACTCCCGCTTTCAAATGCGCCGGATTGTGGCCACGGTCGGCCGCCCACTGGCCTCTCCCGGCTATTCCATGGCCGCATCCCAACATAGTTGCAGAGGTCAAAACGGAAGGGTTCGATTTATTGTCGAAGGAATGTCTCGCGCTCCAGGGCAAGAACTCTGCGATGGAAGGCGACGCGTGGGTGCTGAGTTTTTTTGAGGCTGAGAACCGCCTGCTACAAGGCGGTTGCAGACGGAAATGCTTGAGCATTCTGAAGACGATTAGAGACCGGCATTTGGACCTGCCGGGGAATCCGGTCACTTGTTACCACATGAAGACGCTTTTGCTGTACGAATGCGAGAAGCATCCGCGGGAGCATGAGTGGGACGAAGGCGCTATCGGCGACCGAATCAACGGCATCTTCCTGCAGCTGATATCGTCCCTGCAGTGCCGTCGGTGCCCGCACTACTTCCTCCCGCACGTGGACCTGTTCAAGGGCAAGTCCCCGACGGCGCTGGAGAACGCAGCCAAGCAGGTGTGGCGGCTCACGAGGGAGATGTTAACCAACTCGCGAGCCTTCGAGAAGCTGTGAGCGATAGACAATGGTGTGGTGTGAAGTGAATGAGCTGCTCTAAGTGGCTCCGTTAAATGTAATCCTCGAGTCATTTTCACTAGTTTTAGGCGATGCATTTCAAGGTGTTTGAGTCCAATAGGAACGGTGTCAGATCCACGAGTGGATGTAGAGCTGTTAGTGACTCTTCGATTTCCGTTTGGATCAAACAGACTGTAAGTAGAAGTGCTACTACTATTATATAGGGACACTTTTCGATATTATTGTATATTAAATTTGTTGTGATATAAACTGTAAATAGCTTAATCGTTGTACAATTTAGTGATATATTTAATTTAAAAAATCACCTTGTATTTATTTGACTGAAATCTTATAAAGTAGGCGTATATTCTGTAGTTAATAAATAATATGAAATCTATTATATATTGCTTTGATTTGTTCTTACAGAAACCTATATGAGGCTTACATTTATGGTTCAAGTATTAACCTAAATAAAAAACGAATTCCCCTATGCGACCTTTTACCTGAAGAGGAATTTAGGCCTACGGAAATATCGGCAAAATGGCGCAGTCACTTTTGTGCAGGTTTCTTTAAAAAATAATATAGGTTCCTACACTATTTAGTATTTAGATTTTCACTATACCGTTATTACCTAAATACTCTGTAGGATAACGTTTTAATGGCGGTGATTTAATCATATGAACTTCAAGTCAAACGGGATTAAGTAATTTTAGTCTAATCAAAACACCTCACAATTTATTTTATGACTCGATAAATTATATTATAATTCATAAATGAAATCAATAAATAAAACCTTTCTTTAGCGCAAACTCGTTTACATAGGTATAGGTTGAAATAACTTATATCTACGCTTGATAAATGTTTTTATAATTTTTTACGCATTTCTTAAGTCAAAACATAACTTTTTAAGTCAATAGCATTGTACCTCGTTAAATGGTAACTGGAACCTCTTTTGTCGGTTTTAACCCTTTGCGTACCAGATACGTAAATATACGTCGGTTTCATTCATAAATCTTTTGTTTTAATTATCACGGTATAAGAAGGATTAATAAATCAATAGGTATAATATTAGCCTCTTAAATTCAGTCTAAATTCAATTACTGTTTCATGGTTTATTAATATGTTTTAAATTTAATATTTGGCGGTTCATTATTAGTGTTTAGTTACATTAATATTTCATAATACAATTTTTTTCTACAAAGTAGATATTAAATCTTGAAAATCTTAGCAACAAATAACAATTTAAACTTTCTTATTCAATTAGAATAGGTATATAATGAAAACACTAACTACCTAATTTGTCTGAAATAGCACTAATAGTATATACAGAAGGGTTTGTGAGTGAGTGATTATATTACCCTTATTTCTTCACACTGAAATGGCTGAACAGATTTTGTTAAAATTTGGAATGGCAATAGCTTACACCAAGTATTAGCACATAGCACATTCAAACCCGATTCAACGTAGTTCCTGAAAGATCGTGATAACTTCACTCCAGGCGGACCAAGTCGCGGGAAGTGCTTATAAACGAATGTATGCACCCATAAACAGTACCAGTTCAGGGTTAGATATTCACTAATCATTGAAAAAGTAATAATGTGGAACCGGTGACTTTTTATCTATATGGATATGCCATGTTCCTACTTTATTGCGCTGTTGTATTGTACGTAGAAACTAATAAAATTAAATATACTTCTAATGTCTCACTATTATATAACAATTAAATTAGATGGCTGCTAGTAAATAAGCCAGATATAAAAATCACGCTTGAAACACTCCATGGAGACGTAGTAGTAGGAGCTTTCATTCCGTATAGTCACAAGCAGACGCTTTGAATGGGAATCTAATGGGACGTATTTGAGGTACGTTATTTTATATCTATATGGCATATTCATATTTTTTTAAATCATTGGTACTCGTAGTATCATTTACTATTTCGACAGGCCGGTTGGTGCAGATGGTAGAACTTGGTTGTTGCCTTCTGAGCTGCTGGTCCCGGGTTCGATCTCCAGTCAGGTCAAACATTTGTGTGCATTTATTTATTTATTCAGTAAATTAGAGTATGTAACATTAATTTAATTTAATTATTAACATTGCATGAACATGTCTGTTTGATCTGTGTCTGGGTGTATATATATGACTATGTATATCAGTCATCAGGTTACCATAGTACAGGCTCTGCCTAATTTGGGACCTGAAGACCTTTGTGTGGATGTTGTCCCATATATATATTTACTATTTATGAATATAGATTATAGAGTATAGACATTCTACGCAAATAGGCATGTAATATAACTAGAATAAAGATGCCTTTATTATTATTCTCAAATTATAGTTATTTTATCAAGGATTGCAATATGTTCCGAGGGATATTGAATATTTAAAATTAGGTTTTCAAATTATTTACATATTGTATGTACTCGTTCACAAAATACGCTTTTGTAAACGTACTTACATTTGTACTAAGACTCGACTACCACTTTCCAATATAAACAGAGCTACGACCGAGATGTGATAACACAGATCTGAGGGGCCATTTTCAACAAGTTCTAATATAATTTTGTACATAAGTATACGTTTCTAACATTTCAATACATAACAACTTGTGTGAAGATATGTAATGGTAACTTGAGTAAAGACTGTCGAAATATACTTTATTTTCTTTATAGATACTACCTGGTTTCACTCGCGTGATGGATGATGATGATGATTATGAATCAAGTATAGCGTATGCAACTTTTAGGCATAATGTTGCTTTATACTCGTAAAAGACTTTTTGAATCGGTTAAGTAATTTTCACTTGTATCCATTACAAACAAACAAACAATCATATATCTTTCCTCTTTATTATTATAGATAGTAGATAAGAATCAATACCAAGGTACGAATAATGTGGCCTAGTTTGTACCGGCGTTAATATTGCATATTTCAAAATGAAAAAGTATTTATTGTGACGTAACTGGACTTCTTTATATATATTGACGTCTTCTATAGAACTGTATTACATCACTTTGCTCTATTGTCAATAGTTTTAAGAACTTTTTTAGTAGTTTTTACACACCTTGGATTACATTTACGAAGTTTTCATACGAATCCCTTTTTTGAATTATTATATATCCTATGTTAATCAGGGATAATGTAGGATTCTAATGGTGAAAGAATTTATCTGTCCAGTAGTTTCAGAGCCTATTTAATTCGATCAAGCAAACAAACAAATCTTTCCTCTTTTTATTATTAGTGTAGCTGTTTTAATTTCGACATACCTACGTATTTGTGACAACTTTTGAAATTTGACTGTAGAATTATTACCTAACTTCACTAGGTACTCGAATCTTTTTACATGGTCAAAGATCGAACCAGAAGTTAATAGTTCATATGTTCATATAATTTTAATGTATAAATTATACATTCAACGAATCAAAATTAAATCCTTCAACGTTAAAAGTCGTTAATCGAACGTTTAAAAGTACCTACGGTAATATAGTCAAAGTTAAAATCTAAAATCAACTGGCATTAAATTAAATTATTCCTATTTAGATTAATGAATTAACTAGCTAGGTGGAGTGGATGTCAGAAAGTGATACATAATAATATTTTTATGTAACAGAAAATAATGTTCGTACATCTAATCTAAATTAGATAGATATGAGGTAAAACTTTACACATGTATGGAGTGAATGAAGGAGGTAGACCTCGGCGAACGTATTCCGATCACATCGGAGATGTTCTGAAGAAAGGAGAGGTCAAGAGTACGCGGAACTGACGATGATGTAGGAAGAATGTGATGCGAGTGGATGAAGGTATGCCAGGGTCGTAGCAATTGGAGATCCGTGATCTCTTATTACACCTCCGGGAAATGGGTAAGCCGTTATGCATAAATGTACCTATATATGCATGTAAAACTTACGAGAGATATACTCGTATATGTCGACTAAAAATTACTATATATGTAGACATGTCATCTATATAGATAGGTATACATCATTACGTTGCAATTAGAGCGCTCTACATATTATACGTAAAATAAAGAGAAAGTCAATATATCTCACTAATTAGTAGGAACGAATAGGAATTGCGAGATGATAATATACAAGTGTCTATAAAATTAACTAATTGTCCTTGACATAAGCCACCAAGACGAGAGTAAATAAGTTCCCTTGTACTACATCATAACCGAATTCAAATATAACGATAATTTCTGTAGAATAATATAATTCGTCTCAAAGTGTAAACAGTACAGACAAAACCGGCCATATAATCAATCGATAGGTGCAGCTCGATGTATTTGTGTCCACATATATTTGGTCCTCAGTCGTAAAAGTCCATTGTTCGAAGAGCGCGGGTGTCCTGCCTACGTGGTGTCGTGTTTCAACTCGATACTTTACTCGTTACTTAAGATATTTTACTTGTAACTTTATACTTAGTACTTATACCATCTCCGTGGGAAGCTGTCTTTGGTATTCAGAGCTTAGTTTATAGGTATTAGTGTGGCCCTATTGAGTCCCGAGGCAATATTTTCAAGACCAGAACACGAGAGTTTTATGGAAATCTATAAACTATGCAAGATGATATCTGTACAGTCTTGAATTACCAGTCTGGAGTTAAAAACCTTGTTGATTTTGCGATAAATTTATGCTTACTAAAGTCTACCAAATAGGTACGTCACCAATACAGTGTTAAGAGGTAAGGTCATTTGGACCAGATTATATATTTGTGGACATGATATTATTGACGTCATAATATGCGTGAAAAAAATATTTAAGATTTACAGCCTCTTTTATAAATCTTGTCTTTTTTATTTATACTTTTATTTTTTTTACTTAAAACAACAAACTGACATTCTAAGTTATATAATACACTACTTTTAGGTCCATACATATAAGACAGACACTTAAATCACAGACAATTTGTTTATATAAGTATTTATTAGTGTTTAGAAAATCATACTTAGAAATTATGATATTTCCCGATCAAGACTTTACTCAATCATTTAGCACACATATTATTATTACATGTTAATCAGCTATTTTCCAAACAGCGGTGTTTATGATTATCATACTTTTCCGTAATGACCTTGAATTGAATTAGAAAGAAATACCGAAGAAATAGTCTCTTATTAAAAAAAAATTAGGCACAGTTCAGATCTTGTAAACGAACTACAGAGACCAAAAATGTCAATGGTACCTTTGAAAGAACTATAATAAACGCATTGGCTTACCTCACTCAGATTAAAAACTCGTTCGACTCTACAAAAATGTACTCTCAAACGGACAAATCTAGAAAATTCGCCAAAGCACTTAAGGATAAGTACTTTAGGCCAAATCGGTACGCGAATTAAATTAATCCTTGCAATAAATGTCCCATAAAGTACGTTCGCTTGGTGATACGAGCTGTGTCTCCTCCGCCTACGGTCGTCGTTTGTTTTAGTTTTTAACCTCGATAAAGTAAATTCAACTGAGATCGCCTTAAATAAACACGCACGAAAAGTTTCATTATGGAAGATTTACATTTAAAATAACATACTCAGGCCCTAGTTTTGAATCGAATGACTTTTTCATTCAATAGTGACTAAATTTTTAAAAATATATACTGTTTATATATGACAGTATTAAACTATTGATTTGCATATCGCTTGCTAACACATATATGGAATAGTGGGTATCCAAGATGGATTTCAAACATCTATAATTTTGACCGCATCATCGTTTAACATTACGTGAATTAGTGGTTGAGCGCAAGTCATTAGGAGCAAATAAAAGTGATATGATATTTTATGAATTTTCTCACCATGTCACTACAGGACCGCAATGTCGAGGGACGAGCAATAGAACAGGGGCCTTACTATGAGCTCTTAAAGCAGGACTTCTGGAAAACTGCCCTGCTTATTCGTACCATGACAACTTTATAGCAGGCCTGCCTATGCCTACTATTCAAGAACCGCAGAAAAACCGTTCACCTGTTTTTTTGTATGGACTCTCGTTAACATGACTCTCTAAATCCGCTCAGTTTATCAGCTTACACACGTGTAGGCGTCTGCAATATTGGTTATAGTTAATTGTTAGAATGTCAGAGAAAACATTATCCGTTCACCTTTGCGAAAACAATGTTCAAACAGTTCACTTATATGAGCGTCATGGTATGATTTCATTCAAAACTGTTTATGCCAGGTTTAAGAACTGCACGGAACTTGGATTGTTTTTATGAAGCTGATAGTAAGGCCCCAGTGCCGCGCTCTAGGCTGCACTGCAACTTTCAAGAGCAGACCTGACGCTTACCATCATGTGAACGACTTAGTGTCTGTTCATTATCTTATACTAGCATAAAAACTCACATTACCTTGAAAAAGGACTTTTATATCTTCGTAGTGAAAAAGGTCTAAAATAGAGCTCGTGTTTTAAACAAAATGTCTGTTTGTTTTTTAAATCAAATGCTTCATTTAATATTTGTTTTGACAGCATCCCTCCCGCCGCTCAGCCCCAATACGCCCCGTTTCGACTCCTCGTTAGGGCCACAATACGTGTTGTATTCAATTCGCTCTTGTGTTACTTCCCCGCCCTCTACATTTATAACAAAAAGAGTATCGTTTATTGTTAAGTTATTAAATTTATATTTTATTATTAGATTGAATAATTTGACGTTTAGTTTACCAAGATACATTGAGGAACGGGATTCCGATTGTTTTGCGCATAGTTTCGTATCCGTAAAGTTATTGGAATAAACAGTGGATTTTTCAATAAAGACGTACCCCAATACGCTACCGGTATATGGTAGAAACACTACTTTCACACATAGGCTTAGGCTGAGCGCACATTGGAGTCACGACAGTTTTAAGACATCCTTTCCTCACATAGACAAGTCTGTCTTAAAACTAAAACCAAATTATTTTGCCTATCAAAATAGACTTCATTGATACTGTTGTATTAAGCGTCCTAGTTACGCGTTCACTTGCAAAACGACGCAGACGTAAATATTGGGTGCATGCCATTTATAGTGTAAGACTGATAAAAGGAAAATTTTATACACTGTATAGTAAATTAAGACAACACCCCCGGAACTTTTTCAAGTATTTCCGAATGAACGTGTCAACTTTTGATAATTTACTGAAATTGATACAGCCTTACATTACATATAAAGATAAAATTTTTAATAACAGGACTAAACGAGAGGTTACTTCAATAGACTGGTTTGTCTTTAATGTGCGCGTCCGCATACATACAAAACGTAAGCCGACAGTCGTTAGTCAGACTTGTCGCCGTGCAGTTCTTGTAGGTATTAGACAATTTTGTCTATGAGACGTTTTGTTTGAAGTGTGCGCGTCTTCATAACTTTTGTAAAGCAATAGTCTGTCTTAAAACTATCGTGACTCAAGTCTGCGCTCACCCTTACCAGACATCAGACTTCGTCTTGATGATTTCAGTAATTAGTAATAGTAAGTATTGTAAACTACTTTCTTGTACGAGTTCCATGATTATGTACTATATACACATACTCATAACACATAATTATGATATAATAATATAACTTTCCTGTATTACTTTGATTGTTATTATAAATGTTTAAATGTTATTTATTATTACTATTGTTTACTGACAATTTGTTTTGCTGCATTATTTTTAATTTCTAAAATTAATTTATCATATTGTTTACTAACAGTACCTAAACTTATATTTAACACTATTATACCATACTTTCGACCTTGATTTATATTCCATTAACATAATTGTCCTATATTTCGTTGTTATTCTATTTTTGGTTTGGACATGTGGAGAGAATGAATGAAATGAGAATGACTAAACAGGTATACATGGGACAAGTAAACGGAAGTGTTGGAAGGGGAAGACCTAGGCGAACGTTCCGAAATCAGATTGAAGACGTTCTGAAAAAAGGCCAGGTCAAAAGTACCCTAAACCGACGCTTATGTATGAAAGGATTGATGAGTATAGATGAAGCGAAAGAGATATGTCAGGATCGTAGTAAGTGGAAATCCGTGGTCTCTGCCTACCCCTACGGGAAAGAGGCGTGATTTTATGTATGTATGTATGTATTCTATTTTTAATGTCATTTTATGATTTCGTTATGCTAAGAGTATTTTATACTTAATTTAAACATGTACATTTTATGAATAAATACCTATAAATATGAATATGAATATTCCTAAGTTAACGCTCAATAACTTTAGTTAACGCTGCTAGTTTTGATGTGAGGAATTACAATCCAAGAGCTTTTACCGAATAATTAAATCATTCACGTATGATATTTATATAAAGTATTGCCTGCTGTTATAAGTTTACAGCGGCGCCGGGCGCGGCGCATACACTACACGATCGGTGCATACTGATTCCACTAATTGGTTTCTATTGATATTCACTTGTATCGAGAATGTGTTAAGGTGTCATGTCACATTTGCGTTGTTATAATATAATAATAATAATAAAGCCTTTATTAAACAGTCTTATGAAACATATTTCTTATTAATAAATAATTAACATAGACACTGGTTTTGCGAAGATTGTCTTGCTACTCAGCATAGGCCTCCCCTAGAGCTTGCCATGAAGCGCGGTCTTGTGTCTTGCTACTCCATGTGGCGCCTGCTATTCTTTTTATGTCGTCTTCCCATCTCCGACGCTGTTTCCCTCTCTTTCTTTTGTGCTGTCTTGGGCACCATTCGGTCACATCCTTAGCCCACTTGTGCTTTTGGTTCCTCATCATGTGACCTGTCCACCTCCACTTTAGTTTCTTGACACAATATGTCACATCCGTAACTTTAGTTTGCCTCCGGATTGTTTCAAGTTTTATTTTATTTTTTAGCTCAATATTCAGCATACTTCTTTCCATCCTATGTTGGCATGTCTCTAGTGCGCGTATATTTTGCGTTGTTATACGTCGAATATATTATTTTATTTTAATTGTACCAGGTATAACGGCATTGTAACAACAAAGAAAATGTCAATGGCATGCACCCATACGCCACTGCCATGAAAGTTAAGATGTAGTGAGGGAACAGCCGATCGTCCACCGCCAACTAAACTAAGTTAGTTTAGCTTAGCTCATTTAGTTCAGTCAGTGACCTGGACCTGGAAGGGTGTCACTGGACATGCGGTGCTTTAATAATGATATGTAGTATTTATCAAAGTTCCCGTTTTCACATAAGTAGGGACGATCAGTAGGGATTTCCGTAGTGTGCCGATTTAATACATGAAGGTCGTATGATAAACAATAATACCATCCATATGTATGTGTGGAAGGATCCGTACCTACTCATGTTATGGAATGATTGTGAGATCTTTCGTAACGTCTACATATTTTAAGACTGTCACACGCGCTTAACCCATACGTTTGAATTGACTAGCTGATCGGTCTATGGCTTCACTCGCTTAGCCTCGCCAGATACGGCGTCTTTTAAGGCGCGGTCCAATCCTAATTTTAAAACAATTTACGATGCTTTACATAAGGTTAATAATAATAATGATAATAATTTTATTTCCATAAAATATACAAGTTTACAATTAACTTAAATTATCAATTGTTTGACAATTGTTGACAATTGCTTATCAGATTGGTCGATGTAATGCGAAGATGCAATTGAATACGTGCTAATACTTTTTATATTTATTTCGTACAATCAAATGATAAAATTTTAATGATAAAGTAGTCCATAGTTCACAAGTAAATTTCATTGGAATTCGAATATGATACATTCATTGAAATATATTTGCCCACAATTGAATATAAATGCTTTTTCCCGCGAATCACGTAAGAAAAATTGCAAAATTTAGGGAATGTTACTGATTTTTTTTATCGAGCCAAGTTTGCTCAATCGTGTATTAGTTTCCATACTTCATAAGAACGTATATTAAATTTACACTACTTTCTTTTTCGAACTACGGTTATTAAGTTCAAGCATCGAAAAATTAAGTGTCCGCAAAATCGAATCAAGAAATTTGGTCGTAATACACTCATTTCTCCTTAAAATAAAAGTAGTACCCTAAATTACGCCTTAAACCTTCATATACCGTGATAATTAAAACAAAAGATTTATGAATGAAACGTACGTAAAATTACGTCTGTGGTACTCCAGGAGTTAAAACATGAGCTATCTGCCAGTGAAAGTCCCATCAAAATCGGTGCATACGATTAGAAATGAGATTAATTAACTCATTATTACAGGAGATTAGTCGGAACAGAGAGACAAAATATGTAAAAATATTTTTTTGTTGTAAGTACCGTATTTTCTTTTGCGTTTAGTATAAAGCTTGTTGTTTTGGTATTACAAAAAGATAAGTCGATTTTAATTATTTGTATCTTCTTCGTCGTTGACAATGAGAGGTGGTCAAGTACAATCACCGACTGGTTTATACTATACCAAAAAAGAAAAAGGGCATTTAAAAAGTGGAATGACGACATCGTGAGCACAGCAGGGAAAACATGGTCTAGAACAGCTAGAGACAGATCAAAGTGGAAACGACTGAAGGAGGCTTTCACCGCAATAGGCGGTCCTTATAGTTACTAACATTAGAGTAAAATTACTAACAAACTATGTATGTTTCTTAAGTTATTAGGAAATAAAGCTATTATTATATTACTATCTTCTTCTTCGTTAGAAAACGGCACAAACGGGCCATCTTTTTATGAAGGTTGGCGATCATTAGGGCGACTTGGACCTTCGACACTGCAGCTCGAAACAAGGATCGGCTGCTTGTATTGCACCACTGGCGTAGATTTTTGAGCCTAGATATTCTCCGCTAACCAACACTTCTCTTTCCCTGTACTTTGGTTTGGATTTTCAACTGTAGTAGATCGTGCTTTTGGTTTCTAATGATATGCCTCAGATATTCCAGCTGTCTACATTTGATTATGTTGAGCACTTCCCGTTTCCTACCTACCAGTTGGAGTACCGCTACATTTGTGACTTTGTCTTTCCACGATATCAACATTCTTCTATAAACCCACATTTCGAAGGATTTATTTGTATAGACAGGCTAATAATTGAACTCTATCTCACTCGATGATCAATAATGATGCGGTTTATGACGATGTGGAATATACAGTATGGTGAGAGGCTCTCAAGGACAACTGCCGAAACTCAGATGCTGACTAGCATTTAATCTTGAAAGAGGTAATTATCCAGGCGGGCACTGGAAAGTGCCAACCACTATGGTTGTTACCACTTGTGCTTTCGGTAGAGGCACCGAATGCTCATGCACGGGGTAAGGACCACATCGGTAACCTCTTTACGAGCGGTGACCCTCTGAGCCTGAGCTATCGTCGATTCTATGTGCTTACTCGGAAGCGCTCATCAAATTACTTTTGCTTTTAAAGTAATTTAAAGGAATCATACCCCAGCACTGCAGCTATTGCGGTTGAAACCTAATCAAGTAAACTGTCAGTAAAACAGTTAGCTCTTAGAGGTGTTTTTCCACCACCTGCCTGCACTACTATAACCTTTGCTATATCTCATAGTTTGATTCCTCAAGGAAAATTACACTTTCAGCCAACAAGCGGAGCCACTAAATCAGAGGAGTTTTCTCTTATCTCTATCATGTTGGAATTAATTGTATTTTAAATACCTATATTGTTTCATTTTCTTTTATATATGTACATAATTTTATTAAATCCCTTTGCTTCTTATATCTCTAGTGAAACCGAATGGAGGCAAAGTGACGCATCCGCGGCAGGTACGGGGATGACTTTTGATTTGATTAAATTTCACTATCTGTTCACAACAACCCCGTCCAAGCCGCAGAGTTTTTCTTTTACTTTGTAAACAAGATTATGTAATAGGTTTAGAAAATTCGGAGTTCTTGCAGGTACCATATAAGAATACCCATCGCGCATCGTTTGAGGACGTGTTTACGTAAAGAACAATAATATTTATGCATAAAACCTGGGTCGGTAGTCGTCAAGTCTTTTGTTAGAATAAAAAAATGAGAATATTATTATAATTATAACCTTTGATAATAGAGTTAAAATATTGATTGAATTTATGAATTTATAACTCGTAGGTACATCATGTACCTACGAGTTATAAATTAGCTCTTTAGCTAAGCCATACTGGTAAAACTTTAAGAACGAAAATAAACTCTGCAATTAGAGCGATAAATAATAAATACATAAAATTTCCTCGGACGGGACGCAAACCCGGGTCGTCTGACTTATCAACTTAACGTGCCAAACGCTTTGACAGCTTGGCCAGCGAAATGCAAGACAGTATCTCTCTAGATATTTTGAACGTATATATATCGGACAGGTTGTGAAGCTTTTGAATAAATATTACAGATGTTGTAAAACACATTAAATACACGGAAAAGCACATTGCATAAATCGTTCGAGCCGCCATTACAGACCATACTCCTCAGCTGTAGTAAGCGGCCTAAGGCTGCTTTATAAGAAACCATTATACGACACGGTGATTCCCTTTGATCATCAGCAAGCGGAAAGTTCGTAGCCCACGGGTTAAATTAATATCGTCCCATCTCGAATCGCGTTCGCGGCGACAAATTTCAATGCAATCTGTATATTATTACAGTTTGCGAGAATGAATTATTCAATAAGAGCGAGCCGCATGTATATTCGATTACAGACTATTTACATATATATTTATATCGATTTTGTAGGTAACCTGTTGTCATATTAATGATATCGGCCGCCGAGTTAGCTGACCCGTGTAGGTCTTACCCATCCAAGTTAAGTGGCGTACAGGTGTTTAGGATAACTTGTACGAGGATTGATTTTATGCGAGAGAATTGAACTCATTCAATGATATTCCAAGTTGGGAATGCATCATTTTAAGCCCTTATAGTCTTATTGCTAATTGACCACGCCTTTTCATATCTGAGGATATCGGTGACATTTCCATCCGGTCAAAACTAATCTTGGCACTAAAATCTGACATGTATTAGTCAGGAGAAATATTTCGTATCTATTGCCATATATATTCTAGATGCCGTAGATATTCCTTTTAATTAGCATCTAAGATATCCATGTGAATATGGATATATTCAATTCTGGTGCAGAAAACTGTACGCTACAATAAAATTATATTTTACAACGAACTAGCTGCTCTCCGCAGTTTCACTCGCGCGGTGATGGATGATGATGAATCTTATATAGCCTATGTTACTCAGGGTGAATGTAAATTTCCAATGGTGAACGAATTTTTGAAATCGTTCCAGTACTTTTTGAGCCAATTTGTTACAAACATACATACAATTTTTTGCTCTTTATAATATTGGTATGAATAGTATGATGGAAACGTCAGACAAACGGAAGGTAAAAAATTTAAAGCAAAACCTTGTGATCTTAGCATATCAGTGTGACCTTGCATATGATAAGATTATGGCCTTGGTATGTTGGTCTACTTCCTATGTATTATTATTAATACCTATATAACCATGAACCCCTATTTCTCTTGGTTACGCTATAACTTGAGAACAGAAGGAACTAACTGATTCTTTTTTGTTGTGTTAATTATTGTCAGGTTTCTTATGAAAGAAAAACCAAGAATACATGGGAGGGTATGGCGAGCCGAAGGCCGAGCCCACTACGCGAACGAAATCGCGGGCAGTCGCTGGTTAATAATAAAAAGGCTTTATTTAGACAATATAGTACAACACTATATTATAGGGCGTAACACTGAAGTTTTCAATCGATTGGGTAAGTGAAGTGAAGTATTAATTTTGAATAGGAATTAAAACCATACCTCATTCTACTTAAACGATATTTTAAAATAGATCCTCAATTGACTGAGAAAATAATAAAAAAAATACAACCGAACACAAAACCACCTTTTTTAAGTCTTTTAAAGTCTTACAGAATCGATGTGTAAATTAAAAATGAATAAAGAAACGACTCAGATATTAATATTGGTATAAACTCTAAGTTAAAACATTTAATTCCCCGCAGAAATCAGTGCTACATTTCAGCGCTAGAAATCTAGGTTTAGCGACCAAGTGCGTAGCTTATTTAGCCTTCAGTCATTGTATTCCAAATACTAGAATACATTTGGCCGTCTAGACATTGAAATTATTGAAATCTGGGTCTATCTTAGGAAGTTGCATCCGTGTTGTCTCTACGCCGAGTTTAGGTAAATATATACCTGATGCCTCAGTAACAAGGTTAAATATAGATAAAAAGGGAAATCCGACAATCAGAAAAGGACCTTGCAAATAGTTTTCACATGCACCGTAATACCATAACCACTAGGCCAGAAAGTACAGTTATAATAAGGGATATGGTGGATAAAATACTTTTTAATTTATTTATAACTTACGCTTACCAGGCGCGACTTTGTCTCAGGGATGGACACGTTCTACTCATCACTCAACACACACATTGACCCCGATCAGGGTTCAAACCTAGGACTCTGACCTTCGAAGTCAAGGTCATTACTGAGTTGACGGTAGCTCAAATTTCACCCTTGCTTATGGACGACTCTTTTCTGGCATCCTCCAACACTTGAATGAAAATTATCTTAATAATAAATAATTTCTTTAAGCGCAGGTTTTCTATTGTATATGTAAATTTTTATGCACTGCAGTGTGCATATCCGTAAAAAAGGTTTTTCTTCTTTAATTCTTTCGAATTGTATCCTGTTTGGCCGGTAAGTATTCAAACTCTATGTGCATTAAGAGACATGTTCTAGAGTATGCAGTAATTAGACTTTTTTGTAGATCTCTAATTTATCTGGCGCCCGTTACTTTACACAATCAAATCCTAATTTCATCAAAATTACTTTGAATATTTCAGAGTGAAGAACTAACAGACATATATACACAGTAACTCACAAACTTTCACATTTATATTATAATTGTAATTTATAATCATCTAAGCCGTAGGACGTCCACTG
Source organism: Selenia dentaria (assembly GCA_917880725.1). Taxonomy (NCBI): domain Eukaryota; kingdom Metazoa; phylum Arthropoda; class Insecta; order Lepidoptera; family Geometridae; genus Selenia; species Selenia dentaria. Next base: position 2,197,819 of record OU862885.1, on the reverse strand, counting down.
CTATGAACAAAGGCCTCCACAAATTTCCTAAGTAACCGGTTGGAAGCGGGCTGCATCCAACGTCGTCTCGCGACCTTTATCAGGTCGTCTGTCCACATTGTCGGTAGACGATGATAGACCTCTCCACATAGCTCGTTGTGCTACTTTGAGCTTGCTTATGAGGCCCATAGATTTATAATATGTAAACATATATTTGCACCATTCTATTAAGAGCTCTTACTGTCGGTATATCCCCGGCCTAAAACACTAAACAAATATTATTACTATCAGATGGGTTCACAAAAAATAATTCACAATACAGTGAACATCTCGTAAATAGAGGTAACGATACACCGACAGCTTATCTATAGATAAATATAATATTTGATAATTCATCCGGACAGTGTGTCTGCCCGTGCGTTTAATTCGTTTGGATAGGTGAGGTGGGGTCCGTGTGCGGGCGGAAGAGATAGCGGGGAAGCGAACTTAGTAGCTAGTATATATTTGTAAAAGCAGCCTGGACTTTTCAAGTTAACATACACTAACTGGGCCCGCCGCGCCGCGGTGTGAACTATTACGGCCAATATACTACTCTCTCTGAAATAAATACTTGAGTTCTACTTGTAGGAACTCAAATCATTTTCATCGGTAGGACTAAAGCGTGCCGCCTAATAAAAAAAATTAAGTGAAATTCCGTATCGCAATTTTATTTTTATAATCTGTGCTTATGTTCATGCAACCGAGAGATATACATTTCAGTATACATACTAATATTATAACCTAGCTGACCCGCCCGCTTCGCCCGCGTGGCCTCGCGGTATACGGTAATTACAGATTTCAATGAGTCAGATTTCAATTAGGGGTCGAATTTCACAAAATCCTTTCTTAGTGAGTACATAGGTTCCAAAAAAGAACCCCCATGCAAAATTTTAAACTTTTAGCACTCGCAGTAACGAAGTTTCATACAAACTATCAACCCCAAAAGAACCCTTAGGGGTTGAATTTCATAAAATCACGCCTTAGTGAGCACCTACGTCCTAAAAAGAACCCGCATGCAAAATTTGAAACTCCTAGCACTTGTAGTTTCTGAGATTTCGTGATGAGTGAGATACCTTTCGCTTTTATATATATAGAAGATGCAAAGGTAGCTAAAAGTTGCAAGCTATTTGGTTGTTTGTTTGTTGCCTTTTCATTACAAAACGGTTAACTCGTTGAGTCGCGATTCGCCATATTTGGCCAATAATACAATAGATTTCGCAGAAATTAACCTACTTTTGCAGGATTCTGCAACGTGTGTGGTTAAACGGCTGATCGGAGCGTAATCAAATTTGGCGAGGAGGTAGATTAGATCCGGGGAAGACACACATACATGGGATACTTTTCATCAATATCCATCACCACGTGGGTGAAACCGCAGGGAAAGACAAAGGGTTGTTTTTTCTTAAACAAATATCATAGAGGGAGGCGTGTAGGGGTTGAATGTTTTTTGTGGGCGTCCATCTTAAGTTAGGGATCTGAAAATTTGCGACGAAGACACGGGTTACTGTTAGTTAAATATAAACCCTCATCGTGTTTCATTGTACCACCACAACACATGAGACTTCTAGTACTTGCAATCTCTCATAGGAACGTTGTATAAAACGCGTCCGTCAGCCGCTCATCCTGCGGCCCCACCCCAGAGCCATACCTTAGTATGCATTGGTCCGTGAAGCATTGAATATTTACTAAATACAGGGCGGCATTGTAACGTTATTACTCCATTGTAGATAAGGAATAATGTTTAATTTCTCATATGGTGCCTGCATTATGCTAAATAATGAGGGAACACACACTCGAGTGACTTTCAAATTCAAAATGGCCGATGAAAAAATATTTTAAATGAGGGTGGGTTTAATTTTAAATTTTTTAGTGATGTGTTAGTGATGTGTGTAATATATAAAACTTTAGAAAATCTTAGAACTCAACAATTACATAGTAGACTTTAACATGTACATTTTAATTTTATTCCCAAATTACAAAAAGATAGGTTATTTAATAAAATATTGTAACGTTTACTGACTACTGAAAACTACATGTAAATAAAATTTTCCGATATAGTAGTCATGGCACACACCATGGAAGACCCCAGTACGATGCTCAAAGACCTCAATCGAGTCTCCCATCAAGATGGACATGGACGTAACGAAGATTATGCCAAAAGTCCACATTGTGCCTGCCCCAGTATCAGTTGCGAACTTAATTTTCGAAGTTGTTAACTAGGGAAGTCCAACTAGGCAGATCGGTCTTTAACCAATGTGTGTTACCAGTGATGACTTATGACACTGAATCGTGGTCTCTTACCATGGGCCTCATAAGCAAGCTCGAAATAGCACAACAGCTATGGAGAGGGATATGCTTGGGTTTCTCTACGTGATCGAATCAGAAATAAGGTGATCCGTAGAAGAAATAAATGCACTGACATAGCCCAAAAGATTAGCCAGTTAAAGTGGCAAAGGGTAGAGCACATTGCACGCAGAACAGATGGCCGGTGGAGTCAGGCAAGCTTCTGGAGTGGACACCACGGATCGGCAAGCGAAGCGTAGGTCATCCACCGAAATGGTGGACAAACGACCTAATAAAGATCGCAAGATCATTTTTATTTGTCGTATTAATAGTTTGACATACCTAATTGTTTTTTGGCATACTATTTCAGTGAGCATATGTTTAGTTTAGGCTAATAATTATTGTCCTAAGTTTGATTCACATAAAGTTATAAGGCATATTATTTATTCGTCTAATAGTTATTAGGCACAAGGATCCGGTGTCCCTCTGAATTTCGACAAGTTCAATACTTCAACAGTTGCTTACTTAATATAGTTCGACAAGTCTTTGGTTCGACAGAACAAATATTAGACAAGAATTACTCCCACAGAACGTAGCGGAGAACCTAGTCAGTGCAAAGACATAGGTGCGACGACGAGCGAATCGAGGAGCGTTAGGTTGAGTGGGGACCACACAACGCGCGAGCTGAGCGAGCGTGCCGCGGCAGCGGCCGGCGAAGATGCCAAAATATAGCTATATAAATATACCTCGATAAGGATATAACGCAGCACTTAAAGGAAAAATACTTGTCGAATATATGTCCTGTCGAAGCAATAACTAGTCGATATATAATATCTTCAAAGTAAGCGACTTGTCAAAGTAGGTCTTTTAAACTTGTCGAAATTCAGAAGTACAGTACACCTCATACAATTTTTATAAATTTAATTTTAAGTAAATTTAGGCTTTAGAATACTATGCAATGCAGTAGTTATGCTTTAAAAATTGTGCCAAATAAATATGACAAATGAATTTGTGCGTAACTATTATTAGGTTAAGTGAATGTATGCCACGTTAAATTATTGCATAAAAATATGCAAAAAAAATAGGGAACTCCTTACTTATGTGAAAACGGATTTTTTTTCCGAAATTACCATTACTAAAACATGGCATATCCGGTGGATATTTTGGGGAGAATTGTCCCCCAGAACTTAAAAGTGTAGCCAACTGAAAGCGAAGTTAACTTAGGCTACTTCCATCATCAGGTTACAGGCTTCACGGGAGTGAATCCGCGGTGCGCAGCTAGTTACTAACAAGGTAAACAATTTCCCCAAAAATGTACTATACGGTCACTAAAAGATAAAACAACAGCTACCTAAATATACATTTTAGAGGCAGTTCACGGCCAGAATTTGAATACAAAAGTCTCGGCGAAACGTTTGCAAATTCTTTTTTTTTCACTATAACTTATGCGATAACGTGCGTCAGCCAAAAAGCTTTTCTGTGTCATTCGAACGGAGGAAAAAAGAAAAAAAAAGGTAAAAAACACTCAAGTGGAATGGGACGCGCATCCGATGACATTTTTCATTTATCGAAACAAAAAGTATATCGGCAGAAATTAAGTGGGCGAATACAAACTTTAAAAGGTTACATTGTCACTTGTGACACGATTTTTACCGGTTGTATCACGCGAAGTAACCGGTGAAGTTTTTTTACTTCTTACGATAGTATTTTTCAGTATATAATCATATTATGGACCCTATACCTTTGCCATTTCGATGCGTTGGTCAATCCCCACGCCTGTATATAATTAATTGTAAAATATTTTATGTATGTACCTGTAGTAGTAAACGTTTAGATAAGTAATGAAGCGTAAGCACTTGAAAATATTCGTAATTTGGAGGGTACGAAAAAAATCGCTTAGTTACGTTCATATAATATTTTTAGAGAGTGTGTAGATACCTATTATGTGTCACTATCACCAAAAAGGTTAGAAATACAAAAATAAAAGTTACCATTGTTTCGCGCATGGCTTAATAGAAAGAGATAGCTTCGAACAACACTGATGAGTAAGCAAGACGGATGTCCATATGATGGACGGGTGATGTCCAATGCTGCGACAAGAGCCATAGCTCAAGAGCCACAGCGTACTTTCTCAGCGCCGTATTCAAAAATAAACCTCATAGCTTTTGATGCGTTCCTGGTATATTTAGATAATATTGTCGCATGAAAAAAGTGTTAAGTGGATGATTTATATTAAGTACAGGCGCGTTATGGGCTTCCGGCGATATAATTCAACTAAAAAGTTAACAGTAGATGCGTTTTGAAACGCGTGACCTCTATGATGGAGGACACATGTGGAATAATGCATACGATGCAGGAATTTTGAGTTTTTTTTTAAGTTACTTTGTCGGTGTGACCTAATGGCTGTATGCATGAAAAATGCAGCTGAGCGTTCGACGTCAAAAACAAAATAAATTATTGTCAAATTTTATAGTGAAGTGATTGACCTCAGTGGGCGCGACTCGAATTTTAAACACTAAATGTACTAATTAAGAAACTCCAACGGGAGAAGGTATTTATTGTGCTTTCATTGGTCTTAAATTTTAATTAATAATAATAATAATAATTAAAAGTATTATTATATTATTAATAATTAATTATTATAGTATTAATATATTAAAAGTATTATAATATTAATATAATTAAAAGTAATTAAATAAGTAATAAATTATTGGTCTTAAATTTCTTTGGTAGGCTGTAAAGCAAATTGCCGTTACTTTTTAGATATTTTTAGGAAACGATACAACCTGGCCCTCCTTATGTTAAGAGCGGTAACCTATGCCTATTTGTTGTATGCTATAGCACACACACACACACACACACACACACAGAGAGAGAGAGAGAGCGAGAGAGAGAGAGAGAGAGAGAGAGAGAGAGAGAGAGAGAGAGAGAGAGAGAGAGAGAGAGAGAGAGAGAGAGAGAGAGAGAGAGAGAGAGAGAGAGAGAGAGAGAGAGAGAGAGATACACATAACAGATGTATTTCATTACGCCCATAACCTGAGACATTAAGTCGTTAAGGCGCGCTCGTATCCTGATCATACTAAAAAGCAGAATCTTTAAACATCTACGGCCTTACCTTTGTAGTCGCACTACTAAATAACGTCATTTAAAGTTAACCGTTTATAAGTAAGGCTCCTAGGGTAACACTAGGTATAAACAGATCACAGATCAATAATATTCTATGAATAAATACTTAGGTCAGAAAAGGAACAGAAAAAGAGTAATAACCAAATAGAATTCATAAATATTGCTCGCTTTCCGCAGAAAAAAACCTAAATAGGTCCACAAAAATAAACTTTCACGTTCAAACTCTCAGAATTTTCAGCGATAACACTATACTTTTTTCTAGGTACATACATAGCCAACATATAGTGCGAAATTAATAACAAGCGTTTTTTCAACCTTACGTAAAGCATCGTAAATTATTTTAAAATTGGGGTTGGACCGCGTCTTAAGTTTTATGTGCCTTCCGTTTCGCCGGTAACCTTCAAACCACAACCAGAACACAGTATTGCGAACATTACTGCTTCACGGTAGAAAAAGGTGTGGTGGCAGTACTTTCCTGGACGAACTCATTCACAATAGTAGTTTATGCAACTGTCATATAATAGAGGGTATTAAAACATTTGTGTAGTTTTTTGAAACGAGCCGCAGGCAAGTTTCCAAATAAGATTACACGAGTGTTTTAATACCTAATTATATACAGTTGCATACACTACTTTATTTAATCTCATGACATTTTTGCTACTAAAGTAAAATAATAAATAGGTAATACAAAATATTACTCAAATTCGTATGTACGAAATAGCGCCAAAATGGAAAAAAGTCTTCTTCTTCTTCTTGTTTGTATGGCTTGTGCGGCGTAACCACAATTTTGCCAATATCATTGGAAAAAGTCTGTTATTGGTCTATTGGCTCGGAACCAGCGCGTTGCGTGCGCAGCGCGCTCACCACAGATAATGTGTAGGTACTTAAATTGAATTGAAACCTCCTTGGTCGGGACACATTGTACTTTAATAATTAAAAAAATGTTTTAAAGCATTGTTTTGTGAGGAGAATAACGCTTTAATTTAATTTTTAATTTTCTTAAAGAGGTATGTAAATAAAATATGCCAATAAAAGTCTGTGTTTCATTTCATAATTATGAGAAAGAATATTACCGAATGAGATTATATAAATATCTTTATAATATTCTATTGCTGTTAACTAGGAGACTCTGATCTTTTATGGATAATACAGGATAGAAACCGGCCGTGAGCTGCAGATTATTGTACTAGGCTTTTACATATTATATATAAGTGTGTGACCTTTAACTTATACAACAACCTGACAAAAAATACAAGCTCAATAAAAATTGCGGCATCTTGAATATAGTTAGTTTGATTTGTTAGTTTTATGCGAGCGAATGGCTGCATTACCATTATTAAAGAGCTTTAAAACGCAGAAGTTATTAACGAATATAATTTATTCAAATAACGTTTTTTACACATGTAGATATAGTTTATTAAAATCGTTGGTTATAAAATTAATGAGCGATTATCGTGTTACGATAAATATTATAGTTTTTAGCTACTAGATACAGAAATAAACTCAGTTAAGTTTATAGTGCCTACACATGGAACGTTACACTACCCTGCCTCGCGTCTGTGTCTGTATTAAGAGGATTGCATAGCTAGTACTTTCCATGCTAAAAGAGAAAACTCTTTTCTACTTCTTAACATTGTCTGATTTAAGTGTTTTCATGGAATCATGACTTTGTTTACTATGCCCGTACGTTTTGATTTTTTCAGTTTTTTTAACTTCTAAAAAAGGAAATTTATAGTACTTTGTAATACTGAAAAAATCAAAACGTATGGGCATAGTAAACAATGTCATGATTCCATGAAAAAAAATCACTGCAATCGGACAATGTTAAGAGGCAGAAAACAGTTTTCTCTTTTAGCATGGAAAGTACTAGCTATGCAATCCTCTAAGTTCAGAAATTATAATAATTTCTCAATATTTTTATTTTTTTATTAATAGATAATGAAATTCTTTATTGATATTCTGTAACATGCAAACGCATGCACCAACACTTGAATTAAATTCCTTAGCCTCCGAATCCAAGAACAAGAAAATAAAATTATGTTAGGCGCCGAAGACACTGGGAAATGTCCCCAAAAGTGCAAGGATACGTTTCAAGATATTGAAAATAAAAAGAAATAAAAATGTATTTATTTGCTGTTATATGTATATACATAGTTCACTGTGTTATTTATGCACAGTTCAATGTTGGTAACGATTTTTGCACCTGTGATTTGGATTGACCGACAGTTGCATTGTTAAGACTTTTATTAGTATGCCTCATGATCATGTTGATAAAAATAAATGTAAATGATTTTTTTGTAAAGCATTTAGCGGTGCCACAGTTTCGCGGTTTTTCGAGCACTCTACGTGTGGCACACGTTCCTTACGCTTATTTTTTAGTGTAAGTTTTTTGAAGCAGCATTTTTCGGATAAGCTAGTACCGTATCCCTTGTTCTTAGGTTTCGGCGTTGTATACTTGGGTATAAACTACTCTCACGGGACAACATATAAAAAATGTAGTTACATGCATTTGAGATCTTAACCTTTTTTGTGTCGATATTCACTCGACTTTATGTCAAATTTCACCTTGACACCTTAATTAGCAGACGAAATAACAGCATCTGACACAGATGGATGGACAGAAAGGTATAAAAGGAAGTCTCACCAGGACCAAGCGTTACTTTTACGTAAGAAAAACAAATAAACATAAATAAAACATGCTTCTCATATTACAATGGTTATTTAATAGTTACAATAAAATGCCAGGTTTAATCAGATACGTTAAATCATAACGATATTGCTAATATATACAAATGGCTTGTTGAAATTCTAGAACAATGTCATTATATCAACTGTTTATTTAAATACTTGCGATTAACATAAATTAACAATGTCTGATATAAAGATTCTTGGAATATAGTCTAAACATGTTGAATGTTGAGAAAACGAAAAACTCGCTTAAGTGAGAGTCAGGCCTCGCTATGCCAGGGTTCCATACAAATTATATACTACTAGATAGGTAATGATTTTTTATTCTTCGGGTTTAAGTAAAGTTGAAAGAAAGTTGGGTTTGTTACACTATGTATAACTCAAGTACGGCTGAAAGGGTTTAGATTAAATTTGGTAGGAAGTAAATGTGGATTAACAGATTTTCATTCATCATCAACTTTTCAATCATCATTCATCATCATTCATCGCTACGCGGGTGCAATCGCGAGCGCAGCTTGTTACATATAATTTCCAAAGTGTATAAAATAAATCGTTTCCGAGCTAGACATAGTAACAACTGGTGAAATATATCTTATTAGATTATAGATTTATATTGAATTTAGTAAAAATTTTAACTGAAAGTTTAAAAGTGAAATAAAAATAGGCAGATTAGTATTACATTACCACAAATACAGCCTACAATTACCTAGAGTAGTGTGGGCGGCGACAGTGAATAACCATGTAGCCATTGTGCGCCATCAGTCACGAATGTCAAGACGTCCAGCTAACATCATCACCTAGTAGGCGTAGATAGATATATAGATAATCATTTATTGTGCTGGTTACAACCATAAAGTAACAAAAGAAGGAAAAACTGAACAAATGATATTCGGACCCTGCTCTATTGGGTCCTTACAAATGACTGACTGGTTTTGTATTCTACACAATTTATCCAAAATTCAGATCTCTAACTCATTCCGTTAGAGATATAGACCCGTGGCCTATGGACAGACACCAGACAATCTTTTGGTTACAGAACCCTAAGCCAGTAGGTAACATTTAACGTTTAAAGAACTGATATACCTACTGCGCGAGTCACGAGGTTAAAATAAGGAAAATTGTAATGAATCCTAAACTTATTTAATATAATATACGAATATTTACAGATTTATGATTTAGCTTTATGATATTCGGAAAGGATCAGCGACTACGCATTCAATGTTAATCACATTCACTTAACTGAAACAATGTTTTTAAATGAAAAGCTAAAGTGAGAGATCATAAAAAAATTATAATTGACTACAGAATGGCATTATACTGGCGCACACACACAAACACACACATACACACTACCACACACACAACACTAATCTATCATCAATAAAACTGATTCTAATGCCCGTTTTCACCAACATTTTAGGTAACACCTGCTAAGCTAATGTTACTCGTATCTACCATATGGAAGTGCGGAGGTTCCTACTACAGGCGTTTTATACAATAATCTAATCAAACTAGGCGATATTTTTTAACAAGAGTAGAAATAGTTCGCAATTGTGTTTTATTTTATTTTATTATGGTTTAATATGCTTTAAGAATCATGCCTTACTCAATCCCTACGAAACTTAACCTGCGGAAGAGGGTTAAATCGAGTAAAAACTTTGAAATTGCATAACTTCATTCAGGAATGATTACACCTCGACTTGATAAAATACTCCTGTTCTTGGAAGTTGGTTAAAAAAATATGATCCGTAACTTGTACATTGGTGCAAATTTATATGAACTATGATGTTTATAAATACTTAATTTTAAGTTTGCTCCTATGTCGGAATTTTCCTAGAGCCGCAAAAAAACCAATGACAAATATTATGTATGTCACTATACATAAAGGAAGCCTTTATTCATTAATACAATAAACTATTCCAACTTCTTTGAATTCTTCTAATTAACGGCCTGTTAAAGTTTATACCTATTACTTAACATGTTTCCGTAGGTGCTAGAAACGGTGCAAACCGGGGAGATACTCCTAGCTGTGTTTCCTAACGATTCCAGAAGAATCCACTACGGTCAGAATTATTTCCATACTTTATCCTAATTAGACTTGACTACAAGGAGACTCCCGATACTTAAATTGCTTTAAATAATTTTAATATTTGAAATGAAATAGATAATTATGTATTCGTATTTGTATTGTATACTTAATTAACCATAGAAATCGCGTAAATATCCCAACGGTTTAACCACACAAGTTGGCAGTTCCTGGAAAAGAAGGTTGATTTCTGCGAAATCTATTGTATTATTGGCAAAATATGGCGAGTCAACGGGTTAATAATTTCTCGGCGATTGATTTCCGTAGCAGACTGGGCTTTTATTTTTCCCATCGCATAAGGTTCAAGAAAATATAATCAAACTATAATTTTCCACCAAAGTATTAACATTTCTCTGCCGATGCGAATCCTTCTTATGTCAGCACAATACTAATTACATTAAATGTTACGCTCGAGCCATGCGCACATATGGAAAACGTAAGAAAATGTATTTAATACCTTATATGTATTAAATATCTGACTAATAATTACGAAAGTTTTAATCAAGTTATGGATTGAAACATTCATAAAAAACAATAACTAAAATAATTTCAATAAACATTGCAAAAAACATCACGTGATTAATGGACAGCCCCTTACACGTTAATATTCTCGCAGCAGAGAATCTCGCACTACGGTTCTGAATAAGACGGTCTCATGCACGAGACTTATCAAAGCATGATCTTTCAAATAACTGATATGATGGTCACTAATGTGAGATATAGAGTATATTGAGAGCTCGCAATAAATACAATACATGGTAAATATCCCGTTTCTAAAGTAAACTTTAAACAGAATCTAAATTCCACTAACAAATGATGTGCCTCAAGTAGGTATGTCAAGAATGCCTCGTTGACAACCAAGAAAGCCAGCTCATAACATAAGTATGTGTATCCCATAGTGCTCACCTGCGTAATGGTATCTCCCGCGAACCCCACGGCACGGCGCCGCAGGGGGCAGGCGCCGGCTACGCGGCCCTGGTTCCACTCCCGGGGCCAGTAAGCACACAAACAAGCAGACAAACCATATTTCTCCTATCTAATCTCGCCTCGTAAATCTTCCGAATAATGATCTCTTTTTCTTATTATTTTTTTCATCGATGCAATAAAGATATCGATAAAGCGACCCGTTTTCGCAAATTGATATTGGTGTTGCCTCATTTTGGGGCTTTGTTTGCATTTTGGGCGAATAACAGAAGCTAATTTATACTAAAATTAAATTAACTTTAATTATCTGCTACCCAATTCATCAACATAGTTCTAACTGTGCCCGCGACTCCTCGAGCATGCACCTCCGACCTCGTCTAATATTGAAGATCCCGCAGGCACATAGACTGATACATATCTGATGAGATATCGGCCCTGGTTCCACTCCCGGGGCCAGTAAGCACACAAACAAGCAGACAAACCATATTTCTCCTATCTAATCTCGCCTCGTAAATCTTCCGAATAATGATCTCTTTTTCTTATTATTTTTTTCATCGATGCAATAAAGATATCGATAAAGCGACCCGTTTTCGCAAATTGATATTGGTGTTGCCTCATTTTGGGGCTTTGTTTGCATTTTGGGCGAATAACAGAAGCTAATTTATACTAAAATTAAATTAACTTTAATTATCTGCTACCCAATTCATCAACATAGTTCTAACTGTGCCCGCGACTCCTCGAGCATGCACCTCCGACCTCGTCTAATATTGAAGATCCCGCAGGCACATAGACTGATACATATCTGATGAGATATCCCATGTGTAGGTACCTAAATTCAAAATTACAGTAAAATATATGTAGTTTGGATTTGAATAGTAATTAATATCCATCTAAACAGTTATAACAAACAGCCGTGCGATTCTCTACCAGAAAACATCGTTGCATCTTTGACAAGATCCGTGAAGCAATGAAGAGATGACAAGAAACGTTGGAAAAACATAAACCTTATGTACAAGGGCGAAGTATTTGACATCGGTGAGCTCGACGAATCATTACAAAATCGCACGGCTGCATAATTGTTGCCTTTTAACCGACTTCAAAAAAGGAGAAGGTCATAATGTTCGGTTGAATGTTTTTTTTGTGTATATGTTCAACGATTTCTCCTCCATTTCTGGAACGATTCTCAAAATTATTTTTTTGATTGGTCGAGTATACTTCCGAGGTCCCATTTAAATTTCATCCAATTCGGTCAAGCAGTTTTAGATTCACAATCTAATAACTAAAAAGTATTTCGCCTATCTTGATGATATCTTTATTGACGGTGAATGACAATCGATCCCCAGTAGCAAGGGTCACTAAAAATGGTGATAAAACTTTCTTACTACAAATTCGAACCGACAATTTCTTGGTAAAACAGATATTTTATTAGAGAGTTGGTTTTTTTAAAGATTTCAAAATCATTATAAAATACGAATCCTTATTCAAAGGTGTTTACTAGACAAAGAATTAATTGTTAAATGTGCACATCGTGCCTAAGTAGTTAGTAAGTGCTTCTATTCTGTTAAGTGATGCAACCCTCTAATACACGATTTGGGATACAAAAGGCCACGAGTACCCTTGACTAACGCGTTAAGTGCATTCTGTACAAGTACCAGACAAACATGTTATTATGCTGTTTTAACAACAGGTGTTCCCAAATTGTTTATTTTGAGAGCAGTAATATATTCTTTTCATCTACGCAAAACTATTCGGGAATACTACAAATTATTTCACTATTAAGATATTATGATAACAAGTCGCTACATACAATGAAATATTGCAAACTATTAAATTCAGCGCATACCGGAATTCTTATTTGAAAATAAAGATTATAATAATCGTTCAATATCTCAAATCGGTCGAGACATTAACGTCTTGAGTTCCGACCGCATGATAATATCTTGTAAATCAGAGTAAGATATAGAATATTCGAGCGAAACACGGCTAAAATTATTGTCATACGTCAGTGATATACAAAGTTTTTCTCGAGGGGTGGTGGATAATGAAAACAAATGACAGTTGCCCACGCGCTCGCCATAAAAAATTCAATTCATGGAGGAACGAAAATAGTACGCGCGTATTGAATTTAATATCGCGCGAGCATTTTAGGGTTTTTTTAGCCATTTCATAGTGACAGTTAGGGAGGTGAGTTATGACTGTTTTGGATTGAATTTGAATATTTCAGTATCAGCTGGTTTTAATGACGGAGATGCCAAAATTAGTCCAATTTCAGTAGATGCTGATCTTTTCTTCATAATGATTAATTTTCTAAGTTCTTCATAATGAATTATTTAATAAGTTGTTTGCTTAGTAGTAGTACTAGTAGTAGTAGCTAGGAGACATTTTACAGAAATAAATATAGAGATATGGGACAACATCCACATAAGGTCTCCAGGGTCCTAACCTAGACAGTCTGTACCATAGTAACCTGAAGATTAATATACATACATATATACATATACACATCCAGACACAGGTCAAACAGACATGTTCAGTTCATACACATAAATGTTTGACCTGCCCAGGGATTGAACCCGTAACCAGCGGCTTAGAAAGCAGACTGCTACCAATTGCGCCAACCGGTCAGTCTAATTGTTTATAGCCATTTTATGGTCATGACATGGAAGAATTACATTACATTTACCTAAATCGTTTTATGATGTACTAATCAAAATTGTATTCTAATATTAACAACAGCAGTTAGTTCACTACTTACTATTCTTCTCCGAACGTATTTTTTAAATTTAGTAAATAAGATTTAAAAACAACACGAATGACATTAAAACGAACACCAGTAGCAGAAGTATCAGGCGGTCATACTTACAAAGGAGCTTATAATTTACGACATCTCCTAATGGAAAGAGCGCATTAAGTGCGCATCTAAAGTGTTTACGTATTAATAGACTAGGGAACCAGGTGTTACTTAGGAGGTAATAGCATAATAGCCCTCCTAGTCGTTAAGTGAGGGTATTTCTGAAAAATTTCTATTAACTTATTAAAATGATTTAAGTAGGAAGAAGGCGGAATACCAAACACAGAGGACGGCTATTTTAGGAATCTATTAAAATAAAATTTATTAAGTTTTCAAAGTTTATTGCGAATAAAACCTACTTTTTACTAAGTAATCATTAATTTTGTGTACGATAAAGGTTTTACGTTATGATATTATTACACTATTGTGTAGTTTGGAGTGAATTGAATCCATTCAATTTAAATACAAAAACATTTAAGAAATAATGTAGACTATTTTCACCAAATCTGTTTGATCAAAGTTCTAAAATTTCAAATCCAATAAGGCAATAACCAAATTCTCCGTCCAATGAACAACCCTTCCAGAAACAAATTAAAAAGCATAAAACACGAATCCCACTTAACCCTTTTCCGCATACAATGCAATTACTCCCGTGAATTAACCCTTGTGTCCCTGCCGGGGTCTCAAAGGCCCCAAAGCTTTTAGATGATAGAAGCGAGGGGATAGCTGTTATAGTGTTTCAAGTTTGAATTGATAATGTGAGCTAACAGATGGTTTGATGGTGTATTGCAGATAGTAATTGTCAGTGTCGTTGATGGCTCAGGTATAATGAATAGTCGGGGAATGATTGTGTAAGTAATGTTTAATGGATAAGTTCATGGGCATGGGTAATGGGCATCCAACACAAACGAGATCGAATAATAATATGTACTATTAAGTACTTTATCCAAGCACTTTTTAAGCCCAGATCTTTTTCTAAGTGCCTAGCAGTTTTTAGCATAAACATTTTACTTTGAAGGTATTCAGTTTTTTTATGTTAGCAAGTATATATTTATTGAATATACATTTTGGGCGCGATATCAGGTATCGCCGTATTTTTGGGTTTTTTTAATATCTTTAGGTAAAAACGCTTTTTCAAACAATTAAAAAAAATTGATGTTCTCAATTTGGCTCTATTGCATATAATAATCAGAGTATTGATAACTAGCACGTATTATAGAGATTTATAGTTAAGTTATATTAAGTTTGTATACTAATTGCAGTCCGTTTAAATATCTTTATTAATATCATTACGAGTATACTATATTGTAAAACGTAAAACAAACAACTCTAATAATACAGGCAGCACTTCAAAGTATTCTCCCATTGTCAGTTTAAAAACAGAGCCCATATTTTACTATTATAACAGGACCTGCTTTGCTATTGCAACCTTATTCGCCCAGGATACCGCGGAGTTCCCAACACCTGTGACCCGAAGATAAGCATCATCAGGAAGTGGATGTGCCAAGAGGCAACATCCGCTCGCAGTCATTTGTTCTCGAGGACCTTGATCTCACTCCCGAGAGACTTGGACTACGATCTGCAGGGACTCTCGCCATTTCGGTAAATTAATTCAGGGTTGTACCTTGTTGGTTTTATAATTATCTTTTATAGGTACAAGATGATTAAGAAATTGTACCTGAATGAACTAGCTTAGCTCGTAAATAAGCAATTGATTTTCTTGTTCCTTCTTTTGTTTAGTGTTGCTTAACAACGCCACCTATTGTTAAGTAGCGGAGTTGTTCTGTCGGTAAAACAGCATTGTAGCAGTTTTTCATTACCTGAAAACGCGGATATAACGCCGTTTTCTGAAAATGAAACCTAGCTAGATCGTTTTATCGCCCCCCAAACCTCCTGCTTGCTAAATTTCATGCAAATCGTTGCAGCCGTTTCCGAGCTTCAGATTACGTACGAACCTAAGGTATATGATAGATTTTTTTGCGTTGGTAATTCTTCCATTGTCCCAAGTTACCAGGGACAGTTATTTAGGTAGTAAGCAAAAATGTTTGTTGTCGGGTTTTGAATGTTGTGTTGTGTTATTGTATGTGTCCAGTCCATGTCTTCTACGGCACAGGGATACCTAGTGCGGGGGATAAGAGTGTGGAAACGTTTAAACCTTCTAAAGTAGGTATAATTGTAATCATAACGCTTTCCTGTAGCCCAGTGGGTAAAGTGATTAGAAGCAGCCCTACGATGATTTGTGATGTGCCTACTCTCTACGATAGTAATGAAATTCTAAAAGTTATACTCGTACTTGCCTGGTAGGAACGGGCTGTTTAGACTATGAAAATTGAACTTTTTGATTGTTAATGATAGACCTGTAAGCCTAGCACGAATAACTGCGTAAGTGTAACGTTACATGTCGTTCGTGTGAACTGTCATGTATCAACAAAACAAAAAAAGGGCAACTGTGACACAGACAACTCATAGTTTGTACGCCGAAACGTGACTCGTTGAAGCAAGTTGGTGCAAGTTGGTTTCCGGCTACACGTAGCAGCAGCAAACGACGTGTCGTCGCGTCATGTCGCTGCAGTCATGATTTCGAACCGGACTGCAGACGGCAACTGCAGATAGCATCAACCATTTGAAAAGCGATACGAAAGGTTTAGTTTAAAAGCTTTTCACTTGTTTTACTAGGTAGATTGGTACCCGCGAGCGGCACTACTGATCTGCGGTCGGACGACAGTGTCGTCTGCCGCTCGACGACGCGACGCTAGCTTCGTGTCGCTAACTACGGATGGGATTTCATAGAAATACATAGATAGCAGTAGTGTCGCTGCGACACGTCGTTTGCCGCGGCTTCATGTAGCCGGCTACCAACTTGCACCTTTACGATACGAATACTATTTCGCAAGTTGTTTGTGCTACGGCCTCAGATGGTAAACGCGGAGTGCCGATAAGTTATTAGCAGTCATAGAACAATCAATTAGCTATTGTAGTTACGCAACCTAATTAGGATTTAATTACATCTACCATTAAATTATAAAATATGATCGCATGAAGTACCTACATAAAAGTCACTTCAGCAAAATATTTATTACCACGACCGGCAACTTCTTTTTATATAATCAGCTTTACAATTACTATAATTATTATATTTATAAATATCAAGATTTGTACAAGTGGAAATAATTCGAAGCAATAACGGACATAAATTACGACTACAATTCTTAAAAAAACCTTTAGACGAGTTATGTATGCATATATTATATAATCTGAATCTCGGAAACGGCTGTAACGATTTTTATGAAATTTAGTATGAAGGGGGTTTCGGGGGCGATACGAATATAGATCTAGCTAGGTTCCATTTTTAGAAAAAGTCGTTTTATCCGTGTTTTCAGGCAAAGCAATACTGCTACAATACTGTTTTACCGACACAGCAACTCTAACGTTACTTGACAATACATGGTGTTGTTAGACAACAATAAGCCAATGAGTATTGGGTTTGAGGATAGGCCAAGAAAATCAATTGTTTACATACAGGTACTTTTATTTATATGCAATAGTAACTAATATACCAACCAACAAAATTCTATGAGGTATTTATTTATTTAAACAGTAATTTTTACTTGGTATAAATGATATTTTAAAACCAAACGTATAATAAATTGAAAATGAAGAAAATTCCTACTTGTCAATCTTAGACCAGTTTTTTTATTATTATATTATACTCGTAGATGCTTTTCACCAATAGGCAGCCCTAAAATGTACTATTAGGCCGGGTACACACCCGCACCCTGCATGTTTTGACTCCACCGTTTCCCTTACATAAATCACACGCCTAATGTATCGAAATGACGACGCACCAGAACGCGCCCGAGTACTTTCGGTGTGTAGCAACCCTTACATTTAAGACATACAAAAACATACTCTACTGCATTACAAAAAGGTACTATTCACAATGGTACAATGGGATATTTTTTAAGCAATCGAGAATGATCAATTACATGACGACTTAACGTGAGATGGGATTCTATTTGGTGGATGTTAAGGTCGAAATCAGAATGAAAACTTTTATCACCTAGCAGAAAAAAGTGCGAAAAAACGTCGAGCAAAATAACACTTAAAGAATGGGCATGATTAAGTCTGTTTTTGTTTGAACAGGCAAGAGACAATCGCGGTTTCATAGATCGAGAGTATGACACACTGCAGACTACATTCATTTCACTACCAAAAACTAACCGTTGACTCTTACTGCTATGACAATAAGGTTTAATGCTTTGAAGGTAAGTTTTTTTATAATGCCAGATTACGTTTGTCATTTTGTAATCCACATGAAAGCTTTTGGATTAGTGTTTGATGACATCATTATTTTTCAAATGACGATCGTGTTGCAATTTTCTCGGATCTCGAGGGAGCAGGTTAAAAGACAACGCTTTTTTTCACAATTTGGAACTGATTTATTATTTTGTAAATGGTATTCAATCTTCATCTTTCTTTTAAGACCAGCAAAAATATATCTATTCTTTAAATTATGATGTAGGAATAGGAACTTATTATTCTTGTAATTGTTATACGTTCGTAGCAAGTTTGGCAAATTTTTCGCAGTTCTTCTTACATAAAAGGCAAAGATGGCTGCGGGCACTACCTGGATGGGTGGTCGCTAGTGGCATCCATTGAGCACTTCCGTCGCCGGTTGTCATAGAACAACAGTCGTAGGAAGACGGTAGGCGTTAGGGTGGCGTTAGATCTGGCGACCAGCCTATTCATCAATGTGCTACTGGGCTCGTGTGGTGAATTATGTCACATAACATGCAGAGGAATAGTTAAAAAACCGGCCAAATGCGAGTCGGGCGGGCAAAAAAATCACGTTTTTTGTATGGGAGCCCCCTTAAATATTTAGTTTATTCTGTTTTTTAGTATTTGTTGTTATAGCGGCAACAGAAATACTAATCGGTGTCGATTCTGTAAGCATTCTCTTAACTATAAATCTCTAAATTATGGCAGTTCTTATTTTGTTTAGGCTAAAATCCAAATTAGTATAACACTTCCGAATTTATTAGAAGAATGAATGAAACAAAGAACACTAAAATTTGATATTTCTCTTCAATTGTGGGCATATTTTAGACAGTTTAGTCGTCACGTAACTTGGTGCTCGCTAAACTAACCTAAAATAACCCAAAATTCTCCTATTTTTAGAAATGTCATTCTAAATGTTAAATGATTTTGGATTTTAATGTTAACAGAATAAGGCACCATAATACATTTTTAGTTCGGTAGTTAAGTTTAGTCTTTTTGAACAAGTGAATAACTACCATCATCTGTGAAAATGTCAACTGTCGAAGTGTCACGGTTCATGAGCTACCAGCCTGGTGACAGACGGACGTACGGACGCGGAATTTTAGTTGATAACATTAATAATAGGGTTCGGGTTTAGTAATATTGTATGGGTACGGAACCCTAATTAATATTTTACAAATAACTCAAAAACAAATTCTACGTAATATAATACATGATTACAATATCCATACAAGAAAGGAGCAACACAATTATTCCCTAATAATTCTCTCAAATCCTTCAAATCGCTTGGGACGTATGCAGCAGCCCTATTTTGTATTTTTTTGCGTTAAAATTTAGACTCTATTGTAGATCAAATAAGGTTCACAATTTGTTACAATTAATCGATTTTGATTCAATTTTCCAGACCAGTGATCCAGATCGGGTAGATCGAGATTTTGTGAGTAGAAACACAGATGTCAGCAAAATGTACATTTTCTAATAAGTAATGAATTAAACATCAAACTTATTGTATCAACTGCAAACATAAAACTAGTAAACTATATTTTTAACTAAACATATAAAAGGGACTTTATTATATAATAGAGATCTGAGAAAATATTGTAAAGTACTTTTCATCATCATCATCATCATCCATCACCCCACGAGAGAAACCGCGGGGCGCAGTTAGCAATATATTGTATCATTTTGATGCACTTTTGTACTTTAATGATTTAATTATTAATAAAGTACTAAAATCCTAAATACGAATCAATAATTATATTTTATTTATTTGTTCCTATTTCTACCGACTTCCAAAAAGGAGGAGGTACTCAATACGACTGTATTTTTATGTTTGTTACCTCATAACTTTCGACATGGTGGACCGATTCTCAAAATTCTATTGTTTGAAAGCTGGTGCTTCCCGTGTGGTCCCATTTAAATTTCATCAAATTCGGTCCAGAAGTTTTTGAGATACCCTCCACAACACAATACACAACTGAATAAAATAGAAGTCGGTATAATTTTTTTTTCAAATTGTACTTGTATGTTTCCAAGATCAAACTCACATAGGTCCGCATATTTCCCATAATAGTGTATATCCCAAGGGTATGAAGTTGTAATCCTCCCCCAAGGGGCTCGTAACCAGAGACGTACAGACATACAAATTGTACACATATTACACTATGTTATGTTGTCTGGTGGGGCCTGGGGGAGGAAGGGTACCGATGTTACGTTGTAAATAAATAAAGCAGTTCTCAGAATTGGACTGTTGTATGCCGACTAAGTTATAAGAATGTGCGCAAATTATTCAGTCAAAGCCAAAATTATTTATTCAATTTAGGCATCAAAGACGCACTTATGGACGTCAATTATTCATTGTAATGTGCTTTATAGACTCTACCGCCGCGTTCCAAAATATACAGGGTTATTGGTAAGTCGACCAATTCCAGTTATGGGCGTTTAGTTTACATCGTTTCTGACTGATTTGACTATGCAATACCCTATCCTAAATCTAACCGTTTTCGAGATATTTGAATTTAATTGTTTCATTATTTATAAGTTGTAATATTCTCCAACGACTTATTTTTTAATTTCACGTACAATATTTTTTATTGATGTCCTAAAGAATCTAATTTTACATGTAAAAATCAAATACTATTAGTAATAATAAGGTTTAAACATTTCAATTAAATTATCTCGAAAACGGTTAGATTTAGGATAGCGTGTTGCATAGTCAACTCAGTCATAAATGATGTCAACTGCACGCCCTTAACGGGAATAAGTCGACTTACCAATAACCCTGTATAGAGCCGATACTCATATAGCGGATTACTCTCTGTCGCCAGTGGGATGCTGCTACACCTAATATTGTGTTTTTTTTGTATGTAAATTATTTAGAAATGGTACAATCACGAGGCCCATCAGATGTTAAGTAGTAGATTGTACCTAGAACAGATGCACTTTTTCACAAATGACAAACTGTACTGCGCCCGTAACCTCTATACATTGAGTATAGTCTACGTGCCCATACTTTCAAAACCAAATCGCAGTATTGTGAACATTACTGATTCACGGTAGGAAAAGTGATGGTGGCAGTACCACCCATGGGGCGAACTGTTTCACAAAGAGCTCTACTGCTTTTAACCGACGATTCCGACGAGTTTCCTCAAAAAATTCAGCACTTTGGTGAAGACTTTAACTCGTGATAAAGTTATAAGCAAAGATATATTCAAATACACATTTTCGTTATCAAGGGACTACAATATAAAAAAAACTGCCCTACACATAAAGTATTTACTTTTTGATATAAGAGGAAACATTAGTATTTTGTATGTTTGCAACGAATAAACTCAAAAACTAAGCCGATTTTAAAATGCTTTGACTACTAGAATGCTACATAATTCCTGAGTAACGTGGGCTACGTATTTTGATTCATCCTCATCACCATCCATCTCCAGGCGGGTGAAACCACGCAGCACAGCTGGTTAGATATAAGTTTAATATACATATTTTACTATTATATACAAATATATACCCAACTGTCACGATTTTTGTAAGAATTAAATTTAAAAAAAAAATATTTATGTTTCTAAAATAAAAAAATACACGATCAACCTATACTCGTACATAAAAAAAAATACTGAACAACAACTTAAGTTTTCTTTGTGCCTCAATAACGCGTAAAATATCTTGTACATACTTATATTTTTTTTTGATGGTATCACTTACCTCCATATCAGTAGGATCGCCGTGCAACTGCATACAGCCATAAGTTTCCCTTTTCTTATCTCCATCTTTCCGAAACCTTACCTTGTCTTACAAGAGAAGCGAATAAAGCTCATCTTTCCACACTTACCTGCAAAGATAAAACAAAAATGTTACAAAAATGAAAACAAAAAACACATGATTTGTGTGAGAGATACTTGCGAATTTTGTATGACATAATTTATATATATTTTTTAGCTTGAAATGTGATATGTGGCGAGACAAAACTCCTAGCGTTATCTGCTTTGAAAATCTGAATTATGGCGCTAGATTATTGAAATTAATTTGGTAGCCGAATTACAATTGCTATTTTAGTATAATTGTAAACCATAAAATTACTATGTAGGTACAGTTGGATTCTAGTCGGTACTAGTAATACTTAGAAACTTATTCCTCTGTAATAGTGCTTACGCCTGTTTTGTAAGTAATAATGCGCAGAGCGTAATAAATAAGTAAATAAATTGATAAAAAATTTAAACTTAATTACAAAGTTTCATAATTTACTTTAATTATGGGACAACATCCACACAAGGTGTTCAGCAGGCCTAGACAAAATATGTTTCTGTAATCGTTAACGCCAAACGACAACTCCAAAACTTATGGCGTTGACATTACCAGCCGTGCGATTCTCTAAGAGCAAACATCGTTGCATCTTTGACAACATCCAGGAAACAAATGACGAGATAACAAGAAACGTTGGAAAAACAACCTTGTGTACAAAGGCGATATCGAGAAGTGAGGTCGTCGTCGAGCACATAGACGAATCATTAGAGAATCGCACGGCTGTGGAAAAGCGTGTGCGGAAACACGCCTTTTACAACATTTTGTACATTTATATAAATGTCAATCGTCAACTTTTAAGAATGTGGAGAGAGCCGCATCGTCATGAATTCATTTAATGTGTAACATGGGTAAGGTAAAGTAAACTAAATTCGTCCTTACATACGAGCAGTAGAACTCTATGTGAATGAGTTCGACCAGGGTGTACTGCCACCATACCTACACATTTCTGCCGTGAAGCAGTAATATTAGCAATACTGTGTTCTGGTTTGAAGGGTATGGTTGCCGGCGAAATTACAGGCACATGAGACATAACAACTTAATGTCTCCGGGTTCCGGGCGCAGTGCAGTTCTACACTTGTGGGGAAATGCATCTGTTCTAGGCAGAGGTTACCACATAAGCCTCGTGCTTGTACCGTTTCCTAATAGCATACAAAAAAACTACCACGTGCACGTACTACCTTTGAGTTTTCTCTCTTCGGGTCCAAATGTCTTTGACCAGAAGATCGCAGTCTACCGATATGTATACTTAGTTTCAGGGAGGTAAACATTTTAGATGCCAGTTTAAAGAGTTACTCAAAACTACCATAAAGACAAAATCAGGTAAAGTCCCCATAAACAAGCGCTTATCTTAACTAGCAGCTTGTACACCGATCTCTAGCACCTCCTATCTGCCTCCCCGCGGAATGCCGTAATGAACATGTTAATTTAATTGGTGCTTATTTATCTCTACCATTGCTACTATAAACGTCTCTACATCAAGTTTTACGACAATTTAATGGAAAAGTTGATATAAAACTTCGTTCTTGAGAATGTGGAGATTATGATAGAGCCCAATAGAGTACCTACTAATTATATGTACTTATTAGTTATTGTAGTATAGTGTTTTTATCTCAGATATTGTCGTCTGGATGATTTCGATTCCGGTGAATTTAATATTAAAGACAATTGTTCAGAATGTGTAAGTTCATAAGAATCTGGTAACGAATACTTGAAGCATTATGCACTTATATGTTCAATAATCAATAATAATAATCCAGCTCAAATAGGATAGAAAGCATTTCTTACAGCCATAAATAAATAACTCATGTTTAATAATAATTCACTTATAGGTACCAAGTACATATTAACTAAGCGAATTTTCAATATACGAGTATATGTAGTTGTTTAAATTTGCTAGTGTTTTAGTAAGAACTTTGACTACTATATTAATATGTTTTAATGACTTGTTCTTTTATTATGGACCACAGTATGTAAGCTCAAAGTCGCGCAACGAGTTATGGAGAGGGCTATGCTCGGGGTTTCTCTACGTGTTCCAATCAATAATGAGTAGATCCGTAGACGAAAGCAAGTCACCTACATAGCCCTAAGGATAAGCCAGTTGAAGTGGCAGTGGGCAGGCCACATAGCACGCAGAACACGGACCAGCAAGCGCAACATAGGTCGTCCACCGACAAGGTAGACATACGAACACAAGTCACCGACATAGTCCAGAGGATAATCCAGTTGAAGTGGCAGTGGGCAGGCCACTAGCACTCAGACCACGGACCGGCAAGCGCAACATAGGTCGTCCACCGACAAGGTAGACATACGAACACAAGTCACCGACATAGTCCAGAGGATAATCCAGTTGAAGTGGCAGTGGGCAGGCCACTAGCACGCAGAACACGGACCGGCAAGCGCAACATAGGTCGTCCACCGACAAGGTAGACATACGAACACAAGTCACCGACATAGTCCAGAGGATAATCCAGTTGAAGTGGCAGTGGGCAGGCCACTAGCACTCAGACCACGGACCAGCAAGCGCAACATAGGTCGTCCACCGACAAGGTAGACATACGAACACAAGTCACCGACATAGTCCAGAGGATAATCCAGTTGAAGTGGCAGTGGGCAGGCCACTAGCACGCAGAACACGGACCAGCAAGCGCAACATAGGTCGTCCACCGACAAGGTAGACATACGAACACAAGTCACCGACATAGTCCAGAGGATAAGCCAGTTGAAGTGGCAGTGGGCAGGCCACTAGCACGCAGACCACGGACCGGCAAGCGCAACATAGGTCGTCCACCGACAAGGTAGACATACGAACACAAGTCACCGACATAGTCCAGAGGATAAGCCAGTTGAAGTGGCAGTGGGCAGGCCACTAGCACGCAGACCACGGACCGGCAAGCGCAACATAGGTCGTCCACCGACAAGGTAGACATACGAACACAAGTCACCGACATAGTCCAGAGGATAAGCCAGTTGAAGTGGCAGTGGGCAGGCCACATAGCACGCAGACCACGGACCGGCAAGCGCAACATAGGTCGTCCACCGACAAGGTAGACATACGAACACAAGTCACCGACATAGTCCAGAGGATAAGCCAGTTGAAGTGGCAGTGGGCAGGCCACATAGCACGCAGACCACGGACCGGCAAGCGCAACATAGGCCGTCCACCGACAAGGTAGACATACGAACACAAGTCACCGACATAGTCCAGAGGATAAGCCAGTTGAAGTGGCAGTGGGCAGGCCACATAGCACGCAGAACACGGACCAGCAAGCGCAACATAGGTCGTCCACCGACAAGGTAGACATACGAACACAAATCACCGACATAGTCCAGAGGATAAGCCAGTTGAAGTGGCAGTGGGCAGGCCACTAGCACGCAGACCACGGACCGGCAAGCGCAACATAGGTCGTCCACCGACAAGGTAGACATACGAACACAAGTCACCGACATAGTCCAGAGGATAAGCCAGTTGAAGTGGCAGTGGGCAGGCCACATAGCACGCAGACCACGGACCGGCAAGCGCAACATAGGTCGTCCACCGACAAGGTAGACATACGAACACAAGTCACCGACATAGTCCAGAGGATAAGCCAGTTGAAGTGGCAGTGGGCAGGCCACATAGCACGCAGAATACGGACCAGCAAGCGCAACATAGGTCGACCACCGACAAGGAAGACATACGAACACAAGTCACCGACATAGTCCAGAGGATAAGCCAGTTGAAGTGGCAGTGGGCAGGCCACTAGCACGCAGACCACGGAGCGGCAAGCGCAACATAGGTCGTTATCGTATGAGAGTCGCGGGACGACGCTGTATACAGTGCAGGCTGCTTCCAGTCGGTCTTTCTGCAAATTTATGTAGAAGGCTATGTTCAGCAGTGGACGATGTCGATGCTGATGATGTTACATTTATTGGTAGGTAAGTAACCTACCGAGTCATTTTCATATCTATAGGAAGAAGAGAGTTATGTATACCTACCTAAATTGATCATATGTAAATAAAGACATTTGACATAAAAATATAAAGCACTCAGCCAAAGCTGCAGTCCAACAAAAGGGACATTACTAAACAACCAAGGTCAATGGCCAGTGTAGCTATTACAAAAGGGTGAGGTTACCCACTCATTCTTCGCGGTTGATATTAAAGTAAGCCTGATATTCAAAACAGCCTTTAGAGCTAAGTATTACCAAGGCGTCTGTCACTTCCCTACAAAGTCACCCACATAAATATTGTCAACAGTCGGTTCTCCATACAATCGATGATCCATGACGCAATGTCACTGGCCACTCACCGCTAAGCAAAAACAAACAAAACGTAAAAAAACCACTCCGAGAACACATCACATAAATATATCAAGGGCAAAACAATAGCATCTCGAGATATCGCATCACACGCCAAGGACCCACAGATATATTTCAAAAACGCAGCAAAGAAAAAAAGGAATAAAAACAGTCGAAAAACCAACATTGAAAAAAAATACGTGACGCGCATTAATTAAAACGGACCCACGGCCAGGAATCCAGAAAAACAAAGAGGTTAAGCAGACCTACGCAGTGGGCTCCCCGGCAATGATCATCATCTCACATTTTTAATCATCCTACGTAAGATATCAGCGCCGATCCAAAATTTACCTTAGGCTTAGAAAGATTAGGACGTATATCTGCATCGCTGCATTATACTATGTTTGGTGCGTAGAACATCGAGTACTGAAGTAATAGACGCCCAATATGCAATATTCTATTAATCGGTTTTTGGATTAAATACATTGTTCGACAGTCAGATATTATTTGCTTAAGAACCAAAAGAAACATGATTTTACTATCTACGTTCAGTTCATAGTGATGCTTTAAAGGCTCAAGGACGTTAGCAATAACATAATTAAAATGTTGACCTACCTATTGCGCTATACTAAGGCTAAAGATTACTATGATTATGAAAATTATACCTTAGGCTATGCTAAGTACTAGTTCGCTATATCAGTTTTTGGACGTCATTTGTAAATAATGTAATAAGAATATGAGTACCATAATGGGAATTTACATAAAAAACTAAATAAGTACTTATAATTTGGTACACAAGTTTTTTAAATACCAACGTTGATCTTATCAGATTGCGACCAAATGACGCAGCAATTAATGCGCATTAATCTAAATGTAAAAGTACGAATAGATGTATAATTAGAATAGGTTTCATTTATTAATGTTATTTAATGTACATTTAAACATTAACAAACTATACAACTCAATACAACTGGAATAGGCCGTATGTAAGTACCTATGCTAGTTAATTGATTTCCAGCATGCTTTGATTGATTGTCATTATATTATTATTTTCTTAGATTAATAACCGTCGCATGCTTTTTACCTAATTACTGTCAAAGCCGCTGGGTAAAGTTAAGTTTGTCGGAAAAAGTATTCGACTGGCCAACTATTTAACTTATCGATTTAGTTAGATACAGTTGTATAAAGATTGTATATTAGTTAATAAATACGCTGTTGTTAGCAATAAATAAATAAAAAAAGGTCTAAAAACCTTACATGCAAGTGTGTACGGTACTCTCGGAACGCGATTCTTATTTGCACATGACCGGTATTTTTTCATTACTTTTGGGGCTCTCAATATTACCTAAAGTAAGGATCAATCCATTTAGTTTATTTTCAAAGCACTTATAAGACTTGCAAAACCCTACGAAATCTACGTACTGCTAATATATTATTATAATTGATAAACTGTGGCGCTTTGAAGCTAGATTCAAGTCGAAACACGATAGGTTCTCCATTATCTGAGTAGTCCATGTCACAAAGACCTGTTGAAAATTATTTTTTGGTCGGATTGTCACCGTTGTTTTAATGGCATTACGCATTGAGGAAGGGTTATCTCCTCGCACCGATCTCGGCCAGGTAGAGCAACAAGATTGATCGGACAACGGCCGACATTTTAATGTCCGATTCTCGGATGTCGTCGACTTAGGGATAGGTTATTAAATTAGTGATACCAGTATAAAGGACCGTAATTATCGAACGCGTTTTCAAATATGAATCGTCATTTTTATCGACGTTTTAGTGAAGTGTGTTTTAATGGTGGGTTTGGGCGTCTTTTTGGTAATTAATCAACGTGTCGCTAATTTGGGAGGCATTTGCAATTTGTGTTTATTTTTTTATGTAGTGCTCACCTTTGAGGGCTCGTCTTATCCACCGGCTCATTTCGGAGATACATTTGAGTTTGGTGATTTAAAGGATATGATACGCTCTGAAAATCATCCATGGTAAGACTGAAATTGTCGGCGAAAAGAATGGCCCCAATTTTCTGGCCGTTTTTTCTTGGTAATGGTTTTGTTTATTTTGCATCGCGATAGAATAGCTACCTTTCTTTCTTTGGCCACCAATTCCAGGGGACCCATTATTCCCTAGGCCACGGTGCTCACGAATTAATACAATTCCTGACGGCGACACGCTACTGGAATTTAAGATATATACCTAAATTTTAAGAAAAAATTGTAACCGCCTTCCATAAGGTATATGATAAATGCAGTAGATTTTTTTTTTAAATCTACTAATTAGGTCTTGATTACATTTAAATGGGGCCACATGAGAATCACAAGCTTTCAAATAAAAAATAATCATACAGACGAATTGAGAACCTCCTCCTTTTGAACCTTTTTTACAAGTTGCTTGAAAAGTAAAAAAATGTGTCCTACATCCTAACAATATCATAAACGCGAAAGTTTGTACATATGATGGATGTATGGATGATTGTTATTCTTTCACGCTCAAACTGCGCCAATTTTTATGAAATTTTGTATGGGAGTAGATGAGGCGCTGGATCAATACAAAGGACACTTTTCATCAAAAAAATAAAAACTTAAAACTCAACTCAACTACGGGGCACTTACAAATTGTCTATTTACATTTATTTTTTTCAAATCTACAACCGGATCTCGAACGCGACAAGCGGGCTTGTCTTTATACATTTTTTGTTTCGCCAATTTCTTAAATGATATAACAAATGTTCGCTTATTTTTAGCTCCAGTGTGTTGAGTTACAAAAGAGAACATAATAATGATATCAGTAGGGCAAGACACGCTACACTTTGACATCTTAATACACGAGTAGACAGATCCTGGAGTGATCAGTCCCAAGCTGTTTTATCCTCCAAGTAATCAGAAATTTTGTAATAACCTTTTTGACAGAGTTTAGTTTTAAAAGTAATTTTAAACTTATTGATAGGCCAATCTCGGATAACATTGGGAACTTTATTATAGAATCGTATACATTGTCCCATAAAAGAATGACTTATTCTGTCATCATCATCCATCATCATGCGGGCGTAATAGCGGAGCGCAGCTAGGTTACTAAATAAATTGAACTTGCAGTACAATACGCCTACAGATTGCATATCAGTTAGTTGGCACCAGCGCGCTTCCTAACACCCCACTTTGATAACAATGCAAAAACACGCAATAAAACATGTCGCGCGAACTGATCCATCAGCCGCCCTCGCCACTAATCGCTGTTGTCCTTTTGTTTGTCTGTCCGTCTCTGCAGTTCGGTATTGACATTGTGTTGACAACTATTGTTGCGATGTGTTGCATTGCGATCTCGGCGCGCCTTTTGTTGACAGCGTTTTTGATTTTAACAAACACATTTTGCTACAAACTTCTATGATGAATTCGGTTAAAATATATATCAATAAATTAATTATCCGCCAAGCAGTATGCATACGTTGGTTTATCTACAATGGCCAAGTATCCAGAAGTCTAAAGTTGAGAGTAATTCGTAATTTTTAGATAGACAGGATACATTATAAATAGATTTATTATAAAATCGTAGTAAGAATCGTGAACCGTGACTTGCACTCTTTCGGATCTACAATCTACTACAAAGAAATATAGTAACAATAAAATTAAAGACATAATAGTTACCTGGTTACAAACATTCGATTATGAAGGGCTTGTTGACAGATTTTTATACTAAATAAATATTAACCATTATTACACCATAACCATATATATTATATACACATACACATACGCGGACACATACACATATACATTAACCACACATCTAATAACAACAGCACACTCACATTTATGCGCTTTTTAATATGGAAGATCTGACATTATTACCTGCTATGTATTTATGGGAGAAGCCACTGCCTCCAGAAACACAGTTCACACTAGCTCGGGAGCCCATTGATTCAAATATATAATGTACCTACCTTTTATGTCAATAAACTATTTGTTGGTAATCTCGGGGCCATTGTATCATACATATATTTTTATTGAGTACAAGACATTTTGACTATCCCTCCGGTAGCCCCAGTAATGAAAAATAGGTATCTTGTGTCCTTATTCTGGTTACAGATTATCTCTGTGCCATGTTTTATCAACAAAAACTCGAGACCTACGAAGATTGTGCGTATTCAAAACTGAGAACGATTTGGAAAATATGGCTTAGTAACAATAAATAACTTCAAATTCCAGTATGTCTAATGCGAAAAGAGAATTTGCACGAAAATCAATTTAGAATTATAGAAAATCAATATAGGAAGTACTCATATTCTATACTTATGTATACTTATATAGATTATACTTAATTGTATTAAATTAAAAAAAACTGAGATGTTAGAGCAAAACGAACAGCGAAAGACGACTTATTTTCAAAGAAATTCATATTTCCCGTTTTTACATCATTTCTACAAGAAAAAACAATGGTATTTCTTACGTATAAGGAAACTTCACTTTTAATTCGTGAAGCATTTTGTCGTACTCAGGATGCGAATATTATAAAGCAAACTGATTAATTAGTGATTAATGAGTGACGGGGCGAGAGGGGAATCGGGCCTGCGGAAACAAACCGACGAGACGCAATAGCAAGCTATGATACTCCACGTCGGTGTTATGTGGGAGTGCGGTTTTCCCCGTTAGTGCCGGCCCATTCGGCTGTGGGGTTATAGCGTAGCACTACCACCAAAAAGGAAATGTAGTTTAAAGGGACGTTCCTTGTAGCTAGTGCAGATATTAGTTGGACAAATGAATTGGAAAACAAGCATTTACAACTGTTCGCAGTTCCCTAGAGTACTCTATAAAGATTTGATTGACTTGTCGAAACAAAACACAGTATCTTCGTAAGGGAGTATCAAATAACGTAACAAACAGAATTGTGACTAGCAAACAGCTGCAACAAACAAACAATCAACTATCTAACATGGCGAGCTATATCTACTATCGCATCTCCGAAATACGAGCTCTGGAGCTGCGGAGAGCACGACAATGCTATATTCCATTACCTTTTATTTGTAGAAAAATACTCTACGGCCCTACTTCACCAACATTACTAACGATAAAGTAAAACAGACTCTTACGGTTTCTGACATGAGTACGTTTCAGATATTCGATGTGTTTTTGTAGATTCGAACTATTAAGTTCTCAATGGTTGAACAGTGACTTCGCGTTGTTCCTGATTGAACTCAATAAATAAAATAATTGTTATAATCATAAGGCTTAATTTCCAGATGACATTGGAAGGCCTGTCGGAAAACAGTTAATGATCACAGGATAAAATTGCGTAAACAAGGTGAAACTATACTGAACAGTGGGTGGTTATGGGTTGATCAGATACAGACAGATACGGTTTGATGATTTGACAATACCAGTAGAAATACACTGTGACAAAACATCAAATGACCGGTCATTCTGCACAAAATTGATCGTATTTAGAAAAACTAATTTAATATTATGTCAAATAGTTTTGTTACTGACTCGCGTTGGTCCAGTTGCGTAAACGTCTACAGTCTTATTATAAAACGTGGGCTAGATAGTCTCGAGGTTAAGTCATGGTTTATGGGAATTTCATAGACCAAATTCCCTTAAACCATAGTTTAAAGTCGGGGCTATCTTCAGCCCGTATTTTATAAAAAGACGGCTAAAGTCTAATTCCCAGTACGGATAAATGTATTAGGTTACCTGATAAGAACGGTTAAGCAATACCTAGCCTATTACATGGAACCTAAAACGTAACTGGTGAAGAGTGGTACTAATACACCACGGGACTTTCTACTGCATGCCTCGAAATCGTATCGATATATTTAGAAACCTCATGTTTAAAGTTAAACGTCGATTAAAAGTTGGTGAAAGCGGACCTTGTTTGTAAAAAAAAGTCCCAAAAACGGCGAAGGGCAAACAATACTCAATAGAGATTTAAGAAGGGATTTGGATTCAAAGGGATTTGAGATCCCCTTTGTTTCTGCGGGCCTTTAAAATTGTATGTCTTGGGGTAACTGGACCGAGAGTTTGGGGTACGAGTTGTAGCGGGAATGAGGACCGATAAGTCACCCTTACCGTTTGCACTGCCTAAACATTCACATGAAAACATGTTGTAAACACTGTTTTATGTCGAGCGTATGCACTGTCACAACATGTTGCGAGATTCAGAAACGACGCAAATTCTCTACAGTTTTCTGCATTTTTTTAATGTTTTTGACGGTTTAGCTTACGCGGTAGGTATAGTCGAATATCTCGACCGGTGAACCGGACCGGAAGTGGCTCGGACGGTCACGAAACCGGTTCAGATATTCGACTATACCTACCGCGTATGTTAAACCTTCAAAAAACATTAAAAATTTGAAATACTTACGAAAGTTTCAATCAAGTTTTCTGCATTAGAAACGCAAACCTCAACAAAACAAGTTGTGAGATTGATTATGTCAAACAAGTTTCTAAACATTACGTATATAATGCTTTTTTGCAGAATACAGAATAGTCCTGTATAATGTTGCAGCAGATAGTATATCTACATTGAAGAATATTAACATTATGTACCTACTCTACAAAGACAAGTCAGTAATTATTTGTATATAAAAATGTTTATCATGATGAAAGACTTTTCACTGAATCGTGGCAAATCGAGAAGATATCAGTTTACATAACAAATGTCTATGTTTTCCCTGATAACATTTACTTATACTAGTATAAGTTTTTAAACTGACATGCCAGTTGGTGGTGCATGGTCACTAATGCAAGAATTAACGTTAGAAACGGGACTTTTACCCCGAGTAAACTCGTGAACATGGCGCATGCAACTGTGCCGAAATATCGAGAGCTCACAATAAATACAATATCTATACAATACATGGTAAATATCCCGTGTCTAACGTTAGTTCCTATTTATACTAGTATTCAATAAAGTTATTATCTCTGAAACGTTCAATATTAATGAAAGGAGATAATTATTTGTATACAGTTTAAAATAGTCTACATTATGTTTGTTGTTTTTTGTATAGATTAAAATTAAAAACGTTTTTACCAAAAATTTTAACCGACTTCAACAACATAAAGTGTGAAATAAATAACATGTCAAATTTGATATCATGCGCACAATATTGTGTTAATAAGAGTCAAGTCGGTTCCATTTTTTTGGTGAAAAAATTGTTTACCCTTTTTAGTGACCTTTGCTACTTAGAGGATCGACTTCATTCACCGTCAATTACGATATCATCAAGATAGGCGAAACACTTTTCAGTTATTGGATTGTCACTCAAAAACCGCTTCACCGAGTTTGATGAAAATCGGACCTTCGAAGTATACTCTACCAAACAAAAAGAATTAAAAAATCGGACTACTCTATAAAAAGTTATGCGTGATCATACAACAAAAAATATATACCTACGCGTCGAATTGACACTCCTCCATTTGTTTTGGAAGTCGATGGAAAATAAAATACATAAAACTAATTAAACGAACACTTTTATTCTGATACTCTATCAAAGTCGCACTTAACTGTTTATGAGTGTAATAATGAAAAGGAATCACAATTTAACGTTCGTACGTGTTAACTCATCATGCGACTTGGACACCTTACGGTGAAGTAGAAATCACTTAGAAGTAGGTCGCGTAATAATTTCTCCGTGCGGATAAAATGTTATCAAGGATGGATTAAGAAACATTTAAATTCAATGCCGAAATCAAAATCCAAGTCAATGTTTTACCCAAAGCTGAAGAAGTTTTTTTTCCTTCTCGCCTGATGGAAAGCGAAGATGGAATAAAGAAGCGATGACCATTATCGCCACCCCTAGGATGACCTGACAGATGCTTTTTCACGTCCCGCTTGAAAGACCCAGGGTCATAGCTGCAAGGAAATACGTACGCCGGCAAAGCATTCCACAATTTACTTACACGACAGAGGTAGGAACTACCAAACTTTTTGGTTCGCGGTAAGAAGTTTTGAACAGTATATGGTTGCAATGCTAGGCCGGAACGAGTAGTTCGGGATCAGAATGGTGAGGAAGGAATAAGATTAAAGAGCTCTTCAGAACATTCACCATGGAACAAACGGTAAAAAACGCTTAGAGAAGCTATAGTTCTACGCATTCGTACGGGTTCTAGGTGTTGAGAGAAGTATTTTGAATATGCATTAAGAGCATTGCACTTTTCATGCTAAGAGAAATAACTGTTTTCTACCTCTTAACATTGTCCGATTTCAGTATTTTTAAGCAATCTGCACATTGTTAACTATGCCCGTACGTTTTGTTTTTTTTTTTTAAGTTCTAAAAAAGGGGTTTTTTACTTTGAAATACTGCTATGAAATCCTCTTAATCGCTTTCCGCTCGCACAGCAGCCAACCGCAATTCAATGCAATTCCTCCAACAGTCGGCTCGCTTTGTCCCATCCCTAAACGGGTAGTGATGTGCTTTTTGCCGCGATAAAAAGGCGGCGCGGGCGCAACGGCTTCAACTGGCTGAAGAACGTGAATAATAGTTTATTGTGTGAAAATAATGATGTTCTTTTTTGTCCAGGCGCTTATTAGAGTGGGCGGGGGTTTTGGGGATTATCACGGTGAATCTTTTCGGGTGTTGTACAATTGAGTGGTGGATGAGGGATTAGCTGGCAGAGTGCTTGAAAGTGCACGTTTGTGTGGTAATGTCGAACCAGTACCGTTCCGTAAAGTTTCATTCCCTGAGGAGACGGGGTTGAATAATTTTCTCTCTGAGATCGTAGGAGATACAAGAAATGGCAGATAGTGGGCCTTCTATGCATGAGGAATAATTCGGTGTCGCCTGGTTAGACCTACATGTGGAAAAATCGAGGCAATTAAGCAGTTCATTAAGATCCTTAATTTAATTAATAGATACCAAGCAAACATCACAGTGTAAAGGCGTGATGGGCATTGCGTTACTGTAAGTTAAAATACTGGTCGAATTGAATTCAAATACCAAAGTATCGGGATGACGAGCAGAGAAAGTGCAAGAAGTGCAAGTTCAGTTCTAATCTCTGTGTAGTATGGAATATGCAACCGCGTTCTTTCAGTACCAGGCGGCCGGCTTGACCTTCTCACCATTTGATAGTTTTAGATATAACGGTGTGTTCCGTATCCACACATGGCAGTCGTGTTGCTCGAGGGACGCAATAACATTGTCTCAGTGCCACTGTACCTAGTTGTGTGCGTTACGACGTTACGTAACCATTTCTATTTTTTTTTTTCAATTCCAGTCCTATATATACTTGTATTTCCATTTTTGGAGTGATCGTGGTGTGCTTTCGTATAGTTTGCAAATAATTATTCATTATTTATTTACTAGAGTTTTGTCAGTGTCACGACGAGAATATGTAAATATATTGTTTTCTAATGTAAAAGCTATTTTTGCGTTTTTTTAACCACTTCCTGTACTATAGCTACAAGCAGAATAACAAATATATTTCTTTAGTGAGACTACCTAGTTACCAAGTAATACAAAATGTTAATTTAATATAAAATTTGTTTTACGAGTTACGAGTACCTTCAACGCGCAAATAATACTACTTCTGCAAATGGAAGTCTTGCAGATAAGTCACTTGTAACTTTAAGACATTTTACATTTTGGACAAAAAATGGGCGCCGCAAGATTCAACCCATGAAACCCGATACATCAGACAAACTGATGTTCATCCAATCATGAAACTCGTAATGTTGATGTTCGGTGTTGCGTGAAGCAAGCCGATGGAAGTCGATGGTGGAGACAAAGGTCGGCACACACAAAGCGGGAGTGATCAAGATATCAGTGGTGGCTGGTGTAAGGCAAGAGCGTTTAGCGAATCTCAAAACACGTTTGATCTATTTTGTTCACAAGAACAATTAAGATGACTGATCGATACGTAGCTCTCATCAGAGGGTTCATCATTTTAATCAGACATTTTCTAGATCTTCGTACAATAACCTAGATCCTAACTAATATTATAAATACGAAAGTGAGTTTGTTTGTTTGTTTCTTTGATTATTCGTTTGTTACACTTTCACGCCTAAACAGCTGAACGGATATCAGAGTTGGAAAACTATCGTAAGTATCACACGTTATACTATAATATAAAGGTTCCGGCTGCACTCACTTGGTATTATGTCGGTTTAAGTCCGACGACGTTTCGTACTACTGAAGAACGTGCTATACGTCATCGTATAGCTCGTTCTTCTTCAGGGAGTGTTCACACTTGGACTCAGACAAGAAACAGTGATTGCAGCTGGTATCTTTATATATTTATAATGAAAGGATATCGATGAAAATTGGCAAGGAGATAGGTTACACTCTGGAGAAAGACATAGAATTTCTTTTCATCATCCTCATCCATCACCACGCAGGTGAAACCGCTGGGTGTAGCTATTAATATAAACACGAATGTTTGGATGGATGGCGGTTTGCTACTCTAGCACGCCAGAATAGCTGATAGCATTTGGATTAAGTTTGTATGTAGACAGATGAAGCGCTAAATAATATATATAGGATAATTATCATCCCAGTCATCATCCATCATCAAGCAGGTGAAACAGCGGAGCGCGGTGCTAATATGTCATAATTATATCTTAATTAGATTAGTTTAAATATAAATAGGAAATAGGAAGTATAATGTATGATATCTATACTAATTATAATATATTATATATTATAAAGAGGAAAGATTTGTATGTAAGTATGTTTGTGACGAATGGGCTCAAAAAGTACTGGATTGATTTCAAAAATTATTTCACCATTGGAAAGCTACATTCACCTTGAGTAACATAGGCTATATAAAATTCATCATCATCAATTATCATCCAGCACCGCGCGGGTAAAAGCCGCGGAGACCAGCTAGTAAAATATAAATATGGAAAAGGAAAATTATACCGCCATACAATTCAGACTTAAGAATTGGACTGTTGTTGCATATCCATCGACAAGTCACGACTTGGTCGATTACAGTTTAATCGTACTTTATCGTAGTACAGTCCTGACTTAATCTCGTGCTTGTATTGTTTCCTAATACCTTAAAAAAATAATCTAAAATAAAAATCGCGAGCGACTAAAAACTTTAAACAAATTAAGAAACATGTGTGCCAATGTCGGTAGAATCATCGATATCGGATGAAAAAATACTGCATTTGTAATTAAGTGTATCTATTTTAGGCGATCTCAATTCTGCACTCAAATACGTAGAGCCGTTTCGAAGTAAACACACACACTCATAAACTTCCGCATTTATAATATATTAGTATGACTCCAATATTTTGGTCACATCGCTAGAAAGGAAGGAGACAACTGCGAAAAATTTGTGGTAACTTGAAAAGTCGAAGGCAAAAGATTTCGAGGCCGCAGTCCAATGCGTTGGTCCGACCAGATCCGCACCACTCTTGATACATCCCTATACGATGCTGTATACATAGCCGGTAATAGAGCACACTAGAGTAATATCTTAAACGAAAGGACAATGGGTGCAGCACGGCCCCTTAGACATGAAGATTACGACTCAAAGCGGAAGATATACTCGCTCCCGCTGCCTCTCGTCGCTCGCACCGCGCCATTGAGGAACACGACATGAGGATTACGACTGAAAGCGAAAGTATACTCGCTCCCGCTGCCTCTCGTCGCTCACACCGCGCCATTGAGGAACACGACATGAGGATTACGACTCAAAGCGGAAGATATACTCGCTCCCGCTGCCTCTCGTCGCTCGCACCGCACCATTGAGGAACACGACATGAGGATTACGACTCAAAGCGGAAGATATACTCGCTCCCGCTGCCTCTCGTCGCTCGCACCGCGCCATTGAGGAACACGACATGAGGATTACGACTCAAGGGGGAAGATATTATACTCGCTCCCGCTGCCTCTCATCGCTCGCACCGCGCCGCAAGCTGCGCTAGCGCATCGGATCAACGCAGCGGAGCGCACGCGTCAGGTCGTACCGGCGCGACGTAATGCGGCCGGCGCCGGCGGCGATCTCCGGTGCAGTATGGTACAACTATTATTAATAATCAAGTATATTTTGCATACTGCAGGTTTAGTTTGCATAATTGGAAAACAGGCTTTTTCAACTGATATACAAGAACAACACAAGACGGTTGTTATTATATTATACTAGCTGCGCCCCGCGGCTACAGCTGCGTGGTGATGAATGATGATGATGATGATGATGATGATGTAAAAGTATTCTATATGTTATTCCAACACCTCATCTATCTACATACTAAATTTCATTAAAATCCATTCGTAGTTTTTGCATGAAAGAGTAACAAACATCTATACATACAAACGTTTGTGTTTATAATATTAATCCTGCTTTTACCGTGATAATTAAAACAAAAGATTTATGAATGAAACTGACGTATATATACGTCTCAAGGACGCAGGGTTAGGTAGGAAGTAGGATATTTATTAGTATTTTTGACGTGATAACGTCTTATAAATCAATGAACGCCGGCTGCGGAGACGAAAAAGTAGCCGAGCGTGCAAGCGAGAGTACGGAACAAGTGAGAGGCACGATCGGCCTAAGCGTTCGGCTTGTCTTATGACGTTTTCACGTAAAATTATCGTCCGTAAACCTATATTATAGACAACACTTTTTTTTCTTTGTAAGAGGACTCGTAGGTGCCTTTGTACATTTGCCATTTTTTAAATTATTTAGGTAAATATGTATAGTTGCATAATGTGAGAACTCCATTCCAGAGTCACAACAAGTCTGTCATTAAGTCACGTTCTTAAGGGATGAATACGTTACTGAAACTCTCTGAAGACATTCATGAGGAAAATGCAAAAACAACGTTTCATGGTTTTGTACACTTTGCGTACACTCGTGCAACATTACGAACACTCAACGGTTAACAATCCACTGTTAGGCCTCTGCCTCAAATCTTGCGGGCAGCGTAGCGGTTTTCGTATTCTGTAGTCGTTTACATTGTGCTTGTCAGCTCGAGACATTGCTTATGTTTGGTAATTCACTTGCTACAGGGCCCTTCACACCGTAACAAAGTAATCCTTGTGCGTACTTTTGCTTCGTGGCGTGACACTGCGGTGGTACCAACCAAGACTAGATCTACTTGCACTAGACTACATCTCGGTGACGAGTTGTTATACCGCCAGGGCTGATTTGGTTCAAAAAAACACTATATGTTTAGTTGAAAAAAGGCGATTTAAAACGAGTCCTATAAATAAAATAATTGAGTTACGAAATAAAGTAAGACAGTCTTTACGCGAGAGAAGGTGGATGAAGAGTGAGGAACAGGGAATGGTAAACTGAACTACTTGCGGACGGTTTGTATTTAAGTGTCTCACAGCCATAAGGCATACTAAGGGTGAATATAACAAAGCGCAGCGCACTACTTGTTGTATAATAATTACGTAATGCATTAATAACAGAAGCAATTAAAGGTATTTAACTACTAGTAGTTCTGCGAACTTGCCCTAGCATTTTCCATATTTTTGTATGGTGCCAAGACTTGGACTGTGAGAAGACGTGATAGTAGTAAGATAGATGCCTTCGAGATGTGGTGTTGGCGAAGGTTGCTACGTATACTTTGGACTGCTATGAGAACCAACGAGTCCATACTAAAAAGAGCTTAAAATCACCACACGGCTCTACGCTATCTGGCGACAAAGAGTCCTCAGCTTCTTTGGACGTATTATGCGGTCTTCAAAGCATTGTCTGGAGAAAGCCATTATTTTAGGAAAATCGTGGTCAGGGAAGGGCGCCTGTAAGATGGTCTGACATGATTAAGAAGGCGGTGGGTGGTAGGACACACCGTGCTACCACCTGGTGTACATAATGTACTGATTGTACGTGGTCGCGATCCTCAGCAGTGAGGGAACGAGAAGAAGAGAGTTCTGCGAACAGTCTTATCTGCGGCAGTTTTTCAGTTGTCTGAGGACCGTGCTTACCAAGTTTCGTCAAGATTGGTTTGAAAAATGCGACCTGTACAACAGAACCAACATACAACCTAGCAAACATACGGACAGATGAAAGTCGATTTTGTGAGTTAAAGCGCTTCGCTCGCTCGTTCAATTACATACTCCATAGACCTAAGGACCTTTAGCCATACCGGCATAATAACAGATCACAAAATATCTATATAGGCAAAACTCAACAGCTAATGAGTTTAAATTCACAGAGCTGCTATTTACAATATGATTAATAAATTTAAATCACAATCGTATACATTTACGTACAAGTTCCAAAATAAACATATTTATTTTACCTTACAGATATAACCGTTGGTTATAAACCGTTTAAATCCAAGTTAAGGCCGACGTAGTACTCGGTTAAAACAATTTACAACTCTCTCAGTTGATTCCACCATTCATTCCCAACCGCGTGTACAATTAAAGTTACAATTTCAAGTTGGAACATCAACATTCAGTTGTTTTGTTTCGAATAATTAAATATAAATGTATACTGCGTTGAAAATACGCGCATTGCTTTCTCTGTTTGTAAATGTCTATATGTATCGTCTGTTCGTTCGAGTATGGTTGTAGGAACTTGTTTAGGGTATAATATGCGTAACTTTATCAGTGAGTGAGTGGGTGAATGTTAAGTGTGTTACTACTACACGCTGAAACGGTTTAGAAAAGTTGTGTAAACATTCCTACATGTTCCGATTCAAAGGGCAGTTTGTGAGAGCTTTGATAACAACCTTCTACGCAGACAGACAGTATATAATTGTAATTAATATATTATAACACCACGCCTATACATCCTCGAAGGGCTAGCCGTTATTTGTACACCTCATTTACTCAGTTATATTTGTAGATTTATGTAAAGTAAGTAGGACAATAATTATTTCTAGTTTCCTTTTACAACATACATGAGAGAGAATATGGAACATTCCCATTTCTAACTTAGGAATTATACGTTGGTCCAGAATCGTATAAAACTGTACCTACGACAGTGAAGGTGAGAATTGTAGGTACTGCTGTTAATCTGCATGTTAACCACACACATTGCAGTTTCTGGAAAAGTAGGTTGATTTCTGCGAAAGCTATTGTGTTATTGGCCAAATATGGCGAATCGCGAGTCAAGGGGTTTAACCTAACTGCTTTTAACAGGACGAAAGTTATTCAAGGCAGACTTTTTAATAATACAAGACTGGTTAGCCGTGGGTCTGATATAGACGTGACGCCTGTTCTGCCCAACAATATGTTTAATTGTGTTATTGGTGTCATACGGCTGGAAGCGATGACAGCCCAAGAATCGTCCGCCTCGGTCTTTTCGGCCTTTAGCAATCGGCTTTGCGATAGCCACACGGTGTGATGATCACAACATATAGTGGTAGTGGACAGCTAGCAACATCAAGATTGAAAAAGTGACGTAAAGTACTAAATACATATTTAGTGGGAATCAGTCGCCATTCTATAGGTCTAGTGTGATATCACGCAGGATAGAGCTAAGTCTTAGACTTAAATAAGACAGACACAGTCGCTTAACAGTAGACACTAAGTCTTACCTGAGTTACAGTATAAACCTACCGAAGCTACCTACAAACGTTCGAAACGTCTCACTCACACAAACATGCTCATCGACGAGAGCCCTAAGCGGTTGTCGCGGTGCTGTCAGTAGTGAGGCCGCGTCAACACGAGTGGTCACGTATAAGTTGATATCCGCTTAAATACGCTTAGTTTCCATACTGTGGCATCTTTATACTATGCCTGAGTCTCACCACCCTCGACCGCATCATCACTGACAATCAAACGAAATTGTAACTAAACACCATCAATAGGTAATTAAAACAATATGTCAAGGATAGTAACAATAAAACGATAATTAATTATTACAGTTGTAAAAAAAGGCGTATGTGGTGCATCCATACTGAGGAGATGTTATAATTAGCTGGACTGGTTTAACCGTGATGCGCAAAAACAGGATAGGGCTGGGCTACCTTGCGTGTTGCGGTAATTATGGAATAACTATGATTAACGTTTTTTTTATATTTATAGGGAAAATGTTTGATGTCGTAAATAGAATTCATTCATCAAGAATAGACTTTGTCCAATAAGATACTATTAGAATTCTACCTCCTCAAACCAATTATAGTTTCGATGGTACAATATGCTATATAATATGATTTGTTCATTATGTGTAAAGAATTAAACAAACAAATTCATTTCAGAGTCTAGTAAGAAAACATTATTTTTAACTGAGGTCTGGCGTCAACTGCTCATAACTTGATTTCTGTACTCATTATGTTTTTAGTTTATTTCGTAACAAACAACAGTAAGTATCAAGTTACTGTCTGCCTCGAAACGGTAACTAACCAAGTGTTATTAATGTATCTACTGAGACTATAAACTCAACACACTGGCTCACTTTACATTTTAGATGTACAAGCGATAAGAGTTACTTTTTAACTGTTGTTTTACTTTTTATTAGTTGTTAAAGTAAAACACCTCGTACAACTTGTATGGCTCCCGTTTTATTTTCACAATACTCTTCCTTTTTCCACCTCTGTGTCTCAAAGCGTCTCTCAGCCAAAAGCCGCCATTTTTTATCTCCCATCCAACTCCACCAAAGAGAATGTAGTCACTTCCTTTTACTTCTAATATGACCGGTCGGTGTTGCCAATAGTCAAGTCATTATAATATCCATAATAAAAATCAATATTATAAATTGTTATTATAAGGCAAACCTACATTGTTAAATCTTAATAAGTTCACGTTGTAAGAAGCAAAGCTTGCATTGGGGAATAATAAAACTTTAATCCTTGAAGCTCTAAAGGGAACTATAATTTGCGACTCGCGTTCGCAAAAAACCCGCGAAAATCCGTCTTTTAAAAAAATGTGCAGTCGCGTTAATTTAATAACTATTGAAGATATTTTGTTTCTGTTAAGACGCGGTCCAACCCCAATTTTAAAATAATTTACGATGCTTTACGTAAGGTTGAAAATCGCTTGTTAGATTGGACGATGTAATGCGAAAATGCGTTAATTGTGTGCGTTTTCTTAATATTTTTCGATATATACTAACACAATTGAAAAGACTGCTGGTTACTACTTTAGTACCATATGTTGGCTATGTATTACCTAAAAAATAATATAGTGTTATCGCTGAAAATTCTGAGAGTTTGGACGTGAAAGTTTATTTTTATGGACCTGTTTAGGTTTTTTTACAGCAGAGAACGAGTAATATTTATAAATTCTGTTCGGTTATTACTCTTTGCCTGTTCCGTTTCTAACCTGAGTATTTTTTTCATAGATTATTATCGATCTGTTTCGTTACACTAGGTGTTTAAAGATTCTGCTTTTTACTATTATCAGGATACGACCGCGCCTTAACGGCATAAAGTAATAAAACGGCATAAAATACTGAGTATCCAGTACATTCTCTTTGATTGTAAGAATAAGTCATTTGTTTCCTTTTAGTCAAACCATAGATGTAAAAACAGCCAGATAATTCAACGACGAGACGACATAGGGTAAAATAAAAATAAATTAATAATTCGACAAAGGCTATAAAAATCTTTAGAGTACATGTAAAATAAGCATACATAAAGATTCAACGATATTTTGGACTTTGAAAACAATAAAAAAAATCCATAAAAGTAGTACTATTTCATATAAATATGAACTTGTATACCATAGAGGTGTCATAATCGTACTCACATACATATTTTAGCAGGATCATAGTACTTTTCTTAGATATTTTACTCGAAATGGCAATAAGACTACTACTTTTTACTAAATAAAACACTAGCAAACATGTACTTGCATACAATTAAAAAAACAAGTGACTGTCGCTTTTTTGTTTATATTACCGATCTGGTATCTTTCAAATGACAATTTGTTATGTAATAATTTTTTCCAGGTCCTTTACAGCATCAAAATAACAAAAAAATAGCTGAAATCTATTGTATATTTGAATAGTTGACATTTCTTATTGGATCCTTATTTGATTTGGCCTTGGCATACCTGTATGCCAAGGCGGCTTTACGAAAGTTTTGTTTGGCATACAGGTATGCCAAGGCAGCTTAAATAAAAGATTAAACTTTCAAAGTAAAAGAAACTAAATACTTACTATTATTATTTTATTATTAGTGAAATATATTTTGCTGTTTTCATCGTTATATTGTTATATCGCTCCGCAGGACGCGAATTATCTCTTACAACTTCTTCCAAAATAATACCCACGATGATTTAGACTTAGTAAACAAACAAATAAT
This sequence comes from Selenia dentaria, assembly GCA_917880725.1. Classification (NCBI taxonomy): domain Eukaryota; kingdom Metazoa; phylum Arthropoda; class Insecta; order Lepidoptera; family Geometridae; genus Selenia; species Selenia dentaria. The sequence goes on along the minus strand of OU862885.1, from coordinate 2,153,391 downwards.
AACTCAGTAAGCGTTTAATTAACAAGAATGAAGTTAACATATCCGTCGCACGGCGCGCAGCGCCTCGCAACGCGCAGCATCAGGTTTGACCGTCCGCTAATAAATTTAGCTTATTCATATTATAAATAATCTCGCCTCAGCTTCTAATTAAAACTTGTTCTATTAAAGTAATTTCTGCTATAGAAAATACTCCCCGTTGTGATACCGGCGGGAAACCGGGCTGCCCTTTATCATCCATCTGATGCGAGTCGATAAAACGCCAAACTTATGGTTGCGGTAAAAAACATCGACAAATTTTTCCGTGACATCCCTAGAACTACAGGGCGTAGAGGCCACACCCACTCGCGTACACACCAAGTGAAGTACATGCGTCCCTTTCTAGCAATCACATTGCCGACAATTAGGAAAAATTAATCACATGCCTGTGTTATAAATTAATAGTAATTCATGTACACGAAATCAATAATTCAATGATTAAATTTTTCACAAGTGAATTACGTGCGTCCCTTTCTAGCTTTCGCAATAACGTCAATTAAAGAAAATTAACCACTCGCTCGTACTATAAACCAATATTAATTCACATCTACGAAATTGATTTTAATAGTTAAATTATAAATACCACACCAGGGTGAACTTAATGTTTAAATTTTGAATGCAGCTTTAATTTTTTGAACGTTTAAGGCGAAGACAGCTGGCTGCGTTAAATCATCGAGAGGAGTAATCCGAGGATTAGCGAAGTCTTAGAGAAATCCCGGCGACATGACGGCTTGACGACAATTTGTGGTTAACGTGTGGACGATATGTTGTAAGTTATGGAGTGAGGAAATGGGAAGGATTACATAAAACGGTAGTAATCATTAAAATGAATGTGGATGATCATTGCGCACATTCGCTTAATGATTCGATTCGAGATGCTCTGGGAAAATAAAATTATAAAGACACTGAATCAGACAATACAGATTAGAATTTTGAATCGAGACAAACTTTCCAAAAAACTGATCTTGAAATGAAAACTGTAGATAAAAGTGTAATAGTTACTGCTATCCGTAAAGCAGGCATATAATAATACTATAATAATAATAAGGGTCATAATCAAGCACAGGTAGGTACAGTCGATGGGAACAATGCAGAAATCAGTACATGTTTTTTGTGATTAGGAAGTTATTGCTACAAAATATAAATAAAAATCGAATGGGAAATATCAGAAGATCTCACGAAGTAAACTAAAATCTCATTTCACGGACCAGAAGAGCAGCGGTCCGCAAGAAGTGTCCTGTGTGCGTGGCGAACGCGGCGCGTGCAGGTCACGTGTAGCTGCGACAAATCGCACTAGTGGGCTATCCGGGTACTAAGTGCAATTTGCCGGTTCGAAAACTTCCAGTGATATATTGCTAAACGCAACATTGGTTTAGTCAACTCTGCTGTTTGTTGGATACTATGTTCCTTTTTTTAGAGTGATGTCATGTTTTAGGTATTGACCTGTCAAACGTTCTCGCAATTTATTTATTTATTTATTTATTGAATTAAATACTTACATCTACCATTACAGGATAACCTAATGCGATAGTGCAGTTAGTAGTGGCAATTGTGCGAGAACGTTTGACTATCAACTCATTTGGTGGTCAGTGATGATGCGGTTGAAACTAGGGATATATCTCGAGGTGCCTAAGTGAAATTGCAGCTGTCATAGGCGAGTGTTGATCTTATCGTTATACGTACTAAAAACCTTAGAGCGTCACTGGATAGCACTTATATAATTTTATATTACAGTCACTGAAAAGGAGTCGAAAGATGCAAATGGCAAATGCCCATTTTCTATATGGCATTCAAAGGGGGAGGCAATCACTTTTTTTTATAATTGTGTTTTGTGTTGAACACTATCTCATTTGATGGTTAGTGATAATGCGGTCGAAGGTGGTATCAGACTGGATCAAGAATGCCCGCTGGATCTAAAGGACAGTTGCCGGAACACACCAGTTCGGTTCTTTAAGGCAGGTTTTGTTTAAACTTGATGATGGTAGCTACTCAGACGAGAGTTGGAAAGTAGGCTATCACAATGCTCAGTTTATCACAATGCTATTCAATGATAGGCCCTCCGATAGAATCTTATAATACATCAGACTAGAGCTTTACTCAGGAATCGAACTAGTGACCTCTGGATTATGTCGGGCCGTCTTCGAACTGATGATGATGAATGTGAAAATAATAATTTCAACAACTACTAATTAGATAATTTATTGATTCAGGCGTTACTTTGCGGAAATCCATTATCAAAAAAACGATATTAAAAAATATTTAGTGACACTTCCGCTGAAAAGAAAACAATGATTTTGGCCTATTTGGGGGCGTGCACTCGGGGTCGAGCGCTAGACCGACAGTCTGTCGGTCTAGCGCTCGACGAGTCAACATCTCCTGAGGATGCCTCGTGTAGAGGCGAAACACGTGTCGAATCGGTTTTGGTTTATTTGGGGTTTCTTGTGTTTTTTATTTTGTATTCTTTCTATTAGCATTTTATGCGGGAGGGAGGGTGGTGCACGCCCCCAAATAGGCCAAAATCATTGTTTTCTTTTCAGCGGAAGTGTCACTAAATATTTTTTAATATCGTTTTTTTTAACTACTAATTAGTCTCTCACTAAATCATTAAAAAGACCAAACAACCAAACAAATTCAATGATATTCAAAGTCTGTAAAGAAACATGACAATAAAAGTGACGTCCCACATGCACTTATCTCAAGTTAACTCAATAAATAAGTAATGTAACGTCGGCAAATGAAAACTAATGTCACTGCACAATAGGGGGAAGTGGGAAGGGAGGGCACTGGGCCGGAAACTGCAGGACACAATCTAATTTGTGGCACCCTTACACATCTCATGATGGAACAACTGGGAGAACGGACATTGGGACACAATTATAGTAAAGGAATTTGATGGTACCCATTACTTCATGCCGATTCATATTATTGTACATAGATAATTTATAACGTTTGAGAATTACCTATCTCTCGTTATAATGAGGTTGAAGGTGGTAGCACCTCCTAGAATGATGACCGACTCTTTGGGAAAGTTGCCAGAATAATATTAGGTGCTTAGTCTTCAGAGCGGTAACTAGCCAGAAGAGCAATATAAAATACCCTAAGTAAGCTGAGTGACTCGTGACTTTCAGCTAACGTGGCGCTAAACATCCAGTGGAAGATTTACTGTCTCATCATGGCGGTAGTACATAAAGAATACAAGTGCATTATTTATTGATACTTGCACCTAATAATCCTAACGAGAAAAGAAGAGAATCCTAAGAATCATTTATTTATTTATACTTATAATATAGGAGTAGATGCCCAAAATTCTATACTTAGAAGAAAAAAAAATGTGGGTCAGAAGACGTAAAATTGCCTTCTGAACAAGAGTATGACGTTTTTGAAAACAATGTCTGTCTCTGAATGTTTACGCATAACTCTAAAACTACCGCACAGTTTTCGATGAAATTTGGTTTATTGCTAGAGTAGAGCCCGGACCTCCCAACTATAAACTTTTTATCTTGATCCATTGCGATGGTAGCTTGATCTTTCTATGTTACACGGTCTCATACTGGCAAAAGTCTCGATTGACTGGTCGGCACGCATGAACTTCATTCAACATTAATTTATCAGAAAAATCCGATAACTGTGCGACCCAGGTATTAAACCCAGAACCTGGAGATTCCAAAGCGGCGCTTTCCCCTCTATGCCAAGACCAAGCGAGCGAAGCCACTGGCGCCTCATCTAGTATAGAATAAGCATACCCAAGTAAGAAACGACGTTTTTCAAAAAGCTCCAATTCCAAGTAACACCCTTACCTACCGTGAAAGTATAACTTTTACAAATTCATTACTTTATCTTAGAATACATCACAAATCATCGTAGGGCTGCTTCTAATCACTTTACGCACTGCACTCGTGGGGTCGTGGAGTCAGTAATCTGGTTAGCTCCCCCGGGTCATTAGACCCTGGTAATCTAATTCGGATTTCATTACTGGAAGCCCAAGGGTGTGCTGTTTGTCTGTACGTCATCTCTAGACCAGTTGAGATGTTTGTTTTGTTTTCGAAGGGGTAGCGAAATAATTTGATATCACAAAAGTGTATTATCATTTATGTATTCCTAATTAGTTCGTAAGTCGTTAGGCCAAGGCCAAAGGCACTGCAGCGGTGATATTAGGACTAGGTTATTCTACAACCATATAAATCTATTTCAAACAATAATGTCAACCCTTCAAGCATCCAGTCAGAGGGCGCAAAACAGGACAACCTAGAGCCCTCCAGCCATAAGGATATGACTATGAAGATCCGCCGACCATACTCTCTCTGAGAGAAAGACTCGTGTCTCAGCATTGAGAACGCTATATACAAATATATAATCTTCAAAGATGATTTCTAAGAAATACATATACTAAAACTTTGCATTCCTACTATATATTTGAATAGAGCCTCGTCTAATCGAAAATAAATTTTGGTAAGACATTGATCATCACATTTATAGATTACAGCTAGAAATAAGGATAGGGTAGTTGTGTGATATACTCGTATCTAATTGTGTGACATCAATTAGAAGACTAAGATGCTTGTAGTTAATTCACTTCTACCAATTCGACATCTGCTACCTGTGTAATGAATTAAGACTGTAGATAATGATCATAATATACATACCACATATACATATACATATATATATATATAAGTGGTTTTATTTTGGAACACGGGAGTAAAGTCGTTTTGACTTAATTGATCAATAATTGTCGCTCGTAAGTCTTTGATGCCTAAATTGAATAAATGAATTTAAATTTGATTTCGAATGTTATAACCGCCAAGATACTCACACTATCTATGTCTATCCTGTTACAGCATATTTTTTACAAGTACCCTCCGTTATTAATTCCAATCGTCAATATTTTATCCAGTACCGGTAAAGTTACATATTATTATTTATATCTACACAGGTACGTGATAATAAATCACGCGCATTGATCATTACTGATAATAATTTATAGAAGTCGGCCAGTGGTCGGGCAGGGTAGGTACAGATGATAAATCAAACACGAAGTGCGCGTGAGCAGGCGGGCTAATGGAGCCCGTGTTTGTTTTAGTTGATGGACCATTACTATATTTTTTTCTCTTTGAAACATGTTTGATATAGCGCAGAAGTTATAACATTAATAATAATGTATAATTTTATTTTTGTAATTTAAATTTTTGTTTATACACTGCTACCGAAATGTTGTGCTGTTTGTGAAAATTTAATTCTGTGAAAAGGTTGTCTGTTAGAAATTTCTACTAGCGATAAGGCCGCCTACTGTTCATCATTCTTTTATACCTGTCAACATAACTGTATACCTTGTTGTTTATGTTGTAACTAATATAGGTGTTCAATAAGGTGGACTTCAATTAGAAAAGTGTTTATAAACTTGACCTAAAAACTGTTACCATCTCGACGACTGACCACAACCTTGACGACATACATTTTTCGAAATCAGCAATTTTACAATGTAGACCACACCTAAGCGTATCTTGACATTAAAGTTTCTTAGAATCTGTTGACGAAGCTACTTTTTAGGCACAGGTAGTTATATATACGCACTTGAATTGGAATAGCCGTTTATCTATACTAATATTATAAAGAGGAAAGTTATGTATGTAAGTTTGTAACGAATTGGCTCAAAAAGTATTGAACCGATTTCAAAAATTCTTTCACCATTGGAAAGCTGCATACACCCTGAGTAGCATAGGCTATATAAGATTCATCATCATCATCATCATCATTCATCCCCGCGCGGGTGAACCGCAGAGAGCAGCTAGGCAAAAATAAAGGCTAAACTGTCTAGTTTCACATACGTTCTTAGGGAACTTTGACGCGCAACTGACTTGGACACAGCGTTAAAAGCCTTTATGCCTATGCATTCTCTTGGCTTAATTACGGCATTTTACTCAGAGGGTATAATGTAGATGCAACAGTTTATTGCCCAAAAGAAATGCGACCGAATCCTCGCAAACATCGCAGACATCAGTACACCTAACTTTCATAAATCGTTCTATATTATATATAAAATGTTGACCTTAATATTTATGCAATATAAAACTGTAAGTTTGTCGAAAATACCCGCAATTCTTCTTAAATAAAACTAACAAACGCAACTATCCAATAAGATCAAATTACAAACATAAATAGATCTTAGCAAATTCCAAGTCATCTGTGTCTGTCCAGCCACTATTACGATATTGTTTACAAACCGGGCAGCTGGTTTTAGGGCTTGCAAATATTCGATAATTTTGATATTCGAATATTTGCAAGCCCTAAAACCAGCTTCGAACAAATTCGAATATTCGATTTTTTTTCGGGTACTATTCGAATTATTCGAATAACAGAAAAAAACTATGTTTTTATTAGAATCACCTCTGCTTTTGTTCTTTTAAGTGTTATTTGCATAAACAAATTAAAATATCAAATTGAAATAAAATTAATAAAAGGTTGTGTCGCCGTAACGAGGCATTTGGCATTGGCGATTTACAGTCATAATCAACCAAAAATTCTTTTAATAAAAAAAGGTCTACAAAATCTAGGTGAGTAGGTATTTTAACAATATCTATAATAAAATTTTACACAATAATGAGTAAATAAACACTATAAGTAACGGTAACACGGTAGTAAGTTGTTACTAGAGTAAGTATGAAGGTACACAAACTACTTAAGAGGTTTTATAAATCACGAAATCATAATAAAATTAGCAATTAGAGTAACGTATATTAAACACAATCACACATTCTTAGTAAAAAACAGTCTTTGAAATCTAGGTGAGTTTGTATTTTAACAATACCTACCTATCTTTAATAATAAATTTCACAACAAGAAGTAAATAAACACGGTAAGTAACGGTAACACGGTAGTAAGTAGATACTAGACTAAGTAAGTCGGTACACTAGGTACACAAACATTCTTAACAGGTCTTACTCGTATACATCAAGCAATCATAATTAAGTTAGTAATTGGTTCTATAACTTTGTCTCGTTTCTGTGAGATCTTATAAATCTCTCGAGCTTCTAGAGTTAGTTACATACACCAAGTACTGCCTAAATCTAACTTGATTTTAATCGAATATTCGAATATTGCGAATTTCAGTATTCGAATATTCGAACTAATATAATATTCGAATTATTCGAATATTCGAATGCAAGCCCTATGGTCTACAGAGGTACAGGTATAAATAACAATTTATTTATGTGGAAAATAATCAGATGCTATAAACGAAATAACCTTTGGAATAAAAAAGGTTCCCGTTAATCAGTATTAACGTTAAAGTTTACCCGTTGGACATAACTCGCATTATTTTAGTTGACTAAGTACTTCATAGTAATTAAGGATTATTAAGGTTAATAAGATCAATTATGGATTTATTCCATTTTAATATTTTGCCCTTAAGATCTTGTTTCCGGGATGTCGTATTATAAGACCTACGTGGACACACCTTGCGACGTCGGTTTACACAATCAATGAAATAAAAATTGTTTACTCATAACAATGGCATGGTACGAAATAAGTTTTGAAATAATATAAACTATAGCTGACCCGTTTGCGGTGTCACTCACGTGGCCTCGCGGGATTACGGGTTTTAATGTTTGTGTACGGAACTCTTTTAATGTTTCTACAATAAATGTAGCGTCAGTCACCGTCAAATTAGATCCAACCGTCACCGAAACAAACTGACAAAGAGACAGACAATAAATTTATAATTTTGTTTTAGTTATAACTACCGCGACATATATATACTTTCATATGCATATAGTAAAAAGCTTTTGTTTTGACATTACCAACAAACACCTTCAATTTATTTATTTGTATCTACTGTGGATTTATACCGACGTGGACACTTTTTAACACTCATGGCCTTGGGCATACAGACTAACACCGACGTGGACACTTTTCAACACTCATGGTCTTGGGCATACAAACTTACACCGACGTGGACACTTTTCAACACTCATGGTCTTGGGCATACAGACTTACACCGACGTGGACACTTTTCAACACTCATGGTCGTGGGCATACAGACTTACACCGACGTGGACCTACTATTCAATAATCATGGTCTTGGGCATACAGACTTACACCGACGTGGACACTTTTCAACACTCATGGTCTTGGGCATACAGACTTACACCGACGTGGACACTTTTCAACACTCATGGTCGTGGGCATACAGACTTACACCGACGTGGACCTACTATTCAATAATCATGGTCTTGGGCATACAGACTTACACCGACGTGGACACTTTTCAACACTCATGGTCTTGGGCATACAGACTTACACCGACGTGGACACTTTTCAACACTCATGGTCGTGGGCATACAGACTTACACCGACGTGGACCTACTATTCAATAATCATGGTCTTGGGCATACAGACTTACACCGACGTGGACACTTTTCAACACTCATGGTCTTGGGCATACAAACTTACACCGACGTGGACACTTTTCAACACTCATGGTCTTGGGCATACAGACTTACACCGACGTGGACACTTTTCAACACTCATGGTCGTGGGCATACAGACTTACACCGACGTGGACCTACTATTCAATAATCATGGTCTTGGGCATACAGACTTACACCGACGTGGACACTTTTCAACACTCATGGTCTTGGGCATACAGACTTACACCGACGTGGACACTTTTCAACACTCATGGTCTTGGGCATACAGACTTACACCGACGTGGACACTTTTCAACACTCATGGCCGTGGGCATACAGACTTACACCGACGTGGACCTACTATTCAATAATCATGGTCTTGGGCATACAGACTTACACCGACGTGGACACTTTTCAACACTCATGGTCTTGGGCATACAGACTTACACCGACGTGGACACTTTTCAACACTCATGGTCTTGGGCATACAGACTTACACCGACGTGGACACTTTTCAACACTCATGGTATTGGGCATGCAGACTGGATGGTAGTTGCCTATTATAGAGTTACGATAATTATTGAAATGAAAACTTCTTTAGGCACGTTGAGCACTTTTTGGGTGAAGAAAGACCATGGAACTCGGTAGCGCCTAAGATTGGCAATTTGTTGTAAGCGGTGACCGGTGTGTTCCAGCAGCATCTTCGGAGTAGGTCCCATACCTTCGAATGCCTCATCTCTGACTATAACTAGTGAGATCAGCAGGGTTATTATGTATCTGAGTTGCTAACAAATCTTGATTAAAATCTTGAAAAATGGCCGCTCTTTGTTAGTTTTGCCAACTCCAGTAAGCAAAATTATTAGTAAGTTGATGACTGGAGCTGACAAAAGTGACACAGAGCCGCCATTTTTTTTAATTTCAATCTATATTTGTTAGCAACTGAGATACATATTAGCCCTACTGATATCTTGAAAGAAAATCATTGTTCAAATGCTTGCTTATCAGTTGAGGCCGTCAGAGCCAAAGTGACCCAACTTTTCCAGATACAATTGATTTCAATTGTGTCTGGAAAAGTTGGGCGCTGCAACAGTCACGGGCATGCGTGATTTTATTTATTACGATAAAAGTTGCCTGTTACGTCAAAATCATATTAAATTTGAGATAACAGACGCACTTAAGAACGTCAATTATTAGTTATAATGTAAGTACTTTAAAGACTCTACCGCCGCGTTCCAAAATATATAGAGCCTACCGAGAAGAAGCTGCAAGAAACTTGGGGCCATTCTTTTCATATAGATGTTTACAATGTTTCTACTTAGGTACTACTATCATTACATTTTATGGATGGCATATGACAACTTGCCAGAAGTGAAGTATTTCAAGCATCTTTGTCTTCTACTTATGTAATGTCGGATTTTACAATATGCTTTTAATGTTTTTTTAAGTTAACTTGAATTTTTCGCCTGTGAACTCAGTTATGTGTTTTGGGATTTTATTATAAACGCCACTTACTAAGTATACAAAATTCAGGCACCGTTGGCGGCACAGTACAAGCTGCAAAGGCGGCGCCGGCGCAGCCCGCGGCGCGCTAACGACTCGCGCAATTGATTGATAAATCAGCAGCGAGTGCGCGCCAGATCTTAGCGCTTTGTAGTCGCCGACCGAGCACGGAATCGACGTACGGCGTGTTTGTTTGTTTCTTTGATTGATCGTGATACGACTGGGGAGATGATTGTTTGATCCGAACCGTACGTACGTGAGAACCAAATAAATGCGAGCGTGAATTTTAGACTAGCAAACGGTCGGTGATACGAGTTACATCTTTGAAAATGTTACGTATTCGAAAACATTATAAAATAAAATCACACATCACAGTAAAAAGATTTAAAAAATCTATTAAGAAATGAGACGAGCAATTCGTGGGCTAGATGATAAAAAACTCATGTAACTAATCATAGATGCAGCTTTTCAATTTGGTTATTAGTATTTAGTATATTATTTCAATTGGTAAACTTCTAGGTTCAATTATACAGGGGGTTCGACAAACGTGGTGTGCGTATAGTTTGATCTATTTCGGAAATACTAGTTTACGTAATATCCGATAGCTGTTGTTTTTTTATTATTGAATTTTGACTATTTTGCTCACAATTTTTCTCGTGCATGTTTCTGGTGAAATTTTTTGATTGTTTCCGGTCTCAGATGTATTTTGATCTCCTCAAGGCTCTTTAAGATCTATACTATACCTAAATTATTCGTTCTAAGCTCTTAATTATAGGAAAATGAAATATAAAAATAAAGTAGGTGAACTTTCTCTTAAATTAATAAAGAATAAATGCGACCAAGGAAATAAAATGAATCTAAAAGTTCATTATTCATCCCCTTTTAAAACGATGTATAAAATTGTGAAAAAAAAATGTTTAAGCGTTTGCGTTGCGTTTTGTTAGAATATTCAGTTTGGCTTAGAAACGCCACAGTAGCACTAATTATCTAAGTACTTTACGGTTTCTTATTTAGATCTGACTAAGGCATTTTGAAGTTAAGGGATATAACAAAACAAATCACCTTACATTTTCATTAATTTCAGAAAGAGACAGAAGTATTTGACACTTTGTAAAGCAGTCCTCTGTCCTTTTCTGGCATAGCTCGATAGCAAGTTTTTATTATCTTGTATTCGATTGGGTACTGTTGAGTTTTATCAGAACTCAACCAAAAAAACAACGTCGTATCAATACACATACAGGCAACATAATAAATTGACAGGCTGGTTGGCGCAGTTGATAGCACATCTGCTTTTGACCCGCTGGTGCCCGATTTGATCCCCAGACGAACAAACATTAGTGTGCATGAACATGTCTGTTTGACTTCCGTCTGGGTGTGTATATGTATATAAGTATGTATATCAGTCATCAGGTTACCATAGTACAGGCTCTGCCTAGTTTGGGATCTTGTGTAGATGTTGTCCCGTATTATTATTATATTTAAATTTAACAGCTTTTAGGGAATTCACAATTGCGAATTCAAAACGCAAAATGTTTCGCGGCTAAACTAAATACGGGGCTTAATGAAACTCTCTCAATAACTGGACGTTCAATTAAGATACAGTATACAGTGTTCTACGCAAAAAGCTCTCTCAGCCATCTCCAACTTCGAAGTCCTTAAAAGGTCCAACGCAGTCCATTCCTGACATTTCTTAAGGAATCTAAGCGTAGGAGCGTCTGGGAACGCGAGGATGAAGCAATTAGATGCATCACCTTGTTTTTATAGCAATAATAATCCGGAGAGATTTATATAAATGTTTATAGGTTTATACTTTGAATTTTGAATCATAAATAATATAAATTTGGCAATTAGGCAATTGGCAATAGGTAATTCGCTATCAGGAAAATGCCAAAACAAAAAATATATAAACATGGCACTTGCTCTATGCTAAATAAAATATTTTTTTTACTAAAAAATGGAAACGACTTTAACACCAAAAAGTGTGAAATAACTTGTTGAAATCGATACCATGCTAGTTCAAAAGTAGTTACCTATTATCACAATATTGTGTGCATGGTACCGACTTCGACAAGTTATTTCACACTTTTTGGTGTTGAAGTCGATTCCATTTTATGGTAAAAAAATGTTTTTCACCATTTTTAGCGACCTTGCAGGATCGATTGTCAATGATGATATCATCAAGATAAATCAACACTTCAGTTATTGGAGGGTTACTCAAACACTGCTGGACTGAATTTGATGAAATTTAAATGGGACCACCTCGTAAGTATACTCTACCAAACCATTATAATTTTGAGAATCGGTCCACGAATGGGGGAGAAATTGGCTTACATACAAATAAAAAAATACATACACACGAACATAAAACCTCCTCCTATTTTGAAGTCAGTTAAAATATAGATGTGGCACTTGATTCTGCTCTATGCTATATCAGAACAAAGATATAGACGAAATTTGGTACGGAGATAGATGTAGCTCTGGACTAACACGCGGGTGTATTCGCGGGGCGCAGCTAGTTATTACATAATTACGAACTGAACAATTCAGCAATTGCGCTTGTCATTATAACACAATAGTATTACCTTTGAATCGCTCTCCAAAGTTTCCACCCTGAAATAGGTTAGTTAAAGCCACAAGACCGTGATAGCGGTTAACTAACAAAACTAATGTGGTCTACTATCTATCAAATGATTATTGTACTGTACGCAGGCAAACCATTCCATAAATGTCAATGTTATGTTCAGATATTAGTAGACATTACATTTACACTAAAGCGAGTAGTATCGATTACTGATCGACATACCTAATTCTGTGCTGCTCATTTTCACATACAATATAAGCACATTAACTACTCTCAGGGATGATGGGATTGTCCATATATTACATTCGCCTATATTTGTTTCCCTACTTTTCGATCATAGGTGATCGAGAAGTTGTTCCAATTCCAGCTCGATACAAAATCCACACAAAATAGGTATATGTAACCGAACTAGCGCACGTCTCGTAAAATAAATCCATGAGCTCGCCTCAGCTCCAGATAGCATCTCCAGCGCCGTTTCTCCACTAAAATGCAATGTTTTAATTCCAACTGCCCACGGACTGAGGTTACCAGCCGATGCGACCGAGAGATAAAACGAACGAGGATATTTTTCTACTTTTTATTCGACATTTTTTCAATTTTTTTCTCCCTTTTCTCCCCGAGTTATGCGCCGCGAAGGCACTAAAATTTCATTGGCTATTCGAGATATTCGAAAAGTCGAGATGAAGCCACTGCTCGACCTATCTACGTTCAAGATCTCGTTGAAATAATAATAAAATAAATTTTATATCCATTATATATACTTAAATTAAATGTCGATATTAAAGTTTAAGCGCGCTTCGAAATCAATACGGAGATAAGATAGCTAAGCGAACAGCTATAAACATAATGGAGTGTAAAAGATCTCGGGGACACTGCACAGTCGTCAATGAGTGTCATAAAATGAATATAAAAAATTTATAACGTATTTAGTTATTTATAGATATTCTAAAAATAGTGAAACATCTATATGCTATCGGCTATAATGAACACCTTTCCTAAATGTTCACACTTATTTATAATATACTGAAACCTGTTACGAAGCACATAACGGTTTGAGATCCAGTTGCCATCGCTGGCCTAGTGTGCTACCTCCTTGAACTGCAAAACATCAGTCAGCATCATCATGGCATCTACCTACACTAATATTATAAGGAGGAAAGATTTGTTGTTAGTTTGAATTGAATAGGCTCTAATCTTTATGAAAACTTCGATAAAGTGTGAAAAAATTAAAAAAAATCTTTATATCGCATATAGGCTGCGGAAACTATTGGCAAAAGAGCAAAGTGACGTACTACAGTTTTATAGAGGACTACAACGAAGTCCGGAATACCATTATGTCTAACTATTACAGTTATGTCACAATTAAAACTTTTTCATGTTAAATTATGCAGCCAGTACAAACTAGGCCACATTATTCGTACCTGTATAGTAATCCTTATCTACTCTAATAATAGAGAGGAAAGGTTTAATTGTTTGTTTGTAATGGATAAACGCAAAAACTACTTAACCGATTCCAAACATTCTTTCACCAGTAGAAAGCTACATTATGCCTGAGTAACACGCTAAATTTGATCTATCATCGTCATCATCCATCACCACGCGAGAGTAACCGCGGAGCGTAGATACTCGTAGTATTTATATAAATTATAAAAAACGAAAGAATGAAGCGAAAGACAACACAGCAAATATTAAGTAATTATTTTTATAAAATGTCCTGTCTTATTTAAAAAAAAACATGATATGAATAGTAAATTCGATTGACGGACAATCGATATTCTGAAAATAAAAGAAATCCTGCTACTTTCTTTCCTTGGTCCCGATCAAATAACAAAAGGGTGAATACAGAAATTAAAAATCACCTGTGATGTAGTTTTTGCCCCTTGCCCCGTTCGCGTCGCATGTTTAAAACATGGATACATCTGTTCGGATGATTGGACACGGATTCGCGACAGACAGACAACTAGTTTTTATTATGTTTTATGTTATTAGTTGTTAACAAATTCCTAAATGCGTGTTGGGGAGTTTTTAACGGATACGATCAGATTTTAAAGTGGAAAAGGACTTCATCAAGTGTATAGTTGGTCTTTCATACAGTTTGCGATTTGTTATTAGTTTGTCAATATCAAGAATATAATTAATCGGTAGATTTGTCTTGTTAATTATGTTGAAACTGTGATTCGAATTGAACCCAAATTTTATTTACACTATGTTAATATTTTACCACTAAATGGTAGAACAAAACAGAAAAGACTTATGTAAGTTATATAATAAATTAAGATTATATAATAAAGTTCCCAATGTTATCCGATATTTGCCTATTAATAAGTTTAAAATTACTAATAAAACTAAACTCTGTCAAAAAGGTTATTACAAAATTTCGGATTACTTGGAGGATAAAACAGCTTGGGACTGATCACTCCAGGATCTATCTACTCGTGTACTAAGATGTCAAAGTGTAGCGTGTCTTGCCCTACTGATACCATTATTATGTTCTCTTTAGTAAGGCAACACACTGAAGCTAAAAATAAACGAACATTTGTTATATACATTAAGAAATTGGCGATAAAATAAAATTTTAAAAGACAAGCCCGCTGAGTTTCTTGCCGGATCTTCTCAGTCGTGGTCGTGTTTCGATGCGGTTGTCGATTTAAGAAATAATAAATGTAATATGACAATTTGTAAGTGCCCCCGTAGCCCTATACAGAATAAACCATTTCATTTTCATTTTTCATTTTCTATAGGTATAAGAATTTTTATATGTAGTCACTACAAAAATGAAACAAAAGACGTATAAATATAAAGCCGACATCAAGCGAGCTGCAATGGGCTTGCTACGACAAAGGATCCATCAAGACTGCACGAAAAACAGAAAATAGCGTGGAACACAAACAATAGATTTTTCTGAAATAAATATAGTGTCATATTATAATTCAATAGACTTATTATTTGACACTGTAGATAGGTAGGTATAGATAAATATAGATGAGACTCATAGTCTAATTTTCCCACATAACAACGAGGTGAAGTTACATAGCTTGCTATTGCGTTTCAGTCGGTTTGTGGGAGTTTCTGGAGGCCCGATTCCCCTCTCCCCCCGTCCCCCTATCCTTCCCCTCCCCCTCCACCCTCACCCCTTCTATCTCATCCTTCCTCAAAGGTCAGCAACGCATCTTGAGCCTAAAAGCCGTGCAAACTCGAGCCGCGATATTAACTATGGTCACTGTCGAAGGACGACGATGATTCTAAACACAACCAAAAGAAAGTCCCACAATAGTTCTAAGACGGCCAATTTTTTTTGTAGCACAGGATTCCATCGAGCGCCAACCATCACGCCATCGCGCTGCAACGCATAAGAATAAATAAATAATAAACAGTAGGGACAATAGGCTATAACTCATGATATGCTGACGCCGGCCACCATTGTATGTAATGCGACCATTTGTCTGCCACTAATTACTTTGTATGCTGCACTACTTAATGTTATAATTGGTTACTTTGGTGGTAATTAAGAGCTGTTTAAGAAATTAATGAAAGATGTTGTTATGCGGGTGTCGTCTTAAGGTTGAGTTATATCTGGTTACGTCCAGCTCTAGTTCATATCAACAAACATCAGTACTTGACAAATGAATGAGTACACATATAATTATCTCAAACGAGAACACGGGCACATCGTGATCACAAGCATCCCGATGACAAGCATAACAGATTTAATCAGCGAGCTCAACGCTGACGTCTTCCGTGACACTGACTAGCGCAGAGTCACTTAGTATTTGATTCACATGCTATGATTTTAGTCACATGCTAACAAGCTCAGTATGCCCTTGCTACAGAGCTTGCGCAGTATAACCAAGAAGCACAACATCTGGTACTGATCGTGCCAACTATGCCAGACTCTCCTCTGATTTTAAGATTTTTATCAATTGAGCATGATTGGCAATAGGGTTGATGATACCGGTTTCCTTTGAGTGAAATAAGTTATTTTATTAGACATGAAGAATGAAACATATATAGAGCAAATTGTTATAATTGAAAACGATATAGAACTAACAATTGCGTGCGGTTGACTCGGTACTCGGTCATTGACAAACGTTATTTATGCCTTCACCCCGTACCTCGCCCCTCTGGCCCGGCCGGTTTGCAAAAATTAAGAGGAAACATCATCGACCACAGTTAGTATCTATAGTTAGCATATCTTAACAGTTTTCTCCATACAACAAATATTCTCCGATTTCCTCTCCATTTCTTGAAACTAGTGCTAATATATTGTTATGTGTCGTAGGATATCTATTGATTATTAGCATGTCCATTTGTTTAGCATTTTCTTGTTAGTCTACTTCTGATAGTATAGACAGGATGCTCCGCAAATCATTAAAACTTCCAGAATTTCTACCTGGGGCTTATACTTTCTACAGAAAGTAACTTCTCAAAACAAAGTAACCATTATGCCAGTGATCACAATATCTGTGTCAGTTAATATAGGCAGTAGTCACAACATTGATTATATTAACGCATTGATATCCCATTGAGGCCGTAGTATTACTATTAGATTACTATACAATTAGATTATTAACGCGCATTTGATTGTCTACATGCCGAAATGCTGCTAGCAAAGCTTTCGTACTATGGATTCTCTCAAGAAGCATGCTTATGGTTTTCAACATACCTACTAAACAGGGAACAGTACGTAGAAACAGAATCCTTAAACGGAAATAAGCTCATATCTACCGTAGCTATACTGAATAGAGGGGTACCACAAGGTTCAATATTAAGCCCTATATTGTTTTATATTTTTACAGCTGATTTACCTACACGAATAGAAAACTGTAAGTATCATCTATATGCAGATGATACTCAAATATATTTTTCTTTTAAACTTAACTAAACTCAACAAGCCTTGACTTTGATAAATAATGATTTAAATAAGATATTCATATGGGCCTCACAAAATTCACTCGTACTTAATCCAGCTAAGTCAAAAATGCTACTTATAGGAAATCGATATCAAATTAACAATGTTACATGCCAGGATCCCAGATTATTTATCGATGGTGTACAAATACCAATAGATACAGAAGCAAGAAATCTAGGCCTTATTTTCGACAGTGAGTTGAGATTTGTTAAGCACATTAGTGAAAAAAAACAGAACAGCGTTTTATAAAATAAAGGTTCTCTATGGCATACGACAGTATCTTTCGGAACAGGTAAGGATGTTGCTGTGTGACCTTCTAGTTCTTTCGCCATTTAATTACTGCAGTGCAGTGTATGGGTCGCGATTGTATGTTGAGACAGAAAAAGCAATTCAACGAGTACAAAATGCGTGTCTAAGATTCTGCTTCAACGTACCAAGAAGGGATCACATCACTTCATACTTAGTTAAGAAACATATAATAAACATGAAAGGTAGAGAGAACTTCATCTCGCGTGTACAATACAAAAGGTGATCTGGAACAAGAGGCCAGAATACTTGTTCGAAAAACTAGTTTGGATAAAGGACATGTTATACACACGTACAACACCCGTGCTAGGTCACTGTTATTGCTTCTTCTCCCAAAGCGCAAGACCGTTAGTTTTAAAAGTTGTTTCAAATATACCGCATCTAAAATTTGGAACAATCTTCCACCTCCTATGAGGACTAAAATAGGTTCCAATAGTTTTAAATTAAAATATAAAATAATTCTACTTGAACGTCAAAATAAGAACTTTGAAGCAACTTTTAAATTAAAATAACGCCTTACCATTACACTCTCTTACTCTCAAAGACCTCTTCTCCCTCTCACACATAACTCCCATATACACACACACACACACGCAAACACACACACACACACACACACACACACACACACACACACACATTAATACACACTATAACACACATCTCATCTCTCCCATAGGCATTTATTGTATGTACTATGGAACAGCTTTTATGATAAAATATCGTATATGTAACCCGCAACTCTAATAGTACTCGAAGAACATCTCACTTCGAGAAAAGGAGTATGCTGAAAATCAGCCTTGCATAGACTTAATTGTCTACGCAGCTATGCGCTGAGCATACCCCTTATTGCCCTATTGTTTCAAATATTAGGTAAATTGTTTGTTATTATTGTATCTTTTGTGGCAATAAAAAAAAAATCTTTCGTTCTTACTAAATTTTGTTTTGACTAAATTTTAGTAGATTATGACGAAATTTTACTTAGGTATAAATTTAAACTATACTTATCAAAGCTGCGCCTGTAACTAGTGATAATTATGATGTTTTTGTTTTCAAGTACTTGAGCTGTAAGGAAATTAAGAAATCACATCATCAAATCAACCCCAAAATCACTTAACATTTACCAACAGTTTACTTCTTCAATCTAAATTTTACGAAAAAGCGAAAGATAGTTCAAAAATCTAAAACCGCATACTTTTTTGGTTCTTTGTAATCAGTAGCACCTGCCTACGTTATATTATTAATAAACCAATATTCACCTTATTTTCAGTTTTGCTAAATGCTCGAGTAAAAATAAAAATTTTAATATTTCAATAGCACTTCCTTGAATATTGGCATCGACCCACATAACATATCTGCTCGGTTGACGAATCCGTTCGCCTTTTTTGCCTTTTTGCAATGTGCCTTTTACTCCAGCCCTTCGTCTCATATATCAAAATTAGGTAAATATTCGTATATTAATAACATAACGCAGATACTACCGATTATGAAGAACCAAAAACCAAACCATTTTAGATTTACTAATTATGTTTCTCTTTTTCGCCTTAACAACAAACACAGTCAGCTATAAAAGAACCTGTATATCTGCCATCGGTAAGATCGCGTGCGACTCCACGATACATATTTAACTAAGAGCGATGGTAATTACAAGCATGATATCATAAACTACGTATCGCCTGTTTAACATTTATTTAAACACCAAGTCAAATTCATAACACTGAGCAACAATACAACCTATAATCAACATTAACATGTTCAACATATAGTTTAAAACACGAAAGCATTCAATACAGTACGTATAATTTTCAAATGTCAAATTCGAAATAATCATGTATGTATACGTGAAGTAGTAGCTGCGCTCCGCGGTTTCACCCGCGTGGTGATGATGATGATGATGAATCTTATACAGCCTGTTACTCAGGGTGAATGTAACTTTCTACTGCTGAAATAATTTATTGAATCAGTTTAGTAGTTTTTGTGTTTCCATTACAAACAAACAAACAATGAAATCTTTCTTTTTATTATTAGGATTAATTACAGGTACGAATAATTTGGTTTAGACTGTACCGGCGTTACTATTGCAAATTTTAACGTGAAAAAGTAGTTATTGTGCCAACTGTAATGTTGCTTTTTTTGTTCAATAGATGTCGCTCCGTCCCCATACGATGCTTAAAATCAAATAAGATAATAGCTTCATACACTCAATGCACCTACGAGTAGTTATGTATGATTTTATATATATTTTACTAGCTGCTCTCCGCGGTTGTGGATGAAGATCATTTTTATAGTGTTACTTTTTAAAGCACTAACGCCTGCTTAAGCGATCTCAAACATTGAAATTTATAGAGAGAAAAATTCCATCCTCGGACGGGATTCGAACCCGCGTCTCCTGACTCTCCGTGTCAGACGCCATTGACTAACTAGGCCACCGAGAATCTGGGCCGATTACGAATTTTAACTCTCTATTTGGCTAACCGTTTTGCGGGGACTGAGCGACATCTATTGGACAGTTTAACAGTACCATCCAACCGAAAGAAGCATTATTTAGAAATACTTGAAACTTTCGTATTGACATTGCAGCCCTTGTAATTTTTATAGTATTACTTTTTAAAGCGCTAACGTCTGCTTAAGCGATCTCAAACATTGAAATTTATAGAGAGAAAAATTCTCGGTGGCCTAGTTGGTCAATGGCGTCTGACACGGAGAGTCAGAAGAGTTCGATTCCCGTCCGAGGATGGAATTTTTCTCTCTATGAATTTCGATGAAGATCATGATGATGAATCTTATATAGCCTATGTTACTCAGGGTGAATGTAGCTTTACAATGGTGAAAGAATTTTTGAAATCGGTCCTGTACTTTTTGAGCCAATTCGTTACAAATATAATTACATACTAATCTTTCCTCTTTATAATATTAGTATAGATTATATTGATATATGATTAACTTTAACCAGTATTCTTTACTTTTTACGTAAACCTGTACATTTGCAAATTAGCCATGTGTATATTATATTATATAGATATTTAAGTATTTTTTATAGTTGCATGAACTGAGATTATTAAGGTAAGTAGCCAAAGTCAAGTGACGGTCACATTAATAAAGTCACTGTCATGTCTAAGTTACGTACTTGAAAATCTGTAGATGCGTTTCTCCAAGGCGATTGAGGAAGAAAACGCAAACACAACGTTTCATGGTTTTGTCCACATTACATACACTCGTGCACCATTACGAACACTGAACGGTTAATAATCTACCGATATAACACATCAAAAAATTAAAAATATATATTTTAAGGAATTTAAACCAAATCAATGATAACCATTGTTGGGTAATTTCCCGCCCCTCAACGGGTATTTTTAATTCAAATAATCTATGTATGTATGTAAGTATGTTTGTAACGAATTGGCTCAAAAAGAACTGGACCGATTTAAAAAATTATTTCACCATTGGAAAGCTACATTCACTCTGAGTAACAAATGCTATATAAGATTCATCATCATCATCATAATCATCCATCACCGCGCGGGTGAAACCGCGGAGAGCAGCTAGTATACGATAAAACATCTTACAGATTTTCAATAGATTTTACAACTAGCTTAAGAGGAACAGCCACAGATAAATATATTTGTTTGTTTGTATGTATGTAATGGATTTATCCACTACATACATACTCAAAAACGACTTAACAATTTAAAACAAATGATACACCCACAGAAAACTTATTTTTTCCTCATTGACATAAATAATTATATGTATTTCATTCATCATCATAATCCGTCACCACGCGGGTGAAACTGCGGAGCCCAGTTAGAATCTTAATAAAAAATTACCTACTTTAATTACAAAAATTTGAAACATCATCCGTCCGGCAGGATTTATGTTAAATAGAAAGGCATATCTCCCTTCGGGTTGCAAGTTCAAACAAATCACTCATGAGGTAGCCTCAATTGCCTTAAATCACTCCTGAAGAATGCTGCCCGAGCGCATACATAATAACATAAGCAATGATGTACGGTATATCCACCGAGGTAGCATCTCTTAGAGACGTGTTGCCGGGGTTATGATACAATTTCTTTAACATTTACAGGAAATTATTAGAAAAAATTAAAACCTCTGCACTTCGCGTACTCCCGCTCTAGGTTTCATTATAAATTAGGTAGGGCCCACGAGGGACCTCTGCCTAGAAAACAGATGCATTCCGTCATGTGACGAACTACACTGGGCCATAATCCTAAAAATAATCTTGAAACATTTTAAGCGCCTTGCTGGAACTTGCTGCCATAATAACGCTATTGAGTAGTGTAGCACAGCAAAATTGTTCTGTATCGTACCAAAACGACGACAAACTTAAGCAGCGTTTATAAGTAAGGTCGTAAGTTGTTAAGTCTCATGTACATGTGATTTCGCCGGCAACTATACCTACCATGCCATACTTTTGTAAATACAACTATCGTTATCTTGGATGCTGTTGACATAACCTTACAGGAAATTCAAAGAAATACGATGTGATTTATATTTTATATTGTATGGTCTCTTTGGACAACGCCTCACTTTATACATTAGCGCTAAACTAAGCTAAAACATTTGTTATAGTTCGGTCTTTTGTAACCGAATTACTTTACAATTACACCATTGTTAGTGTCAGTATAAAATATGTATAGCACTTAATGCGCGTAGCGCAACCCCACCTATTTCCCACCTAAAACTTATATATTTGAATCTCAAGTAAGAAAAACAGACGCCATCACGTCTCCAAGGAGTCATAATATCGTTGGATATATCGGTCCAATACCAGGAGCCACCCATCACTCACGTTATGACGTATTGAACGATGCTAACCTATGATCCTCACTACCAGAATAAACAGAGCGTATGACGAGCTATGGGAAGGTTGTTTAGTCCTCTTCAACTTACAATTATGCATGAGATGTTTTACTGTAATTTGTCAATTTTCTACTCTGAACTCAGTAATGATATGTTAAAGGGTTTGCATAGCCTAGTACGTGTATAGCTTAGTTTTAGTAATTTACTGTTTTGTTCTATTCAAGTCAACGATCACAACTGGGAGTATTTCTAGAACACCGGCCATAATTGAAAAGCTATCTTCAGACTTGCGTTAGACCACATATCAATCCCCATCACGAGGTGTCGTGTTCAATCGCTTGCCTAAATAGAAATGAAGTCGAGGCCATGCACCTCGCGTGTTCCTTAAAAGGCAATATGCGTCGTCGGCGCGAATTCCGCGAAAACTCGGTGCTATCTTACGAACGATCTTAACGAATATGAACCGCAAAACACGGCATCAGCAAGTGTTAATAATCACCAAAATATTGCTTTAAAATGCTTTATTGTTTAATTTATTTTGCTTACACTGTACTACTTTATTATTAAAAGACTTATGTCACAATTTCATTATTTTCAAGTAGACCTACTTGACCTCATAGACAGATTACTTTTTATGGCCTTGACCCAAATCCAACCGTGCACAGTTTTTGACGTGATGTCTTAGGAATAGATGAACGGCCGTTGCAACCCACGAAAAAGTATAACTCATTGTCACGTTCCGCCTGAGCCGAGCGTGCAAGCGTGGAACAATCGACAGAGACACGATCGGCGCGTTCGGTTTGTCGTAAGACGTTATCACGTAAAATTATCGTCCGTAAATCGACTTAAGACCACCATTTTTTTTTATAGTTATATTATAATTGTAAGTTTTATAATAGTAGTTTATGCAACTGTCATATAATAGAGGGTATTAACACATGAGTGTAGTTTTAAAATAAGATTACACGAGTGTTTTAATACCTAATTATATGCAGTTGCATACACTACTTTATTTAATCTCATGACATTTTTGCTACTAAAGTTATATCCAACAAAATATTACTCAAATTCGTATGTACGAAATAGCGCCAAAATGGAAAAAAGTCTTCTTCTTCTTCTTGTTTGTATGGCTTGTGCGGCGTAACCACAATTTCCGCCAATATCAGTGGAAAAAGTATGTTATTGGTCTATTGACTCGGAACCAGCGCGCTCACCACAGATAATGTTTACTTAAATTGAATTGAAACCTCCTTGGTCGGGACACATTGTAGTTTTAATTAAAAAAATGTTTTAAAGCATTGTTTTGTTAGGAGAATAATGCTTTAATTTTCTTAAAGAAGTATGTAAATAAAATATGCCAATAAAAGTCTGTATTTCATTTCATAATTAGAATATTACCGAATGAGATTATATAAATGAAATTATGTTGCTTATACCTAGTAGCCTCTTCATCTTTGTAATACATATCTACTTTTAACTTTGTTATATTAACTATATCTACTTAGTAGGTTTGCGATTGTACACTGTCCGTAATCCCTAGTTTATGGCCAAGTGTAGCTACATGATAATTTCAATTTTGATGTCTCATCACGCTAATATTATAAAGGCGATAGTTTGTGAGTGTGTTTGCATGTTTGTCACTTCTACACGCTCAAACGGCTGGACCAGTATTAACATTTGGTATGGAGGTAGATGAGGAGCATAACACACGATACTTTTATCATCGGCGTACATTACCACGCAGGTGTAACTGCGGGACGCAACTAGTTAAATATATATGTTTCTAACACACTACAAGTTTTAAAACTAAATTCTCACGCTCAAAAGTGTCCAGTAACAGCAGTAACAGCCAGCAAACTTACGATCGTACCATAACATGGTCTATACTAATTTATTCTCCACTTCTTAGTATTTCTGCGCTCCTAATTGTTTATGTGGAACCAACTGAATGCTAAGCGCAGTTTCTTGTAAAAACGCGCGTGCGCATGCTTAGAAATTTTATTCCCTCCAATAATGCCTTTTTATGGAATTGTAATTTGCACAACTTTACATATTACTTTGTACCTTCACACTTGGAAAACGTGATTTACATAATGTACGCGCCACGGGCTTTTTGTAATATGTAGTTGTAGAGTTGCTTTATTAATACTATACTATACTATATATATTATTATAAAGAGGAAAGATTTGTATGTATGTTTGTAACGAATTGGCTCAAAAAGTACTGGACCGATTTCATTAATTCTTTCACCATTGGAAGGCTACATTAACCCTGAGTAACATAGTCTATATAAGATTCATCATCATCATTATCATCCATCACCGCGCGGGTGAAACCGCGGAGAGCAGCTAGTTATAGTATAAATTTTCTTAAGGCGCGCTCATACCCAGATTAAAGAAAAAGCAGAATTTTTAAAGACATAGTGTAACGAAACAGATCGATAGTGTATTATGAAAACAATACAAAGCTTAGAAAAGAAATAGGAAAAGAGTAATAACCGAATAGAATTCATAAATATAACTCTCTTTCAGCTGAAAAAAATCCTGAATAGGTCCACATAAAATAAACTTTCACGTCCAAACTCTCAGAATTTTCAGCGATAACACTATATTTTTTTTAAGGTAATACTTAGCCAACGTATAGTACTAATGTAATAACCAGCAGTTTTTTCAATTGTGTTTCAAAGAAAACGTACAAACTTAATGCATTTTCGCATTACATCGTCCAATCTGACAAGCGATTTTCAACCTTACGTAAAGCATCGTAAACTATTTTAAAAATGGGGTTGGACCGCGTCTTAAGGAGACTAACTCCAAAGAACAAGAGCTTTCTAAGGCTGGGTTTTTTTGATACATAGTTAAGTAATAGTTAAGCTTAAGAAGCTCGCAGCGCGCGCGATGATGTAATGTGGTGCGGGGAGTGGAAGGGTGAAGGTGGAAGCTTCAAAATGGGTGATAATTACAGAACATTTATTCATTTTATGTCATTTTTACCAAATTGCAGCTTTTGAAGTATGTTTATCTTACCGCATAAAAGTTTTTTTTTTTTTAAATCGATCAACAGTTGGCGTTTGGTGCATCATCCATCACCACGCAAGTGAAACCGCAGGGCGCAGACAGTTTAATATAAAACTTGCTATCCCATCACTTGGTAGAATAAACGAATGATTTCTGGTTTCAACTTTTTATTGTTGTCTGGAAGAGATCGCTCTGAGCGATAAGACCGCCCATTGTAACACTATAAACTTTCAGAGAAGAAATTTTTGTATACAATTGTTTACTAATTTTTTATTTTCTACCGACTTCCAAAAAGGAGGAGGTACTCAATTCGGCTGTTTTTTGTATGTTTGTTACCTCATAACTTTCGATAGGGTGAACCGATTCTTAAAATTCTTTTTTCGTTTGAAAGCTGCTGCTTCCCGTGTAGTCCCATTTAAATTTCATCAAATTTTGTTTAGTAGTTTTTGAGTTACACACCAATAGTTGATTTTTACCAAAGTAATAGAATGGAAGTCGGTATAAAATTTTTCAAATTGCACTTGGGTAATGTATGTGTAATGTGGTGATTCAATAAAAGTTTATCTATCTATCTATTTTTCGTCACAGCAGAGATTGTGCTCGAGTGCTGGCCGAGTGAATGTCTTTAATCCACGTAAGTTTATCAAACAGATACTCGGGTACCTTATTCCTAATTACTTTTTGCGTTGTGCGTGCTGGGTGAAGCTCTCTCCTAGTTTTCATATTTAAAAATGTTATATTTGATTATTTTGAGTTGAGTGAAGTTGGGACTAATGTCCCATTTAATAATGCCACACATAATTTACTTAAACCTGTACTCATGCTTAGATTCACTACTGAGCGTAGTAAGTACAACTTTTACACTTGGCAGGCAAGAAGGTTCGTTAATTCGTTAAACTTTTACACATACAAGACGAGAACTTTAGGTTTTAGAAACACAAAGTCCGTCTGCTCGCAGGACTAGAAGCCGCGATTCCAGAATAGCGTTCTGCCTCGATACATTGATATAAGTTAGTTCTCTTACGGATCGGTATCTACCTCACATTATTTCAGATGATCCTCTGTTATATATTTTTTCTGTAGTGTATACAAGTAGTCATCATCCAATTAACAAGTGACCAACTTCACTTCACCCGTAACCCTTAGACATTAAGTTGTTGAGTATCATGTGCCTGTAATTCCGTCGGGATCCGTACCTTCAACCCAAAACACAGAATTGCGAACTGTTTCACTGTAGAAGAAGGTGTAGTGGCAGTAGGTTCCCGTACGAACCCATACACAAAGACTTTTAATGCGAAGGCAGAGTTTTGTTATATAGACTATAAATTCACTTTGCAATATATATAAAGTGTTTAATAGTATTGTTTTAGAGCTATTTGAACATATTGCGAGTTTGTCCTTAATTATAATTTAGGAACTGCCGTGCGTTTCTCTAACATCGTTGCATCTTTGACAAGATCCGTGAAACAAATGACGAGATGAAAAGAAACACTGGAAAAGCCTTGTGTACAAGGGAGATATCTCATAAAGTATTTGACATCGGTGAGCTCGTCAACGAGCGCATCGACGAATCATTAGAGAATCGGCCGGTCGGTGGTAAGGTGGTAAATATCACGCGAGTACCAGCCTGCTCCTAAATACTAATTATGAATACTATTTGTTGAAAACTAAGATGTCATGCATTTATCTATAAAAATACCACTGAATTTACAGGCAATAATTAATATATAAACACTTTAAAATGATAAAGAAGGAATGTAGAGTCTTAAGGTACCTGTACAGAAGATAAAAAAGTGTAGCTTAATTTGATTTGTTTAACCCCTACAGCTCCACAGAGATGAAATCGAATACACATCACTCTTAACATTGTAAATTGAATTATTGAAAGAGCAACACAATACAAATATATCAACAACTAGCTTCGCTCCGTGGTTTCACCCGCGTGGTCATGGATGATGGTGATATGATCAAAATATATATAGCCTATGTTCATCAAGTACAGTGTAGGACTCTAATGGTACAAGAAATTTTCAAATCGGTCCAGTAGTTTCGGAGCATATTGCATTTAAACAAACAAACAGACGAATCTTTCCTCTCTCCTCTTTATAATATTAAGTATAGATACGTGAAAACATGACCAAAGTTGTTTTCGAAAGATTATTATTTATTAAATTCACAGATTTTTATCAGCAAAAAATAACATTATTATATCATAATTTTAAATTGAAATAGCAAACAGTAGGAGGTCAATGATCTATAATATTGATGAATTAAACAGCCAACTATTAATTATATTTTTTGATCACACACGAAGTGTTTACAAAAACAATGAATAGAGATTTTTTCCCTGAATAGAGATGTCGAAATTTAAGTTATTTTATATTTTCCATTATGCTTGTTTCATCGGGTGTTTATGTATGGTGACGCAAATCATAATGATATGCCTTGTAAGTGTCTACGAATATATATTGAATAAAAAGAAGCTTTAAAACTTCCAACTTCATTACAATTTTAGGGATAAATATTACATTCTCAGACGAGATTCGAACACACATCTTCTACTTGACTGTGTTAGACGCCATGACCGCTGTGACACCGCATTCAAGCAACGAATTAGTAAGATAAAATTTTCAGTTAGACAACTATTTATAAAAAACAGCCCGATACGATAGTTAAAATTAGTTTATCGCATATTTCCATGATATATCAATTATCGATTGGGGACAGAGCGTCATCTATCGAACAGCTTGAAAACTTCAACCGACTGCAAGAAGAGATTTTAACAAACACTTTTAAATGTTGATACATCGTAGCCTTTCTCAATTAGCACTACACAATATATATTATCTATTAAAAAAGCACTAACGATTGCTTAGCGAAACCAAACCTTGCATTTTAGTGAAAAGAAAAATATTCGCTATTCCTCTCCAGCGTCAGTGAAATATTCATTACATTTGACTAGCCAGGTTCTTAAAAATATATGTACTAGGTACATCAATCAGAAGTACGGAGATTGTTACAAAATTTATACGGATGGATCCAAAGAAGGAACTGACGGAGGCGCAGCGTTTTTGGACGTTTGGCAGGGTTGCCACGTTAAACTCAAGATCGACGCTAATATTTCAATCATGCACATTGAATTAATTGCTATTGCAGAAGCTTTGTCGTATAGCCACACAATCAACTTCAGTAAAATTGTCATTCTAACTGACTCGAAAAGCTCGCTGCAACATCTGGCTCGATGTACCTCGCAAGTGCGAGGCGCACCGATTGCCTATAGTATTGTGGAGTCGATCTGGAGTTTACAGGCAACAAACAAAAAAATATACCTGCAATGGATACCATCTCATATCCAGTTAAGTGGAAATGAGGCTGTGGACCTACTAGCTAAGCAAGCTGCGGTAGATGGAATCCCTTTTAGTGTGGTTCCTTTATACTCTGACCATTATCATTTAGTAAGAGAACAATGCAGAACACTATGGCAGGAGTATTTCGACGAAAGATCGAAAGAAAAAGGTATTTGGTATCGCACTGTCCAACCAGAAATAACTAAATATCCATGGATTGATGACAATACTTTGAGCCGGAAAATGTTAGTCACAGCCCTCAGGCTGCGCTCTGCACACATTCCTTCAAAGAAGTTCGCATTTTTAATGAAGAAAGTTTCATCTCCCAATTGTATTGAATGTGGGATTGTCGAGGATTTGCAGCATATCTTGACGGAGTGTGTGCGGAATGAAAGTTATAGACGGTCATGCTTCAATCCAGCAAGGTTGATGGCGGTCGGATACTGCAACAGTATCCTAGCGAGTCCTATGTCAGATCAGGCAATTAAATTGTATAGACTAGCAGAATTAGCCCTATTATAAGTAGTTAGTAAGTCTATTTTGTATTATGTAACAATTGGGCGATGTGGTCGCTCAGCGACAAAGCCCATAAAATAAATAAAAAAAAAAAAAAAACATTTGACTAATAATATATAAAAGGGATAGGGGGAGTTTTAGGCAACGTTTTCAAGCTCCGAACGCCTGCGATATTGCCTAACGACTGTTATCCTAAGACTAAACTAAACGAAGGTTTAATGTTCCCACAGAAGCAAAGAAGCGTTTATTGACAGTTCAAAATGTAACTGTCACTAACACATCAAAAAGACAGCAGCAAGGTTTGCTTAATCTAAGTGAAAAGTTACGAACGGCCGAGCTAACCTCGCTGACGCTTTATTTTTATTTACAAAACCTAATGCAATATAAAGGTTTATTCCACAGCTTCCAAATGTGACCAAGATAAACATCATAAAAATACCCTTTAAAAGTATAAAACCAGCAAATTCCATTTAATTAACAAACATACTTTCTTGACATTTATTAACAGCACATTAAAAGAATCCACAAGTTTTTATTATTTTAAATAATTTCTCAATAACATTAACATAAATTAAATTAAAAAAACGACGAAAGTACCAGGCGAGCATAAAACAAAAGGGTCTGAAGGCATAAATCAGAATGCGACCGTTTTTGAGCAGGAAGCGGTCGATCATGCCCCTTTTGATTCACTAGACACACAATGTGCTGCGGTAAATTTCGGTTAGTGGGCTATTAAACCAGTGGAATTGAGCAAATGTGATAAGCACCTATATCATTAACCTGTCTTAATTAACGATTATCACATTAATATTATAAATGATTATTAATTACAAATACGGGATTACTCACGTAATATTTATCGGATAGGTCCGACTATAGTTTCGACCACATTCAGTGGCCTTTTTCAAGGAGTGTTCGGGACGCCCTCGTCGATGACATCTCGCCTAGCCTAGCACTGAACACAGTGCTAGGCTAGGTGAGTGAAAACCACGTTAGTTTTTATAACAAAATTATAAATGATGTTGTCATAAAAATATGTAAAGGTATGTCTGTTTCGAGTGATGGATGGATTTAAAATTTAAGTTCTCATCAAGAGAAGAAGAAGACTTCTCTTTCACGGAAAACATGAAAACGATTTTGCTGATTTTTTTAACGTAAGTAGATGATGATCTGAATGATATACATATACATTATTTTCAGAGTGGTACTCGTAGCAACTATTCCCTTTCACAAGTTGATCCCGCAAAGTTAAAACAAAAAAACACATGCACTACCTTAATGTGTTGTGTCATGATATATCCATCTAAGGTATGGCAACACTACGACATCCTCTAAGGTGTCCATTTCATGTAGTTGCCTCGTAACAATCGCAATCCTCACTTTAAATATTCTAATTAATTTACTATAATTAAAAAAAATACATTGATCTACAATAAAATTATCACACTAGTCCAAAAACAAATGTT
Organism: Selenia dentaria; assembly: GCA_917880725.1. Lineage (NCBI taxonomy): Eukaryota > Metazoa > Arthropoda > Insecta > Lepidoptera > Geometridae > Selenia > Selenia dentaria. Next base: position 2,122,483 of record OU862885.1, on the reverse strand, counting down.
GCATAGGTAAATGTTTGATACAAAAACATATTTTACAGAGCGAAGTACGAAATAGTGTTATTTTAAAAAAGCATCGTAATACTCGCTATAGTTTCACCGTCGTTCCCGAAACTCCATTATGTCTTCTTTACACTATCACAATAATTTTCATTCACATACAATATTAAAAAAGAAAACTATGATATTTATTCAATTTATCGTAAACTTAATGGCCCCACATTGTTCTGTTCCACATAATAGGCAAAAACACAAAAACAAGCAAACGTCATACATTTCGTTTGTAAAAACAATCGAGGGGGTTTAAAAGTGAGAACCCTTCCATTCGCCATCGCATGCATAGATTTCTGATAACGTTGCGACACATCAAAATGTATTCTACAAATAAATAATCGGAAGACATTATTTGCCATAATGATAATACAATACAAAGTCATGTTTGAGTGATGATAGCTCAAGCGGGTGAGAGTTAGTTGATGATGAAACTCCTTGATGAAGGGCTTGATCTTTGGGTAATTTTTTTTTTTTGGGTTCGTAATAACTGTGAGCATAGCATAGTGCATCCTTCGATCGCTGACGATGCTTTAGTGGAGGCTAGACTTCAAAGCCTCGAACATAGACGCAAAGTTGCCAGCTTAGCAGCGTTTTCCAGGATTCACTTCGGAGAATATGCGGTCGATCTCCGCAATCTTATTCCCTCATCTCCTTTCTTTCATTGGACAACAAGAGTCACAGGAACAAGGCATTACTTACATGGTCGATATTACAAAAATACGCACGAAGCGCTTCAAATCAAGCCTCATAATGTATAAAACACGGAAGCGATCAGTTGAACAATGCCACTAGGACACACCCATCCAACTCCTGACCGCAGCAAGCGTCGCTTAACTTGTTGGTCGGTTAAGATCGCCAAGTCAAGCTCCCAACTCCTGACCGCAGCAAGCGTCGCTTAACTTGTTGGTCGGTTAAGATCGCCAAGTCAAGCTCCGCTACGAGCGCTTCAAGTCTTATAGATGCTAAAATTAATGCATAAAGTGGAAATACCGACAAAATAAGCGTAGAGGAGTCTATACGAAATTGTTAACTATTTAGAAACACTGTTCCTTCTACAAACCGCAAAGTAAGGACAAAACGGGGCCATAACCCATAACGGGTAATTCTGATATGGACAAATATGCCAGTTCAATGCAAAATACGGCGTATAAGGTATCTGGGTACTATCATAGGACTTAGTTGCTTGACATTCGCATCGCAGAGGGCAGTAGGGTTAATTGAATCACATGCACATCGAACATGCAAATGTAAGGTACAGTACAAGGTAGGACGCATGCAAATTAGCCACTTATCTACAGTTCCGTTTTAAAGGTCATATGCGTACCTAACTTTAACTATAATAAGTACAGAGGTGTTGTATTTTTTTTTCCACACACTTGCTAGTAAAGTGAGTCTTATTTATATTATATAACAACAAAAAGGTTTTTTGCCGCTACACATCCATAAACAATCTTGGAATAAATAAATGTGTACGTCCTTAATTAAGTCAATCAAACATTTATTGTTACCAAATAATTCATAAATTAATGCTTGGTCATCGCATCACGCGAACGGATTGAACTAATTTCGCTAATTCTTTTTTGTTGTGTTAGTTAATGTTGTCGATTCTGTAAGCATTCTCTTAACTAAAAATCGCTAAATTATGGCAGTACTTATTTCGTTTAGGCTAAAATCCAAATTAGTATTACATTTTCGAATGACACCACTAAAATTTGATATTTTTCTTCAATTGTGGGCATATTTTAGACAGTTTAGTCGTCACGTAACTTGGTGCTCGCTAAACTAACCTTAAATAACCTAAAATTGAATAGAAAAATCCTATTTTTAGAAGTGTAATTCTAAGCGTTAATGATTTTAGATTTTATTGCTAACAGAATAAGGACCACCATAATAAAATTTTAGTTCGGTAGTATAGTTTAGCTTTTTATGAACAAGTGAATTGTCAGGAGAAGGTTCTTATGAAAGTAAAATCAAGAAAAGATTGGTTATGGAGGTTATGTCGTCATATCCGAAGGCCGAGCCTACTACGCAAACCGATGTAGTTTGTTACAAAATATTACAATATTTGCTTTTTTCAATCAAAATTATAATTTTGAAGTATGCTGTATGTTCACTTACATTTGACGCGAAACAATGTTTTTATCGTATTTGCCGCTGTGTAATAATAAAAAGCAATATAAGTTTAGCTTTTTACTCGCAAATGTGTTGAAAAACGTGTGAAACTTGTGAGCCCTGGGGCCTTACTCCCACCTCTTAAAGCAGTCATGTTTCAACCTTACCATTAAATTTGGTACCACCACGTCAATATAGCAAGCTTACAATAATAATGGTATACGATAGACGTCTTGATGACGATAAGTATCAAATATTTCACGCAATTCGCATACTGTTTTCGTGGCTTTTGACACTAAGTTTCATTGTTCCAATGTCAAAATTTTGAAGATCCGTTCAGCCATCTCATAGGGTAGTCATATTGCAACTTTACCATTAAATTTGGTTGACCCTTTTGTGTCGGTAGGACTACGATAGTAAGTATGATTATTGTAAGCTTATTACAAAACGCTCCTGTTTTATGATAGTTTCGTAAAATGTGGGAGTAGGCCCCCTGCTCATTTGTAACAAAATATACCATAATTATGCAATTTAAATAACGACATTTATCTGAATAATGCGATTTCCGGACAGAATTCCCTCGAGCACGGGCTTTAGCGAGTATACCAAATATCTATCCATGATAAAAAGTATGTCCTTTCCCGGACTTTAGGCTAAATCTAAGCCAAGGTTCATCAAATTCCGTTAGTAAAAGGAAAACAACACTCACGTCCGCATTTCTAGTAGTGTGATATTGGGTGGTTTAGCAAGACTTATAACCAGAAATACATATTGTACTAACCCACCTTACAGCCGAGATAAGAGTAGGTAGAAGCAGTTTATGCATAATTTATAAGTATACGTACATAAATAAAATGAATGTCCAAGCACAGCATAACTAAAAGTAGACAAAGTTTCTATAATTAAGTAATTTGATCTTAGTATTTACAAACTTGTTTCAAATTCTCACTTGCCCATAAAGTACCGCCTACACACAGGACATATCTAATGAAGATGTTGCTAGATCTATGTATTAAATATTAATTAAATTATGTTAATAATATATTACAAGATGGGAGTTACATAAATGACATAGAACATCTGATAATAATATTGAAATTTAAAATAATCCCAAAAGTTGAAATTACATTTATCGGAACACATTACAGGAACTAGCCCACTAGTGTTGACATGAGTGACATACAAAACCTTTAACATCCAGTCATTATGTCCATGATTACGTTAGAAAATATTTAAAATCAATAAGTCTGTTAGCGTGCTAAAACTTTGTTTATTATAGATGAAACACGGATATCCAATCTTATACAGATATAAAAATGAACCTCTATTTCTCCTGGTCACGCTATAACGTGAGAACGGCTTCACCGATTTCATTCATCTTTGTTAAATGTTTTCTTATACTTAGTAGAAGGTCCTTACATTAAAAAACCAAGAAGAGATGTGAGGTTATGGCGAGGTCGAATATCGAGCCTACTACGCGAACGAAGTCGCTGGCAGTCGCTAATAACAAAATAAAAACCAACTAGAAGACTATAAATATTGAGGAATCTCTTGAATCCGTACACAGACAGACTCCATTTGGCAAGAACATTAGTTTTTACCACAGATGTTTTTGTAATAAATACTATAATAAATGTAGATATTTTGGTGTTATATATTAATGATTATTGATTATATATACCTATTATATATATTACAAGCGACTGCCCGCGACTTAGTTCAAGTAGTCAGCTTGGCCTTCGGCCTCAGCATATCCTCCTGCTTTTCTTGACTTTTCTTTCTTAAGAACCTTCTCCTGGCAATAATTAACTCAATAAAAAAATAATTAGTGTAATTGTCCATTCACGCGTGCTGCGATGACCAATGGTCATCATCATCTCAGCCTTAGGACGTCCACTGCTGAACATAAGCCTCCCCCATAGGTATAGGACCAGGGGTAATAGAGATTAATTTTTTTATATATTATAATATATAGAGTATATGTATATATTGAAACTTTTATATTTTAACTAATGTTTTAAATATTACTTGAACCTTTCACGCCGCGGATATGTTCATCCTTCGAGAAAAGGGAGTATCGAAAAAAGGAAGTACTTATGCTGAAAATAAACTACAACGTTACATGTACTGAAAGTACTGCACAAGGCTCTACGCAGTCCAGTGCCGAGCATACCCCTATTGTCTAAGAATACATATTTTGTTTTGTTTTATTGACCAACCGAGCGAAGCGCCTCTGCTTTAAGAGGATTGCATAGCTAGTACTTTCCATGCTAAAAGAGAAAACTCTTTTCGACCTCTTAACATTGTCCGATTCCAGTGATTTTTTTTTCATGGAATCATGACATTGTTTACTATGCCCGTACGTTTTGATTTTTTCAGTTTTTTTAAGTATTAAAAAAGGAAATTCATAATACTTTGAAATACTGAAAAAATCAAAACGTACGGGCATAGTGAACAAAGTGATGATTCCATGAAAAAAAAAATCACTGGAATCGGACAATGTTAAGAGGTAGAAAAGAGTTTTATCTTTTAGCATGGAAAGTAATAGCTATGCAATCCTCTTAACTGGCATGACTAATCTGACCGTATGTTAGGTTGTATGTATACGTCTTCCTACAGGTCGCAATTTGACGAAACTTGGTATGCATGTTCTACTATTCAAAATAATTTTTATGTCATTGGCGATTTTTGAGTGGGGGGTAGTTTTTCTAAAAAAGGTTTTCTACGGCGTTATTTACCGGTTATGATAAAATTTGGTTCACATATTAGGTACTTGACTTTAAAAAGGAATTTAGAATATGTGCTTTGGTATATGTCCAGTGGTCAAGTGGCTGCCGAGATGATAGGTTGTTAATTTGGTAATATTCGACATTCTCCAATCGCAGATCGCTCAGACTGTAAAAAACCGCTGATAAGACTGCGCTCGCGAAGTCGAAGAACTACCAGTATAGGTTTTGTAGCAATACATTTTCTTATTTTTTAAATTTATTTAAATAGCGACTCAAAGTAACTGGCAGCACATAGATAAAAAGCATGTATAACCGATAATATAATTAAAGTTCCAGTGAATATGTGTAGCAGTAGGTAGAGCAAAGAACTCAGAGTAAACACGAGGTAGGTAGAGTAGGTATATAAGGTATGTAGAGACATTTGCAGCAGGTAGAGCGAGCTCATTAGCAACGTTATCGGCGACGGAGCCGCGGGCGCGGTGCATAACATTATACGATGCATTAGCGAGGCTTGGAGGGTTACATGTCGTCTGTTGTATTGAAACGAGACTTACTAGCTTTGACAATCATATTTGTATGGTCTCGCTTTTACGAGAGGATTAAAATATACTGACTAAAAATTTGTGCAGTATCACGGCCGGTGCATATAATCTATCAATCCACAGCTTTCCTTACTACCGATAGAAATGTTTACATAACGCACCGACGTTTGTAAGTACGACTGTAGGTCCGTCTGACACTTAAGTTAGAAGTATGTGTAAGAATCGCAGGCATTAAAAATGTACTGTGTACTACATACCATTTAAATTGCTAAAAATATATGTCTCTCATATCCATATAGGTAATACCCAGAAATTATTCTTCAATTCCATGTATTCTTACAACTTCTATACGTTTCTGTTATAAGTCTTTACCTAGGCAACGATTAACTACTACGACGAAAAGTACTTCATGAATAAATTAGCCGTAAATATTAACAGGTTTTTAACGCCATGTTAGATGCCCAGCATTGCAATCGCCATTGAGGACAGATGCGCTCTCAGGCCAGTCGCGATATCGACGCGCGGCGACTTCAAACGCGGCTATACTGCTGCGTGTAAACGCACCTTTATGTATATTTACGCTAAAATACACGTACAGTTGAGATATTTCATCGGCTGTCTGATAAGAGTTGAAAATAAGAGTGGATTTGCATGTACAGTGCAGTGTGCAATTCAATATTGTTGTACTTTTGTTGTGATAACTGAGTTTATGTGGTTACTTCAGAATGTTTCTTGTATAAAGTTGTCTGATTATGAGAGTAGGTACTGTACTACTAGGATAGTAGATGCTTTTAAGTAGATACATAGTATTAAATTAATATAAAGATGTACGAAGAGAAGTAACTTAAAGGACAAGAATAGCAATTACCTATGGTTGAATAAAACTAGAAGAAACTAAAAGTATGTTACCTAAATAATTTATTTAAAAATGCTAAACGTAAGGATATATATATGCTAGTGGTCAATGTCTATTACATAAAAATAAATAGCACTAGCGTCAAGATACAGAGAGAAAATCGAGAATCACGTTTGTATAGAGGAAGATGAAAATGAAATGAAATGAAATGAATTGAAAATATATTTATTTGTAACAGCAACATTGCTAAATATAAAACAAAGTAAAAGACAAAAGTAATCAAGAAAAATAACAATGTCAAATGTTACAAATCGGTCCCAACTCAGCATTGCTAGTTCTAAGCCAGCGCTGACGAAGACGTTCTAACTGGAAACTCATCTTGGGGCAATTATATTGCAATCGAACTGCAGCTGAACAGTGATTTTACGTTTTCTTATTTGGCTATTAGAAAACATTCCAGCTGCAGTCATGTTTCTATTGACGACAGCGATCGAATAATATTTTATATTCTGTTAACTCGACAGGATCATGAACGAGGCTACTTATATTCAAATACGGTAGCGTTTAATATATATTATGTGATATAAAGTAGTGTTTAAGATAAAGTTACGTTCCAATTTGTGTAGGTATAGAAATACTAGAATGGCTTTTTGGGTAATGTACAAACGACAACCGGAGTCGAACTGCAATTGCAGAGGGATAGATTGTTCAACGTTGTGAAATAATAGAATTGAACTCCTGTGGTCTTTTAACAATCGGCACACTATATAGTTGGAACTCGTCGAAAATTACTGCATTTCCAGCTACATCAAAATATTCTATTCTAAACACGGTCGAACTCAGAACAGCAAAATAATTCACGTTTAAGTTACAAAAAGTTACAAACCCCAGATAACACATTTCCAAGGAATTATTTTGGTATCATAAAAGCAAATACAGTCAAACTTAACGACCGCATGATAAATACCTTTACAAATCGCGGCAGTACCATTAAATTAAAATCATTCCGACATCATCATTATCCCAAAAAAATCAATATTCCACAGGACTTTTGGCCTCAGGCCTTCGTCCGAGCTGCATCGTGTTGTATAATGGCGTTAGGCTAGTTATGCACTGAGTAAAATGACGCTCAATACTTCTTACTAACGTACTTCGTAGGCTTACTATTATGACGCTGACATGAGTAGCTGATGCGTACAAAAACAATTACACTTGTGTCAGTATAGTTCGAAAGATTTAGTTATTTGATATTTTATTTATTTTTATTTAATTTTCCTGATATTAGATAAAATTTATGTTATCTATGGAAATCTTTATTATACTCGTAAATCCGTCCTCATACGACGGTTGAAATCAAATAGAGAGCTAAAATTCAATGCTCGGACCTCGTGCCTCGGTGGCCTAGTGGTCGTCGGAAGACGCGAGCTCCAATTCCGTCTGAGGGTGGAATTTTTCTCCCCAAAACTGCAATGTTTGGTATCGCGAAGCAAGCGCTAGGTGCTATGAAAAAATCATATAAAAACTTTGATCTGATTCGATACAATAGCATAACTATAGATTGTTGAGATGCCATTCAGGCTCTAAGAGTTAAGGGGCGAGAATATTTGCTCTTGCTTCATTTTTAGTGACTAATGAACACAATCCATGAAAAGAAAATTCTACGCTGGCGTCGAATATTTCTTTATCGAAATGTTTTTTTTTAAATATTTGTAATGAAAGTTCATTATATATTGTTGGGTGTTATACAAAATCAAAAAATTAAACTCTACATGAGAATGTCAGAGATTTTCTTATTTTTATTTTAGACTAGTTTTTCGTAGGTTACTATTAAGAAAATCTACCAATGTCTATATAGGAAATAATAGTCTAAATAGTTTTATATCAAAACCGTCGTAGCTTACATACGACTCACAGAAATAGAGACAAGGTCAAACTTTGAAAGCGACCACAAATATTATAACTTATATTTTTTAACCAAATAATACTTTTAGTATTTGACTCTCAGTGTACCCAACACCCGGGTTTGTTTACACAGCGCCACAGAATAAGCGTGAGACGGTGCGAGATACGGACTTGTAATTAATATAGGATGATTTGCTCTCAGCGCCGCACGATTTATAGTACAGCAAGCTAATTATAGCTATACTTACAGATGAAAGTGGAGAAATTAGCTTCATAACTATTATTATATAAAATATATTTTATCAAATGTACAGGTATAGGTTTAAGGTGCTGCAAGAGCAAAATTATTATAATAGGTATTTGAGGGTGCGAAGCACTAGCCGCGACAGGAACAAGCCTGCGTCTGTAAACACGATGACTTTTTCGCAGTTTTAATTAGTTCAAAAATAAAAGAAGCCACAATGGTTAAAAAATATAGATAGTTCTTTCATTTAATTAATTGCTTTTTCTGATAACAAAAAATGTTAAGTAGTCGATAAAAATATTGAGAAATGCGATACGAAAGATTTTTTCCTGTAATTTTATTTGCATTTTTTTTCTTTAAGAAATGCTGCTGTAGATCCAAATGCACTAAAAACAGCTGAACGCTGTACAGCTGCATTGTGCTTTGCTGCACTAAAACTAAAGGCTTTACAACAGCATTTTTATATATTTTTTCCAACCATTATACTGTTTAAAGCATTTTAAAGGTTTTGAAATGCCAATATAAAGCGTTAAGATGCTCTGTGAACTTGTATAAGAGTTTATACGGGCATTAAGTTCTACATAAGTTTACCATTCGTTTGTTAAAATGCTTTCTGTGTTACTTGGGAGGTGTGCAATATTATTATGTAAGTTTTTTTCTCTCAAACTATGCACTATATTTTTTAAGTGTGTATTAGTAAGTAGTATGTCTAACTTAACTGTGCGACAACAAACGTAGCGTTTACGGATCTTTGGCTTTGGGCAGCGCTTTAGGAGCTTTTTGCGTTCCGATGACATTTGTAGGAAGTTTTCCGAGTCCGGTACGCCACGGTCCACGCCATTTAATTTTACAGTAGATACAAAGGAATCTAAACACAGTCGAGAATTTCGCCTTAGCGGTAGAGTGAACAGTGTCTTGCACAAGAGCTAAGTAGTAAGTCGCATTTTCTGGACTCTTATGATTTGCAAGCCTATGTACGCCAACATACTGCACACAGAGTCCTCCCGCAGAGTAAATATATACGGTAAATTATGATAATGGTTTAAGCAGTAGGTACTAAATGTATACATTTCTGTTCATAGTAATAAATACTTGATTAATGGGTGTTACGATTTTTTTTATTTTCTACACAAAAAAGGCCTACTACCGTTTCTCATAAAAACCATCCAAAAAAACTAACAAAAAATTTGCGAGTTCTTAACCCGTATCAGCCAGGTCGGCAGGAGTCAACAACCTGCGTCCGTCAGTCGGTCCGTAGGGCCATCACTCAGCGTGTTTATTTTTCAATTTAACCCGTCAGTGGCGAGGGCCGGGCGGGCCCCGCTGAGTTAGGGCCGCCACACACGGCGACGGCAAATTATGCGAGCGGGTAACGCCCTAGTGTATGCAGAGGTTGCGCTGCACGCTGTAACTCTAAGTTTACAGCTGGCTTTTAATTCGTTATATTGAAAATAATTATAACGACATCATAATTAATTAGAGAATATAAGTTTCATTATTGCAGCTTCATCGTTTGGTTATATAATGAAACTGAATAAATAGTTTTCAAAAAGTAAACTAGCAAATATACTTATTAATTCGTGTTTTAATCTTATTATACTGAAAACTTGTTTGTTTCTTCTAGCATGAATAATAAACAATTAATATTATATGCTATGGCATTTAAATTCTAGTAAAAGTAAATAATAATTGGAAAATAAAGGTTTAACAATACATCATAAATATGTTATTCTAGTTCAAAGACCTGTAGTTTATTTTGTGATCAAAAATTTAAGTTCATATAGAAATATCTTTAAAATATACCAAAAAATATATAACAACGCGCCAAAATCTCGTACGAGGCAACCCTACTAACAAGGCGCTCATACGATAATACGAGGCGTCGAGAACCTACAATTAGGCGCGGTCCAACAAGACAACCACTCTCGCTGCTAATACGCACTTTACCAACTAGCAATACGCTTTCCAAGCAGACCAATCAGCAATTCGTGCAAGTTTCAACTTTACACACAGGTAATATGGTCTTAGAGACTGCACGCAGCTTTTGAAGGGTTAGGACAACACTATGAATCTTTGCAAAATTATTATTGCACGCAGTTTCGACTCTATTGTTAGTAATTAAAGATACATTTTCATGTTTGGAGTTTTAGTATAATTTGGTGGGAAAGGTATGGGAAAATGGTTGTTTATAGTTTATTGGCACAGTGCAAGGCCTCAATGAGTTATGGTATCATACATTTCGAGAAAAATTATGGGTGAAAATTGATTTTAGGACAATTTGCTGGTTGAAAGTTTAAAAGGATGGCGGAGAAACTCATAAATATGGACATGTAATAATAAGAAATGTCATAGTATTTTATTATACAAATGCGTCAAGAGTCTTCGACCAATGTGTGTTACCAATGATGACTTATGGCACTGAAACGTGGTCTCTTACTATGGGCCTCATAGATAAGCTCAAAGTCACACAACGAGCTATGGAGAGGGCTATGCTCGGGGTTTCTCTACGTGATCGAATCAGAAATTGAGGAGATCCGTAGAAGAACGAAAGTCACCGACATAGCTCAGAAGATTAGCCAGTTGAAGTGGCAGTGGGCAGGGCACATAGCACGCAGAACAGATGGCCGATGGGGCCGAAAGGTTCTAGAGTGGAGACCACGGTTACCGGCAAGCGCAGCGTAGGTCGTCCACCGACACGGTGGACAGACGACCTGAGGAAGGTCGCAGGACGACGTTGGATGCAGGCCGCTTCCAACCGGTCCTTTTGGAAAATCATGGGGGAGGCATATGTTCAGCAGTGGACGTCCTACGGCTGAGATGATGATGATACAAATGCGATGTAAGAATATACTATAAAACACTATGGTTAGAGATTTTGCGATCATTACTAGCTCTACTATAACTTACTTGGCAAAACGACAGGAAGATATTTTGAAATCGGACTTCAAATCTTGTAAGTAATATTTTATTCCATAATTAAATATGTAAATAACTGAATAAAGTAATAAATAACTACATCAAAAGTGTATATATTTTTAAATATAGACATCATAGATTAGATTTTGCTTCAACTATTACCACCTAAATGTTTCTTTTGATAAATAAATTTCTTAGTCTTACTTGGTGGGTACCACCCCTGTGCTAGATATTTTGCCTAGAACTGTTTAGATTAGCACAGCCCAAGTGTTATTGCTGAGGGAATGAACGTAAAGAATTAATTATAAATTAAGACTCTGGGTACCACTGTAACTAACACGGGAACGTTAATATTATACGAGTATAAAAAAAAATTACGAATCAAAGTTAGCATGTAGCGTTAAAATAATCAATTGAAAATAGGTAAGAGCACTCGAAAACATCCCCCCCCCCCCTTCTAGGTTTACTCTTGTCAGATAAAATAGTCCTTGCTTATATATAATTGTGTCTAGCACACTACAAAATTTACTAAATGATAAGTACAAATTGAAAAATTTAATACCGACTTTCATTCTATCCAGTTATTGGAGTGTAACTTAAAAACTACAGGACCGAATTTGATGAAATTTAAATGGGACCACGTCACGTGGGAAGCACCAGCTCTCAAACAAAAATAATTTTGAGAATCGGTCCACCCTATCGAAAGATTATGAGGTATCAAACATTTAGAAAAATACAGTCAAATTGAGTACCTCCTCCTTTTTGGAAGTCGGTAGATAATGTGTGGATTTCTTCAAAGATTGACGTTTTAATTAGAAATTTTAGAACCAATAATAATGGCGCAGCCGGTAGGATAATAACCTATAATTTCATAGGAACGTTACAGCTAGCTCACCGGTGTTAGTTTAGTATTCTCATTAAAGTATTACCTGGAATGCTCTACTTCTAGAGCAATTTACAGTGATGAGACCCCACATGAGGACCACACAAGAGGAAGGCGGTAGCGGACAGTACTCTATAGTTAGCGCTCCATCGCCTCAAGCGGAGCCCTGTCTATAGTCAATAGTCTGCAGCCTCGTTTGGTGAGAATTTAATTGGAGGCTACGATCAAAAGTAGAGTTGATTTGTAGAGCTTGTTGTCAAGTATGTAAATTGTTTTGATAGGTTGTGGTTAAACAAATATTTATATGGTAAATTAGACTGCGTTATTTGTTTTGGAGACAAACTTTTCATATTTAAGTACAACAGTTACACAAAATTTCTTTTACTTAAAGTTTGGATTTTCAGAGGCAGAGATTAAACCTGAGAACAACTTGATTATTTGTTTGTAAATTTGCGTAAGAGATTAAAAAAGAAAGGATTAAATCACGTATATTATATATTATATTTTGTTTCGAGCCTAACGTTTCGAACACTTTTCAGTGAACGTGGTTACGGGTAGACTAGATGACAGTAGTCTGTTGTGGAGTTAAATTAGTAAGAGTTAAATTGAAAAAAAAAAAATATAAAAATAAATAGTTTTTATGTACCGCCTTATACTACACTTATATTACACTATCATAATTCAATCAAAACATTCCCGACGCACGCAGTTGTCACTCACGGTGATGTCCTGTCCACAGGTTTTGCAGTGATGTGATGGGTTTGGTATTTGCATAGCTTGATTTCGGGATCCCAAGCAGGTGACACTTGCCAACCGTTATCTCTATTGATATTAGTAGGGCTATTATGTTACATTTACTTACAAATGTTGATTGAAAACGAAAAACTTGGCGGCTCTATGTTACTTTTGCCAGCTCCAGTCATCAACTTACAAACATTTTGCTTGCTGGAGTTGACATAGAGCCGCCATTTTTCAATATTTTCATCAACATTTGTTAGCAACTGAAATACATAATAGCCCAGTAGAAAAGATATTTCTTAAATTTCAATGGCCTTTCTTAATAATTTTTTTTTATATGATAAAATCAAGAGGAGTAATACTCAGTGGAGTGTACCCTATACAAGACAAGCTGCCTTCAACACATCTGCTCATAGTACACACTAATTGTAGATATATACCAAGCAAAAAAATAATTATCAAAGTAATACTAACGCCTTCTTAGCAGGGCTAAACTTTGCAATTTATAAATAAAAATTACATGTTCCTCGGATGAAATTGAGACCTGACATTCAGACATTCTGTGTCGGAAGACGCGGGTTCGAATCCCTCGGACGGTAAATAGTTTATCGACGTGACAAGTTCTTCGTGGATGTGCCCGACGCCCGTGCTCGCACTGTAGTTCTCACTTTTTGTTAGTTCCATAATAGTTCTCTGGAGATATGTCGATAACTGTAAAACATATTGACAATAAAATTGATTTGACAACAAATCTATTTCCACTTTCATGAACTTTCAAATGTATGTTCATTCAACAACTCATCGGCCGTGCGGACCCCCGGACGCGATCTCACCGATTATCATGATCGTGATTAAAGCTCTCGTGATAATTACCATGCTTGGACACAAGCAGTTATTAAACCTGAACGTACCAGATAATTCGTTCGGACGAGTGATTCTTGCATTATTTACAGTATAAATAGCTTACAACTTTTGTTTGATTTAAATAAATAAGCAAACTCTACAAAATAGACAACCGTTTCACTTATAGTTTCCGGATATTATAGGGGTGGCAATTAACGCAGCTTACAGCTGCATTTGGTCATCGCTTCTCGATTCTATCTCTCCGGTATCCATCAAGCGAGAGGGAACTCATTTTTTTTCTACCGACTTCCAAAAAAAAAGGAGGTACTCAATTCGATTGTAGTTTTTTTTAATGTATGTTACCTCATAACTTTCGATAGGGTGAAGCGATTCTTAAAATTCTTTTTTTGTTTGAAAGCTGGTGCTTACCGCATGGTCCCATTTTATCAAATTCGGTCCAGTAGTTTTTAAGTTACACTCCAATAACTGAATAGAATGGAAGTCGGTATTAAATTTTTCAAATTGTACTTGTTTATATTATTTTAATATTTCTACCCACATACTCCAGTGCCCATGCTATTTTTTTAAATTTACTTAACTAATTAATTAACTATTTAAATATACATCTTTGCATACAATGAGGGAACATATACTAAACTTAACATTATATTCGTATAAGAAGTAAAATAACAGAAAAACAAAACCAAAACTCTCTTTGGAAACTCACTTAGAACCATTATAAAAAAAATGCAAATGAATAAAAAAGCAGGTCTCTGCTACAGCATAATTTTTAAAGTAGATCCGAAACTGCAACAGTTATGGCCGGCTGCATAACTTAACATCGGATGATCTATTTCCCCGTCTCACGATATGATGCCACAATGTGTCCATCACCCTGAGACATGCGAGTCTTTAAGTCTTGATCGTCCAGTTATTTCACTTAGTGCCCTTCATGACACCCGAGGCCGATTCTACGAGTACTAATTACATTGCAATCGTACCGTAGCTGAACGGCAACTTTTAGCGTTTTCTTATTATGCTATTGAACAACAGTCCATCTGCAGTTACGTTTCTATTGACGCCAGCGATCGATCAAAACTTTATACTCTGCTAACTCGATAGATCATGAACGCGTTGTTAACTCATATTCATATATAGTAGTGTCAATTATATATTTATTAAAAAGTAGCGTTATGTTTATGTGACGCTACAATCCAATTTGTCTACAGAAATAGTAGAATGGCTTTTTGCCAAAGTATCGACGACAACAGGAGTTGTACTGCAGTTGCAGCGGGATAGATCGTTGAACGTTGTGAAATAACAGGCCTCCTGCACACTGTATCACGACTGAACATCCCGCTCTACAGTAGTACCAATCAAGACTGCCTCGTGCACAAAAGGCCTTTCATTTCATCCAGTAAGTCGGACTTTCTCGCTTCTTAAGGTTCCCTTGAGGAGGCCTACTACCAAAATCAAACTACAAAGTTTCGTTTGACAGTATTCACGATAAATAAAATATTTATGAAGAAAATAAAATGAAATAAAAATAAATTAAATTTCTACTGTGAAAGTGAAAAACCACAAATATAGTGCATGATGGGTTATGAAATGCATTGACAGATAGTGATTAGTGTTTCATGTTATAGTGATGGTGATATATGAAATCTAAACATCATAATATGTATTTTCTTGAAGTAAAATTTTGTGCAAGGGCGTAGGCCGTCTTTAAGATTCCTTTTTACAAGTACAATTTGAAAAATTTAATACCGAGTCCAATCTATTCAGTTATTGGAGTGTATCTCAAAAATTACTTGACCGAATTTGATGAAATTTAAATGGGACCACGGGAAGCACCACTTTTCAAACTAAAAAGAGAATTTTGAGAATCGGTTCACTCTACCGAAAATTATGAGGTAACAAACATAAAAAAATACAGTCGAATTGAGTACCTCCTCCTTTTTGGAAATCGATAGACAAATACTGTCCAGGGTGATAAAATGTAATGACAGGTTTTTTTCATAATGATTATATATATTTTTTCGGTGGTAGTGCCACGTGTGCCATGTGATAACCCCACAGTCGAATGGGCCAGCACGACTGGGGAAGTACCACATCGACGTGAAGTAACATAGCTTGCTATTGCGTTTCGTCGGTTTGTGGGAGGTTCCGGAGGCCCGATTTCCCCCTTCCCCATTCTCTATTTTTTCTTATTCAAATATCATCAAATTCGGTCCAGTAGTTTTTGAGTTGCACCCCAACTGCAAACTGAATAGAATGGAAGTCTGTATTACATTTTTCAAATTCTACTTGTGTTTTTACACTTTTAGAGTAGATCTAGAATTCCGTGAAACGAAACTTCTTAGTTCGTTTTGGGAGTATAGACCCTGGACAGCGGACGCGGAGGCTCGGAGTACAGAAAAAAATATACAATTGTCACCTTTGGAAGTCAGATCATTGCATTTTCGGACAATGATTCCCCGCACTCCATACAAACGTAACGCACAATGCATTGCGATGCTTTGCCAAAATAGAGACGTCTGTCACAAACACGCCACCGGTGCCAAGGAATGTTAAAACGGTCGCCTTAATTAGCAACCACCAGTTAAGTGGTCACATTTGTTTAGCTGTAATATGTAATGACGACGGCCACAACGACTGTTTAACGTCTACAGAAAAAAAACGGTTTGTTGTGGTATTGTGGTGGCTTGTTATGATGGGTCGTTTCTACTCAAGTGGTTTAAAAAAGCAAGTTCTTTTTTCGTTTTGCAAATAAGTACGTAATTTAATGAATATCGGAAATTATCCATTTATCTTGTGAAACTAATTTACAATGGTGGATCCTCATTACGAATACGAGTTATACTTTCATAAGCCTTTTAAAATCGTAAAACTGTTGTCGAAAAATATATGTAATGACAACGAACAGAACGACGACGTCTACAGAAAAATTGTTTGTTTGTTATGATGACTCTTTTCTACTCAAGTGTTGTAAATTTTGTTTTCCGTTTTGCAATTACGAGTATGCGAAAGCTTGACGGCGAAGCTAAGGGCTAGATAACTTTGATTGCTTATTTTATTCCTGTCTAACTCTTGTGTAATGTTATACCTGTTAAATTTTTAAACTGATAATAATGTGCCTGATATAAGATACAAGTTATATAGTACATGATAAAGAATTTAACAAAACTCTGAAACTACTTGCATTTGCCTTGTTAAACTAGTTAACATTGATGGACGCTGATTACGTATACAAATTAAATTTTCATAACCCTTTTAAACATTTAAAAACTTGTTGTTGATAAATATATAATATGTATATATATAAATATAAAGCACCTGATATGCTACGCAAATCATATTTCCATATCCGAACTATCTATAGCTATATAAAACATTTTAATTTTTAATTTTCCGGACTAGGTCAAACCACCACCTTAAATAATAAAATAATTTTATGGTGAGCCCGGGGAGTGGGGAGTGGGGAGTGCTAGATGAATAGATAGTGCTCAAAGGGGAGTACAGCTCTTACATTCTCTATTTTGTTATACCGCCATTATTTGTCCTGATGTTAAGGGATGTATGGCGTCTATAACATAGCCTTTTATTTCCTTTCTAGATATTGACATCGAAGTCTATATTAGTCTATATTAATGGAACAAGCAATACCTAATTGGTCCCATATATTTTCTACCGACTTCCAAAAAAAGGAGGAGATACTCAATTCAGCGGTTTTTTTATGTTTGTTACTTCATAACTTTTGATAGGGTAAACCGATTTTCAAATTTGTTTGAAAGCTGCTGCTACCCGTGTGGTCCCATTCAAATTTTATCAAATGCGATTCAGTGGTTGTTTTGAGTTACACTCCAATAACTTAATAGAATGGAAGTCGATTTTTTTTAAAAATTGTACTTGTTATATTAATTTCAACCTAACACCTAAAAGTAAAAGTAAAAAGGCCTTTTAGTCAACTGCACAAATATTTCGTTCGTGAAATTTTTTTATCGACTATTTTTGAATCTGACTAAATGATCAAACCGACACCTACTACGATTTAATTAGAAAAAGTGCCATGAATGGCAGAGGACAACAAGTGATTGTTATTTTCTTGAGTTACGGAACCCTAAAATGAGTGAAAAGTTGACAATGTTATGATCACTCATAACGTAATGAATGTATTTTTATCTCAATGGCTACTATAAAAAGGAACATGGTCTAGGGAGAGTTTTTCTGAACGTTTCTTACCGCAGTAAGTTGTTTGAATAACGCAAGACTTACCTTACTGAAGATTATTTCAGCTGAACTCTGCAGGTATCGAGTAGAAACTTACCTGAAAAATAGAAACAACACGTGAGTCAATTATTTTAGAGTAATTTTAATATTCTTAAGTGAGAGCACCGTTTATCACATTAATCTATGTTAAAGCGGGGACATTGCATTTTGTGTTGTTGGGCAATACAACGTTGCAAAAATATGTTTTAGAAATACTACTATACTAGAAAGATACTTATACTTTAGAAAGGTACTTACGAGTAGTGAGATGACTTGTAGCGTGATAAAAAAATAACAGACAAAAGAAAGAATACACAAACTTGTATAAAAAGTGTAATGATAATGAATGAAGCAAAGGAGAACGTCAGGTTCGGGAAAAATATATTTAAACTTTTGTAATCATCTTTAAGGCGCGGTCCAATCCTAATTTTAAAACAATTTTCGATGCTTTACATAAGGTTGAGAATTACTTACCAGAATGGACGACGTAATGCGAAAATTGAATTGAATACGTGCTAATACTTTTTATATTTATTTCGTACAATCAAATGATTAAATTTTAATGATAAAGGAGTCCATAGGTCACTAGTAAATTTCATTGGAAATTCGAATATGATACATTCATTGAAATATATTTGCCCATAATTGAATAAAAATGCTTTTTCCCACGAAGAAAAATTGCAAAAGTTAGGGAATGTTGCCGATTTTTTCTATCGAGCCAAGATTGCTCAATAGTGTATTGGCTCCCATACTTCATAAGGACGTATGTTCAATTTACAATCTGTTGTTCAATATGTTAATATAGCATCCATAGGTACTCTCTACCATGACATATTAGTTATTTATATCAGACAATAAATTCTTGAGAATGGGAATGATCTTTCTATCCATGTTTTTCTCATCAAAATAGATGACAATATAGCTTTACACCAAAACGATAAACATGACTATATTTTCCAGTTCCAGAACATATCAGTCCAATTCGTGATATTTTACGACGACAATTCCACCTCGTAACGTTCAAAAACTTCCTAAACACGAGAATTTCGTGACAATGGCCTTTTGAACTTCACAAAGTTGTAAAAAAGAAGGTTAGTACTTACGTGCTAAATGTGTATGGCGCACGCAACCCGTAACCTACTTTTGAAAAACAATAAATGCAAGCGAAGCCCGCACGTGTTGGCCATCCATTAAAAACGTATCAACATCCGAAAGTAGTTGCCTAAACTAGTTAACCCTTATTTAAATAATCTATCTCTAGATGGTATGCTTTGGTTTGAAATACGACCTTATTCCGAACATGTTATGGCGAGGTATTGAAAGCATTATCAGTATTACAAGAGTACTGCAGAATTGAGATGCAGAAACGAAACTTTATGCAAATTATACTCGTACTACATATTGTTATTATTACTTTATTTTATTTTATTTTAACAATTTTCCGGAAATTAACGGCTAGCTATAATAAAAACACAGAACAGGTTGTACAACTGAAGGCCAGTTAAAAATTTCCACATATAGGAACTGAATACGAATGAACGAGTAGTTTAATACTCGTGAACAACACAAGTTGATGGACAACTGCTACTTAAGTAATAGGTAAATATCATTGTTGGTGCGGTAACACCGCAGTGATAGATTTATTCCTGAAAGCTGTAAGCATACGTGTTATTTTATGACTAATAGGCTTGCACTTGAATACTATATCATTATTAGTTGGCTCCCAGTGACAGCGGGGTACACCGTTAGCTGCTTGTGTGACGTTTTCAATTTTCAGGATCAGTCATCAGTCAGTAGTTTATTCAAAACATTTTTACCATTGATAAAAATAAAGTTAAGAACTCTTAATCGCCACTTACACTACATGTTATTAATTAATAAACTATAAAAATGAATCTCTATTTCCCTTGGTTATCGCATGAACGGATGGAACAATTTCCCTATTTTTTTTGTTAATTATTTTCAGGTGGCGGTTTTTACGGAAAAAAATCAAGAAAACAGGAGGGGTTATGGCGTTGCCGAAGACCGAGCTTACTACGCGAATGAAGTCGCGGGCAGTGGCTAGTAAATGATAAATCTGCCAAACATGATCTGCGGCCCTACTCCCACCTCTTAAAGTAATCATGTTTCAAACTTACCATTAAATTTGGTACCACCACGTTAATATAGCAAGCTTAAAATACTAATGCATTACGATAGACATTTTGATGACGTAGTATCAAATATAACACTCAATTCGCGTACTTTGACGTGACTTTTGACACTAAGTTTCATTGCACCAGTGTTAAATTTTTGAAGATCCGTACTCCCAACGTCATTTTGCCATACATTTTCTTTCACAAAACTTACAAGTACAATCCGGTGTTCAGCTCACCGTTAACTCTATCGATTCGATGGTAAGCTATATAAGCTATACTGTCATTGGGCCAGCCCAATGAGAAGTCCAGACTTCTCCTAGTATTCCTTCAAACTTATAGCAAACCCGAAAGTATTTTGCATCGATTGGCATCTCAGTTTTGCATAACTTCGATTACTGTGACACAGCTCCAGAGAGATAAAGACTTGTGCTCACTGGCACAAATTGCGGCGGACATGAGCCGCCTATGCGTTATTGTTTTTTAATCGTCGCACCCGCCTCTCCGAGCCCTCGCCATCCATCATACCTTGAGTATCCACTTTCTGACTGGTATTTTTTTAATTTTTATTTATTTTTTGTTTTGAAAGATCCGGTTGGTGGGCGCCAGTCGGAAGGTAGATTTCAAAAGATGAGTAAAAATAGTAGCTAGTTAATTCAATCCATATTGCTTATTAATTAAGTTTATAAAGTTCTAATTCATTTGTATTATAATAAGATTGGGGTGTGAGTAGGGGAGGCCTACGGAGGAAAGGGGACTTCCATAAATAAATACTTAGAATATTTTTATAAGTAAAGTAATTGTGGCATTTTAGAGCGCTAAATATCAGTTAAAAAAATATGGGAGTATAAACAAGCGATAACGAAATAAAAGATCTTTTTTTAATTTATTCTATTTTTAAGATTATATTTCTTACGGATATTGCTAATCTTACGAATTATGAGACGTTTATGTTAAAATTGTAAATGCGAAGGTTGGTGAGTGAGTGTGTTTGTTACTCTTCACGCTGAGATGGCTCAACAGATTGGGATTAAATTTGTAATAGAGACAGTATTCACCAAAGATTAACAAATAAGAAGTTATTTTTATTCCGATTAAGCTCCTTCCGATCGCGACAGTCTTATGACATGCGGGTGAAATCGCGGGGTGTAGCTAGTACATTATAAAACAATAGCTTTGGTAATAGGTACATACATAAAAACAATAAAAAAATATTTTGAATAGTTTTATATAATTTTTTTTTATATTTACTCAATATGTGTTTACGAAATCTACCCCCAAAACGTAATCCAGCCGAATTCCCCGCTGCGGGGCGCGGACATTCCTTGGAAAGTCGAAACTAAACTTAAATTAATATCAGTTGGAAGGGTTAATGGTATTCAGACGCCTCATACGAAGCCTTAATGATGTTTGTTTAATATAAATAATGTTACGATATCATCCCGACATCACTATTCGAGCTTTGCGTTTGATCGCTGTCAATGTAATGGTCTTCGTAGAACCAATGTTAAAAAAGCTCTATTCGCTCTCCGCACGGGAATCCTACCTATCATATCCTAAACGTAGACTAGATAGATGAGATCGCAAACATTATTGTGATAAGGTCAAAAACGCCACCTCGTAGCTAGGAAATTGATCATCATCATTATCAGCCGGAATACGTCCACTGCTGAACATAAGCCTCCCCCATAGAACGCCACTTGGACCGGTTACTAGCTTCCTGCATCCAGCGATTCCCCGCGATTTTGACGAGGTCGTCGGTCCACCTATAGCGGGGGGCCGGCCTATACATCGTCTTCCGCGTGGTCGCCACTCGAAACCTTTCTTCCCCATCGGTCATCAGTTCTGCGAGCGATGTGGCCTGCCCAATGCCACTTCAACTTGCTAATTTTGAGAGCTATGTCGGTGACCTTAGTTTTCCTACGGATCTCTTCATTTCGGATTTTATCACGCAGGGAAACCCCAAGCATCAACCAACACATCACTCATTGAGCGACTTTAAGCTTGTTAATGAGGCCCACAGTAAGGGACCACGCCTCAGTGCCATAAGTCACCACTGGCAACACACACTGGTTGAAAACCTTGGTTTTCAGGCTCTGAGGTATTGGGGACGAAAAGATGAACCGAGGCTTCCCGAACGCTGCCCATCCGAGCTGGATTCTTCGTCTAGTGAAATTACCAAGGTGAATTACAATATTAAACCAATGCTGATATATGATTTTGAGGCGGTAATGTGTGTGTACTGGTGCCGACGGTGAGGGTGAGTGTGTAAATTATAATTTATAAAAATTGAGTTCATTACAGTATGAAATTAAACTTCAGTTTTATCTTCAGTTTTATCTTCAGTTTAAACTTCAGACCAAACTGCAGTGACAACGAGAACGAAGGAGTGATGACAGGTGACGATGACATAAATTAAACGAAGTGATACTTGTACAACACCAGGTGATGCTGCTTGCTTATAAAAATGTTCGACGACACACTAACATATACTTATCTTAAACATTTCTCATAACTAATAATACATTGTTTTAAAGATACCAAATGAAGAGAAAGGTAAGTCTATGCTCTTTACACATAATTAAGAGTGACACTTTAGTGAAGCATCAATGCCTTTTTTAAATTATAATAAACATTTAATATTATTCTCTGTATTGCTTAGAGATCTATGAGTCTGTAATTATATAATTTTCGCATTCATTACATACTAGTTGTTGATAAACCCTCAAATTAAGACAGGTATATATATCGCAGTGCCCACGCATCTTGTCAGCTGTTTTAGTTTACCAACAGTCTGAAGAGATGGCGTTAGCAGTATCGCAAGGATAGAAATACGCTCTAATAACCGAGGCACTGATTGGCCAGAGGGCTCGCCTTTTAACGTATGATATCAGATGGGTGGTTTGAAATTATTTACATCCACCTCCAATATTATTATAACACGCATGAGAATGGAAGATTGACGCAAGACAAGTGCCACGGCTCGTTAATATTTTTCGCTATTTATCATGTATATTCTCCTGAAATAACTTTAAGTATATCGAATAACATATACCTACGTGCAGTGTACAATATAGTGTAGCAATCATCAAGGGAGCGACGACACAAAATTATATTTCTACGGATTTTATAACGGTGTCGCCGGCCGGCCACCATCACAGGCAGAGCATACCGAAGAAACGCGAATCTGCTGTAAATCCCGTGTTGAAGGATTTGTGGGTGAACTTGGATGGTCTACAGGTACGTGGGCATATTTATCACTGCAGTGTTGATATATCTGTGTTTTCAGGGGGTTTATCAAACGCCACGGTCAGCCATACTTTTTTAGGTATTGATCTCTTTTAAAATAATCGTACGCAAGTACACACGGTGTAGGCTATTTACACGCCTCACCACACTTATTGATAGTATTAATTACTTACATAAAATATCATAAAAAATGTTTTCGCGGGTCATTAAGAAACTGAATTCAGACTTACTATGTACACACCGTGAGGAAGTGGGAGTGGCGCGACCTAGTTACAGAACATCCCCTTTGCCGTCAGAATGTGAATCGCACAAAGTTAGTCATTTATTCAATTTAGTCATCGTAGACTCACTTATGAATGTCAATTATTCATTACAATGTACTTTTAAGGCTCTACCGCCGCGATCCAAAATTTATAGAGCCTTACGAGAAGAAGCAGCAAGAAACTCTGCGCCATTCTGTTCATAAAGATTTTTACAATGTGTCCACTTAGGTTCTACTATTAAAATGGCAGATAACAACTTGCCAGAAGTATAGCAAGAGAGAAAACTCGATTCACTAGCTAGTTGGTGCAAGAGGTTGTCATAGTTGGTACGCCAACGCAATAATTATTTCGTCTATACAAGAAAAAAGTAACATTACAAAAGTCTCTCATTCCATCGTTACCCCAATCGAGTTCCAACAATTGAATATCCATAATTTACACCGCACCGATCGGCCGGCAGCTAATTGAACTCTAGTAATTGGCCATAACATTCGTGACCGTAAAAGCAGGCGCCATTTTTATAGCGCCGCCATAAAGGCCCGCTCGTTAGACAGGCCCACGGATAATGCAGCAGTCAGTATCGTATTACGCGGGCCACTTTTATGACTCAATGGCCTTGTGAGTTTTGTCAGTGGTAAAACGATTCACTTCCGATGTGTACGGCAACTGCATAATAGGGCGATTTGTTTTGGAATATGTTTGAGAACTTTGGAATGCAATCTTCAATCTTCATAATCATCAGAAGAGCATTCGGCACTGTTGCAAGCGCCAAGAATATCGGAAACTCACGGAAAATATACATGGTAACTATCCGTTGATGATTTGAATATTTCTAATGTTTGTGACCTTTGTTTGAATGTCTGTGATTTCTAATGTTTCTAGTATAAAAAAATTATGTCATGATCATCACCAATTTATAAATTAGATAGTGGTTCAGTGCTGGTCAAAGGTGGGCACAGTAAGTCTTTTCCAGCTATATGCCACTGAGCGGCCTGCTCCCCTTCAGTAAAGAAGGTTAACTAGAGTAAATTGATTTAAGGTGCTGATGAGGTAACATGATGTCGATAAAAATTAGGGTTTTTAAAGCAGTTTATCTCATAAGCAGCGATTAATTTAAAATCACATAAAATAATGTGACATTTCTAAGACTTCATGAAACACATATCATAAAATAGCAATTTTTAATACACATACATTGACGGATTATATTTGTATTTAAGAGAGCATATTATTTTTTATGATTTTTTTACGTTTTTACGAGATGCGCTTGCTTGATTTCAACTAAAGGAAATTGAAGCGCTGAGCTGACAGCGCCTTAATGAACATCTCGAACAGCTTTTGCCAATTGACGATCACCACTCTTCTCTCTCTATCCAATGATTATATTTTACACACTCATACCCCGCACTAGGATTTCCTGTGTTGCGGGAGGCATAGGCACATTACAACATCCAGGAACACACATTTGCCTCATCTTACAAACATTTGTCCTGGCCATTGATCAAACCTGCTGCGCTTTCATGGTTTGAGCAAGCGTGATGACGAAAGCAGCAGCGATCAGTCAACTATTGAGACTTGAGCCTCTGTCACGTAACCCCCATCATCATTGTCAGATTGTAATGTCATCCAGATTGTTTAACCAACTTCAAAAAAGGAGGAGGTTCTGTATTCGACTGTACGTATTTTTTTCATGTAGGGTTTACCGATATCTCCCCCATTTGTGGATCAATTCTCAAAATTCTTTATTTTAAGGAGTATTTTTATACAGCGATATAGATCAATGTTTATGAATATTTGAATGAGTCTTGAGGTGGTCTCATTTAAATTCAAACAAATTCGGTCGAGCTGTTTTTGAGATACACTCCAATAACTGAAAAGTGTTTCTTGCCTAGCTTGATGATATCCTCATTGACGGTGAATGACAAACGATCCCGTAAGTAAGGGTCACTAAAGAGAGTGTAAAACATTTTATCACCAAAAAATAAAAAACGACTTCAACACCAAAAAAGTGTGTAATAACTTGTCGAAGTCCATGTGCACAATATTGTTATAAATAGGCACTTTTGCACACAAGTTATTTCACAGTTTATTAGAGTTGAAGTTGGTTCTATTTATTGGTAAAATAATTACATTTACCAAACATGTCCCAATTCCTAGAAAAGTAGTATGATTTGTAAGAAATCTACTGTACTATTGGCCAAATGTGGCGACCGGTGAGTTTACGGGTTTAATGTAAAAGTAAAGTCTGTCCGAAATAAACATTTCTACAGCAGTCAGTATTGATACTGAGTCCAACTACACAAAACAGCTGCAATAAACATTGAAAAACATCATTACTACGTTACATATTCAGCGCGTTATCGCACGGTTCACCTGATGCCCTCTGTTGACTTTATTGATGAAGTATTTGTATATTACCTTAATTGGCATTAAAACCTGTATTTGGTATCATTCCCGGCGACAGGTGAGTTGCCAAATGTCATCGATATACAATTTGGACCCTAAATTTAATTCCGTCCCTCAACGTAGCAACAGTAAGGAGACATGGTACTGAAAATAATCGAACTGGAGCTACACATCAATCTCATCAGTCTTCATTGGGCTAGGTTAGCTAGGCAATAAATTATTGCGATGAATTACTGTAAGAGTAAGTATTTCCACGCTTCCAAATAATAATGTTTCATACTTTGAAAAACGAGATTGGACATTTCAGTCAACATAATGAAATGAGTGCAACCGGCCGGTTACTTCTATAACGTACGATACGTTTACAATAGTATCCAATTAAAATTACTGCTAGAATTGGTGAAACTTTAGTTACTTCTTTCGTGTAATTAAATTGTGGAATGACAGCGTAGGGAAATGTTTCCTTGCAGCTATGTTACTGATATCTTCAAAGTTGTTATGTATAATGTCACGCTCGAAAGGCCTAACAGGACGAAAGCAGTGTGCAGAAATAAAAAAATGAGCTATGAAACTGAACCAAAGCTCAAGTAAAACCAAACGGTGTATTTGGAAAATCTTTACGGCGTACTACAAGGAAGTGTTCTAGGCCCAATATTGTTTCATATCTTCGAGTTACCGAGATGAACAGACCAGACAATGTACAGGTGTATCGATATACCTAATAATAAAAGAAAAATAACTAATAATAAAAGAAAAATCCACTGAAAGGGGATGCGTTGTATCAAAACATCATAGTAAGCAGTTATATAAATAAGTAAGTATATAAATTATAATAATCAACGAACTTGTTGACAATATATTTTTTTAGGGATTTTAGGGGACTAGATACATTTTTCAATTGGAAAATACAAATAGACAACGTGTGTATGACAAAAAATGGTGCTTTGCGACAGATATTTTAATTCTATAGATGAATATTTGTAATACAAATAACATACCATAAATTACGTTGTTAAATTTAGTTCGTAATTGTTTTGTATAGTACTTACTAGAATTTGCATTGTCATAAATTCTATAATCTCATGTAGATCTCATTTGCATTGTTGCACATTACTTTTTATTATAATGCATGATAATACTTTATACCAGGATTAGCGTTCACATAAACGATGGCGATGTCACGATCGAATGATCTCCGCAGTCCATACTGTGATTACCGCACCATAACTATCTCTCCTCGGCCTTGTCGAACACATGTCACTAACAAACAAACTGTTCATTTTATTAGTAGATTGATTGCTTTCCGATAGTGATGTCTGATTAGAGACTATCTGCAGCTATAAATTATATGGAGTCCGTTTTGTAGAAGACCAAACACGTCACCTGACGATTTGTTTATAACACTGATCTTTTATTTCTCTCATAAATGTTTGCTTCGTAACTTATTCTGTGTCTAGTTGAACTTCTTGGATATATAATTTTACATCGTTTATTCCCTTATTACTCGTACATTTGTACTATATCGGTTGTTTACAGGTATGAAACAATTATATTAGATATATTTAAATTATTAACGGGATGGTTACCATCACAGGTAAAAAGAAAATATGTTAACTAAAACTATAATATCTCATTAATCTTCTATATCTATGTATAATACAAGTGCAATTAAAAAAAAATTATACCGACTTCCATTCCATTACTTTGGTAAAAATCAGTTATTGGAGTGTAACTCGAAAACTACTCGACCGAATTTGATGAAATTTAAATGGGATCACCAGCTTTCAAACAAAAAAGAATTTTGAGAATCAGTCCACCCAATCGAAAGTTACGAGGTAACAAACATTTAAAAAAACAGTCGAATTGAGTACCTTCTCCTTTTTTTGGAAGTCGGTAGATAAAATTGAAGCACTTGAGAACGGCTTTTTAATGTTTTCTTATACTTCGTAGAAGGTTCTTACATTAAAAAAAAATAAGGAAGCCAGAAGGTACTACGCGAACGAAGTCGCGGGCCAGTCGCTATTATCTAGATAAAAATGAACCTCTATTTCTCCTGATCACGCTATAACGTGAGAACGGATGGAACAACCAAGCAGATCCTATTTTTGATGTGTTAATAATTGTAAGGAGAAGGTTCTTATGAAATAAAAACCAAGAAAAGATGGGAGGTTTGGCCTAGCCGAAGGCCGAGCCTACTACGCGAACGAAGTCGCGGGCAGTCGCTAGTAATTTGAATATTTCCAATGTTTTTGACTTCGATAGCTTAAAATCTTATATTGTAAACAATTAGTCTATGCTTACAAGCATGTATTAGCGACTATACAAAAATGACTCTCCCATCGGCGAGTCTATTGGTATTTTTAAAATTTAAACAAAAAGCGAGTATATTAATTATTGCTGTAATATTTTAGGAGACAAATTATTCCATGGATTCGACGTGCGAGCCCTGGATCATCGTGTAGCAAAGAAATGAGCAAGGATCAGGATGCCTAAGACTTGCAACGCAGGTGCAGGTTTAAAGGGCATGTTTATAGTCTTACGCCTATCTTATTAGTGCCTATCTTCACTGCTGAAGTGATGTCAAATTTAAGAAGATGCGTCACTAGAGATAATATCTCTCATAGAAACAATACCGAATTAATACTTGCGATACTTGGTATATACCAAGAATTGTGAACAGTATATACAGTATACGTGGGATGATAAGTGGGTACACTAACAGCAGCACAAGGAGCTCAATAAGTGGGTTGGGTTTATTGAGATGATAACGAAAGATGCCACTTTTTAGGCCCACTTGCACGTTCAAGAGTTAGCTTCAATATCTCAGAGTCAACTGCTAAAACGGGGTTTTATAATTAATTTATCTTTGCACCATTAAAGGTTAGGAGTAAATCTAAGGTTATTTATTGAAATATTTAATCCAGCAATGTGGGAGGGTTAAGTCCTTAACAAGGGTTAGTGAAGTTTTGTGTCAAAAGAAATAGAGGTTACGTTCTGTTGTATAATGTACTCTTTGGACGAAATGACACGAGACAATACGTATAAAATAAAAAGTCGTCAAATTTCATACGACAAAGGATAAACAAGAAAGTCTATATACATTGTACTGTAGTGCCAAAGAGATAGATATAAATTTAACTTTCTTTTCGATTCATTCATTATTGGTCAGGTTACAATATAAGCGCATAGACAATTCAATGTTTCCATCTAAAGATTACAAATGTCAGTTTAGCAAAACCGGTGATCGTTTTAATCGTGCAAAGGCAAAATGAGAGTAAAAAATTGATATGACTAACGCAAGTTTTCAAACTCGTAGACTTATTTATTCAACCCGAACAAACGTGCAAGTGGGCCTTAGAATATCAATAGTTATTTCAAATGCAAAACGATAAAGACGCAGTAAGAGCTTTTAATTACCATTACTAGTGAAGGTAGGCCGTGGGCGTAATTAGAATCCTGCCTTGACTTGAGGTTTCTCACAAGTCTCACACCATAAACATTGCAATTTTAGAGAGAAAAATCGCAATCCGCGGACGGGATTCGAACCCGCGTCTTCCGACGTTCCGCGTCAGACGTTATGACCACCACATGAACTAGGCCACCGAGGTTTACCGTCCGAGCGTCGAATTTTGACTCTCTATATTATATTATTTAGCCGTCATATGGGGCGGAGCGACATCTATTGAACAGCTTTATGTAACTGAAAGAAGATTTTTTCACATAAGTACTTAACTTTCGTTTTGATGTCGCAACCCTCCATCATTTGTATAATATGCTTTTTAAAGTACTGACGCCTGCTTAGCTATACCAAAGATTGCAGTTTTAGGGAGAAAATTCTCATCCTCGGACAGGATTTGACAATTCTTCCTACAATTCGTGTTACGATTGGTATCGCTAAGCAGGTTTTAGTACATTAAAAGTCGTATTATAAAAATTCATACATGATGATAAGGCTTATTCTAGACTTGTCTGGCGAGCCACCGCCCTCACGATAAGAGATCTGTCGTTAAGCACCTAACGATGTTTTTTTGGCGTCAGTCGTTGAAAGTCAATCGATATCCTTTATCTAGTGTGCTACCACAGTGCGGACGTACCGCATCATCACTGATCATCAAGTGACATAGTGGTCCAACGCTAACTCATAAAAACGTGGCTGGTGACATACAGACACAGAAACTGGCATACAATCATGATGAAACTAAGAATGGTTGCTCAATTTATGACTGAGGAAATAAAAAGAGTAAAGCAATTACAAGTACTTATATAAATAAATGCTATATTTGTATATACCGTGGCATGGCTCGTGCATGATTGACGCCTACCGCCGCCCGCGCGTCGTTTACATATAAATTACCAATTATAACTGAAGGCAGGGTTGTACACTACATGGCATAATGATTGAGATTTAAATTAAGAACTGAATAAGACTATAGCTAATAGGAATGTGAAAGACCGCTCAAGTTGATGCAAGTCCTCCAAGGTGAAAATGGCCTCGTGTTCCGTACAAAAAACGAAAAAAGTGGTTATGTACACTATTTAACTTCCGCGTGTCTATTCGTGGTATATATAAGTATAGGTGTTTTCATTACTTGTACTTGCATGTCAAATTTCATGATCATTGATGATGTGTCAGTGAAGTAAACTTATTGCGAAAAGAGACTTTATGTAAAAGCAAACATTCGGAACTTGATACAACGTGGCAACCCTGACGCGCACAGATATTGGAAAGTAGCAGAAGTGGCATTTTTACGGCACGATTAATGCGAGTTATATTTATATTCTGTTTATTTAGGATTTTGAATACGCGTCTATAATATTTATACATTCGTATCTGTACCCTTGATGAGGAACAGAAATAAAACGATTTTGATTAGCCTTCGCGTTTGATGCGCTTGTAAATGGTTAGAGATCATAAAATCTCAAGTTTATTTTAATTACTCTGTTAACAAGTGTTAAAACTAATATTTGAACCGCCTCATAGTAAAAAAAAACTCAAGAACGACTCACAACGCGACAGAAAAAAAGCAGTGAGTAATAAAGAGAAAATGTGTTGTATCTTGCAGAATCTAATAAAGAAACAGTTTGACACCGTTGTTTTACTAATGCCCTTGTTATTGTACAGCTTCTGCTTGAACTCCAGCCTATATCTACGAAAGAGGAGTTGGGTCTTAATCCACTACGCGGGCTCAGTGCTGATTGGTAGATCTAGTGGCCAACCCATATCGAAGTTTTCAGGCCGTTCGAAGCCCTTCGACGTAGCCTGAAGCCTGTTGTCTTTAGACAAAAAACCGGGACCGATGGCTTAACGTGCCCTCCGAAGCACGCAAGCACGCAGTTGAAGCCACTAGCGTTCACCAATCCAACTTCTGACTGCAGCAAGCGTTGCTTAACATTGTTGATTAGTTAAGATCGCCAAGTTAAGCTCCCCTGCGAGCGCTATATGATATAATCTTTGCAAATATATAATATATTTGTCACTTCATATTGATTCATTCATAGCTACTTTAAAATGAAACATTATGTATAGTTTACTAGCTACTGCCGTATACTCCTCTGCATGGAATATGGTCCCAATATCTAGAGTACTTCGCAGAGTATAAGCAATCTTGAATCCTAATTTAATCAAAAACCTTTGTACAGTTTCAACGTAAATAAGTCACAAACATACATAGCATACATACTTACTCCCAAAGTTTCATTTATAACATTTCTCATACAGCTTACAGACGTAGAAAGTTAAATTGTATATCAAATTAGAAACAATGCCAGGTCAATGAAGGTAGTCGCGGGAATTGCCAAGGATGCTCTAGTATTTTCCGTGATAGGTAGCGCGTACGTACCGCTTTGATCCCTCATCGCAATTACACGTTAGTTAGTGCAATTTACAGCGAAATAAGAAAAGAGATATAAAAGTGGTTTTCAATTGTAATGTAATGTGTCGTAACGACATGTTGGTAATTATTGCCCAAGCTGGAGCAATTTATACTGCATTTGTAAGCGTATGGCATATTCCAAGTATATTATCTTATGCCTAATAATATCTAAATCACAGATCACAGAAACTAGGGGGATATGAAAAGGGTGGGGCCGGTGTCGCAGCAATAGGTATGCTTAAAAACAGAACACATTGCTCGCGGCGGTTCCCAACTTTTGATTTATGTAACTGAACACCGGTCGCGATATTGCATGTAAACAGTTTACAATGTACTTTACTCTGTACTTACGAATATTCAAACAATACCGCAGTTATTTAACTTATTGAAGCAAACGGAATACGTTGAAGCGAGGAATACGGCTGCTGCTAGCGACACCAGGTTTTGTTCTCAGCGCACGGATTGGCGTCTCTCTAGATCTTTATGATCTAAATATTCTCATTGTAAAATAGCATTAATTTAACTCATCAATTCAGTCATCAATAAAGGTAAGTTAGTACCTAAACTAGTAGCACTTAACTTAATTTGAACTCTATTGTATATTGTTTCTTTTAAGTAAGCCGCTGAATTGAACCCATTGATTGATTCCACAGTAAAATCAATTCCAGTAGCGGCTTCTGTACACAAAGTGATCTGCTATTATGCTAACCAACTAATTAACTCTCTCAATAGGGAAATGGGCTGGTTACGGACTGACAGACCGTTGTGATAAATGATATACCCGTCTGGATGTTGTAGAGAAACAGCTAAGCCGTCTCGAGCTCAGTATGTTAGTAGAGAGGTAGATATAAAAATATATATGCTTAAAAGTATACGCATATCTATAGTTCGATTAAACATTTTTATACAATATATTCATAGACGATCAAATCATCAAATTTCTCGTTTTTCAGTTTATTACAATAAGAATGTTTGTAAATCACTAAAACCATATTTATTCATAACTATTAGTCCTTACAATCTGTCAAACGTATCTAAGAGATACGTTTGACAGATTGTAAAATAGGGATGGGGTTAAAAATCAGTTACTACAAATATCCGATTCATAAGATACATCGATATCATATCTTTAGATTTTGTAATCGATTACAGTTTTACCGATTTATATACACCACGCTGTACAGGTGGGTTTGGTCTAAGTAGTATACATGAACTTGCTTAGTTGGTACAGGTATTTAAACAAAGGTGACATTTCTATTTACATAAAATCATTCAATTTCATTTTCATGTTATATACTAACGTATAGTTTTTTTAGACTCAAATTTTATTATAGTAAGTTTAATTCAGAAATTTGCACTATAAATTGTTGTAGCTTATATAAGACGCTGCTTCGCATTATCTGTTATCTGTAGATACATACTATAGCCACTGTCCGCGACTTTGCTCGCGTAGTAGGCTCGGCCTTCAGCCTCGCCATAACCTTCCATCTTTTCTTGGTTTTCATAAGAACCTTCTCCTGACAATAACTAACAAAAAATAATAATTAGCGAAATCGGTAAATCCGTTCTCAATTTATAGAGTGACCAGGAAAAATAGTGGTTAATTTTTTTTTTATATAGATATAGATGTAGCTACACTAAAGATGAGCGAAATATTTTTTGGAAACGATTGCAACATTTTACAAAATCATACATTAAAGCAACTCTAAAGAAATAAAAAGTTAATCACTCGTATCGCTTGTTTATGTGATCATATTAAAATTTTATATGACTTTTAGTATTTTCGTAGATATAAATCGCTTAATTAATATATAAAAACGATAATTTCACATATATAAAAATCTAATGGCATGTATCATTAAATTAATAGAAGTGGGCACCAATATTAATAGGTTGATGATTAATATGAGTATTTTATATTAATAGATGACTAAATATGATATAACAAAAAGCTCTCTAACAATTCCTATTATAAAAACGAGTATCTACCGTTATATGATTGTTCGAAAATTCGTATTATTAGATAAATGAAATATAATACTAATTAATAAGAAATCATTATGTATCGAACTGTTCCACCGATAGAGCTTGATTGTCGACGATTCGAGCCGCTCTGCGTTGAATGCTGTCAAATGGAAGGAGCTGGTACTGGGGAGCCCCCGCCCAGAGGTGAGAACAGTACTCCATTTGAGGCCGAACTTGAGCCTTACAAAGTTGCAGGTGATGGGCCGACGTGAGGTACCGTCTAGCTTTGCCAAGCACACCAAGCTTCATAGAGGCTAATTTAGCCTTCCCATCCAATTGACAGCGAAATTAAACGACGCTTAAAATGTCCACGCCAAGAATTCCGATACTGGCTGAGGCAGGAAAGTATCCTGCTTCGCGTTATTACTTATGTTAGTAGCTAGTAAATGATTGTACCATAATTATTTAGCAGGCATGCAAACACCGCTTACGCGCAACTGTTTACACGCAATCGTACAATTATAAAACAATCCGGAGCGTCATACAGGTCACGTTTCCTCGAGTGAGATTCCTGATGGTACACACTAACTGTTGCTTAAGCTGTGATATGGTGAGGTTAAATTTTCGATCATCTACTAGTTCCAGTTATGGGGGAGTTACAGACGTTGGTATCGGCTGGTTTATAAATCTGCTTTCAATCCTGTAGCTTATCTTTCTTGTTGACTCCCGAAAAGTCAAATAACATGCCTACCAAATCTCATTGGTAGAGGTACAATCTAAAATTATACATATTATGATACTAACGTCTACGCATACGTCGAAATTAATCTATCTATATAGTATATAAAAGCGAAAGGTCACTCACTCACTCACTCACTCATCACGAAATCTCAGAAACCACAAGTGCTAGGAGTTTCAAATTCTGCTTTTTATGACGTAGGTGCTCACTAAGACGGGATTTTATGAAATTCAACCCCTAAGGGTTTTTTTGGGGTTGATAGTTTGTATAAAACTTCGTTACTGCGAGTGCTAAAAGTTTAAAATTTTGCATGCGGGTTCTTTTTATGACGTAAGTGCTCACTAAGACGGGATTTTATGAAATTCAACCCCTAAGGGTTCTTTTTTGGGGTTGATAGTTTGTATGAAACTTCGATACTGCGAGTGCTAAAAATTTAAAATTTTGCATGGGGGTTCTTTTTAGGACGTAGGTGCTCACTAAGACGGGATTTCATGAAATTCAACCCCTCAGGGTTTTTTTTTTATTGATAGTTTGTTATCTATATATATATAAAAGAAGATGTCCTGACTGACTGACAGACAACGCACAGCCTAAACCACTGATCGTAGAGGCTTGAAATTTGGAGGGTGTATTGTCCTTGATGCGTAGAGGTGTACTAAGAATGGGTTTTTCTAAATTCTACCCCTAAGGGGCTCAAAAGGGGTGAAAACGTTTGTTTGAAACTCCTTTGTTTTTGAACTTACGGTTGTGAAAATTTGTATTTGAAGAGGTGATTCAAAATAAACTTATTTTTTGATAGTGGTGGTTTAAGTGGGTGAAATGGAGGGGTGAAAGTGTCTATGGAAAGTTTTTTGTTTTTGAACATACAGTGGTGAAAATTAGCATTTAGACAGCTTAAAGTGATGATTTCAACATTTATTGACAGGGATGAATTAAGGGGGTGAAACGGGTGATATTTTTTTTCAAAAGTTCTTTCTTTTCTGGAGTGATGAAAATTGATAACTGGACAGGTAATTTAAAATAGTACAATGTAAAATATGCTAAAACTCGAGTCAGGGGATGTAAGGAGTGAAAAATAAGTTCAAATTGTTTGTTTCTCTGTATGTTTGTCTGTCTGTTTGTACGGGCTAATCTCCGAATAGACTGGACCAATTTAAATGAAATTTCGTATGGTGGTAGCTTGTATCCCTGATCAACATATAGGATCCCGGTAAATTAAAGAGTTCCCGTGGGATAATTAAAAATCTGTAATTACCGTATCCCACGCTTGTCAACAGTTGTCTGAAAAGTAAATACTCTTATAAACACCCGGATTTGTACATAAAATTAAAATGCTACTAAATTAATGTGCTAACGAACTACTAACAACGGTAATTATTTATGGGACCACTTCATAGCGCTTGGTTTTTTTATCTTTAGAAATTACTCGTACTACCGACTGCCCGCGACTTCGTTTGCGTATAGTAGGCTCGGCCTTCGGTCTTGCTAAAACCTACCATATTTCTTAATTTTTTTAAATGTTAAAACCTTAAACGAAATATTAGAAAACATTCAAAAAAGATGAATGTAATCGGTAACGCCGTTCTCGAGTTACAGCGTGACCAGGAGAAATAGGGTTCATTTATATATATACTAGCGGCTGCCCGCGACTTCGCGTAGTAGGCTTGGCCTTCGGCCTCACCATGACCTACATTATTTCCTGGATTTTACTGTCATATGAACCTTCTCCTGACAATAATTAACATAACAAAAAAGAATTAACGAAATCGGTAACGCCGTTCTCGAGTTACAGCGTGACCAGGAGAAATAGGGTTCATTTTTATATATATACTAGCGGCTGCCCGCGACTTCGCGTAGTAGGCTTGGCCTTCGGCCTCACCATGACCTACATTATTTCCTGGATTTTACTGTCATATGAACCTTCTCCTGACAATAATTAACATAACAAAAAAGAATTAACGAAATCGGTAACGCCGTTCTCGAGTTACAGCGTGGCCAGGAGAAATAGGGTTCATTTTTATATATATACTAGCGGCTGCCCGCGACTTCGCGTAGTAGGCTTGGCCTTCGGCCTCACCATGACCTACATTATTTCCTGGATTTTACTGTCATATGAACCTTCTCCTGACAATAATTAACATAACAAAAAAGAATTAACGAAATCGGTAACGCCGTTCTCGAGTTACAGCGTGACCAGGAGAAATAGGGTTCATTTTTATATATATACTAGCGGCTGCCCGCGACTTCGCGTAGTAGGCTTGGCCTTCGGCCTCACCATGACCTACATTATTTCCTGGATTTTACTGTCATATGAACCTTCTCCTGACAATAATTAACATAACAAAAAAGAATTAACGAAATCGGTAACGCCGTTCTCGAGTTACAGCGTGGCCAGGAGAAATAGGGTTCATTTTTATATATATACTAGCGGCTGCCCGCGACTTCGCGTAGTAGGCTTGGCCTTCGGCCTCACCATGACCTACATTATTTCCTGGATTTTACTGTCATATGAACCTTCTCCTGACAATAATTAACATAACAAAAAAGAATTAACGAAATCGGTAACGCCGTTCTCGAGTTACAGCGTGGCCAGGAGAAATAGGGTTCATTTTTATATATATACTAGCGGCTGCCCGCGACTTCGCGTAGTAGGCTTGGCCTTCGGCCTCACCATGACCTACATTATTTCCTGGATTTTACTGTCATATGAACCTTCTCCTGACAATAATTAACATAACAAAAAAGAATTAACGAAATCGGTAACGCCGTTCTCGAGTTACAGCGTGGCCAGGAGAAATAGGGTTCATTTTTATATATATACTAGCGGCTGCCCGCGACTTCGCGTAGTAGGCTTGGCCTTCGGCCTCACCATGACCTACATTATTTCCTGGATTTTACTGTCATATGAACCTTCTCCTGACAATAATTAACATAACAAAAAAGAATTAACGAAATCGGTAACGCCGTTCTCGAGTTACAGCGTGGCCAGGAGAAATAGGGTTCATTTTTATATATATACTAGCGGCTGCCCGCGACTTCGCGTAGTAGGCTTGGCCTTCGGCCTCACCATGACCTACATTATTTCCTGGATTTTACTGTCATATGAACCTTCTCCTGACAATAATTAACATAACAAAAAAGAATTAACGAAATCGGTAACGCCGTTCAAATTATAGCGTGCCCAGGAGAAATAGGGGTTCATTTTTATATTAAAGATAGATTGGGTCCATACAATTGCCAAATCAAAACAAATGATTTATGCTGAACAGTTTAAAAAGAGGGAAGTATAAATGTACCTTTTATATATACCTTAGGAATGAATATAGTATGTGTACTGATAATTATATTAATTAATATAAGTCCTTTCGTTCGCAAATATATAGCGTGTCTTTTAGCGCGTCGATACCAACAATGCAGCCTTCAGTAGGTAATCTAGGAATTAACATTGTACATTTGTTTTACAAATGACAGCCGTTTATTTTACGCCATAAGGCGTTTTAACAGAATCAGTTACTGGTAGATGCGAGGGCCACCCGCCACGGAGCCCAGGGCACGCACGCGTTGCAAAATTGCTCTCTCGCGGAAACGCCCTGAGGAGACAACGGTATCTCCTTTAATGCCATGTTCGCCTGGTACTCACGTCAACTAATACAACGGGAAAATACAGGAATTACTATTATATTATTGAATTTTAATACTAGGAGTTCGTAAGGAAAATGACAAGTCTAACAGCCGTTTTCAATATTCTATCTATCCACAGTTTGCCTTACTACCGATAGAAATTTGACATAACGTCCATACAAATAGTGTCATATATCTATCTCTAGTAAGGTAAACCGGCGATAGATAGGTTATTGAAAACGGCCGTAAATCTATTTATCAATCTATCTAACACCTTTATACGAGCAATAAAATTCTTGTATATATGTTTATATATAATCTGAAGCTCGGAAATGGCTCCAGTGATTTTCATGAAACTTAACATGCAGGGGGTTTCGGGGGCTATAAATCGATCTAGCTAGGTTTCATTCTAAGAAAACATCGTTTTATCCGTGTTGTCAGGCAATGAAAGCCACAAAGCTACTTGACAATAGATGGCGTTGTTAAGCAACACTAAGCCAATGAGTGTGTGAGGTTTGAGGTTAGCCCAAGAAAATCAATTGTTTACGGTAACTTAAAATAGTCATTTATATCTTTTAAAAGCTCCTGAGCAGGTTCGGATTTAAATTCTTCTGAATAATTTGTATTTCCATTATTCATAATGATCAGGCAAATAGTTTGATTATAATAATTAAATATTATAAGTAGCTCATTTAT
This sequence comes from Selenia dentaria, assembly GCA_917880725.1. Lineage (NCBI taxonomy): Eukaryota > Metazoa > Arthropoda > Insecta > Lepidoptera > Geometridae > Selenia > Selenia dentaria. The sequence continues at coordinate 2,083,451 of OU862885.1, read as the reverse complement.
AATCTCATTAATATATGGGGATCTGTGTTTAGAGATAGTTAATTATTAAAAGCAAAACACGGTAGGTAACAGGTTCCTTTGCTTGCTATACTTTCTCGACCCTCAAAATCAACATTTATGAACTTGCTGAAGCATAAACGGTATGCGAACAGTTGTACATGCATAATTGATTGTGAGAACTCCTCGCAAGAATGTGGCCTTAGTTGGTGACAGAGCGGTGAGCAATGACAATACCATAAACAACGCTTTGATTTCTAAGAAATGGCCATCGACAAGGCTTTCGTAAATATATTCAATGTGTGTATGGCTTACCTATCACGTGCAAAGATGACTTTATTTTAATATTGCACCGTTAAAGAATGGAATCGTATTATGTGTCCAGAAGCGACACTATTGTTCCGCTGCGCATTGCCTTTTCTACCTACAAGTTAGTGTCTCTTGAAAAGACGTCAATCGAAGGATATTACTGAAATCCAAAACATGTGCAAAATAAATATATTCGAAGCTGTGTGCAATATAATACTATCTGCGCTCCGCGATTTCACCAGCGTGGTGATGGATGCAGATGATTAATCAAAATATATAGCCTATGTAGATAATGTAGCATTAGAATGGTAAAATAATTAATTATGGCATTTAGGACTATCAGCACCCCTAGCACGGGGCGGAGAGAAATAGTCTTTACACCGTTTTTATCCACCTGTCAGTGGAAATAATTGTCTTCTCCACCTTACAGAGCACGGCTACCGGGGAAAGAGATAAAATGTTTCGTTTTAACGTATCTCGTAGACGGTATGTCCCGCTACTCCCGCTATAGAGCACGGTCGTCGAAACGTGGATATAATTCTCTCCAATTGACATAACACGGCGAAAGGTTCTTTGAAGATGATAGATAAAAGTTTATTTTCATTGAAAAATGTCCCGCGCATATGCGCGGGACATATAATAATATTATAATAACATTTTGTTGTGGGAAATGGAAACAATGGAAAGAAAATTACACCGAAGGTATATCCGAAACGTCATAACCTCTTCGATTACCCAGATAATTAATTCGGGCACATATTTCGGGTCAATAAAGCAATGGCGTTGTAATGCATTGCAGCCTCGAAATCATACGAATGGTTTGTCGGTGCATATCAAAGTTTTTATTGCATTACTTTCCTATCTATATTCAGTGAAATACATACCTAAGTTAAATAGTTATTATTTGTTTTTAATCTACAATAGGTCCCCACTTCCATACGCTTATTGAGTCTTAGTAAACGAAATAGGATACTACGTATAGATAGCACACGCTACTCAGAGACTTTTGTTACATTTGCTTTAAATGGCACCTACGAAGTACAAACCAAAGGAAACGCTACTCCCGCCGTCTATCCACGTGGATAAACTATCCTCTGGCGTTGCCGTGCTCGCAAGGGAGATAAAAATGACGTGGTGGAATAGACTTCTTTCCTCTACACGGGGAGAAATAGCCCACTGCCCGTGCTAGCCGTGCTGCTTAAACAACAAATGTTTTACCGAGACAGCAACACTAACGCTACTTGACAATAGATGGCGTTGTTAGTAACGTTAATCCAATGAGTGTTTAGTTTGAGGTTAGACCAAGAAAATCAATTGTTTACTTATGAGCAAAACTCGGTCATCCACCTACTAATACTTATCAGTCTCCTGTAACTACAAGCCTACTCATTGTTTATAATCCCGTTTCATCCACCTACTAATACTTATCAGTCTCCTGTAACTACAAGCCTACTCATTGTTTATAATCCCGTTTCATCCACCTACTAATACTTATCAGTCTCCTGTAACTACAAGCCTACTCATTGTTTATAATCCCGTTTCATCCACCTACTAATACTTATCAGTCTCCTGTAACTACAAGCCTACTCATTGTTTATAATCCCGTTTCGTTTGTCCGTTTAGGATTCGCATCTGACACTTTATTCTTTCACTCCAAACGTCTCTTTATATTTATTGTCCATTGTCTTTTTTTATTCAAATCAAACTTGCCACAGAATAGTGACATGTGTATGTACGTACTCGCATGCTGGCGCCTGCAGGTTATTATAATTCATAACATGTGATTAACATTCGGGAACGGTATACGTTGTGAAAGGATTAGATCGCCATTACTGTTATTGTGAACCGCTTATATCACTATGAATAATCATGTTGAGAATAATTCATTATCTATGTTAATCTGACTAGTGGGGGAGCCCAATAATTTTGCTATCCACAGTTTTCCTTACTACTAATAGAAATTCGCTAAAATACACTGGCAAAATGTTAGTATTCATCTAGCTATGGGCGTTGTCTTTCCCGAAACATTGTCTCCAAGGTAACACTGATCGATTCACCAAAAACTAAAACAATAAAGTTGACTCGGAACGCATAACTATCACGTAAACCTGTTCAGTTTTGTAACAAAGGTTATGCCTAACTGGCAGTACGAGTAGAAACATTAACTCAGTTTTAGTTAAGTTTAGTGCGAGATAAACTGTGAGGATTAATGGTTATTATAACATTTTTCATTGCCTATATATTACAGATTATTTGTTTTCGTACCATTAAACTTATAATTGACTAGATATCTACAATTAAAGCTATTTCTGCCCATTATCATTTGAACAATTGCACATCTTTAGAAAACAAGAAAACACGTTAAATTACAAGAAAAAAAAAGTACACCTTACATAATGATATGGCGTTTACAGTCATTATAGGTAACTTCATAATAAGGTATACAACATTACATCAATGAGAGCAGAACTCGCACACCAATTTAATTCTTGCATTCCCACCGAAGCGAATCCCCAAGCGATCAATATTGTGAAACAAATTAGGAGAAGTGCACACGAGAGACCGACCAAGACGAACCACTTCCGACCGCTAACCAGAAACACGCTCTTTCCGACTTTTTGCCGCATTCTATAATTATATGCATGTGAACGTATCTGCTAGTTCGGTGGCTTTTGGTCAAACTAACAGTAGCGTTTTAAATTTATAATCAATTTAAGTATCAACGAATCTCTTACGCACATTAACTATAAATTTTATGATGGGAGGTACTTTGTCGTACGCCTGCTTGTAACGGTAAGCTCTATTTATAAATAAGAAAACGCCTTATAAACAGCCTGCTTAACTATTAACTTAAAATCAAAACAAAAGAGTGTCTTCTTGCGTCCACAATATAAAGAAATGCGCCACTACGCTTAAAACCAACTATTGATATTAAATTTGTGTAAGAATGTAAAGGCAATCATCATTCGGTGAAAATGCCTAGATATCCACCTATGTTCAGACGGATTATATAGAAAAGGTAACAAAAAGAAGGGTTAAAAATATTGCTACTTACGGGATGAAAACCGTGGTAATTATTGAAATAGTAAAAAATAATTATGTGAAAAATAGTAAAACATGTTAAATGTTTAATGAAAACAACCGTGAATGTTTCAAAAAGTGCTTAAGGGTTAAAAACTTTATGTATGAAAGATAATCCCAATCTTAATATAAATCCAATATTAATATAAATTCGCATGTTAAACTGTGCGACGGTGTTGCAAGCACAATTAGAATATTCTTTTTACGCCTTATGCCGTTCACTGCGAATTTCAAATTGAAACAAACTTCGAGTGACAGTGTCGATTTTATACGCAAATGTAGGGCTGATCAGTTTTAGTTATCAGCCGTGCAATTCTGTAAGAGCAAACATCGTTGCATCTTTGACAACATCCTTGAAACAAATGATGAGATGACAAGAAACGTTGGAAACACAACCTTATGTACAAAGGCGACATCTAATTGTATTTGACATCCGTGAGCTCGTCGACGAGGGTATCGAAGAATCATTAGAGAATCGCACGGCTGACCTTCTGATAGGTAGGTAAGATGTAGTAGGATTAATCCGTCACACTTAAGAGAGCAAGAATGACAAAAAGGAATGCAGACTTGGCGTGGAGTGGTCCCACTAAAATTATCTTGAAAAAATCACAAACCCAAAAACATTCAGTTTTTTTTCTATTGCCCTTATATTTATTATTTTTTATATTAGTCTTAATGCCGGTATGGACGTATAGTATTCAGCTTTGGGGCTGCACCAAACCAAGCAACATCTATATAATACAACGCTTTCAGAATAAGGTGCTAAGGGGAATAGTGAACGCATCTCAGTTCATACGGAACTATGATGTCCATCGGGACCAAGTTCGTCGATAGTGATACAAAACTATGCCTATGCTTACCAAAATCAACTTCATCATCATGTGAATGTTGAGACAGTTTTACTGCTCGACCATACAGATATAGTAAGAAGAATAAAGAGGACGACACCTTTCGAGTTAATGTAGTAATCAGTGCAGAATGCAGACTTGGCGTGGTGTGGTCCCACTTAAATTATCTTGAAAAATAACAAAAAAACACTCGGTTTTTTTTTTCTATTTCCCAACCGAACTCGGCGCCCATGGGATGTACAAAAACTTAAGCATTTATAATTGAGTTTCCGCCCTAAATTTAGCGCTCGACTAATAAAGACACCACCATTGCATTCTTCAAATGTTTGAAAATATAACTCCTCTATTGGTATGCGCTCCTGGTGGTTATTTCAGAAATATACAGGCGCTATCGCTCTCGGTGACTAATTAGATGGAATCCAGAGATTTATGAAGGGCCAAAAACATTTATGTAACCTTTACTCTAGTTCCCAATTAGTTAATAGGCTGAAAAACTAATAATAATTGCCTTAGCATGTCATGCGAGTATAAAAACAGAACTCTGGTCGCAACTCAAACATTTTTGGAGCCCAAATCACTCATATCTTTCCCTACTTTCTTGTACCCTTCAGCAAACTCATCATGTGATGATGATCCACAGAGCTATTATGTATCTCAGTTGCAATGAAATGTTGATTAAAATTTAAAAATGGCGGTTTTATGTCACTTTTGTCAGCTTCAGTCATCAAATTACCAAAATTTTTGCCTGAACTGACATAGAGCCGCCAATTTCAACATTTGATTGAACTGATACGCAAAAGCCATGCAGGTGCCTGGCTGGTCAGAAGAACTCCACTAGTGTCAGTCTTGTGTCACCACCGCAGTGCAAGATCCATCAAGCTGTAGGTTTTAAATAAAATTAAGCGACAAGATTAAGTATTATAAATTAAGTATTACGGGCAAGTTACGCGTTCGATGGTAAGCATTGTTTATGACAGTTGCAGTGGCACCCAGAACTTAGAATTGGGTCCCTATTGTCATAGCTATTGAGCGATAGCCACACTACTGCGATGCTTCTGCGATTGAACTGCCTTTGATGTCAAATTCGGTAGTCTGTTAGATGTAGGTAGTTCTCAATCGCAGTTGTATAGCAATTGCATTGTTGCCTACCTACTGTACGTACATACTGTATGGCTATGCTACGACTTGCGAATTTTGCCAATGAACGAAATTTTTAATTTCGTCGTGGTTCACTAAGTTTTCGCGAAGTCGAATCATGAAATTAGGTTGAAATCTACACTAATTTCGCCTTAACATAGAACCTCTGAAGAAATGCATTCCGGAAAAATGTTTCTTTGTGAGAGTTACTTCTCCATAACATAAAACAGAACTTTGCTTATTTGCGTTCGATAATGGGTTTCTTTCAATTATTATACTAATACATAACGCCCGCTTAGATAGTCACTTCACTTCTTGTTAGTTTGCCTTGTGCGGCGTTACTACAGTCTTGCCAATTTCAGGTTGCGCGGATAGAGTGGACAACAAACGATGGAGAATGATCGGTAAGCCATATATAAGATATTTAGGCTAGCATAAATAGAATTTAACCCTTTAATGAGATGCATTTTATTAATTAATCCAAAATTTGAAGAGTTATCGGTAGAGAGAAACACCGGTTTGACCCGAAAGTCCTGGGACTCGAGACAAATAATATTACGAAAAGTCCCGGGACTTCAAGGCACGAGACATGTCGGGACCCAAGCCCTACTTGAAACCTACTTTGCTAAAAAGGTAATGATTTCATAATGTTAAAAGATAATCGATCGTAACGTATCAGCATGCACATTATGGCCAAAAGGGACCGTTCCCAAGGTTGGCAATCAGCGATATCCGAGTCGCTGATCGCAGTCACGCAGCGGGAATCGCCGACCATCGCTCATGAATCACAACTGCTAGTTATCGTAGCCATCTGGCGCTTTAATTCCTACAAACGTCAAACATCAGTCGTGGACACCAATCGTCAGAATCGGAAACTTCAAAACACGAGTGCAAAAAAAAGTTTTAGTTTTCTCGACTCGTGTTTTGAAGCTTAGTGAAGAAAAAACTAGTAGGAAACACTTTTTCTCATCTAGATTAAAAATACTAGTGACCTTACTTATAAAGGTTTTATAATTTCAAATAACGTCATAGTACTGTGCAATACAAAACTGTTATCATCATCATCATCTCAGCCGTAGGACGTCCACTGCTGAACATATGCCTCCCCCATGATTTTCCAAAAGGACCGGTTGGAAGCAGCCTGCATCCAACGTCGTCCTGCGACCTTCATCAGGTCGTCTGTCCACCGTGTCGGTGGACGACCTACGCTGCACTTGCCGGTCCGTGGTCTCCATTCCAGAACCTTTCGGCCACATCGGCCATCTGTTCTGCGTGCTATGTGGGCACATAGCACGCAGAATAGATGGCCGATGTGCCCACTACCACTTCAACTGGCTAATCTTCTGGGCTATGTCGGTGACTTTCGTTCTTCTACGGGTCTCCTCATTTCTGATTCGATCACATAGAGAAACCCCGAGCATAGCCCTCTCTATAGCTCGTTGTCAAAACTGTTATACGTAGAACTAAATGACGATATTTAAATTTACGCAGCGTATATATGTAAAGCCGTAGAAGGTTAATAAGAAAACGGAAGAACAAGTTATCATTGTACAATTATCTTTCTTCAAAATACGTTATTTCGACTGCATTTGGAAGGAAATTCCGGGTTTACATATTTTGGTCCATATATACTATAATGCATGAAGTTGTCAGTGATAAATAGAATACAGAGTGCATATAATGTAGTAGTAAAGCAAGTCATTGGTGTCAAATTGCTTCTCATAGTATTATACACATTACTAGATAATTTAAGTAATATTATTCAAATGTCCCGACTATACCTATCTACCTAGTTAGTTATATATCGACGGTTTATCCCGCTGATGTCACATACTCGACATTATATCGATACAAACATTGAAATTTACATTTCTAGTGGGTAATCCAATCGATAAACAGGATGGGAACCAGCGTTAAGGCGAAGCAATATCCAGCCTGTATGGCTGGATATTATATCATATAACATTCAATAACAAAAACAGGATTTTCCCCACTTAAAGCAAGAGTAAATAGCATAGAGCATAGTAGTAGTAAAACACTCATTTACCTCACCAACGTCTACCTTTCAATAAACATTGATTTGCCGCGATAGTCTAGTAGTCATGGCTTCTAACACGGTACCTAAGTCAGAAGATGGGTGTTCGAGTCCCGTTAGGAATATGTTTTCTACCGACTTCCAAAAAGGAGGAGGTGCTCAATTCGACTGTATTTTTTTATGTTTGTTACCTCAATGTTTCGACTGGGTGAACCGATTTCCAAAATAATTTTTTTGTTTGATAGCTGGTGTTTCCCGTGTGGTTCCATGTATTTTTGAGTTACACTACAATAACTGATTTTTACCAAATGAATGGAATGGAAGTCGGTATTAAATGTTTCGAATTGCACTTGTTTTTACTCTTAATAGCGCTAAAGGTATAAGAGTCAAATAAAACGTTATAAGTACTAAATTACCAATAAAGCAAACAAAAATATAATATATATACTTACTCCGCTGGCTTAACGACCCAAAGTGAGTCTCCGATAAGAGAACACGACACTGGTTGCGGTCTTCAGCAGTTTCTCGCCTAATCTATTTATATATGTATATAAAAATGAACCCCTATATCTCCTGGTCACGCTATAACTTGAGAACGGATGGAACAATCTCGCTAATTCTTTATTGTTTTAATTATTGTCACGAGAAGGTTCTTATGAAAGAAAAAATACCAAGAAGGGAGGAAATGGGAGGTTATGGCAAGGCCGAAGGCCGAGCTTACGACGCGAATGAAGTCGCGGGCAGTACTATGTAAACTATAATAATCTTTATCAAATGAATCTCAAAGCAACCGGAAAACAGGTAGGTACCTACCTATATAGTGACCAAAATGATGACCACATCGATTGCACTCAAATACATGCAGTATACGGTTGTCATAAAGCCCACTTTCGATGAGCAGATGCATCAATAAATCATGGCAATGACACGTGTCAAAAAGTCGGGAGCTGTCAGAGTGACGTAACGTATTTATCTCTGAGTATTTTTTCTGTGGCTACGTCATGCCCTCGTCAGCGATGACGTGGGAGCGCAGCGTGATACATCCTTGAAGGTCCTTATGTCCTGGTAAAATAACTTTCCACTTCGATAGAATAACTCTAAATGTAAACAATACAATAAAACAATTACACTTCTAAATCTTTCCACAAATCTATATCTTTACTAATAATAATATAAAGAGGAAAGATTTGTATGTAATTATGTTTGTAACAAATTGGCTCAAAAAGTACTGGTCTGATTTCAAAAATTCTTTCACCATTGGAAAGCTACATTCACCCTGAGTAACATAGGCTATATAAGATTCATCATCATCATAGGCTCCCTATTACAAGTTATATACTTTATTCTTCTGTGATGACGTCAAAGTCATGAAGTACCTTATAGTAGCAGTGGTGGAGTTTATTAGAGAGAGAGAGAGAGTAAATTGATTTAAGACGGGCTCGTATCCTGATAATAGTAAAAAGCTGAATTTTTAAACACTTAGTGTAACGAAACAGATCCATAATATATTATGAAAAAAATACTAAGGTTAGAAAAGAAATAGGAAAAGAGTAATAACCGAATAGAGTTCATAAATATAACTCTCTTTCTGCAGAAAAAAATCCTGAATAGGTCCACAAAAATAAACTTTCACGTCCAAACTCTCTGAATTTTCAGCGATAACACTATATTTTTTTTAGGTAATACATAGCCAACGTATAGTACTAAAGTTATAACCAGCAGTTTTTTCGATTCTGTTAGTATATATCGAAAAATATAAAGAAAACGTACAAAATTAACGCATTTTCGCATTACATCGTCCAATTTAACAAGCGATTTTCAACCTTACGTAAAGCATCGTAAATTATTTTAAAATTGGGGTTGGACCGCGCCTTAACAATAGATGTTCATCAAATCGTCTCTAATGCATAATTGAAATTATTTCAATTTGAATATGATATATTAGTTTAATCATTAGGACTACTACTTGTTGTGCATATTCGGATCAGATGAGCCACTTTTCACTTTTTCTGTAAACAAGAGTAGTATAAAGGTGCAAGTTGGTCGCTACACGTAGCAGCAGCAGACGACGTGTCATCGCTTCATGTCACTGCAGTCATGATTTCGAACCCAACTGCAGGCGGCAACTGCAGATGGCATCAACCATTTGAAAAGCGATACGAAAGGTTTAGTTTAAAAGCTTTTCAGTTGTTTTACTAGGTAGATTGGTACCCGCGAGCGGCACTACTGATCTGCGTTCGGGCGACAATGTCTGCCGCTCGACGACGTGACGCTAGCTTCGTGTCGCTAACTACGAGTGGTGTTTCATAGAAATACATAGAAACCAGTAGTGTCGCTGCGACACGTCGTTTGCTGCGGCTTCATGGAGCCAGCTATCAACTTGCACCTTTACTTGATTATTGAAATTTATAGAGAGAAAAATTCCGTCCTCGGACGGGATTCGAACCCGCGTCTTCTGACTCTCCGTGTCAGACGCCATTGACCAACTAGGCCACCGAGAATCTGGTTCGAGCATCGAATTTTAACTCTATTTGACTAACCGTCTTGCGGGGACGGAGCGACATCTATTGGACAGTTTAACAGTACCATCCAACCGAAAGAAGCATTATTTAGAAATACTTGAAACTTTCGTATTGACATCGCAGCCCTTGTAATTTTTATAGTATTACTTTTTAGAGCACTAACGCCTGCTTAAGCGATCTCAAACATTGAAATTTATATAGAGAAAAATTCCATCCTCGGACAGGATTCGAACCCGCGTCTTCGTAAAAAGTAATATTACAAGGGCATGTCAATACGAAAGTTTCAAGTATTTCTAAATAATGCTTCTTTCGGTTGGCTGGTACTGTTAAACTGTCCAATAGATGTCGCTCCGTCCCCGCTTTACTAGATTATTATGTACTCATCCAAAATTATTAAAAAACGTTCACAAATACAATGTAGCTATTTTTATATGTGATTATTATATACGTGCCTGCGTTTAATTGATTTTCGCCCATAATTGAACATGTCATATGTTAATTGAGATTCAGCACCAGTGAAATGTATATAAATGTTATCAAAGAAGAAGTGCAATAGTAAAATACGAAGAGATAAATGTACTCTCAAAACCATAGTGAAATGATAATGATTGTGGTGTTGATTAATTACAATAATTACTCGAAGATCTCCCGCGTTTTCGTCTCAATCATCTGTGATAACGACCACAGAGTACAAAGTTAAGACTCGATCATAGATAACTCGGTGCTACCGTTTGCCAGTGCAAAAAACAATAACCCATTACACATAAATTAATATTAAAATAAGTAGCTCAAGTAGCTTATTTACCAAAATACAATTATAATTAAATATATGACGATTATAAATATTATAAAGATATTATCTGAATTATCTAACTATATTCTACCCATAGCTAATTTACATTATTGTGACTGGCGGCGGTGCTCGATGTTGTAACACTAGTGAATAAGATCCACCTCAGCGTTACCTCTGCCACCCAAGCTAAACATATCCTGAAGGTAATCGAGGGAGAACGAGTAATATATCAAACTGGTATATTGGTAATTGTGAAATATGCGCCGATATATTATTGTCGTTGGCATCGCTGCATACGTGGGATTCCAAGCGTGCGACGGTTTTAGGGATCCGTGCACTTTCAACATTTTAAGGCTCAAATGACACGAACTAAAGTCACCGACATAGCTCAGGAGATAAAGGCGTGGGCAGGCCATATAGCACGCAGAACAGATAGCCGAAGGTTCTAAAGTGGAGACCACTGACCGGCCAGCGTAGGTCGTCCACCGAGAAGGTGGACAAACGATCTGATAAAGGTAGCAGGACGATGTTGGATGCAGGCTGATTCCAACCGGTCCTTTTGGAAATTTGTGGGGGAGGCAAATGTTTAGCAGTGGACGTGCTACAGCCGAGATGATGATGATAAAGAGTCCATCCAGCACATTGCAATCGGGACGTGCGCGGTGAACAAACACGGCGGCATCGGCAACGGGAACGCATCGCGCACGGCCCGAGTTCTACGAGTACATGATGGAGGCCTTATAATGCTTCTCAGTACTCTAAGGGTACGTTCCGGCAAGCGCCGTCAACGCTCACAACTGTCGCGCCCCGGTTTAGCGTTCCACTATGGACCAATGCTTGCAATGTTCAACCCAAACGGAACGGTTACGCGGTTGCAAAATGCGCGCCAAATTTTCTGTCAAAAATCTAAAGAATCCTATACTTATTTGATGTTTTGATAGTGACAGCTCGCAACGAACGCGAAAACCCACCTTCTATCCTAGAGCGTTGTGGTCGCGACGTGAGCGTTTTGGGTGACGTCATCGTTGACGTACGAGCTCGCTCACGATAATCGTGGGTTTATAAGGGTATGGAAGCGCGAACGCCGCGAGAGATTTCGGCGCTTACTTCCGGTAAGTAGTAGCCTATGTGTGTTGTAATGTGTACTACGTGCAACCACAACGTTTATACGAGTATCTAAACAGCCAACACGTCACTTCTATGCCAATTGGAGATTTAAATAAACTGTATTCGCCCTGCGGTTCCACCCGCGTGGTGATGGATGATAATGATGATGATGATGAAACTATCCTCATGTAATTTTTCGGGATAAATTAAATCTCCTAGCCGAGTTTCATAAAAATGGGTAGAGTCTTCATCAGGAGGAATACGTATTAATTTTTATTTAAAGATAGGCAGATTAGATTACCGGATAAAATCAATGATGATGGCTTACGTGCATGTATTTAAGATCAAACTGTTAGATATTTTTTTGCACTCCAGAATGCGGCTGCGATTTATTTCAATTGTTAATTTGTATTAATAATTAATATTTTCTACATTATCAAGTTACGAGACGGACAAGGCCACGTTAGAACCACTTCTGGCCGTACATGGTAGGTTATACTAATAACAGCTTAATTTACATGGCACTGTGCAGTGCTCGTCACCCGGAGCCTAGGCTATTCGCCTTGCAGTATAATTACATTTGTTTATTACAATCGTAACGTAATGTGAAGTAAATAGTAATGACTACAGAATGTAATACCTAACATGTGATATGTGCGACTGTTTATTTGTTATAAAGTTATTTAAATTAATTGTTATAATGTTTAATTAAAATAATTATAAAGAAAAACATTCGCATGTCAAATTCATGAAATATGCAAGGGCGAATGTATTAACACTAAGAGCTGAAGTGTACCATATTTCTTGCAAATAAGTTATCATTTATCAGTTATCATTTGCAAATTATCCCTGGTAGTAGCGTGATTGTACTTTTTAAGTAATGAAATAAAAACACCCAATAACCACTTTTTACTTCATCTTCATCGTTAATATAATTATTATATTTTTTATTATTATATACGTTAATATAATAGTAATAATATAATAATAATATTTATTTTACGAAAAAGGTAAATATAAAATATATAATTTGAAAGAGAAATATAATATAAACTTAAAATTAAACTTTCGTAAGTTGAACACATTTTAAAGCGATTAGTAACCGATTCTAACTTACGATTTTTACTTTAGTTAAGTTAAAATCGGTTACTAATCGCTTTAAAATATAACATTTGAAATTAATAAAAATTAACATCAACGAATATAATTATTATATAGTTATAATCAAGCCTGACTCCACAAACATACGGTTTCCGAACGCTATATAACATTTCTATTTCGATTCAACACACAATCAATTAAAATTTGAACATTAACAACCAAGATCCTTAAAAAAATATACAGAACCATACACCCATTTCTGTGTACCACACCACCATACGACAACTGCCAGCTATCCCTCTCGCGCACGCTTTCTCTCTCGCACACCGTGGTTAATTAAACCTCTACATTAGCATAAACAAATAAAAGTGGTCATTAAGAATTCAATTTACAATCTTTCGTACGGTTGGAATTAGCCGCAGTAAATAATATTCGAGAGCGCGGCGAGTCCGAGCTCCGCAGGTGCGGTGCAAGATACAAACTTACTCACAGATGCACTTCTTTTCTAGTACACATCGACTCGTGCGAGCGACGTCGCCGGTATATGCTAGTGTATATTGAATACTACATCAGCCCATTACGTTCCCAATGCTGGGACTCGAGCCTTCCTCTTAGAGTGAGGAGTTGGGCCATAATCCGCACTGGGCAGTGCGGCTTGGCCAACGCATGTCGAAGTTTTCAGGCTCCTTCCTCTCTAAGAGGACGGCTCGAGTTCCAGCAGTAGGGACATAATGGGCTGATTATGTATCTAGATTAGATTGTAATACGGATCGCTATAACTATTACTAAGGTCAAGCAAAATAAAAACGAAAATACCTGGGACGCTGCAGATAATCTCTTGAATACGTCCTATTTCGCTGCCATAAACTTTATAAATCCGGCTAAAACTATTTGGTTAAAGAGCATTGGTGTTGATTATACGACATTAACTAATTAAGATACATAAATATCAGTAGAGATACAGGTCTTAAACTACATTGAAATCATTCATCAACACAATAAAGCAGAGAAGCCTCAGGTTAACACATAATCTAAGCTTTCTTGTTTTGGTGTAGGTAAACATAAATCTATATTAAATTTGATCGTTATTCTGGCTAAAACCGGTATTGATCTTGTAAAAAAAACATATTCCGAAACATAGGTATGTATAGATATAAGTACTTACTTATGTTAAATGTTAATGTATGAAATAGAGAAATATAAATTCAAACGGTGGGAAAAAAAGAATAATAAGTTCAAATATTTCAAAAAACAATTAAAACCTATAAGGGTGTGAAAAACGGTATTGGCTGTTTTAAAAATAAATATTTGCGTAGATTTTGTGTATACACATAAATTGTTGTGTTTACATATAAATTCTTCTACAGATGGATGTGTATCTACGCAAATATTTATTTTTAAAACAGCCAATACCGTTTTTCACACCCTTATAGGTTTTAATTGTTTTTTGAAATATTTGAACATCTTGAACTTATATGTAAACATACAGGAACATAATTACAATATACAAATATTACTATAATTGCAAATATAACACAAATATCGCGTGCTAAACTTCCAAATCCCGTAACCCTAACTTTCGCGTCTTCTCCTCTAGTGACGCACACCTCGTGATATCGATAAGTCACGAAACTCGGGAATCACTGTAACGCAAACTTTCCCCTCTCCCGCACCTCTCTCCTCCAGTACCCCCCGGTGCGGGTGACACGCGGCGCACCGCGGGGCGTCTTTGTCCCGCTGTCCGAGACTGAGGCGAAGCCCCACACGCCGTATACGTAGGGATAGGATGGTGGTTATATCGATAGTTTGGGTGTTTTTATCGATGTATATTAAACAAATAAACCTTAAATACATTTTGATATCTTAGATTACTATACATTTAATGTAAAAACCTCTGGACACCGTGAGCGACTACATGAACGTATGATTAACCACACACGTTGCAGTTCCTGGAAAAGTAGGTTGATTTCTGCGAATCTATTGTATTATTGGTCAAATATGGAGTATCGCCATTCAACGGCTTAAAAAGCGGTAATGAACAATATTCCATAACGTTATAATAGACAATAATCACCCAGTCTCGGTTTAAATACGCAGCACGGTACAAAAGCTCTTAAACAATTTGGAAAAAAAACCTTGAAATTCTTAGTTATTGATTGTCGGTTGCACTTACCTATTTTATGTTGCAGAACCAGTGCGCAATATTGCTTACGCAACTAACTAACATTTTAGAAAGCGTTATAATTTGATTGGTAAATATAATATTCAAGCAATATACACAGAGAATTACAAGCTGCATTGTCGTTATCATTGTCACTTTTTTATCGAGTACCTACACGCAACAAATTTTTTATTAGAATAGTTTAAAATGTTAATAATAGATACTTATAACTGTTTTAATAATTTATTGTGTTAGAAATATGTCCACTACCATCTAGCTAAATATTACTCCTAACTAACGTTTCGATGATGCTACTCATTGAGAAGAGTTAAATTTAAGGTAACCTTTTTATTACACGTTGCAGGGAAAGTACGTTGATTTCTGCGAAATCTATTGTATTATTGGCCAAATACTTATGGCGAATCGCGACTCAACGGGTTAAGTGTGTAAAGACCATCGAATAGTATTCAAACTTGAATATAATTATTCACTACGAATTTCTGATTACGTAACATTTTTAAACGGACCATTTCCCCAAACACAATTGAAATAAAATGCTTTACATAAATAAGTGCATTATGTTTAATGGCACTAAAGACTTGACTACTGTTTCAATTTATCGCGATATCATCAAAAGTCTTGCCGTCCCCAGCACTATCGTGGCGCCTCGCGGGCCGCATCACCACGGGGTTGCATTGTCCGTTCGCCTAAATGCCTCATATTTGGTTACTCGAGCGCCTCACTCGGATATATGCCATATCGATAACTTTCCCTCGCACGTGCCAAAACATCACTAATCTATCAACGCGTAAGGATGACTTTGAACGTTAAAGCTGACTGAATAAAGTTATATTTTGTCTGATTTTCAGAGTGTTGCTTATGCAGTTTTGTATGTATTTCAAAATACGATATAATTCTCATTTTACTACACCCAGAACAAACACGAAACCTTAATAAATAACGCAAACAAAGCGTGCTTGTCACACCTTATTTGAGCTCAGTTTTGTCATACTGTTGTCTTTGGGTTTTTGTGAAATTTATAGCCTATGAGATTATAATAGTTGAGAAAAAAAGATGTATCTGGAAGGTAATAAAATGAATTTATTGGACGTTAACATAATAAAGCTTAAATTATTTTAATTTTAGAAAAAAAATACGTTTATTGTTGACCTGTTCGAAGTTTCGTGACATTCCAATAAGATATCTCGCTCTCGAACTAACCTCTTAATCTTAAGACACGAAATTACCAGCAGACTTATTTAGACTTCATGTTTGTGCTATTCAATATGAAATCATGCTCGATTAACCTTAAGGCTGGTTTTGGCAGCGATTATAGTCCTGGGGCAATAAGGGCCACCGACGGCTGCTGAACCCATCCTTAGTTCGGACATGAGCATTCAGTGAATGTAGGTAATATCGTGATGAAATCCACAGCATGATGGTAGGGCACTCCTGGTGTCCGATAGGCTATACCTTCACAAGAAAATCTGTCGCACGTGTTGTCCGGCAGCTGTTCTGGAGAGCCACGAGCTAGTCTAGGTCTGGTGTAACCATCTTTGACCGCATCATCAATCACAAGACTAGTACCAACAAACATTTGGTATCCCAGTAACGTTATGTCGCCGTCTGTAAGTACTGATTTATTTGGACCTCGGAATAATAAAATCTCAGATTCAATGATATACAACACTGTTACTATTAAAATGGGATGGCTATGCGCGGGGTTTCTCTACGTGATCGAATCAGAAATGAGGAGATTCGTAGAAGAACTAAAGTCACCGAAATAGCCCATAAGCCAGTTGAAGTGGCAGTGGGCAGGACACATAGCACGCAGAACAGATGGCCGATGGGGCCGAAAGGTTCAAGAGTGGAAACCACGGACCGGCAAGCGCAGCGTAGGTCGTCCACCGATAAGGTGGACTGACGACCTGATAAAGGTACCTTTCTACTTTCTGCTTCCTACCGGTCCTTTTGGAAATTTGTGGGGGAGGCTGAGGTGGTAATGATGGTAACTATTAAAATACTAAAGAAGTCACTTTTCGAAGTCTGTTCACGCGCAGCACCAAAATTTGTAATCGTATCGTGGAAATATACAGTACAAACTATGAGTGTATCTGTGCCACAGTTGTACTAGATGATTGATAGTTTGTACTGTAAAGGATACGATTGCGTTAAACTTACGCAAAGGTTAGTGCTAGGCCCACAGTAGTCCACTAAAGTTACTATACCTATACTGTGTCGCGGACCTTAACGCCTTCCTCCTTTCTAACTAGTTATTTTCTTTATAACGAGTATTCACACGCCCTCACAGAAGCTTTGCGGAGTACACTTTGAGTATGGCTGGTCTAAATTAAACACATTATCGCTCGCACCTCAGGTTACATACAGGCCCGTAATCTGAGGTTTGCACATTCTACACGGAGGCAGAATATCTATCTATATTCTATACATTGCACCGCGGTGGTACCCATCAACAACATATCACACTGAACAGGCCTATAGCTGATAAATAAAGGCTTACCCAGTTGTTTTGATGTATTCATATTCTCATTTAATAATACAGTTTCGCTTATCTCTAGTAAATATTTTGTGTTTCAGTCTATTTCCTTTGATATTCTCGTAACTTTAAGAAATGTCAGATAACATATTAAAATAATCTTAATGCCTTATCATTTTAACTTTACGCGAAAAATACAATTTAAGAGATGAATAATGCTTTAGTAAGTTCAGTTTTAGTCAATTTCCTTTGACATCCTCGTAATTTTACGAAATCTCGCATAACATTTTAGAAGAATTAAAAAACCTCATCATTTTATCCTCACGTGGAATAATAACAATTTTTACTTAATAATAGCTTATATTTTATAAAAAAATGTATTTTTTAACTTTTCTTTAGTTGCATATTTCCTAAACCAAATATAAAGGCGAATAAATTTGCAGCACTTACCTTAAGGTCATCATCAATGGCCCCTACTGGACATAGATCTCTCCAATTACACGATCCTTGGTATTTTGCATCCAACTGCTTCCAGCGCGAAGAACGTCGCGCCTCATTGCGAAACTCTATATCATAATGTATCTTCAATTCAGAAATAACTTATGTTTCACTAGACATACATATTACAGGTATATAGAGCAAGCTCTTTTCAAGATCTACTATATTCCTCCTTCGTCTTTAGATACATATAAAAACATCACAACAAACGTTACAAAGAAATATGAGCATTAAAGCACTCACCTCTGGGTCTATTTTTTTGTACTCCGAGTCGTCCTCGTCCACCTCGAAATATAACTCCGTAGATGTCAGCGAGACGGTCCCCGGAGCCACCAGGCCTGGAGCCACGAGCTTAGCTTTCGTACTTATGTTCACTGGACCTGGAGGAAACGTGACAACTCAGATATTTGTTTAAGCAAAAAATGCTCAAGGAAATACAAAACAGCAGTGCAAGTACGGTACTTGTCGATCGATAAAATCAATATATAAAATCGATAAAAGGGTTTTAATCGATGATATTTATAATTAATGAAATCGATTCTATCGACGTCGGATCGTCGAATTTATTGATTGGCAAAGTACCGTACCGTACTGGCACTGCTGTTATGGCAAAATTATATGATTTTAGCGCCTATTAAAAATGTAAGGGCAATGATAACTTGTCTAATTTGGCTTTCATTGCATATATTGTAAGGCGTTGGTATTTTCTCAAACAACCGCGTTTACGCAGCATTTATATCTAATACATACAACAAGAGTCTATATCGTTCTGATATTACTTTGTTAGTTCCGTGATTTTAGTTCTAATCACACCATTCATGAATGAGTGTTGGAAAAGTTCGCGGGCGCTTCTCTTTTGTTATTTCGTTTATAATATAATTTTTAAGTCAGACCTGTGTTAGTTAACGTTTACATAGCATTTCTAACGTGAATATAGATAGTTCTATAGTAAGCTAAATGATCAATTAAGTACATACGAAATATTGGACAGTATGAAGTGTACAAAATAACAGATTTTGTTATCAGAGCGTCATAATCGCAAAAGCGATAAAGCTCTTGTAAAGAATTTATAAAAAAACATTTGTTTAATATAGTCACCGTGCAGTCCAGTGCGATTGTTTAAATATGAAACTTATCCGTTGTATTAGAGCCTCGGTCACATTTCATTTAATTATCTTCTCTTCAATCACAAGATATAGAAATGCAATTTACCTACTTGATTCCGAGTTAACAACCAATTTATATCATAAAAGTGATAAAAATCAAAATGTTGTTTAGAATGAACTCAATAAATTCAAATATAGATTGCACCGTAGTTGACAATGAATGCGATAAAAACTTAAGAAACAGAGGTAGAAACAGTTGTGTTGTGTTTACCGGTAAGGTCCGCGTCGATCTCCCTGTCGTCCAGCAACAGTTCTGCATCGTCCAACAGCTCGGCGGCGGCCGGCGTCGGCAACTGCGCGCCCCGCGCCCCGCCGCCCAGCGCGATCCGCGAGTGCAGCTCCTCTGTAGCCTGCACACACACACCAACCAATCACTTCACGTTATTCAAACTGGACACGATCTCTACTCCTACGTACTTAACATGTAAACGTTAGCCATTAGTTAGTAGTTGCGTCTCGGGATACCCCACAGAAGTGATAATTAATTAGTCTAGCGCTGTGGGTTTGAGTGAGAGAGGATGCGTGAGAGAAAGGGAAGTCAGACAAACTGGCCGTAACGCGTTACGCAACGCGAAATGAATAAAATGTTGTTGCATTATAAAAAGCAACAGTATCAATGGGCCGTAAAAAGGCAAAAAAAAACCAAGCAGTTCACTACTACGCTATTACACTGCCACGGGATCCCTCCCACACCTCTGACCTCAGGCTTAGGCTTGAAGGCAACATCGAAATGATTTCGTATGATGCGTCTTCCTGTACAGGTCACATTTTTCAACAAATCCTGACAAAACTTGATATACTTGGTTGCGTTCTGCACTCTCCTTGGAAAAGACCACCGGATGTGATTGAAACTATAGTCGGAAAGATTTAACTTTTTTACGTGAGTGAATCCCGTTTTTTCATATTAAAAATGAACATATTGGTCAAGAGGTTTCCAAAATTACAGGTTATGAAGTACTGCGAGAAAAATGTGGTGCGGTTGTGTCATGGACACGACCGTGTGTTGTACGTGAATACGTTTCTCCGAGTCAAAAGTTACACTAGTTGCAAATTTCGATACACAGCAAGATAACCTCGGCGCGCGCTTCCCCCTCCACTGTCACTGTTCTCGTTTATCTTGATAATTCTTTGATCCTTTAGCTATCCAGTGGTATAATTTAATTTTGGCTGTATAGGATAGATTCGAAAATAAAACGCCAAACTCTATCCCCCAATTTTGTTATCATTAGATTTTTTGTATTGGCCCCGTGTGGTGGCAAATTTAAAGACGTTGACGTATTCACGTCAATTTGTCCGTGATAAGACTGGTGGTCGCGAGGTGTACTGTTCACAGAACTACTAGTTGGTAATGATTTGGATGGGTGTGCGCATGGCCAGTACCTGCAGTATGGCGTCGTGCGGTGGGGGGTTGTCGCGCGTGCGGTGCAGCGTCGCCGCCGCGTGCCGCGTGCCGCGTCCGTCCGGCACCAGCCGTCTGCGTCTGCGCGCGTCGTCCTCCCAAGAGTCCAGCTTCCAGAACTCACTTGTGGTCCTGCAAGACGACAAAACAATATTGGCAACGAGGCAATTTTCATTGTATTTATTTCGTGAGTTTCATGTGTTTTCAATCTTTTTAAACCCTTGTAACAAAACTTGCAACACTGTCGTATATATTAGTCGTTGGCTGTCACTAATGGAGGATCCCAATAATCTATCTATCCGCGGTTTTCCTTACTACCGATAGAAATTTGACATAACTTCCATACAAATAGTGTCAAATATCTAACTCTAGTAAGGTAAACCGGCGATAGATAGATTATCGGGACCGGCCGTTAGTCGGTTAATGTCAATCACTTGTGAAATGATGTCAGGTGTGACCTCAAAATTTTACTGATACACTTTCTTTTCCGTAATGTAATGTGCAGGTTTCACCATCATTAATATCTCCAACACCTATGCCTCTTATTCGGAGGTTGAAGATTACATTACGACAACAAGCTGGATTTAAGAACAACTTCTCGACTATAGGACTACATTAACGTCCTAGACAAATACTTCTGAAATACAGAGAATACAACAAAGTCCACGAGGGTTTCGTAGACTTAAAAAAACGTTCGACTCCTTGGAGCACCAATATATAGGGTGTTTGGTAGAGGGACCGACAAACCAAATGAGCGTGTTCGGGGGCATCCGGTCTAAAACAGATTTTACAAATGTTATGGTGGGAAAATACACAAAAAAAAGTTAAAAAAAATTGGGGGGTCGGGGATTTTTTTTGGCCAACTTGTATTCTCCAAGTTGGCCCCCGAACACGCTCATTTGGTTTGTCGGCCCCTCTACCAAACACTCTGTATATGAATAGAAATCATTTATGACCTTGCATATAAACTTTTCTTAAATTTAAATACCGTCATTTATTACGGCGCAGTACATTTTTCCTTTGCGCAGTACTAAATAACGTCATTTAAAGTTAAGCAGCGTTTATAAGTAAGGCCATACAGCTATAAGGGGTCGATCTTATATATACAAAAATGAAACCCTATTTCTCTTGGTCAAGTTCTCTTGGTTAACTTGAGAACGGATGGAACAATCCCGCTAATCCTTTTTTGTTGTCAGCAGATGGTTCTTATGAAAGAAAAGCCAAGAAAAGATGGAAGGTTATGGCGAGGCCCAAGGCCGAGCCTACTACGCGAATGAAGTCGCAGGCAGTAGCTAGTAGAAAATAAATACGCACACTAAAGAACATTTACGAGAAAAGACCAGCACAAATAAAACTGGAAACGACAAACGACGAGTTCCAAATTAAAAGAGGCGTCCGTCAAAGGGATTTCGCGGAGTATGTTCCTCAGCTGTATTGAAGATGATCTTTAGGTCTGAGATTGGAATGGGATAATTTCGGACTTCATACGTCGGATTCGAAAATGATTTCATACGTTTCTACGAATATCTGAAAATCTAGGAAAAAATGTTGCAACCATCATCAGACGAAAGTACAAAATGCTCTCAGTATTATAACTTAAAAAATAATAATGAGTATATCTTTACAAAAAGGGCCAATTAGAATCGATTAGAATACGTAAATGAACGGCAATCAGTATCACCAAAAGAGAAAATTCAGAATGAAATCGAAAGAAGGATAGATAACACTAGGAAGAACTTTTGGTCATTAAACAAAATAATAAAATACAAACAAATGCCAATGTCAGAGGTACGAAAAGTTTTCAATGATTGTATCCTACCATGTTTAACATATGCATGCCAGAGATGGACCTTAACCAAACAAAAACAAAAAACATATATTTTAGTATAAAATAAAGAGAACCGTGATAGAACAAAGGAGCAGAGATAGAGAACATTTAAAAATGATATAAGTAAAGACAGTTCAAAAAGTTCAAACAATGTGCCGAAAATTGAAACAGCACTGGACCGGACTTGTGTTGAGAGAAAAGAAAGATAAATGGACCAAAACAAAAACTGAAAGCAGAAGAAACATCGGAAAACAGACAAAACACTGGGAAGATGATTTCAAGAAAGGAGCAAGCCCATAGTGGTTACGTACAGCAAAAGACAGAAACAAGTGGAAAGCCTTAAAGGAAACATTAAAATTTGGCGAAAGACAAGCTGTTATGAGGCGAGACCAACTAAATGCCGAGGATAGGTTTTAGTTTAAGTGAAATAATTTTCTTATCTTTAATTTAACTTTTTAAATACATTTTTCTAATACTCGAGCAGGATCATCCCTGAAAAACTAGGCCAAAGACGGCAATGCCATCCAGAACGTAGACTAGGTAAACAAGGGCATAAGCGGGGCCTGGGCGGGAGTGTGGCACGGGGAGAAGGCGCATGCAATAGGCTGCGTGGGGATTGTAGAGCGCATTGACTCCAACGAACTCCAAGAATGGGTATGTGTATTAGGGCTGTCCAACTATTTATGATTAAAAATTATAAGCGATATAAATGTTGATGCTTTGCCATATGAGTCCTGACTATGTACATATGCACACCTTTCCGAATCACTACACATTTTTGTTACACGGTGTATAATTTCAAATTAGTACACAGTAATAAAGGCTTATTATAATAAAATTATATTGTTACCGTGTGTTGGGGCCAACATTGGCGGCGGCGTGGCCAAGCTTGTCGAGCAGTCGCGCGGCGGCGCCGTGGTCACGACGACGCGCGGCCGCGATCAGCCGCTCGCACGTGCGCTCTTCCTCGGCACGCTCCGCGCTACTCGTCGCGCACACGCACTGGGAAACCGCACGCAACGTGACAACACACATGCCGTTCACATTTTAGGTAACACTTGAGCCAAGTTAGGTGACATTTTGTACTACCAAGGGTACGTTACGGTAAGCGCCGTCAACGCTCACAACTGTCGCGCCCCGGTTTGCCGTTACCTTTGGTTGACATCTCGCAACGACCGCGAAAACCCACCTTCGATCCGCGAGCGTTGTGGTCGCGGAGTGAGCGTTTTCGGTGACGGCATCGATGACATATCGAGCTCGCTCACGATGATCGTAAGCTTGTAAGGGAATGGGTGTGTGTACGCCGCGAGTGATTTCGGTGCTTACCGGAACGTAGCCTAAGTGTTACCTAACGGGCTTAGCCGGCCGGTTTTGTTTAATGATGTTTTTTTCTTCTTGGTTTTTTTATATAAGTTTTTAATTAAATTAATTTCCATGTCTTATAATTAAACGTTCTATTCACAACAGCACTGCGAGCCTGGATAAATAGGATCTCATTTGACAGTAGTCACACTCATATCAAAGCGAAAATTTGCGAGTGTGTTTGTTACTTCTTCACGCTCAAACGGTGGGGCCAATTTTGATGAAATTTGGTATGGAGGTAGACGAGGCGCTGTATTAGCACATAGGATACTTTTCATAATCATCATCATCCATTACGCTGGTGTAACCGCGCAGCTAGTTGTCGGTAAAAGACAGCCCGCGATATAGGTATCACGGCTAGATCTGTGTTAGGGACACGATATGATAGATAAAAAGCAGTTTATCGACATGGCAAGTATATCGTGGATAGATCCATGCTCCCACTGCTGCCTTATTCTTTGTATGGCAGGTACTACAAGCTAACTCAATAGTTTGTCCTAAATTGCTGTCTCAACATCTTGCGTTCTTTCCACCGCTAAGAAGAAAAAATGTCAGGAAGCAAAACTCAGAACAAACTCCTCACAAAAAGTGATCTTTCAAACCAAAACGACGTATGACTCTAAAACGAATTACTTCCGAGGTTACAAATAGACATGTTTGGTGATCGGTTTAAATTTCAGAAGGAAAGCAGGGATTGGTCCACGCGCGTGCTGCAACGTCTACTATGACAGCTGAGTCATAGCGGCGTGAACGATGTTATTGAGTTAGCACGACTTTTATTGAGACATTTTTTAAGGCAGTTACTCTTCCTGATATTATTTCTTCGTAGCTCCACCGCCATTTTACTTTCCAGTGAATGCGTTTGTGTGGTGCAGTATAAAACAGCAATGCCTGTCATTGATTTTGTTTTTCTTAGATTTTACCTTTTCTGAGAAGGGAATTGGTGCCGGCGAAATTGACAACTTAATAACTAATGTTTACATGCGCAGTGCAGTTCATCAATTGTGACAAACTGCATATGCTCTAGGCTAGGTTGACACTTATCATCAGGTGGGCCTGATGTATTTCTGTTGCTGCTATCACAAATAAGCCAAGTGCGAGACGGACGCGCGCACGAACGGTTCCGTACCTTTATCTATAAAACCGGCAAAAAATCATGTCTGTTGTGTGGGAGATTTATATTTAATGGTAAGGAACCCTTCGTGTGCGAGTCCGACTCGCACTTGGCTGGTTTTTACAGATCAATATAATGACTTACAATTACATTTTTATATTCTTATTTACACAAGACTTCTAGTTTCTTAATGCACAAATCACAAAGATACCATACCTCAAAATCAGCATGCTTCAGCACATCATCAGCTCGCATCCTGTTCAGAATAAACTCCGCTTCATTGGCGACCCTCACGATATGATCCCGCATGGCATGCGAGAGCAGACGGCCCTCGTTGATCAGCTCGATGAAGGCCAGCCCTGCGTGCTTCTGCAGCGAGTTCTGCCACTCCTGGGAGCAGAGCAGCATCACCAGCTCTACGACGGATGTGCTGGACTTGAATGTTTGGAGACCTGGAAATGGTGAGAGAACAATCGTAATATCACTCTTCACACTAGTATTATAAATGCTGCCTTTTGTAAATAAGCGAGTGTTTACTGGAATGGAATGGAATGTTAATAGTATACAACCTGGATTAGCACTGGATTGGAATGGAATGGAAATAGTTTACACTCTAGATTAATACTGGATTGGAATGGAATGGAGTATTTTACACCCTGGATGGCACTGAAATAAAATGGAGTAGTTTACACTCTGGATTAACACTATTTTGGAATGGAATGGAGTAGTTTACACCCTGGAAAACACTGGATTGGAATGGAATGTTAATAGTATACAACCTGGATTAGCACTGGATTGGAATGGAATGGAAATAGTTTACACTCTAGATTAATACTGGATTGGAATGGAATGGAGTATTTTACACCCTGGATGGCACTGAAATAAAATGGAGTAGTTTACACTCTGGATTAACACTATTTTGGAATGGAATGGAGTAGTTTACACCCTGGAAAACACTGGATTGGAATGGAATGCAGTAGTTTACACCTTGGATAACAATGGATTGAAATGGAATGAAAATGGTTTACACCCTGGATTTACACTGAAATGGAAATAGTGTCATCATAATCATAATCATACACATTTATTTGCATCAAAACATGGTAAATGAATAGTGTACACATCCAGGGTATTAACACATAAAAGCTGCCAGTGAGTTATTTATTCCGTGTGCGGGTAATACGCGGGATGTTCATAGTACATTATAGCATCTATATAGGTGCTTTCTCAATTATAAGTCTATTTAGATGTATTTTGTTTTTAGCTGAACTCTTGACTCTAGAATAACGTCCTGTTACCAGCTAAGGTGCAGCAACACCAGCAATAGTCCGACAAGCGATTAAGGCTCAGTAGCAGGTGGTAAGGGTTCGCTGCATAAACGAAGGTCATTAGTTGGTTCGATCCCTTACTCAGGCTTGAGCTCTTCTTGAAAAGCAGGTTCTATCCTCCGTTCTATCTGTCCATCGAGTGAGATACTCTTCAAACACTCGCTTACTAATAGTACAAAAAAACTATCTCACAAATAGTGAACGGTGAATTTAAAAAAATAAAGAAATTTACTTAACTGTGAATTATCGCTTTTAAGTTCTGGGACATCCGAGGACTCGGTGGACACGCGTTGCGACACTTTGGAGATCATTCCTACACTCTATTTTTTAAGAAAGGAATCTATAGAGAGATCAAGAGAAGAGAAGAAGAGAAATCTGTCGATATCGTTTGTGTTGTGCGTTGGGACAATGACTTTTTATAACAAATGTTGGGAGTATTTTAAAAATAACTCCATACTACGAGACAATGGCACCCGCCTCTTCAGTCCGCTCGTGGCCACGATCAATGTAACTTGATAGAAACGTCGAGGTAAATAAATAATATTTTTAACCCTAACAAGCCCCGTTAATATAGTATAAATATGTGTTTACATAGCGAAAGTTTAAAAATGACTAGATCAAGAGAAGTG
Organism: Selenia dentaria; assembly: GCA_917880725.1. Classification (NCBI taxonomy): domain Eukaryota; kingdom Metazoa; phylum Arthropoda; class Insecta; order Lepidoptera; family Geometridae; genus Selenia; species Selenia dentaria. Next base: position 2,056,539 of record OU862885.1, on the reverse strand, counting down.
TAAAGGTACACGAGCAAAGAAACAGATAACAGACAAGTACAGTTTCAAAAATTTTATACCGCTTCCATTCTATTACTTTGGTAAAAATCAGTTATTGGAGTGTAACTCAAAAACTACTGGACCGAATTTGATGAAATTTAAATGGGATCACACGGCAACAACAAGGACCAGCTTTCAAACAAAACAAGAATTTTGAGCACCGGTCCACCCAATCGAAAGTTATGAGATGTTACAGTCAATTGAGTACCTCCTCCTTTTTGGAAGTCTGTAGAAAATGAGCAGTAACACCTAAAGCAGTATCTCGATTGTTGGAAGTTGACCTTTCAGATCTCTTCCAGGAAGCCACACCAACATAAAGCATACAAACTAGCATGCCTAGTACTCCAATACCTTTACCCTCCATCAGTAACTCCTGGCCGTGACTTCCCACGAGAGTCTTGGACAAGAACGGCGCGAAGTCCAACATTATCTCACGAAGCAGTGGACAGACGGGGCCCAAGGCTGTCTCCAGTTTATGGGTCAAAGAAGCTTCGCGGGAAACCCCGTCTGCAGACATTGACGCGTTCATAGCGTTGAGACCTGCTAGAGTCTCGTTATCCTGGAAAAAGATACATGGATGATAGTTAGATTCGAGTAATCAATATACATAAAACAAAGTCCTGTTACAAACACCATTCAATACTCAAAAACATCTTTACCGATTTCGATAAAATTTAGCAAGATTTGATATAGGATACTTTTCATCATCATCATCATCCATAACTTATACAATCAAAGAACCGCTATCCTAGAGACAGCAATGCTCAATAAGAATAATTGAACAGCTAATTGAACCTCATTCCAGTTGGACTCTGGTAGTTTTGCTAGCACTCTAGCATGGACACAAGGTACTAGGGTACCTGCCTGACTGGCTACCACCCTTAACATTTACCACTTAACAGTGTATTCTGGCGGCCATTCTTGAGAGCCAGTCGCCATTTTAGGTCGAGAGTGATAACTCGATCGAAAGCATCATTACTGACGTTCAAGACAGTGCTAAAACACCTGTCAAAAACAATAATTACATGATTGGATTTTCAATTTTCAGCAAAAAATCTATGTAATTGTTTAATGAAAACATATGCCCAAATATAAATGCAAGTAAATATCTATAATTAATAAATAAATAAAATACATGTTATTTTATACCTTTTTAAGTTTTTAAGTTGTTTTTGGTATTTTTTTTCACCCTTTTTAGTGCCCCTTGCTACTTACGGGATCGATTGTCATTCACCGTCAATAAAGATATCATCAAGATAGGCGAAATACTTTTCAGTTATTGGAGTGTAACTCATAAGACCGAATCTAATGAAATTTAAATGGGACCACCTCAGGAGTATCCAAACTCCTGTCCACAAATATGGGAGAAATCGGTGGACATACATAAAAAATACCCAAATATACAAACCTCCTCCTTTTTTTGGTCATTTGTAAATAGCTTACCGGATGCAAATGCCTCTGAGCGGCTTGCAAACTCCTGTTCTGGTGCCGTTGCTGGATGTGATGATGAGATTCCGAATTCCTCATGTGTATTTGTTTGTCTATATCTGCAACGTAACATTACGTACGAATCAAATCGGTACTCGTAAATAAGCATGAACGAACAAACAAACATCAACATTAGTGTATTTATATGTTACAGTCAAAACTCGTAACCGGTCAAAACCACTTTTGATTGCAAAAATCAGGCAGAAGTGGTTTTGACCGATGCTTTTAGTTAAAAACAGTATTGAGTGGTTTTTGTCGTCAAAAGTGATTTTGACCGATAACCTACTCGTACACTCCTCGCTACACTCGTTGTCGTACCTATTTATAATTTTGCCCTAGACTAGTAAATGAAATTGAATACTATAGCGTCAATCCACTTCTCTACACAGAAAAAAATATTATCTACCCTCTACTTTTAACAATTTTTTTAAAACATTATTAAAACTAAAAATCGATCACAAACACTATTACCCAATATTTTAAAGTTAAAAGTAGTTTTGCAACGTCTTTCGCTAAAACCACTTTCGACTGCGAAAATCAGCCAAAATTGTTTTTAACTAAGGGCATCGGTCAAAACTACTTTTGCCTGATTTTTGCTGTCAAAATTGGTTTTGACCGGTTATGAGTTTGGTCTGTAGCACATACAGTACTATTATAATAGCCAAACTTTAATTTGTACAAGTACTTTAGTGTACTTTAATAGACTTTCAGCTGAAGAGATGAAGACTTTAGAAGATTTGAATATAGATTCGTTGTCGCTTTCTCGTGCAATGCCCTCACAAGAATAACTCGCCGCATGTTTCGAATATAAGTAAACCATGTCAAAAACTATAATATAAACAATCTTAATACAAATTAAAAGGCTACTGTTATATTTATATGGAAAAATGTACGCAGTAATAAGTGATCATTTACATCCGAAATATTGTTATACTATTGACATCCTGATTTATGAATGAAATACATACGACCTACATTCCGAGCATGAGTGCATGATGAAAATTAATGTTCTTACAAATTACTTGTAATTAGAAAATTCTGCTAATGCTTACACGCGTTGTCAAAAAAAGTATAATTTGGTAGAAGCGATTTAATCAAAGAAGATATTTTCTTATACTCAACTACCGATGATTATGTACTAATCGATAATATCAATGATCAATACAATGAATGTCAAGTACCTTCATGAATGTTTCCTTCGTGGTCCCTAGTCCTGCCCGTGATAGTGGCAGGTCCTCTTTCACCATCTTCATTCAGATTCACATCAGTCCATGATTCATCGTTGCTCACCTGGAAATCAATGAAATTACTTAATTCATCACTATTACTCATTACTTCATTTAACGTTAACATACATTCTATTATCACAAAGACATAACTTATCACACTATTAATTAACCAGTAAAACACTCAGCTGCGAGTGTTAGTCAGGTCAATTAATATTAAAAATGATATAATCTTTACTAACTTTAATAGGATCATAAAGTAGGGTGTTGAAGGAAGTTTAATTTCATACTAAGGTAAAGGACATAAAAATACAGTTATAGTTATATAACTCGTTGAAAAATATGATATGATATATAATATGATACGTACAAATAACATAGTGGATTCAATAAAAATGAGAAGAATATGTAAACTTTACTTAACCTATACCTGTTCTGTTTACGTTTTGTATATTATTCTTTTTGGAAAATTGTACTTCTATAAAATATAGATTTTACTAACCGGTAGCTTATTGTCATCGAGAGCAATTTCACTGGAAGTTTCTGGATCATTGTTCGTCGTCTCATTTGAGTTCAAATGGAAAGAGCCGGCGTCCTCAATCGAATCCACGCTCTGTTAACAGGAGTATATGATACCAAATTGTTTGTAACTACTGAATTTTGGTAAAAAAATATATTATGAGAGATTCTTAAATATAAAAATTGTATAAGAATAATTTATCTTACCTTAGTAAAATTAAAAATTAAGTGAAGTTCTATCATTAGCATAAGTGACATTTTTAATCTAATGTGTACATAGTAACAGTGAAGATAACCAAAACACATGCATTGAATACACAGTGAAGAAAGCAAGCGAAAGCACACACTCATGCCGCGGAGACATGGTTAAATTAGTAGGAAATAAGGAAACCAAAACAGGCATACGGTTAGTCTTCCTTAACAGCCATATCAGCCATTTTATGGACTCCATAACTATACTTATAGCTTTGTTGGTATTTCCACAATTATCTGAACGTCTTTAATACTATTAGGAAACCGCACACAGTGTGTTTGTACATGGTGATGAATGTGTTGTGCTAAGTGCTGTGTTTTCTTTCTCTTCTTTCCGCTCTTGTAGTGTTTACGAGACATATACGTGAACGCAGTATGCTATTGTGTTTGAATGTTATACAATTGTTTTGTGATAAGCTGGTGTGAATTGCTGGAATTGGACTCTTCGATGAAGATTTTTAATGCATTATATAATTTTATTTATTGTACAAATCGAGCCTCATATTCAACATGAGTATCCAAAACCAGCTAGATGTGTACACACTAAAACTCGTGTTGTTATAAATATTCGTTTACAAACCAAATTGACCACTGACACCGTAATTCCAGATAATGTTTTTGACCTTGAGGTCGGAGGCTTACAACAGGACAATAATAATCGTTTAGTATACAGATATATAAACACCTAATCTTAAATAAAAACGGGGTAAAGACAAATTACCAGTTAAATGATTCATTCAAATGGGAAAAGGATACAGTCAGAATCAATTACACAAGACTTAGGCAAATTATAACAGTGAAATATAATGAACACACAAATATTTGATTTGACTAATTGTATAAGATTTTTTTTTATAGATAATCCCATTGTAATGAAAGCTACAACAATAATAAAAGGACTGAACACACCAGAGTTAAAGGAGACGCAATATCTAATAGAGACAGACATACAGTAGAATATCTCCGATTTTTCTCCTACCAGGTTCTTCTCAACTAACCTTAGCTTTAAGTTGTCTTTTCACGCGAAGACTCGATTTGAAAAGTGGCTCTTCTTTTTCCGAAGATGGTGATGGTTCAGGGTTATCGCCGGTCTTTGGTTTCTCCCCGCAATTGGGCTTGAGTTCGTCTGTCGTAGTCTCTATTTTGGCGACAAGCTCTTCTTTCACTTCCGTCTCCTTATTTATTTTATTGCAAGGCAAAACAAAAAGGAATGTAATCAAGCGTTCACAAATCACATTAAAATCCACACACCAAATTCACACACATTCTTCATGTAGCGACATCGATAAAAAATGAATGGGAACAGCAAAACCATTTGCTAAACATAAAATGTATGGGTTGGATGTAACGGTGAGGGTTGAATAAGAGACGAATGAATGACTGACATGCATTCCAGGCTACAACATCGTTTTTTTTCTAAAATATCATGATTATCTAGTCTATGCTACTTACTATTGAATATAATTAAATCTCATACCCAACCGGGAACCATGCTAGGGAATGTTTTGGGTTTGCTAATCTAACTATGAAAGTTTGTAAATGTAACCTAAAAAGATATATAATTAAAGGTTCAAAAATGTTATTGCTTCTGTGGAGTAAGAATTTGTCGCTTCAATCATAGTTGATCAAAAAAGAATATAATTCAAAATGACTAAGTGATAATACTGTCTATAGAACTACATGCGATCACCATACAAAATTCCTTAAGATTGATCCAAATATTGCAAAGCGAATTATCTTACCTTCATAGACGTAGAGTCCATGTCATTGACGGTAGAGTTATTCTCATCAACAACTATCATCGCGTATTCCACATCATCCCCGTTGTGTTCTAAAGAAGATAAACAAAAGCATTGGTCAGAATATTTCGAAAACCAAAATTGAACTCAATAGACAACATCGACCAAGCTCGCTTCAATAAGCAGGAAGATTTATCTTACTTCTAGGATCTATAAGGGAACTAACACTATACAAATCTAATTTAAAATCATGTATAATAATTATGGTAAAAATAAATACCACTACAGTCAACCATAAATCAAAGTATTATCTGATACAGTCTATTATGTAATTTAAAGTTCTATGGTAAATGATTTCGCAACAGAATCATAAGAAAATTAAATGATAAGCTGTGCCTTAGCTGTGCATATATTACACTACCTTGTCTTGACATACAATAATATTGTATGGCATAGATAGATATGGATTATTTAGGAAACACATATAGTATATAATAAAACCTCATAAACGATTTCTTCAAGACAAAACAGTGCACGCGAGCATCGACCACTTTGTGTTTAAAGGTATTCGCATCACAACCCTAGTTAATTCCACAATGGTAACTAAAAATAATTTATTGAACCTTATTGAAACAGTTATGCGTAAGGAACGCAAGGCATTAATGCCCTGACCTAAATTCTTATTTGTATAACCATAAATCGAAAAATGTATATATCCAGATTTACTTTACGCTATTTACAGAGTAGATATAGAAAATCCATTACTATTATACCATTACAAACGACAATTATTGGTTAGTAATTATATTTGATGTTATATAACAATAGTTAAGCTAAATTCCAAACTCTATCCAACATATCGGCACTTAAAACATAGAGGTTACCTCAAGGTGCCTTAATGGGGCCAGCGCTGTTTCTTGTTTAATATCTAACATTCCTGCACTGTTTAAAAAATGTAGCAAAACGATATGTCGTAAGATATGCGATGCGAACGCCTGTATTCGTCGTCAACGGCCGCATTACCTGCGTGAGCGCGGTGGTAACTAGCGATGCGTGTGTGTGCGTGCGTGTTATTGTTAACATGTTGCCCGCATTCGAGCTTGCAGTGCGTGTGAGGGTGGCGGTGAGCCGGGTGCCCACCGGGCAGGAACTGGGGGTACACGTGATGAGACCACTGGGGGAACAGAGGCCGGGAGCCTGAGTCGGGAAGCGCCAGGCAGAAACAGGCGCGCGTTGAGCAACAGTACACAAAAGAAGTAAAAGTGAAAACATCGATAAAAATATTTAGAAATACGAAAAAGAAAATTGTCACGAAATGTAAACATTAAAATAAAGGATTAATATTGTGGAAATACACAAGAGTTTATAAAGGACAAAATTTAGTGAACGTAAGAGTTTATGCAATTTCAGCAAGCGATGCAAGAAAATAAAGACAAAACAGCAAGTATTCAAATTATGACAAAATCAAAAGGCAATAGGAATTAAAATAAGATTAATAAAAATATACAGAAATTGTGTATTCACAGTATTGACGATTTGCGTCGATCGTTTGATTGAAACAATAGTTAATTTAACAAAAAAAACGAAATCGAACGATCGATATAGTGACAGTTATGCAGTGCCGCAAGTGTTGTAAGATGTTGTCGATTTTACCAGTGTTTCCAAATCGTGACGCGTAATTCAAGCGGCGTGAAAAAAAGGAGAAACGACACACTTCAGATATACAAGTCTATTAGTATCCTTCTTTGTACTGACGCAGCGGGTTATTTCCGTGGAATACAATTTTATTAAATATGTAAAATTTTAAATTTTAACAATTTAATGGCGGCAACATATGAACAATTCTCTAAATGCAATCTTATTAGCCAATATGACACATTTCGTCATATATTAATATTACAAACGACGTTAGCCAAAGAGTTGTAGGTACATATTATTTAGGTTAGTTAATTATTTTGCTATAATCATATACATTTTCTCGAAAAAGTTAATAATATTTCAGGGGTAGATAGTTACTAAAATATACTTCTTAGAAATTCGTCTGCAGCCAAAAGTAGTATCGGCAAAAATCATAAATCTTTAGTATCCCTTTAAGTAACTAATGATGAACTAATAAATGAATATCATTATTTTTCTAAAGAATAAGTTCCAACTGCGTCTGTACATGATAATGTGAACGGCGATTATCTTCCAATTTTATCAATATACATATACCAATACAATTAGAAACATATGTCTTATATCCAGTGCAAAAAAGCATATGATAAAAAGCAAATAAATAGCGATCAAGAATATAATATAGATCTAAACAAACCCCTTAGTTCTATGGATAAACGAATAGAAATATCACATTAATAAATATTCATATCTATATTACTCGAGATATAGTGTAAATAATTATGTATTGTAAAGAAATAATATATATAATTAATTATATACATAATACTACAACATACACTGTGGATACTTGACAAAAACAATTGTGCAGGACACTACTCGGTAGTTATAGTAGCACTATTTTTTGTAGGACAATATTGGATACAAATGAATATATTTTATACCTAAATTACATAAATACTAAGTAATATGTAAAATGTTACAGTTATTATGTACACCGACTATATTTCGAGGGAGAATTTATAACTAAATATATTTATTTTGGGATATAAGTGAGAATCAAACAAAAAATTTTAGAAATAGTGTGTCGTATTCCCGTTGCTAGAAATAAATTATCATCGCATTTGTTTTGTAAAATGTAATACGAGTATTAAAAAAAATACAGAATGTGATTACTGAGACACTTACACTATAAGTAGAAAAAATAAAATTAAATAAATAATAAAAAAGCGATTTAATGGTTATTTTGATTACTTGACACGTTTATAAAAATTTGGCGTAATGAATTAGAATTGAAGTTCTGGGTCTTCTTTTTTATTGCTCTTTGGTTTTAATAAGGTTATTATATGCTAATGCACAAATAACCATAGCTACTGCACAGTCGACCCTCGCGGGTGGGAGCGAGAACAGTAAGTGAGAAACATTGTGTGTACAGTTTCAAATTCTCACGAGAAGTCTCGATGAGACTGAGTCGTCTGTAGGGCCTATTAATTTTTAGCAAACAATTTTTTTTAATTTGTCTCCAAAATGATATTAAAATGAGAAAATATTAGTATTATTAATATTATTTTAAATATATATGAACATTATATTATTTTATATTTCTTTACATAATAATTTAATTTGTGCCCTATTTGGCCCTTTATAATCAAAATAACATTTATCATTAATGATTTATTAATTGAATAAACGGCTGATTCGGTGCTGTGGCTCAAGCCAGGCTTTAATAGTAGTGTATCCTTGTTCATTGTGTTTGATACAGCCTTAACAGGACATATGACTTCGTGCTTCCATATCACCTTTATTTCCCTTTTCCCGACATACCGTGATGTTCGTGCGCGTGATGCGTGCGCCGGCTGCAGTCGGGCGGCGCGTGCGCAGGCGGCTCGAGGATGTCGCGGTACTTGGACACCATCAGCACTGATATGAAATAAACGATGGCCAGCGAGAGGAACTGCGCCTGTTTGGTTTCCTCCTGGGAGACAATATTGTTCATGTTACACTAACTAAATACAATTTATATAAATTTGATTTGTTCTGGGAACTCTATTTTTGTTTACTGGTAGAAAATTAATTATTATTGTATAAATTTAAGAGAATTATCATTACAACTTCATGCAAGTTTTTTCATTCATATAATATGTTATCTTGAGCTAAAAGAAGTGAACTCCGAGACTTAAAGATTGCTTAAAAAAATTGCCGATTTACATACGATAATTTTACGTGATAACCTCATAAGACAGGCCTATCGTGCCTCTCAATATCGCTTGTTATATCGCTATTCTCGCTTGCACGCTCGGCTCAGGCGGAACGTGACAAAGAACGCCACAATGAGTCATACTTTTTTGTGCGTCCAGCCTGCGTTCATCGAATTATAAGACGTTATCAGGTCAAAAAAACCACTAACCACACAGCGAGATTAATTGGTTTGGCTTTTTTTTATTTTTAGATCATTTGAGTCATCAAAACTGTACTGTACTGTATATCTATACTTTTATTATTAAATGTTATTATTAAACTCTTCTCTGTAATTTTTTTACATGCCTTATGGCTAATATAAAAAACTATATGATGATGTCTTGGAATTTTGACGCTCAAACATTAACTCCACGACCGTTGTACTAGGAGCACATAGATTACTAGAGGTATATGAAAACTATTTATGGAAATGGTACACACACAATAAGATTGCAGAAGCTAAATTTAAAGCTTATTGGATGAGGTTAGATATATTATTTTGTTCTGACCCTTAGCAAAAATTTATGCAATATTTAACTAAGAGCACAAAGCTTACGGGAGGTATGGCAATGCAACGTACTGCCTTTAGTCACGACATAACTCTCGTTAAAGTTGTGAAATCCATCTTATCTACATAATATAGTTTCACAAGGTAAACTGAGCTCTAGTAAATATAAATTCTAAGATACACTTACGTTAATTTATACGCTCAGTTAGCAAATACTTAACGAACGTTTCAATAGGAGTACATAGCTTACAAGAGGTGTGGCGATGCAACGCACTGCCTCTACTCGCGACTTAACAACACTCGGTAAAGTTGTGAAACACAATTTTAACCAGCCACTAGAGTTAGGAACCTTTACTTTATATTTTTACAAGGTAAACTGAGCTCCAGGATGGTTTTAAGACAAACTTAGGTTAACTTTGACGCTCAGTAAGCATACACTTAACGAAAGTTTACTAGGAGCGCATAGTTTTCAAGGATATGGCGATGCAACGCACTGCCTCTACTCGCGACTTAACTAACGCTCGTTTAACTTGTGAAACACATTTTTAACCAGCCACTAGAGTTAGGAACCTTTACTTTATAGTTTCACAAGGTAAACTAAGCTCCACTAAGGATGGTTTTCAGACAAACTTAGGTTAACTTTGAGGCTCAGTAAGGATAAACTTAACGAAAGTTTACTAGGAGCGCATAGCTTTCAAGGGTATGGCGATGCAACGCACTGCCTCTACTCGCGACTTAACTAACGCTCGTTTAAATTGTGAAACACCTTTTTTAACCAGCCACTAGAGTTAGGAACCTTTACTTTATAGTTTCACAAGGTAAACTAAGCTCCACTAAGGATGGTTTTCAGACAAACGTAGGTTAACTTTGAGGCTCAGTAAGGATAAACTTAACGAAAGTTTACTAGGAGCGCATAGCTATCAAGGGTATGGCGATGCAACGCACTGCCTCTACTCGCGACTTAACTAACGCTCGTTTAAATTGTGACACACCTTTTTTAACCAACCACTAGAGTTAGGAACCTTTAGTTTATAGTTTCACAAGGTAAACTAAGCTCCACTAAGGATGGTTTTCAGACAAACTTAGGTTAACTTTGACGCTCAGTAAGCATGTATTTAACGAAAGTTTACTAGGAGCGCATAGTTTTCAAGGATATGGCGATGCAACGCACTGCCTCTACTCGCGACTTAACTAACGCTCGTTTAACTTGTGAAACACATTTTTAACCAGCCACTAGAGTTAGGAACCTTTACTTTATAGTTTCACAAGGTAAACTAAGCTCCACTAAGGATGGTTTTCAGACAAACTTAGGTTAACTTTGAGGCTCAGTAAGGATAAACTTAACGAAAGTTTACTAGGAGCGCATAGCTTTCAAGGGTATGGCGATGCAACGCACTGCCTCTACTCGCGACTTAACTAACGCTCGTTTAAATTGTGAAACACCTTTTTTAACCAGCCACTAGAGTTAGGAACCTTTACTTTATAGTTTCACAAGGTAAACTAAGCTCCACTAAGGATGGTTTTCAGACAAACGTAGGTTAACTTTGAGGCTCAGTAAGGATAAACTTAACGAAAGTTTACTAGGAGCGCATAGCTTTCAAGGGTATGGCGATGGAACGCACTGCCTCTACTCGCGACTTAACTAACGCTCGTTTAAATTGTGACACACCTTTTTTAACCAACCACTAGAGTTAGGAACCTTTAGTTTATAGTTTCACAAGGTAAACTAAGCTCCACTAAGGATGGTTTTCAGACAAACTTAGGTTAACTTTGACGCTCAGTAAGAATAAACTTAACGAAAGTTTACTAGGAGCGCATAGCTTTCAAGGGTATGGCGAAGCAACGCACTGCCTCTACTCGCGACTTAACTATCGCTCGTTTAACTCGTGAAACACATTTTTAACCAGCCACTAAAGTTAGGAACCTTTACTTTATAGTTTCACAAGGTAAACTAAGCTCCACTAAGGATGGTTTTTGAGAAACTTAGGTTAACTTTGACGCTCAGTAAGGATAAACTTAACGAAAGCTTACTAGGAGCGCATAGCTTTCAAGGGTATGGCGATGCAACGCACTGCCTACTCGTGACTTAACTAACGCTCGCTTCACTTGTGAAACACATTTTTAACCAGCCACTAGAGTTAGGAACCTTTACTTTATAGTTTCAACATGTAAACTGAGCTCCACTAAGGATGGTTTTTAGACAAACTTAGGTTAACTTTGACGCTCAGTAAGGATAAACTAACGAAAGTTTATTAGGAGCGTATAGCTTTCAAGGGTATGGCGATGCAACGCACTGCCTTCACTTGCGACATAACTTACGCTTGTTTCATGTGGAAAACTAAACTCTAATAAAGGATGGTTTAAGGCCATTTTAGGCTCACTTTGACGCTCAGTTAGCATAACCTTAACGAACTTTTTTACTAAGAGCGCATAAGCACGGTAATATTATTAATATTACCATAGCATAGCAGAGCAATGAGAAGCTCTACTGCGTTTACTGCCTATTTAAGATTTTCGTTGGGTTTAACGATCGTTGTGTTTAGTTGAAAAAAAACCTTTTTAGGCCAGCGACTAAAATCATGAAAAAGAACGCTCCTATAAATAGGTACCATAGATGGTTTTTGGGTAACTCCACGTACTGGCGTACAGTTAGCATAATATAAGGAACGTACCAAGGGCACATAACTTATGAGAGGCATGGTGATGAATGCAAATCTCTGCCACCACTGACGAAACTGCCAACCTTTTCAACTTGATATGCGCCTAAAATGTATTTGATTATGATATTTTAGTTTGATGTTTTAAATTTGGTTGTAAGTTATATAAGTTGTAAACAAATTATTGACCAGGTACTAAATAGGATCCATATTCTCAAACTATACTCATAAAGGTGGTCATTGCTGCATAAAGGTGTTTGAAATCAGTATGTAGGATTACTTACAACATCTCGATAGATGACAGCTCTCAATCTGTTAACATCCATGTCTTGTAAAAGCCGTTCGGGGTCCTTCACCGGGCTAGAGGCATCTGCTAGACTTGCCACCACACTCTGCACAAAATAAAACTCGTTAGATAAACACATTAACAGCCTAAACGCTATCAACAATTTTTAAATAGAAAACCGTTAAACACACACATCTATGAAATCGTCTGATACTCGAGAATCTATCAGATTGTTTGCCGGTTTACTATTTAATGAGTTCTGATATGTTTACAATACTGTCTTTATGATAATACTGTCAACAATCATCATTTTATATCAAACTAGCGACAGCCCGCGACTTCGTTCGCGTAGTAGGCACGGCCTTTGGCCTCGCCGTATAACCTCCCGTCTTTTCTTGGTTGTTCTTTCATAAGGACTTGCTCCTGACAATAATTAAAACAACAATAAATAATTCTTGAGAGATTGTTCTGTCCGTTCTCAAGTTATAGCGTGACCAGGAGAAACCAGGAGGAATTATCAAGTATTTTCGTTGCTTGTATCAGTATTCTTGAAGGTATAACTTATAAAGCATGCATAGGTCAGCTAGGAAGTATTTTACTGATGCAAAACAGGACTAAATAAATGAAGGGATCAATCATGCTTATATTGTGTTATTTAACAATGTTGAGAAAGTTTAGTGTTATTAAAGTTGATGCATGCATAGTTACAAAAACTATGAAGACCTCTCAGCGTGTGTGGTGGTAACCGTGATATTTTTTGTATATTTCAGTAATTTAATATTTAAAGATTATTTCTGTGCGGTGCCATGTGCAAGCATTCATATTCATATAATGTTTAATTTACTCAATGAAAGTACTAGGCTGTTATAACTGTGAAGCAAACCAAAATCTGAACAAGCTACATTGCTCATTTTTATACAAATTCAAGGTGTTTAGTTACTTACTCCAATAAGTTAATCTTAAAATGAGAGTGAATAATTACGTACACTAAAGTACCAGGTCAACATAAAATGTAAGAAGTTGAAAGAGCTCTTACAACATACAAAACCTTGCTCTCATTGGTTATTCTAACATAATGCCACAAAAAATTTGAATAAACAAGGGATGTTGTGTCCCTTCATAAGTAAATCATGAATAACGGCTGGCATCGTTTTTTCTTCAATATAGTAGGGGCGTGGCAACGTGTCAATGACCGAGAGCAAAAAAGGGGCAATGTTCTGAACGTCATCATAGAAAAATATTGAAGGAAGAGAGTTGAAAATAGCTTGAGGTTCTCTCATAGCTTTATGTTTCCCTAGTATGTTACAACGGCACCATAGCAACAATATTTTCACTGCATTACAAAATAAATTTTATGCACATTTGGGGTAATTATAATAAATTGTCATGTGTGCGATCAGACGAAATGCAACATAGCGACAATTTTAAATATTTCATCTATGAAATAACTCTGTTTCTAAAGTAGGTAGCTCGTTTTGTTATTTGATAGTGATTCAACTTCAAATGTTAAAATCTTCATTAATATTTTGAAAAATTGAGATACATCTCTAACTGTAAAACGGACAATATTTTTAAGAAAAATGGAAAATAAAAAAACATCCTGAACAATTATAGTTTCAATGAGTTTTTGTTGTTAGTTGCATTATAGCCTCCACTAACGTTGTTAGGAGTGGAGCGTGGTGGATGATCTCCTGCCAATCTATGTTGGCCTGGTACAGTGGTGATAGTCTCATAGCAACAAAGTTTACACTTAGTTGCGCATGGACAATAGAAATTTGAACCCCATAAAAGCCAACCAATAGTTTTAATGGGTTTTTGTGGTCCCGTTATTGCCACCACTAACCATAAGTTAGGTGTGGAGCGTGGTGGATGATCTCCTGCCAATTTATGTTGGCCTGGTACAGTAATGATAGTCTCATAGCAACAAAGTTTACACTTAGTTGCGCATGGACAATAGAAATTTGAACCCCATAAAAGCCAACCAATAGTTTTAATGGGTTTTTGTGGTCCCGTTATTGCCACCACTAACCATAAGTTAGGTGTGGAGCGTGGTGGATGATCTCCTGCCAATTTATGTTGGCCTGGTACAGTGGTGATAGTCTCATAGCAACAAAGTTTCCACTTGGTTGCGCATGGACAATAGAAATTTGAACCCCATAAAAGCCGAAAGCTTTTTCGATCACAACAAAAGAGCAATGTTGTTAGACTTTCTGTGTAATTGTTATAAGACTCCTTATTGCATGTACCGTCATTCAAATAGGTTTAGCACTTAAGAGACTTTTTACTTTAGAGTTTACAGGGCAGTGCGAGTTGGCACAAATAAAATGAAATAAATATTAAGGAGGTGACATTAATATGTCACTACCTTTGGTATCAAAATGGCAGTTCTGCACTCCGCGTTCGTTACGGGTGACAATTTAGATATTTTTATCTATATGACAAAAAAAAGTGATTATTTCGAAAATAATAAAATTATAAGATGATCTCAGTTTTGTATTAGGTATTACGATCTTATTTAATGTAGTAATGTTTAATATGTATTAGCATGTATTAATGTAATGTAGCTGATAAATTGTAATACAAGTATGTTTATTACCGAATAAACTAATATGAAATGTAAGTAAAGTTAGATAGTGCTTTAAATTATTTAGTATGTTTATTTTACATAAATATTATGTAGCAGTGATAAAACAGGCGCCTTTAGTTTAATGACGGTTTAACAGTATGGACAATAGCGATGTTTTACCTGCAATTAAAACATTTATTAAACATACTTACCTAATTCGAAACCTAATTATACAAGAGAGTAGCGTACTCGACTTCCGTTCCGAACAAGTCATGCTGTGATTGGTCCGCCCGCTCTCCTCGCCCAATCAGCGTCGACTCCGCCCCTTCCGCTCCCCTCAAATGTCAACCATCACCCCAGGTAGTGCGCCTAGCGCAACTTGGCTTCATTGGTTTTCTCGTGTTATGCCACCAGGCAGGTATAGAAAGTGTTAGGTTTCGAATTAGGTAAGTATGTTTAATAAATGTTTTAATTGCAGGTAAAACATCGCTATTAAACAACTGTACCGTAATTCGAAACCTAATTATACATGAGAGATGTGTTTGTTATCGCCTGGTGGTGATGGTGACGCCAATGTGATAAATCTTTAATAGGTATTGAATGTTCTGACGCCCAGCGGTCCAGGTTTCATTCACAAAACTTTTGTTGTCTGCGTAAGCATGAATTCTAGGTGTAGGAAAATTAGACTACTCATTTTAGTACATGAAACGTCCATTATTTGATTTGTCTGCCAAATCACTGCGAACAAAGAGTAAATAAGGAAGGTACGCCCAATTTCTCAATGGAACTGCTTGCAGACTTGAGGCAAGGTCAATTCATCAATACGTTCCACTAATTATGAGTTTTACCAAATTAGTAACCTTGGCACGTGTTGCTGTTCAAGGTTTATTTATGTGCTGATTTCAACCCATCTTTTAACTCTCGTAATCACTCATGATGTTGTGAATGTGGGGCGGAGCCCCGAGCATTCTTGAATGAGTGTAGGCATTTAAATATATATTTAAATGCCGAGTGCAGTCAGTGTGCTGGACACATTACAACTGTCTGTTTCGTGAGAGTATCTGTTTTAAGACCATAGCAGTGCTAAAGTAGTTTGCAGTTCCGTAATTTAATTCTGGAAAAAAACTTATAAACTATTGTGACATAGAAATAACGATGGCTACTATATTCCTTGAATTAGGTAGATAAAAACTATTATTTTCTTCACAAATGTTCTGAATAAAATATTTTCTTCACAAATGTTCTGAATAAAATTATTGATTTATTAAGGTATCGACTTCCAGGTTGGGGGTCGCGGTCGTCTTGGCTAAAATAGTGATTTTAGCTTTAAATATTTATATTTAAGTATTTTTATAATTTCGCCTTAAAAATGCATGAGGTAAGTATTCCAGATTTGTGAATTAAGAATATACTAAGGATCGTTTTAATAAGATTGGTTAAGAACTTGCAAGATTAGACCTTTTTGGGTTTTGTTGGTTTCCTGGGTAATTATCTCACGAAGAGTGCTATTTTTTTCCAAGCTAAACTTTCTCCAAGGAGCAGATAAGTCTTAACATTTTCTTGCATTATAGTTGGTTAGATTTTGATACATTCGTACATCTACGAGTACAAACCTTTTGTATCATTTCTATCGCACGCGACAATGGTTAGTCACCCATACAGGAAGCCGACCAGTCGGTCGGCATTGTTGGGACTCTGGATAGATTTGTAATCGTCAACGGGTAATCCAACGATCAATTTAACAGCGCCTTCATAAAAAAAACGATAACTAGCGGTACCAATGTTTGAAAAACATTGAATCGTTTAGAATAAAACATACCTAATAGCATCGGTAACTGAGTAATCGTGAGGTCTGCTAATGCGACGACTGTTTCTCACTGTAATTCAGCGATCAGGGAAATTCCTGTTGATTTGTTTTAAATCGGCTAGTATTTCTTATGGTATGCCGGGGGATAAACCCAACCCTACTCTGAAGTTCCAAGTCAGCCGGTGGGGCGTAACAGTGACCTTGGGAATCTAATCTGTCGATTGTGCAGAAATTGTAGGCACTCGTAAGCTTGGCGAAAGGCAAAAAGATAGGTTTCTTGTTTGCCCCACTTTACAAAAACTGTGTCTGTTAGTTTTGTAGTAGATCACTGTTTGGCAATACCACTCGGAACAGAGCTTCCAAAATAAATAGCTTTTCCATGAGCTGTGAGCTTTGATCTTACTCTAGTTCGTAGTAGGTTTTTAAGAATAACTAATCATTTCTGTGTATATTTTGCAACGAATACGAGGGTGCGTAAACGAGGTACTCGCATATATTCACGGTTAATACAATAAGGTTTTGCAGTATTAGTAGTATCTGATGCGTCAGAAGGAATTCAAATTACTATTACAATTATCCCCAGCCTTGCTCAGTGTCAGGGTTTTTGTGATGCTCGCAAGCGCACATGTTTTTGGGGCACTGAGCTAAAGACAGATTGCAAGCAGATATTTTTGAGTCATTCGTATATAAACTAAAATAGTCTAGAAATAGTCATTGTAAATGAACTGAAGGAAACGGTGATTGTTTGAATCGACCGACAAGTGGTCCAGAGGAAGATCGACCTTGGCCATCCAGTCTACTCTTAGAGAAAGTAGCACGCAATGCTCGATCCAGTCTTCTCTTGGAGAACTAACTAGCTAACTAGCACGCAATTATGGTTAATCAATCTGAATTTTAAGAGAGCACCGTAGGTACTTCTTCAAGTTTTTTCAGATCCCAAAAACGGTCTTGGTGTGCCGTTGCCTTTAAGTCTGAGAATTTTGCTAACAGCTTGGAAAAGACTGGCTTCTCATTTTTATGATACCTCGAGTGTGCATTTCGTCAACCACTTTCATTTCAGTTTAGTTAGATATTTTGCTGTAACGGTCGCTCGACAAAAGCAATGACAATTTCGTGTATAATGGTAAATAGTAGTTACTTATTATGTTTAGAATGTCGAGCGGAGCTCCGAGCATTCTTCGATGCGTTCGGTAGCTCGACAAAAGCAGTGACCGTTTCTTTTTGGACGGTATACAGTCACTTATTATGCTTAGAATGCAGAGCGGAGCTCCGAGCATTCTTCGATGCGTTCGGTAGCTCGACAAAAGCAATGACAGTTTCTTTGTGAACGGTATACAGTCACTTATTATGCTTAGAATGCAGAGCGGAGCTCTTAGCATTCTTCGATGCGTTTAGCTTTGTTACGGTAGCTCGACAAAAGCAATGACGTTTTCTTTTTGAACGGTACACAGTAATCACTTATTATGCTTAGAATGTAGAGCGGAGCTCCGAGCATTCTTCGATGTGCTTAACTTTTGTTATGGTCGCTGGCTAAAAGCAATGAAGTTTTCTTTTTAAATGGTACACAGTAGTCCCTTATTATGCTTAGAATGTGAAGCGGAGCTCCAGGCATTCTTCGATGAGTTTAACTTTGCTTAATGACCCTCACGAAGGGCTGCTTGTATGCATATTTTATTATATATCACCTATCACCTATCTCGATGCAAACTAAGCCTCTTGAGCTTTTTGAATGGTGTACGGAAGCCATTTATTACGTTTAGAATATAGAGCGGAGCCCCAAGACTTTTTCAACGAGTAATTTTTCTTGAGAACCAGTGATTGCAACCTTTTTTGGTAGCTGCCTGGCACGGAAGGGTTTCGAGTCAGAATCTTTTCGTTTTATTTCGTTGCTTCCATATTATGATTTCCTGTCCTATCCCGATGGGATGAGGAGGAATTATGCCTCTTGTCGGGCTGTAAAATTTGTTAGTTACACAGGCAACGCCCTCATGTTAGGGATCGAATATGTCGACCCGGGTTTCAAGCAAAACAAACTCATCTTTGGGTGTGCAGCAGCGACTGCGAACTACAGTTGGCCACTGCAGACATTGGCGTGTGCTGTGTCACTTTCTAGACTGACCTACTTTGACGTAGCAATGTGGTATCTAGGGTAGTGGCAGTTAGCCCGTGGTGTTCAGAAACTTATCTTATGATGCATAGTTTTTAGATGTGTTTCTTTGCGTTTTGTTTTACCAGAGGTCCAGGCCAATATTTCGTATGTAGGTTGTTTAACAACTACATATAATCCAGGGACTTTACGAAGATAAGCCAAAACGCGACCTGAGAATATATGTTATTCTACCAGCTCTGCCTAAATAACATTGAATTTTTCAGTTTTGCTACTTTACCTGGTGTGAAAGTGCATGAATATATGCAGAAGTTTTCTTTCTACATTTTCGTATTAGAATGTGCTTTAACAGATTTTAGCCAATCTGGTACATTAATCAGTCGATTGCATGTCATCTAAGAAACCATTTAAACTGTTTTAAGTCTGGTTTTGTGGAACTCTTTCACTAACGAGTGAACGACTTTGACTGGTTAAGCAAGGCGTAAAGTAAGCGTAGCGTTTGATTTCATTATGGGGATCACACCATAGCTAATGAACTCATAACATTGGAGATAGAAGCGTTTGAGTTTTATAGTATTGGACATTATTACAATATTGTTCAAAAGATTGTGGTTCTATGAGCTGTTCTACATAACCTTTATTTTTCTGAAGCGTAAACTAAGATTATTACACGCTTTAACCATTTGAAAGTTCAGTGGTTTTAATTTGAGGTGCTCAGTAGGGCTTATCCTCGTTTGATTACCCACACATGTTTGGGTCTGCTCAAATCGCAGTACAAGTCAGAATGACTGTAGCTTGGATTGTAATTTACCCCGATTATATTATAGTTGATGAAAAATAGTAAGTGTTACTTACGGTTTGGTGATGAGCCGGAGCTAAACTACGAACCAACACTTGAATCCGATACCGTTGGTAGGTTATCATCTTCTTTTTCCTGTTTTTATTCCGCTTCTTCCATCGTTGGGGCTGGACCAGTATAACTATCAATTTAAAGAATCTAAAATTCAACTGAAACAGTGTGAAACAGTTAAAATATTTCATTTATATCTAGAACCAGCGGTTGCACTGGCTATAAACAAAAAATAATTAGTATTGAAGCGAACGGTAACACCGTTAAAATATTTTTAGTAAGTATATATAATTGCACATGAACTTACTAGTTGGTTCAGGACTTTACCTGAACTTTCACCAGCATGACACAGTCAGTAAAGTAAATATTTCGTACTTACGACCGCTCCGGATGAAAATCCAAACGCCAATGAAGCCAAGTTGCGCTAGGCGCACTACCTGGGGTGATGGTTGACATTTGAGGGGAGCGGAAGGGGCGGAGTCGACGCTGATTGGGCGAGGAGAGCGGGCGGACCAATCACAGCATGACTTGTTCGGAACGGAAGTCGAGTACGCTACTCTCTTGTATAATTAGGTTTCGAATTACGGTACAGTTGTTTAATAGGCGCAGAAGTTAAGTGTTTGTTTGAAACTAGATGTATAGTTAATCTTATTTGAGGATAAAATACACTTTTAGGTAATTTGATAATGTTATATTTTAGGGTTACAAAAACTATTTGCAGAATGATATTTTTACAAATTTCATGAGTCACAAAATTTTAATATTTGTGGGTAGGACAAAAACATGAATATAACAGCAAGTCAAATAATTTTATACTTTCACAAAAACTGGGGGTTTAATTGTTAGGGGTGACTGGTGAGATGAGATGAGAAACGTTTTACCTTAGGGGAGGGCTCGTCGCCTGCGGTGCGGGCGGGGCGCGCGGCGTACCGTTGGCGCTCCTTGCACTCGAGGCAGTTGCGCACCGCACACGTGCATACCTACGCACACACGCACGCGGGCTACACTAGGGCTAGGCTATAGGCTAGCTAGGCTACCGCTAATAGATGGGTGACAAACTCTTCATTTTGAGGACAATATAATAGTAATAAGAACTTGTTTCTAAGGAAAACCACCTACAGCTTTTTTAAATGACAATTACTTTACAACGCAAAATTTAGATTGTTGTACTAACTGACTTCTTATTAGAATTAATCTTGAATAAAGAATAATTTGCAAAATATCTCAAAAAAACATAAAGGTAACGGATGCCAGGAATGAAAAAATGGTAGTTTGTAAAGTCTGTTTACGGACGATAATTTTACGTGATAACGTCATAAGAAAACATTGATATGTTGCGTCACAAGCCGAACGCTTAGGCCGATCGTGCCTCTCTATTACTTGTTTCACGCTCTCGCTTGCACGCTCGGCTCAGGCGGAACGTGACAATAAGTCTAGATTTTTCGTCTTTCAGCCGGCGTTCATCGATTTATAAGACGTTATCACGTCGAAAACCACATTATAGCACACTGTTTGTTTATATATTATGTTACAATATTGTAATAAGTTAATTCAGCGGTAAAAATATAAAATAAGAAGAGTATGTCACCCTAAAGAAGTAAAACTAAACTAAAGTAAAGATAAACAATAACTGAATACATTCACTCGCTAGAAGAGTAACTTGCTCTAAGTTATATGATGCTACACACTTTACTAATCATATATTTGGCTATATACTCTTACAATCCTGTTTCTATGCATTAACTAGTCTTAAGAAGAATGCATAAGAGATTTCTATAATATTATGTTATTTTTAGATAAATTTTGATCATTTCTATCACTTTACAAAGAAATAAATATAGTTAAATTAATATAACTACGAAGTCTGCTATGCCGTTTAGATAAATAATAATAAATTAATTGTACATGTATCTCATTTCAGAGCCAGTTTTAAATTTAGTGAGTCATTGAGAAAATTGCATGATTTTTACTTTTTATTCTTTAGGGAACATAAGATATTCTGTCGTACTCGTAAAGAAATTTAAAAGAGTTGTTTCCGAAGTAAAAAAATCGGTATGAAATTCAGAATCCTGCTCGAAGGACCAAACAGCAAAGCAGACTTTTTTCTATTTGTCCACACACTTACCAATCTGAGACACTGTCGGAGTATTCCACCACTAGACATGTTTTTCTCAGCTTCTAGCTCAGCAAAGTTCAACGCACTAGCGAAGATCAACACATCAGCCATGCTGACCAGCCGTTGTAGAAAAGTGACCGCCACTTCTACTGGCATACCTTGGGTAGGTTCAATCACGTCTAGTTCATTCTGCAAAAACATATTATTCTATCTAGCTGTCCAATATCAAAGAAAAAGGTTTGATTTTTTATGGTTATATATTCCGTCAGGTGATTTTAATCATTTATAATATTTACCTAAATAAAAAAAATAAACCGTATCATCCTTTTTAAGTGAAAGTGTACATCCACGTTTGGTTCTAAAACTTGAAATAAGATTTATAAACAACTAGAAAATGACTGCGAAGCGAATAGATTTTTTTCTGTTTCTTGGCTTTATAGGCTAATAGGCAAGTGACGAGACGAGAAAGTTGTGCCTCACAATGATCCTAACGTTTTTGCTTACTTATCGCACAAATCTTTGCCTCACAAGCATCGAAGCTGGGCTCGGCACTTCTTGGCTGGGTCACTACAAGCTGAGGACGGAGCCGTCAAGCAATGATCAGGTCTTCTATCTTTCTTACTAAACGAAAACATTTCCGAAATTTAATAACTCCTTAAGAGACCTTGAACTACCTAATGGGAAAAGAAATATAAAGTCCGAAGGTGCGAAATTAAATAATACGTAACTTGCCAAAAGAGATAAACTCCCTATATACATTTAAAAAAGTACTGAACTAACATTATTCGTACTACTAAATTAAATCAACTATTTAAAGGATTTTTCATCAATACATCGTATCTACTGTAGACAATAATAAAATTATTAATTACATATTATAATACAACACTTATTTACACAATGTTGCTTTAAATTCTCACTATGTTTTCGACCTTATTAAATATGATGTTGATGCTGATGTTTCTGCAAGCTACTTCTCGGTTCGGCTCGGGGATTCCCGCGCCTACCCTCAATATTTTATGCAACTATTGTACCTTCACTACCCTTACGGGCACTTTAGTTTTAAAATGCGTTTACTCTGTAAGTGAATTATTTGGAGAAATACAGTTCTATAACCATCTATTGGCTGAGGACACTTACATTTGGTGAAGTGGCAGAGGCAAGCAACGGCAACAGACCGCCGCACGCTATGATCAGGTTGTCAGCCAGCTGGCTGATCAGGTGGACGGTGTTCACCACGAATATCGCATTCTCGCTGCAGTTGACGAAGTCTATCACCGACTTGGTCGAGTGACTGCGCCAAACCTGTCCAAGAACATTTTTGATATGACATAGACATGCAAATTTTATTTTACCGGAAATATTTTTTTCTAACCAAATGTATAAAAGCTATTGGTATTATGGTATAAACTAGCTTTTGTCTTCGTCCGCGTAGTGCATTTTTCGTCTAGATATGAATTAATATACTAGTAGAGTTATGTTCATGGCTATTGCCCGCCACTACATGTGATATTTGACAAAAGTTCATGTAGATACCGTCCTTTACATAATCTTTTATTTTCAATACCTACAAAATGTTATTTTCTATTGCATCCCTTATATAGTCATACTTATCGAAAAATATTGCAAACACCATTTTTATCATTTAATTCAACTATAATATATAATACAACATGATCAACTAATATCAACAAAAATTAGAAAGATGATAACTGAGGCGTGATCACACTGTTTCCTAAACACACACACGTAAAAGTTTGGCAGTTCCTCTGTCGTGTAAGTAAATTGTGGAATGCTCTGCCGGTGTACAAATTTCCTTGCAGCTTTGACCTTGGGTCTATCAAGCGGGGCGTGAAAAAGCATCTCTCAGATCATCATAGGGGTGGCGATTAGTGTAGCTTACGGCTGCACTAATGGTCATAGTTTCGTAATTCCATCTTAGCTTTCCATCAGGCGAGAGGGAGTCACTTTGATGAACCATTATAAAAAATACCCAACACAATTGAGATTCCTATCATATTCCTTCGAGGTCGAGGCATTTTCATTGTTTTGTAGTTACAAATCAACTATTCGTTCTAAGTGAACAGATAATTTGTATATCTATATAGAAACAGATAAGCTAAATTGAAGTGTCTGTTCGTAATCCCAAATTAACAGCTTTTCACTAAATGCATATTAAACGTGAAAAATACGGTACTTAGATAAAAAAAAACAATATATCAATAATATTTTTCTCGGCTAATCTCTGAAACAGCTGGACCGATTTTAACGGGACTTTCACTGTCAGCTAGCTGATGTTATAAGGAGTAACTTAGGCTACCTTCGTTTCATCATCATCATCATATTCATCATCATCTTTATCACCAACATCATCATCATCACCATCGTCCATCACCACGCGGGTGAAACCGCCGGGCGCATAGTAATAAGTAAAATTGAGTATTGCTATGAGTAGATCAAGGTATGACTTACTTGTATATCAGTTTCAAGCGAGAAGAGCACGTCCGAGAGAAGCCGCTGGTGGATGTAAGACCAGCGGAACTCGGGGATGCGGAAGGGAGGGCGCGTGGGGCCGGGAGAGAACATCGCGCGCCCCAGCCGCGACGGCCGCTTCGCTTCTGCAACGTACGCGTTAGCCTTTCAGATACACCATTCACATATACGAGTAGTAAGACTCCATGCTGTAGTTCCAGATACGCTCTTATTATCTTATGCTTATTTTATTAGATTTATTTGTGAAAATTACACAGCGCGTTAATATTAAAAAGATAAGTCTAATGTAAAGCCTATATAAAATTTCTCGTTTAAACATCGCAAACTCTTACTAATCTGAACCAAACTTAGGCCCACTTGCACGTTTGCGTTAATTCAACCCGAGAATTAATAAGCCTACGAGTTTGTAAACTTGCGTTAGTCATATCAATTTTTAACTCACATTTTGCCTTACACGACTATAAAAGATCACCGGTTTTGCTAAACTGACATTTCTAATCTTTAGATGGGAACATTGAATTGTCTATGCGCTTATATTGTAACCTGACCAATAATGAATGAATCGAAAAAAAGTTAAACTTATATCTATCTCTTTGGCACTACAGTACAATGTATATAGACTTTCTTGTGTATCCTTTGTCGTATGAAGTTTGACGACTTTTTTATTCTATACGTATTGTCTCGTGACATTTCGTCCAAAGAGTACATTATACAGCAGAATGTAACCTCAATTTGTTTTGACACAAAACTTCACTAACCCTAGTTAAAGACTTAACCCTCCCACATTGCTGGGTTAAATATCAATAAATAACCTTAGATTTACTCCTAACCTTTAATGGTGCAAGATAAATTAATTATAAAATCCCGTTTTAGCAGTTGACTCTGAGTTATTGAAGCTAACTCTGAAACGTGCAAGTGGGCCTTAAAGTACTAATTAACGGGTTAATTACTACTATTATTTTGTAATTGTATTCTGCTCAGAAATTAATTCGAACAGAAAAATATATTTGCCAAAACACTTTTTTTAGCAAAACCCATCCAAAGTCTTCGATTGGTATACACTAGGTATCACAGTAATATAAAAAATACGAAAGTTTGTGAGTGTGCATGTATGATTTTTACTTATTCACGCTCAAATGGCTGGACCAATTTTGATGAAATTCATTATGAAGGTAGATGAGACGCTAAATTAACACAAAATATAATCTTTATCATCGTCATCTATCACCAAGCAGGTGTAACCGCGGGGCGCAGCTAGTATTATTATACATTTGTATAAAGTTTTTAGAGTTTGCGTTGATGCAGACAAATATTTCAAACTCATAAAAAGTCTTACTATACATCAGAGGTGGTCAACTTGATTACACACAAGGTCTACTGTTTACTGACGAAACCTTGTGCGATCTACTAATTAAATACTTCGATCGATTCGATTAAATGGTCGATCGCGATCGACCATAAGGCTATACAATAAGAGTTCTAATGGTAAACCTCAATAAACAATAAACAAGAACACTAAAATCTTACCAAAATGATTTGAATCAACTTGAGTGCTAGTAGAAGCACTCCTTGGCCTTTTAGGCGACGTTGACGTATTCGTTCCTTGCGTGGCGACTCCTTCAGCCCTATTGCCGTCCTGCTTCATCTCACTTTCACCCGGTAAACTCACTCGTCTTTTATCTCTTTCACTCTCTCGGATTTCTTCTGTCTCGAGTTCTTTATTTGCAATGTTCTCGCTTATAGTCGAAATAGCGGGAATTTCTGGAGCCTTTTCCTCTTCTGGCTCGTCTGTTTCAGTCTCTACTTTCTCACTCTCACTGATAGTTTCTTTAACCTCATCAGTATCAGTCTTCATAGGCTCTTCAGTTCTAGAATTGACTAAAAATTCACCATCCAATGGTAAAACGTTTCCTTCGTGTAGATGATCGGAATGAACCGCCAGTTGAGGACGGCTCTCCTCAACGGCTTTTTCGTTCTCATTCATATTTTCATTACTGTCTTCAGTTTTTGGTACGGCATTATTAAAAATATCCATAACTATTTCTTTCGCAACCATTTCAGCCGATTGCTGCTCCTCAATGATTTCTTCAATTTCTTGTTCGAAATCTTCACGACCATTTGGCGTGTTACCATCGGAATGAAGTCCACCTGATATTGCACCAGAATCTGTGTCATCATCAGCTTTTAGCTTTACAGTCTCCAAAGCTATAGTCAACACGTCATTCACTATATTTATTGCTATATGCTTAGGGTCTTCTACGTCATCATCGTCAGTCTTTTCTATAATTTTCTTAGGACTAGTAGCTTCACTCGGAGTCAGATATAGTTCGGACGGATCTGACATTTCAGATTCTCTTTCAGCCGCTAAATTTAACTCTGCAACTCGCTCTGGGCTGGCGGTTTCACTGACAGAAAGACTCGAAGGCAAACCTTCACTTTTGTCTGTATTATCAGAATCTTCTTTTATCGTATCTCCCACATCTCTCACTGGAATGTAATCTAGGCTTCCTTGCCTCGTCAGAGTTTCCGTTTTTTCTTCTAAAGTAGCGATTCCAGATTCAGAACTATCAAGTAGTTTATTTTCTATCTGAGCGAGATCATTGTCGACGACGTTTTCAGTTTTAATCTCTATAGGTTCTTCATCGATCACATGTTCAACTTCATTATCGCGTTTATCACTGTCTTCTTTATGCACTTTACACACTTCACTATACATAGCTGTCCGTGGGTCATCACAATTGCAAGATTCGACTTCCCGGAGGGAGAGTCCTTTGCCGATTTCCGTTTGCGCCGCGTGGTGTAGGACGTTTTGTTGGCGAACGGAAGCTGGAGAGCTATCGACGCTTTCATCTGTGTCCGGGACAAGCCGGGGGTTGGTTTCGGTATGTCGGTCCCACCCGGATATAGTCGAAATGGGCCGTTGTTGCCTTTCGGCTGGATCCGTGATATTGTCGGCCCGACGCTGTTCGTAATGCTCGTACATTTGGGCGAATTGGAGTTTGAACTCTTCGTATGACACCTGAAAGTAGGTAGGGTTTACATTGTTTTAAAATGATAAATTAATATGTATAAATTCCAATTCTAACCCGGTTAAAATTTCTCCAACAATATCCGTGGCAACTTTTTTGATTGCCTACATTCATGCAACGGTTACGTAGACGGCCGAAGCGAATGAACTTGATTTGATTTGAGTTTGAACTGAATGACAAAACAATAAAAGAGTGGAATTCCGTAAGTCGTGGCATTAATTAGAAGAAGTAAACAAATTTTACCAAAAAATGTAACCGACTTCAACACCAAAAAGTGTGAAATAACTTATTGAAGTAGGTAGCATGATAGTTCAAAAGTACCTATTATCACTTTCACAATATTGTGCGCATGGTACAGACTTCAGCAAGTTGATTCACACATTTTGGGGTTGAAGTCGGTTTCACTATTTGTTAAAAAAAATTCACCATTTTTAGTGACCCTTGCTAATTACCGGAAAGATAGTCATTCACCGTCAATGATGATATCATCAAGATAGGCGTAACACTTTTCAGTTATTGGAGTGAAAGGAGTGAAAGAGTGGAGATGAAATTTAAATGGGACTACCTCGGACGTACACACTACCAAACAAAAAAATATTTTGAGAATCGGTGCACAAAAGGGGGAGAAATCGGTGACCATACACATACCTTCTTCTTTTATGAAGTCGGTTAAATATAGTTTTGACAAGTTATTATTTATTATTTTTATTATAAATTATGTATTGTACCAGACCAGCCTCAAGGTCCTGCAAACTCCAGCAGTGGAAGTCTTATAGGTTTGTAGTATGCAGTGATGCTTGGTCAAGATTTTTACTGCTACAACTATGTCCTTGTTTCAAGGAGCTGCAAACAAACAGTTATTGCCTAACCATGTTTTCTCTGGCAATAGCTTCCAGAACGTAACCTAACCAAGTTAACAATATAAATCGGCTTACAGCAACGGCTTAGTAGCAAGATCAGCTCTGTTAGTCGGCTAGTAGGAAGAGAGAGAAATAGGCAGTAAGCAGGATTCAGGATAGAGTAACCAACCAGGCCACATTCTGAGCACATCAGCTCGAAGCGGCGATCCCTTCAGGTCGATCCACATATGTTCCAATTTTCTGTGTATCTTCACTGTAGCTCAGGTGTTCCAACCACTCAATAGTGAACTACAGTTACTACCGAATTTACTTCAACTATACATTATTTTATCCAAGTCAAAAAACTAGCGAGATGACTCGTGGAGTTACCAACGAACCAGCATGTTTTCTTTACAACACAGATGAGAAAGCCTCTCCCCATAGAGAGAGCATTACAAAAGTTCAAGTAACGTTACAAGTGGTGCCCTCTACGCTTAACTTTCGGTACCAAACATTTTATCATTACAAGGTTACCTTAGAATGTACAATGGCCAAGGTGTCGACCCAGACGCGCCAGCCGCCGTACTCGTGCTTGACGGCGTGATGCAGCAGCATGCGGAACAGCGAGTACACCATATCCGATATCTTCTGCTCTTCCGCGCTCTTAGGGTGAATGTACGCCATCGCTATCAGCCACTCCTGCGATACAAATTTAATGTTATACGTCATTGGCCTACTGATTTATATTTTGCGATTATCCGTAACACTAATGCTAAAGTGTGTTTTCTCAAACATGCAGGAAATATTGTCATCATTTTCGAAAAAATAACACGCGAAGTATCGAATTTACACCAACCAATTGACCAATGATTGTAGTAGAATGCGGCAGAGGTCGCTACATAAGTATATTAAACAACTATGTATGTGTATATCTGACCTGCCAGACGGACATCTGCAGCACGGTTCGTCGGTTCTCGCGGTTGTTGCTGCACAGCAGCGTCATGTCGCTCAGGAACAACTTCTTCACCTCCAACAACAGTTCCGTCTGCTTCGACTGCCGAATCAACGTCGCCACCACTTTCAGAATCACTGAGGGTGGAAACAACACACTTGTCAATATACACATTTATTTATTCAGCCGTTACTTTGCGGAAATCCATTTTAAATAACGATTTACTGACTGGTTAACTCTCGGTTGACTGTCGGTCGAGCGCTTGACGAGTCAACATCTCCTGAGGATGCCTCGTGTAGAGGCGAAACACGTGTCGAATAATTTTTGGTTGTTTTGATCATTTACTTATTAAACTACAAGGTTACGCTGCTATTTCAAATTTCCTTTGATATTAGACCGTGTGAAGTGACTAGGGCACCATAACTCACTGGGGTTCTCGAGACGGAAGTGCGGCTGCGGCTCGGGATGTCCCGTGTACAGGATCTGTTGGCCAACATGCTCGGTGAGCAGCTCGTACAGCGCGTTGTAGACGGGCAGAGCGAGCGGCTCGCCGCAAGCGCCCAGTCGTGTCGCTAGCAGTGTGTACAGGTTGTGTGGCGACATCACGTCGTATTTACGTCTGGAATAGATACAAAACATATTTGTTAATATTAGGAACACATTTCCGACCCGCCTTATTGTCTAACTTGAAATGTCAGTTAATAATCATTGATGAATGATGGTTCCAGCCAAAAGACTTGCAGGGTTTCGCCCAGAATAGGATTCAAACGTCAAAATGAAGCCCGTTCCCATTCTCCGTAAAGATTTAATCGTTTTCAATCGTGTATCTCGTATGTTATGCACTGTTATGCTTAGCTGTAGTTAGCTGTAGCAATAAAGAGTTTTCTATATATTTAATATGAAGGTGATGACTATTGTACTTCTATTCAAAATTTATAGCAACGTTACGCAACTCTTCAACATCCCTAATACGGCAACACTTACTTGTGCGTGCTTCTGCTTAAGAAGAATCCCAGCAGCTTCAGCGCTTGAAGCCGGATCAGTTGGCTTTCTGAAGCCAGAAGCTTGAAGATGGTCCGCACTCCACCCTGGACATATTCAAACATTCTCTAACTTCCTCCTGTATAGGTCGGTTATTCATGAAGTATACTCAGTGAGTATCGATTAGCACTAAGTATTATAGGATTTTTTACCGATGATACTATATTATATTGTCATAAAAACGCGCGACTAGCGGCCCTCGCTGCTAGAACACACTCTCCGTGAGGATGGGCATCAGTACTGCCCGAACACCGGTCGGAGTATAACGACTAGATGATAAACGTGAGTGTTTGCCGGTTTTACCATTTAACTATATTATGGTCTTGATTTAATAGCATTACCGACCTTGACATGACCGTTGTATCCACAGACCAATATATCCACTATATATATGGTCTGTGGTTGTATCTTTATTTATCTATAATAGTCTCTTAGACATACAGATAAGGAAAGTTTACCTAAGCATAAGGACATGCACAACTTTAACCTAAGAAACAAGGACAAACTAATCCAACCTAGAGTCAGATTGGTTAAAGTTCAAAAACAAGGAAAATGCACGAAAGTAAAAATGTATAATAAACTGCCTAACTAACTAATTTTAATAACTAGCTAATAAATTAAAATTAGAGTTAAACTTAAAAGTTTTAAAATTACATTTAAGTATTTTTTGTAAATACGAGTAACCCATTTTATTCTTTAAACGAGTTAATGG
Source organism: Selenia dentaria (assembly GCA_917880725.1). Taxonomy (NCBI): domain Eukaryota; kingdom Metazoa; phylum Arthropoda; class Insecta; order Lepidoptera; family Geometridae; genus Selenia; species Selenia dentaria. The sequence continues at coordinate 2,025,458 of OU862885.1, read as the reverse complement.
AAATGAAATAAGTAGACTCTTCATTTTTGTACAAATAGTGAACAAAAATTGATTCTGGCTTGATTGACATGGAGGCCTCATATTGAGAAAATTTGCATTAAAATGAATCAGTACGCCTATGCACTAACAACGTTGACTGCTCACCATTCTTATGTCGGATCCGCATTAAGATATGGTGTTTTGTTCTGGGCTAATGCCACCGACAAGGAAAGGGCCTACAGGGCACAGAAGAAATGTATAAGGTCCATATGTGGCTTCTACCGGACTGATTCTTGTAAATCATATTTTGAAACGTTAAATTTAACATTACCGTCTCTGTATATCTACGAGGCAGCTCTGTTTGTTAGGTCAGATCTCAATAAATATGTGACATTGAAGAGTGCTAGATATAAAAATAAACTATGTACTGAGCAATCTAGGACCGCACTCTACAGTAAAAGTATTTTTAAAATGGGAGTTCAAATTTACAATAAACTGCCAGAGATGGATGGCCAGATTAAGGAATCAAGTTCGTTTTCTATATTTAAAAAATAAATTGAAAGGATTTCTACTGGCCAAAACGTATTATACAATCCAGGAATATCTGGTTGATAAACCTTAATAAATAATTAATGTAAATGTAAAATAAACTATAAAATATATAAAATGATCCAAATTTTGTAAATAATAAATGTTGTAATTAGCTCTATTAGTAATTTGCACACCCAATAAGGGTTGAGTATAGCGAACGATATCAACACTGTAACCCCACATGACTGTATTACCTGTACTCTTCAAATAAATGATTTGAATTTGATAAAATAAGTCAAATAATTGTGCAAACTTCCGGTGCATTTATTCGTTCATTCACAGATTTGAGAATACCTACCCGTTTATGGACGCTAATAACAAATATGAGTTTATTATAGCATGCACAAGCACTAAATTATTAAAACTAAATTTACAAGTACAATTTGAAAGCCGACTTCCATTCTATTCAGTAATTGGAGTGTAACTCGAAAACCACTGAACCGAATTCGATCAAATTTAAATGGGACCAGACGAGAAGCACCAGCTTTCAAACAAAGATTTGAGAATCGGTTCACCCAGTCGAAAGTTATGAGGTAACAAACATAAAAATAAATACAGTCGAATTGAGTACCTCCTCCTTTTTGAAAGTCGGTAGAAAATATTAATTTTAATTACATAAATGTATTATTGTATGTATATATATGTTTTTGCGTAACAATAAAGTATTATCTATCTATCTTTAATAAAAATAGGAACTTACCTTGGCATCGAAGGCGGGCACCATGGAGCTGGGATGCTCGGACATCAATGAAATCAGCATTTGTAGAACATCGTGCAAATTCTCGTCCTGAAAATCAATTGCAAAACGTTAACCTAACATACTATGTTTATATCACGCGTTAGCTTTGTCAGCTCGCATGCGAGAAAAAACACGAGAAAATTGTTTTGAATGCACATGGTGATGTTTATTTTTAAAATACTTGTCTACCATTACCTAACATTTCATTCAACATTAAATTTAATAATTCTTAACACTAATGTTGAAGCAATGAGCTTTTGAGGAATAAGCAATTGTGAATACACGAGGTGTGGTGCGTCAGCGCCCCTATTTGAGGAATAATTCGGTGTCGTCCGGTTAGACCTACATGTGGAAAAGTCCTTTCGAGGCAATTAAGCAGTTCAGTATTCTCATTACACGCAGCAATAAATGCTAAAATTTGTTTTCTAAAAAATGAAACCGACTTCGAAACTAAAAAGTGTGAAATAACTTGTTGAAATGGGTACCATGACAGTTCAAAAGTAGGTACCTATTATCATAATGCACATGGTACCGACTTCAACAAGTTCTTTCAAGCTTTTCAATTTCGAAATCAATTCCATTTTTTGGTAAAAAAAAATATTCACCATTTTAGTGACCCTCGCTACTTACAGGATCCATTGTCAATGATGATATCATCAAGATAAATCAACACTTTTCAGTTTGTGGAGTGTAATTCAAAAACTGATGGGCTGAATTTGATGAAATTTAAATGTGGTCCCATTTAAATTTCATCAAATTCAGTAGGTATCCTCGGAAGTATACTTTACAAGTGTTGTCTACCAAACAAAAAGGAATTTTGAGAATCGGTCTACAAATGGGAGAAAAATCGGCCAACATACACATAAAAAAAGATACACTCGAAACCTCCTCCTTTTTTGAAGTCGGTTATAAATAAAAAGTATATTGGTAGTTATTATTTCTAACCGACTTCTAACTAATAAGTGCACTCGTATCGTAAGCGTCAACACGTCACGCCTTGGAGTATAAACTATGAGTTGTCTGTGTCACAGTTGTCCTAGATACATGACAGTTTGTACTGTTTCTCTTGGACGACACGTTACGTTACACTTACGCAGTAATTCGCGCTAGGCCCACAGATGTATACCACAATTATCAAAACACTGCTATGTGAAATAGACTCTTAGACTTTTAAACAAAAATTTCATGACTTAACTTAGTTACTTAACACCGACTTTTCTCGGTCTCTTCTATTGCAGTTCTTAGGAAACAGCTATGTAAGCAGCTATATAATATTATAACCATAGGATTAACAGAGACCGTAGAAACATTATGTCAATTATAGGTCCTCACGGAACGAATGTAGTTTCATCTGATATATTTGTCCTCAGATGTGAGTTTTAAATACAGCTTACCTCATGCATGGTGGTTAAGTAGTTGAGTATGGACTGCAGCTCGTCTTCCTTCACACCGTTCCCGATCATGATGAGTTGCTTCAGGAACAGCAGGATGTACGCGCGGATGGTGAGGATGTCCTTGTGTGCCGGCCGGGGTCCGTCTGGAAGTGTAATGTATATTCATCATCATTTCTACCATGGCAGTCTTGGGACATGAACTGGTGGTCTCTCCCAAATTATATATAGAAAAGAATGAGTAGATAAGTACAACATTTTTTTATATTTCTATTATATATATTCTATTATTTTTAAAACAGCTTCTGGATGTCAAGGGCAGATATTGGAATATCAGCCCCTGATCAATACACAACCAGATGCCCTTGACATAAAGGTTGGTTATGGAGTTCTTTGCGACAGAATTTTAATCTTTAGGGGGTTGGTTGCTAGCCTGGCGAGCTTCAGAAAAAGCCTTAGAATATAGGTGGATGGATGAAGTATTAACGTTAAGAGCAGACATATCTGTCTACCCTCTTTCTCTGTCTTTTGCTACGCGCACTGTGGCAACTTGATCGCAATACAAGACACAACACACTAGCTGCATCATCACGATAAATACCACGTTTTTCATGCCATAAGTAACAAAATGTTTGTACTTATTGTCGACTTTTTATACTGAAGACGTAGAATACATTTTTACTTGCGTGCAAGAAGTAATATAGTGTCAAACGTACCAAGTCCTTTCGGAGTGATCCCGCTCTTCGCCCTCGGATTCACAACCCAGTAGTAAAACTTCAAGGTATGCACCGTCTGCAGAACAGTACTGACTCTCCGCACACTGCCGTATATGTGAGCGTCAGCCAGGAAGTCGGTAGCCAAGTAGCAGTAGAGCCTCGCCTGGACGGCAGCCGGCGTGTGGATCCAGAGCGCCGGGTTGAACAGTATGTGGTCCAACAACTGCCAAGTCAGAAAGGATTGGCAGAACGACTGCGTTAGCATAGATTTGGGCTGTCCGATGGCTAAAGCGTATGTTCTCTTGCTCGAACTATGAAGAGGAATACTTGTTATGAGAGTTAGAAATCATTAAGAGTTAAAAGAAGTCTTCTCTTTTGTCGCTTGTTTAGTGTGGGTGAATGACCAGTTCGGAGATGTTTCTTTGTAACCGGCATAATTATATGATTTGATTGGTTAATTAAATTTAGTATACGCAATAAAGCATAAGCATAGCTTAAATGTTGCTTTTTCATTTTCCTCCATTATTTATTTGAAGTAATACGTCAGTTGAGCGGACATTAGTAGGTAGTATACTTTTGTAGCTTGCCTACAAATGTAAATTAACTCCTCTGCTTGACTTGTATGTCACTAAGGGAAAGTTCATCCATAAGCGGTTCAAATAATTCGTGTTTCATACAGGATACAAGCACAGTAGTGTTTGAAAGTACAGACTCCAAAATGTCTATATTATAAAAACAATGAACCAAATAAAAGGGTACAATTCAGAAAAGGGTACAATTCAAGAAAAGGGCACAGTTCAAGAAAAAAATAAAACGTGCTGCAAAGTAGAAAAAGTAGGTACATTTACATAGAGGACACGCGACAGACAGTATACAGTTCAGTATTTGTAGCAGATTTTTACCAAATGTGCTAACTATTTATTTTGCTGGTGCTACAGAATATAATTGAAATTCTAGTCTCAAGCACATAGCATAATGAAATAGATGAAGTATATAATAGCTATTGCAACAATGCTAGTGCTCAGTGCCACCTTTTATGCGTGTGCCCTAGTAAAAATTACTAATATACTATATATCTACATTTACTTTGAATTCGCTCCAGTAAGTCGAAAAAGGGACCAGCAGGGGTATTATGTATCTCAGTTGCTAATAAAATGTTTATTCAAATCTTGAAAAATGGCCGCTCTATGTCACTTTTGACAACTCCAGTAAGCAAAAATGTTTGTAAGTTGATGACTGGAGCTGACAACAGTGACATAGAGCCGCCATTTTTTCTGATTTTAATCAACATTTGATACCAACTGATATACATAATAGACCTGCTTGAGCTAAAATCCTGTAGAAACTTCTAATACGAGTATTTGCGTAAGTCCCACTATGTTTAGCATTTAGTAAACATGCCTTGACGGCATCGTGACTAAAATGTGGATGAAGCAGTAGAATAAATATTCACACATGAAGATTAGTGACATTTGACTTAGGTCCTTCGACCCTCCAAAAAGATCTAAGTCTTCGGACATAATTATATATATTCGTGTAGGTATGTAGGTGCAAAAGTAATGTTGTATAAAACAGTGGGGAGTGGGGTGTCAAGCAAGAGAAGCATGCGCTAAAACCATCGAAAAAAACACATGAATTCACATAAAATGTATATCATCACGAGGCATATCATCAAAATATATATGGATACTTCCAAACGAAAAAAAGGCAACGATGTTGTTTTTGAAAAGTAATTATTGAGCTGTACGTTGCTGTTTTCCCTTGTTACCTTGCAAGAAACTATCTGTTTCGTTTGGAAATACTTCTATATAAAAGTGTACATAATACCAGTAAGACTGGGATATATATGAACATTGAACAGGTGTGTATTTCCACACATTGAGATGCAAGTATAGAAAAGATAGGGTAGTGTTTTACTACACCAATTACAGTAATTAAATATTATAGTATAATTATATCATTATAATCCTATTATTATAATTATATCATAATAACTCCTAAAGAAATTAACTTCGGTATATATCATCTAGTAATGATTACAAATTAGTAAATAAATTACTTTATTTAGATTAGTAAATAAAAAAATTGTATAATATATTGTTTATGTATTATTCGGAGCCGGTACAAGCGTGAGGCCCATCTGGTGTTAAGTGGTAACATCTGCCTAGATGCATTTCGAGACAAGTGACGAGCTGCGCCCGTAATCAGAGACATTAAGTTGTTAAGTCTCATTTACCTGTAATTTACCAGCACCCATACAACAGTCCACACCAGAACACGGTAATGCGAACATTACTGCCTACCTGCCTACGCGGTAGAAACAGGTAGGTATAGTGGAAGTACTACCCCGAACAAACTCATTCACAAAGAGTTCTACTGCACAAAAGTAAAGCTTTTATTAAAAAATGCTTTATTTAATAATGAACTGCTCGCTTCGTTCATCGTCGTACAAGAATTTGTCCCACAACGTGGATACCACGCTATGGACATAGATATGACCATTAAGCGGGATGTCACGCCATTCTAATTTGATTTCCTCTTAAAACTTTTTAGAATTTGTATTACTGTACCTAAATTATAAAAGTCTATAGCAACTGGAAGAGACTTGATTTTTAAATGTGTTATTTTGTCCTGTTAAAATAAAACTACGCAGTCAATCTGCTACGTGGTACCTGTGGGATATACGATTACCTATTTAGGTATATTGTACCATTGCGATATACAGGGGTACTGGTAATCAAGTAGCATCCTTTAAAGAGCATATTCTTTACATCAAAACAAACATCTTTTGTTCTACGAGTTTCAAAAATTCGTATTTATTTCTACCATACTAATCTTAAAAAAACTATTTGACCGGTCTCAACATAATTAACACTATGTAAAAAGCGCGCGCGCAATGCTGACAAGCCCCGGGGCCGGCGGCACGCCATCCGCGCAAGTCAAGGTCGTCATAGCTGTGCTACGCTACGACGCGCTGTTAACTACATGCATGGCTACACGTAGATGAATGAAGTGGATGCGATGTAGAGTTATGAAGTGTAAGAGAAAATCACAAAAACTTAAATAATTTTTTGGGAAATTTGTTTAGTTTTTAGGGAAAAGTTCTAGAACAAAAGTTGTTTGTTTTGATGTACAGAATATGCCCTTAACAGGATGCTAATTGATGACCAGTAACCCGGTATAATGATTTCAGAGGCTTTCGCGATTCATATACATTGAAATTAAACAACTTTAAGCGGATTAAATTGCGTATATAATTTAATCCCGACGACGTTTCGAATACTTTTCAGTAAACATGGTCTACCCGTGATCATCCATTGTTTAATTTAAATCGCGGTATAATGTTAAATTCAGTATGTAACGCTTTTCAATTGCTAATTCAGGCAACATGTATACCAAAACTATATCTCTCTCATAATAAATATCTAATATATTATGTTACTTTCTCAAGGTGGCAATATCAATATCCCTACTAGAGCTTCTATCAATTAGGTGGGTAATAGATGACCTGGTGGCACTGTGTATAAAATGTGGAGGTCTCACACAGTACTCTTGCAAAATCATTGATCATCTACAATACCTATTAGTAAAACTATTGCAGGATTGAAAAATATAAGAAAATGACTCACAATTGTGAACCACCTTAGGTCATTTATGTACCTAAATAAAATAAATATGTAAATTTAACCTGTAAACTCTGAAAACTCAATTTACGGGGGTATTGATGTTTAGATATTTTCAATTTGGAGACCTACCTACTATCTACCTCTGTACCTACTTATTAAGTTAATAAACTTTACTCTTATTCTTAATTTGACTGTTGAACATTTACCAAGTTGTGCATTTAGCCATTTTGCGTCTAAATTTCGCATGACCAATTACCAATACACCGTTTACCTCTAGAGATTCTGTTAAAGATTTAACTCAAATGGCAAATGATTGGCCAAGTCCTAAACCAACTACCTAAAGTGAACTACAAACATTGCTTCAAAACTATACTAATCAGTGAAACAAATATTGCGACCGGGCTTAGCTTAGTGATATTAGTATGTAAAATGACAAATGTTTGCGCTATGCTTTGTGTGCCAAACATTGGTTGATAAATTTGTTTGTTGTGATTATATTGTGTTAGCGTTGGTGAGAAGTTTGCTGTGTTTGGCCATGTTTCATACATTAAGATGTTTTAGGACAAAATATTTTTGTAGAGAAGCCTCTTTAATACGTATTATGGTAATAAGCTGAGTAAAGTGAGTCCAAACGCACGGGGGTGACGTTGTCTAGTTGAGGAGAACCCACGGCCCTCTTCCATCCTTTATCGTTAGACCAGCTCAATGGTACCAGATTATTGTATTCATATTATGTGTGGGGTACTGTCCTCCTGTGCTAAGTCCTGCACAACGTCCCGCTTGGGGTATATTGTGTATTTCCTCCGCCAGCCTCTACCCGAGCCATCCCAACTCCTTTATGTAACGGAATATGACCCCGAGTCGCTGGCATTGTATCATCACCGAACTTACTTATGTACGCCCAATTACACCTAAATCGAATGCTAGCAAGTGCTTCAGAAATATGTCCTATTCTTAACCTTGTAAACAGACATACGCACGAAGTAAAATAAAATCTTGTAAGAAAATTTTAAATCATACCGACTAACTCAATGCGAGAACCTCCTCCTGTATTGAGGTAGATTAAAAAGCGTTTGTTATGCGAAACCAGAGTAGATCCATGATCGCTACCTTCCTCTACAGAAAAAGGCGTGTCTTTATGAGTCTCATAAGAAAGTCTTTTAATTTGTTATTACCTATCATGATGACAACTGTTCAAAGTTAATGTTTTTATTAAATTAACATGTGTTTTTCTTACGTAATAATAATTTCATAATTTTGAAGGACTTCGTCATATTTATAATTATATGTTACATTTAATTCCATTAAGTAACAAGTACAATTTGAATAATTTAATGCCTACTTCCATTCTTTTCAGTTATTGGAGTGTAACTCAAAAACTACTGGACCGAATTTGATAAAAATTGGACCACACGGGAAGCACCAGCTGTCAAACAAAAAAAAAGAAGTTTTGAGAATCGGTTCACCCTATCGAAAGTTGTTAGATAATAAACATAAAAAAATACAGCCGAATTGAGTACCTTCTCCTTTTTGGAAGTCGGTAGCAAAAGAGTATCTTATAACCATGAGCAATTAATTTGTGAATAGTTTAAAAAGTAGTAACATGATTTAGTCATGTGTCTCTGTTTGCATTTCGAATAAAATAAAATAAAGCAATAATTTATTATTCTGTATCTTAGCAGTTAAAAGATCGTTCCGATTAAACTAGAGGAAGCTATAAAACAATTTACTTTCCAAGTTAATAAATCAACGAAATGCGCCCGCGAACGAACTGAAATCTGTTACCAAATTAGCTTAACTGTGTTCTACTATAAACTAATTTATGGCGGCAATTCCAAGCCATATTTACAGAACACACAGTGTAAGGAGAAGTTAGGCTTTTTCGATGACATGCCGTGTATGCATATGTGAGGATGCGTGTATTTGAGAGTACCTGTATGTGTATAGTGATGTGTAAGCTCTATAACACTTGTGTGTTATAGAGCTTACACAATTTAAAAAAAGGTGTGCGTCTCGGGACGCCCGACAGAAGTGATAACTTAAACTAGTCTAGCGCTGTAGGTTAAGAGTGAGAGAGGATGCGTTAGAGAAAGGACAACCAGACAGACTGGCGCCGTAACGCGTTACGTAACGAATCGATTCAGCCATAAGGTCCTATTCAGACGACGGGGCGGGGCGGTATTTTTGACCGCGAAGCAATAAAGACCGCCAGTGTCCGGCGGCCACTGACGTCGCGCTCTTTTTGCCCTCCGTTTGCGTTGGTAGTATAGAATTCCCTTTGCGCTATCGTTCGCGGCAAAATTGACCGCCTCGGCCCGCCACGTCGTCTGCAAAGCGCCTACGAAGTTATCACTTCAATTTTACTTATACATGCGGCTATATTGATCATAGAAAGCACGCATTAGTTATAAAAAAAACAAAACATAAAAACATACAAATAAAAAAATCGGCTGTGCTCCCGATGGTAAATACCACGTCGGTCTCATTCACTCAGTTATTTGTAACGGTAGAGCTTTGCCAGACACAGGTCAACTTGAACATATTCACATTACTTTTTAAAAATATTTACATTATGGTAACAACAGGTTAATTACCATGTACATTTTGTGTAGTTTCCGATGTTTAGGCACTTCGGCACTATGATTAGAGACGACGAACTCAGACAGATCTAAATTCAGACTGCCTGAGTTCATCGTGTTCATAATGCCATAGCGCCGAACGCAGCTAAATAGTGCCGAAATATCGGCAACTCAAAGAGGACCTACTTCCAGTTTTACTTACACTGTGTCATTGCGTGCCCCAAGACGCCATATTTCAGGCGCTAAGTAAACACGACTTAACTCTTGTTTATGTCGTAAATATGATATAATTAATTTCGCACCGTTTTTCATAGCCACGGTTAATATTCCTAAAATACTTAAATATTAGCTTCATTCAGTTCAATTTTTATTTAAGTTTTTATTTATTTTGTAAATAAACGAATAGGACAATAAGTAATTTTTATTGATATACCAGGTAATTATTTAAAATATACCTTACTTATCGGGCATGCGATGTTTTACAATAACTTAAAACGTAAATCAAAGATACATCTGAGTTTAAACAATGGTTTAAGGGGATTTCATATATGAAATATGTTTGTGTATATGTGCATGTTTTATATTAATTGTTGCAGTTGATGTTTAGATGCAATGTAAATGCGATAACCTCAATTCGACAACTTCGCTGAAAGTGGAATTTGTTAAAACTGGAACTGGCTATTCAGGTTTTTTCTTTGGGTATACTTTAGACTTTAGATCTTAAAATGATACTACATATAATATTTCCAGTCGGAAAACTGCTCAGTTCGCTAGTAATAGTTTTACTCCAAGTGGCCGAAGCCACGGGCTCAGCTCGTATAAAATACGTAAAAATATATTCAAATAATCACCTGTGGTAATAGAATCATAATAGGATTAAAAAATTAAAAAAAATATATAACTCAATCGGAATATCTAGGAGAAACAGAGAAAGAATGACCATATACGATTGTATTATTATAAATTGTGCGTTATAAAAAACGTGCGTCACCAAACCCCACATACCTGTTTCAACAGCAAGTCTGAGTTTGGAGAGCAGCAGGTCACCAGATGCTTAGTGAGATGGAGGAAAGACGCCAGGGTGTCCGCAGTGAGATGGTCCCGGCTGCAACGCTGGAGCATGTGGCTGATGACCAGGAACCCTCGGCATTGCAGCATGTGCTGTTGAACAGTACTGCACGATTCCACGAGGGAGCATACGAAACCGAGGAGTTTTGAGCTGGAAAGATAGATTTTGAAGGTTAATGGCAAATTTAATTTGTTGCGAAAAGCGTTGCGAACCGAGCAACTTTGTGTGGGTCGGTACAAAGCTTCATTCTAAATAAACACGTATTTTACATTATATACATTTGTACATTTAAGCATTTATCTAAGGCGCGGTCCAATCCCAATTTTATAACAATTTACGATGCTTTACATAAGGTTGAGAATCGCTTATCAGATTGGACGATGTAATGCGAAGATGCAATTGAATACGTGCTAATACTTTTTATATTTATTTCGTCCAATCAAATGATTAAATTTTAATGGTAAAGGAGTCCATAGTTTACTAGTAAAATTCATTGGGAATTTGAATATGGTACATTCATTGAAATATTTTTGCCCATAATTGAATAAAAATGCTTTTACGCACGAAACACGTAAGAAAAATTGCAAAATTTAGGGAATGTTGCCGATTTTTTTGTCGAGCCAAGTTTGCTAAATCGTGTATTGGCTCCCATACTTTATAAGAACGTATATTCAATTTACACTACGTTTTTTTTCGAACTTCGGTTATTAGGTTTAAGCGTCGAAAAACTAAGTTTTCGTGACGTCGAATCATGAAATTTGGTCGTAATCTATACTCATTTTGCCTTAATCGTTTTGATGAGTATTAAAGAAATAAACATCTGCAATCTAGACAAATTATATTAAAATAAACGATTCGTTAAAATCAATGCAGTTGGTCCTAACCGTATAGCTCATCCAATTTATAAAACACACAAATTGGCAGCGGTAGATCTGATTATACAAAGAAGCGTTATTTTAAATTTATCGACTTACAAGTTACAACACGGTTCTAAACGGTAATTTTTTTTGTTATTATCCAACAAATGTTTCGTTCTGGTATTGAAAAGAACTTCCATTAGGAAAGGAGAGTAGGCAGAAATGTATAGGATCTGGGACCGGTATAAAGCGTCATTTCACGTTATATAACGGCCACCCAAAGACGGGCACCATACTGCATAAGACATAATAACATCGCCGCGTGATTGGGCATTTACCGAAGAAGTTCATAGTGTTTTGTTTTAAAGAGAAAGGATATCGTAACATTACGCAAAAATCATAAAACACAGTTAAACTTTATGTGATAAATTAGTTTGTGCATTTTGTGTAAAACCCGGAGCATCCATGTTAATGCCGTGACCCCAATAACATGGCCCTTCATGACACGGTTCCAAATGACGAGGCATTTGAGAAGTACCCACTTCATCGCAGACCCCTGTCATCCGCGGCAAGAACCTGTGCAGACCTTTTAACCGCACAAGTGTGGTGAAGGTATCCATTAAACATTAATATGTGAAATAGCTCCAAGGCAATGTCTATTGGTAGTAAAGGACATGGGAGACGCAGGTGTTGGTAAGGTTCGGATTAATTAATGGTAACCGCACGTATCGAGTCAGTAACGGAGCTTACATAGTCATTCGTGATTTTTAATTATCCAACGGCTTAGTTACTAATGAGATGAGTGACCGCTACTGGCTATTGGAACTTTGCTCTCTCTTGCTATAAAGTGTAAGTACAACCTAGACAATAGTTCACTGTTCTAGACTTTCGCAGTTGTTAACTAAGTTATAATTAGTACTCACAGGATGGTGACTACGATTTAATAGATTTTGGAGTTCTCGATATTTCGGCGCAGTTACATGCACCATGTTCACGGTTAGGTGTAAGTGTATATGGTCCCGTGAATACTAATAGGTAGATTAGGTGTACTGGAGACACTATAGGGCTGGCCAAGCTGTCCTCATCCCGCGAATTGTATTAACACCAGAACTCGTATTTCGAAGATGAAGGCCTGGATCCCAGACTTGGGTTTTGTGCTAGAGCCAGAATCATTCACGTCTGTAGCATCAATGGAATGGCATGCTGATATACTACGTGGTTGCTTGCATTATCACAATTGTATTAATTAGTTGCTAAATGAGAATTAGCAATAATTTAATGAATAATGCTCATTGCTTCTTGATTCCATCTTCGCTTTCCATCAGGTGAGAGGGAGTCACTTTGATGAACCATTATATAAAAAGTACAACTTGTTAGGAAAACCAATCAAAAGGATATTATTAAATATCACGGCGCTATTTTACTAATTTGCCTAAGAGATCTATAATTTCTATATTCACATTAGTCATCATCTCAGCCGTGGGACGTCCACTGCTGAACATATGCCTCCAAATTTCCAAAAGGACCGGTTGGAAGCGGCCTGCATCCAACGTCGTCCTGCTACCTTTATCAAGTCGTCAGTCCACCTCGTCAGTGGACGACCTACGCTGCGCTTGCCGGTCCGTGGTCTCCATTCCAGAACCTTCCGGCTCCAGCGGCCATCTGTTCTGAGTGCTATGTGCTCTGCCCAGAAGATTAGCTAGTTAAAGTGGCAGTGGGCCACTTTAACTGGCTTATCTTCTGGGCTATGTCGGTGACTTTCGTTCTTCTACGGATCTCCTCATTTCTGATTCGATCACGTAGAGAAACCCCGAGCATAGCCCTTTCCATAGCTCGTTGTGCGACTTTGAGCTTATCTATGAGGCCCATAGTAAGAGACCACGTTTCAGTGCCATATGTCATCACTGGTAACACACATTGGTCAAAGATTCTTGTCTTGAGGTTAGTACAAAATTGACATTAGTACAAATTAATTATAATTAAAAACAACTATTACCAATTTAATGCTAGAAATAATATTAGCATAGCAATAGCGACATAATGTTCACAAATTAAAAAAATTTACTACATTTAGCAATAATAATCGTCTCACTAGGTGGTTGGGATTGCGCGAGTTAGTGTTTTATGTGCGATTCGTCATATTTGGCCAACAATACAATACAATACATTTTGCAGAAATCAACCTAGTTTTCCAGGAACTGCAACGTGTGTGGTTAAGTATAAATTAATTATAACTTTGTAGTAGGCACGAGTATATAAAAATTACGACCAAAAAAACATGAAAAGATGCGCGGCAGACGAGGATGCCTGCCTTTTATCCGCAGTTCTCACAAAGCCAATTATTGGTGACTCTTAAAAAGTTCACCATTTGGATCCGTTATTAACCCTTTGCATACCAGAGACGTAAATTTACGTGCGTTTCATTCATAAGTCTTTTGTTTTAATTATCACGGTATACAGAGGGTTAACTTACATAAGAAGCTTTAGAATCAAAAAAATTGTACCTAGTCAAGAGCAGCATAAGCTATGAGCTGCTGTAGTTTTTATTTAATAGTTTCTAGATATATTAATAAAATTAAAAAATAAGGTATACGAATATATATGAATTGTAAAGAACATCGGTAGCATATGATAATCGGCTTGTAAGATGATGCAGTATTTGTCCAAAATAGTAAAATGATTACACGAGCTAAACAAGCGCAAACTCATAAGAAAAAGAGCGAAAGTCAACTAACAAGAAACTGATGTTACAAGGCATGTCATCATCAATCAGCTTTTCTCTGTTAACGACAAATGACGCCATATTTAAATTATTGTACAATTTTCGGTAGTTTTCGCAAATAATGGAAGCCATAACTCAGTCATTAAATACAATTAATATTCCAAAGCGATTCACATTAATAAACTCAACTCAACTAGTAAATGAAAACCACTATCTAATAATATAACCACACGCCGTCCTAAATCTCTGTCCAAAACTTACCCGAGTACTAGGCAATTAGAAGTTGGTAGGAGGTTCTTAGCTAGGTATTAATCTGTAGGCTTTGGACTGGAGAGAGATTAGGTTTAGATTGAGTGGTGAATTAACTGGTTGGATTGTCTCTAATCCTAGCAACATGAACTAGCTGTACAACTGTATTATGTAGCTTTCAAATTTAATGTAACGAGTAAGTAATTACGATATACTTAGGAAACCAAACTTGATAATACTTTTAAAAATATACACCTAGTTTTTGAATTAATAATGATAAAAGACTTTCAAGCATATCTGGTGTTTAAAGAAACTTAGGAGATGTGGCATGTTATGAAGGGACTTCTAGATATTAAAAAAAATAATTGCAATACTCGTACCTCGTATAAAAATAAATTGCAGTTCAGACCGATACAAATTTTTAATCGCTCTGATACAGGTAAGGTTTAACGATAAAAAAAACCATTATCAACATCATCCATCACCGCGCGGCTGAAACCGCGGAGCGCAGCTAGTACATCAATAAACATATTTTAATTTTTGTTTTAACAAAAATATACATAAGCTTTACCCGTAAGCCTTAGCATGGATTCGTGTTTCGCGAAATCTGACTTTTCTACCGACTTCCAAAAAGGAAGAGGTGCTCAATTGAAAGTATTTTTTTATGTTTGTTACCTCATAACATTCGATAGGATAAACCGATTGTAAAAAAATCTTTTTTGTTTGAAAGCTTGTGCTTCCCGTGTGGTCCCATTTAAATTTCATCTAATTCGGTCCTGTGCTTTTTGAGTTACACTACAATAACTGAAGAATAGAATAGAAGTCGGTATTATATTTTTCAAATAACACTTGTGTGTACATCCGGTTCATCTAGCATGACTAAAAATTACCACAAATCCACCGTGGAAACTTCCAACCCAGCACATCAGCGGTTATTACTTGAAAATCATGGTATCGAATTTGCAAAGTAGGTAAATAATTCGATGGAGACGCCAACTCCTTTCATTAATATACATAGCAGTTGAAGACTAAATGCAGTTTCGCTGTCTATTCCAATTGGTTTCCGAAGTTCGCAGCTGTTTAATGATGTGTGAAGAGCTTGGGGTTTAGAATAGGTTTGGATTGCTTTATTGATAGTCTTGGAACTAAGGCACTTTTTGTGTAATTACGAACCCTGAGTACCAATGACCATACATGACCTAATGGTCAGTGAAGAAATTGTCGAAGGTAGCATCACACTAGACCTGGCATATCGAGTGGCTCTGAAAGACAGCTGCCAGAACACCCCGGTGAGTGCTTGGTGACGGATGCTTGACAAGAAATCTCCAGGATGGTAGCAAGCTAGGCTGTTACATGCTGTGGCTTTCATCACGACGTTAAGCTACAAGCTCAAGAATGGTAATGGTATGCTGAATGACGGCTGAACGTCATATCATGTTTGTTTTTTACTTTTACAGTTCTACGTGTGGTCACGACCTCGTCTGATGATGTGGCCGTAAATGGACCATGTCGATCTAGAAACAATTCATTCACTCTGTCCGTTTTAGTGTGACAATGTTACAAAGATACTCACTCACATCCTCCTTCCCTCACAAGCTTTAAGCCCATCACACACGACTAAGATAATATATATTATAGCGTCGAATGTAAAAGTTATGTTAACTTAACCCACCACACACGGCGCAGATACTATAATATATAGCAAGCGTACATTCTATCGGAGTCCATCTCGGGAGCCGCACGTCTCGTTCGTTCACACTGTAATATACAGAGTGTTCATATTTTTTATTTTGCGATGATTCGTATTTTGTTGCTAGACCTGTTGGACAGTTCCTGAGATTGGGATTGTGAATATGATATAACCGTCATACTAGCTAAAAGTAAAAAACGATGAATCTGGATAGAAGATCACATAAAACACAGGAAGTACCGCAGTGAATTTAAACTTTACAATGATCTTTCAGAACATAAAACAGCTTTTTCTTACATTCATATGGTTATTTGCACGATACCTACTAGTTTTTAATTGTTTGTCTGTCTACCTCTATAATCCGGGTTAGTTTACCTGAAAAGGCTGGACCAATTTTGATGGGGTTTATACTGAAAGCATTAATTAAAGGGCCACGCGAACGTCACGGCTGCAGCTAGTCTAATAATATAACATAGCCTTATTTCATCAAGAATACTAAAATCTATTAAGTAGTTACCTAGTTTGATTGATCTATACGTAGTACCTACAATCTAGAAAAACCTATGGAGGTTAGGCCCATAGAATTTAAAAAAATATCTAATAAGATAAAATTGTCATACCGCTAGTTCGGTTAGTAGATAGGAAGTCTCACTTTTTTTAATGATTTCCTTTATTTGATACATTAGCTTTAGTCAGACGTTAGTTTCATTTTTATTTACAAAAACTATGTCTACAGGTTCGAAACAAAATAGGTACATAAGATAATGTGAAACTTTATTAGTACAATACAATACAATACAAAAACTCTTTATTTGCACCAAAGTAAATACAACATAAGGAAACAACTTAAATAGTAGGCACAAATGGGCGGTCTTATCGCTAAAAGCGATCTCTTCCAGACAACCTTTGGATGGATAGCGATTACATGATTGACATGGACGGTGGTGCAACATCACGAAGAAATATATTATTACCTAGTATTACATGAAACAGATGTAACACTAGATAATACTAGATAAAAGGGTAAAATACAAATTAATAAAAAATACACTTAAATATAACAATACTTACACTTACCTACACGTAATAATAATATAATACATATATTATACTATAAACATACATGAACATATATACTTACACATACATAAATATCAATAATATAAAATAATATCAATCAATGAATGATGTCAGGGATTAACATTTAATGTGGAGAGATAGTAGTCTTTTACTTGAGCTTTGAAGCTATTCAGCGATTGCGCGCGTTTGATACTAGTAGGGAGGGCATTCCAAAGGTGAACTGCTTGGACTGTGAATGAAGAGTTGTAGAATATAGTACAATGTTCAGGAGTCGTTAGAAGTAAGTTTTCTGATGACCTAAGAGAGTAAGAAGAGCATTGGAGAAATCTAAATCGTTCTTTTAGGTAAAAGGGAGTAGAAGGATTAAACAATATGTTATACAGAATAGAGAGGATGTGAGAATTCCGGCGAAGGCGTATAGGGAGCCACTTAAGTTTACAGCGAAATTCGGAAACGTGGTCGTACTTTCGCAGACCAAAAATAAACCGAATACAGAGATTCTGTAGACGCTCCAGCTTGTTAAGCTGGTCCTCTGTGAGATCTATGTAACTGGCATCAGCATAGTCAAGAATGGGAAAAAGGAGAGATTGTGCAAGTGCAGCTTTGGTAGCAGTGGGTAAAAAGTTACGCAGTCTGTTAAGGGAGGCTGCTGATGCAAACATTTTTCGTGCTACAGATTGGATTTGTGGTTGCCAAGACATACAGTTATCCATGATTATTCCCAGGTTCTTAACTTGAGTGCTATAAGGCACACATATACCATCAAATACGATTTCGGGGAGAGTTGTGAAATCAATCTTCGATACTAATCTGGAGCTTCCAACAATGATAACTTGAGTTTTTATTGAGTTTATTGTAAGTCCGTGAGATCTACTCCAGTTAGCTATACGAAGTAAATCGCCGTTGACCTCATCAACAGCATCTGCTAAGTGATCTAGTGGAGCCTGAGAGTATATCTGAAGATCGTCTGCATAGAGATGGTAGGAAGAAGTAAGAAAGAAAGATATAGAGTTTATAAATACGGCAAAAAGAAGAGGTGACAGTACGCCGCCTTGAGGAACGCCAGCATTCGTTTCACACCAAGAAGAGAAAGTATCCTGAATGCGAATACGTTGGCGTCGCCCAAATAGATAGCTTCGAAACCAGTCAATTACCGATGGAGATATGTTTATAGAGCGAAGCAATGCTAGGAAGATGTCAAAATCTACGGAATTAAAAGCATTGCTAAAGTCAAGTAAGGTAAGTATGGTAAGCTGTCTGTTATCCATACCTAGTCTGATGTCATCAGTTACTTTGACAAGTGCAGAGACAGTGCTATGGCCGGTTCGAAACCCAGACTGGAGTGGATTAAGAAGCATATTTTGGTTGAAGAAGGAACTGAGTTGGTTATGTACTAGGCGCTCCAAGACTTTTGATAGGAAAGGAAGAATAGAAATAGGTCGATATTCGGAGAAGGACTTGGGATTAGATTTCTTGGGAAGCGGGATGATTTGAGCTTCTTTCCAGCAAGATGGTACGGTGCCCTCCAAAATAGAATTGTTTAATATATGGCATAGGATAGGGAGGATTTCATCCAATATAAGAACAATCATATTTCGGCTGATGCCGTCACCGCCTGCTGCATTGGAGGAAATTGATAGTATGCTCTTTTTAACATCACATGCAGTGAATTGACTCAGAACAAAAGGTGAGTGATCAAGAGTAGGGAGAGAAGAGAGATAAGTCAAAGTAGCTATTTTGTCATTTGAATTTACATTGGATGACGAAGAGAAATGTTGGTTGAGTGAGTTGATATCTAAATCTTGCGGAATTGAGTGATGACGTGATTTCCCTACTCCCAATGATCGCAAGAACTTCCAGACTTTAGCTGGATCCTCATTATCTACTGAGTCATGGATGTGGCGACGTAGAGCATCCCTACACATTCTATTGCAGCGATTTCGAGATTTAATATATTTTTGCTTATTCACGTCATTAGAACAATGCTTTAACTTAGACTTTGCTGCTACTTTTTTGTGCATTAGTTTTTTTATGTCTTCAGTCAACCAGGGTGCAGGAAGGTGTTTTATTTTTATGGCCCGCAAAGGAGCATGGGTGTCATAAAGCTGTGTAAGAGTGGAATTAAATATGTATACTTTGTCATCGATATTATTGGCGCTATGAACTTGTACCCAATCTATTTCACCAGCATCGTTTCGAAGTTTTTCCATGTCAATTGTACCAAAGCTGCGCTGCAGAAGTATCTTAGGCTTAGGTTTAGGAGGACGTACCTTATACGACAGAAAGATGAGGTCATGATAAGAAAAAGCATCAGCAGAACATTGTCCGTGTTTAACAACATGGTGTAAGGATGATACAAAAATAAGATCCAAAAGGGAGGGATTACAATTTGGAAAGTTATGGGTGGGGTTGAGTGGCAAAATGTGCATGTTGCTAGAATTAACTATGGATTCCAAATTCGCACAACGAAAGTCTTTTTTTATAAGGCACGTGTTAAAGTCTCCCATAATTATATTATGGGTATAAGATGGAATAAGATCTTCTAAAATCTTTTCAAAAGATGCGAAGTAATTGACTCTTATGGAATGGCTATAGTAGACTCCGAGAAGAATTTTGGTGTGTGAAAGTAAAACTTCAATAAAGAGATGTTCACCGGCATCACAAGGCGGAGGCTGTGGTGACATATTTATTATTGAGTACAGAAAATGAGAACGTAGATAAATAGCCACACCACCGCCAACGCTGCCGGTTCTATCGTTACGTATAAGTATGAAACCGGGGAGAGAGAAAGAGGTGGACGGGAGACAAGGTTTCAACCAGGATTCGGAGACTAGTATAGCATGAACATTTGTATTGTCAAATGATGCCAGCATATCAGGGTAATGAGCCGGAATACTCTGTGCATTTATATGGAGTACATTAAAATTCTTAGGCACATCAGAGAACTGAGCCGCTAAGGTATCACTTAGCGTAGGAATGCTTACAAAGCTATCGTTTCCACTGTTAAAAGTATCATTGGAAGAGAAAGACAGATATTCGTCACTGGTGCTGCTACTATCTTGAGTATTCGACATATTACATTAATATTATTAATATAGATATATACAATTATATAATAATAAATATTTTATATATAAACTAAGAATATATAATTTCTTAACTATGTGTAAAATGTATGTACTACTACATACTTACGCATACTCCATCTGCCGACTATGTGGACGAGAGCGCTATTACCTTCTCTATAACTATAACACAAATATAAAAGTAAAAGTAAAATGTATGATTTATCCTACAAATTTAGTAATGAATATTAAAAGTTTTATAACATTCGCTTGGACAAGATTACAATTAAAAACCTACTTAAGTCGTCGTTACTTCGACTTCACGGACTTGACATATCAACTAATATTTTTACGTGACAAATGACAAATGTACAACTCATAAGAGTCCTTATAAAAAGAAAAAAAGAAAAAAAAAACTGTCTTCTGTCAAATTTTTAGTAACGTCAACAAATATTTATGAAGAAGAGGTTGACTTGAATTGAATTGAACTGAAAGTGGAAAATAATTTACAAGTTTGAAATTGGGTACTCAAAAACAAAGGCAACTAATTAGACAAGGAAGTGGGTAGACTACGTAGTACATATTTGGTACATATTTGGTCTATAGGGTAGACAATTTATATGCAATGAGGAACCAGACAAGCGATTTTACAGTGACTGGGTTATTGAGAATGAACTATACCTATGTACAATGAAATATGTACCTATTCCTACTTTCGAGATGATGCTGCAGCGACCCGCCTGGACTTTGATGTTGCCGCTGTTGTCTCTTTCGATCCTGGAGCAGGAGCTGGCTTCAAAGTTCCCGACACTTGCGCCGGTACAACATTTTGTAGTTCGATAAGGCTGCAGATGCGGTGACGAGTACCATCGGGCCCAATGACATAAATAAAGCCGTCCTTTGTCCAACACTTTGCAATACCGACTCGTTGTCTTGCTTCCATAAAGGCTTGGTGTCTAGACCTGGTTAGAAACTCGGACAGTGTTATACCAGTACCCTTCAATGAGGTTTTTGAAAACCACAACTTGTTCCGCATTTCCAAGTCCTTCAGTTTAACCAAGACAGGCCTGGGCTTATCAGTAGTGGCGCGGCCCATTCTTTGGCAGCGATTAATATCATTCAAACTAAAGTCCTTCACATGCAAGTGATTAGTGACTGCCCGCATAACAACCGCAGCTGTATCTTCCTGTTTTTCTTCTGTTATCCCATGGAGCAGGAGGATTTTTCGCCGACTATGCATTTCGATGTTATCCAGATTCCGTGCCAGTAACCCCATCTGATGCTGAAATCCACGCATAACTTCTGCAGTGAATGATTTGAATGCTGCAAAATCTGCTGCCAAGGTGCCTGTGGTATTGGCGACAGGGGGTGTTTTCTGCAGTTCGCCTTCAAACTGGTCCATCCTCTTGTTAAGGGCAGCCATCACTTCAAGAAAAGTTTGGGATGCCTCCATTGTGAAAATTTTGTGTCTATATTAGTGAATTGAATTATATATAGTGAACAATGGTGATAGTGCTGTTACAGGAAATAATGATTATGGCAGGTGAAGTATGCTCTCTGTTATGCTAAACTAAGCATAAATTATGACCCTACAATGGGTTTTTATAATTAAAACTTTATAAATTTAGAAGAGCTTATTTGGTGAGATGTTTACACACATACCCTCCAAAGAGAAAAAAAATAGTTTTTATTATGAAAATATAAATTTGTTCGGTAACTGAACACCAGACGTCCATTGACTGCAACGGTTTTGTCAACATCCTGTATTTGATCTTAAGATCAGTATAGGACACTATCTTAAGATATCTTCATTATCTGCAGTAGTCTTAGCGTATGTTAACATGCCTTTCGAATATCGGTGGCATCTTAAGCTACTCTAAGGTAAAATATTATAGTATATTCACCGTGTGTGGTCGCTCATTGAATTATATGGTGAGCTCATTGAATTGTACGTCCGAATCTGTTCTAAGATAATATATATTTTATAGTATCTTCATCGTGTGTGATGGGCTTTAGCGTTAATAATGTTCTATTCCATTATAGCCTCGGGTTTTTAGGATAATCATATTTCTACTATATATAATACTATTTGTGTAAGGAGTATCATACTCCTAATTAATGTTATTCAAACTTCACGCTTTGTATGTACGCTAAATCAATACAGTGCTACCAACATGCATTAAAAAAATTAGAACGACCTCTTTTACACGGGTCTTTTTATTGACATATTCCCGATACTTTTTACACAGAGTAGTATATCTAATCTAAAAAAATTGGTAAAAGAAAAATATTTTATTCAGATATAAAAAAATTACTTGAGGTTATACATACAAAATTTTGTCAAATTGTATAGATACCTTCATTATGACATAAAATTACACATTTTTTTATAGTATTCTTTTTTATTAGTAATTTAAAGTTATTAGATATCGGCCAACTCAAAGCATTCTAATTTGCTTCGTTAATATTTACTGGTAGCAAAATATTTGGGTTTCCAATCCCTTCGCCTACCCTCCCTTATTATAATAATTAACACGCGAATTTGCTGTCGTGTGCAAAATGTATTGCTGCCAACTGCCAATACGCTCGGATTATAAAAATAAATTGCCTTATAAGCCAAATCAGCGTCATCTGCCAAACTAAAATCAAGTTAATATTGATTACAACAAAGGCTGTTTTGTGTTTGGCAACACGACAAAGTAAATGTATGAAAAATAACAAGCACCCGTATAATCCAACTGTAATATTTGGAGCGAAAAATGAATTGATAAAAAAACGAACATAACATAATTACTACCTACTATACGAATTTCTATACTTCGTATTCGTATACTTGAGAACATCGCTTCAGTGGACGAGATCAATAACAGGTTAGTAGAAACTGTCCATACAGTGGGTTCCAAGTACTTTAAACCTCACCGTACAGATAGGCCACAGAAACTCTCCAACGATACCCTCAACCTCATGGCTGAACGACGCTCATTGAAACTGCAGTCTTCGAATGATGCTGAAGCATATAGGCTGCTCAATAGACGAATATGGAAGTCCTTGCGACACGACATCCGGATCTTTAATACAAACCGTATTAAAGAGACGATAGAGCGGAAAGAAGGCTCCAAAGTGTTTGCAAGAGACATGTCTATTGGGCAAAGCCAGTTGACGAAGCTGAAGAGAGGAGACGGCATTGTAGCGTCGACCAAAGCGGAAGTATTAGGAGAGGTCGAGAGTTTCTACGGACAGTTATACACCTCGGTCGCTAAACCTGTTAGCAGCTCGGTCAAAGACCCAAGAGCCAAGCTGACCCGACATTATACCGAAGATATCCCGAACATCAGCCTGTACGAGATTAGAATGGCCTTGAAACAGCTTAAGAACAACAAGGCGCCTGGTGACGACGGTATCACATCTGAGCTTCTGAAAGCGGGTGGAACACCGGTACTTAAAGTCCTTCAGAAGCTCTTTAACACCGTCTTACTCGAAGGTTCAACGCCAGAAGCATGGAACAAAAGCGTGGTGGTGCTGTTCTTCAAGAAAGGTGACAACACTTTACTTAAAAATTAGAGATGGTGATGGACGATGGGACGAGACGGGTCTGCCATCTCGCTTTTGAGCCATGTTTATAAGCTCTTTTCGAAGGTCATAACGAACCGTCTCAGTCGCAGGTTTGATGAATTCCAGCCTCCGGAACAAGCCGGTTTCCGAAAAGGCTATAGTACCATAGACCACATCCACACGCTACGGCAAGTTATACAGAAGACCGAGTATAACTTGCCTCTTTGTCTAGCGTTTGTGGATTATGAGAAAGCCTTTGATTCGATCGAGACGTGGGCAGTGCTTGAGTCTCTCCAGCGGTGCCGTCAAATCAAATAAAAAAAGATCAAAGAGAGACCAAGGGGGTCAAATTTGCAACATTTTCGAAGAATGTCTAATATCGCTTGACTAAGTGACATGGATTTTTTTTCTTATTTTATTTATAACTGGCATAAGTTGGACTCTCGCCCGGTACCAGGTTATCGTTGAGTTTCGGGACAACCTGTATATGACTAGAATAGCACCATTTTGCTGAATGAAGATGGTGGTCTTTCTATGAAAATATTTAATAAAATTTTACTAACGGTTAGTTATTTATTACGGTTCAGTACCAAAGTAACTATACTAAATGCTCACCCAGAAAATAAGTTTTACCAACACATTAGGCAGTCATACATACGTTACTCTTTTTGCTAATACTTATCATTCTTACCGGATCGGTACCATACTTTTGGTACTAATACTCAGGCACAAAACAACTAATAGAGTCAGGCACTGCGAAAGTGAACTCAATCATTACAATAGGTAGGCACTTACCATAATAGTGGGTCCCGTTTGGGATCCGCTGCAGGGTTGTCGTGAGGCAGGTCGAGCTGAGCGAACAAGGGAAACAGAACTTGGACGCCCCCTATCGAGTTCAGAGCACTGTGGATTGAATGCGTCACTACTGCTTTCACCTCCTGGAAATAACAAAATTAATAGAAATACCTGGTATATTTTACGTGCGGGTACTCGCGGATTATACTGCAATAGTATCTGTCATCAAAATAATCAATATTTTACGAATAATTTAAATAATAATCTTCAATTGTCGCGAATTTCAGTCCAGGTACAATAGTTTCCCTGTTGACAGTATTATGTATAATACGGTTTGCCGAGAGAAACGCTTTGAAGTGCCAAGCTCTGGGTGGCTGGTTTATGAGTTTCCTCATCGTATAGCCAATTCCTTACCTGAAGCATCAGAGCGTGGGGCGTATGCACGAAGTATGACACGTTTCCTTTGGGAGCTGATTGTAGACAGAGCTGACCATCTGTGGCCACCGGGTTGTACATGAATACTATTCCCGACGACAACTTCCCGTCGTACAGCACCTACACATAACAATAAACGTTAAAGCATCACGTTAGCCAAGTTAAGGTACTAGGAAGTAAGAAGTATTAGGAGTAGGTATTGTGAAGTCAGAAAAGAAAGAAGGTTCATAAAAAATGAGTATGTTGAATGCTGATGAATCAATTTGAGAGATAATGCATATAGAAGTAGGTATCTAGTTTGATTCTGGCCTCACATTATCTGGAACTGGGTTTGGTCTCGACACTTTTCCTAAGGACTAATTCTACATTTAGATATCACTATCTTACATAAATAGTTAAATTAAATAAATATAGGTAGTAAATATCTCCTAAATACTCTTATAGCAAGTCAAGGATTAAAAAAAACGGCGCGTTATTCACTTGTAAAAAGGTGTTATGCATCATGCATCATTGGCTAAATCTATAGTTAAATACGACAATAAAGATCTTTGACAGTATAGCATTGTATCAGCCCACTCATGGAGTGCCTGACTGAGTCTCTGTCAGAGAAAGAAGTATGAACTATAAGACACTAAACGGGGGCAGTTCAGCCTCAGTGTGGGAGTTTTCACACGCCCCCGAAGGCGTCAACGGATTAGTCAGTTTATTGTCTATTATTATGTACATTAGTCTGTGCTAGACATTATGAAGCGCTCAGAAGCGAAGAAGCGCTCAATTGGTGTAGCGATTTACTTATATATTAGATTTATTTATCTATTTATATAATTTTCAGTAAGGTTTGCTTAACCTCACTAATCAAGATGAATTGGTACGCTCCGCTCTAAGCGCTTCTACATTGAATACATCATAATAAAGCTAAAATAATTTAACTACGTCAGACTATTCAAGCTATAACAGTGGCTTAATTTATTTTATATTTACATGTGAATAACGTCCATCCAAAAATGAGTTTTATTTTTAAACATTTAACGCATAACATGCATTACCGAGTGTTACGATCAACCCAATAGACGAGCACATCACATGCATAGCAGTTAGCAAGACTGATGGTTACAGAGTGCTCAGTGTTGCCAAAATACATCAAGTAGCAAATACAAAAAGGTAATGACCAACAACATAATAAGCTTACATAAATGCTTACTTACGCAGTATGTAATAATTATTATTAAATAACGATTGAAATTAGCCAACTTTCGTAAGTTTAGTCTGTAATTATTATTTAGGAACTGGCTAGGACTGATATTTACAAGAAAATTTTCTTCGACTAGTTTGAAATTATTTGAAGTTCTTCGTCTGGAAGTATGGACTATACAGCACGTAACTGCCGCTGAAATAATATCTGTTGAATCTCTTCCGTCAGCACTTGCGTTAATATCAGTTTAAAACTTGAACTTCAAATAAGTTCAAAATTGTTCGGAGAACATTTCCGGAAAAAAATCACGCGAGTTCTAGCCAGTTCATAGCTAATCTAATTATTACATCGATTTTTACGCCGCGGAACAAATTTGTTTAAAATTGTACCTGAACATAAATTTTTGTCATCCAATGGTCAAGATTTTTTAACATGCCTAATATTCCAGTGTATTCATCAGTAGTATAATTGCCTTTTTAGGAGACTAGGTACGCAGGCAATTAACTAAAATATTACGTTTTACTATATAATTTTATTATTTGAGATAGTTTTACAAAGTAAAACTATATATAAATATATATAAATGATAAATATATATATAAAAATGAGGTGGGCTGATGTTTTGTCTAGATATAACCTTTCAATTTTAAGACGCCGTTTCATAGTAAAATTCCAGCAATTTGTTGTATTTTTACTTTTTATGAATTAAGAAAAATTACCCAAATAAAATCATACCACACGCAGAGGTTTATATAGATGATGAAATGTAATAGCAGCACGAGACGATGGACACCAGTAAGACAAACAACTAACAACATTGACGAGGGTGAGGCTCAGGAACACCAACAACGTTAAGCTAGGATTTCACTGCTAGATTAGCTAGGGCTGACACTACAGAAAAATAAGTAGAGGTCATAAAATATAAATAATAGAGTATATGAAATGGGTTATTGGTTCACCGTAAATATTTGCTAATTGTCAAAAAACATTATAGCCGTTTTAAAACGATACATATTTTAATTTTTTTTGAATAAAAAGTTTACATTAAATATTAAGCGAACACAACATTTAAAAAAGATTTCATTTAGTTTCCAGATGAATCTCACTAAAACTTAATCAAAAAAATGCTTTACGTAATAAAGATGATACATAAGTTGCGTTTTTTTATAAGACACACACAATATAACTAAAACAACTAAAGCTAAAGTAAAATTTTACGGTGTTGTATTATGATGCCTGTTCATTAGTAAAATATCCTAGCGTAAGAGATCCAGCAAATACATCTAATTAAAAAAATAAAATATTACGTAATCACGTTCAAAATGTAGAGGTCACATAGGTAGCAGCCCTACAAGACAATGTAACTAAACGTAACCGCTAGTTTTGACGTAGGCACCTAGTAGTTCTGAGGTACAGTTAACAGGAGTAAAGGGTGGGAACCCTAACGCAAATGTATCTGTGTTTTGTCACTGTGTGCATCATGTTGATAGTACGAAAGTTTTGCGTGTGTGTTTTATGAATAACAGTATGGGCAAAGTTTCCTTGAAACAAATTCTACTACGGTACTTTAATACAGTACTTTTATACTCATTGTAACTCTAAATTACAGCAAGTTGGTAGGTCGTTACAACCTACCAACATGAATCGCAAAAAAGATTTGAAAGGAAAACAGAATTCTTATCTTTGCTACGCAATCTCAACCAAAAAAAAGAAAAAAATTGTATATAAATAAGTTGTATCATCCTGCCTTTGAAAGAGCTGTGGTTCGTTTAAAATATCTGTGAAAAGATTACGTCGAGCCAAAAAATAAGTTTATTCCGGAACGAACGTTTTAGCTTTTTTTACCTTTTGAATCCTCTTTAAAGAAAACAGTTCATATTTTAACTTTTAATCAATTAAAAATGTTTTTACTATACTACTAAATCAATATACAAAAGTCCCGTTTAAAACTGCAAGTTCAACGGTCTGTGAAACTAAGATGTCCTACGTAGATTGCAAACTTGCAACATGGACTATGTTAGGAGGCGTGCTGCCAAAAACTAACTACGAAGTTTCGTGTTATGGATTTTGCGAGTTCTACTTTTTCACTTTCACTAGTAGTGAAAGTGAAAAAGCAAGAATACAGTTCAGGGGGATGAAGTGTAATGACAGGTTAGAGTGATTAGTGTTAAACCGATGATGATATATGAAATCGTAGCATCATAATTTGTAGAAAATAATTTTGTGTGTGTTTTAAATCAAATTTTTAGAAATTCAATACTACCTCTACTCATATTAAAAACATATACAGAACTTTATATTTATATCTCGGAAACAGTCAACACGGTTGCTGATTTGACCCAACAACGACGGTGAACGTACAACGGAACGCCAGCGCCACCTAGTGGCGTTAGATGGAGTCTACGACGGCACACTCGCCTCGACAGAGCGACGGTCTTCGTTGGTCGGTCGGATAGTGCAGGACGTGTAGGAACCATCCCGCACTCCGAATAGTGCCTTACCGAAGTGAAGTGAAGTGAAGTGATTTTTATTGTAACAATCAGTTAATTATATTTTGCTTCGAAATCAGTTAATGATATCGTTTCACTGTTGAACCAACATTTCCCACGGCGCGCCCACTCTGAATAGTCGCAAATCATGGCTGACGGTGGTGACTCAAGTATACCTCAGACGTTATAGGTCTATGTATTTTGTATATTATATACAACATATAACATATCAGTGTTATAAAATATTTATATGCTCCAAGTGTAAACATAACTGCTACACTTATATAAGTAAATGCTTTGTTCATATGGTAGATCAATCAGTATACTAATAATAAAACACTACCACTACCTACATAAACACAAAATCATCATAAAAATACCTGTCATTACATTACCTCTCCCCTGACTGTTGGGCTCTTTCACTTTCATAGTAAAAAATGCGAAATCCGTCAAACGAAGCTTCGTACTTCGTGTTTGAGAGTAGCCCACCTGTGTCGTATAGAGAGAATCCATACTGTGTATACGTTCCGAAGTAGTGTGTGTAAAGTGACAAAGTTGTAATGTGTGTGTCAGTAAGTGGGGAGCACTAAAAGCTTCTCGCGGGTAACGTTACAGGAAATGGAGGGATTATATGACTCCTCAGGCCTTAGTGCGGACAAACTGCTGCGAGTGGTGACTACTGAGCTTACAAAATGACGGTTATGTTTTGTTTTCTTTGAAATGTTAGTAAGTTACAAATGTTATACGGTAACTCCGTATAATGTGTCCAATTCTATTATTAAAAATAATTGAACGAAATTTCAATATATTTTAATTATATATTAGGATCTGTAGTATTGGTGCAGTTGGAAGCTTCAATTTTGAGCTCAAAGGTTTATTATTTGATTCTCACATTTTATTTTAATCGATATAATATATACGACTTTATCGCTGACCGACACAGAACCATCAACGAAAATCCCTTAAGATTGGATTTTGGAAATTTCACAATGATTTTGGTGAAATCAATTTATTTCTGTGGCTTTTTATCCCATAGACCAAATGTGCGAAGCTGCTGGCGGCTACGTGTACGTACATTCCAATGTCTTATGTCTACAAAAAAAAGAAAAGAGCATTAAATTAACATAAAAGTTTTGTGTTTGTAGTACAGATTGCAAACAGTACAGTTTAAAAATTGATTTCTAAAATCAGATAACATTTTTTCTATGCTTTCGTAGTCAACTGTTTCGAGCGAAAGCGAACCTAAGCGAAGTATATATTGATATTCCCCGTTTGTTCGAGTATGAATAATCGTCGGTTCTAAATTGGTAGAGAATCTCCGCATTTATCTGTAGTGTCAAAATGACAAATGTATCTAAAGCAATTACGGTCAGCCGTTATCATTTATCTGTATGAAGATAACTGAGTGAAATTGGTTGTGGTGTATATTAATACGAGAACAAACAACTCTAGTTATTGTGTCGGTTTGAGAACGTACTTTAATTAGTTTTCCGAAATATGACATTAATAATAAATCATAGAATAATGAATCGTACAATTTAACTTCTTCCTTATATTTATTCGTTTGACAATTATTTCACTTGTTCATTGATGATGCTGTCGAATCACGTACCCATAATAGCGACTGCCTTTAGTACAGCTAAGTACAGCTGGGGTAGCACACCATTACTGCTTTTCGACAGGTGTTATATTCAGCCAGCCTAGTGAGTAAAAAAAATTTCTAACACTATACTATAGATTTCATCACGACATTACCTTCGTCGAAAGCAGGGATCGCACCAGCTACCGCCGGATTGTTGAGCCAACCCTCATTAAATATCAACAATACCCCTTATAATTATGGTTATATTCGCACGTCAACATTTATATATATATATATAAAAATGAACCCCTATTTCTCCTGGTCACTCTATAACTTGAGATCGGAGGGAACAAGAGTAAATGTTATGTTAATTATTGTCAGGTGAAGGGTCTTATGAAAGAAAAACTAAGAAAAGATGGGAGGCCGAAGGCCGAGCCCACTACGCTAACGAAATCGCGGGCAGTTGCTAGTATTGTATAAACTTGCAAATTTAATTAAAAACGCAACAAAACAGTAAGTTTTATGTTCACCTTTCAATTTGCCGCTTTACATGCCAACCTCACAGTATTAGGTACTTCATAGTAACCACAAAAGTGGGGGATGGAGGGGGGTAATAAGATTACGTGTGTTGTGTTAACAAGTAAGCGGAAACTGGGAAATTGACTTGTTTTAAACACGCTTTACGTCGGTATAAGAAGCTTTATGAACTAAGTTATTCCGCGTTGAGATTGAACGAAAATAAGCTAAGTTTTACATATTTCATTGTAGCTACGCAACTCAAGTAAATTAAAGAATGGGCGGATATTAACTACCGCGCTTGTAATTATTCTTTCAATATATACATTTTTGTTAGACTTTCTAGTGTCATAGTAGTTTATGTAACCTATATCGAACAAATTTGTATTTTTTTTTTGTTATTATGTTTTTTTTTAAATTTTTTATACTTTGTAATCATCTTATTTATGTAAGTATTTTCAGTTTTCTTATTAATTTATTTTATTATATGATTTTAAAGCGCTATAACGCCTGCTTAGCGGAACAAAATCCTGCAATTCTAGAGAGAAACATATCTAAGTAATTTTTATTTTATTTAAGGATTTGAACCAGTATCTTCCGACATTCCATGTCAGACGCCATGATCGCTAGGCCACCGAGGCGGTCCATCTGAGCATCGACATTTTTGTTATCTAGTCCAATTTAATCGTCAATGGGAAGTTTTTTTCAATTTTTATTTTATTTTTATTTCATCCTATTTTTTTTACAAAATATATATAATTAGTAAGTGACGATGTGGGCAAGCCAGTCGCCTGATGGTAATCGTCAGGCGTGCCTATGAACCTAGATCGTCAAAAGCTAGTGTACACAAATATTTTCATAGTGCCTAATTTAGTGTCACCTCAGTACAAACTTCTATTAGCTTATCTTAACTTTAACAATATGTCACATTATAAGGAAGAATCGCCGAGCGACGCCAGCGTAATAAGTAATACTAACTTCTCGTCGCGAAGCATCTTCGAGCTTTGAGCTGGAAATATGTCGCCTGCAGAAGTTTCTAACTTAATTACTTAGATAGTTATTGGAGGAAAGCCAATTAACGACTTTTACTTGTAATATTATTATCTCGAAATGGGTACCTCTGTTTGCGAGCAAAAGTCAATCAGTTAAGCAATATCTGGCCATCGCATGAACACACAATGTAAAATATATTGTAAAGTAATACATATTACATTAAATGAGATTGTTTAGTGCGATTGATAAGTCAATTTATTTTATTTAAAACAAAAAAAACTATAATATTGATATGCTTAGTATAAGATATTGTTAGGTTTGCTAATTACGTAATAACTTAAGACAGAAGGCCCCTTATGTAAGGACTGAAAAATTAACCGACTTGGTTTTACGTGGATCTCTAGATGAACAGTAACTGGGCGAGACTTGGATTTTTCCACAAGTTTTGTTTTCGGTGGCATTTAGATTGCAAAATACAACAAAACATATTGTTTGCAATTTGTAACTTATATGGACTTATTTTGTGGGTAATTCTACAAACATTAATAAGGCTGCATTTTAAGCGAACAAGTACCATTTGAAAAATTTAATACCGACTTCCATTCTATTCAGTTATTGGAGCGCATCTCAAAAACTACTAGACCGAATTCGTGAAATTTTAATAGGAACACACGGGAAGCAGCTGCTTTCAAACAAAAAAAGCATTTTGAGAATCGGTTCACCCAGGCGAAAGTTAACAGGTAACAATCATAAAAAAGTACAGTAGAATTGAGTACCTCCTCCTTTTTTTGGAAGTCGGTAGAAAACTTGATCGTACTGTCACACAAGACCAAGCAATTTTGAACCCACAACAGCAAAAATATCTAAACTCAAGGGTGTTTCAGTCTACAAGAGTACTTGAAGTCCCATTAAAAATTGAATTTAATATCAAACTCTTGAAAAGTCCCATCCGGCCCATCACTTTATAAGGATTGCGCAAGTATTTACTTTAAAACATACTTTGTCATCTGCAAACTGTTACAACGCAGTAAGGGAGCTTGCATGCTTTCGTTTTGACACATGCTAAAACAATATCAATTTCGCGCGGAGATTTCATAAACACCATTTCGCACTAATATCCATAGGTGTCTCAGGCTTTTACACCGCTGAAAAGATCGGCAAAAGTAGATACAGTACAGTAGTACTACATTTAATGTCCCATGCATGAAAACGAAACTTGCCATTCTATCTCTGAATATTACTGTATTTCGTTAAAGGACAATGTTGCCAGCGAAATTACGGGGCAAGAGATGTAGCATCCAATATCTCAAGGTAACGAGCGCAGTACATTTGTCATACACGGATATGAACTCTTGTAGTTTAACATTCTGAATGGCACTGAATTGTTTTGGGCAAGCGTGACATTAAAGGTGTCGTCATATCATGATGTCGATAAAATGAGGGTTTTTAAAGCGGTTTATATCATAAGCAGCAATTTCATTTTAACTAAATTTAAAAAAAACAATAAATAATGTGACATTTCTAAGACTGTTAAGTACACATTGACGGAATTAAAAACATATTTTAACATACTGAAGTACATTAAAAAAAATCAATCACTTTTGCTCTTTATTCACTATTGTATTTGTTAGAAATACATATCATAAAATAGCAATTTTTAATACACATGCATTGACGGATTATTTTTTTATTTAAGAGAGCACATTATTTTTTATGAGTTTTGTACGTTTTTACGAGATGCGCTTGCTTGATTTCAAGTAAAAGAAATAGAACGTAGCCAAGCGCTGAGCTGACAGCGCCTTAAATCAAGCGAGCAACTTACTCGTCTCGTGAACGATATACATTTCAACAAAACATGCGGGCATACTTAGTAGCTAAATATGTCTTCACTTTGTATGAGGTTTTCATACTGCAATAGTTCTGTAGGACCTTCCTAAAGTAAGTCCGGGTTACGCAAAGCTTCTTAACGTTGTTCTGCAGTATTTTCAGAGCCGTAGTTTACCTACAAGTGAACTGAACGTTTTTATTATGCAAATAGGTAAAGTAAACGATATACATAATTTAGAATAGAAATGCAAATTAGTATCTTTAGAAATTGTTTTGTGTATTTTTAAAAGACTAGTGTTTTTTGAAGTGAATATATGTAAATGTGAAATACTAAATTTGAATTGAAATACTAATTTCAAAAATGTTTTTTTGAAATTTTATGCTCCTTTGTGTTTTACCATTACTAACTGTTGTTTTAACATAAACTGTTAACTGTTGTTATGTACTAAACTATATTTATAATGTACTAAACTACTGTAAAATGTTACTTTGCGTGACTTACTGACGGGACTGCGCTGTCCTGTAACTTGATTTTGTGCATTTCGACACAAACCTGACTCTGTGCATGTAAGGATTTTACTTAACGAATGGTAAATGAGCAAATATACAAAATGTACGAATCCACTTATTGAAGAAAAAATTAATTACGCAAACCAAAGAGTTTCTACATAGTATATAGATGAAAAAACCTCCCGTAGTGTAGGTGCTCTATTATAGATTATACTAGCAAAATAATGTGTAAAACGTATAAACCTGCTGTCAAGTTACCGCAATATAACGTTCCGGTAACTTATGAAAGTAAATCTTAAGGTTTTTAGTTAGTTCTTCTCATCTTTGTCACCACTCAAAACTTCGTTCAAAGTTTTCTTGCTCCGGGCATGTCGTCCGCATTCTACTTTCCTGGTACTTGCACCTAACATTCTCGAAGTTATAACTTGGAGCTCTTTGTTTTAAGTGACTGTAAATAACTAAAAGTTAAACTTAAAGTATGAAAATGTTTAGGGACATTTCCCTGACATGTATTTTGACTCGCAGTAGGTATGAAAAGTAGAGTATGCGCCTCGAGGATAAAGCCTGTCTTCGTCTTGGGCGGCTTTAACCCCTCGCTTCACTCAGGACTCTACATTACTTCCGAGCGAGCATACAGTGTTACAGTCTTCTTTTCCAGATTTGAAGAACTGCTAAGGGTTTCGTTTCGGACCACGCGCCGCTACAACTAAGCCAAAGCTGTCCCTCTGTGTGTCTCCCTTTAAAAGGCGGTCGAAAGAGTTTTGAAAGGTATTATTTTCTTTTCAACTTTTACCTGTTTTGCTCTTAAGTAAAAATACATGTCCATTGTACATACTTACATCATTAACGGCAAAGGCTGTCCAACCTGGTATGATTATCGTGAAAACTAGAAAACATAACGACGTAAAGCAAAAAAGTGACTATGAATCGCACTTCTAAGAATAAATCATCATCATCATCATCTCAGCCGTAGGACGTCCACTGCTGAACATATGCCTCCCCCATGATTTTCCAAAAGGACCGGTTGGAAGCGCCCTGCGTCCAACGTCGTCCTGCGACCTTTATTAGGTCGTCTGTCCACCGCGTCGGTGGATAACCTACGCTGCGCTTGCTGGTCCGTGGTATCCATTCCAGAACCTTGCGGCCCCATCGAGCATCTGTTCTGCGTGCTATGTGCCCTGCCCACTGCCACTTACACTGGCTAATCTTCTGGGCTATGTCGGCGACTTTCGTTCTTCTACGGACCTCCTCATTTCTGATTCGATCACGTAGAGAAACCCCGAGCATAGCCCTTTCCATAGCTCGTTGTGCGACTTTGAGCTTATCTATGAGGCCCATAGTAAGAGACCACAATTCAGCGCCATAAGTCATCACTGGTAACACACATTGGTCAAAGACTCTTGTCTTGATAAGAATAAATAGATAAAACAAATATATTGAGTTGTGGTATGAAAATTCTGATCTCGGTGGGGGAGCCCAACTCGCTCTTGGCTGGTTCTTTCTTAATTCCTTTAACAGCAGTATAACTCTTTGTGAATAAGTTCGTCCGGGGAAGAACTACCACCATACCTTTCTGTGTTTTGGTTTGAATGTACGGGTGCTGGCGAAATTACAGGCACATTAACAACTTAATGTCTCACTCAGGGTTATGGACGCCGTGCAGTTTGTCACGTATGAGGCATGCATCTGGTCTAGGCAGAGGTTACTTAACATCAGGTGGGTCTCATGCTTGTTCTTTAACGTTCCGTAACTTTAACAAAATCCTTACATTCTATTTTTCAATTATGAGACAGTGAAATAATGGAAATATTTCGTGTTAATATACTCAACTGACATTTTTATAAAAAAATAAAAATGTGTGGAGTAAAAACTTTCTAGTAAATAATTACCAGTGTAATAGTGGGGTCACTACGTGTTGGTAGTGGCTTGGTAGAGCTTATAGAAGCTCTATTCACTTTTACCGCGCCGATAGAGATTTTAAAAATACAAACATAATTAATAATGATCGCCCAACAAGAGCGTCCAGAGAAGATGTCTAAGTTAATACAATTAAATAATAATTAGATTTCGAAATCGGCAGCAATTGTAACACTCGTAGTAATATAATAAGTTTTGCTAAGAACTTTTGGGTGTGCTTTTGTGATGAGACCAAAAACACACTGTCATCATACACCTTTTCCGAACCCTTATAGGATGTAGGCGCGAGGAAAGTAAAGTGGGGTTTTTCTGGAGATGCTGTGAGAGATGTGTTATTTATACTGAAATCTGTATCGTTCCAGATTTCTCATGTTGGTAACATGAGGAACTTTACATAGCAATCTTAAGTAAGAATATGATTTAATAAAATAAATTTTTGATTAATTTTTCCATACCAAACACATAGTTCCGGAAGGATTGTGATATAAACAAACCCTACGCGAATTGAGTCGCGAGCAAAATCGTGTAGTCAGGCATCATGGTTATAATTAAGTAATATATATATACTTTTGGGAGAATTAACCCAAAAATTACGATATCACTGAAGAAAGTTCGCGTTACGATGCTATTACATAATTTAACTGCACATATACCAGGGTTCCATAATTCATCAAGAGCTGTTAAACCCACATACGATCCTAAAGTTTAGTGCCGAAACTCTTCGCTTAGTACCGAAATATTACAAGCTCAGTTTTACGGTAACTACCGAAGCGTAGCATAAACGCATGAAGTTTATGCTGTACACGGAGTAAAATATAGAATGGGTTGCCATTATCATAAGGCAGAGAAGTTACATAGTACGTAGTTTGACTTTAGAACCCGTAAATTATCGTTTAAGCCATAATATTGACATCGTATTTTAAAGAAATGAAATGTGTATATGTACGCTGTGTATATATTTAAAATACAGATGAGTGCTTCTTTTTAATGTGTATAATGTACTATTAGTGCTGATACTATTACTAGTTAGTGCTGAAAAGGCAGAACTTATTCTGAATTAATAAAAATTGAGATATTTTATTTTAAAACAGCTTCAAATCGTAGTTTAGAAGTAACTGCGTAGAACCTTGTCGCAGTTGAAATACTGTATATAAATGTATACACATTACTCATAAACAATATATAAAAGTACTAGCAAACCCTGCGAACTCCGTTTCGCCACCAGATGGCTTCGTTTTATGTAACATTTTGTTTGGCGCCATCTACTTAAAATATTGGTTTGTAGTACATGCTATGTATCAGAGATGGCGCTGTATGTGAAAAAAGATTTTCCCGCTTTTCTTTTTAATTTTTTCCTGAATTTTTTTTTACTATAAACCTCACGCAGCCCGAGACCTTTCCAACGAATGCAAAACCGTGGAAATCGGTTCGTGCGTTCTGGAGTTATAGCGTCAGGAAGGAAAACCCGACTTATTTTTATATAGTAGAATAAACCTACATTGTATTTTGGTCATATCATGTCATTTAAATGTCGGTAAGAGATTAGGGTAGGTTATATAAAAGTAGATTTAAAGGAGTTTGTTGTTGAGTTAAAAACGTTGTTCAAAATAATTGATAGTACGAGTATATATGACACAGGTTATAAAAACATTATTAAAAATAACTAACTGTTTTAGGAGAGACATGTGCAGTGGATTCGATAAGATAATAATAATGAAACATAGTGTTTTTTATTTAAAAAAAAACAAATTTATCAAGGTATATATCTCTATACGAGAGATAACTTACATACTAAATAGTCTTAACCAAGTTTATTCAAAGTTTGTTAAAATATTATAAATATGTTAAATACCATTTAATTTATTCCTCGCTTCATTATTAATTTAAATGAATTATGGACGGAATATTCATGAAAGATTCATATCTAAAGTACCAGGATCACATGGATATTAGTCAAATTAGGTGGTTAGGTCGACCCGTCTTGGAGTTTCCATAGCACGATGGCGGGTGCTTAATTAAAAAAAACAATTAGTAAAGTTTTAACGACTGTCTGTTACGCACCAGATTTTATCGCAATTTTGGCGAAAAGTTTTAAAATTGATGAGTTTTTTTAATGGAAACCACACCTAATGAAATCATAACTTAGGAAATAAAAGTTTTAATTATTTTAATTGAAGAATGATTTTTTAACTGTTCAAATTCAAATCTAATTTTCTAATGGCGACACAAACAGAGTACCAGGCGAGCATGAAACAAAGATGTCTAGTCAGCAGTGTCGCTTATCCCTACTGCCCGCCCGGTCATGCAGAACTAGTATTACAACTATGTTCAATATAAGGAATGCATACAGTACGTTAGCTCGCATATTTTGCAATGACAACATGAATACAATGTCTGATCAATAAAGGCGTTGTTGCAGCAGCAGATACTGAAAAAAATATAAATGATTAAACAACAGCCTCTAATCTGTTAGCATTGTTCAGTAGTGTTTAAGCATAATCTTTCCAGTATGTTTCTTCTGCAGCGACTCAAGTCTTTTTCTCAAACAGAGTATTTTTTTAAAACTATAAAGTAACAAGACTAAGGCGGCAATAGACGAGCCATTTGCCTGATTTTAAACTTTACGCCTGTTCAAGAAAGTTTAGTATGACTCAGACCTTTAAAGGCTCACATGCTACTGCACTACGCTCATCACCCTGAGACATAAGCATTTAGGCCCATTAGCCCAGTTGTTTCACTTGTCCATGCTCGGTTTGAATGGTAATGAAAGTATGAATATTATGCTACGTATAAATGATAAAGTAAATTATATCAAGTATAATTTACTTTATCATTTATACGTACACTACCTACCTCTTACACTTTTTTTGTCGTGTCCATCGTAAGGTCTAAAAGAGGTTTCTACGATAAGACCACCAATTCAACTGTATACTTATAAGGTCTAACTACATGACTAAAAGGAACTACAGGACTAAATTAAATTCTATTATATAACTATATCTATATCTATGTGTACAATAAACCTTGTTTGGATTGTATTGTATTTCATTAATACTGTCCGATTGCATCTTTGCGTAGGTACGCGTCGTACGCGATAACTAGGTCTCAGCGTCATGGAATGTGAACCGCGATATATTTCAAATCGATATCGTTCTATGTATGTAAGTATATAAGTTGCGTAAATAAGTTTCGGGTCGTTCAACCAAACTTAAGTAACTGTCTAATACTACACTTACATTACGACTATCGCATAAAGGGAAACTTCCACAAACGGCCCTGGACTATGGCCTGACCAAACAATTGCCATTAAACGCACCAAAACAAGGAATTTCAACGTTAACACTCAACATTAAGGTTTAAAATACAACGTTGTTACGGTCTCAGTATAATAGGCATTAAGAGGCGTTAGCCAGTCGACTACTTAATGGGGGAGATAATGGTCAGTTTTAATGGATTGCCTAAAATTCCTAAGTGGATAAAAGCCCTAAGATTTTAAATGGGAAAATGATACCGGGTTTACGAGTTATTTTGAGGCTTTTGTGATTATATATAACTTCACAAAAAAGGCTTTAAAGGACGTGGAGATCGGACTTGGCTTTATTAAAAGCCGCTTCTGCCCCCGACTATGTCCGCTGTTGGATTTCTGATTTGTTGTTTATAGGTCGCTCGGGAACCATGTGATTTAGATGAGAAATTACCTATGTTACTCTCCAAACCTTCAACTAAATGTATGCAAAAATAAGTTGGACCGTTGCTAGTAGCGTGATAGGAGAAAAACCTGACAAACACCCTTGCGCATTTACTGTAAAGTTTATTAACTATCGTTAAAGTTTTAGAAATTCACTCGTATGTTGATGATACAACGCAATAAGATTTCGTGTATCGCGGATACTTTTAACAAATAATAACTTTCAAAAAACTAGAACAAACACCTCAGACAACTATTTGTACCGGCCACGGATCGAATTTGTCACGCGTCAAAGACAGGATTACAAACTAATCTAACGCGGCCGTTTGTGACACTCGTCAACAGTGTGCCTAGCACGAATAACGTAACGTCTCGTTCACGTGAAACAGTACAAACTGTCATGTATCTAGGGCAACGGTGACACACGGCAGCGATCAGTTGGACGCCCCAGATACCGTTGGTCAGATGAGGCGGAGAAGGACCTACGCGAACATCACGTGACTAACTGGCAAGAAACTGCACAATGCAGGGAGCAGGGGCGTCTTTTGCTGTTGGAGGCCAAGGCCCACGCGCCATCTTGATAAGTAAGTAACTGTGATACAGATAACTTATAGAACGCCGAAACTTGACAGGTTAACGCTTATGAAACGAACACTTTTTCGCAAATAATTTGTGCTACGGCCTCAGAGATCCCAGCTGGGCAGCATTCGTTAATCAACAGGCTTTACAATTTGCATGAAATCTGGATTAGTAAAAGATTCTCAAACACGCAGTATTTTCAACTATTTGAAATCAATCTGTATATATATATATATATATATATGATTTATTAATGGCTCCTCAATAATACTGAAAAAACTTGACGTTTATATTTATTGTACAATTGAATGATTCAAAGACTTTAATTAAATATTTACATTCTGAATGAAAGCGAGCTCTATACAGGTTTCTGAACAATAGAGCAGAAAACATTGTAGAAGCTTAAGCCTAATCTGATATTAAAGCCCCTCTTGTAGCTCTTGCTGTCTATTGTTGCCTAAATTATTCCAATTTAACTGAAACAATTATTTTAGAGATAACTTTACGAGATTTTCAGTTCTACACGCAAAATGACTTCATTTGCTTACATTACACTTTTTTCTTTAACTTATTAATGTTTTGATACAATCTAAAAACGACAAGATTAAGTGAACGCAGCCAGTATGTTTATTTAATAAAATGTAATATTGATAGAAAAATACTTTCTTCTTCAGGCTTAAGCTATGGTCTATAATGACGTAATGATAATCCCTGATGTCCGGCAGTAAGTTAAATCAAATAATAATTAAACAAAATCAGCGGGTCA
Organism: Selenia dentaria; assembly: GCA_917880725.1. Classification (NCBI taxonomy): domain Eukaryota; kingdom Metazoa; phylum Arthropoda; class Insecta; order Lepidoptera; family Geometridae; genus Selenia; species Selenia dentaria. Next base: position 1,984,264 of record OU862885.1, on the reverse strand, counting down.
TCAATGAAATCAATGAGTTAGAATTAATCTCTGGGACTATAGATATCAGGTGAAGTACATAGTCATAACTATCAACAGCTGTTAGCAACACAAAAGGTTTAATTACAAATAACACAAATTATATTTCTGGCCAGATAATTCACTACTTTTCGTTGTTGAGTTATAACGTTATTTATGAAAAAACAGTTAATACAAGCCTTAAGAATTGTGTATTATTAGTTATATTGTTGCAAGGTATTTTGTATATATATTTATGAATTAAAATAATACTTGAATAAAATTGAAAAATTAACAATCGATCCCAATTATTATAAACATAAAGACAATATGATAAACACATTAGAAATCATTCCAATATTATTATTAAAAAAAAACGAAACCATTCCATTGAAAGTTAGAAACTGTATAGTTTAAAATGGCCTACTCATTTCAAAAAAATATTCACCATGCCCGTTATTTAGGGTTAGTTATATCTGTCTCCAATATTCCAGTATACTCGTAAATTAGAGTAAAACCGTTTTCCGACATTCCTAATCCATAAGAAAAATACCGTTCCCAGTTAGTGTAAGAGGCCTTTTCCGAAGATTTTGTATCAGAAAAAAACCATTCCCGTGTAATTAAAATCCATATCCAAAGTGGAAGTTCTTACGTCATGTATATTCTGTGTAGGATCGTGAATGAGGTCGCCGAACTTGTCGGCGCGCACCTCCGCGGTCGGCAGGGGCTGCCGACTCTCCGTGTCGAACCGAAACTGACCCTGGCACCACACATGGACAAGCATAATGCGTATATAAAAGTGACATTGCTGCGAGGACTTACGGCATATGCAAATGCAAAAGTGTTCCAGTGCTAGGAAAAAAACTTATGTAGGTATCAAAATATGACGTAAAACGCTTTACAGACGACTTGACTATCATATAAGAGCTGTGTGATACTGTTGAATTTGCAAGTCCGCCGAGTTCCAAGACAAAACAAAGCGACACGAACACATTATACAACTAATAAAGGGCAAGCGGCGCGACATGCTTACACGCTTGCATGCTTCAATGTCTACGAGCATAGAGGCATGCGCTGCAGCGACTTCGAGCGCCTCGTCAGCCAAGCGGAGCCCTCGGGGCGTAGCGTCTTCCTTCACAACTACGTATGCGTCGTCTCCTGCGACTTCTGTACTCCTGGTATCCTCGCCATCGGGATTCTCAGGAATATCCAGTTTTTCAGAAGTTTCTGGAGCTTCGGGAATTTTAGGATCTTCAGGATCTGGAGGAGGAGGGAGTTCGGGGGAATCAAGCGTGGGAGCGGCCATCTCGCTCACCCTTTTGTGGTTCTCCGGTAAACTGATGTTGCATTCGTTGTCGAAACGGAACTGACTCTGTTGGTATCCACGTTAGCAAGAAACAAAATTATATAAAATTAAACTTACAAGATTAAGAATTCTGAAACTTAAATAATTCCCTGTTTCTGCAATTACATCCTATTTCAAAATCATCTGATGGATATGAGGCTAAATTGATTAAAATAATAATATTATGTAATATAATTGAAACAGTTTCACTAGACACTACATTTTACACTGACTTTATTTAAAAGGTCCTTAGCAAAATAAACAATTAAGTAATTTACTACAAGTTTCTTACCTTATACCCTGGGCCAAGCCTGTGCATGGCGCATATCTGGTGCGTGGTCAGAGCCTCGCCAAAAAGGTAGATAGCAGCCATCTGGCCGCAGAAAACTCTTTCCTCATCCAGCTCAGCAGTGGCACCGATGTAGCATTTATCGAAAGGCTGTGGAAGAAAAAAGAGTTCAGAGTGTGTGATGCTAGAACTAACTGAATGGGTTTCCTCTTTTGTTCGCTTTATAGTTTTCAAAATTCAAACTTTTTGGCGTAAAGATGGCTCGAAGAGGAGTACAGATACATAGGTTGTACCTATCAAACAATACTAAGTACATAATATAATATAACCTATGATATAATAAGTATACTATAATATAACTAAAGGCGGTTAAGTCTGTTATTATTTTGGTCAAATGCAATGAAAGCGTTTTTATATTGAAAGCGTTAATACCATCACACACATTAATAGATGTGCTTTGAATGAATACACATTTTTATCATTCTTTTCAGAGTCATCAGTCCGTATATTTTGTACGGAAAAAAAAATGTTTTCATTTAAGATTATGGCATCATAACAATATTTCAGTGCAATAACATGTTAAAATACTTGCCGCAGACACCATATTATAAAGTAGAAAGGAAGACGACAGTTTAAGATAATAACAACTACAAGATGTTGATAAGTTTGAAGGGCAGTATGCCGTTGTTATTGCGTAAAACTTATTAGTTAGTATAAACTGCTGCTTCAGACGAGTTTCTCAGAACGCTCGCAATATTTTATTAATATATACTCTGTTACTAAAAGCGTTTGCTACGACTCAACGACTCAGATGAGTAAACAACTCCTTGGGGTTGAACACTAAATTAGATTCGAAACTAACCTTGAGATATTACAATTTAGAAAAATACTTTGGAACATTAGTTACTTCGAAACGTTTAAGCGGCGGAAACACGAAACTTCTTAAATCTTAAAGTAATAGAGGAAGAAAACATAATTTTGAAATTTCTGATTGGAAATGTTCGAGCGTAAATATTGTGAAAAAGTTGTTTAATATAAATCCCGTAACGAGGGTACCCCGGGGGTATTTATTGATGGAATTTGGTGGTAATAAAACGGTAGTGAGTTCGGTGAGAAGCATGCGAAAACATGTTGATGTTCCGGCGGGCGAGTATGTCGGTTTATTCCGTAAATGTTATCCGATTGGGGCCGAAGTCGTTTGTAACATGTGCCCATTACGGCACGCGCTCACTAGCTTTAACGGGGTTCCAATTAAAAGCGCATTAAGTAGAAAAACAGTTTAATTTGATTACATTTTATATTGCATTCAAAATACACCTAATGCTAATTACAACGTTATGTGGCTGGATAAAACTTAAGTAGTAGGTGCGAGTAGCTACGTTCTGCGGTCGCAAACCCGCATATCCAGCGTGGCGGCTACGAACGGCACAATAAAAAAAATATAGTATATATTTTAGTTAAGGGCGCACCGAGCTTCTGGCGGTAAGCGATTTTATGTATCTATGCGCTCCGCGTATGTGTGCGTGAGTAATACACGCTGCCCGCCGCTTCGCTGCCGCCACCAAGATCGAGCGACTAAATAGCTATGCGCTGAGCCGCCGCGCTGCGCCAATCGACTAGCTAGGGTGCTACTAATATTTATTTACAAAGCAAAACAACAATTTTCTAATACTTTTATTAAATTTGTATATTCATGTAACTTTTATTACAATAAATGGAATCGGCAAAAAAACACACAAAAGTGTGAAATAATTTGTTGAAGTTTGAACACTTTTCAGTTATTAGTAGGCTTGACCGATTTTAATGAAATTGAAATGGGACCACACAGGAAGCACCAGCTTACAAATAAAAAAATAATCATCTAAATCGGTTCATCTACTCGAAAAATCTGAGGTAACAAACATAAAAAAAAGCCCGTCGAATTGAGAACCTCCTCCTTTTTGGAAGTCGGTTAAAAAACCTTTGTTTATGACTTATCGGCACTTCAGTAGGTTCACTAGAGTAAAAATTCCAGTGGTCGGCCCTTTTCAAATTTACATTATTCACTTCTCAAAGTAGACGTAACCGATTTTGAATCGACTAGCTAGGGTGCTACTTGTATTTATTTACAAAATAAAGCAACAAATTTCAAATACTCTTATTGAATATATTCAGGTAAAAAAACCTTTTTCCACGTTCTATTTTTTTTAATTTATGACTTATCGGCACGTTAGTATATACATATGGTAAATAAATAGGGTAAAATCCCAGTGGTCGGCCCTTCTCAAATTCTCAAACTAGACGTAACCGATTTCTATAAAGTGTATATATATATTACATAATATATTATGTGTGACCACGTATAATCACCTAGAATATCCGATGTTTAGATAGTCCATCCCCTAGTAGGTTTTTGAGTTGCACCAAATCAATCATCTAACTGTACTCTTACTACATCCGCAGAAATCTTGGGACATTTGCGTAAATGTGGAGACTTACTTTAAAATTCTGCTAAATAAGAAATTGACAAATATTTAGTAAGCTGGCACAATTTATTTATTGAACATATATATATATATATTAGTAGAGCAATTTGACGTTCGACGGATAAGTTGCACAATTATGGTGGCAGTCAGCATAAAATATATAGTATATACATACGTGTTTTTAGTAACAGTAGAGATCTTTATAAACTTAAAACCGAATTCTTTGAGTAATTGTTAGTGAGATGATATTATTTCAATATTTAAATGCTGTATTACAGTTGACACATTTTCGTTTGAATGTATAAAAGTATCAAAATAGTCAAAGTAAAAACGGTGAACGTGTGCGTTGAGATTGATATTCTTCGTAATTAATGTTGGTTTAGTTAGCTTCAAAGCATTGATATTTATAAGTAAGACATAACTGTTAAAAGACTTGTCTTTATCAGTCAATTAATAATCTAGTCTGTAGTATATTAGTAAGTGTTTGCAGGGAGGTTCGATTAAATTTCTGATAATGAAATTGACTGATCAGGTATTTGGTTAGTTATGGCAAGGAACATGAAAGTCAGAGAAAAAAATAACTAAGTTTTTTTCCGCTTTGCTTCTGGCATAACATTCGCGGAAGGAATTGCTTTTCTACGTTTTTCTAAGTTTTTTTTGTTTATTGCGTCTAAAATATATTGTGGCTCACGAATTTCCATTTTTCTGTCCAGCCTTGAATCAATAATTTCTAGTAGCAGACAATCAAAGTAAAATGTTTGTAATTTTGTTTCCATATTCTTTTCCCAGAATTCGTCATCTCTTTTTACTGTCTCAATTTTTATATCTTTCTCTGTCCACACTACAAATAAACACACTGCTTTCCTTGTAATGTGAAGCTGACCTTGCACCTGGTAGAACCAATCATGTTGTTTATTTATTGTCAACTTTCCGTTTTTCTCCTGTTTCCAGAATTTATTTTTTTTTGTGCTATGCCTTCTTCGACTGTTTTGTCCTTAGCCGAATACGGACACTTGATTTCAATGATTTTATCATCTATCAATCCGTCTGGACTTGCTGCCAAAAATGGCAGTTCAGAATCGACAAATAAGCCACATTTTTTAATACCATTGAAGTTAGCTTCTTTGTCGAGTTTGAGTACTTCAGCTAACTGTTCTAATGCAATATGTTCGTGTTCCTTGCCATAACGAACGGATTTTACGTGACTTAAATCACCGGTTACATTCACAAGACTTTTTACTAGAGGTGCACATTTTATAAGACCTCTTTTGCATACCTTTCCAAAAGCAGACGCAGTAAGGCGTAACTTTCTCTCTTGGTGCCATTCAATCGAATCTGCCTGCAAAACAGTTCTTTTTTCAAGTGACTGGCGATCCTCATCAGAAAGATTTTTTTTTCATATGTTCTGATTTAGCGAAATCAAAGTCAGCTTGTTCTAAATCTGGCTTTTGACAAGAATCGCCATAATATTTGTCATTTGTATTGTTTGTGCACTTTTTTTTCGCAAAAGATTTTGATAATCTCCGTTTTAAATCTGAAATTCTTTTTTTATTGCGTTTAATCTCTAAGCGTCTAACAATAGGATTATGACTTCGCATTAAAATCTTTTGCAAATGTACGATTGTGGTTCTTTAGCGTTAAATGACACAACTGAGCCAGCACAGCGAGCTGTATAAGACTGTCGACTTGAATAATTTATTCGTTTACCACCCACAAATTTCACGATAACGCTGTTGAATACTTCTGCTTTGTTACTATTTACATCATGTATTAGGCTTTTAGCATTATTTACTAATCTAGACATGATTTTCATGATAGCAGCAAAAATATTATTAGACTTCATTTCAGCAACAAAATCTTGTGTAGGTTCATTTTGATCAATATATTGGCAAAAATAAGGTTTGCATAGTTTGTGATTTCCGAAAACGTGATTTGGTGCATTTATTAGATCTTGTTTTAATTCAATTACTTTTTGGGTGAAAATTAAATTTTACTGCTCTACGCAAGCGCAGTATATTTTGTCCAAGAACTTTGCGATATCTAATAGGATAGCAAGTGTTTTTGGTTAATTCGTCTAGTTTCGAGCAAAAGTTTCTCAACAGGTGATTAGTGCATTCAATTTTTTCTACCAATAAGTTTCCATAAGGTTTTGCTTCTAATATGCTCTTATATGTACTGGAGTCCCCATCAGCAATTAACTTAGAGTAAATCAAGCCCTGATTTGGTAAAGAATGTTTAAACCCTTCAACTATTGCAACGGATTCCATTCCACTTGAGGACCCTTCGTAATTTTTAAAACACGTGTGCTCAGGGGGTATTTTGTTTTTGTTCTCTGACTGTGCACAAATCATACAATATTTGTTTTTAACTGCCATATAAAGGACTTTTTTTGTTCTGTAACCAATAATTACCGCAGCACCAGACAATGCGTTATAATTCTTTTTAAATGATCTTTTTGACCAACATCCATCAGCAACTACGGTAATCGTAGGTACTCCGTCTACATTAATATTACCATCCCGAACAGCCAAATCGTATTCTTCTTTTGCTGCTTCTGCCATACATTTTTCTTTTGCCGTTTCACATAGTTCACAGACTCTTGCGTGACACTTGGCATACAAATGATCCGACATAGAAGGTATTTCAAGTGAGGCCGACACTTGTTCTAAACCTGCGTATCCTACACCTATAGACATGAAACCACCTACCACATTTTCGTTGAGATCAAGCTCTTTTTTAATGTTGGATTTTTTACAATTATTTAAACTTAATTTGGTGTTGCACATTTTGCAAACAAACTCGTATTTTGACATAAACCCTTTTCTTTTTTCTCCGACTAATTTTAAATGATTGAAATTGCAACCTAATGGAGAATTATGGTGCGAAATTTCCTGCAATTGTTCAAATAAATACATGAAATCTACAACTCTATTTCCACTTATTCTGATCTCTTCCACTTTTTCTTCTGGTTTTATTATATAATCTTCTTCTTGATCTGAATCATCTGGCAACTGATGCGTAGAAACCTAAACGGTAAACCAATTATACAATTAAATCAAAAACTTTTTATTTTGTTTTTTATCTAACAACATGGTTAAGGATACCTTGTTTTATTTAAATTCATAATTGTACAACTTACAATGGGGCTATCTTGAGTCCTGATTATATCAGCAAGTCTCTGCGGTTTCTGTATTTCATCAAACGGAAGTCTAAAATGAATAATTATAAGATTTATATTAATTTTATATGTTTTGTTATATTGCTACGTATTGGAAATTAAAATTATATGTATAATTACGATTTTTGAAATGTACAATAAAACACAGAGAAAAAGCATCTCGGAGAAATCAAAGTTTATGTAGTATGTAGTAACAAAAATCTAAACACAGGTTTAGACGTAATTTTTTTAAGCATTATACATAATGTACACTGATATATCATTGAACAGTTTTATCAGGACACATAAAACCATCATGATTAATATCGGACTTACTTCATGGCATTATTTTCTTTTCGTGAATATTACATGATATTGTCTATTTCATCTTCCACTGAAAGACAAAAATTTTGTGCCGGTGTAATTGGTACCCTGTAATGAATCAGATAATTTAATTTATATATATCAACAAAATAGTTTTTAAGGAAATTTGTAATTGTTATTTGATAAATTAATTCCATTACAAAAGCTGGTTACTTACAATTCTAGAGTGTGGTAAATTTTACAATCACTGTCATCCAAGACCCTGGAAATTAGAAAATATTAAGATGGTTTGGTAAACTAGCAATTGAGAGAAATTTATTATATTATTGCCCTAAAGACAATTTAAAAACAAAAAAGATAATTTTAAACTAATTCAAAAAAATATTTTCCAAGAAATGGACAATTTTTAATTTTCACCTTTTTAAGTGATCCTTGCTACTTACGGGATCTATTGTCATTCACTGCGTATATACTAAATCATCAAGATAGAATAAAAAAATTCAGTTATTGGAGTGTAACTCAAAAACAGCTCGACTGAATCAATGAAATTTAAATGGGATCACCTCGGGAAAATACTCTTTCGAACAAAAAAATGAATTTTTCGAATCGGTTCACAATTGGCGAATCAATCGATGAACATACACAAAACAAAACATACAGACGAACATATAACGTCCCTTTTTGGAAGTCGATTAAAAAGACGGAAGCAAGATTGAGAATAGAAAACTTTTTTTTAAATAACTCTGACACACTGTAATGAACAAAAACTGTGTATTTGACATATACACCTAGAAGTAGGACGAAATGTAGAGATGAAGCATATTATTATTGTATATTTATTATACTTACTTTGCGTATTTTATTTATTAATGCGAATTATCTTTGCGTTCAAAAGTTTCTGTATGTAGTGGTATTTCTCTCATCGTATCATCACATGAATCAAAATATGTATTTTGCAGTGAAATGCCAACATTTGGTACATTCACCCTATAAATAGAAAATTTTACAGAAAAGATCAGATTTTTCATTTTTGATCAGACTTTACCCACACTTGGAATGTATAATATAATTGTATAAATACTAACGAAGGCACAGAATTTTCTTTATCTTCAAAAGTTTCTGCCTGTAGTGATATTCGTTTCATCGCGTCATCACATGATTCAAACGTACTTTGCAGGTCTTTTTTGTCCGTCCGACTTTGCAGGTAAGTATTGCTGAAATAACGAAAATACTAGTTTTAAACTACCTACGCTGTTAAAGTAAGTTACCTCTTGAGTATACTTACGAAGCAAGAGTAGGTATTCTCTTTGTTTTCAAAATTCTCGGCCTGGAGGTGTCCTGTTCTAGAATAATAAATTTGATTGTGTTTGAAACCATCCAGTTTAATTTTAAAATAAACGCATGTGTAAGTAATGTATTAAAAATAAATTTATGAAAAAATAGGAACTAATATATGAGTTTTACTTAAGTACCTACTTTATTTTTTCATGCAAGCGTTTAGCATTAATTTTTCGCCAACCCCTTCGCTTCTTTGATTTATTCACTTTGTTCCCCATTGTAAGTCAACAAAATCGTGACCTAAATTCAAATATAATTTTTAAAATCGTGCGTGAGCCCAAGTGACGCGGGTTCCCCGTCCGACGGCCGAAGCGGTACTAAAGCGGACAGGGAGGAAGCGTCGCGGCTCTGGCTAAAATGGGCGAAACGTGCGTGAATTTAGGTATTTCTTTCGTATTATAAAAATAATACCTTTTTGAAAAATGTAATGTGTATACGTTATAGAAAACACGTTGTTTTATTATTATTCAAAAACTGGTGACTTTCCGTGAAATATTTACGCCGTACGAAGGGTTTATTTAGTTTTTTAGATATAACTTTGGATTTTTTTTCTATCGAGGAAACTATAAGTAATCGTGTTTCTAAAGTGTATGATTTATAGAATGAATCCTTAAGTATCACACATGTTAATTGCAAAACCCAAAGTTAAGAAATAAAAATACAGCAGGGGATCAAACGAACGCAAGTATTTCACAATTACGTATCGCTGCCTCGGTGCAGGCTTAACCAATAAGTTATTGAAAAATAAAATATGTCAAGTTAATCTTTAGCAATTAGTTCCAGCAGCAATCACAACTGTTACTGTTACAATATCTAAATAAAGAGTTAGAACTGCAAAGAGATGCAATTTTGCAGTATTTCGTTTAACGCGATTAAAAGGAATTGCAGTGCATTCCTCCCTTTAACCGTCATATATCTCGTTTTCTATCGAATAAATCGAGTCCATCACGCTTCAGTGGCCTCTTTGAAGGACAGCGAAGAAATATTAAAAGAAATGGAAAATTTTAAATTTAATAGGATTTCTATTATACTCTGCGAAATTCAGACTTGCAATTTTTATGGTGGCTTTAATTTGGAGCGGGTTTATCAATTCTCTTTTGAATTATCAGAATATATTTTAAGCATCGAAACAGGCCACAAACACGATTATTCGAGTTGAATGTACAAAAATCATCGCCTGTAATAATAACATTTTTTATTTATTTACATGGGTCATTCTGGGGTCAAATGAAAGATTGTATATATTTAAAGAGAGCACTACTTGACGTTCGAGCTTCGCTCGTAAGATTGATTTTCTTGGTCTAACCGCAAACCAAACACTCATTGGACTAGTGTTGCTTAACAACGCCATCTATTGTCAAGTAGCTTTAAAGACAAAGTCAAAATCATTTATTCAATTAAGGCATCAAATACACACTTATGATTGTCAACTTTTCATTATACTGTACTTTAAAGACTCTACCGCCGCGTTCCAAAATATATAGAGCCTACCGAGAAGAAGCGACAAGAAACTCGGGGCCATTCTTTTTATAGATGTTTATAATGTTTTTACTTAGGTACTACAAATATTACATTTTATGGGTGGCAGAGTGACAGCTTGCCAGAAGTGGAGTATTCCAAGCATCTTTGTCTTTTGTATAATGTCGGACTATATAATAAGCTTTTTTTTATTAAAACTCTTTTTACAGTCAACTTGAATTTGCCCTCTGTGAGCTCAGCTATGTGTTTTGGGATTTTATTGTGAAAGGGCACACAATTTCCTAGGAATGAATTATTAGTCTTCGCAAGTCTAAAACTAGGTACAGCTATCCTATTTGTATTTTTAGGATTAAGTCTGGTGATCACTATTTAACTTATATTTAGGTAAGTTTTTACGGGTTAAGTAAGTTCTTGGTGCTGTTCTTCAAGAAAGGTGACAACACTTTACTTAAAAATTACAGACCCATCTCGCTTTTGAGCCATGTTTATAAGCTGTTTTCGAAGGTCATAACGAACCGTCTCAGTCGCAGGTTTGATGAATTCCAGCCTCCGGAACAAGCCGGTTTCCGAAAAGGCTATAGTACCATAGACCACATCCACACGCTACGGCAAGTTATACAAAAGACCGAAGAGTATAACTTGCCTCTTTGTCTAGCGTTTGTGGACTATGAGAAAGCCTTTGATTCGATCGAGACGTGGGCAGTGCTTGAGTCTCTCCAGCGGTGCCGTATTGACTATCGGTATATTGAAGTGCTGAAGTGTTTGTACAAAAACGCCTACATGTCAGTCCGAGTACAGGAGCAGAGTTCGAAGGCAATTCCATTGCAAAGAGGCGTGAGACAGGGAGACGTTATATCTCCGAAACTGTTCACCGCTACATTGGAAGACGCCTTCAAGCTTCTGGAATGGCAAGGACTTGGCATCAATATTAACGGCGAATACATCACTCACCTTCGATTTGCCGACGATATTGTAGTCATGGCAGAATCCATGGAAGACCTCAGTACAATGCTCGAAGGCCTCCATCGAGTTTCCCAACGGGTAGGTCTTAAGATGAACATGGACAAGACGAAAATTATGTCTAATGCCCATGTTGTACCTACCCCAATATCAGTTGGGAACTCAGTTCTCGAAGTTGTTGACGAGTATATCTACCTGGGACAGACAGTCAAACTAGGCAGGTCCAACTTCGAGAAAGAGGTCAATCGTCGAATCCAACTCGGCTAGGCAGCGTTCCGGAAACTTCGCGAAGTCTTCTCGTCAAAAATACCTCAGTGCCTCAAGACAAGAGTCTTCGACCAATGTGTGTTACCAGTGATGACTTATGGCACTGAAACGTGGTCTCTTACTATGGGCCTCATAGATAAGCTCAAAGTCGCACAACGAGCTATGGAGAGGGCTATGCTCGGGGTTTCTCTACGTGATCGAATCAGAAATGAGGAGATCCGTAGAAGAACGAAAGTCACCGACATAGCTCAGAAGATTAGCCAGTTGAAGTGGCAGTGGGCAGGGCACATAGCACGCAGAACAGATGGCCGATGGGGCCGAAAGGTTCTGGAGTGGAGACCACGTACCGGCAAGCGCAGCGTAGGTCGTCCACCGACACGGTGGACAGACGACCTGAGAAAGGTCGCAGGACGACGTTGGATGCAGGCCGCTTCCAACCGGTCCTTTTGGAAAATCATGTGGGAGGCCTATGTTCAGCAGTGCACGTCCTACGGCTGAGATGATGATGATGATGATGAAGTTTTTACGAACATACATCCTATTTTCAAATACATATAAGGAAGGCAAAGTTAATATATTAATTTCTTTAAATAAATCTCTCAACGATTCGCGGGGACCCATTTCGTATATAGCTCGAATAGCACGTTTCTGTAGGATGAAGATGGTCTCTATATCAGCCGCTGAACCCCACAGCTATATCGGTAAAACAGCTGTGTCGGTAAAACAGTTTAGTTGTTTAAGCTAATGGCCCTAGTTGCCATAATGATATTGTAGCAGTTTTTCCTTGCCTGAAAACACGGATAAAACGAAGTTTTCTAAAAATTAATCCTAGCTAGATCGGTTTATCGCCCACGAAACCCCTGCATACTAAATTTCATGAACATCATTCAGAGGTTCAGATTATATATACAAAAATTGCTCGTTGAAAGGTATTAGATACAAAAAAATAACCATAATAAATCCCCATTATACTCGTAATTATTAATGCTTGTATCCTCCAACCCCAAAGATATAAAGACGCGCGTGAATTATTGAAAGAACACTTTCTGTTCGCAAAAAGACATCCCCCAGTGTTTCTTTCACCCAAAGGCAACCCTCCTTTTTATAAGACGCTTAGCATAAAACAAATCAAGTATAATTCAAGTAAAAAGTCGTCATTATCGTTGGAAGTTGGTAATGCGGCAGTTATCCACAATTGGTAGGTCGGTAATGGCATGTAGATTCCCATTTCGACTGAAACACAACGCGCTCTAGAATTCAGCCACTATAGTACGCGTTCGGAATCAAACAGATGTTTTACTTATTTTTCTTACGAAAAGATATTTCAGTATCCTGGGTAATGGGATAATGATTTTTAAGTTACAAAGAACGGGACAGGCAAAGCATTCACCTTATCGTATACTAGCTGCGCTCCTTGGCTACACCCGCCTGATTTATGGTCATCACCATTCATCAAATATATAGCCTATGTCACTCAGTGATAATCTAGCATCTAACTAATCTAACCAATCTCTTTTTTGGTGGTAGTGCCACGCTGTAACCCCACAGCCGAATGGGCCGGCATGACCGGGGAAGTACCACACTCCCCATAACATAGAGGTGAAGTTCGTAGCTTGCTATTGCGTTTCAGTCGGTTTGTGGAAGTTTCCGGAGGCCCGATTCCCCCGTCCCCCAGTCCCACCTTTCCTTCCCTCTCCCCCCTTACCCTTCCCTCCTATCTTCCGTCCTCAAAGGTCGGCAACGCATCTTCGAGACCTCTGGTATTGCGGATGTCCGTGGGAGACGGTATCACTTACCATCAGATGAACCTATCCCATAAAAAAATCTAGGCAAAAGAATTTTTGAAACGGTCCAGTAGTTTTAATGTATATTCGTTACATAAAAAATGACTAATCTTTCCTCTTTATAATATTAGTATACATTATTAATGGGTAGTTCCAGAGGGACCTTGGTAACCGTGTCCCACGCGGAAGATGTCGCCGGCAATAGCTAGTATATAACAAAGAAAGAAATTACCATTAAAAAACATTGAGGCGACGTGATCGCACTGCATACAAGCACATAGCTTACAGATTAGCTTCGCTCTCTTGGATCGCTTAGTATGCAACATCCTTAAGGAAAGGCGCGGTACGTAAGTTCTGTGCATTACTGCAATGTAGTGAGGAGTGATTCCCCGAAGTTTTTAGTCCTACTCGTGAGAGTATATTGAATTAACCACACATGTCGAAATTCCTGGAAAAGTTGGTTGATTTCTGAGAAAACAATTGTATTATTGGCCAAATATGGCGATTCGCGAGTCTACGGAAGCTCAGAGTAATCCCTACAGTTGATTAATGTTTAGACAAGAAATTAATATAATGCGATTGCTGTGTTCGGCGGCAACGACGAGCGCACCGCACTCAAGATCCTGAAGGGTTCCGGATGAAGCTGAAACATGCATCCACCACATTATTACAAATAAACGTAAAGGTCTATGAAATATCTCATCCCATTCTCTGCAGGGGCTAAAATTAAGTTTAATTTTCTTGCAAACTTCAACGTTCACTCAAATCAAAACGTTCTCAACAACTACGTGTTTTTGCACGGAGATTCTAGTAATTGGTAGATAGATATATTTAACATTCCTACAAACTCTCCCAAGTTATACAAAATTCTGCCACGAGAATAATTGCTGGCGTTTTTTTGGCAGCCACTAATTTTCGTGTTAAGAGGCAAATTTGACAATAAAATTACCTATTGTTCTTGTTTCTCGTCATTAAAAGTCGAATTATTTTATACTGTTTAGGGGAGATTTTGTTAGCATATTGCAATGATAAAATGTTGTCTGAAATAGTCTGCAGAAGATCGACGATAGCTTAAGGGTATTGAAGTTCAGTCGCCGGTCAGGTAGTCACCGACCTCGTACATCAGGTAGATAAGCCTGAGGTACGATCCAGCTTTCAGTGAAGGACACTTCATCGTACAAGATTCACGTGGCTATCTGAGTAGCTACCACCCTTAAGCGAATTGCATAGCTAGTACTTGACACACTAAAAGAAAAAACTTAACATTGACCGATATCTGTGATTTTTTTTTCATGCAATCAACACATTGTCGGCTATGGGCATACAGTGTTGTGGGATGTGTTGATTTAATCAAATTTCTTAAATTTAAAAAAAATAAGTTAACTTAATACAGAAAAAATCAAAACATACGGGCATAGCAAACAATGTGTCGATAGCATGAAAAAAAATCACTGAAATCGGACTATATTATAAAAGAGAGTTTAGAAAAGAGTTTTTTCTTTTAGTGTGGACAAGTTTGTTTTTAATATACCTAAATGATCTATGTTCCCTTAACCTTGATAACGGAAAACTTATCTCATATGCGGATGACACAGTCTTAATGTTCACTGCTAATACATGGTGCGAGGTCTACGATGCTGCTCAAATTGGATTCAATAAAGTTACTACATGGCTGTATGATAACATCTTATCTTTAAATACGGAAAAAACTAAATATATCACATTCTCAATAACAAATGTTCCTCGTCAAAATAATTTAAATAATTTATTAGCTCATACTAAAAAATGTCTCTCTTCAAATTTATTAACGTGTAATTGTAAGACCTTAGAATCAACCTTTTCCATAAAATACTTAGGTATCATTATTGATAAAAATCTAAATTTCAAAGAACATATCCTAAACTTAAGTAAACGTGTACGTA
This sequence comes from Selenia dentaria, assembly GCA_917880725.1. NCBI lineage: Eukaryota > Metazoa > Arthropoda > Insecta > Lepidoptera > Geometridae > Selenia > Selenia dentaria. The sequence continues at coordinate 1,968,937 of OU862885.1, read as the reverse complement.
AAACATTTTATGTTTTAAAAAAACTTAAATCAATTGCGAAACCAGAACTTGTCAAACAAATTTACTTAGCTCTTTGTCAATCTATAATTACATATTGCATTTCATCTTGGGGAGGTGCACCTAAAACAACCTTGCGACCTATTGAGATATCTCAACGAGCTGCATTAAAAATTAGTACCGGTAAAGCAATCCTATTTGATACTACACTTTTGTATAAATCTTGTGATGTTCTTACAGTTCGACAATTATTTATAGTAAGCATTATTCTAAAGCAGCACGCTCTATTAATATATGATCCCCAGACGCAAATAGATCGTAGACGAAATCATACAGTTTGTTCACTGCCTCAACGACTGAACACAGCCTTTATCAAAAGATTTTTATATAATTTATTGATTCAGGCGTTACTTTGCGGAAATCCATTATCAAAAAAACGATATTAAAAAATATTTAGTGACACTTCCGCTGAAAAGAAAACAATGATTTTGGCCTATTTGGGGGGCGTGCACCACCCTCCCTCCCGCATAAAATGCTAATAGGAAGAATACAAAATAAAAAACACAAGAAACCCCAAATAAACCAAAACCGATTCGACACGTGTTTCGCCTCTACACGAGGCATCCTCAGGAGATGTTGACTCGTCGAGCGCTAGACCGACAGTTTTTATTTTTTCTAGGTCCTTTTCTTTATAATAAATTCAATAAATTCCTAAACATTTATAAATTATCGAAACATGAAGTTAAAGTTAAAATCACGACATGGTTAAAGACGTTAACTTGTGAAGAGACAGAGAAATTAATACAAGTTGTAAGGTAACTATCTCCTTTACAGATGTTAATTTTGAGCAACAGAAGTAATATGACCCAAGTAATGTATAATTCCAAAAAATCACATAAACTACACCCTCTCACACCCATTCATGCACATACACACCGCACACCCAGTAACACACACACACGAGGACATCGCCGTGAACCCAACTCGTCCGAATCTGACGTACACGATGATACCTCACGCACATACACACGCCCTACACACCCTATCACAAACATAAAATACAAAAAGAGGAACAGTAGCTACACACTCGCTATAAGTAGATACTCATTAAAACATATATATAAATATAATATAAGTTAGTTTTGTGTTTAAATTTAACTGTATAAATATAAGATAATGTGAATTTGTATAAATATATAGTAGATGTCACATTTATATTGTATAGAAATGGATAATTTATAATATGTCTAGGCTAGTAAATAAAACAATCTAGTGGGGAGGGCGCTGTACGCTGAAACACAGGCTTAGTGCCTAGTTCGGCAGCAGTTAACTGATTCTTTAGATAACATAGCTAGCCAATTAAATTTTAATAAAAACTCTGTGCAACTTTTTCGAAATAAATATATTATTATTATTTTTATTAAACCAATTTCACGGGTTTCACCCGGTCCTTTACAAAGGCATAAGTGGGGCTGTAGCCAACACTTAGAGGCCTGTTTGATATAAAAATACAATGTAGTATAAAAACAGAAACATTTTGGATGGAAGGTTACAGGTTATCTATTACAAAAATGGGTAAAATGGCATGGTTATTGAAATGTACTTATTAGTGATACGGGAGATAGTGGGCTATGGTCGAGACTACGGCACCTGCCAATTTCAGTCTCATCTTAAAATATTTAGGCAGGTGGTGACTTGCCACTCACTAAACGGGCCCCCCATAAAAGCCACCATCAATGGTGACAAAAGGGGCAACGTTGGTGTGAATGGCTAAAGGGTGTCGAGAGGTGTGCTGCGGTTTCACTAGAGCGCTACTACCGGCGTTATGCCCTTTAACACTTCCACCCTTGGAGCTTTTTGTTACTTGCTCTTGCGTCTCCTTATTATTATTATTCAAAAAATTTCTTTTATTTATTCAAAATATTATTATTCACATTATTTATTTCCTTTTCTTAAAATTACATTTTTTACAATATTTCTATATACAATAAAAAATAATAAATAAAAAACATTGTAAAAAACCTAATCCTAGATTGCCATCGGCAGCGGGGCATGACCCAAACTACCAGTGGTTAGGGCTGCAGACTGAGGAACCTCCTGACAATACGTGCCGTGTCAAGAAGTACTGCCTTCTGTATCTGTCCCTTGATCCAACCGTCTAGCGAAAGCCTCTTAAGATGTTGGTCGAGGCTTTTTGCTATAAGGCCGTTTGCTGAAACTACTATCGGAACAATTATTGTCGAATCAACATCCCACATGTCGGTCACCTCATGAGCCAAGTCAAGGTACTTGCTAAGCTTGTCCTTCTCAGCCTTCACGAGGTTCTCATCATGAGGAATGGTGACGTCAACAAGCATTACCCGGCGCTGAGATCGATCGATCACCACGATGTCAGGCTTATTGGCTACAATAGTCCTGTCCGTGATTATAGATCGATCCCAATAGAGCGTAGCACGACCGTTTTCAAGAACAGGCGTAGGTGCGTACTTATAGTACGGCACCTCAGACTCAATAAGGTCATATTGAAGGGCAAGTTGCTGGTGAATAATCCTGGTTACTTGGTTATGTCTGTGCAAGTACTCTCCATTAGCAAGATGAGAACAACCGGAAATAATATGTCTGAGTGACTCTCCGGGACGGCGGCATGCTCGACAAATGTCGACCGTACCGTCTTTCAGAATATATTTCCGGTAGTTATTCGTCTTGATAACTTCGTCAGCAATAGCACAAACAAAACCCTCAGTTTCACCAAAGAGATCACCGAAACGCAGCCAGTTCACTGAGGCGAGCGGGTCCACGTCAGGCCTTGTTAGGGCCTTGTAGAACCGTCCGTGTAGCTCTTTGCCCTTCCATACGTCTCTACGGTCTTCGATGCTTAGCACCACTGGTTTACGCCAGTTCTCGTTTGCCAAGGAGAGAGGTGTGAGGCTCCTATATATTATATATCCTATTAATATTATAAACGTGAAAGTTTGTATGTATGGATGTATGGATGTTTGTTACTCTTTCACGCACAAACGGGGGGGCTAATGTTGATGAAATTTGGTATGGGGGTAGATGAGGCGCTGGATTAACACATAGGATACTTTTCATCATCATCATCATCATCATCCATCACCACGCGGGTGAAACCGCGGGGCGCAGCTAGTATATATATATATATATATATATATATATATATTATCCTATATATATATATATATTATTATTATTATTATATTAAGTATATCAATATTCAATCCTCTTAAGCTTGAAAACCTGCTCTAAGAACCTTCATACTGTATCAGCTGTACATTACACCGTTAAAGCTGAGTAGGTGCTGAATTTCATGTGTTTGGTGGTATATGCACTTATTGATAATAATGAATAAAATAGAGACAAGGTAGCAAGGTTTGCTTATGACACAATATTGATAGAATATGTATGAGGCTACAAATGAAATTGACTAATGTGAACTATGAACTATTAATGTTGTTGTTTGCTATTTTATGAAAATTTAAATAGACAAGAAAGACATCTATTCTAGAAGACTGTTATGATATAAATATATTCATTTCCCGATTTTTTACATTTATTTTTATACTCTTTACCACAATTTGGGTAGTTAGGCTCTCATCAAGCTCCTCGTACTTAGGTAAAATAAAGTGCGACTGAAGTGGAAATATTTCAGGGGTGCATGATATGAATATTCATCCCGGACGTGGGCACGCATATTTAAAGGCAAATGAACCGCCATTATTAAAGCGATGGGTGCATTTGCTAGAAGGCGATGGCAACGTTTTAAAACGATTTTTGTGAGAACATAAATTTCATAATCAGCCATGTTAAAAATGTATGTACCATGAAATTATCGATCCTTTACAAGTTAAGTAAAAAAGGAGATTTTCATTCACCATGTCTTTTTAAGTATGCATACCTATGTGGATCAGTAACGTGTCGAGACAGTTCTTTTTTTGATAGTAGGTACAATGGATCCCAAATATCAAATTATGCTTAAATTAAATACTTTCAGTATTGTGTAACTAACTCGAACTGGAAAAGATCATCACTGAACACTTTTCCCAAATCCTTTCGTTTCACCGTGAAGAAGTAACAAAGATAGCACACTCATTCACAAGTAGTCCTAGTCCTCTGGACCTTACCAACTTAAGAGGATTTCCTCTTAAGGCCGGTCCCAATAATCTATCTATCGCCGGTTTACCTTACTAGAGATAGATATTTGACACTATTTGTGTGGACGTTATGTCACATTTCTATCGGTAGTAAGGAAAGCCGTGGATAGATAGATTATTGGGATCCCCCTTTAGACACACATTAGTTCAAAAAAATGCACTTAGTAAAAAATCTGGATACTGGAATAAAGTGCACATAAAGGTGCAAACAGATCCATCAATGGATCTTTACAAGGGTTTAAGAGGATCGAGGGTATTCTAGCTCTCTATATTCGTATGTATATCTACATCAAACTCCAAAGTCAAACTTCATCAGTGTAATTTTAATTGCGACGTTATTAGCTATATATGCTTAATGGAATGTTGAAGATTATGATTCGACTTCTAGGTAAGTACTCCAAGTTTGTACCTACGTCTACGAGTAAGTTCCCACATTATCCTGCCGTCATAGTATCGCACTTAGCATACACATCACTTGTTACAAATTGTTCGTAACGACTGGCACGTGAAGGCTGGAACGCGAAACTGGAACGCAAACTGGAATATCGAATGTGCGCGGCAGATAACCGGTACATTATGTTAAGCTCCTGTCGAGTTATGAGCTCCTGGTACGGCGGATTATAGCGGGTTCAGTTTATGATGGAATTGAGAAGTTGAGAATTTATAAGAGTGATCGTTTTTCTACCGACTTTCAAAAAGGAGGAGGTACTCAGTTCGACTGTATTTATTATATATATTTTTTTATGTTTGTTACCTCAACTTTCGACTGGGTGGACCGATTCTCAAAATTATTTTTTGTTTGAAAGCTAGTGCTTCCCGTGTGGTCCCATTTAATCCAATTTTTTTGTAATTCAAATTCGGTACAGTAGTTTTTGAGTTAGACACCAATAACTGAATAAAATGGAAGTCAGTATTAAATTTTTCAAATTGTACTTGTTACATATAAAATCAACGTCAGTTGGCTCTAAAAAAAGTGATCTAGTTTTTTAGCAAGACCTGCCATTTCATCCGTCTAGTTCTACTTTCAATTATGAGAGCTGCCGAGGGAGGGAGATACATAAAGTTATATATTTCTTAAGAAAATCAATTCACAGTAGTTAGAAAACCAAAGTGACCTGCTGGTTAAAGGTGCGGATCCTAAAACAAAGGACTCCAACTCTATCTCTGCGATCTCTTTCTTGCAAATACTTTACTTACACTTGAAGTCATTGCTCCCTACCGCTCTCTCTTTTTCTCACTGAAGATTTTATAAACCTCTTTTATTCTATATCATGTTGTGGCCCTTGTCATCTGGATCCTGAGAACACCGTACATTGACTTACTATACTGGTACCTAAAGTACGTAAACAGTACTTACATCGTTTGTAGAGACGAACCACGCCATTTCTGTGCTCGACGCCAGCTGCCCGTTGACCAGACACTTGATTTCGCTCTTCGTCCATCTGTTGTAGATGTACACTACTGCTATCGCGTACCACCTGATGCAACAATATAGTAGTTAATAAATTTAACTTACAACTTTAAACACTCATCTGCATGCATGGCAAAACATAGTTCAAAATAGTTTAATAGTACGAGTAAATAATATAGTTTTAAATATCATTCAACTTTCAGAAAGAATAAAATGCAGCTATTAGCGAAACTTGGCCCAGCTAATCTATCACTTTGTCATAATAGAATCCGCTATAGCACGAGCTAATCTATCACTTTGTCATAATAGAATCCGCTACAGCACGAGCTAATCTATCACTTTGTCATAATAGAATCCGCTATAGCACGAGCTAATCTATCACTTTGTCATAATAGAATGTGCTATAGCACGAGCTAATCTATCACTTTGTCATAATAGAATCCGCTATAGCACGAGCTAATCTATCACTTTGTCATAATAGAATCCGCTAAAGCACGAGCTAATCTATCACTTTGTCATAATAGAATCCGCTATAGCACGAGCTAATCTATCACTTTGTCATAATAGAATGTGCTATAGCACGAGCTAATCTATCACTTTGTCATAATAGAATCCGCTATAGCACGAGCTAATCTATCACTTTGTCATAATAGAATCCGCTATAGCACGAGCTAATCTATCACTTTGTCATAATAGAATCCGCTATAGCACGAGCTAATCTATCACTTTGTCATAATAGAATCCGCTATAGCACGAGCTAATCTATCACTTTGTCATAATAGAATCCGCTATAGCACGAGCTAATCTATCACTTTGTCATAATAGAATCCGCTATAGCACGAGCTAATCTATCACTTTGTCATAATAGAATCCGCTATAGCACGAGCTAATCTATCACTTTGTCATAATAGAATCCGCTATAGCACGAGCTAATCTATCACTTTGTCATAATAGAATCCGCTATAGCACGAGCTAATCTATCACTTTGTCATAATAGAATCCGCTATAGCACGAGCTAATCTATCACTTTGTCATAATAGAATCCGCTATAGCACGAGCTAATCTATCACTTTGTCATATTAGAATCCGCTATAGCACGAGCTAATCTATCACTTTGTCATAATAGAATCCGCTATAGCACGAGCTAATCTATCACTTTGTCATATTAGAATCCGCTATAGCACGAGCTAATCTATCACTTTGTCATAATAGAATCTGCTTACGGTATACTCTTATTAAACATACAACGGGGATTATAGCGCACGTGTATGAAACCTTTTACTTCCGAATATAGTAGGTGTAGTATATTTATTTCTTTCCAACTATATTAAATAGGTTACTGTTCAAAACTCTTTCATATCACAAACGGTTGCATTTAAATGTCTAGGGCTACTACATAAAAATAAATCCCTATTTCAATTTGGTCAAACTATAACATGAGAACGACTTTACCGATTAGGTAACTCTTTTTTTTTGTGTGTCTCAATACATCATCACGTAAGTGAAACCAGGAGGCGCAGCTAGTATTTATAAATTCGAATGGATCAGCGCGCTCCAACGCAGCGGTTACCGAATACACAACCGCACAAAATAGCCAATTCGGACTCTTTATTAATAAACCTTGAGAAACTTTTTGTCCATGAAAATACTGCCATGAAGCCTATTTCTGCCATCAACTAGAATGCTCCCATTGCTGTACTAGTTCAAAGAATATGTGCTGTTCATATTACAGAAACATGAGCTTTCTCAAACCTTATGTCTACTCGAGTCCAACTTGGACGATATTATGTGACGTCACGAAAATAAGCATATTTCATGATGTAGAAACATCCAAACCCGTTCTTAATCAAAGAAGAACTAATGCAAAAAATTAAAAACTCAAAATATTTCTGTAAACAAATCAAGAGCAAACCCCACAAGACTACGGTTGTTGAAATGTTTGCCTTGTTCCAAATGATAAACTGCATTTCAGCGACATCGTCCGAATTGGAAGTTCCCACCAGTTTTGAAAGAACGTTTGAAGAAAACTTGAACGTCGGGAAAATATCTTTCACCAGAAAACTACCTTTGTATACATACCCACCAACAAATAGAACTTCCTGGCAAACCAAAGTAAGTCTTATACTAATATAAAGATACCGGCTTCACTGACTTGGTATTAGAATTATTGGAAACGTCGTCGGACTTAAACCTACATAATACCAAGTGAGTGAAGCCGGTATCTTTATATTAGTATATTGTTTGATACTCACGATAGTTTTCAAACTCCAAAGTAAGTCTTATTTCAAATTAATTAAAAATGAGACGAAATAAAAATGCATTTCTAGGTGGACGCCATTGCCACGAAACGGGTGGTCACTGTTTTATTTGTTATAAATTTTAAACGGTGTTTTTGTAATGGGATTACATGCACAGTTTTAAAAGTGTAAAAGGTACAGTTGGAGTCATAACTTCGAATTAGGTAAAATAATAAGTTTCCTACTCATCCCACTATATCATATAATATTATAAATGTGCAAGTTTAGATAAATGGACGGATGGATGGATGGATGGATAAATGGATGTTTGTTACTCTTTCACGCAAAAACTACTGAATGGATTTTAATGACATTTGGTATGTAGATAGACGAGGCGCTGAAATAACATATATGATACTTTTTCATCATCATCATCTTCATCGTCATCATCATCATCATCATCCATCACCACGCGGGTGAAACTGCGGGGCGCAGCTAGTATCATAAATGTGGGCTCAAATTTCATCTGGTTAAAACTAGAAATTCTCGGCTTAAGGAAGACTCAACTAGAAAGCTTAGAAGGGCGAACAGAAGTACCACCTTCTGTCTATCGAAAGTGCAAAAATATTAAAGAACTAAACAAGATGTATCTAGTATACTCCTAATTATAATTGTTATAATGAAATGACAACTTTTACTCCCACAACTCTATACTTCTCGTGACTGGACTAAATAAAGTTGACTCAACTTTGACTACGTACAGTTTAGGGTCTATTTTTAACAAAGTTCATTTGACCGGTGTCGTCGGCGTAATTTTTAATTCGGCTGGCATATTCATTTAGTTTTAAAACAACATTTTGCGAACATGAAAATCGCCGGCTCATTACTTTTTGAGTGTTAAATATCTTGAATAAAGTTTCGCTATTTAGAGACTCAAACTTTTGGGTTTACTTTAGTAAGATTAATAGCATGAGATAAGGACCAGGCGTCATTATCATTGGTAAAAACTGAGATCGTAGATACTTAGCAACACAAAAGAGCTTTCCTCTCTATTTTAAATTTATATAAATAGATATTCAGTACAAGTGTTTTCTGATTCGTTTATATCACAGTTGGATTTGTAGAAAAGATGACTGCGACGTTTTTGACTTGAGATAATAAATTACAAAAACTCGCCGTATTTCATTCTACACATAGTTACTTTAGAAAAAACACAGAAACTACTGCTTTAAATATCACGAAATATTTTAATAATTACAAAATAAATACTTTTTGCCAAATATTACATATTTAAAGGTTACACAAAAACCGAAATTACCATGTATATATTTCGATACTGCGTTAATACCGAACAGGTGAAATCGCGGAACGGAAGACGCAATATTTCACAAAGACCAACCACAAGAGTATGAAAATGTAGCATAACCTCAAACAGTTTGTAAGTTTGTAAGCAGGCCTAGACAGAATAAATGATTTGATTTAAATTTTTAGAAATTCAATGCAAGCTTTACTGTACTACTCGTAATATATAACACGTTTAACAAATTACCCGAGACTGGTTCGACCTACGACAAAAGTCGGGTGCTACACATATTTAACATCAGGGTGTGTCTCTCATCTATATTGAAATAGTAGATCCGAAACAAGCAATCCGATTTCAATGGTAATTTAGGTAATTTAAAACGGATTTTTGCAATATCCGTAGCAAGATAAACGAAACTGGTTAAGCTTCATAACATCTAAAAAAGATTTAAAGAACTACGAAAGTTATTTTTTTTTTACATTGAGATTTTCTTGGTGCAAAAACTACTAAAAATATTCTGGATCTCATTATGGCCAGATCAGGAGTACATAGATCTCAGCCACTAGAGAGCATTCAAAATTCACTACCTAAATAACAAACTTTCCCGCTTACTATATTCGTGTCAGTATCGCTAATAGTACTTAATCAATTAGGCGTGAATGTAGGATATGAAATCTCAAGTTCCAAGAAGTAAGATACAACAAATCTGTTTTATTTAAAGCAGTCTTTTAATTTATCATGACATCTAAATAAAGTATAGTGATGTAACTGTTCCATTGCGGTTAGCCAACCTTGCATTTGTATTATATTAACCCCAAACTGATTTTCATACCCTTGAAAGTACCAATGTTGTACCAGTAACTAGACGCATACATATCCCCAAAATGTTATTGTATATAGAAGAGAAGTTTTATTAGCATAGATAGATAGATAAACTCTTTACTGCAATACCATAGTACAGAAAAATAACACAAAAAAGATACAAGATAATTTTGTCAAGAAAACATTATGCAAAACTTAAAAACTTAGTAACATGAATTAGTTTACTTTTTACTAGTTGTTGAATAGAATAATCTTTTTTTTAGAGTTTAACAATATTTTTATTAACTCACCTCCTTGGCTGGAACTCGTATTTGACGCAGTGCTGAAATCCCTTCCCTCGCACCTTCATGGAGGTTAGCACCAGACAGTTCCCCACGAAATGTGCCGTGTACCCCACGCCTTTGCTGGTCTTGAAGCTGGTTGGAAATTAAAAGAAGACATTAATCTACCAGGCTACTGTGTGTAATGTTGCATGATCGCAGGCCCGTGTATTTCAGAGGTATCACCAGCTATCTGTCTCACCTCCCAAATTTTGCATTCTTGTGTTATATTATTTGTTATAGTTAGGTTATACTTTTGCTTATTGTTAAATCTACTTATCTAGGGAAGACGCTGAATGCTGCAACACAGCTTCCACTAAAGCAGCAGGCAGGACTACCTACATCTTTATGTAAGACGAATAAGAACAATAAACAATTTGTATTTTGTATTTTTTTATGTTCAACATATGTATGTATGATAAATAAACGTGCCGAAGCGCCAGTGCATATTAGGTTATCGACATCACCGAATCTCGGATAGGCTCCGACTTTTCTCTCTTAAATTACTAATTTTGGTTTAGGTTTTAGTAGTTTAATATAATCTTATATTACAAACGGTGTTATATTTGTATAAATGCCTACAATATGCGATACTCTCGGATTAAAAAAATAATGGCAAAAATATTGGAAAAACACTAGCCATTAAATTCCAGATTCAAATACATGTGATAACTGACATGTTACCTAATAAGATTCTCGCAATGTAAGCTAGTACCCCGAGTTGTGAACTTTCTGTTATCCAATGCAGTAACAAAATGGAACAAACACCAACATATAAAACCGCATGTCCAGTCGCCAGTCAAAGCTGGCAAAACAACCGGCTCAATTCAATTAGTGTAAAACACGAAGTGATTTTCCCCGAAGTACCAGGATAGCATAACAAACATTGTTGGAGGTACACTCGGTAACGTTTCGAACACAATGAAAATGTATGCATTGAACACAGCATTTACTCAATGCGTACAAACTACGTAGTGAACATACGTGTAAAATACAGGTTGTGCTTTATGTACGTGAGAAATCAACATTGCGTCTGATTGAATGATAATTGCGACTGAGAACTCGTTTTCTACCGAATTAAAAAAAAAAGGAGGAGGTACTCAACTCTACTGTTTTTTTTATGTTTGTTGTTGTGTTTTTATGTTTGTTACCTCATAACTTTCGTCTGGGTGAACCGATTCTCAAAATTATTTATTTTTGAAAGCTGGGGTTGCCCGTGTGCTTCCATTTAAATTTCATCAAATTCGGTTAAGTAGTTTTTGAGATACACTCCAATAACTGAATATATGGAAGCCGGTGTTATTTTTTTTTAATCGTACTTTTATTATAACAAAAACTAATATATTATTACATTTGTCTACAAGCTACCTACTCACGTTTTGGTGCCATGTAGAATTAGAATGGTTATTCTAATTCTCTCAAGATTTTTACACGTACCATTAAGGCTTTTTAGCATTAACCCGTTGAATGGGAAAATTAACCTACTTTTCCAGGAACTGCAACGTGGTGTGGTTAAAACATTTATTTGTAATTTTATTGAATACTGCACGTGAGAATAAAATGGTGAATCGAAAACACACGAAAACTCAAAACATACTGACAAAAGCCATTCATTGACATTCATAAAAACAGAAAAATATGTTATAGGTAATAAATTATTTATTAGTCATAATATGCACTGCAGTATTCTTTAATTCCAGTAACTATTCATGTGACATTGAATTTTATTTTAAGAACTGCCTGTATATACACTTGCACATGTTTACGTTGTACAAACAGAGTTTTGTGGGGTGCCGTTCAGTCGCTTTTAACTCAAATTGCTAGCTAATGGATGAATTTTCAAGGTACATATCATCGATCACGGCGCCGGAAATAAAGTACTTCGTTGCCAACAAAAATATGACAAAATGTGAATTAAAGTGCTCCTGTTAAATCCAGTTTCATATATTCACGTAAATAGAGCGTATGTCTGTTTGTCTAATAACTTTGCAGTATTCCAAATGTATATCCCTACTAATATTATAAACGCGATAGTTTGTGTGTATGGATGTTTGTTACTCTTTCACACTCAACGGGCCGGGCCCGTTTTGCTAAAATTTGTTATGGAGGTAGTTGAGGCGTTGGATTAACACATAGGATCTTCATTCATCACCACGCGGGTGAAACCGCGGGGCGCATCGTGTATTATAAACACGAAAGTTTGCAAGTATAGATGTATTGATGTTACTCTTTCAAACGGCTGCGCCAATTTTGATAACATTTGGTATGGAGGTAAATGAGGTGCTGGATTAACACGGATACTTTTCATCATCATCGTCCATAACCACGAATTTGAAATCCAAACCATTAAAACAATCATATGACGTAGATAATAAGGTGCATGTGCAGCTAAGTCCAATCGAGCTTAACGCAAGGTTAGAGAATAGGTCACCCTCAAGAGCAAATATCACCCTCGGTGTACGAATAGGGAGTAAGCACATGACGTAACAAATGTTAAGTTTATGGCCATCATCGCCATAAACAACGCGCTAATTAATCCGATAATTATCGCGATAAGTCGTGGCTACACCTACTGATCACCGCGATAATCAACGGCGTTTCTCGTTGATGGCTGAGCCATGGCAATGCGCTGCGAAATTTACCTACTCGCCACTTCCGATCCTAAGGCGATACCTGCGCGGGACTTTAGCTAGTTAGTAGTTCGCCATGTGTAGGCGACAATGTGTATAATTTCATCACGTGCTTATCTTATCCAGGACGGCTCAGTTAGCTCATATAGTGCATTCCTTCGAGGCAAGGAATCCCATCATCCGCGGACAAATGTTTGTGATGATTGCTCTCGGGCATTTGATGTTGTGATATGTTTTTGTGTGTCTCTTTGCATCCCGTGACACAGGAGATCTGAGCACAGGAGTATTGAGTCTGTAACTTTTCTGTAACGTTTTTATTCCTTGTTGAACAGACTTGCTGATTTGCTGGTAACACGAAAAGTGCCAGACTTCAGTAGCTCCGTGAAGAGACCAGTTGTTACCTGTATAAGTATGGTTTCTCCCGCTCGATGTTGACGGAGTTGATGGGGTCAAGCCGGAACCAGGTGGTGAATGTGAACCCGCTCTCATACGGCCACCGCGCCAGTGGAGGTAGAACTACGGCCTGCAACAAAACATATAATATTACGAATCTAGGTATTTTGTGTAGCGATAGATTTTACTTGCACAAAATTAACAGAGAACACATCTTTTATGCCGATTACACGCGTACTTCTGGAGTTAACGCGATTAAATTCTTCCACGTGGGACACATTCGAGAGCAGTGGCTAGTTTAGGTAATATAAATATGACTAAAGAAAGAAAATAAATATCTCCTTTATCCTTTGTTAGTTGACATGTTTTCCTAACAAATCCGAGCCTAAAAGAATATACAGTTTGTTACGAGTACTTTGATATAAATCCTACTTATTCGCTGCTCTTCCTCTTCTACCGACTTCCAAAAAGGAGGAAGTACTCAATCCGACTGTATTTTTTTTATGTTTTATACCTCATAACCTTCGACTGGATGAAGTGAACCGATTCTCAACATTCTTTTTTTGTTTAGTACCTGGTGCTTCCCGTGTCCATTTAAATTTCATCAAATTCGGTTCAGTATTTTTTGAGATACACTCCAGTAACTGCATATAATGGAAGTCGGTATTACTTTTTCAAATTGTACTTGTTACCAGTTAAGATATCCATTGAACTTCAAATTTGCACAAAATCTTATGTTGTATCATCATCTTTCTACTATTGTCCTACGTTTCAGAAGGTTTCGGCACAATATATGTTCGCTACTAACTACAAATACTTAGTTTTAAACATTTTCGCATCGATTATATGGTCTGCCGCCAGCCTGACGCAAACCCTTCTGTGAAAACATCTTTGGTAGAAAAGAAGTTATACAGGTCATATAATAGGTGCTCGATATTTAAGCCGTGATTGTGGGATATTTGTTTCAAGAAGAGAATGAGATTGGTATTAAAAAATAATTCAAGACAATCACAGAAATACTTCCAGAAAGTAAGTAGCTGTCTAAATATAATAGCATTTTTTTTATAACTAGTGGTACTTTGAGTGTAATACTAAAATTAAAAACACTATTAAACAACAACAACAAAAAAAACTATTAAAATACATGTTGGACTCTGTATTCTGTGCTCTATGACAAAATTCAAATCACATTGAGCCTGTAACTCACTGGATGGCCCAAGAGATTCGGGACTTCGCGGGGCTTGGAGACGTAAAATAAGTTTTTACTGTTCCACCACTCGCCGGGCCGCACAGGCTTCTTTGAGATTGAAGGATTTAAGTAATTTTTATGTTACGAAAATCTATAAACATTACGTCTTTTAACCCGTCGGAGCCCGCGTTGCTTTGAAGTATTTTACCTTTTTACTGTCGCTTTTAAATACTCATATCTATTTATGACGCCATTGAGTTCTTTAGTTCTTACTAGAACCAATTAGAGCAAAAAAAATATAGTAGACACTAGGGTTTTGGTATAAAGTTGAGCGAAATGGCATGTTCTAAATATGTTCCGAGATTTGCCTATTAATAAGTTTAAAATTACTATAAAAACTAAACTCTGTCAAAAAGGTTATTACAAAATTTTGGATTACTTGGAGGATAAAACAGCTTGGGACTGATCACTCCAGGATCTACCTACTCGTTCGCAATAGATGACTTCCCTAGAGGTGGGTCTTCCGGAAGGCGGACAGCGGCGTTGACGGTAGCTGCGGTGTAATGCGTGAGCGGGCCCGTGCCCCCGTCACATGTCGAGAAGATGGAACTCCCGGGTTTTTAGTGGGTATTCGGACTCCCACATAACCACAGTGCTCCCCCGGGGCCAATGGTATGCATAAAGGATTTTCCCGGGACAAAAAAAAGGATCTACCTACTCGTGTATTACGATGTCGAAATGTAGCGTGTCTTGCCCTACTGATACCATTATTATGGTCTCTTTTATAATGCAACACACTGGAGCTAAAAATAAATAAACATTAGTTAAATATATTAAGGGGCGATAAAAAATATGTAAAAAGACAAGCCCGCTGAGTTTCTTGCTGGATATTCTCAGTCGTGGTCACGTTCCGATCCGGTTGTAGATATAAGAAAAAATAAATGTAATATGACATAAAAAAATAAATGTAAGTACCTACCCCGTAGGCCTGTACATAATAAATGATTTGATTTAGATTTTTTTTTATTTGATTGTGGTGCTTATAGAGTGAAATCATCCACACGTCCGGAGAAAGATATCAACGGAGAAGTATAGATAAGAATATCCTTCATTGAACACTTTAGTGGGGGCCCAGGCATTGCTAATCAGACGATATTCTATCTGCATCAGAGTCCATCTTGATGTACCACCTCAGTGACACCTTGTTCTGCTTCGAAGCAGTAATAAATTACTGTACCTAATTACTTAAAATTTTGTAGGGCATGGCGTTGTAGCCAGTGAAACTAATGGCCGAATGAGACTACACTCGGAGTGATAAACGGTGCAGATCAGTATAGAAATATATATCTTAGAGTTATATAGGTGACAATGCAACAGGAGAAGGTATTGCCTCTCGTTTCGATACTGAGTAGATAAAAGTCGTGTGGATAATTGGCATTCCCGCAGCAAAAATAAAAGCAAAACAAAATAGCAACAAAGTACTTCAAACGGATATACAAAAGCACCCTTGAAGGAGAATTCCGCTTACTCTTATCTCAATTTTGTGAATGGTGCGACGTGTCACAGAATAAGGTATAGTAGGTAAATCTTAAGGCTGGTGTACATGAGTAGCGAAATCGCTATACAGGTTATGCTACTAAAGTGATGGTGCTTTGGTCAAATCTGAGCGACCGCGTGGGCGATTACGCAAAATAAGCTTGCGCTCCTACGCGTCTGTGATGCGGGCCCGTTCTATGCGTTTGTTATGTACGTCTCATGTGAACCCTTACAGGAGTGCTTATGCAACGACGCTGACGTACCACCGCGCTGACACCAGTACATCAATCTCATACATTTTCGTTTGTTTTAATTTAATTACGCTATGATAATAGCAACGACGCACAGCGAATGCTAGCAAATGCGTGCTCTCTAAGAAAGCGCAGACGTTAAAAAAATCCTTTACCGTTTATTCTTTCAGTGTACACCAAGCTTTAGGATCGTGTTCATCCTGATGTATTGTTACTTGAAATATATTAGACGTATAGAGTGTGGAATGGCTTTAGCTCATTGTGGTGAGATTATGAGAAGTTCCCTTATTACATTTCTCATACACAATTGGGTTTCGCTTTCACGTTTCCTTATGTTTTACGCGAACAGAGTTGAGTGTATTGTGGTTTTTGGCGGGAAAGGGTCCAATAATGTGTTTGATTGTGTTAATGGGGCCCCCTGGGGGCCTACTCCCACCTTTTGCGAAACTATCATAAATCAGTCTATCTACAGATCTACAGTTTAGCTCCCAGAGTTTCCCTTAGACAGAAGTTTAAAGACATAAACATTCTAACTGTTGTCTCTCAGTTTATCTATGAAAATCTAATGTATGTAAAGAAAAACATTAGCAGTTTTGATAAAAGGAGTGATGTTCATTCCATCAACACGCGAAATAAGCACAAGCCATCCGTACATGTAACGCGTATCCACAGAATAAGTCATTCTTTAAGGGACAATGTATACGATTCTATAATAAAGTTCCCAATGTTATCCGAGATTTGCCTATTAATAAGTTTAAAATTACTATTAAAACTAAACTCTGTCAAAAAGGTTATTACAAAATTTCGGATTACTTGGAGGATAAAACAGCTTGGGACTGATCACTCCAGGATCTATCTACTCGTGTACTAAGATGTCAAAGTGTAGCGTGTCTTGCCCTACTGATACCATTATTATGTTCTCTTTTGTAAGGCAACACACTGGAGCTAATATCTGTAGTACCTAAGTAAAAATATTGTAAAAACATCTGTATAAAAAGAATGGCCCCGAGTTTCTTGCCGCTTCTTCTCGGTAGGCTCTATATATTTTGGAACGCGGCGGTAGTCTTTAAAGTACATTATAATGAAAAATTGACGTTCATAAGTGCGTCTTTGATGCCTAAATTGAATAAATGATTTTGACTTTGACTTTGACTTCAGGAGCGTTTTGTAATAAGCTTAGAATAATCATACTTACTATCGTACTCCCATCCGACAGAAAACGGTCGAACATATTACTTCAATACTATTTACGGCGTGTTCCTTTTTAGCCGAAATCGATCCTAATGGTGCGTTCCAGGATCAATACCTATAATGCCCAACCCGAAATAGAACACTAACGCAGTTGCAAAGTACACGAATTGAGTGCACTATTTGATAATACGTCATCAAAGCGTCTATCATAATTCATTATTATTTTAAGCTTGCTATATTGTCGTGGTGGTACCAAATATAATGGTAAGGCTTAAGTATGACTACTTTAAGAGGTGGGACTAGGGCCCCTGAAGGGCACTGTAGCAAATGAAAAATAAGACTCAAAAATTAATGTTTCGGAGATGCAGAGCACAGTATAGAGCCAAACTAACAGACGTACCTAGGCTGGAATAGTGCGCGATGATTAATATCATCTCGTCGCTTTGTGTTATAAAAATATAAGAGAATAAATGTATCTAAAATACAACAAGGAAGAACTCTATGAACTCCACAACCTTATGAAATGTAAGGTTTAAAGACATTTATTCTCAAAAAAGACATGATTACGAGTATATCACTTACTTGAGAACAATTTGAAACATATAGGTACATAATTAAAACATCGTCATGTCGTATCTAGAAAGCTACCTACCCACCCAACGTATTCATTTGCTTAAGAGGCTGTAATCTGTAATTAAACATTGAGCGAATTGTTTTTTGAATACGTTGAATGAGTTTAATTTTATGCGCGAACTGTTTGGCTCAGAATTATACTTATGCAGCTCGAGCCATTTCGTACTAATATTGAACGTAAAGTCATAGATATATATATATATGCGGGTTACTAAAATGATAATATAGTATTACATAGTTTTAATATTTATATCAATTCTGGTTCTGAAAATTGGCTTCAATATTTTAATTACATAACTTTATACATAAACTTGTAATTTTAAGGAAACACAACATTATAGTACTTACGAATAGCATACATCCATTTTACCGCTGAAACGTGAAAATTATGCAGAAACGTGTCAGCCCTGCCAAAGTCGGCTCTCGTCCCATGACAAGTTTTTCTGTAGGCCGAGCTATATATTAACTCGAGCTATATTCGACCAATGCAGAAAACATGCTAATAGCCTAAATAAAAGGGGCTAAAACTCATTCAACAAGAGTTTTAATAAGATTTTATAATCTGAGTATAGATGTAAGAAGATAGATGTGATGTTTTAGTATATTTCTATAGACTAGCAGATTGGCGCGGCACGATGGATTAAGGCGCAAATCGGCGGAGAAAAATATTTCTCGACGCGACGTCTGCGAAATGTCCTTATATTTAAAGCCGACTGGAGCTTGTGTTTGCCGCTAAATATTAACTTGTTTTGCAAAATGTGCCCGGTTGTACCTACTTTGAGTATTGCTCCAATAGGAGAGTTTCGAATGAATTTACAAAATTTTACATGTAGAGAGATTCACAGAAGAGTACTGCATTCTTTCAAATATGTTTTAAATCAGTGTAACTTACACATCAGATATTACATAGAACGAAACAAAAAAAAAACAGGTTAAGTAGTTGTCTCGATCAATTTCGTCTCCTTCTGAGTCAACATTTATTGCAGCTTTATAATTTTGGTGTATACTTGTGGAATAAAAGTTGATTTAGTGCTCGCTCAGGTAATTAAACAGCCAAGACGTTCATGATCACCATCTCAGCTGTAGGACGTCCACTGCTGCACATATGCCTCCCCCATAATTTTCCAACAGGACCGGTTGGAAAAGGCCTGCATCCAACGTCGTCCTGCTACCTGTATCAGGTCGTCTGTCTACCTTGTCGGTGGACGACCTACGCTGCGCTTGCCGGTCCACTCCATGGTCTCCACTCCAGAACCTTCCGGCCCCATCGGCCACCTGTTCTGCGTATTATGTGGCCTGCCTACTGCCAGTTCAACTGGCGTATCTTCTGGGCTATGTCGGTGACTTTAGTTCGTCTACAAATCTCCTCATTTCTGATTCGATCACGTAGAGAAACCCCGAGAATAGCCCTCTTCATAGCTCGTTGTGTGATTTTGAGCTTGCTTATGAGGCCCATGGTAAAAGACCACGTTTGAGTGCCATATGTGATTATCACTGCGCACTGGTAACACACCTTTATAACATGACATGGTAAGACGTTACGTACTTGAGATCGCTTAAGCAGGCGTTAGTGCTTTAAAAAAAGTAATACTATAAAAATTACAAGGGCTGCGATGTCAATACGAAAGTTTCAAGTATTTCTAAATAATGCTTCTTTCGGTTGGATGGTACTGTTAAACTGTCCATTAGATGTCGCTCCGTCCCCGCAAGACGGTTAGTCAAATAGAGAGTTAAAATTCGATGCTCGGACCAGAACCTCAGTGGCCTAGTTGGTCAATGGCGTCTGACACGGAGAGTCAGAAGACGCGGGTTCGAATCCCGTCCGAGGATGGAATTTTTCTCTCTATAAATTTCAACGTTACGTTCCGTTAACTCTGGTTAAAAAGTATATGTGTTCATCTTGGGCATAACATATCTTCACCCCAAATTCATCCAAACCCGTTTCAGCGTGAAGAAGTAATACATATCATATCCTTCACATCATATTTGTAGACTATCAAACCAATTGTGGTCGGAACATACGAGTATATATTTTTGAGAGTTCTCTTGCTTTACTTAAGAAAAGGGTTGTGGAAACCCTTAAGCAAGTTAGCTATTTCACTGTTTAATTTTTTGATTGTGCTATATTTTCATTCCATAACATGTTTTTTTCATAATATGTTACTGAATTCGTCGGAACTGGTTGTAGATCAGTCATTTTGTTATATTTGTTATTAATGTTGTAATAATGCTTGCTGTGTTTGCCTATTATTAGATTGAAGCCATTAACATTAACACCACGTTGTTTATACTTTCTATATATAAAATGTATGTATCTGTTGGATAACCATAAAAAAAAAACTTCACTCACTCACACACGCACACACAAACTTTCACATTTATAATACTATTTTTAATATTATGATACTCCGATATTCATAATGCTATCTAAATGTATAATATTTGTTTATAGAATTATTTAAAGATTCGAAATATGTCTTTAAGTGTAGCGCCGGTTAAAGGGGATTTTTGTCTAGGTAAAAATTGCGTTTATCTGCAAATCAACCACACATGTGTTAATCCTGTCAGAGTACCAGGCGAGCAGAGGCTCGCAAGAGGCATCCGTCCACCGTCAGATCTTCGGATAAAAGCGACAAAGAGAAATGGACCCGCCCGGAGGCGGGACGATAAATAAGGAAAAAAACGGACACACAGATAGCTCAGTATGTCACGCGGATTACCCGCCCGTATTTGAATAAGAATTGCCAATAAACTCGGGTTAGAGCGAGCTTCTAAAGTATCCTGCTAGCCTGGTATCGATCCCGTTTAAGGTTTAACTTCGACCGTGAAGTGAGGTTTTGTTTGTGCAAGTTTGGTTGAGTTTGGTGAGCGAGCTATTTCGGTAGCGTTTGTTTGTTGTTCAACTCAGAGATAATTTGTATTGGAAATAAATTTAGTGATTTCACACAAGATCCGCCTTCCACAGACATATACGAGTATTCCGTTTTGATGAAAAGTTTAAGAGTCTGCATATAAAAATAAAGCTCTTTAGAACCACTTGCCTTCGAGACGAGGGATCCTACATTCTTTGTATGATGAGCTGAAATGTTTGTATTCGGGTATTAAGTATTGTGATGTGTTATATTATGTGCGTTCACACCTCCCACGAAACGTGGAATCCTGGTATGAATGTGTAAACGTTATTTTTTTACGTTATATGATTTTGAGGATAACGTATGAAATTCGTCAATTTCAAAATATAACTGACATTACGCCTTCACAATCTATAGTAACAAATAGGTTTAAAGAAATAGTCACAACATCAATTCCCTAATCCACACTCTAATCTTTTCAAATGATGCCCAACTAAAACCGTCATGCTCAAACTTTTCAAACTAAACTTGCTAGGGATCACTCCGGGATTGATCCTCAACATCCGAAAATGGCTATCCAATGCCAACTTTAGTGCGATATTTCCTGCGATTCGTATTCCACGAGGATTCCGTCCAAAAGATAGGAGCTCAATTGCAGTTTAAATTACAGTTGGCAATTTCTAAAGTGTAGTTAATGAGAAACGGGACAATGCCTGCTTATACCTACTCTCATGCCTATACCTGAATAAATACGAGTAAATACAGGTGGCTTAAATGTATAAGGATTTTTTATTAAGGAAGATTATAGCTTGAATGTAACCTCACGCGGTAGGTTTAGTCGAGTGTCTCGAGTGTTTCCGTGCCGGGCTACTTCTTCATGCATGTATGTATGTACTAACCACCGTTCCTTTCTCCGCTCGTAACGACTCAGCGGCTCAACCGATTTTAATAAATGATATCTAAATTTTATACATACTTAATACTTACATCTCAAATACTTACTAATCTCATCTTCCTTTTGGGCTTCATCGCAGTTTTGTAGAAAGATACATTTACCTACTATTAGTTCTGCGAACAGTTATAGACCTCGCGAGCACACAGTCTTATCAGCGGCAATTTTTCGCAGTACTTCACAGCATATTATCTCGGCAAACACTTTACCATATAATATGCTCATATTCGAAATTCTTATTTAAAGTCGGGTAACTAAGGAGTTTACCAAATTTTCTCAAACTGGTTCGGTAAATAGCGCCGCAGCAAACTTCCTCCCTTTTTAGGAAAAGTAAACCCCAAAATATATTTTTTTTACACGACCGCCACACTAACTATCTGCTATAGTAATTGTTCCTTTCATAACAAAATGATAAAAATTTGTACACTGTACCAAACATCCTATACACAGAATCACGAAAGCATTGGAACAACTGGAGCGAGTAACTGGAAGACGTCCGGATCGCGCCAGTTCTCGCGGAGATTATGCGAGTCTTTAATTAACTCGTCCGTACTTCTGGTATCCGAGTTAATATGAAACACAACGTTCAAATTGAAATGTAGACTGAGATGGTATTAAAGCATTTTTAATGGTCTTGGGCAAGATAGGATTGGTTCTTTTTGGAAATTACTTTCTTTTGTTGACCGAGCGAGCGACGCGTCTCTGCTTTAACTGGCCAATTTGACTTCTATCTGTCCTTATGTTTGTTAGGTTGTATGTTGGCCCTCCTGTACAGGTCCCATTTTTCAACCAATCTTGTTGAAACTTGGTAAGCATGTTCTACTATTCAATATTTTTTTTGCCGTCAGCGATTTTTTAACGGGGGTACTTTTTCTAAAAAGGGGAATTTTGCCGCTGCGCTGTTTACTGGCCGACTCAAATAAAATTTGGTACACACATGCTGCTGCTGCTGCTGCTACATTAGGTACCTGATTTTAAAGAGACATTTCGAATATGAGCATCTAAAATTGGTCAAGTGATTGCCGAGACGTTGTGAAGTACTGCGAAAAATTACCGCTGATAAGACTGTGCTCACGTGGTCTACTGTTCCCAGAACTCCTAGTTTTTAATTAGTAATGAGAATTTTAATGGTGTTTTATTTGAAAATACTTGTGTACTTATCCGTATATATAGTCACGAAACCGATCGAGGTACTCAACTGTATCTATAAACGTACTGGGTAAGTTAAACCGTCAATGGTAGCAAGTGGTAGCGAATTCACTTGTTCAAAAATGTTAACTAAGGTAGTGACCTGAAATTTAATTATGGTAGTCCTTGTTCTGTGGTTGGAAAATCTGCTTAACTGTAAAATTATCGTATCGTTGACGTATTCAGTAAAACTATGAGTTATCTGTGCCACTGTTGTACTAGATAAATTGCAGTTTGTACTAAATACGTTAGCGATGCGGTACGTTACACTTCAGATTTTATTAACAGATTTTCGTGCTCGGCCCACTGCACTGTTAACACTAAAATTCATAATCATGTAGCACTTAGAATGACATCTAAAAATAGGATTATACTATTAAATTTTGGGTATTTTTACGCAAGTTTAGTGAGCACTAAGTTAAAAATAGCGGCACGTAAGTTGAACCAAAATGGTGGTCTTCTGCGCAGGTACAGTAATGAACAGATGTGATGAACGAATACTTGTTTTGCTCTGCGATGGTTAAAAATGAAACGCAAGTTTCAATAACTTTTTATAACAACTGATGGGGGTATTTTAAAAATATCTTCATATTACGAGACGACGACACCCGTCTCTTCAGTTCGCTCGTGACCCCGATCAATGTGACTTGAACGAACATACATTATAATTTAAAATACATATAAGGAAGTCAGTTATAACATAACGAATCTACCTCTGTTTAATCTAAGATTGATTGTTAATATGTTTACGCGATTAAGTCGTCATGTAACTTTATCCTCTATAATCTCTGTTTAGTTTTAACTATTATTTTGTTGCACACCACCGTCTAAACTTTTATTTTTGTCCAGTCCATTCAAAGGTTGTCTGTAAGAGATTGCATTAGCGATAAGACCGCCAATTGTATTACCAGCATAGATCTAAGATCCTTACTTGTAAGTAGATTAATTAGTTAATTTACCTACTGTTTTTGTTTTTGTGGTAAGCAATAAAGAGTTATTGTATTGTATTGTATTGTATTGTATTGTATTGTATCTCATGTCAATTACTCATAATAGAAAAGAGTAATCAAAACACGTGCATTATCAAAAAATTATAATGTACGTGTTACACGAATGTGGATTTTACAGGGAACAGAATAAGAACAACTATAGTTTATTTTTAGTTATCTGGTTTAGTTTGATGTTCCACACGAGCGAATTGCTACCAGTATAATATGAAAGTTTCAATCGAGTTATAATTAATGATTCAGCGACTGCGCACATAGTAGTGCTCCGGCTGCCTATAATTTAATTACTTCATTGGCACTTTTATTTACCTTTTAGTCGATGTTTAATTCGCCATCAAGTCGGAACCAAGCGCTCTTAGCAGAGATTATTAAAATGTATTTGGTTTAAACTGTTGAGTCGGATAATCAACTTTACTGCATTCACTTCTTGGAAATGTTGGCTATTGAAATTTTTAACTGAATTGTTGACGTTTTAGGGACAGCGCGTGTATATAACTATATAATGCGCGTTATAGATTTATTCAAAATTTGACTTACTATATATCGAAATACTTGTTTATTTATACATAATTGGCTTTTTTATTTGGCATTATATAATTTGTTCCATGTAAAAACAATACATTTACGTAAGTTATGTAGGATATAATAAACTTGCTTACGTAAATGTATGTAAGGTTCTAGAAATGCTTTATGTGGTATTTTAATACGAAAATATGACTTGAGTTATACGTGCCTCTATATTGTATTGTATCCGATGTATGATTTATATATCATAGCTGGGATATGTGATTCGCGGCGAAGTGCTGCCCGATCGAAATATGTTGAAGATAAGTAATTTATTATTGTATGTTGTAATTTGAATTTAGTTAATTGTTTTAACTTTAATGTCAGATATATATTTATATGTAATATATTGAACACATTATGGTTGTGGTTCTTCAAGTGATCTGCTAATAGTTTAATTATGAAGTTTAACAGTGAAATATTGAATATGTTTATTATATATATAATAAATCTATACGAAAAGAATGACCCCGAGTTTCTTGCCGCTTCTTCTCGGTAGGATCACTATATTTTGGAACGCAGCGGTAGAGTCTATAAATTGATGCATAAATTGAATAAATGATTTTGACTTTGATTTTGACAAGTGCCCATACAATTGATGAGTATGTTTATTAAATACACTCATCAACACTGTCTAGGTATATTTTGTATTTCTTAAATTTTTTGATAAACTATAAATATTTTGTTCAGAGAAGAAATGAAACCTCAGTTAATGACCAACTTAATTAAATAAATAAAAAAACATTTTAGATAATCAAATATTTAAATAAAAAAAATAACAAAGAGACTAAAAATGGCGCTAAGTCTACGAGTGAAATTAATTAATAAAATTAATAATTTTATTAAAAATAACAACAGAAAGTTAGACATTTTAACTCTTAATAATCAGTGTTGCCACCCCTCACGTTAATTAGAGTTCGGCATCGGTTAATCATACTGTGAATTAAGGTGTCGATGTCTTGCTGTGGTATGCGTTCCCAGGTTCGTTGCAGGTGCAGGAAAAGTTGCTCTTCTGTGGCCAGATTTGGAGGGAGGGCGTGCATAGCCCTTCGCTGCAACATGTCCCACGCATGTTCGATGGGATTCATATCGGGCGACTGCGCAGGCCATCTCATTACCGTGACGTTGTTGTCTTGAAGGGCGGCTGATACCAGCCTCGCCGTGTGTGGACGGGCATTATCATGCATGAGTACGAATTGGTGGCCGATTTGCACCCTATGCGGAATAATGACAGGTTCCACCACCTCATCACGGGATTTCTGAGCATTCATGTTGCCTCTTACAAAAACGAGATCGGTTCGCGCGCCTATACGAATTCCCGCCCATACCATGATCGTTCCTGCTTGGTACGAATGAACCTCTTGTGGATGCCGGAGACGGCTTTCCCTGCCTGGAACTCTCCAAACGCGTGTTCTTCGCGAATCTGGATGAAATCCAAACCGAGACTCATCCGTAAAGAGCACTGTCGACCATTGTTCATTATCCCATAACACGTGTTCATGGGCCCACAATAGTCGCCTTCCGCGATTGCCACGTCGCAAAGCAGGAACACGAATTGGCCTACGAGAATGAAGATTAGCTTCATGTAGCCTTCTTCTGACTGTTTGGTCGCTAACCAACAGCTGATGCTCCTGTTGGAGCCTCTGTACCATTTCCATTGCCGTCAGAGTAGGTTCTCTCCTGGCGGTATTTTGGAGAAAACGGTCCTCTCTAGGGGTGGTCATCCGAATTCTGCCAGCATGCCGTTCCGCCACTTCTCCAGTATCACGATAACGTGACCAGAGCCTTGATATCACATTCTGGCTGGTGCCTAGAGTCTCCGCAACAACGTTTTGGATAGCGACAGCTTCCAACATTCCTACCGCTCTTATCATCTCGTCTCTCGTCAAATGTCGACGTTGCATGGCACCAACGAGATGACACAAACAGTAAAAATCACTAAAACAATTGATAGCGTTAGTTAATTAATGTTTTTCTAAACAAATCTCAACACAAAACTAGCACTGCTAACTGAATCAAATGCGTGTTCCCGCGTTTTCTTTTGTTTTAATAAGTTTTAGTTTTTTTTTTCAATGTCAGTTTGAAAATGGAACAAGGAGGTTTAATCCCACATATAAACTTTTTCCTAATTCTGAGTAGTTTTTCTGAAAACCAAAGAAATGAAAATAAAAATCTAATATCCCTAGACAGTGTTGATGTGTGTAATTTCTGAAACAATGTCGTAGTTTCCATTTATATTGTTATCCGGCCATGACAAAACTATTACGTGCGGATCACTCCGGCCCGTTTGTGCCGACCGTAAGCAAATGTTACTTAAACATTATGTCTATTGTGTATATAGCGCTTAATTAGATGATTATACTACTTACCGACGAATATAAGTTACAACTCCTTTTATTTTGCTCTCAGGTAACGTTTGTACACCCTGACGCCGCACATGTCACCGTCACATCTCAATATTACTCGTATTGTTGAGCGACTGTGCTGTTCATACTTTTGCTTTCGGTTCATACTTACTAAGGCGGGCTCTATAGTTTATGTATACTCTAACGGCCTTATTAATAAACTTGGCTTACACCCGGAATAGTTAAAACATCTATCTGTAAATTTTTCGCTTGCAGTAAATGTCACGCGTGAAAGCAAGACAAAGCATGTTACGCCTAATATAGGTTTACGCAACGTTTATTAATAAAGGCATATGCGTTTTAGGACAACAGTGGTTTTTTTATGATTATCGGTGACGACTAGTAAGTCGCCTGTTTTTAAGTGTTATGCTCGCCTATAACAGCTCGGTCCCATTAAGTATTTAAAATATAACAGTACATGGCAGTGCACTGTGCTGCTCATCACCCAGAATATTAGATGTTAAATCTCTTGACATACAATTTCGCTGGAAACATAGCCTTTTAAACCGAAACACAGTACTGTTTGCACACTACTGCTTCACGGTTGAATAACTGAGACCTTATTCGCTATGACCACCAAACACGCAACGCGGTGTGTTACGATATCTTCATGGAATGGTGGTAATTAAATGTTTGGATTTCACAATATAAAACAAAAACTAACAGTGCGAACAATAGTAGAGGTGGACCGCATAACAAACGAGTACGGAAGAGGGTAGACCGCTTCGTCTGCTCGTAAACATTCACCCACCCGCAATTCCTCAGTTCATCCGTGATCATGGCGCTTGCAACAGGCAAGAAATATCGGAAACTCAAACTAAATATACATGGTAACTATCCCGTTGATAATTTGAATATTTCCTATGTTTGTGACCATAATACCGTATATATATATATATATATATATATATATATATATATACGGTATTATGTATTATTTTAGTTAGGTTAAGTATGTAAAAACGTATATTTCACAATAACTCCCTGAAGTTATCTTAGCGCACCGCGTTACGTGTTTGAATGATCATAGCGAATAAGCCCCTGAAAAAGGTGTGGTACTCCTCCAGGCGGACTCTGTAAAATTCTACCATTACAAAAACTACAATATACTGCAAAAACCTTCAGACGGTCTGCAAACTCCGGTACTAGATGTCCCCACTGACACACAGATCAGCCGAACCACCCTTGGTTGGTAAATTATGGCCTACACTAATAAGTACCCTAGTCGTAGAAAACATTGCCGTAGGTTCCAATTTGCATCAAGTTAATTTTTTTTGTTAGATACTCGTAATTTTTAAAAGAACATTAATCGAAGTAAAAGGAAGGAATGTGTGTGAATTCAGCTATTTCATTCAATTCTATTCTATACATAATTTATACCTTATTGCATCATCTACCGACTTCCAAAAAGGAGGAGGTACGCAATTGGACTGGATTTTTTTCATTTTTAGATTTGTTACCTCATAACTTTTGACTGGGTGAACCGATTCTCAAAATTCTTGTTAGAATGTTTGAAATCTGATGCTTTTCATGTGGTCCCATTTAAATTTCCCATCAAATTCAGTCCAGTAGTTTTTGAGTTACACTCCAATAACTGAATAGCATGGAAGTCGGTTTCAAGTTTTTCAAATTGTACTTGTTATTATTTCGACTAAAACAATCTTATTTAAAGCATAAAGTGAGTCGGCACAAAAATTAAAAGTGAAAAAAAAATGAATTATTAATGAATAACTTCCATTTGGCTTCCTTCTCCGTAAACATTTTCCCTCCGAAACAAGGAGCTCATTCCACTAATTAATCGCAGAAACGTTCATAAATAACTGGAAAGGCTCAATAATTAAATCGTGGGCGAAAAAATTCCAATGAAATACATTCGAGAACTGAAAATCTCGAGCGGACACAGTATGTTTTAAAGGCAGTACGTCAACTGGTAACATTGGAATATTTTATAAACATACTCGTATTCGAAATTCCTCTTATAAGTCAGGTACCTAATGTGTGTACCAAATTTTATCAAAATCGGTTGGTAAATGGCGCCGCAGCAAAGTTCCCCCCTTTTTAGGAAAAGTACCCCTCGACTCAAAATTGCCAACGACAAAAAATATATTAAATAGTAGAAACATGCATACAATTATTCATCAAGATTGGTTGAAAAATGCGAGTAACTGTACAAGAGGACCAACATACAGCCTAACAAACATACGGACAGATGATGTCGATTTAGACAGTTAAAGAGAATCCGCTTCGCTCGCTCGGTCAGGTCAGAGTCGTTAAACTCGGTGATGGGAGTGGACCAAGGCTTTTCTGTCTAGAACATACTATTCTCTCTGCTCCTGAACGACCTGCCGAGCGCGGTGACCACCGCCGAAATATTTATGTATGCTGGTGACATAGCTGCGATGGGCACAGCACTTTGGTGGTACGTCTAGAGCAGAGACTAAATGTTGCGGTATCGCAACTGAGTGGTTTCGGACGAATGGTCTCGCCCTTAATCTCTCAAAAACACACTTCGTTCATTTTTGCCTATCGGGACGTCCAATGCACTCGATATCGGTAAATATTGAAGGTCACGCGATAGGGCAAGCAGATACCACCACCTTTTTGGGATTCGCGTTAGATCGAGGTCTAAAATGGTAATGCCACATTAGCAAACTTTGTGGCGAATTGGGTAGCGCGTGCTATGCACTCGGCCGGGTCGCTAGAGTTGTGCCTCCTGAAGTGGTGGGGTCGTGCTACTTTGCTACTGTACACTCGCTACTTCAGTCTTTGGGCCCGTGCTGCAGACTGGCAGCGCGCATTTAGCTTCCAAAAGCCCGCAGTCCGAACGATTGACAAAATACCGCAGGATGCATCCGTCCTCCGTACGGCCACATTTTAAGAGGCTTGGTATTGTGGCCCTACCTACCATTGAACCAGGCCTCTTACACAAAACACAACAATGTGCACTCTTATAACACAAGAAACAGCCATAAGCTTTGGCCATACCTCGGAATCTCACAAAGTACTCGTATTTCAAAATATCTCATGTTATGGGCCCCGCGGTATATAACAAGCTTGCAGAGCAAGTTACTGCAGCTGCAAGTCTAAGCTGTTTCAAATCTCCCCTTAAACTTTGGCTTATCGAGCAGACGTTCTACAGCCTTGAAGAATTTGTAGAATTTAAAATTTGACATTTGGTTAAAATTAAATATTTTTTTATAATTTTAATGTTAATATTTTCTTTTCAATTTTGAAAATGTATAAGTATTATTATTAATATCAATATGATAAACATTATGATTTACTATTATTATAAAATGATGCTGCTCTTATTATCGCAGATATATTCTGTTGACAGTAAACGACTATTCAGAACTTAGTGTTACTTTTAAGTAAAATGTTCTAACTTTATATTTTCTATATTTTTATCTTAAATTGATTTACTTTCAAATATCTGTTGACATATTATTATATTTTTTTATAAATCGATTTATTGTTGTTGAATCAACTCTCTATAGAGTTCTTATTATATATATAAAAATACGTATTTAATATAAAAATTTTGACGTGTAACTGATTTTTTACCAATAAATTGATTATTGATTATTATTTATTATTAGTGTGTTGTGCTCGTGTAGTGCTGTCCCATAGCATCTCCGGTTGCAACTTAGCCAAATCCTCGACTCATGTCATGGACTGAGATACTGTTTATAAATAATAGTGTGCGTATTACCGAGATGATTTCATTAACATCCCTTAAATACGGCGCCGAGGTTCCTGTTGTTTTTTATAAAAACGAGGTCTGAACTCAGATTTTTTTTGTGAGAAAATCACGACAGGGCGATTAACCAAAGCCTACAAAGGAGTATTCTTGTAAAACTGTGGTTTTCAGAATTTTGCTTTCTATAGAGGCTTTAAACAAAAGCCCATTTTTATACCCTTGTCCATGGAATTACGAGTAATTCACGAATTACAACGAATAACGGACATAATGGTCAAACTCGGCCCCGCGCGAAATTCACGTACCGGTGCTCCCCGGTCCGCACCTCGGGAGTCAACGTTCGGTCACACTCGGAGTTTAGTTTGGAATTCTTTATATAAAAATAATGCATCTGAATATTAGGTTACCCCGCATTGACATCTACATTTATAAATTATCCAAAAAAATTCTATCTTCGCAGTAACCCTAAAAATAAAAATATTTTTTTAAAAACATTGGTAAGACGCGTAAAAAGCATCAAACTTTTATTAATAAATATAATCGTTACAAATTACCTCATCACTTGTTCCTAGACCGTGATGATGTATGACGCCCGCGCACATAATGTGTGTTCCGTTGGCCGCTGCCGTGCGTGCCATTCCCACCCGTATTATCTTGGGATGTGAAGTGCGTTAATGGCGTGTGCGACATATTGCCGCCGGGACGCGGAATTGAATTGACTTCGAATGAATTACATTGCTCAATTGCATGTTTGAGTAGGTCAGTAGTAGTCCGTGCAACTCGAAGCTGTAATGTAAGCACTTTCATTACTGTATCATAATGAGATTGAAATGCAAAGTGGGCGAGGGAAATGGAAGCGAATGGGCCTGACCAGCTAGTTCTCGGAGTAACACGCGCATGCAGTGCCGCAAGACTTAGAATATTGAAGAATTGGGTCGCACTCGAACTGTCATGGGCAGCTGTGACGTTCACCTTCAGGCGAACGATTTTTCTGCCTCGACACTTAGTTAATACGAGTATAGTAAAAAAGTATTATGCTACTACTATATGCATCATGGTGAATATAATAAACTAGAAAAAAAATATTGCCACAACATATACCCACACAAAAAAGGATAATTATCATGTAATCGTATTAATGAATAACAATGATGACTACTACCTTAATTATTTTAAAAAAACTTATTTTAAGCAATAGGAGTTGAGTGTATGCGCTAGGCTGGGTTTCAGCATACCCTATGAACGAACTAAAAGGTGTTACTCGAATAGCTGCGTGAAGCTGATTATAAGCGGATTATATTACTATGTATATTAGAACAGTTTTAATACGAGTACATACAGAACAGTTGATTTCTTATGTTTATTTCATGTAGTGTTCTTTGTATTTGTTACATTACTAGATTAATCCTTTTACGTTAAAACACGTAAAATTCGGTGTGGTGCTTTGAAAGTCACAAATTTGGATTATTCCATATCATCCTACATGGATTATGGAATAGGATCACCCAAGCTAAGTTCTTCTCATCTTCTATGACGATGAGCTCAAAAACGTGATCGAATAAAGGCTCTATCTGGCTGTTTATCTGAGGATTGATGAATCGGCCCTGAGGTATTATAACGTTGGTAAAGGAATAAATAGAGCGATTGTGCTTTCAAACGTTCCCAAAGGTACATGTCTGATCATTGAATTGATAAATTTCACAATGCCAAATAAGAACATGAAAAATGTCGTGGAACTACGGTACGGGTCAATTAGCGTTATTAAAAAAATACTCGTAAGTACATTTAATAAGAACATATTTAATCGACTTAAATCGCGTTTATTTTAAATTGTTTAACAAATATTTAACGTTTTGAACACCATTTACCTTCCTGCGTACACGATACCACTATTATCCAAAAGTATGTCTGAAACGTCGGGTTTAAATAATTTTAATTACGAGTACACGCAATATTTTGGAGTAGAAAAAAAATTAAATTATAAAAATTTGTTAACCTATACGATAGTTAGTAAAATATATCCGGGAATAAATATGGGAGGCAGTAATGTACGACCACTGGAATGTACAGCCAAGTATTGCCAACCCGTATTGAACAGCCCAGAATCCGTGTACATCGAAATGTACACCGGCTTCGAAATGATATTCTGTGCAATATGGGGCGTGCATTATTGGTCGCGTAATACTGGCACGGACCGACATTGCTCAGCCTGGAATGTACGGCCCGGAATTGGAAGCCAACCATAGACAAACATAGAATCTCTACTTGACGCCTTTGCGATGCCTCGTTTATCTAAGGCGAGTAATCAAGATCGTTCGATACCTACAAAATTATGTTTTGTTTTAATGTAGTATTTTCATGACTAGTCTAGGACAAATTCATACATAGGTACGACGACGAGCGAAGCGAGGAGGAGTGTTAGATTGCTTGTTACTACAACGCGCAAACTGAGCGTGCGTAGCGAGCGTGCCGCGGCAGCGGCCGCCGAAGCGCCAGAATCGAATCGTTCGCACAAAGTAAACGAGGCATAATTTTTTACAGTGTACACGGAATACGGGCTGTACAGCCTGAGCAAAAACAGTACAGGGTGACAATGCACAGCCAGGAATGTACAGCCCAGAATCCATGAACATGGCTTCGAAATGAGAAATGGGCTGTGCAATACGGGGCGTACAATACTGGTCGCACATAATTTGGTTGCGGAATACTGGCTGTACAATATAGTGATAATATAATAATAATATAGTGACTCATAAATAAATATTACCAAGACCGGTTATCTATAGTGCATGCATTATTATTGCAAAAACATTTAATTTTTTATGTTTTTTTTTTCACTGAGTTGTGACACAACAAAATTACATTTTACTAATATAAAGATACTGGCTTCACTCACTTGGTATTTCGGTTTAAGTGCGACGAACGTGTAAGACGTTTTTCTTCAGGGAGTGTTAACGCTTATATTAGTATAATGTGTGATACTCACGATAGTTTTCAAACTCTAAAATGACATTTGGTTCAGTTTAATATAAGTAATAAGCAAAACAATAGGAACAAATCAGACTCACGAACTCACAGCTGCGTGTTCCATGAAACATGGCCACTGTTTATAAATAAAACAGTCGTTAATGGGGCATCGTTTCTCTTCATTTAAAATGAAATATGGCCTTTTTGGAAAAAGGCACAGGTGGGGAAATGGACCGTACCCGATCATGATTGGTGGTTTGAACCGGGATGATTTGATTTGTGTAATTTTTCAGTTCCTGGATCAAGTACCACATATCGTCTTTCGAAACGATGTTTTCCATAACGCACATGAATGACTATCCTTTAACACATTGTCGTTACTAAGGGACAAGATGGCAAACTGTCATCATATGTCATGATTTAACTATTATCATTAATAACATTAATTACCACGACATGACTTTATATTAGTAGATGGCGAGCTAGTTCTCGCCGGCCGTATAGGCCGGTACGTGTTTTAGTATCCATTTTAAATAAGTATTTATATCATGTCTCTCTCAGACTCTTGTTGAGACTAAACTTGCTATATCTTGTAATTTTTATCTAACAATTTGTAACGAAACAATGAATAACGACCATAACCTGATCTCCGTTAAAGGGTTAAAAGGTTCTCACAGCTACCAGGGTGACATGAACAACGTAGAGTTGTTTACGCCTGGGGGTAGTTCCCACGCAACTTAGATTTCACGCGTTCCCTACTATTTTATTATTCTGTGGAAACGGGCTGTCGTCTACCGTTAACGGTCGGATGACGGTTAACTTTTTGTAACGTTAACAAAAAAGAGTCCGAGAACATAGAAAAAAGCAACATTCGATAGTGAGGGTATTTTGGTTCACACCTTTACTAGGGTAGCATAAGAGCTTTAGAGTTAGTTAATGTTTCGACAGGGAATTATAATAATTCCACAGTCTGGCAGTAGGAGACACTGTACCAGCGCAGGAGCAATATAATATCTACGAGTGTTGTATTACGTACGTTGACATGAATTTTTTTTTTAATTTGAAATGTCTTTACTTTTCTACTACGATTGAAATACCAGATAAATATGAGATGATTATAATTTCTAAGTAGAAGAACATTCTAAGAAACAGTTTTAGGAGTTAAGAATGATTCGGTCTCTTATCCTGCAGGCCTAGACAAAACTCAAGCAGGCGTTTTTCCGCACACGCTACAGACAGAACGCTCCCGGGTCCCGTCTACAAACTTAGCGTGACGTCACGTGACTTTTCCACATGTAATGTCAACGCCATACATTTTGAAGTGGTCGTTTGTCGTTAACATTAACAGAAACATCTTTTGTCTAGGCCTGCAGATCATTTTAATGTCTTACTAGCTACCTCTATAATAATTATGTTGCTTATACCCTAGTAAGATCGTATGTTTACTTTAGAACAACAACACCTGTGTCTTTCTAAGATTTATACATATGTGTGTAATGAGTATTGAGTAAAAGGTACTCTGCGAATCTGTAAAGGGGTGGTTTCACCCTCGTGGTGATGGATGATGATGATGATGATGATGATGATGATGAAAAGTATAATATGTTCTTCCCCGGGATATAATCTATCTGTTTGCCAAATTTCATTGAAATCGGTAAAATCGTTCTCCAGTTACATCGTGACCAAGGGAAATAGGGATTTATTTTTATATTATACTAGCAACTGCCCGCGACTTCGATCGCGTAGTAGGCTCGGCCTTCGTCCTTACCATAGCCTCCTGTCTTTTCTTGGTTTTTCTGTAATATATATATAATAAGAACCTAATCCTAAGAACTTTCTTCTGACTATAATTAACCAACAAAAAGGATTATAGAAATTGTTACACCGGCATCAGCGGCTCAGAAGGCTACCCTACCAACTGCGCCAACCGGCCAGTCTAGAATTGCACTTCAACATATGCCGATGGGCCTACTGATCTCGTTATTTTTTTTAACATTTTATACGTTTGTACAACCAAGCAATAAATTACACTGCGTTTGTAAAATTAATCCTAACGTCACAGATAATGCCTCGCTCGATTTTATTTGTTATAAAATATCACAAAATGTAGATATAAATATAGTCACGTACACAGGAAGCATATACTAACATCACAGATCACATAATAGTTAGTACGTTTCGTCTAATGTGAGCTCAAAAGTAAAACAATGTAAACTAGAGCACCGGACCGAGTGGGTCAGCAAAAGTGCCAGTGAAAGGCGTGCGTAGTCAACATTTCGCAAGTTACCTTGAATATTGTAATGTACTTGGATTCCAATTAGATATTTTCGCTACTGGTATAACCGGGGGCGTAGCTCAGATGGTAGAGCGCTCGCTTAGCATGTGAGAGGTACCGGGATCGATACCCGGCGCCTCCAAATATTTTTTTTAAACTTTTTACAAATTAAGATTGATATTTCATTAGTATATAGTATTTTACAATAATGAGCCATTGAATTTCATCCCTGTACATTTATAAAAAGTTATCCGCAATTTAAGGGAATATTTGTGGAAATTAAATTGCTTCCTTGTGTGAGGTAATTACCTACTCCTGGCCATCCACCACCTTTCAAAAAAGTTTAATTCAGTAGTATTTCATAAGACTTAACAGGTAGTTCAACTATTACAGCCATTAACTATGCATGTAGTTAAATCCCATATCATCAATATAATAAACACGAAAGTGCATGTGTACTGTATTGTACTTCTTTCACACAACAACGAATTTATCATCGACATGGTGGTACAAAACGATAATTAAACAGTCGGAGAGTGAATACTTGAACATATAACACTTTTTTTAATACAGTTGCTCAAAAAGTGGCGTATTGCAGGGACGTATAGCGTTCGGGATGTGGGCTATTACATACTCGTGCTTTTTTTTTACCTTTCCCGAACTGTGCGTTCTCTTTCCCAACTGTCAAAATAATGTCTATTAAAAAGAAAAACCAACCATGAAGTTTTTACTAAAAAATGATTTTATGAATTTATGATTCATGCAAATACGTATACTTCTAAAAAGAAGCTACTAATTTGTTTCAATATCAGATTTAATGATTTGATTGAATGAGTTAGATTAGGTTTCATTTCATTTCATCTCATTAAATTTCATTTTCATTTCATATCAATAAAAAAATTCTACTGAAGACTGTATGGGCATAGTTCCCTTTGCCTACCAGAATGGGTGAAGAAATAAAAATCTGCTTATATTCTACGGTTGGCGCCATTTTATAGAAATTTTAATTTTATAAAAATTAAATTGCTTATTTTTTTTGCAACTGTATTAAAAATAGTCGTTCAGTACACGTGCGGAACCGTCATTGCAACTTGTTCCGACGGTCAACCCTCGCCTTCGGCTGCGCCTCGGCTCGGGTAGACATTTGTCGGAACTCTTTGCAATGGCAGCCTTTCCCCACTTGTAATGAAATATACTATATCAGCGCACTTGCTCGTAAGGTGCGGCTTATTACATCGCTTTTAGGGCCATAAACAGAGCTACAACACACACGTGCATAATAAAATTGTAACCTAGTACATAACAGCATTATTCCTACAAAGTATTTTTAAAATAAGTACTTTACTGCATGTTAAAGGCGAGTAAATAGAGTATAATATACAATTTAACCGAGTAATACAATTATTTTTTTAGTGACAACAAAGAGGTCTTTTTCAGGCTGAAAACCCATATGCTTTTTTGCGATAAATAAATGTGTACGTCCTTAATTAAGAAGAACAAACATTTATTATTATCAAATTATTCATAATCCACATTAATTTGTTGTGTAATATTAATAGATTTGCATTTTTATCACTTAAAATTATAATTTCGAAGTAGGCAGTATGTTCACTTCACACGCCTTCCATTTGGCGCGTGAATTAAAAATGAGCGCCATTTCACTTTGATTAATTAATGAGTAGATACAGGGCTGTATACTGCACATAACTAAGTACCTATTATGCAGTTTCATAACCTAACCTAACCTTTGAAATCATTGAGGCTATTATAACCTACTAATTTCAATAGTTCCTTGTAATTGTAGCATATTCCATTCAACCTTTAATAGTTTTGTTGTAAAAATGGACCGTGGACTAACTCTCCAACCCTCCCGTACCTACTATGACTTATCTGTGACAGTGCGAGAGCTTGCTGTAACCCTAAACTAAAAACTTATCATGAAAGCAATCGATTATTAATCGATTAAGTAATATTTACATTTTCGGTTCGGAACTAACATTAAACATTTCCAGTCTTGGTTGGACGTTTTATTGACCGAGCGAGCGAAGCGTCTATGCTGTGGCCAATTTGGCTTTCATCTGTCCAAATATTGCATTTTTCAACTAAACTTGACGAAACTTCCTATGTATATTTGACTATCTTATTGAATTTTTTGATAAGAGGTGTAATCTTTTTAAAAAGGGTTTGATGCAGCGCTATTTACTAATCGATTTAGACAAAATTACACATATTAGGTAACCTGCCTTTAAAGAGGAATTTCCAATATCAGCATAATTGGTCAAGTGGTTTCCGAGATATGAACTGAGTTGTGAAGTACTGCGGAAAATTGCCGCTACGAGTAATATGAATGTTCTCTACTGTTCACAGAACTACTAGTCCATATTTATTACATCGCCTCACATAGAGTGTCTCCTAGCGAAACGTATAAGCGTTATTCCGCGTTTCATAATTTTACGTAATCGATAGATTAATAAAAGTCGATTGTTACGATTTCTCGAATTCACGGTACACGGATCGTGTCCCAACCCTAGCGCCCGGTGACGACGACAATGTGAAGCCGGCATCTAAAATTTGGGTGTTTGTTTTGACTGCAAAAGTTGTTTTTAGAGTCCCTCACATTCTCTGGTGGACCCTGATTATATTACTTGTCATAGTTTGTTTCCTAAATCAATAGGAAATTGCAAGGAAGGAAGGAAGCTCGGAGAACAACTGATTCTCTGTAGGTATACAATTCCTGGGTTATTGTGAGTTCATGGTTGCATTTGATTTTTCCAGGGCTCGTTTACTACCCCCTCGCTTTCCCCTGGAGTCGGTATTGGTCGTTTGCCCCCTGCGCTGCAGATTTGTTGGTAACCCGTTTGCTGGGCTTTACTCAAACCCGTGCGGCCCCCGGAGCTGAGGAAGAGGATTACCCTCCGCGCTCTTCACTGCGACTGGATTGTATGGGCGTTAAGGGCTGAGTAGGCCACATTAGGTACCTCATACCCTTTCACACTGCGCCGACCCTTATATATAGCTGGAACGCTCTACAAGTACTTACCAAATTAATTTAAAGTTACCATAACCGATTCGTCCACTTTATTTACCACAGACTTACACCATACTTTGCCACAGACTTAAATATGGCATTCGACTGTTTTTACGAAGACATTACCTTGTTTTATAATCTATGTTTCCCTAAATTGAGGTATAGGGTTACACAAAGAAGACGGGATCTTAAATGGGTAACTAAAGGTCTGCGCAGAAGTTGTCAAACCAAAAGGACACTTCAGTGTAACTTCTACAGGCAAAAGACAAAAATCAGCAAAATATCTTATAAAAAATACGCAAAAATTTTGCGACAATGTATGTATAAGTCACAACAGATTTCTAATCATAATAAAGTTTATTTTAAACTCTCTAAATAAAAGTAAGGCTGCTTGGAGGGTGGTAAATAATGACACGGATAGATATATACAAAGCAATTTTATTGAAAGCGTTAAAGTGGGTGATAAAATACTAGAGGCGTCAAAATAAATAGCAAATGAATTTAATAGGTATCTTATTGCACAAACAAATGTAAATACGAATATTATTAAAAATACAAATAAAACTCGCTGAAGTAGTAGTATATATCTCACTCCTATAAGTTTCACAGAAGTTCATAACATCAATATGTCTCTAAATAATACATTATCTGTAGGATATGATGAAATAAGAACTGATATTTTAAAGAAATGTGTTGGTCTAATTGTTCCTGTACTCACACACCTTATTAATCTGTCTTTTGAAAGTGGAATATTTCCAATAAAACTAAAAAAAAAAACAATTATTAAACCGCTGTATAAAAAGGGGGATAGAACTGATATGAATAATTATAGACCTATTACGTTAATTCCTGTAATGTCAAAAGTTTTTGAAAAGCTATGCACAAAAGGTTAACCGCATTTTTAAACAAGTTTGCAGTAATTAAAAGGGAACAGAATGGTTTTCAGAGAGGGAAGTCTACAACCCTAGCAACTTTTAATTTGATACACAATATTCTTCTAAATTTGTACTAAAAGAAAACTGTAGCAGTTTTTTTTTGATATGTCAAAAGCTCAGATTATGAAACAAAAGGCAGATGGAGCGCGCCGAACTCGCGAGTGTCGCCACCTTTATAATTATGTGTGCGTGACAACGAGCCACTGCACTGTACGTACACGTGCATCTGTGTGGGTGTAGAGTTACCAGATATTGAAAAATTAACTCCCTTATTTTTGTAACAAATTGTTATAATATTGGAAAGTTAAACGTTATTTTGTAACATACAGTACTAAAGTAATATATTAATTCATCAGTCGAACGACCCAGACACA
This sequence comes from Selenia dentaria, assembly GCA_917880725.1. Lineage (NCBI taxonomy): Eukaryota > Metazoa > Arthropoda > Insecta > Lepidoptera > Geometridae > Selenia > Selenia dentaria. The sequence continues at coordinate 1,928,605 of OU862885.1, read as the reverse complement.
ATAGAAATTTCATTGTTATATTGACAATCGACTGGTGAGGGATTATGGATAAAATAATGGTTATTAATAACTAAATAAATTTTAATAAATAAAGAAAGTTTGTTAAATATATCACAATTCATTGTTTATTTGTTTTTGTTTAATATTTTAATGGCATCCTACTTTTCTAATTATTACACATATATCCGACAGTTTGTGAGAGTAGAAGTACGTAGGTATGTATGGATGTTTATTTTTCTTTCACGCAAGACGATATTGATTTGAATAAAATTTGGCACACAGGTAGTTTTTAATTTAGATTAACATATAGAACATTCCATCGGACTCGCCCATCTCGGGTTCCGTACAAATTTGTAGGTAACTAATTATTTCAGATTTTTCTCTTCACAGGCTTTGGAGATTAGAGGATATTATTATTTTTCCTTAATTTGTTCTATAAGACCTTGCTTTTTGCATAATTTAGTGATTCGACGTCAACGGGAACTACCATATTATGGGTTTTCGACCCAAAACCTATAGGGTACTTCCTATAGGTTTTGGATATAGGTTGACCTAGACTTATACCGAAAAATAAAAAAAGTTAAAATTAAGGTAAAGTTTGGTACTTACACTATTTCACGAAAAAGACGGACCTCGATTTTTATACACCTAATAGGGACTATAGACTTCAATATCTGGTATAAATTTCAACTTGCTAGGTCCATCCATTCCTGAGAAAATCGGTGGTGATATACGGACAGACAGACTGACAAGAGAGTGATTTTTTAAAGGTTCCCTTTTTACCTTTTGAGGTGCTGAACCCTAAAAATAGTGCGAACGAGACAAGTATTCGCATTTTTAACTTAATTAAAAATCTGACATAAAAAGTATTTTCTAAGAAGTCTTGAGGTTTTTTTTGGAATAAAAACCGTGCGAGCGAGACTTATAAAAAAATATCCGCATTTGCGATATTAAAAAACAAACTTTCGTTACATCACTAACCCCTAGACCTTCTAAATGTAGTTTTACCAATAAAACGGCTAACTAATTTAAATAAATACTGGCAACACAAGCGAATGACTGTCGAAGTTTTGTGTTCCGAGTCACATGTAAAGTTATTATGTTGATTAAAAATTATATAAGTCAAATAATTAATAGTTATCTGTGAAAGGATATTCCATCTTCTTCTTTTTTCTTTTTGGGAACAACTTTTACAGTGTTTAACAACACAAGACGGTATTTTTTACTTTAAAATTACGAACCATTCGTTACGTGTTGCTTCGGACAAGTCGCGTATAGCACTGGCGCGGGTTTGTATTTGCTTTTGAATTTGTATTTGCTTTGGTGGCGACGCTCGCGTGTTCGGTACGCTCCATCTGCCTTTTGTTTCATAATCTGAGGTCAAAAGCATTTGACTTTGTATCCCATTCGCTGCTGTTAGAAAAGTTAAATAATTATGGTGTACGGGGGCTTGCTTTGGATTGGATAAATAGCTACTTATCAAATAGAGAACTGTGTGTTGAAGTTAGCTTATATAGCTAAAAATACTGAAATATGTCACAATCGATCAGCGTATCAAATCAATAGATACGGAGTCCCGCAAGGGAGTGTTTTAGGGCCGTTACTATTTTTGTTGTATATAAATGATATACCTGACATAACAATTTATAAATGTACATTATTTGCAGACGATATTTCTATTATAATAACAAGTGACAAAAAAAACAAATTTTGACATTGAAATTAATAATACTATCAAGTCAATTATTGAATGGTTAGACTATAATAATCTTACAGTTAATTTGACTAAGACTAATTATGTAAAATTTCTGACACACGGTTCTAAATCGACTTCAAGAGAAGTGTTATATAATAACACAAATATAACGGAGATAAAAAAATTACGATTTTTAGGTATCACTGTAGATCAATATGTAGATTGGAAAAGTCATGTAGAAAATGTGTGTACCAAGGTAAATAGATTTGTATATGTTCTAAATAAACTTCGGAAAACCGCATCACGTCAAACAGTGCTACTGGCATACCACGGTTATGTAAGCTCAGTACTACGGTATGGCTTGCTCCTTTGGGGTACTTCGACACACATAAAAAAAACTTTCTTGTCGCAAAAAAAAGTGTATACGTGCAATGGTAGGTATTCGTCCACATGAATCCTGTAAGCCATTCTTTAAAAAGCTTGAAATTTTAACTCTGACATGCATGTACATTTTTGAAATAGCAGTATTTGTTCGTAATCATGCTAGCCTTTTCACTACGGCAAAAGATTTATATCCACGCAATACGAGAAATGGTCAAAGACTTGTTCTCGAACATCCTCCGAGATTAACTCTCTTTCAAAAGAACTGTTATGCCATGTGCATCACGGTGTACAACAAAATACCAAGATATCTGAAAGACCTTCCCTATAGAATATTTCGTAGAAAACTTAAGATGTGGCTGATAGAAAAACAATTCTACTGTTTGAAAGACTTTTTAAATTGTTTTGAGACTACTAATTTAAGTTAATTTGACATACTTAACTATTTTATTATTTTAAATTAATTGTATTGAGACTACCTAGTTATTTGAATTCATTGGACATTTTTAACTATTTTATTATTTTATACAAAACTAACTTATATAACTTTTTCTTCCTTCTTATAACTAAATGGAAAATTGTAATAAATGTATAATCACCACAGTAACAATTTCACATGTCGGTTATCGACAAAATAGACTGAACGAAAATAGCTACTAAGACCTGTGTACTACGAATAATAATAAGTCAGGAAGCATAACTCAGAACAAATTCCACACAAAAAGTGGCCCTTCAAACCAAAGCGACGTATGATTCCAAATACGAATTACTTCCGAGGTTACAAATAGACATGTTCGGTGATTGGTTTAAATTCAGAAGGAAAGCAGGGATTGGCTCATGCGCGTGCTGCAACGTCTACTTATGACAACTGAGTCGTAGCGGCGTGGACGATGTAATGCTACAAGTGAATTGGACCAAGTCAATAATATACACAATGTTTTTTATTTGTTTTTTTATATCGGTTACTTTTTAAAATTCAGTGAACTTTATGGCCCGGCAAATTTTAAGTTTTCATCTAGAAGTAATTAGAAGAGACTCTTTTTCCGCAATGTAGTAAAGTGAGATTAAATAACCAAAAATATATTTAACTAGCTGGTGCCTGCGACTACGCCTGCGCAGGGTTAGTACTTCGAGTAGCTTATTATCTTCTCCAAGGCCTCACCCTGACCAGACATCCATCTAAAAATACCAAAATATCATAAAATATGTACATGGTCAAACGCCATTGTTATAATAGAAATCCAAGAAATAAAAATACTAAGTGTATCAATCAGTAAACACTAATAATAAAAGACAGGAATTACGAGTACATATAAATATAAAATTAACCACAATTAAAAAACTGTCATTACATTTCATCACTCTTGACGGTATTTTTGTTACATTTCATTCCCCTTGAGTCTAGTGTATCGAGCTGTCAAAATACGAGCGACACAAACTTAAGGCACAAACAAAAAAACAAACTTAAATTAAATATAGGCGTTGGAACACCGCTGCTTACCCCTTCGAGGATATACAGGCGAAACCATTTGTTATGTTGTGTTTAAAAATAACATGTTTTGTATTGCGGGCGATTCACTCAAGATTGATGTTTTACCTAATCGTGATGCCGGAATCGCTCGACTACAGTCGGCTGAACAACAAAGACGGATGACATGCCAACTCTATCGCCAAGCACAAGTCTAGTGTATCGAGCTAGCAAAATCATTGCGTGCTTTTGACTCGAGGTGCGTTCGTTTAGCAATGAGGGCATTGGCGACGTTGCAATTGTTGGCTTTTTTGTTAAAGCATTCGTAAAGCTCAAAATCGTTATTATTGCCGCTATTCTCACACTCTACTCGAACGCTAAGCCGTGCATAAAATCGCACGATTGTGATGTCAATTAGATAGTTGTGTCAAAAAATGATCAAAAATAACCGCAGCTCCGGACGTGGGTTAATAATTGTACTTTTCGGTGGCATAAATAACCCTTTGTTAGCTTTGCGTACGGTGGACAAAAAGAGCCCTAAACGACATTTTGACCTACAAAAAAAGAGTTATTTTCGTCAACTTGGTGCTATTCGAACGCACTATATAATCTATCAGAAACTGAAACAACTTTGACAGAACTCTATTGACAGAAAGTAAGTCATCATTACGATCTTGGCGTCGGTGGCGATCTTGTTATTTTGTCTATACTGTACCCAAGAATATTAGGCCGTTTCACGCGCGTGGGTGATGATAATGATGATGAAAATTAGCCTATGTGCTATTCCAGACTATAATCTATCTCTGTGACAAATTTCAATCAGATCCGTTTAGCCGTTATGCCGTGATTGAGTAACAAACATTAAAATCATCCATCCATCCATCCACACTTTCACATTTACGAGTATGATATTAGTGGGATATAAGTAGGAAGTAGGATAGGATATTCGTTATATGCCTGGTGGACGTTCTTCAGTGGTCGCAGAATACCTTCATTATCAATTATTTTAGAAAAGCATTGTGTTGATATTACTGACAGATTTATGAGCAACTCAACAACAAGAGATGTTGATTTTTTTCGGGACGAATCATCAGCGTTAAAATGCTTAATATAAGATTTGATTTACATAATAATATAACTAAAAAAACAGTAGTACTTACTGTACAAACTGGGAGGATCCGCAGTTTTGTGTAACATGGTACATATACGATATCTTTCAATTTACTTTTAAATTTTTTTTTCTTCAAAATGAACGGAGTAAGTATATAATGCTGGTTTTCGCAGGCATCTGGTCATACTCTTGTCTTTCTAGCTTAAGTGCAGAGAGGCATTGATTTTACTGCATTGGATCGGCAAGGAAATGAAAATGAAACAAAATAAGCAAAATACATTGCTGTTACATTTCAATATTCAGTTCTGTAAAAAAATATACATTAAACAAAAATAGACTGACTTTATTTTGCATAGTATTGACCATCTCGGTTTGTATACGTATTTGAACATCTTTGAATATAAATATAATTTTGCTACTACGTACTAATAAAAGTGATTCCTGGACATTTTAATATAGTATGGATCCTGCACCACTTCACAACACATGCTGGCATGATGATTCACAGCTGTAGTTCATAATGATAATAATTAAAATGTATGCGAAGATTTCACGTGTGCTCGCTTGCAAGAAAAATGTCCGACTGATGACGTACTGAACACGACTTTTAAGCCCCGCCTACTTGAACACGACTTTTGTTGGGTCATTTTTTTAACGGAGTTACTGTTCCTGACTTATTATTATTCGTAGCCTGTGTATTACTCTATTTTTCGTGAATAAAAATCATTTATCATGTATGTCCAGGCAGGCCACCCGTATACCCTATAGGTAATTTACCTTTGTAATTTTTTTTAAAGTTTGGGAGTTGGCTTCTCCACCCCATCCATTAGCATCGCTATACTGGTTCAAATAATTAGCATATGTACAAGTAGAATAGACCCTTCAGGTCGTTTGGTATTGTCAACCGTTAACCAAAATAAAGCAAATTTAATATCCAGGGGATTTCCTTGTTTTTTTTCGCCCGTCACCTTAACCTTAGGTGGTAGGCATCTTAGTATCTTTAAATAAAAATAAATATTGTGAACACTATATATAATAAATCACATTACACTATTAGCAAATAAACAGGTTATTCATTTGTTTTACGTGCTAATTAATAATGGATAGAAAATTATCCTCTCAAACTGTTTAAAAAGAGTATTTGGAAGCGCTGGGTATCGATCCCGGTACCTCTCACATGCTAAGCGAGCGCTCTACCATCTGAGCTACCCCCCCGGTTGTTTGAGTTTTAAAATACACTCGAGAGCAATGAATCCGGGTCACTTAAAGAATGTTAAAAATCTCGGAAACTAAAAATGATAGGTTAATGCAATAAATTGTATTTAATAAACAATGTAATACTCCTTAAATGAAAGTAAAAAAAATATGAGTCACCATACATTTTATTAACACAAAATTACATAAAGAAAAAAACTGCTGATCTCTCCTTAAAACAAAAATAGGAAACATGAAATTTTTTAACTTTATTACGATTTTCTTGAATTTTAATACTTCGTATTGCCTCCTCGTGCTTCCATTACTGCGTTTACGCGGTTTGGCATGCTGTACACCAAGTTCCTTATACGATTTTGGGGAATATTCTCCCATTCCTCTGTGAGAGCAATTTTGAGCTCACGAAGCGTGATTGGGGGAGGGTTTCGTTGTTTTACGCATCTGCCTAGCTCGTCCCAAGCATGCTTGATCGGGTTGATATCCGGGCTGCGCGCTGGCCACTCCATACGAGTAATGTTCATCTCTTGAAGGTAGTCATTCACAATCCTACCTGTATGAGGTCGGGCATTGTCATGCATAAATATAGCATCCTCACCTAAATTGACCATAAATGGACCAACGTGATCATTGAGGATTTCTTCCACATATCTTTCGCTAGTTAAAGAGCCGTTTTCTACGATCACCAGCTCTGTGCGACTTTCAAAAGAAATTCCGGCCCACACAAGTACAGACCCACCACCGTAGGCTACTTTTTCTTCGATGCATGCTTGCTTGAATCTTTCCCCTGGTCTTCGATACACTCTGTGTCTTCCATCGTGCTTGTAGAGCATAAATTTTGATTCGTCGGAGAACATAACTTTTGACCAATCTTCAATACTCCAATTTACGTGGCTCTGGGCATATCTTAGTCTTGAAATGCGATGCCCACGCTCCAGTTTTGGGCCGTTTGCAGGTCTAAGGGGTTTTAAGTTAGATTCAGCAAGCCGACGTCTTACTGTCCATGCACTTGGGTTACTTCCTCCGAGGCGTCGAAACTGATTTGTGAGTTCAGTTCCTGTGAGAAAGCGATTTCGAAGCATGGTGTTCACCAAGTATCGGTCTTCTCGTGCTGTGGTACACCTGGTTCTGCCCGTTCCTGGTCTGCGTAGGTTAGAACCAGTTTCTTCGTAACGTCGGAGAACTCTTTGTACTGTTGACAGCGACACACCGACAGTCCTGGCTGTATCGCGCTGACTCCGGCCGGTTTCCAGCATTGTAAGTATTCTGGTGCATTCTTCAGGCGTAAGCGACATAATTTCAGATTGAATAATGAATATAGAGCACTATCAACATGGTTTATGTACCCACATAAATGACAGATTACAAACAAAAGCAAAACCAAATGCTGTAATTTCGTAGTTCCATCTTCGAAAGTGGCCCTTTTTCAAATTTGATTTTTTTATGATATAACTTTACAATAACTAAGAAGTTTTAATACCTTCATTTAAGGAGTATTACATTGTCTATTAAATACAATTTATTGCATTAACCTAGCATTTTTAGTTTCCGAGATTTTTAGGATTCATTGCTCTCGAGTGTATAAGGACAATTATTGGTATTACTTGACTTTTTATATAAAAGAGTATTGGAGGCGCCGGGTATCGATCCCGGTACCTCTCACATGCTAAGCGAGCGCTCTACCATCTGAGCTACCCGCCCGGTTGTTTGAGTTTTAAAATATAAGGACAATTATTGGTATTACTTGACTTTTTATATAAAAGAGTATTGGAGGCGCCGGGTATCGATCCCGGTACCTCTCACATGCTAAGCGAGCGCTCTACCATCTGAGCTACCCGCCCGGTTGTTTGAGTTTTAAAATATAAGGACAATTATTGGTATTACTTGACTTTTTATATAAAAGAGTATTGGAGGCGCCGGGTATCGATCCCGGTACCTCTCACATGCTAAGCGAGCGCTCTACCATCTGAGCTACCCGCCCGGTTGTTTGAGTTTTAAAATATAAGGACAATTATTGGCATTACTTGACTTTTTATATAAAAGAGTATTGGAGGCGCCGGGTATCGATCCCGGTACCTCTCACATGCTAAGCGAGCGCTCTACCATCTGAGCTACGCCCCCGGTGACGACAATCGACTAATTCCAGTAGTATAAAAGTATCACACACAAGTGCCGCAGGCAGGACAAGCAAGTGACATTGATATCGCAAGCCTATTTATTTGCCTTTCACTTTTCAAATCACTTTTATACACTGTACACTATATTAAACTATAATATGTTGGTATAATTAAAGGTATAGTGGCGTATAGGTGCGTGTACTATAGGTCCTATAATATTCTATACATTTGTAACTTTTTTATACTATAAGATTGATTAACACGTTGGTTGTGAAACATCAAACAACAAACGATCTACTCTAACATCGTAGAGTTCGGAATAAACGGATTCTCCTTCGCCCAGCAATGCAACAAGCAACTCTATACCGACAGATTTAAAATATTCAAAGCCCAAAAACGTTGCATTCGAACTATGTACGGCCTAGGGTTTGGGAATTCCCGATAATTTCAAAGTCTCGGGACACGAGACAGCGTACAATTGGTACAATCAAAGTCTCAGGAATTCCCGGGGCTTCGAGACTTAAAAAAAGTTGTTTAAAATGGGTAAGCCTTTTTTTGAAGAATTTTAATTGAGTTAATTTCTGGTGAAACTTATGAAAGGCAATTTTTTTATAAATCAACATTAATTAAACATTTACTAAACAGAAAATCAAATCTTAATAACTTTAATGTTAATTTTAGTCTTAATAATTGTAATTAATATTAAATTTAATTATTTTTTTATTAGATTTTTTCTTTATTTATCAAATATGAAATGTTAAATAAATAATGATTTCTTTTAATCACACACAGATACACTTTTAAGCAATTAAATCTTATAATTTAAAACGAACTTCGTTAAGAATCATTGTGATTCTTAATAACTTTACTATTATCTAGCAATTCTAGTATTTAATCATTGGTCATAATCACAGTTCTTTTTTCTTTGGGGAGACGCTTCATCCGCCGAGCTTCGGCGTTTCTACATTAAACGTCCTATAACTCAAAAAGTATGGACATTAGAAATAAGTTTTAAACAAAAGTTGTAGAAAATAAACTGACCTTTAAAAATGAATAGATGTATTTTGTAGATTATTCTAATATTTGAAGAGTTATCGGTTGAGATAGAATAACCGGTTCATTAAATGGGACATAAATCGTAAACGGTAAGTTTTGCAAAAAAGTTGACTGGAAACTTTGGAAACTGTTTTACTATAAAAATGCGAAATTTTATTCTCTACAATAATGGTCACAATAACTGTTGCCCTAAAGTGTATAGAATTTCCGAGATATTGGCTTATTAATCGGTCCGAATCAGCAAGCCTCTGCTTCATTCATAAATCTTTTGTTATAGCGTAAACCTGATGCCGACATATTAATGTTTTTTCAAGATGGCACATGAAGCTCCACCTGGATCTGTCAGCATTTTGTGATTTTATGAAACGAAAGTGACCCTAAATCTTATAAAAAAGGTAGATCGGATATTGATTGCGAGTTGTCTCGTCTCGAGTCTCGACTTGAAAGTCCCGGGACTCGAGACAACTAAAATTACGAAAAGTCCCGGGACTTTGAGACACGAGACGTCACGTGACCCAACCCCTAGTACGGCCTTAAGCATTCTGCAAGCAGCATAGTGACTCGTGTAAGAATTATTTAAAGAAAGTGCAACTGTTGCCATTACTTTCGATGTACATTATTGAGGTAGCCATGTTCGTAAAACGCAACCCTGAAATATTTGAATTTACTCCTGCTGGTACTCGACGGGCAGGGAACCTGCGACATTGCTCAGGGAGTAAACTATTCATCCGCAAGAGCATGGCACACAAGATACATTCCAAAAAGTATTGGACATTTTGAAAGTGTTGTTTTGTTTAAAACGTACTTAACAAATTTCATGTAGAGAAAACATATTATACATTAGGGATTTTTTAGATAATAAGAATCTTACATGACATTATGGTATTACATAACGTTTTACTCCATAATGGTTTTTATGAGATAATTGCTACAAATTATAAAATGTATTTCAAATACGAAATTAAAATTATGTTTAACTGTATTAATATTGCATGTTTCGTATTATTTATTATTCTTTGTAAACATCTTGAATGCTTCTATTGAAACTATTTAATTTATCATCACATATACGTGTATACACGTACTCCAGAACCATAAGGTTTGAATAAATGATTGAATTTTACTTTGTCACAGTAATACTTGCGCACTATTCGCGGCGGAATATCTGGCACTGAGCTGGTTGATACCAACACGACCTCTTGCACAAGAGGCATGCCACTTATTATTTCGGGTTTCGTCTCCTCGTACGATTCGCATTCTTGAACTCAGTCCTCTCATAGAGTAATATTTCTACTATAATAGTCATTTGCGAAGCGGGTGGTGATGCAATTCGTTTAAACTAAATCATATGAATGAATTCGAAAGTGTGTTTGTCAGTTCCTGGTAAGTCCTTCTTTCACGCAGTAACAGAACAATGAATTGTTGTGATTAGAAGCACGACATTTTTTTATTAGAAGCGCGAAAAAGTATTCGTATCGTAAGCGTCAACGCGTCACGCTTCCTGTACAAACTATGTGTTATCTGTGTCACAGTGTGCCTTAGATAAATGCCAGTGTGTACTGTTTCACTAACGACACGTTACGTTACACTTACGCAGTTATTCGTGTTAAGCCTACTGAAGTGGTTGATAGAGCTAGAGACCGACATAATATACTTATTACCTCGGCAAAATATTTCGTATGACAGACATTTGCCGCGCTTGCAGAACCTAAGGTCAGAGTTCACCATTGTAACTGAACGCGATCAATTCAACTTAAATGTAGTTTAAGCAGTCATTAATAGTACGCATACATTTCTAGCCAATGCCATACGAGGTTCTTTACATTTCACCATTGATCACAACACCATGCCATGGGAACACGATCTCGTTTACATTGAACTCGAACCACACTAATCCAACATCGTCAACGTCCTATAACTCAAAATGTGTGGACATTAGAAAAAAAAAAGATCTTTAAAAATAGATTTAGTAGTTTTTTTTTGTTAATCCAATATTTTAAAAGTTATCGGCTGAGATTGAAAAACCAGTTCATTAAATAGGTCGTAAATCGTAAACGGTAAGATTTACGAAAAAGTTTACGGGATATAAAAATTGCGAAATTGTATTCTCTACAATAATGGTCTCAATTACTTTTGCCCCAAAGTGCATAGTTTCAGAGATATCGGCCAAACACTTTATTCAAGCTTGAAGCTTCACCTGGGTCTGTCAACGTTTAATGATTTTATGCTCAGTAAGTGACCCTAAATCTTATAAAAAAATTGGATTGGAAACATAGCGCGAAGTCAACCAAAAAAAACGTCAATTTTTACTAACTTTTAATAAATACAAGCGATATGAGATTATCGGTATCAAGTAAATGTTATCAATGTCACGTTCACGTAGGATACTTTAAAAGTAGATAGCTCACAATATATTTGAACATATCGTCACCGGGGGCGTAGCTCAGATGGTAGAGCGCTCGCTTAGCATGTGAGAGGTACCGGGATCGATACCCGGCGCCTCCAATACTCTTTTATATAAAAAGTCAAGTAATATCAATAATTGTCCTTATATTTTAAAACTCTAACAACTGGGGGCGTAGCTCAGATGGTAGAGCGCTCGCTTAGCATGTGAGAGGTACCGGGATCGATACCCGGCGCCTCCAATAAACATTTTTACATCTTTCAGTATTTAAAAAAATAGTAATAAAAACGAACGTACGCTTGTGTAAATACAAATAGGATAGATTACAAACATTTTTCATCTCCGTAAGTTCCTTTTTTTCGTGGGAGAGGCTTATGTCGAGACGGGAAGAATATCTCTGATTTAATTCTGTGCCTAAATTGAATGAACACTTAATGTGATAAGAAAAATTACTAATAACCGATAAATTTATATATCGAATATGAATAAGTATCTTCTAGGCAACAGTGTAACATCAGCCGTAGGCATCTTTTATTGTCTTTGTACCCAAAGTACTAGGCTCTAGGCTTTCAATAATAACGCTAGGAAGTCAACAGTGTTTCCTACCCTAGTGACATACGGCCTAGTGACATACGGGATAAAAATGTGGCCTCAGGGCTAGGAGGGCTCAGGGAGTTGCAGACGTCCCGATTAGCGCGTGGTTTCGCTTTTTACCCGTAATCGGGACACCACGTAACCAGATTTTGAGATAAAACTTTCATCCAACAGCTGATGTAGAGTACATGTGCATAACACCGATATGGCTGTAAACCGCTAACTATATTGAATTTGTTTTGAAATAAATTAAATAAGAACATGGCAAAAATCCTTATATTCTATTTGACATAAGAACTTCCTTGCTGATAAGGGGACGGACAAGAAATAAAAACAAAAGTATATAACCACATTGCTCTATGCTATAGTTCCCAAGGAACTTTAAACGTAGTTTTAGCAATCGGACTAATCCATTGCCATTTAATTCAAATATAGACGTTATAACATCCGATCCGAAGGATTAGATTTGCTTCTTATACTATCAATCAAGTGATCAGGGCCCTTACTATGAGCTCTTAAAGCAGGACTTCTAGACAACTGCGCAGTTTATTTGTACCATGACAACTTAAAAGCAGGCCAGCCTAGGCCTTATATTGAATAACCGCAGTAAAACTATTCACGTTTTTTTTGTATGGACTCTCGTTAACATGTCGCTCTAGATCCACTCAGTTTATTAGCTTACAAACGTCTAGACGTCTGCAATGTTGGTTATAGTAAATTGTTAGAATGTCAGAGACAATATTATCCGTTTACCTTTAAGAAAACAATATTCAAACAGTTCAACTAACTGAGCGTCATGGTATGATTTCATTCAAAACTGTTTATGTGAGGTTTAAGAACTGCACGGAACTTGCATGGTTTTTATGAAGCTGATAGTAAGGCCCCAGCCCGGCAAGTGGTGTGTTTGAGGTAAGTTTCACGTTGTAAACGTGCGTATAACAGATATATTTAAATATAAGTTAGCAATCTTATAAAAACTACTCATTGCCCCGCTTGTTATCCCGTGCAGAAAATAATTATCTCTCAGGAACTAGATAAAAAATACGTCAAATCCGTTCCAGCTGTTGAGAGTCACAGTGGCGCACTGCAGTGCCCAATTAGCCTATACATTTGATTGGCAACTTTCCAATTCCGTACAATAAAGAAAATAAGTATTAGTCGGATATTGGAAGGATTGCACTGGCAAAATTTGATTTCAGTTTTGCGAGATTTTAGTTACTTGCGAAAGAATCCAATTAAATTTACTTAGTATTTTACTACAACGTGTATTTATACAGGTTGGTCAATTAAGAACGGTCAGTATGGGCAAGTCTGAAACTATAAGACATACAAAACTGAAAATAGCAACGATTCTAGTGACAATCCACAGGAATAAAACTCTTCACCCGTTATATAAAACTGTGTAGGTACTTATTTGGATCGTTACCCAAACTTGGCCCGATTCACTACGTAATATATTACATTAATAATTATATTGTTAATATTTATTATTTTTTGTATTGAAATTCTCGTGAGTTTAACACATATTTAACTATTATTATTAACCGGCAAAACTCGAGCAATTTCGAGCATTGGACATGCTCGAAACCCGGGTCGACGTATTCGATCCTTAACGTGAGTGTTTTGCCGGTTAATAATAATATTTAAATATTTATTATATTTTGAAATTTATAGAGAGAAAAAATCCATCCTCGGACGGGATTCGAATCCGCGTCTTCTGACTCTCCGTGTTAAACGCCATTGACCAACTAGGCCACCGAGAATCGGAGAGTCAGAAGACGCGGGTTCGAATCCCGTCCGAGGATGTGAATTTTTCTCTCTATAAATTTCAATGTTTGAGATCCCTTAAGCAGGCGTTAGTGCTTTAAAAAAGTAATACTATAAACATTTATTATATTATTTTTGTTTTCATTTTTTTTATGTCAGGTATAACAAAGTGGACTTACCGATCCTTTCCGGCCTGGAAAGCTGAAAAACACATCGGGTCCGTTCCGGTGCGGCATCTGACGCAGTACATTGAGCAGCTTGGCGGAGTGTCGGGGCTGGAACAAACACATTTTGTTATTCGTGAGCTTAAAAAGACTTAAAAAACACCGTAAGCTTTTTTATGCAATCGAGTAACACGGGCAAATTAGCATTACCACTCTGTGTGCATGAGCTCGTCCACGGTAGTATTGCACCCATACATTTTTCTGCCGTGATGCAATGATGCTCGGAATACTTCATTTTGTTTTAAAGGGGCCATATCTTCAAAACCACCGGCGAAATTACAGGCTCATGAGACTTAACAAGTTAATGTCTCAGAGTTACAGGCATTCGTCACTTCGACAGGCAGGAAATGTTCTAGACAGAGGTGACCGCTTGGTCATGATACTTGCAGAATCACCAGAGTTCAGAACTGTAGTTGTGAGTATCGGGAACTTCGGTGGTCTGGAACTCTCACAGCCCCTATTCGAGTCGTATCTTCTTCGTATATGACTCTTCCTTTCCAGCTTACAACATCGTTCGTTAGTTATTACAAAGCCAACTAATTTGTTGCTACGACCCAGTTTTTTTTTAAACAAGGTAGCTTAGTTTCAAACACCCAATTGCGTTCAGAAAGTGTTCCTTTCCGTTCGAAAAGGCCAATCTCAATTACCAGGCGTGCATAAACACAAAGCAACCATTCAACCGCTGGGTAATTACCGTGCCGCCGCTGCTACTAGAACCTATCTGCCACAGCTTAAAAAGAAAAACAGTGTGCAAGCTTTGATGATGTGAAACGCAAACTGGATATTGCATTGCGAGCTAGATTCAAATTGTGAAAGAGATTCTCAAACAGCAGTTTGTTACTGCGTATGACTGCTATAAATCAGTATGAATTGCATTTAATGTGCCTTGTGTCTGTTCATACTAAAAATACGAGAGCCGCACCAAAAATAACTAATACAAATTATGCGATTTCGTGTTTATCATTATATGTATTCAAACAATTTTTTTGGAAAAGTTCATTAACCGAATCACGAAAAATTTAAAACATACAGACCTAGCCAACTGTAGGTTTGGTACCTACTGATTTAATTATATTCTGTGGCAGGGACGCATGGTGCAAAATTGAAAAGCATTGCGCCGCTGGTAATTGCAGGGTTTCCCGATGTTGTACATTTTGATCGCGTTGCACGCTATCTCCTTTCTGTTTATGTCGTCCTGGTAGAATTAACCAGTTTTGCGGGGGCGTCGTATTTCGTGGTTATTTTCGATGAACGCAACGTGTTTTTAGGAGAGATTAAGGGAAAAATTACTGATGACTTGATAAAGTTATTCGAAATAAAAAAGCTAAAGAATATACACAGCACCCAGTCCAATTAAACCAATTAATAAATAGATAACTAAATAACCTTAGTTTGGATCGCGTTTAGTTTCATGTCCATCATCGTTTTAAATGTCTGTTTTGCTAATTAATCAATTTTGACCTAAATCCAAGTATGTCTTAAATTATGACTTTAGTGTATGTAGGTAATTTAAATATTTGAATTTGACGTGCCAACACATTACGCTACAATCCTTAACCTAATTTTAAATCTTAAAACATGACTTTATAACAAAACGAAACTCATTAAAAATTCCCTTTTTTGAAAACGCACGTTTTATAGAAAAATATAGGTATTTTATAACTAGGAAATGTATTTTTTAAAATATTGTATCACCGCAACAAACACGGGCGAGAATAAAACATCCAGAGCAACGTGGTAGGAGTAGGTACCACATATTATTATGTCAAAAGTGAATACCGTACCAAGTTATGCACGATGGGATGTGCGTGCACGCCGCGAGGCGTTCGATTACAGATTACTTATCTATATTTTTATAAAGGGCGCGCGCGTATGGTGTGTTCATTGCATGCGTGCTAGCGAGCAAGTGTACGTATCATCATCATCATCATCTCAGCCATAGGACGTCCACTGCTGAACATAGGGCCTCCCCCATAATTTTCCAAAAGGACCGGTTGGAAGCGGCCTGCACCCAACGTCGTCCTGCGACCTTTATCAGGTCATCTGTCCACCGTGTCGGTGGACGATCTACGCTGCGCTTGCCGGTCCGTGGTCTCCATTCCAGAACCTTCCAGCCCCATCGGCCATCTGTTCTGCGTGCTATGTGTAGGTACGTGCCTACTGCCACTTTAACTGGCTAATCTTCAGGGCTATGTCGGTGACTTTCGTTCTTCTACGGATCTCCTCATTTCTGATTCGATCACGTAGAGAAACCCCGATCATAGCCCTTTCCCTAGCTCTTTGTGCGACTTTGAGCTTATATATGAGGCCCATAGTAAGAGACCACGTTTCAGTACCATAAGTCATCACTGGTAACACACATTGGTCGAAGACTCTTGTCTTGAGGCACTGAGGTATTTTAGACGAGAAGACTTCGCGAAATTTCCGGAACGCTGCCCAGCCGAGTTGGATTCGACGATTGACCTCTTTCTCGAATTTGGATCTACCTAGTTTGACTGTCTGTCCCAGGTAGGTGTATTCGTCAACAACTTCGAGAACTGAGTTCCCAACTGAGATTGGGGTAGGCACAACATGGGCATTAGACATAATTTTCGTCTTGTCCATGTTCATCTTAAGGCCTACCCGTTGGGAAACTCGATGGAGGCCTTCGAGCATTGTACTGAGGTCTTTCATGGATTCTGCCATGACTACAATATCGTCGGCAAATCGAAGGTGAGTGATGTACTCGCCGTTAATGTTGATGCCAAGTCCTTGCCATTCCAAGAGCTTGAAGGCGCCTTCCAATGCAGCGGTGAACAGTTTCGGAGTGTACGTATATGTATAATTATATTATACAGGCGGCAACAACGCTTAAGGCCCTTTGATCTGACTCACGCAGAATCTTTTCTTCCCGTTTTGTAGTTATATGTTTCATTAAGATATAAAGATATTTCGTGGTTCGCTTGGCAGGCGTTAGTATTTTAAAATATAAATTAAAATCCCTTCTCTCATCCCTGGCTAGTAGCATCGGCACTACGAGTGGCAAGCTAGCGAGTGTACTCGCTGAACTCGGAGTAAACAAAGCGAATGCAATCAGAAAAGCGACTGGCCACTCGAGTCGAGCCGAAGGCGATTCTAAATGAAATTTGCGCGAGACGGCTCGATGCTTTCGAGAACTATTAAAATGGAACTCGCTTATTGAAGTGCCTAGTTTGATTTGAGTTTCGTCGTGGAAAAAAATAAGTTTATGTATTATTATATATTCTTACCCATTTCCCATTGACAGCTTTCATAGCGTTGAACAACTGTTTGAGCTCTTTGACTGTGACGCTGTAGCTGGCCAGCACTCCAAGCATTTCTATAAGCAAATCTGTAACAATAACAAAATATGGATTTTAATAATGATATTTGTATGCACATTATGTTATCAAGTGCAAATAGAGCTTCAGAAAAACAGATGGGTGTGCGCTTCCGTGTTTCGTTAAAAGCCGTCGGTTCCGGTTGTTTGTCTTAGGACATCAGTCGTAAGGCTATGTCGAAGGTCTTCGCGTGGTCTGAAAACTCCAACATGGGTTGGCCACTAGCCTATCCACAAAGTCGCACCAGGCTCGCGTGATGGATTTAGGCCAACTCCTCTCATTTAGAAGTAGGCTCAAGTCCCAGCAGTGGGAACATAATGGGCTGATTATAGATACGATATTTATTAGTTTTAAACATGAAATGTCGCGTACAAAAAGCTTGCGTGCTCATTTTGCGACGACTAACGTGCGATTTCAAGCGGATATTCGAAGGGGTTAATAAATGTCATCATCGTATTGAATTGATATAATATATAAATCAAAATCCACTGCTGGACATAGCCTCTCCTAACTAACCACAGAGAACTCAGTCAGGTTCCTCAGGTTTCTCTATCCACTTATTTAAAGTAGCCTCCCGAGGGTCGGTTATAGTAACAGAACGGAACGTCCTGCACTGTACCACGATTACAACAGTATTTTTTTAATAATTGAACATCATCTAACCTCCTAATATATAAAATTCTCGTGTCACAGTGTGTGTAACAAAACTCCTCCGAACGGCTGGACTGATTCTTATGAAATTTAGTGTTCAGTAGATCTGAGAATATCGTATCATCATCCATCACCACGCGGGTGAAACTGTGGAGCGCAACTAGTACAATATAGAACGTATATAAGGAATTTTAACACAAACTAAATGCTCTAACGCCCTACAACTGCGTTCGAAAATATACAGCCGTGCGATTCTCTAAGAGCAAACATCGTTGCATCTTTAACAATATCCGTGAAACAAATGACGAGATGACAAGAAACGTTGGAAAAACAACCTTATGTACAAGGGCGATATCTCAAAGTATTTGACATCGGTGAGCTCGTCGACGAGCGCATCGACGAATCATTAGAGAATCGCACGACAGAGCCAGTATCGAGAAGAACTGGCAAGTAGCACTGTGCCATTATTTTAAAACAGCTATGTTACAAAGTGCTGTTTCTTATTTTTATTAACGCCTGGTATACCAGGGTTCTCTCATCTCAATCAGTAGCAAGGTAATATGATATTAACGTTCCACACATGCACAAAAGTATTTAATATCATTAAATATCCGTAACTAATGATTATTCCTTGAGGACATAACTACGTGTATGGGTTGATATAATATACTCCTCAATCAACTGGCCAAACACTAATTATACCACACTTAGGCCAATAAATTAACGGTGTACTTCATTAGTAATCGTCGATAATTAAGCCCGACTGTACGGACTACATATATTATGCAAATTTAATTTGAGATACTAATGTTTGCGGGGAAATGTGAATAGCGCCCTCTGTTATCCAATTTGCATGATAGGGACAGGACGTTGCGTTTGACGTCAGTCCCAATGTTCTGACACACATCGACAACACATAAGATGTATGTAGTAGTTTGTTATGAATAGGCCTAAATTACATTTAATAATATCAAACCAATTTTTTTTTGTCAGCATACAATATCAATTACATGACCAGTTCTCAAAGCATTGATAAGGCGCTGTATTCCTTTTAATCTCTTATTAATATAAGTATATTAGTAATTTAAAAATACGTTATAATATGGAACCCGTCCGTGTCATTTAAATGCCAGTAATGAAAAATGATGTAATCATTGTATCTACTAACGTAAAATTGGAATAACAAACTTTAACACGAGTTTATATTTACAAACTAACACAATACAAAAAAAATATAAATATACTCATACTGTTGCACTTTTCTAAATGTTGTAAAACACATTTTTCCCAATACGATAAATCATTAATCAGAGCAAATCCAAGAAGTGAATTTCACCAAAAAAATTCTATATTTTTTGTTTTCTAATGGAACGCATATTCATAGCGCGCCATTTTCATAGCATTGGAAAGTTTTGTTTTCAAAGTTTACTTATCTGTGACAGCGCCCACATTATATTATGCGCGGTCGTGTGCTGCGCCGTTCATAAATATGTTATAATGTACTGAATATCGTCGCATTTTTTATCTTACTTAATAATACTGATAATGAGAGTAGATAGTAGTACATTATGCAACAATTGCGCGAAGTTGTTTATTCCAAACGAGACGGGGTTTAGGCCTGAGATCGAAGATCGAAGGACTAAATGGAGTAGAGTTTGTAATAAACAACGCGCACGAGTTTCATACGACATTTTCCAACACACTTACTTGCTTGAAAAAACTTCAGTTCATAGTATTTTTTATTTATTAAAAAAATTATTGAAAGTTTAAATTATAGGTTAACGCTTTGCTATCAAAAATATCATTATTTTGCTCTGACTTGAGTAATTGAACACTGACTGACTTAAATAAATGTTGGAGATTTCGGATTGTTCTCGTAGGGAGTAGGAAAAAGTGTTTCATCATTATTATAAGTAGAAGATATTACATCGGTCTTGACATCGAAGGACGTTGCAAGAAGCGGTTCTGGACATATTTTTTTGGTTTTGGTTCTAAATTGATATCCTGGGTTATCCTGGCGCTTATGTTGGCTTTGTTTTGTATAGAGTCTTCTACATACGATTCTGCCACTGCATTGGAGCGCCATCCACCATGGCGCTTTAATGTAAGCAAATCAGCTCCTGAATCAGCCAATAATGTGGCTGACGTTCGCCTAAAGTATGTCCTGCATATGATTCCGCATCTGGTAAACCTAGAAACTTTGCGATTTCTTTCGGCATGGCGCCAAATATATTTATTCCAATGCATTGACTTGTACATTTACCTTTTTGAAAGTTTTGAAAAAATCTGTCACTCTTTTCTGTCTCATTTTCACACTGGTGCGGGAATGAAAACTAAAAAGCACGCGTTCGAAATTCGCTGCATTTTGATTCTAATTACCGTTCAATGAGAGTCCCTTTTCTAGTAGGTGTGTTGAAAATGCACAGATTATGTAACAGTTTCTTGAACTAAAAGCTAAAATATCACTGATGTAGAACGCTAATGAATAATAATAAGCCTCTCTACGCTATTATATTTATTATAACTTCTGCCATATTCCAATAAATAAGTTTTTCTTGGAACTCAATTAAGGGGTAGGCTTACTGAGGCTTAAGGGCCGGCCGACCGTTCTACTTATTTAGATTAAGTCTTCGATACTGCTGAATACTATATAAGTATAAGGTCGGAATAGTTTCTAAATTATTAATTGATTTCGGTATTTTCGTGCTGATAGGATGTTATTAGTTTTCTGACATTAGTTTGACCTAATCAATGACGATGCGACCGAAGACGTTTTACTAGCTTTGTGTGTTGTCGCTTGGTCAGCTTCAGGTAAGTGATTTGGGTCTCATGCTTACCAAAAAGCATGTGTATCATAGATATAAATAATTAATAGAGTACTGTACATACACACCTTTACTAAGAAACGTTGTATACTTTATACTAGGCGTAACTTTCTTTGTCTTGCTCTCACGCGTGACTATTACTGTAATAGACAGCAGTTGAATCTGCTGTCTATTACAAGTCCTATGTACGTATGTTCTTTTACAATTTCTATAGGAGTACAATCACAAGGACGGCCACTAGTTAAGTGTAGACACGCGTGTTTATGTGCACGGATGACAGGTTGGTATGTTGTGGTGTTATGTGATGAATGTATGTGCATTACCTTCGTTTTGTCAGCGTTTATTACCAAACCCGCATCGTGCGACCATTTACACAGTGTGTCAAAATGGGTTTGTATATTACGCTCGGCGACGGCGAGTTCCCTGTCGGCGACAACCAGACAAGTGTCGTCTGCGAACTGGTATACAGAGCCCTCCCCCGCCATAGTGTTTACGTATTAGTCATAAGGTAGTACTAATTAGTAGTAAGGCCGATAGAAATTAAATTAAATCTGTATTGAAAGGTTTTACTAGGTATATAGTTTGTGCCTTTTATATACATTTTCACTCTGAAATTTGACACTATGTAGGTTTCATTTTCTTTCTAATTCTAGGTAACTAGTGCGATAAATCGCCTATTTCATACTTAAACCGCTATTAAAAACAAATACTTTATTTCTCTTTTTTTGTTTAATAATAATTTTAAAACTTTATTTCTTTTCTTGTACATGCATCACGAATAATCACGATAGTTCACTACAGCCTATGATTTCTGATCATTACTTGGATTGCAGCAAATAAAAATCAACTGATAATATTGCTCTGATCACATTTTACGCCTGACCAGTTCAAAAAGGTTTTGCTTTGCACATGTGCATTGCAAGCTAACTCCGCCTTTTATTGTAATGCCCAATGACAGGCATAAAAAGCATTTCCATTATTGATGGTTTTGTCAGGAATAGGATTATTGTATTTTGTTACAATAAACATTGCAGTTCTTTTAAACTTGTAAATATAACTTTTTTCTTGTATTCCTTATATGCCTACCTCCTTAGTTTTATATTATAGGTAATCTTAAATCAGTTTATTGTATTTTAATATACTAAAATAATAGGCACACCTTTAAAGCATGTTGGTTACTTCTTTTCCAAAGATTACCACATAAAAACTATGTGAAAAGAACTTTGTATACTTAAAATGGTTACAATGCGAATGGTCATTATACGCAAAATTCATCTTTAAGATGGTAAGGCTCAAGTCATCACTGATGGTACAAGCATACATCCGACCAGAGCAAACCAACGCAGTTTTCCCTGTTTAATCAATTTTGCCTCTCCATTGCTGACCTCCATAATTTATCATTTTGTCGGTAAAATGAAAAAAGCGTCGTTCAAAACGTGTGATCAAAATCAAAATCATGTAAATTATTCCGCTCAAAGTACCAGGAGTATATAAATATGGAAGCGTTCGCTTTCCGCAGTGGAGTCGAGGGCGAAGCCGCACATAACTGTACAGTGTAAGGGGGAAAATATGGAACGCAAATTAATTTAACTAAATTACACTGCAATGGGATACCATTTTTTTTCTTCTTGTGCAGTTTAGTGACCAGCCCTTGCTTTTAAATAGCTATAAAAATTTCTGAATTGATCTAGTGGCGTTTGGCGCGTAATAACACATCTGAAGCGAACACTTTGCATATGTTTTGAAGCACAGAAATTCAGATTTAAAGCTCAATCAACCTATCGAGAAGACTATGAATAATTAAATTCAGAGCCACATTCAACAGCATTTATTAAAGCAATTGCAATTTTTCATTGTACTTTGAAGTGTATTGCTCCTTCGATACCGTCGTCAATTATGGATTACTATTATATACTAGCGACTGACCGCGACTTCCATAGAGCTCTAGACAGATGCCAATCCGTGCGCTAAGTTCAAAACCTGGTGTCGCAAGCAGCGGCCGTATTCAACGTATTCTGTTAGCTTCAAAAAGTTCAAATTTCAAATTAATTCAACACTGCGGTATACATTAAAACTTAACGTTTGAATATTCGTACAAGAAGTACAGAGCAAGTATTGTAAACTGTTTACATGCAATATCGCGACCGGCGCTCAGTCACATAATAGTCGCGATTCGCCGCGAGCAATGTATTCTGTTTTTGGGCACGACCGGCACCGGCCTCGCCGGTATTCATATCTCCCTTGTTTCTGTGATCTGTGGCGACTTCGTTCGCGTAGTAGGCTCGGTCATCAACCTCGCCATAACCTCCCATCTTTTCTTGGTTTTTCTTTCATACGAACCTTCTCATGACAATAATTACTACTGTGGGGTTGACGATATTCCCCCTGCTCTAATAAAAAGTTGTATCGTAGAATTAACACCACCATTGACTAAACTAATAAACCAGTCGATGGAAGAAGAGTGTTTCCCCGACAAACTTAAAATAGCTAAAATAAAACCAATTTTAAAAAAATCTGGAATAGCCTCTGATGTAAGTTATTACAGACCAATCGCTTTGTTACCTACATTCTCAAAAATATTCGAACGCGTTATGTCAAATCGCATTAATTCTTTCCTTGAAAAATATAAACTTTTAAACAGAAATCAGTATGGTTTCAGAGAACATAGTTCTACCAGCCTAGCAATATACAATTATATAAAGCAAATTTTAGAACATATTAAAGATAAACATTACTCTATTGGAATAATGCTAGACATGACAAAGGCATATGACAAAGTTTCGCATAATATCCTTCTAAAAAAATTAAACGAAATAGGTATACGAGGAAAACCCCAAAACTGGTTAAAATCTTACTTACTTAATAGAAAACAGCTGGTACAAATTGATAACAATAAATACAGTCAAAAAGCAACGACGATACAAAACATTCAATCAAAAATACTCACCCTAAACTCATCAATCCCGCAAGGGAGTGTATTGGGGTGCGTCCTGTTTTTAATTTACATAAACGACCTACCGAAACTAATAGACTCACCATGTATATTATTTGCTGATGACATCTCACTACTCTTCAAATGCTCATCAGACGCTAGTGCTATAAATTCAATAAAATACACTTTCTCGGGTATTAAAACATGGATAGAATCTCATAATCTCGAGATAAATATCAGCAAAACAAAAATTATACAATTCCATCCTTACCAGAAAACCCCTTTAAATCTCAAGAGTTTATCAAATACCCTCAACACTGACGAAGTAAATAAATTCAATCTATTAGGTATTACCATTGATTCACACCTCAACTGGAAGAGCCACATTGAGAAAATCAAGGCGAAATTGTCTAAGTTTATATACGCTTTAACAATCTTAAAAGCTAGCACCAATTTAAAAACTGCAATAAGTGCGTACTATGCATACGCCTTTGCCTGGCTATCGTATGGAATAGTTGTATGGGGTAATTGTACTGACGCCAATGACCTGTTTGTATTGCAAAAAAAATGCCTTCGCATATTAGTAAACATCCGTCAACGAGATAGCTGTAAACCTCACTTTATCCGTCACAATATTTTAACAGTTCCTTGTATTTATATTCTGGAAGCATCTATATTCGTAAGAAAGTACCAGTATCTGTTTACCTATAATACAAATCCTCGGCGGGAAAATCAACTCCTAGCACCAGAATCAAAATTAGAAATAGTAAAAAGAGGGCCTCACTGTCGAACAATAAAAATATATAATAAATTGCCACTTGATCTAAGAAACGAAACAAATCAAAAAAAGTTTAAGCTAAAACTCAGAGATATATTAACAAAGAAATGTTATTACACCGTTGACGAATTTTTGGAAGATAAAAACGTTTTACACTCACAATGATTATCTATATTATCTTTATTTCTGTTTTATCTCATTTTTTATTAGATCCTAGATATGGGTATACAATTAATTTTTCACGCTTAATTGAATTAGATAATGTAAGTACCTCATAAAATTTGAATTTACAATATTTTTACACTTATTTGAATTTGATGACATAATATTTATAATTGTGACATTTAATTTTAATTTTATTTTGATTTTTGTATAAACATAATGAATGAATAATACATAGTGGAATAAAAATATATTCAATAATGTAGCTGTACTTATAGACTTTAGGTGATGATTGATTGATACACCCATTTGATAATTGTGACAGTTAATTTTATATTTTATATAAACATAATTAATTAATAATGTATAGTGGAATAAATAAATAATATAATGAATAATGTAGCTATGTAGACTTTATAAGAATAATTTTATGAACTAGGTACATTCTGTTTGCTACACCCTAACAGGGTATGTATTTGTGCTATAATGTATAAGTGCATGATGCAATGAATGAATAAATAAATAAATTAAAAAAATAATTAGGGAGATTGTTCCATCCGTTCTTTAAGTTATAGCATGACTGGAGAAATAAGGGTTCATTTTTATATAATTATATAGATAGATGAATACATTATTGAAACTTTGTCATTATTTTACCAGTAACTGCTCACTGTTCTCCGTATTATACACAGCTCCCTGGTGTTCCTTCACGCTTGTTTGCATTGTTTTGTTCAAAGCGAGATGATAAGATTGTATTTTATCCAAACTTTTGAAATGTGTTTGAATATTCATAGACGATTTATTTTGTTTCATTTTGCTTTTTGTTTACGTTTCTCCAATGCAAAATAATGCTGTTAAATCAGTGTAAGGTGTACCTGTATTTAAGTATGATTTTAATATTTTTCAAGTTTTGAAATTTTATGTAACAACTTTTTTAGTTTTCGATCGCATTACTAATGCAAGTCTGGTTAATGTACCAGGCTTGCATCAACTTAGAGCGGAAAACGAGATTACGCGCGAATACATTAAATGCGGACTGCAGAAGTGGAAGGAGCGTTATTAGATTGTTTAATTATCGCGCAGAAAATCCGCTAGCATTAAATGCTGGAATATTTAATAAGCTTGGACAGAGAAAACTGTTAATAGGAAATATTTTATATTATAATATATTTGACTTTTACATTGTTGTTTTCAATGTTAAAAGTTTTAGATCCACTTTCACGACGCCTGTTTACATATTCACTACAGCTGTATATATGTGTAACTATAGATATAGTTTATAGTATAAATGCCAGATATTTAGCAAGTAAGTAGCATTTGTTCACAACTGACGGACTGCATTACGCCCGTAACCCTGCGACTCTAGTTATTAAGTCTCATGTGCCTGTAATTTCGCAGGCACCCACAACCTTCAATACCCGTAAAAACAGTAATGCGAACCTAATCGCTTCACAGTAGATAGGTATGGCTAGGTATATAGAGCTGTTAAGCTATAAGTGACTACATCTGCAACATGGACAGGCGTGGATTTAAATCCTTGCAAAACTCGTGTCCATAGCAGGTGTCTCCGAACAGATACGACTTAGACTTAGACTTAAAAAGCCTATTCCTTCCTCAATGGCCGGCAACGCATCCTCGAGACCTCTGGTATTGCGGATGTCCGGATGGAGCCGCTTGCTCGTTTGCCAACCTATCGCATAAAAAAAATACTCGGCTAGTGTCAGCAGATGAATATTTAAGACCTTAATTTGGTCAGTTTGTACCAATTACCGATATCAAAATGGTAATACGTATTCAGGGATGTTGGCGTGAACATTCACAAATGAATGTTATTGTGATGCCGACGAGCCAATTCGATTTATTATCGTATTGTACTCGTATGTTATAGTTGGCTACACGTAGCATTATACTGGAAATTATACTCATAATGATATCGCCCTTTCTAACCTGAATCCCAGAAGTTCATTTTTATCGTTTTAATATATTCTCTATGTATGAATCATATTATGTTCTTAACACAACTCCTGCTGCCTAAACGGCTTGCTGTAATTTTATGAATAATGAGGTGTCATTGGGTTTTTCGTAAATCTTAAATTTTAGTGTTTCCAGGAATTTATTTGTGTAGTGGCCCGCGCGTCCCACTAAACAGAAGAACTTAATTTGTTTGTAACCACACGAATAATATAGGATGTGATTTATCAAGAAATCCAAACGATTCTTTTCAGAGTTTCCAATGAAACCAATGATGAAAAACGCATCAGAAGAATCCACCAATGTTTAATAGCTTATAGCTGAAACGTGACTTGACCTTTTATGTAGTAGCTAAAAAGTTACTCTTATTCACCTATGATGCCTGAGTAATCATGAGAAAACGAGTCTGCTTGAGAAAGGATCACGTGTGAAAATTTTGTGACACAACACAAAGGACTGTTTTTATGTTCTTCAGATTTATTACTTGAAGATTAAAGGCGTTCCGCAGGTATAAGAGCAGTTATTTGACTTCCTCCTTCATGTTGTATGCCTGGTATCCATGAGAATATTAAGAAGCTAATATTTTCAAGTTCATTTAATTATACCAAGTAGAATTAACTTTTCATAGAGATTACATTGAAATAAAGAACTACCTAAGCCCTTCCGGTAGCTGGAGCTATCATTACTTTAAAAAAGCAGATGTAAATTCTCTTAACAATTTCTGATATCCTGGTATGCGTGAGAAACCATAGAACACGATTCATAGCTTCCACAATCTACAAGTGTTCCCACGCAAGACAGTCAACGTGGGAGCGCTTGCTCATTGCCCGAATCAAACCATGAATGGGAAGACAAATATCTATATATAAAATCGCATTCTAGTATTACACTTATTTTCAATTAGAGAGTACTTTATATAATTTTATTAATGAAGTTATTTTGTCTTCCCTAAATAATAAATCCAACTTCCCAGACTAATAAAAATTTAACTTAATAAAGTATCGAATATATATAAATATTATTTACAACACATTGTTCAATGTCATCTATATATATATTTGTTTAAATACTATATATGTATTTCATGCGCTCGAACTGGCAATGCCTCTTTTTCTTCCTTTAATAAGTACGTATAAATTTATTATACATGTAGAACGTTTTTTTGTACTCCCAGGAAGTAGTCAACATTCCGATTTGTGAGTAACCAAAGATCTATTATTACTCAAGCAGGACCATCCCTGAACGACTAGGCCAAAGACTGTAATGACCTACAGAACGTAGACTAGTACATATGCACACCTTTCAGTATTACTGCACCTTTTGTGACACGCCGTATATTTACTTATATGTTTTACAGACACGTAGAAAAACTGTACTAAAACTGTCAAGTCTGGTTACTTAACGAAAAGTACGCCAGCCCATGTCGAAGTGTTCAGGCCGCCCAAAGGCCTTCGAACAGTACCCTAACGACGGTTGTCCTAAGACAAACAAACGGGACCGACGCTTTAACGTGCCCTCCGAAGCGCGGAAGCGCTCATTTGATCAATGCCATAGCACACACCCATCCAGCTCCTGTCCGCAGCAAGTGTTGCTTAACTTGTTGATCGGTTAAGATCGCCAAGTCAAACTCCACAGCGCGCGTTTCTGTTTTCACAATCAATTACTAAATCATCGAAAAAAGTATTTGGAGGCGCCGGGTATCGATCCCGGTACCTCTCACATGCTAAGCGAGCGCTCTACC
The DNA here is from genome assembly GCA_917880725.1 of Selenia dentaria. Taxonomy (NCBI): domain Eukaryota; kingdom Metazoa; phylum Arthropoda; class Insecta; order Lepidoptera; family Geometridae; genus Selenia; species Selenia dentaria. The sequence continues at coordinate 1,900,180 of OU862885.1, read as the reverse complement.
ATCTGAGCTACGCCCCCGGTTGTTAGAGTTTTAAAATATAAGGACAATTATTGGTATTAATTGACTTTTTATATAAAAGAGTATTGGAGGCGCCGGGTATCGATCCCGGTACCTCTCACATGCTAAGCGAGCGCTCTACCATCTGAGCTACGCCCCCGGTTGTTAGAGTTTTAAAATATAAGGACAATTATTGGTATTAATTGACTTTTTATATAAAAGAGTATTGGAGGCGCCGGGTATCGATCCCGGTACCTCTCACATGCTAAGCGAGCGCTCTACCATCTGAGCTACGCCCCCAGTTGTTAGAGTATTAAAATATAAAGACAATTATTGGTATTAATTGACTTTTTATATAAAAGAGTATTGGAGGCGCCGGGTATCGATCCCGGTACCTCTCACATGCTAAGCGAGCGCTCTACCATCTGAGCTACGCCCCCAGTTGTTAGAGTTTTAAAATATAAAGACAATTATTGGTATTAATTGACTTTTTATATAAAAGAGTATTGGAGGCGCCGGGTATCGATCCCGGTACCTCTCACATGCTAAGCGAGCGCTCTACCATCTGAGCTACGCCCCCAGTTGTTAGAGTTTTAAAATATAAAGACAATTATTGGTATTAATTGACTTTTTATATAAAAGAGTATTGGAGGCGCCGGGTATCGATCCCGGTACCTCTCACATGCTAAGCGAGCGCTCTACCATCTGAGCTACGCCCCCAGTTGTTAGAGTTTTAAAATATAAAGACAATTATTGGTATTAATTGACTTTTTATATAAAAGAGTATTGGAGGCGCCGGGTATCGATCCCGGTACCTCTCACATGCTAAGCGAGCGCTCTACCATCTGAGCTACGCCCCCCGGTTGTTAGACTTTTAAAATAAAAGGTCAATTATTGGTATTCATTGACTTTTTATATAAAAGAGTATTTGGAGGCGCCGGGTATCGATCCTGGTACCTCTCACATGCTAAGCGAGCGCTCTACCATCTGAGCTACGCCCCCCGGTTGTTAGACTTTTAAAATAAAAGGTCAATTATTGGTATTCATTGACTTTTTATATAAAAGAGTATTTGGAGGCGCCGGGTATCGATCCTGGTACCTCTCACATGCTAAGCGAGCGCTCTACCATCTGAGATACGCCCCCGGTTACTTATTAAGACAAAAATAGACTTAAAGTGCACGTAATAAGTGAGTACATAGGAGGTACGTGACTTTAGTATCAATAATGCAACACGGCGACTGAACCTTTCACTTACGTTACGATACAAGCATTACATACGATAATTTTAGCCAATTATCTTCAATTTAATAAATACATACCTTGCTATACATTGCACCGTTTTGAAGTAGAAACTTCAAAACGGTGCAAATATGGACGCGCTGCATAATAAGTATGCATGTATAGTATACTGTATAGTGTCACTGCTAACAAATGTGCTGACGTTTACGCACTCAAATTGGAACAATCTGTTTTGCGGTATGCATATGGACACACGCGATAACACATAATAACATCAACGACCTCTAGACAAACATGTGTGCTTATCACACAAATATCTAGGTTGTAGTGGCCAGCCCATGTCGAAGTGTTCAGGCCGCCCAAAGGCCTTCGTACAATAGCCTAACGACTGTTGTCCTAATACAAACAACCGGCACAACAACAGCTTAACGTGCCCTTCGAAGTACGGAAGCGCTCAGTTGAACAATGCTACTAGCACACACCCATCCAACTCCTGATCGCAGCAAGCGTTGCTTATCGGTTACGGAGTCAAGCTCCGCTGCAAGCGCTTTTAATTGATAATTGACCTTTTATTACCACAGCGCGCGTTTCTGTTTTCACAATCAACTACTAAATCATCAAAAAGAGTATTGGAGGCGCCGGGTATCGATCCCGGTACCTCTCACATGCTAAGCGAGCGCTCTACCATCTGAGCTACCCCTCGGTTGTTAGAGTTTTAAAATATAAGGACAATTATTGGTATTAATTGACTTTATATAAATAAAACAATATTTGGAGGCGCCGGGTATCGATCCCGGTACCTCTCACATGCTAAGCGAGCGCTCTACCATCTGAGCTACGCCCCCAGTTGTTAGAGTTTTAAAATATAAGGACAATTATTGGTATTAATTGACTTTATATAAATAAAAGAATATTTGGAGGCGCCGGGTATCGATCCCGGTACCTCTCACATGCTAAGCGAGCGCTCTACCATCTGAGCTACGCCCCCGGTTGTTAGAGTTTTAAAATATAAGGACAATTAATGGTATTCATTGACTTTATATAAATAAAAGAGTATTTGGAGGCGCCGGGTATCGATCCCGGTACCTCTCACATGCTAAGCGAGCGCTCTACCATCTGAGCTACGCCCCCGGTTGTTAGAGTTTTAAAATATAAGGACAATTATTGGTATTAATTGACTTTATATAAATAAAAGAATATTTGGAGGCGCCGGGTATCGATCCCGGTACCTCTCACATGCTAAGCGAGCGCTCTACCATCTGAGCTACGCCCCCGGTTGTTATAGTTTTAAAATATAAGGACAATTATTGGTATTAATTGACTTTATATAAATAAAAGAGTATTTGGAGGCGCCGGGTATCGATCCCGGTACCTCTCACATGCTAAGCGAGCGCTCTACCATCTGAGCTACGCCCCCGTTGGCTTTGGTAACGAATATTGGTAAATATCGTATCGCGGCGAGAACATTTCAAAACACCTTCGAGCGTACGTGACATACTCCTTTCACTCGATAAACGATAATGTTTGTTTACCAAAAATGTTGTCAAATACGTAGCGTATGCTATTTACTTATTAATAATATTTACTTATCTACAGCATTGTCTAAATTATACATCATAAACAATATGTAATCATGTAGAACTAAGCCTTTTATCAGATTATCTTCACGTAACTATAAAACGAGGTAATTTTTGTCAAAATGTGTAAATTAATCACAATCTAGTCTTCTAGTGTAGTCCTTTTTGTACTAGTGTTTAGTGATTTATTATAATTAAATTAAATTAATTAATAAATTAATTTAAAGAAAAATGATGGTTGTCTTTGACTTCCCATACACCGCTGTTTATAGTATTCTATAAAAGTAAAACCCAAACATCTAACCAATTTGGTTCATTCAGATCGTAACCTCTAATTCTGTCACTAAAATAATTAGCAGAGGTAATCCTTGATGTCTAATAGATCATGGTTAAAACAGCAGTCTCGAGACGTAACGAAATAAAGTGAAAGGCATGTTATCTTATTCGACAAACACACTTACGTCAAACCTTTCAATAACGCTTACTCTACATTCAACTCAATATATAACGGGGGCGTAGCTCAGATGGTAGAGCGCTCGCTTAGCATGTGAGAGGTACCGGGATCGATACCCGGCGCCTCCAAATAACGTTTTTAGCTATTTTTTTTATAGTCAACGTCAGAGAAAATGACTGTTTATTATCTTACTAGCTGACCCGCCAGCGGTTTCGCTCGCGTGACCTCGCGGGGTACGGTTAATTACACTTTTTAATTTAGCCTATGGGAACTCATTAATTCACCGGGATCAAAAGTATTCTATACGTTGAGCAGAGATATATGCTACCATACAAAATTTCATTTAATTCGTGTCATATTTAGCCCGTACAAAAAGACAGACGAATTTACAAGCAAGCGAACAGAGAAACAAAAAATAAATAAAAAAATCGAAGTTAGTAGATGTCACTCCTTACATCTCCCTGACTCGGTTTCTTTCATAGTACAGAAATTCGACCTCTATAGTTTTATTAAATATTGAGATAGTACTACATAATCATTTAATCATAGAAGATGGGGCGGATCGGATAAGTACTCGTAACATACAAATCGATGTATAAACAGGATAGTTGGGACCCCGCGGTTGGTAGGCAGGATCACTAACCTCTAACGGAGCTGTCAAATATTGTAGTAAACTGATAGCACTCATTCAAAATAGTGACCTAAAACTAAATCACACATACCAGGATTTATCAGATATTATTTATTGAAAGTTTGAGGACAGTTTGCAAGCAAGTGACGACGCACCCCGCTTCGAATAAAAAGGTTTTAATCAAACATAACATACATCTGAAGCGGAATATTTGCTAGCTTATTTATATTCCCAAGCATACCAGGGTCGTATAAACTAAGAAAAGGAAGGGCGACCATCCTGCTTCTTAACATAAAAAAATTGTCCTGAGGCTACTATAGATAGGGATGTTTTATTCTCACAGGCACCAAGGCTTCATAAACTCTTTACAGTCCGACCGCTAAGAGTATGCGTGACTACTTGATGGAGATGTGATATTGTTACTATGAAGTGGCAAATATTAAAAGAAAATAATATAAGTATTGTTTATTTGTATTATAACGAGTAATATCTACGGGGTTTTCTCTTTATATGAGTCATTATAATATAAAAATAATGCGTTTTTTTTGTATTTATTGAATAATCATAAGAGTTAATATAACAAAAGTTAAACAAAACGTTTGTTTGGCTAAAAGCAGAACTTATCAAATTCGTAAAAGACATTAAGCGGGAAAATAAGCGATATAAAACAGATGAGCTGACTCTGGAATACGCGTCGCTTCCAGCTGAACTAGCGGAGGTGTTGGACAGGGCCCTAATAGCTCCAAGTTGCTCCCACTTAAATCCCATCATCTTCCGTAGAAAACTTTTTGACATAAGCTCAATAATTGAATAATTGCTCTTGGTTACTGGAAAAATATTTTTATAGTATTAATAAATATTTAAAGTCTAAATAATTATATGACTTTTAATTAATTTTAATAGTTTGACATAATGTAATTATGACAAACTATTTTAATTTCATAATCAAAATAGTTTTAATAGTGTTGAATTTCATAATTTCGTAATCATAGTCAGCCCATTTTGTTCCCACTGCTGGGACTCGAGCCTTCCTCTCAAAAAGAGGAGTTGGGCCATAATCCACCACGCGGGGCCAGTGCGGCTTGTTCGATAGGTTAGTGGCCAACCCATGTCGAAGTTTTCAGGTCGCCCCAAGGCCTTCGACATAGCCTTGTTTGTCACAACCGGGACCGACGTATTAACGTGCTCTCCACAGCACGGAAGCGCCACTAGCGGTCACCCATGTTATGAATTATCCAGCAAAGATGTATAGTACCCGTATATATTTTATCGGCCCATGGTCGTATATCGCTTGGGGTAATCGCTCGTCAAAGTTCAATTATATGGTGAACATCAAATCGTATTGAATAGTGTTCGAAACGTTCATCAGAATTGACGTTGTGTTTCGTTAGTTGCGCCTCACGGTTCCACCTGACATCTTATATGCGAACATGTTTCCATGATGTGTATAGATATCTCTATAGATACATCAAATTCAGAATCCCTTGACTGGCTTCTTCGGTGTAATAACACGGAATACCGCATATATACATGCATAGTTATCATAAATAAAATTCTTTAATAATAATAAGTGAGAAAAGTTACACCATTTATTTATTTATTTTACTCAAGAAGGCTGAAACGATTGAAATAAAATTTGGTCCTTCGTCATCCATCTCACGGGGAGAATCTAGTATTCTATTAATAACATATATTATTTAATTCGTTCGTCAATAGGCGCATAACTTGATAACGACTGGACTAATTTGGAAACATTTTTGAAATGTTTCATAGTGTCAAACCATCATTTAACATTCAGATTGTTCAATGGAAAGAGAAAAACACAGAATTTCCCGACTTTCTGAGCAGCTGTTTAAATTATCAAACAGCTGCTCAGAAAGTCGGGGAAACTCTGTGTTTTTTCTACGATATATGACTATCGGGTCAGCAGGGACGTTATGCAGTAATTTAACAAATTTCAATGTAATTATTGTGCACCCCATATCACACTAGCTCATTTCACAGTTCCCGTCCCCTTCGTGTCACAGTGACCCAGTTTGCAGCAGGTGAGGCAAAAAATAAAAACAGCAGCGTCATCAATGGAAAGGGGTACCAGGCGTACATACAAAAGAAGGGGATGAATGCCATGCGTTGAATAGGGAAAGGAGAATGATTTTTTTAACACGAATACTATATAACTAGTATGCAGTTAGCTAAACATTTGTTTGATACTAGCGACTGCCCGCGACTTCGTTCGCGTCGTAGGGTCGGTCTTCGGCCTCGCCATAACCTTTCATCTTTTCTTGGTTTTTCTTTCATAAGAACCTTCTCCTGACAATAATCCATCAAGCACATGAGGGGATAATGAACACAACAAAAAAGTATTAGCCAGATAGTTCCATCCGTTCTCAAGTTATAACGTGACCAGGAGAAATAGGGGTTCATTTTTATATAATAGATAGATTATTCGTCATATGTATAATAGGGATTACTGAGAACTTATTGAGAGCCGAATAGTGAAATCTCAGTTATAAAAAAAATCATAATAACGTCATGGCCTTCATTGCATTTTATACTAACCCAATATTTAATGACATAGTTAAAGGATTGTTATTTTAAAGAATTAGTGAGAAAATGCTATTGTAAGTTGCAATGCATGGTCCTATGACGTCGACAGCAAAATCGCCAGATTATCCCTGCTTGTCCAAATAACTTTCTCTTGGGTCTAAGTAGAAATTAGCACATATTAACCTAAACTTAATAATCAAGGGGCCAATTTATGAATTGAAAACCATGGGTATGATTTCAAAACATTAAATACTCGTACCTCGTTTGCGTTGCCTCACCTTTATGGTTCTATATAAAATTATAATTGAAATCCCATCAGTGGTACCAAAAGATCCCACTCCTGGTCTAAATTCACCATATCTATTCCATAATTATGGTATTATTGAGCCCAGAAACAAGAATTCAAGTGTATGGTTCGATGATAAAAACTGGCTAACACCATGCACTAAATACCAAATTAAAAAAAAAAAATTTAGCCTTGCTTACTTCTCTTGTTTTTCTTAACTTCTTAATGTTAATGTTTTTCACAAAATGGGATATAAGTTACACGTTTAATAATAATTTATTTCATGACCAAAACTTATTCTATGAATATTTGTAGCACGACATCTATTGTACATAATTAAAACGTGATGGTTATCAAAGTTAACATTATGCCGCAGAACCCTAAGCTAAGCTGGGAAGCTTGTGTTATAGGGATCTGTACCCCCAACTATAAGGACACTGTACATACGTAGGTGTATTATTATAAGTACTATGTGCTTAAATAAGTAGATACATGGTATGTGGATAGTGGTAGATATAAGTAGATACTGTAGATACATGGCCGGCTATACTCCGGAGTGGTCCGGAGTATGGCTCTTTACGGGGCACCGGTCTGGGTGGACGCTCTCAGTCGTGACAATAAGACTCTGCTGCGTCGTCCGCAGCGGGTCATCGCGACGAGAGCGATACGCGGGTACCGGACGGTGTCCTGGACGGCAGCGTGCGTGCTGGCCGGTGATCCCCCCTGGGAGCTCCAAGCGGAGATCCTCGCCGAAGTGTATCACTTCGTGGCGGCGAGGAGATCCCGTGGAGACGCTCCAGCGTGGGAGGAGGTCACACGTATGCGGTGGCAGGCGCGAGACGCCTTGTTGCGGCGGTGGACGGAGGACCTGGCTCCACCAGTCCCTGGGCAGTGGACGGTGGAGGCCATCCGCCCAGTCCTCCAGAGGTGGGTGAGGCGGCGATACGGCTCGCTGACCTTCCGATTGGTGCAGGTGCTTTCCGGACACGGATGTTTCGGAAAGTACGTGCACCAAATCGCGAGACGGGAGGCGACCCCAGCCTGCCACGAGTGTGGGGCGCCGGAAGATACAGCGCAACACACGCTGGAAGTGTGTGCTGCATGGGGCCCGCAGCGGCACACGCTTTCAGCGGAAATAGGCGGAGATCTCTCCCTGCCGAGCGTGGTAATTTCCATGCTCGGCAGCGAGAGATCGTGGCAGGCGGTGACCACCTTCTGCGAAGCGGTGATGGCGCAGAAGGAGGCTGCGGAGCGGATCAGGGAGAACGATGTCCGAGCTGATCCACTCCGGCGCAGACGACCGGGAGAACGGAGGAGACGGTTCGCACGTCTCCTCCCTCCCCCGTAGTGGGGTCACTGGCGAATAGTCGGGGGACTCTTCGTCGGCTTGCACGGCTCTACACGTCTAGGGGGTGACCATGGTGAGCAAGGTCATCCCTTCACAGGCGCTGAGGCCCGGTTAAGATCAATCCGGGCCTACCGCTGGGGTGAGATGGTGATTGCCAGCGCGACCCTGTCTCGCCCCACCTTGGCGGAGGACTGCTCACGGGGGGGTTTTAGTGGGTCTGAGCCCCACACGCCCCCTTCCGTCACCCCCGTGGCGGAACGGAAGTGCACAGCATTTCCCCCCTCAAAAAAAAAAAAAAAAAAAAAAAAAGATTCATGGCAGTGGTTGTAACATTTGTGCTTTGGTTATTGCCAAATCTCGTTAATTTTATGCGAGTTATGTATCTAATAGGTGTATGTTGTGTATGCGTGTGTGTGTGTATGCGTGTGTGAGTGTGTGTGTGTATGCGTGTGTGAGAGTGTTTGTCGTTTACGGATAGATGACTATAGGAAAGGTTGGGTATTTATTTCATAACAATTAACAAAGTTTAGTTAATATTCAGTTTATTCGTGCTTCATTCGATTTGTAAACTATGTTTGTTTGTAACGCAGCTAATTAATACACTACCAAAAATTACGTTACTGGTAGCAAGTATGCTGGTAATGTGATAGCAAACTCACGCCACTAAAATTAGTTGTGTTATCTCGAAAGGGTTAGAAATCTTCCCGACAATACCAGGGTGTCATATATACGAGTAGACAGATAGTAGCAGAAATTTTTACGTATAAAAGTTCCCACGTGGCGTGGGTGCACGATTTCACATGCTAACCAAGGTATCATAAGTTGCGTGGGAATATTATGGTTCAGATTACATAATTTGTTCCCGTAGGAGATTATTCCTTCTCATGAATACTAGGGCACCATATACACACCAGAGATCTTTCATTGTATTTCTGAGCTCTAGAAGTTTACACGTAGGTGTTTATTTTCACATCGTAACTAGGGTACCATTGGTTGGGAGGAGGTTGAACTTCAGTCTGCTGTAACGTCTTGGCAACCGTTAAAATATTTTATGGGAACAATATTTTTAGTTCGTTTCAATGTTATTCAGCGTGTATTATTCAAGTACATTACTAATTATTAATAACCGTCTTTAAAAGTATATTAAAACACAAAGGATGAGGAGTTATGTAGAGAAAGGTTGAGCATGTCTCCATATGAGACCAAGTAGACAAGAAGCTCAACAGCTCGCAATACAACACAGTGTGCCTACAAAATGGATCGTTTATCAATTACAGCTACTTATTTGTCAATTTTTGTAAAGAGATAAACGACAAAAAGTAACGTGTAGCAAGTAAAAGGATCATTTTCTAGATATAGAAACTGGTAAAAATTTTGCACATCATTCTTATGAAAGTCAAAGTCAAAATCATTTATTCAATTTAGGCATCAAAGGCGCACTTATGAACGTCAATTTTTCATTATAATGTACTTTAAAAACTACCGCCGCGGTCCAAAATATATAGAGACTACCGAGAAAAAGCGGCAAGAAATTCGGGGCCATTCTTTTTATATACATGTTTTTACTTAGGTACTACAAATATTAGTTCCAGTGTGTGTTGCCTTACAAAAGAGAACATAATAATTGTATCAGTAGGGCAAGACACGCTACACTTTGACATCTTAGTACACGAGTAGATAGATCCTGGAGTGATCAGTCCCAAGCTGTTTTATCCTCCAAGTAATCCGAAATTTTGTTATAACCTTTTTGACAGAGTTTAGTTTTAATAGTAATTTTAAAGTTATTAATAGGCAAATCTCGGATAACATTGGGAACTTTATTATAGAATCGTAAACATTGCTATCATGCTTTAAAAAGTTCCCTTTATAACAATTTAATACGTACCGTTAAAAAGCGTTGTGACACATCCTCGTTCAAACAACATAGGTAGTGTAAAAATAACTTCGTGATCGCAGTAGCTGCGTGACAGTTCCCACACTATTATAATCTACCTCCTAGTAGCTTCTGATGCCTTGTTCAATATGGGAACTTGTAGAATACAACCGTCTGGTAGTTCCCACGTCATTGGATAACTAAAAAAACAACTATAAGTAACTAAACTACCTGCACTGCGCAGGAACACCTTTGAACAAGGGAAGACCTTTTTTACATGAATAATATAATATCGATTTATATTGAAGATATTTCTGAGAAATAATGTATGTAAATAGTAATAGCACGACGCCATTGAAGAGGTCCCTGAGGAAGACTGATCCAAATGCCTTTTCAATGGTTCCTGCTAATGCAAAAGTGTATAAATTGGGAGAGCATATATTTTGAAAAACAAAGAATTATTTTAAGTCTAATCTTGTTAGTAAAAATCCAGAAACTTTCAGTATGACGTAAGTACACTCAGCGCTACACTTAAAATTGAAATGAAAAAGTAATTTTTAATTCTATTTAATTGTTAAGGCTTTGGATACATATGCTAAGCCAATTTAAAACAGAAACCATATAATGTTACCACGAAATTCGGCAAAAGTTACGTCTAGGTCTCTATCAATACCTTAATCGATGGGTATTATTAATGACCCAGTCAAACTTCCCACATTAAATATACGACAAACTGAACCTCTTTGAACAATTTTATATAAAAATCAATAATTATTTATTCCGTTGTCTTTACTTCTATACTAACATTATAAAGAGGAAAGATTTGTATATAAATATGTTTGTAACGAATTGGCTCAAAAAGTACTGGACCGATTTCAAAAATTCTTTCACCATTGGAAAGCTACATTCACCCTGAGTAACATAGGTTATATAAGATTCATCATCATCATCATCATCATCCAAACCGCGGAGAGTAGCTTGTATTTACATAAAAACAGACTTTAATGCACTAGCTAGAGCATAAAGAGCCGTTTTAGTCCAATAACTTAAGGTACAAACAAGAACTTTACGAGCACGAGAACTGAAAATATTTGTTTAACCTCATATAGTTTTCTGTTAAGTTTTTAGTGTGTCTGAGAACAGTAAAAATAAACAAGGAAAAGAGCATCTCTTGTGAGGGTCTCTTAACAATTTATTGCGGTAGTGCCACGCTGTGACCGGGGAAGTACCACATTTCCATATAACACCGACTTTAAGTAATGTAACTTGCTATTGCGTTTCAGTCGGTCTGTGGGAGGTTCCGGAGCCCCCTAAAAAAACTAAACTACTCGTACTAACTACCGACTATATAGTATAACTAAAGATTCCACGTGGCGTGGGTGCACAATTTCACTTATAAACCAATGTATCATGAATTACGTGGGAATATAATTTTCCGAATTATTTTTACTATACTTTTATAGTGACAATTGTCTTTTCATAATTAGAGTGAAACAGTAAACAAATATTACTTTTAAGCGAACGGAATAAGAATAGGTGTACTACAGCTAAGTATAGAAAATCAAGTTAAACATGAAAACGCTAGACAAAACCTGTAGGACATTATAAAAATAAATCTGTTTACTTTTTTTTTTTTTGCGACATTTACTTCTTTCTTTAAACTTATTTAGTAGTCTAATTATTTATATAGTGTAATTATTTAGTGTCATACTTTACAAATTCCCAAGATAACCAAGCCAACATAATAATTGAAGAGGTTGCAGGATCCAAAAAACTGAACGAAGATAAAAAAACAGGAATGAGGGGACGGTTTACATTGGAGCAAAGAATGCACGAGACACGTTGAAAAAAAAAGCCTTTAAGAGGCATTTCACATTTTAATGCGCGTAATCGTAGATTTTAAGCGCTTAATTTACTATCATAGGAAAGATCCACAAATAGTTGCATAATTGAAATAAATAGAATAATCTGTCCTCTTTTCAGTTAATGAACCACATTTACAAGCATAACTTTAATTATTTTGTAGTGACCAATCTCCCGCACCTCGTTTTACGAATTAAATGGAATATAGCAAACTTCAGAGTTCTATCTCTTGTATAAAAACTCATCAAATTAACTAAACAAAAAAATCTATTCATCAGGAATATAATCTTGTTGACACACAGTGTACTAGAATATCGATAATTGATCATCATTATAGAAAAAAAAATAAAGATCTTTCGCCAATTTCCACGAATTATATCAGCAGTTTAACACGATGTATTGCGTTAAATAAAGTGTAATTCCAAACTGATATTATATCAAAAGAAAGTACATTCTTCAATTAATCTGATCTCAGTTAAAATATGATATTAACTCTGCTTTGTTAGACACGAAAAAATATTTAACATAAGTCTAAATGATTATAAATTGAATCGACAAGAAATTGATTGTTTACTCATTCCAAAGCCACAGTTTTTAAAATGAGTGCAAGTATCAAAGTATGTTACTCACAGTCACGCTATTCCGTCGTCACTTCTTTCGCCTGTGTAAGCGATGCGCTGGCATTTACCTAAACTTCAGTAGAGTGATTTTGTGAAATGGCTCTTAACGTCAGTAAAGGTTTTTTCAATGTTTAGTAGATTAAGAGATGTATAGTAGTGCATAAATCAAGCCATTTTGTCCGTGACGTTTAGGAACCCGAGCCAAAGGTGAGTTCTGATATTTAAGTCAATGATAAAATGGGTTTTATGCACGAGTTTTATAATCAGCTTTTCACTTTAAATGAGAGAAAATGTAACAGTAATAAGTAAGTTATTTTTAATTATTAAGGCTTTGCATACATGTTGTTATGCCAATATAAATCAGAAGCTACAGCTGCATCCTCGAAATTCGGCAAAAGTTGAGTCAGGGTCTAACCCTTTACCATCGTCGTAAATTTACGTGCGTTTCATTCTTAAATTGTTTTAATTATCACGGTATAGGCGGGGTTAATATCCTAATCCATGGAAATTGTTAAAGACCCAGTCAAACTTCCTACATGAACTATACTACAAACGAAACCTTTTTGATCCCGCATTTCAAAAAAAACAATAATTTTTATTTCGCTGTAGTTACTTATAAAGCAGACTTTTGTGCCCTAGAGCAGGGTTTCTCAAACTTTCAGCTTCACGAACCCCTGATAAAGTTTCCAGGTGACTCTTCCTCCCCCCCAACGAATATATTAAAATTGACTGTTGAAGAAAATAAGGTTTTTATTTCAATAAAAGGTAACAAATAAAGTGCCAAAAGAAACATCTTTTTAATGTTCACGTTGAGCTTATTTCTTGTCGTAACGTGCCTGCCAGTCATCAAGCCACCGTTACGTACCTAAATCTTGTCGCGAATCCCCTGCCGTCAAATGGCGAATCCATAGATAGGGGTTCGCGTACATCACTTTGAGAAACCCTGCCCTAGAGCATAAATTGTTTTAGTCTGCTTACATAGAGCATAGACAAGAACTTTACGAGCTTGAGAAGTGAAAATATGTGTTTCACCTGATCAATTATTATACAATTTTGTAATGTGATTCTCTAAAGTTCTCAAAAGCATACCATATCTACAAAGCTCAAACAGGTTGCTGTTATTTCCGAAACATAAAGATATGAATATAATGATCTTTAACAATACTTGCCCCGCCCTTGCTCCAACGAAAGAATACGTATTGCCAGGTATATATTTTTTTATCTCACAAGACTATTGTAATCTCCATGGGAGCTCCTAGAGTTTTCTGATCGCTTGGTGGTCCTGGGAAACGTAAAAATCAATTCAGGATTTACGTGTTACTATTGAACCCAGAACATGCATTCAAAGTATATGGGCTCGAGGATAAAAATGGCTGGCACTAATATTAGAAGTGTCATGCAAGTTTCTTTAGCGCAAATAGCTCGTGATATTATATTATCCCGAAAGGGTTAGAAATCTTCCAGACAGTACCAGGGTGACATATATACGAGTAGACAGATAGTAGCAGAAACATTTATGTATGGAAGTTGGCGTGGGTGGACGATTCCACATGATAACCAAAGTATCATGAGTTGAGTGGGAATATAATGTTCAGATTTTTCACATAAATACGTAATTGTTCCCGAAGAAGATTATTACTTCTCACGAATACTAGGGCACCATATACACACCAGAGAACTTTCTTTGTGCCGCTAAGCTCTAAAAGTTTACACGTAGGTGTTTATTTTCACATCGTAACTAGGGTACCATAGGTTGGGAGGAGGTTTAACTTTAGTCTGCTGTAACTTCTTGGCATCCGTTAAATATTTTATGGGAACATTACTCTTAGTTCGTTTCAAATTTGTATGTATTATTCATGCAAGAGTATTATTCGAGTATTCATTATTCATTAAAACACAAAGGATGAGGATATTAGATATATAGGCATATAAATATTATGTTAGAGGTTACAAGATGAAACAAATAAGCGCAGATTAAAAACAGGGATGAGGGGACTTTTCATTGGTGCAAGGAATGTACATTGCCGTCCAATCCGGTGACGCTGTAAATACAGGTACAGGCAAAGAGCATTTACGCCCGTAGAAAAAAAAAATGTTGCCGCTGGAAGATTATTTTTCTGTTTTAGACTTTCTTCTGACCTGCAATAGTTTTTTGTTTTTCCTTTCTGCGATGTTGTGTATAGTTGTATAGTTTGAATAAATATAAATTATACAATGCTCTCAAGTAACTCTATGTAAGTACATGTTCGGGTTCGCTTAATGTATACGATGTCCATCAGCTCAAAAGGTTTTTGTCATCCTCGAAAAACATAGATACACATACCCATACTTATAATGTTATTAAACAATACTTGATACGCTCTTTTTTTTTCAAAGCATGAATGCGTACTTTAGGAAGAGGATTTTTTGTCGATATGACTATATAGTAGTCTTCTTGCGAGCTCCTAGAGCTTTCTGATAGCTTGGTGATCCTGAGAAATGTAAGAAATGTTAAATTAGAAATAACAAATCTTCAATCAAAGAAATGCAATAAGACGAACCAAGTGAACGAACGTATATATTTTACGCATTTTAATAATTTAATTTTGCGCTTTTTTTTTTTAATTTATCGCTCCTTTTCATAAACATTACTCAGGAACTTGACAGCTTAAAACAGTGGCTATGATCACGAAAACGTATGATAAATATAAACTTACAATGTTACTTACAATTAAAACGGCCAAGAAATCAACGTTGGTGCCGCCCCTGGTACTAAATAGTTATATTATATGCAGGTTCTAATTAATTAATTATCACTCATAATCGTATGTACAAAATAAAAGTTCAGTGGAAAACAAGTAATTATATACACTTTATTTGTTACATAATTTTGTGGTATTCATATTTTGTCCCATAGATGCTTTAACTTTAAGCAATTTGCCATTTATACATTATTTTGGTTTCATTTTCCACTGCAATAGGTAGCTATTTAGAATAATGGAAGTAGTTAGGAGATATTGAGTTTTTGTTCCAAAGTTCTTGAAACCTCTTACAATCCTCTAGTGCGTGACGTGAATTTATATATTTTTATTATGATATTAACGCTCATCTATTCTCAAATTATTCTCAGTGTAATTTCTCAAGAACACCAAGGAATCAGAAACTTTCGGGAGACTTATAACCACAAACCAGTATTTGATACAAAACCATTTCGAATGTTAGCAGTTAGCCCTGCCCTTGCTCCAATGAATGAATACATTTATCAATGAATACATTACACAATAAGTACACAAGGTATTTTTTTCCAAGATAGGTAGTTATTCATCCTTTCTTACTTTGAGATTCTTCTAATAGCTTGGTATTTCTGGGAATCGTTAGTAAAACATGTGAATTAGATCACCTTAAAAAGTAAATAAAAGACAGAATAAAATGTAAAGATCCGTTATGTAATAAGAGTAAACCCCACCCTAAAGTGAGCGACAAAGACGCTGCAGTTCCATATTTGCAAACTCGATTTCTGGTCGTTATTTCGTGGAAATTGTTTTATATTATAACATTTCTCATTCCCTCTCCATAACATTTCTCAAGATGAAGAAGCAACCAGAGCGCTTAAGGTAATTATGATTAAGTTTTACTGAGAATGCCAAGATCACCAAGGTAGCAAAGATATGTAAGAGATTCTTAGAAAAAAACAATATAATAAATACTACAAGATTTTTTTAGTGTTTAGAAATTTACCGTATTAGTAGTAAAGTTTTGGTGAAGAAACAAATGCGTTCTTGAATAGTTTGAGGTTGCTTCATTGTCGTGGAGATAAAGTACACTAGATTTTTTTTTATCAATCCGTTAAATTTGCTGCCAGTAAAATACTGAAATATTGAAGATATTAAATATTTATTACATATTTTACGTAATGCTCCCATGTTAACCAAGGTACCAGAAACGACAACATAATACAAAAAGCAGAGCAGAGTTGTAATATATGGCATCGAGATGGCCCCGCCTTTAATATAGAACCCTTGAATCGAGCTGTGCCATAAATACGAAATATAATATTGATACATTAACTACTACGTAAAACAAAAAATTCAACGAGTTTGTTTCTCATATTCAATAAGAGGTAAAGAGTCAATTTTCTTACAAATACTAGGCTAACATGAAACACAAGATGTTGCTAAGAAGCCACATTTCTCGAGCATTTCTTATAATCAGGAAATAGCGATACATAAAGTAGCACAGAGCTGTACACTATTGCTGTGGCCCCGCCCTCATCACAACCCCAAGATGCTACATTTCTCAAGCATTTCTTATAGTTCCCAGAGATACCAGGTTACCACAAGACAGCAAGAGGTCATATAAAACTTCGTGGAGGACTGAAATATGCCAGTCGAAGGGATGTAAAATATCAAACCTCGCCCTTACTTAATTGTGAATAGAGAGCAGGTACTAACCTACTAAGACTTCTTACAATTCTTGGTTGCCTGGTGCACTCGGGAACAAAAATAAGTAAGAAATGCAACAAAGTAAGTAATTCATTTATACTTTGGCTACGTCTTAATTTTAATTTTAATCGATCTGTGTGATGATATATGCTCAAACTTCCTGGAATTATTTCATATTATTATACTAATATAGGACATACAATTATAAGACTAAATTAACTGTCATACGTCTCTGAACAAGCAAAATTTAATATTCTCACAATCACCAGGCTAGCAGAGGGAGGAAAAGGTGCTAAAAAACATCCAGAGACTTGACGTATTTTTATAAAGACATATTGAGCCGGATTGGCATACGGTTAAGGGCGGGGCCTAGGTCACGCCTGTTGTAATGTTTTCAAATACATGTTTCACGGTGAGTACTTCCACTTGTAATGTTTTAGCGATATCATGTATCCATAGATAAATAAGAAATACCCTTATTATTAATTCCGTTAGGTTTTTTTTTTTATTAATAAAACTACGCTCCACAGACTCCAGGGTCCGTGCCTTTTTTTAACTTACAAATATTTGACAACTTACTTATAAAACTATAACATACAACAAAATACATACATGAGGAACATATCATTTTTTTTTTATTCATACAACATACATATAACATAATACACTTAAAGTTATTGATACATTTTATTCTGAGTTGGTGCAAGCATTCACAGCAGACCAGTGCCCGCAAACAGCACCCGTTCACGAGTTGACGCATGTGCCAGCCATCGCCTTCCTCAACCATTTTTGAGGGAAGATGGCGACCCGCCACACACGCCACCGCTTGCCAACACATTTCCGTGAGCATGTCTGCTCTGGATGCCCGCACCATCTCTTTGTCAGTTATAATTTCTTAACGCTAGCTTACATACAATTCGGAAAACTACATATATTACAGTAAATGGATTATAGTACATTTATTGTGAGCCCACGTTGCCCACTTTGGCTGAAGCAGGGCCTCCATCACCACGCTGTTTCGATCCCTGATTGCCATCTTCAGTTTATTTTATAGCCGTAGATGGTTTGCTCGCTCGCAACCGTCGCTTGCCTCACAAACCGTCCGATGGCATCATCCTCGTTGTCAGCGTAGTAGACAAAGGTCCTAGTGTGCCGGGAAACCGTAACGACTGCGTGCGGGACGCTCTCGTGCAGCTTCATTTTGCCTTTAGTTTTAATCACCGCGACTGACTCGTACGTCAGTCCCTGCGCCTCGTGAATGGTAAGGGTGCGTGATCCTTCGCCCTTACCATAGCCCTGGCTGGTCAGGGTCTCCTTTTCCTCCTGAGTGTGGACCAGGAAGAGGGTGTTTGGAAGGGATTTGGGGATTTTCGCTCCCGTGTAGCTCTCGAGGCGCAGGGACTTTATACTGGGAGCCGAGGAATATATACCGGAGTATATTTCCCTCATCGCATACGCAACATCCATTGGGTTCCGGTGCGTGCACAACAACTCCTGGCTGATGTTCGTAACCAGGTTAGGGCGGTTATACCTTAGATCGAACAGGTTCTCCCTGTCTATGTAAGGTAATTGGTTGAAGTCTCCGATGAGGACAAGTTCGCTAGCTCCAGACAGCCTAGAAGCCATTACTATGGCCCCGAAATGGTTCATGAGAGCCTCGTCCACCATCAGGCGGACGTAGCTCTCATTCTTTTTAAAACCATTTACTAAAACCGAGGCCATAGTGCGCACCTTGGTTTTCACCAGGTCTCCGATTCGGTGCGCCAACTTCTCTCTCAGGTCTTTTGCTGCCTCTGTAGTTATTGTTGCGATAACGTCCTTGTCAACATCGAAGTGTCTTACCACCCAAGTTGTTTTTCCGCATCCGGGAACTCCATTGACCCACTGTATTTTGGGTACCTCCCAGTGTTTCCAGAATGTCTCGATCTCAGAGTCTCTCGAAATGGCTTTCGCCATTTGCAAGACTCTGTCATCCAACATTATCTTGGTGCACCGGGCGGTGACAACAACAGGGTCGTGTGGTGGTGTTGCGTATTTTGGCCTACCAGTCCGTTCGGTATCTTCCTCATCCAGAAACACAAAGCCACTTGTCGCGTTGTAGGCAGCCATATACTGACCAGACATTGCCCAAATTGCATTCCGTTAGGTTTTAAGTCTATCGAGTTTAAGGTACCAGTACTGTTCAAACAAAGTGTAAAAAGGTATTCCTGAAATTAACTTATAGTAGTTTTAAGTAGCCGGTCTAAATGAGTCATTTCCATACAAATGTATTTCCTTATTTCCTTTTTGATCTTGACACTCTAGCTACTTATTGTTTTTTATATGACAAAGATATTTATTAGTAGCGTTTCGCTATGTTTTTTTAGAAGTTAATTCTAATAAAATATATGAGTCTCCAAGGACCTATCTCCTAATTAACAAAGTTGTGAAAACAAGCTAAACATAGGGGCATTGGTAATGGTCTAATGGTTAATATGCATGTCATTAACAAATATTGGCCCTAGAGTCAAGATTTGCTTTTAAACAAAATAAGCTAACTGTTTATAGTAGCCAATTTGTTAAGTTTGGTTAAGGCATATTTTTTTGTAACTTTCTTTAAAGTATTTAATACGAGTAGGTATATACTCGTATATTGTAGACATGTAAGCTGCACTAAATATTGGGAGAAGACCCTGGTTACTGAAACACAGTACCCACTAGTTCGGGAACCAGTGGCTTTCACATTTTTAATTGTAACATATTCTACAACAATAAAAACTTTGATTGATTGATTGATTGTTTATCAAATTATGGCAAATTTAAATTACTCATTAGTGAATATAGTTTAGGCTAGATTGTAATTTAATAAAGTAACTAGGTACATGCATACATACGTCATAAATATAATTACAAAAAAAAGACGTGTGGCACTCCGAGACTGCCGCGGTAAAGCTATTGCATAGCTGTTTTTATCAACTTATGCAATTATAATTATTTAACCAATGCCATCTAGAGGCGAGTTGCTGAACTAAAGAGACAAGCGTGATATTGCAAAAAGCCATTAAAAGTTCTGCTATTCATCGATAGATGGAGTCGGAGTGGGGGGGTGTTAGGTTATTTTCGTTACGGAATTTCTGGTTTCGGTCTCCACGCTCAAGGCCCGCGATAGAAGCTATGCAATAGCTTAAAAACTAGTGTCAAGATCTATAGCGGGAATCTGGAAATACACATCGCTTACATATGGCACAGACAAGAACTTTACGAGCATAATAAATGAAAGTATTTGTTATTTAACTATTTTAGTGTGACTCACAAAAGTAAAAGTAAATAAGAAAAAGAGCATGTAAATCTATGGCTTTTAAAAATTATAATACAATTTTGTCATTCACTACATAGTTCTCAAAAGCATATCTACTGTCTCAAATAAATTTTTGTTATTCCCGTAACATAAAGATATGAATATAATGATCTTTAACAATACTTGTCCCGCCCTTACTTCAAACCAAGAATACTTACTGCAGGTACATCGTTTTTTTCCAACGAGACTATAGTTCCACAGTCTATGTAAATATTTATGCTGTAATAGTATTATCCTTGGGAGCTCCTAGAGCTTTCTGAGGCCGTAGGCTAAACACATTGCGAAATAGTATTCGTATGTAAAACGTCAACATGTCACGCTTCGCAGTACAAACTGAGAGTTATCTGTGTCACAGTTGCCCTAGACCTAGATAAATGACAGTTTGTACTGTTTTACGTGAGCGACACGTTACGTTATACTTACGCAGTTATTCGTGCTAGGCCAACAGATAGCTTGATGATCCTGGGTAACGTAAAAACGATTTGCGAATTAAGAATCACTAACCACCAAATTAAAACATGAATGTATATGGCTCAAGGATAAAAATGGCTGACCCCACTCTAAAAATAAAAGGTTTTTGTTTTTAAATTTAATAAGAAAAAAGGATAAGTTAAAGAAGATTAAAAAACAGGAGAGGTAAGACTAAATTCACCATTCCTGAAATAAATATGTGTTATTTGTTATTTATGCAATGGGACATATTATTATTATGTGGAACAAACGCTGTAGGGTATGTTGTATTTAATTCATTGCATTCGCAATTCGTCCGATATTTGCAAAAACTATTGAATTCTAATTTTATTATTTATAAATTAAACAAAAAACATTACCTGGAACAAATGCTTCTATGTGTAGTGTAGTAATGTTATTAATAACAAACTCACGGTACTAATAATTAGTAGTGCCATGCGCGTATTTACTGCGCATTTTACCGCAAATCGCTTGCTTGATTACTATACCGTAAGGGTTAAAAATCTTCCCGACAACACCAGGGTGTCATGTATACGAGTAGTAGACAGACAGTAACAGGTACTTTTACGTATGAAAAGTTTCCGCGTAGCGTGGGTGAACGTTTTCTCATTATAACCAAGGTATCATGTATTGCGTGGAAATATAATGTTGAGATTTGTATAGATATATACTATACTTTGTTCCCGAAGGAGATATTGTAGTTCTCATGAATACTAGGGTACCATATACACGAGAACTTTCAATAGTTTATACGAAGGCGTTTATTTTTACATCCCAAATAGAATACAATTATTAGTTTAGATGGGGTTTAACCTGGCTCTGCTGTAACGTCTCGGCAACGGTTAAATTATTATATGGGAATTTTTTTTTGGTTTTTTCTCAGAGTCTATTATTCAACCATCTTATTCGAGTATCGGTTAAAATATACTAATAAATAAAAGTGTATTTCATTTGTAATTCCTTTAACTTAATTGTAACAGGATATTATAACCTTAATGATGAGGAATGATGTTATGAAAGATTGGACATTTCTTCATTTGAGATTAAGATTCCATAAGTATATTATAGCTATTTGACATTATTGTACTTTGAAAAATATCATACAGAAATCCATTTTCTAGATATAGAAACCTGGCACAATTTAAGATAACGTCGTAACGATTGAATAAGTTTCGTTAAAAATAGTTATGACATATTATCCAACCTAAATAAAATGTGCAAATTAAATTTACTTCGTGATCGCAGTAGCTGCGTGACAGTTCCCACGCTATTATAATCTACCTCCTAGTAGCTTCTGATGCCTTGTTCAATATAAGAACTCGTAGAATACAACCGTCTGCAGTTCCCACGTTATTGGAATACTAAAAAAAAAACAACTATAAATAACTAACTACCTGCACTGCGCAGGGGATCTTTGAACAAGGGAAGGAATTGTATGCTTCCTTGCATTATACATAAAATATAATAAAATATCTATTTTATTTTAAGGGTATTTTTAAGAAATTATATATAGTATGGTTGTTAAATATGCAGATTCTATACTCGTTGCGTTTACTTATGCGAGACTTAAACATATGCCTATTATTTCGTATGAATAATGCTACGAGTATTTCATATATGTATAAACAAGGAAATGACATCATTTTAAATTTTATAAATATGGTTTGCAAGAATCCGTTGATTTCAAATGGCACACAGATCTTAAGCATTTCTTTCAATATTTGTTCTTTTCCAACTAATACCCCACAAAATAATGCCGTAGCGTAGAATAGGCGTCACACGAGCATGGCATGCTGTAAGTACAGCTGGTTGACTTACGCGATCTTGGATAAAGCTGACAAAAGTGTCATAAACCCACCATTTTTTTTAGATTTTAACCAACATCACAATCAATCAACAACAATCTGAAGAAGATTCTTCAAACACAGACCTAAGTTCGCATTAACTTTTAGTCACTTGAATTGTATAACTCTTTATTATATCTTCAGTATACGTAACTGATCTGCACACATTAGCTATTTGTTTATTACTTATATACTATGTTCTCTAGCTGCATCTTCTTAATTAAGTCTCATATTGTCAATCTGTGAATAACGGCGTTGGCTGCATTATCACTCACTATTATTAACCATGTACCTTTATCTTATAGTGTATAATGTAGCTGTTAGTTATTCGAAATAAATAAAATAAAATAAAAAATAAAACATTAGATTGCGAGTGAGATATACAGGGTGTGGCGTAATGAGTGGATAATAGGGTACCTGCGGGTAGGGGCCATTTCGGAATCTCGATGAAATAGGCTAATTTTTTTAAAATTTGGCATTCAAGTGACCATACATTTTTTTACACCACAGAAGGGTAAACAAACGAAAGCATGTAAAATTTTAGTGAAATCTTATTTTAAAAACATAACTGTGCTTGTGTTATAAAAATAATAGTTTCCATTCGATAGCACATCTATCCAAGAATACTATCCAAAAAACAGATAGAAAAAAAAATTCATTTGCAGTCTTGGCGCCAAAAATAGTGACGAAGGGTGAAATATTTCTTAAATTTCGAAAATGTCGAATATCTCGAAAACCGAGGCACTTTACTAACAAATATTTTTCTGAACCGCCACAATGGCCCCTACCCAGGTTACCCTAGTATCCACTCATTACACCACACCCTGTATATTAGCCCTGCAGGTTATCGTTTGTATGCACATTACAGGTACCTAGCAAGAAAATATTGAGTTAATGTTTGAAATTTTCTTGAAACCTCTTAATAATCTTCTAGTGCCTCAGTGTGGGAATTATAACTAAGTAGTGATACATCTTTATGAAACGATAATTTATATAGGTTTTAAATTTTTAACGCACCATTTCTCAAACTCATTCATGGTTTAATTTCTCAAGAACACCGAGAAATCGGAAACTTTAGGGAGACTTATAACCACAAACCAGTATTAGATACAAAACCATTTCGAATGTTAGCAGTTAGCCCTGCCCTTGCTCCAATGAATGAATACAATTTTATCAATGAATACATTACACAATAAGTATACAGGGTATTTTGTTTCCAAGATTAGGCTAGGTAGCTGTTTATTCTTTCTAACTTTGAGATTTTTCTTGGTATGTCTGGAAATCGATAATAAATCATGTGAATCAAAACACCTTAAAATCGTTTCAAAGAAAGAATAAAATATAAAGATCCGGTAAGTAATAAGAGTAAGCCCCGCCGTAAAGTGACAACGACGCTGCAGTTCCATATTGCAAACTCGATTTCAGGTCGTTATTTCATGGAAATTTCTAGTTTTTTTCCTAAGCGAACATGTAAAAATAAACATAAGAGAAATCCAATAATAAGTTATATTCCATAACACTTTCTCAAGGTGAAGGAGCAACCAGAGAGCATGTAATTTAAGGATTACGTTTCAGTAACATTTCTGAGAATCCCAAGATTAACAAGGTAGCAAAGATATGTAAGAGGTTCTTAAAACAAAAAACAAGAAAATAAATACTACAAGATTTTATTATAATGTTTAGAAATATAACGTAGGTATTTGTAGTAAAGTTTTAGTTAAGAATCAAATGCGTTCTTGAATATCGTTTCAATGTCGTGGGGATAAAGTACACTAGGTTTTTTTATCAACCCGTTAAATTTGCTGCCTAAATATCTTTATATATATTAAATATTGAAATTACATATTTTGCGTAATGCTGAGGGCATTACGTTGTTTACCAAAGTACCAGAAGCGACAACGATACAGAAAGCAGAGCAGAATTTTAATATATGGCATCGAGATAGCCCTTTAATACAGAAAGAACCCTTGCATCCAGCTGTGCCATAAGTACGAAATATAATATATACCTACTACGTTAAATAAAAATTCAACGAGTTGGTTTTCTTACTCAATAAAAGGGTTATTTTTCTTACAAATACAAGGCTAACATGAAACACAAAATGTTACTACGAAGCCACATTTCTCGAACATTTACTCGTAATATAATCCGGAGATACCGATGCAGTGAGAAGAACAAAGCTCTACCTATTGCTATGGCCCCGCCCTCAGCGCAACCCCAAGATGCTACATTTCGCAAGCATTTCTTATAGTTCCCAGAGATACCAGGTTACCACAAGACAGCAAGAGGTCATATGAAACTTCGTGGAGGCCTGATATGTGCCAGTCGAAGGGATGTAAAATATCAAACTCCGCCCATTCTTAATGGTAAATAGAGAGCAGGTACTAACCTACTAACTAAGACTTCTTGCAATTCTTGGTGGCCTGGTGCACCCGGGAACAAAAATAAGTAAGATATGGAACAAACTAAGTATTATTTGTCATTGTATACTTTGGCCACGATTTCGTTTAAATTTTAATCTTTACGTGGGATGCTATATGCTCGCACTTCCTGGAAATACTTTATATTCAGTAATATTAAATCGCCACATTTTTCTTTAAAACCTTAATTATTGGAACTTATTATCGTTGTTTTTTTTTGGTGTACGGTAACAACAATTTAATTAGGTTTATTTAGGGGTAAGAACCGTTGCAAATATATGCAAATTAAGAATTGTATAATTATTCCGTGAGGACTGCAATAACATAAAGTCTACATTTTATATTGGTCAAATCTTCCTTGGTGACAGTAAATTAAGACGCATATAATGGAACTGCAGACTTCTTAGGTCAAATAAGCTAATAGCACAAAAACAAAATACATTTTTATGCGGTTGAATTAAATGTATCCGTATAACTATGTAACGCTCTATATTGACCCCTCCTTACTTATCTTCTATATATGTAAAGATGAACCCCTATTTCTCGTGGTCATGCTATTTTACATTTCATTCATCTTTTTTTTAATGTTTTCTTTCACTTTGTAGAAGGTTCTTAAATTAAAAAAAAAAATAAGGAAATATGCGAGGCTATGGCGAGGACGAAGGCCGAGCCTACTACGCGAACGAAGTCGCGCGGGCAGTCGTTAGAGTTATAACATTATGCTAATTAGCCACAAGTCTCGAGTATTTCTTAAGTTTCCCAAGATGACTAAGCCCGCAGAATGCTTGAAGAGGTTGCAACTAACATATTAAGGAAGCGAAGTGGCAAAACAGGGATGACGGAATGTTACACGTCACCTTGTCATTGGTGGAAATAATGGACATTGCAGGTAGCTAGAAGTTTTTTTTGTCTGAAATGCTCGTTGCGTCGACGACCCGACACCTTAAACACGGTAAATATTATCTAAATACCGTGCTTTAAACTTCTCTGCTTAACCTGTCAATGAAAGAATAATGATCAAGCAACCGAGCGTGTGACTTATTCAGTTATTACTTTAATTAAAAACAAGTACACAAAACCCACATCATTTATTATCAATTTGTTAATTTTATTATAGTTGCTATAAACATTTATACGTTTCTCAAGTACACCAAGCTATCAGAAACATCAGAAGGTTAGGAATCATCAAACAGTATTTGATTTTGAATGTTAACAGTTAGCCCCGCCCAAGCTTCAATGAATGAATGAATTACATAACTTAAGCTACATATTACTGTTTAGTCATAAATTTATTTAAATATATTCTTTGTTATAAAAAAGATGCATGAGGTTGCAATGCAATGCAAACATGATAATATTTTTTACTTATCATGGATTAACTTTTTACTTATATGGTTGGCCGTTTATCTTAGTCCTTGCCTGCGCGGTACAGGGGCGCGGAGGTATAACGACAAAGGGGACTAAGAGAGGTGCGGGCGGTGGAGGCGATTAGTGTATACACACAAGATAGTTCCTATGATATTTGACGTCACAGTGGTTAGCAGTGACGAAATAGTTTTTTATTAAATAAAAACTAATTGATGATGATACAATAATTTAATGAACTAACTATCTCTAAGCTAATAGATAAGTAAATAAAATATTTGGTAATAAACTATTGCAATAATTATATTACATAGAAAATTATCAAAAATATAAATTATGTCCATATCAATATCGATGGAACTTGATTCATCACTTTCGAAGCAGCCATCATCGCCATCATGAATCATCAGAATCGTCCCGAGTGTTAATAATAAAATCAACAGCATCATCCCGAATTCCACCATGTTAACAGTACTCGTCCTCAATGTTCTACCGAATATTCAGCAAATAATCCCTGTTATATATTTTTTCTGCTTTAGATTAGAGTTCATACTCGTACTTTTTGTGCTAATTGTCCCTTATAACAACACCCCAAATTAACTCAATACTGGGCGTTGAGGCAAACGCAACAATTCATGTCCGTTTCTTTTCAATACTTTTAAAAATTGAATTACTTATTAGTCTTTAAGCTAGATTGCAATTTAATATGGTACCTTATATACATAATATGCACACGTACGTCATAATATAATTTAAAAAAACTAATGTCTTAATCTATAGATGGAATCTGGAAATACGTTTGTATGGAGAAGACTCCATTAGTATACTAACTGTGGTACTGATATATATTTACTCATTAGAACAAAGTATCCAATTTTCATATCATTACGTATAATATTCACAAGGTTACCAAGGTACCAGAAGTGACGAAGATACAGAAAGTAGGTAGGGCAGTGAAATATAGCTCCGCCATGGCCCCGCCCTTGCTGCAGTACCCTTGAAAGCAGCTGCACTAAAGAGAAGGAATATAATATTACGGCAAAACAAAAATCAAAAGGACGGTCATAAAAAAAGTTGGTGATAAAAGGGATGAAGGGTTATTTTTTACACAAATACAAGGACAACATGACCTACAAGGTGTAGCTGAGACGCTACATTTCTCAAGCATTTATTATTATAATAAATGAAAATAAAATAAACATACAGTAATAATCTTGGTATTACTGAGTATCATTGTGTAACGCTCTATAATGATTGACCCTTATGTGAAATAAAATCACCATGCTAGCGAGCTAGTAGTAGTAGTAAGTAGTAAGTAGTCTTAGTTTACCTTCAATTTCCCAAGACGACTAAGCCAGCAGAATGCTGAAAGAGGTTGCAAGAAACATAATAAAATGAAGCGTTTAAACGGGGATGTCGGAATGTTGACCGTTCGGCTCGTCATTGGTGCAATGTGCAGGTAGCTAGAAGTTTTTTTTAATGTAATCTACATGTTCTTTGAGACGCCTTAAAGTTCTTTGTTCAGTGATGAAACAGTAAAAATACAAATATCATTGAGCGTCTGGCAAAGGTATATTATATAATTTAGTAGATAGACACAAAACCTAAATAATTTATTAAGTTCGGCTCGACCATTGCAAGGCATATATTATATTTTTAAACAAATGTTACTCTTACATATAAGATTTTTGTCATGAAAACTAACATTCTCTACTAGCTTCGTATTACTGGGTCTTTTCTACGACGCTAAATGAATAACGTTAAACTTTTTAGAATAAAACGGGAGAAATCAAATAAAAACGTAATTTCCACGTAAAATTCTCAAGAACGACGAAGCAACCAGAAACCTCAATGTGTCACACAGTTCCAAGTGTTTGAATCAGGATTAAATTACCACATTAAGTAACACATTTCTGAACGTATGATAACTGACGAAACATCGCATTTTTAGAGAGAAAAATTCACATCATCGGATGGGATTCGAACCGTGTCTCATTGTCGGAGACAAATTCATTATTATAAAATCACCAACTTAGCATAGATGCAAGAGATAAACTCTAAGACACACCTAGATAATACTTTGCCTTTTTCATAAGGATTGTTACGATGAAGCCCCGCCCTAGTTCCGTTTCACATTGTAGGATCATGTTTTTCAAACACACAATTTTGGGTGGGTCGTTTAGCACGTGTCATGTCAAATTTTGGCGAAATAATGTATCATATAATAATTTTTAAAAAGAACTATACAGATTATATGCCTGTCCACATTTTAAGTATTCGCCATATAAATTTAGATGTCGGTGCGTTTCTTGAAGAATAATGTATACATTTTGATGTCGCTTTTACACAGAAATAAAGTACACGGAGGGTTTTGCTCCATCCGTCAACATTTCCGCCAGGAAACTCTTTGAATATTATTATATTAATGATAGTTACTTAATAGTATATAGTTAATTATTAATACAGTGTTGTTTATCGAAAAAGTTCTTGTTCTTAGCGTCGTTCAATAAAAATTGAAAAATCTATTCGTTTTATTTGGAAAATTATTGTAAAAATACTTTAAGTACCTGTTGTAAGTGTCCGGCTCAAGCATTTAACAATATAATAATTTATTAGATCAATTTTATGTATAACTAGCGACTGCCCGCGATTTCGTTCGAGTAGTAGGCTCGGCCTTCGGCCTCGCCAAAACCTCCCATCTTTTCTAGATTTTTCTTTCATAAGAACCTTCTCCTGACAATACTTAACCCAACAAAAATTATGTGACCAGGAGAAATAAGGGTTCATTTTTATATAGATAGATGATTCGAACAATGAAAGTCGATATTATTCATATGGGAAATATATGAATAACATTGTCAAATTATCAAAGTTATCAGAATCCCTACTGAAATTTAACTTACTCAGTAATCTTCAGACTAGATTGTAATATAATGAGGTACATACGTAGGTAGGTATGAAGTACATACGTCATCAATAGAATTAAAAGATAATAACAAAGGTTAAGATACATAGAAGGGACTTTGTTGTATGGAGAAGACGCCAAGGACGTACTAGTTTAATCTGTGGTCCACTTAATATTTGCAAAGCATTTACATATTTTTACGTAATATTCACGTAATATTCCCAAGCTTACCAAGGTACCAGAAACAACAAAGATACAGAAAGCAGAGCAGAGCTGTACTCCACGCTGTACAATTCGCTGCGCGGGTCTGACAGCTGCATTAATGAGAACAATATATTATTTATTGATAACAAATATCGAAAAACCAAAATGCAAAAAATATTGGTTCTCTTAATAAATAAAACTGATAGAGAGTTACTTTTCTCACAAACACTAAACCAACATGAGATACAAGGTGTGGCTAAGATGTTACATTTTTCAAGCATTTCTTACAGTTCCCAAAGATACCAGGTTACTATAAAACAACAGGAGATCATATGAAACCTCGTGAAGGCTTGAAATATGCCAGTGGAAGGGGTGTGAAATATAAAACTTCGCCCTTACCTAATTGGGAATAGAGGGAACGCACAACAACTTGCCTTACAACTACTTACTTTAAGTCTCGAGCATG
Organism: Selenia dentaria; assembly: GCA_917880725.1. NCBI lineage: Eukaryota > Metazoa > Arthropoda > Insecta > Lepidoptera > Geometridae > Selenia > Selenia dentaria. The sequence continues at coordinate 1,870,311 of OU862885.1, read as the reverse complement.
TCTTAAGTTTCCCAAGAAGACTAAGCCCGCAGACTGCTTGAAGAGGTTGCAAGTAACATATTAAGGAAACGAGGAAGCAAAACAGGGATGATGGAATGTTAAACGTCATCTCGTCATTGGTGCAAATAATGTACATTGCAGGTAGCTAGAAATTTTATGTCTGAAATGTTCTTTGCGATGACGATGCGACACCTTTAAGTTCTCTGCTTATTAAAACTTTATAAATCCACCACATTTATACCATAAACATTGATAACATTATTTTTTAAGCATACTAAAATATTAGAAAGATCAGAAGGTTAGAATCATCGAACAGTACGCAAAAACATTTTGAATGTTAACAGTTAGCCCCGCCCTTGCTTCAATGAATAAAGCATAATGCAGGTATACAGAGTACAATTTGTCCATTGTTAGACTATATTAAGTAGATCCTATTTTTGCAAGGTCTTCAAACTTTCTTATAGCTTAGTGTTCTTGGCATTGTAAGAAAATCATTGTGAAATGAAACGTATCATACATCCGCTTGGTTACTCGTTCTATGAAATAAAAATAAAAGAAAGCTTTTAGATTCTATTTATAGATCTTTTAATGTTTGCAGACAAATGCAAGAGGTTGCAATATAAACATGACTAAAACATATTTGTCATGGATAGGGCTAATAAAGGACATACATAGGATAAAGCAGCCAGAAAACTCAAGGGTAAATCAAAGACTAAATTACTGTCATACGTCTTTGGACAAGTCAAATTTAATATTCTATATGACTCTTCATAGACAACAACAGCTTGTTTTATAAGTTACTTATTAAAGGAGGTAGCTCCTTTAATAAGTAACTTATAAAACAAGCTAAACATAGGGGCCAATGGTTAATATTTATATCAGTAACAAATATTGGCCCTGGTGTCAAGATTTCCTAAAATAAAATAAGGTGCCTTATATACATAACATGCCCACGTACGTCATAATAGAATTTAAAAAAGTAGTGTTATTAATTATTAATCTATAGATGGAATCTGCAAATACCTAGCACTGATATTTATTTACTCATTAGAACAAAGTATCCAATTTACATATCATTCCGTAATATTCACAAGTTTACCAAGGTACCAGAAGTGACGAAGATACAACAAGTAAATATAGCTCCTCCATGGCCCCGCCCTTATTGCCTTGAAAACAGCTGCACTAGAGAGAAGGAATATACATAGTATAACAAAAAAAAATCAAACAAGACGGTCATAAAAAAGTTGGTGATAAAAGAGATGAAGGGTTAGTTTTTTACACAAATACAAGGACAACATAAGATACAAGGTGTGGCTGAGATGCTATCTGTTGTTGACGAGATGTTGCTAAGAAGGCACATTTCCTCAAGTATTTCTTATAATAAATGACAATAAAATAATAGTAGTTTATGCAAATGTCATATAATAGAGGGTATTAAAACATGAGTATAGTTTTTTGAAACGAGCCGCAGGCGAGTTTCAAAATAAGATTACACGAGTGTTTTAATACCTAACTATATGCAGTTGTATACACTACTTTATTTAATCTCATGACATTTTTGCTACTAAAGTTTTATCCAACAAAATATTACTCAAATTCGTATGTACGAAGTAGCGCCAAAATGAAAAAAGTATTTTTCTTCTTGTTTGCATGGCTTGTGCAGCGTAACCACAATTTTGCTAATATCAGTGGAAAAGTTATTGGTTGTTATTGGTCTGTTGGCTCGGAACCAGCGCGCTCACCACAGATAATGTGTACTTAAATTGAATTGAAACCTCCTTGGTCGGGAGACATTGTACTTTAATAATTAAAAAATGTTTTAAAGCATTGTTTGGTCGGAGAATAATGCTTTAATTTAATTTTCTTAAAGAAGTATTTAAATAAAATATGCCAATAAAAGTCTGTATTTCATTTCATAATTAGCATATTACCGAATGAGATTATATAAATATATTTAAATTTGGTATTACTGAGTATCGTTGTGTAACGCTCTATAATGATTGCCCCCTTTTTATGTGAATTAAAATTATCATGCTAGCGAGCTAGTAGTAAGTAGTCTTAGTTTACCTTCAATTTCCCAAGATGACTAAGCCAGCAGAATGCTTAAAGAGGTTGCAAGAAACATAATAAAATGAAGCGGTTAAACGGGGATGTCGGAATGTTGACCGTTCGGCTCGTCATTGGTGCAATGTGCAGGTAGCTAGAAGTTTTTTAATGTAATCTACATGTTCTTTGAGACGCCTAAAAGTTCTTTGTTCAGTGATGAAACAGTAAAAATAGTCGTCTTGGAGAATTTAAGGTAAAGTAACCTTAAATTCTCCAAGACGACTAAGCGAGCAGAATGCCTAAAGAGGTTGCAAGAAACATATTCGGAATGTTGAGCGTCAGCTTGTCATTGGTGCAATGTGCAGGTTAGTTAGGTTATAAGTTTTTTTAAAATATAATATACATGTTTTTAGAGACGCCTTAAAGTTCTTTGCTCAGTGCGTCCGGGAACAGTAAAAATAATAATATCATTGAACGTCTGGCAAAGGTAGGTTTAACTTAATTTTAAATAATTAAGTATGTAAAAAATGTGCGTACCACAAAACCTAGATAATTAATTGAGTTCGACTCGACCATGGGATGAGAGGACATGATGAGAGACATTTATTTTATTTTTCAACAAATGTCAGTTGCCTATAATTTTTTTGTCGTAAAACTAATTTATTGATTCAGGAGTTACTTTGCGGAAATCCATTATCAAAAAACGATATGAAAAAATATTTAGTGACACTTCCGCTGAAAAAAACAATGATTTTGGCTTATTTGGGGGTGTGCACCACCCTCCCTCCCGCATTGCTGTCGGTCTAGCGCTCGACGAGTCAACATCTCTTGAGGATGCCTCGTGTAGAAGCGAAACACGTGTCGAATCGTTTTTGGTTTATTGGGGTTTTCTTGTGTGTTTTTATTTTGTATTCTTCCTATTAGCAGTTTATGCGGGAGGGAGGGTGGTGCACACCCCCAAATAAGCCAAAATCGTTGATTTTTACAGCTGAAGTGTCACTAAATATTTTTTCATATCGTTTTTTGTCATAAAACTCTTTACATTTTGAAGTATTTTTTTATTATTATTATTATCGTATTATTATCAATGAAGCTAATTGAATAACGTATGACAAAATGTTGGATTTTTAGAGAAAACACGGGAGAAATCGAATAATAACGTAATTTCCATGTCAATTTACCAAGTTAACGAAGCAACCAGAAATCTCAATGTGTCAAACAGCTCAAAGTCTTCATATCAGTATTAATTAACTGTAACACATTTCTAAACATATCACAATCTTGTTAAATTAATTATTTTAAAATACACCAAGCGTGTAGAAATTAAGTACACTAAGGTTTTTCCTTAATCCGTCAATTTGAATTAGAAAACTATCGCGAGTTATGTCCATAATTATGCTTTAAAACCGGCTATCCATCCGTCAACATTGCCGCCAGGAAACTCTTTGGATATAATAATATGAATAATAGTACGTAATAATACAGTGAAATTTATCGAAAAAATGTATTGTTCTTAGCGCCGTTCATTGAAAATGTAAAAAAAATCTATTCGTGAAATTTTTGAATTATACTTTAAGTAGCTGTTGCAAGTGTCCGGCTCAAGCATTTAACAATATAATAATTTACAAATGGATCAGTTTAATGTCTAATGATTTGAACATGCCCATTTTATATATACAGTATAATCTCACTAATCCGGCACTTTAAAAACCAGGGGCTGCTGGAATATTGTATTGTTTGGAATACTGGATTATAGAGAAAAAAAAACAATAAGTAAAATAAAGCATTTCTTCTTAAACATAATATAATGTATGAAATATCACCTCAAAACAACAGGTAAATACGTACGCACGTGCACGTGATAAGTTTTATGGTGTTTTATGTGGTTAGACTGCTAGACTACGAGACGCTGCAATGCTACAATACGCTGCGCGGGCCTGACAGCTGCATAAGAACAATATATTATGTAACAGTAACAAATAACGTAAAACCAAAATGCAAAAAATATAGGTTCTCTTAATAAATAAAACGGATAAAGGGCTATTTCTCTCAGAAACACTATGACCACATGAGATACAAGGTGTGGCTAAGATGCTACATTTCTCAAGCATTTCTTATAGTTCCCAGAGATACCAGGTTACCACAAGACAACAGGAGCTCATATGAAACCTGGCGGATGTTGCAATATACCAGGCAAAGGGATGTGAAATATCTAACTCCGCCCTTACATAATTGTGAATAGAGGGCAGGTCCTTACCTATTAAGACTTCTTACAATTCTTGGTTGCCTGGTGCACCCGGGAACGAAGAATAAGTAAGAAACGGAACTTGTAATATTGATTGATGCACTCTCATTTCCTGCAATAATTTTATATTCAGTAAAATTCAATCGCCACTACTGTTCTCTTTAAAACTAACTAATACATGTTACAATTTATTATCGCTGTATTAATTTATTTATTTTTGGTTTTCGGTAACAACAATAAAGTTATCAGAAAGCTCTAGTAGAATTAGCACGTGACGAAGGTACAACATGTTTAATGTACAATGTTCCAATAAAATAAATACTTATTACAGTAACATAATATTAATTAGATACAAAAACCGGCTCAGTAATGAGATATTGTGAGCTTCTTCTTCTTCACTTATGTAATAGCTGGGGTTGGAAATGTTGAATTATGTATATAAAAATTAAAAATCATAAATTGTCGTGACTATCTGGATTAACATAAAGTCTACATTTTATATTGCTGAAATCTTCCTACGTGACAGTAAATTAAGACGCAGATGGAACTGTAGGCACAGCTTCTTAAGTTAAATAAGCTAATAAAACAAATAAATGGTTTTATTAATACATCGGTGTAACTAACGCTCTATATATTGACCACTCACTACTTATGTTTATAAAAATCGCTATGCTACTAGCCTGCAGTCTCGACCATTTCGTTGCCCAAGATGACTAAGTCCGCAGAATGCTTTAAGAGGTTACAAGAAACATAGAAACTGAGTGGCAAAACAGCGATGACGGAATGTTAAACGTCACCTCGTCAGCAAGTAATGGACATTGCAGGTAGCTAGAATTTTTTGTATGAACAAACACGTTGCGACGACGACGGGATATCTTTAAATTCTCTCATGTGTCAAAGAAATAATAATAATCAAGAAAATAAGCGTGTGATATATTCGTCATAAACATTTTGTTACAGTTTGATGTCGGGGTCGCTTTGATGCCATGGAAAAGTATAGTAAGTTTTTTGCTCCATCCCTTAACATTGCCGACTCGAAAGTCTTTGGAATTTATTATATGATTGATAGCAATTCTTACAGTGTGTTTATCTAATGTTTATCAGTGTGTTTAGCGCCGTTCACACAAAATGTACAAATGTATACATAAAATATTTCAAGTAGCTGTTGCAAGTTTCCGGCTCTTATAGTTCCCAGAGATACCAGGTTACTACTAGACAACAGGAGGTCATAAATACCAGGTACCTGCCCTCTATTCGTTCTTGGCCACCGTTTTGTTTATAAATTTAATATTTTTATCGTCCCGTGGGATGCTATATCGCATTTTCTGAAATTATTTTATATTCAGTAATATTACACTCGCCACTACTGTTTTCTTTAAAATCTTATATATTATTATTTATTATGGCTTTATTGATTTATTTATTTTAGTCTTCGGCAACAACAATTAAGTTTATCAGAACGCTCTAGTAGATTGGCACGTGGTGGGTCAACAACATGCTAACCAGCCTCCATTTCTTAAGTTTCCCAAGACAACTAAGCTAGCAGAATGTTTGAAGAGGTTGCAAAAACATATGAAGGAAACGGAGGCGGAGTTGCAAAACAGGGATGACGGAATGTTAAACGTCACTTCGTGGTTGGAGCAAATAATGGACATTGCAGGTAGCTACAAGTTGAGTTTAGAAGAATTATGTACGAAATATTCTTTGCGACGACGAAGCGATACCTTATAATACGAGCTGCTCATTAAAACCACCGTTTATTAAAATCATGCCATAAACATTCATACCAAGATTTTAGAAAGATCACGATATTTCGAATCATCCAACAGCATTTGACGCAATAACATTTTGAATTTTAACAGTTAGCCCCGCCCTTGCCATAATGAATGAATGTATTACAATGCTAATTTACTGAAGTCACTTTGTTCGTTATTAGACTACAGATCCTATTCCTATCTCATCCTAGCTTTTTATAAGCTTTCTTATAGCTTGGTGTTCTTTGCATTGTAAGATAAACAATGTGAAATAAAACGTATCATATATTATACGTTTCAACTTACAAACATGATTCTAAACTTACTTGTCATGAACATCGACTAGTATAGGACATAGGATGAAGCAGCCAGAACACTTCAATCAAGGACTAAATTAACTGGAAATTATTCTCTGGACAAGTTAATTTTAATATTCTAAAAATCACTAGGCTAACAGAGAGAGCAAGAGGTACTCATAAAAGTTCATAGACTTGATGTTTTTCGTTTTTAGATATCTTAATATTTGGTGACTTTAACCTTAACTCGTGTAGTGCAGCTGTGAGGTTGCAATTTGAAATGTTTTTAGATTTTTGTAAATTAAAACAGCACAATACTGTATTGAACTCTCACGGTGGAATGCTGGATCTTGTATTGTCATGCTTTAGTTCTGGTAGCGTGGTCGTGTCCGATGACGTTGAACCGCTGGTGCCAGCTGACGCCTACCACCCGCCAGTAGAGGTGACTCTTTCTTTGGTCCGTGGTAATAACGTCCCTGACTTTATGCCTTCTCCGCCGGCATGTAGTACTTCGTATGCGCCTGATTGGAATTTTCACAAAGCGGATTATTGTTCTCTCTACTCCAGTGTATCTGCTATTGATTGGACTGAAGTGCTTTCAGAGCAGGATGTCGATGCTGCGGTGGATCTTTTTTACTTAAAGTTAAATACAGCAGTGAGTAGTCATGTGCCCCTTAAGAGAAATTTCATGTCCTTGCAGTGGCGGCAGTATCCACCATGGTATAATGCAGAAATCAAGAGTAAACTTAAAATCAAACATTTTCATCTAAAAAAATTTAAAGAATTAGGTTTGCAATTCAATCTTGAGGTATTTAGGTATTACAGGACTCATATTAAAGAACTTGACGATAACGCGTACAAGCAATACATTGCATCTATAGGCTCAAATATAGGTCGTGATCCTAGACAGTTCTGGAAACACGTCAGACAAAGACGCAGTGGTAGGGGCCAGCCGAATGAATATACTCTTGATGGAGTACCGGTTGCAGGACAAGAGGCGGCAGCAGCGTTTGGCGAGTACTTTAGTTCTGTATTTCTTAATGATGTTCCGGCGCTTGACTCCGTAGCGGCGGAGCGTGTTGCCGCCACTGGAGACGCTCGGCTCGTTGTTATAGATAGTGTCACTGTGGCTGACTTACGCCGCGCTGTACGTCGATTAAAATCATCATCTGCGGCCGGTCCCGATGCGATACCCCCTTTCCTGGCTAAAGACTGTTTCTCGGTGCTAGAATTACCGCTTCTTCACATATTAAACCGCTCCCTTCATATATGTCGCTATCCTGTTAGGTGGAAAGTATCTAGAGTGGTACCTATTCCTAAAGTAGCTTCATCCACTGATGTTACGACTTATAGACCTATTGCTGTACTCGCCGTATTTGGCAAAATTTTTGAATCAGTCGTCAACTATTATCTCACTCGGCAAATTGAGCCTTATCTTCATGACTCTCAACATGGTTTTCGCGTCGCCCGGTCTACTACTACAAACCATATTACCTTTGTTGACTCTGTATCCGCGGATATGGATGGTGGTCGTCAGGTTGATGCTCTGTTTCTCGATTTCAGGCGAGCATTTGACGTCGTCGACAACGACATTTTGTTGGTGAAGCTTTCAAAATTGGGGGCTTCGCCTAAACTATTGCAATTTCTTGCTGACTACCTAAAAGATCGTAGACAGTATGTGCACGTGAAAATGCACAAATCGGACGAATTTTACACAAGATCAGGGGTTAGTCAGGGTAGTACTCTGGGACCTACCCTTTTTCTAGCTATGATTAATGATCTTCCCACTGCTCTCAGCACGTCGCAATGTTTAATGTTCGCTGATGACCTGAAGGTATACCAGTCGGTGAGTGAAGCCTCTGACTGTGTAAGACTGCAGCGTGATATTGAGTCGGTCGAAAACTGGAGCCGAGTAAATAGGCTTGCCTTCAACACTGCTAAGTGTAAGGTAGTCTCCTTTACTAGATCATCAAATCCCATTGCATTCTCATACACCTTGGACGGCTCGACTTTGGATCGTGAAAATAAAATTCAGGATCTTGGCGTTATCTTAGACGACCATCTTGATTTCCGCGAGCATGTTGTCAATATCTGTAAAAATACCAACAGGACTCTAGGGTTTATAATGAGAACTGCTTCACAGTTTCCAGATATAAGTGTGGCAATCACACTGTACAATGCTTTCGTTCGCAGTAAATTAGAATTTGATGCTACAGTCTGGGATCCCCGCGAAGCCAAATATACTCTGCTCATCGAAAGACTACAGCGAAAATTTGCTAGGTACGTTTATAAGCGTATGTTTGGTTACTATCCATATTTATTTCCGTCACTCTTTGTGTCAGGTATGATCGGACTGGATACATTGGAGCTCAGACGGAAATTACTTTTAGTTGTACACTATTGCCAAATACTTCGTAATAGGGTGAACAACCCGACAGTGTTGGGTGCACTTGCACTATTTGTTCCCAATTGTAGTCACAGCAGGCGTCGTCCGCATAAGTTGTTCCTACGGCCCATATCGAGGACACGCCACGCTAGCAATGCTCCAACGCAGCGGGCGATGCTAATTCTGAACTCATTTGCGCATGAGTTTGAGCATGTAGATCTATTTACTGACTCTATGAGTACCATTGTTACTAGCATTAGGTTATATTTAAGCCATTATTTAAGGTAGTTAGTGCTTTGGCCATGCTGTTAGCTTTCTATCTATACTGAAATTAAATAAATAAATAAATAAATAAATAAATAAATGTGTTTTATTAGACGGATTGGGCCGGATTGACATACTGTTTAAGGGCGGAGCCTAGATCCCGCCTGTAGTAATGTTTTACAAATACATGTTTAAGGAAAAGTCCTTCGACTTGTAAAATTTTAGCGGTATCATGTTTAAATAGATAAATGTTAAAATACCATGTTTATGAACGCCGTTGGGTGTTATGCCTATGTACTTTTAAGTAACCGTACTGTTCAAATAAAATGTAAAAAGGTATATGTGAAAAATTGTTTAAGTAGCCGGTGTGAAAGCCATATCCATATAAACGTTTTCTTCTCTGGATTTGGCACTTGTGCTACTTAATCTTATTTGTGACATGAATATTTACTAGTAGCGTTTCGCTATGTTTAAGGTTTTTGATAAGTTGTCTCTCTAAGGGCCTGCCACCTATAACAAGCTATACTTATATTATAAAGTACTTATACAATATTATAAAGAGGAAGATTTGTATGTAAGTATGTTTGAAACGAATTGACTCAAAAAATACTAGACCGATTTCAAAAATTCTTTCAAGCTTTCAAGCAAAAATTCTTTAAGAAAGCTACATTCACCCTGGGTAACATAGACTATATAAGATTCATCATCATCATCATCATCCACCACCGCGCGGGTGAAACCGCGGAGAGCAGCTAGTTAACTTATGAAAACAAGCTTATGGACTAATGCTTAAGCTTCTTGTCAGGAACACGATTTGTGTTATTACAATAAAAGTTCCAGTTTTTAACGCGTTGATAGTACTAAAATTTTTCCAAGTATATACTTTAAAGGTTTACCTCCTTAGTTTTATATGATAATCTTAAATCAGTTTACTGTAATTTATAAAAACTAATTATACCTCTTAGTTAAACCTGCTTATTCTACTAAAATAAAAAGTAGTACCCAGTCCTTTTAAGCATGTTGTTTACTTCTGTTCCAAGGATTACCACGTAAAAACTATGTGAAAAGAACTTGTATTTTAAATAAGCTTTTATTACTCTCCAATAACACACCAATAAGCAGAGAATAAGCGGGGGTAGCGAATGGTATTTTCACACAAAATTCACCCTTAAGATAGTCAGGTATAAACTTTACTGAAGGTACGTATGTATGCATGTGCATGCATACATACATCATAAACGGAATTAAAAAAAAAGTTAAGATCTCTATAGAAGATGCCAAAGATGTACTAACTAAAATATAACAATAACTACTTACTTCACTGATATATTCATTCCTTAATTTGAACAGAGATCCAATTCACACAATATTACGTAATATTGCCAAGGTTACCAAGGTACCAGAAGTAACGAAGATACAGAAAGTAACAAGTTTGTAAAATAAGGGTCTGCCATGGCCCCGCCCTTATTACGGTACCTATGAAAACAGCTGCTCCAAAGAGAAGAAATAATTTAATCAAAACCAAAAAAAATTACTAGTTGGTCATAGATAAAAAGGATATAGGGTTATTTTCTTACAAATACAATATACCAACATGAAACACAAGATGTGGCTAAGATGCCATATTTCTCAAGCAATTGTTATAATTCCTTGAGATACCAGGCTACCACAAGTCAAGAGGAGGTCGTAAAAAACCCCGCGGATGCTTGAAAAAACACGAATCGAAGATCTGCCCTTTCTTGGTTTTACTTGTAAATGGATGGCAGATAGTTTCAGTATTAATAAATGTATATAAGGGGTAGTATACAATTCCAGCAAACACTGTAATTTAACTAAGTTTTCAAAAACATGCTTTTTTATTTTTTTACAAGTGATTCCTTGCAATTATAAAATTATTTTATTGAATGTTAACAGTTATTTAATAAATATAAAATGTTCCAGTATTTAAAACAGTTGATCACAAATTCACATTCTAGTAATACTTCATGATGTATTATCTTCGAAACTGGTACTTTTACAAAGTATTCCATGAAATCTTTTGCTTCTACTTTTAAGGACGCAGGTGTTAAATGCAAGTCAACGACATAGAAAATGTTTTTTGGGGGAATATAATTTATTCAGGCCGGAAAAATTGAGTTCCCGTCAGTTGGGTAGAGTACACGAGTATGTCAGCCTTTATATTTTTATACGCTTATTTTTTCAACATTAAAGAGAACCTGTTATGAACTTTTAAAAATGTCTCCTCCGATGAATGATAAGAGGATGCGGTAAATTCGATTGTAAGCCACGTTACATGCATAAAATACTTACATCCCTTGGGGTATAATATTTTATACTTGAGACAGAAGGAACGCCTTTTAAAAAATAATTACATGTGAGGTTTTCAAGTGATCATTAATCTAGTTTCCTTCTATTGGTGGTTAAACTGTTTAATATAAAAAGTATTCTATGTCACCCTTCCGTCACACTCTTGACACAGTCAACGAAATAACCGCATCGTCGCAATTATTTTCGGTGTTTTAATGTTATTTTTACGGTTTACCTTACGCGGGCCACTTCTTCATGGAGTCTATTCGTACTACATGAAGGAGTGGCCCAGACGGTCACGGAACCGGTCGAGATATTCGACTATACCTACCGCGTAAGTTAAACCGTCAAAATAACATTAAAATGTGTAATACTTACGAAAGTTTCAATCAAGTTATTTTCGATGTGTTTCTAAGAACCTCTTGCAGGTTTATGTTAACTTGGTGATTTTGAGAATACTAAATTACTGTTAAAACATTCTGAACATGGTTAACCATGTTCAGAAATGTATGACAGTTAACTTAATCCTTAATGACACTTGAGTTCTCTGGCTGATTTCGAGACATTGTCATGGAAATACATAATCTGATGATTATTTTAGAGTTTTAATTCTAAGACATCCGACATTTTTCTAATGTTATTCGATCGTTGAAGAGATCCAGTAACACCAGGGTAGCAGAATATGCTATGAAACTGCAATGTCCTCGATGCTTTTTTAGGGCGGGGCTTACTCTTAGCCATACCTATAGATATGTAAACTACTTATATTCACAAAAAGTAAAGAAAAAAATTTCGAACTGATTCTTCTTGCAGTTCTGACTTGAAAATACTAAGTTCTTATTGTTTTGTGATTATGTATTCCAAACGTTTAATGTCACATAGTTTTCTTCAATTCCCAGATACACCAAGCTATCAGAAGGCTTGAGGAGCTTGCAATCAGCTACAAGTAAATAAAAAACCACATAGCCTAACAATAGTTACCTACCATTTATGTTATATGACTAATATTTCACACGCTTTATCTTGCTTAGTTTTACTATTCCCAGGCATACTAAGCTACCAGAAAACTGTAGAAGGTCGAGAGAACATTACAAAAAAAAATTATAACTTCTACCTACCTGCAATGTGCATTCCTTGCACCAATGACGAGCTGACACTTAACATCCCCTCATTCCTCTTTTTACGCTTTATCTGTTTATGTTTCTTGTAACCTCTTTAAGCATTCTGTTGATCATCTTGGGAAACGTGAGAAGTACTTGAAAAACTGAGCATTATAATAAATTATTTATTGTTATCTAACGATATTACGAAAGTTTTAACGAAGACACTCAACTATCCCTTAAGATTCGAAGATAGGCGCTTTTGTATTATACATATTTGCCATTCACAGTATAATCTACCTGATAAATTTGAAATTAAACGGTTTTTTCGTTGTTGTGATGAGGTAACATTCAAATCAAAGTGTGGTGTTCTCATTTTATCCATAACAACTTATAAAGACTAATAGCTAACCCAGTACTGGCTAATGGATTAAGGTATCTATACTATGTAGTATTATTCATTCTTGTCACTCTTTACCTTTTTTTACTCTTTACTTTAACGATAGAATTCTTCATTTCAAAGTATTTATTTAATTTTTAAAGAAAATATATATATTGTAGTCAATATACGATATTGTAGTCATGGCAGAATCCGTGGAAGACCTCAGTACAATGCTCGAAGGCCTCCATCGAGTTTCCCAACGGGTAGGTCTTAAGATGAACATGGACAAGACGAAAATTATGTCTAATGCCCATGTTGTACCTACCCCAATATCAGTTGGGAACTCAGTTCTCGAAGTTGTTGACGAGTATATCTACCTGGGACAGTCAGTCAAACTAGGCAGGTCCAACTTCGAGAAAGAGGTCAATCGTCGAATCCAACTCGGCTGGGCAGCGTTCCGGAAACTTCGCGAAGTCTTCTCGTCAAAAATACCTCAGTGCCTCAAGACAAGAGTCTTCGACCAATGTGTGTTACCAGTGATGACTTATGGCACTGAAACGTGGTCTCTTACTATGGGCCTCATAGATAAGCTCAAAGTCGCACAACGAGCTATGGAGAGGGCTATGCTCGGGGTTTCTCTACGTGATCGAATCAGAAATGAGGAGATCCGTAGAAGAACGAAAGTCACCGACATAGCTCAGAAGATTAGCCAGTTGAAGTGGCAGTGGGCAGGGCACATAGCACGCAGAACAGATGGCCGATGGGGCCGAAAGGTTCTGGAGTGGAGACCACGTACCGGCAAGCGCAGCGTAGGTCGTCCACCGACACGGTGGACAGACGACCTGAGAAAGGTCGCAGAACGACGTTGGATGCAGGCCGCTTCCAACCGGTCCTTTTGGAAAATCATGGGGGAGGCCTATGTTCAGCAGTGGACGTCCTACGGCTGAGATGATGATGAAAGAAAATATAATCATTGTAAGGGCTTATCCTTCTTATAATAATTAAATAAGGGAATCATAGTACAAGTAAAACCATAGTTTTAACCATATTAGTCTTTAGGTACTATATGTACGTTGTTTTATGTTCTTGCAATTACCCTACTACGTTTACTTAAAAAGCTTTGTTTCGACTATTTTTAATTAAGTGTTTTAAGTATTTATATTTTTCTGGAAATATATCAATGCGCCATACAATATCAATATGGCGTATTGTATTATATAATATTGGCATTTCACAATGATTAAAAAAATATAAGTAGACTCGATCGAAATCGGGTAAATTAACTCTTAAACTCCTTTCACAGAACGAGTACTTTTTTTGTTTCCTTTTTTGTTTATTTTGTTGAACATTTTCAATAGCTTAGCTATGTATGGCGTTGAATCAGGTTTAGATCCCGAATATTATGTAACGTCAACAGCCGTTAGTCATATCTGAGGCTTTGGACGATCTAATAATCTCGGCAGTATGGTTCGGGCCACTAACCCAACCGCTGCTGGCTTGCTTGCTTGCTGGACGATCTTCCACTGTAAATACGTATCAAGTAATATGTGTCAATGCACTGATTACGTGTGAGCCTAAGAGATAATCACACTATATAAACATGATCTCGCAGCAGCCACAGGGTACATAAGGGTGTGTGTACATACCGGCGACGACGGTCTCGGCGCGCGGCAGCCGCTGCAGCACATGGTGTATGAGCCCCACGTCCGTGCACGCCTGCAGGTTGCGCACGCTCTTGCGCAAGATCGCGATGAAAACGGACCATATTTCAGCCTGCAACGAACATACATAGTTGTGTTAAACAATGTGCCGCCCACAGCTCTCCCCGTACGGGAAAATACAACAGGAACACTCTTTCCAAGATAAAACCAGCCTATGGGTCTATGTAAACAATTTCAACTAACTATATAGTTAGTCTTTCTCGTCAACTTACAAAGACTTATCATGTAAATATCCATCCACCTAAACATAATTTCGAATTTATAATCTTAGGCCCACTTGCACGTTCCAGAGTTAGCTTTAATAACTCAGAGTCAACTGCTAAAACGGGGTTTTATAATTAATTTATTTTGCACCATTAAAGGTCAGGAGTAAATCTAAGGTTATTTATTGATATTTAACCCAGCAATGTGGGAGGGTTAAGTCCTTAACTAGGGTTAGTGAAGTTTTGTGTCAAAAGAAATTGAGGTTACATTCTGCTGTATAATGTACTCTTTGGACGAAATGACACGAGACAATACGTATAGAATAAAAAAGTCGTCAAATTTCATACAACAAAGGATAAACAAGAAAGTATTTAATACATTGTACTGTCGTGCCAATGAGATAGATATAAGTTTCACTATTTTTTCTATTCATTCATTATTGGTTAGTACGGCTATTATGTATCTCAGTTGCCGCTCTATGTCACTTTTGTCAGCTCCAGTCATCAACTTACCAACATTTTTTTAACTTGCTGGAGTTTGGAGAGAGTTTGGAGGTTGGAGAGTTTGGATAACTGACATAGAGCCGCCATCTTTCAAGATTTCAATCAACATTTGTTAGCAACCGAGATACATAATAGCCCTGCTGGTTTTAATATAAGCGCATAGACAATTCACTGTTTCCATCTAAAGATTAGAAATGTCAGTTTAGCAAAACCCGTGATATTTTATAGTCGTGCAAGGCACAATGAGAGTTAAAAATTGATATGACTAACGCAAGTTTACAAACTCGTATAGACTTATTTATTCAACCCGGGCAAACGTGCAAGTGGGTCTTAGAGTGTGGTTTGGTAAGTAGAAGAAAAAGTGTTGACCATTGTTACTCAGGGTATTGTGAGTAAAATAATAATATCTATTGAGTTTGAAAGCACTGTAGCTAACTGTTGAAGGGAAGAAGTACAGTGCAACTAGAATTGGTATTTATAAGCGATGGCAGCTCAGTTAAGTAGTGCGGGATAAGCGTCAGTCAGGCGATCGGAAATCCAAAACGAGCTAAGGTACTCAAGTGCCGTCATTGCCGATTGAAAATCTGTCAGTAGTGACAGATTTTCAATCTTGAACTATCTGTGTGTTGGTGTGTTCGTGTGTTCCTGCATCTGTCTTCGAAAGTCTTTCATCAGAGTAAAACATTTTTGAACGAATTATTTACCGACCAAATGATGTAACCTGATCAACTGAGACATTCCAACCGGGCCAAGTCGTTCAGGGATCAAACGCTAGCTTATAACTAAATAAAAATTGAGCAAGAACACTTTTTACTCAAAGTACACAACGCTGTGGTATTCTAGATGTCTATAGGCGACGGTGACCACTTTCTATCAGGACCGCATGTTTGCTTGCCACTCAATTAACGTTAAATAAATTGTAAAATAATCAAATCGTCAATTTAACATTACTACCGCAAGAATAGGTAACAATTTCAACATTTCTTATGTATTCTTCAATTGAATGTATCGAATATCTCCAAGCCACGATTATCTCGGATGCCATAACGATAAACCGATATAAAAACTCGTAAGCCTTTTGCGACCGATTCGAGCGAATTTAAAAGTTATTGAAACAAGAGAGGCGTGAAGTGAACGTATTAGATAATCCTGCAGGCGGGCTCACTCGCCCATATTGAACAATTTTACTTTAAAGCCCAGTGTTAGAATAAAATCCTTTAGATTACATATAGTGTAGCGCTTTTTTAAATTTAATGGTAACCTAAGATACGATAAAAATATAATTTTAGGCGCCTGCGCCGTAGCAAATAAGCATTTCAAATCTAGGTCTGGAACTAAAAAGCGTAACTCGGCGAAAGGGTAAAAAGGTTCTCACAGCTACCAGGACTACATAAACCAAGCAGAGTTATTTACGCTTAAGGATACCATGAACCCATGAAAGCATAACTAACGAATCTCGTGCGTAACATAAGATAGTAAACAGCTGTCATACACGACTGACGGTTGGTAACTTTTTGTAACAAGGTTTATTTTTTACTGCATTAGACTCTAAAAGCCGTAGTAGACACCGGTAAACCTCATAAGGATTATATAGTTCACACCTTTACTAGGATAGTATAGGAACTTTGGAGGTAGTAAACTTCTTCAAGAAGAAATTGAATCTTACTTATTTACTCGTATAGTAAGTACCTAAGAGTTACCTAGTTCACTCAACCATAGTTGCAAAACGGTGCCGATTTGAGAGACTAACGTTACTATAATATAATTAGTATGTGACAGGTATCAATTAAGAGTCATTTGCTCAGCAGCTTATAGTTAACTCTTGCACTAGTCTCTGCTCGGAAATAGCAATAGCAACACTGTACAATGTTGCAAAATTACCAAACTCTAATCTTGCTATATAAACCAGTTGCCCGACTTGCAATTTTCGTCGAATATTTTGCAAAAAAATAATATATTATTTAACATAGCAAGCAAAGCATGAACTCCTTGAAAGGGTTAAGAGGTTCTCATAGATACCAGGCGGACACGAGTAACGTAGAGTTGTTTACGACTGGGGGTAGTTCCCACGCAGCTAGCGTTTCACATGGTTTCACGTAGCTAACATTAATAATTTATTAATGTTCTGTGCAAACAGATTGCCATGCACTTTAGCGGTTGGATGACAGTTGGAACATCTTTGTAGGACTAATAAAAAAAAGTAAATAAGCATTAAGGACACATCCATAAAATAAAATGCTCCATTATGTAAATCTTAGTTCACACGTATACTAGGACAGAAGTAGAGCTTAGAAGATGGTTAATTTCAGAACACGAAACAAAGTTGAAATCATATATTAAACCGAACTCCACCAAAGGGTTAAAAGGTTCTCACAGTTACTAGGACGGCATGAACCTTGTTGAGTTACCCTGGAGGGTAGCTTCCACAAAAAAACTACTTGGCGTACCAATCTATGGCGTAGCGAAAGAAACAGGTAGAAAAGAAACCCTAAAGAGAGGTATTCCAGATTCTCATAAGCCGTTACGGATCGATTATGCCATCCAGTCCTACAACTGCAGTTCAATGACCATACAGTCTGTTTTGATATATTTTGTATTTGTTTTCTTATGGTAAAAATGCATTTTTCGTAAGGATCATTTTAGATTCACACCTTTACTCAAATGGTATGAGAGTTAAGGAGATACGATCACTAAAACTTGTTTGATGGGAAATTGATATCCTGCTATTTTCCTGTTTTTTTTAAAGTTATTAGGAAAAATCAAAAGAAGAAACTTCTACTCGACACCTCCACATGTTTTTTATGGCTTTATTTTTTATCCAAGGTTTAAATTAATGCGACTCTTCTAAACAAATAGGTACATATATTTATATTATAGTAACGGGGCTTAATGGCGTTAGTAATATTATTTATTTACCTCGACGTTTCGATCAAGTTGCATTGATCGTGATCACGTTAATATAATATAAATATGTATTCAAATCGCTAAAGTTTAAAAATTAAAATAGGTACATAGATCTTAAAGTGAAGTTCTTTCTTTGAGAGCTGTATGGTATACATCGAACAGCGCTCTGGCATTCTGTGTCCACATGTTCTTGAGAAAAAGGAGCCCTGACAGACATATAGACAGACTATCGTGTACATTAAATATCTAAGTACTATTGGTATTTAATTGAACAAAAACTCGGAAAAGTTTATGACGGTTTGGAAATTATTGTTACTTAATTACGTTCAGATACTACATCAATAATAAAATTAAGTATATATTCCAAACGTAGAAAATTTGCAACAAGCAAAACGTACCCGTGGAATCACTAAGAACCGAGCCGTGGAACTAAATAACTTTTTTCATCCTCTCCTTCCGTTCAAATGCAGTTAGTTTCCTTAACTACAAATGGGTTTCCATTCTCATAAATACCGGAGCAGCATGAATTACGTAGAGGTGTAAACGTCAGGGTTTGGTTTTTCTTATATCCGACAAGTTTTTGTGAAATACAAGACATGCCGGTTTTTGTATCAATTCCATCCCGCAGGCTACAAAATGGCATGAGTAGACGGCAAGATTTATGTTATTTGTATCTATTTGTACCTGTTTATGGATGTCTAGTGTACTAATCGTTTACTTTTCTAAGATAAACATAGCATTAGACAGCACATATTTTATACAACTGCCCTGACGATACGTGACGTATTTTTAGTGAAACTGTTTAGCCGTCGCGCTAGGCATTTTAATATCACATAGTGTGCCCCCGCAGCTTAATCCTACGCTATTGTATGATAATGCTTCACATTTTTCCCAGCAAACTTTATGTTTTTAAACTAATTAAAAACATGATGCATTAGATGAATAAAAAAATTTAACAGTTTTATGAAGATCGGAAGTTTTTTGGCAAGATATTCTGGTCTTTTTAAGTAAAATTTACGTGTGACAGATGTTAACAGTCACGATCACGAAGTAGTAGTTAGCAAGCATTACACATATACATTGTTTATTGTTCTTAGCATTACTATGTTTCTTTCAATGGCAATGATAAAAGTGAAATTAGTGGCAGAATTAAACCGTTGAAAAGAGGAAACAAAGCATCGCAGTACCGTACTGAACTTTGTGCTTCTGAACAGATTGCTTTCAGTGATACAGCAATGTTAATAATATGTCAAGGTTAATAATAGATGAAACACAATATACGTATGAACCGATATATAGGTCATGACAATTACGGAAAAGGGTTATTAACATTTCTCACAGCTACTAAGGTAGCATGAGTCCTTTAGATGTAACCACCATGGGGTTGTTTTTTACCATCTGCCTATGCCGCTTTCACAAGTTAATAAAAAGAGATAGCTATATATTTATAAATAAGGAAGGAGAAGCAAAAAAGAAGGACGTAAAAACTAAGTTAAACCCGTAAAGCCGATAACCTCACAACAAATTTAACACCTTTACCAGGGAAGCAGAGTGGTGATAGAGGTTAATTTTGAAGAAGAATACAGCAGGTAATAAACCCATAACAAAATAATAAAACATTGAAATTTATAGAGAGAAAAATTCCATCCTCGGACGGGATTCGAACCCGCGTCTTCTGACTCTCTATAAATTTCAATGTTTGAGATCGCTTAAGCAGGCGTTAGTGCTTTAAAAACGTAATACTATAAAAATTACAAGGGCTGCGATGTCAATACGAAAGTTTCAAGTATTTCTAAATAATGCTTCTTTCGGTTGGATGGTACTGTTAAACTGTCCAATAGATGTCGCTCCGTCCCCGCAAGACGGTTAGTCAAATAGAGAGTTAAAATTCGATGCTCGGACAAGATTCTCGGTGGCCTAGTTGGTTATGGCGTCTGACACGGAGAGTCAGAAGACGCGGGTTCGAATCCTGTCCGAGGATGGAATTTTTCTCTCTATAAATTTCAATGTTTGAGATCGCTTAAGCAGGCGTTAGTGCTTTAAAAACGTAATACTATAAAAATAATAAAACTTCAAACAGAAATTAAAGTACATATCCCTATGCTATATGATATATGAATTATAAGGAGATCGGCACTAATATTTACTTCGTGATCACTAGATGGACCTTTATTGTGTGGTTTCCTAATTTTTGCATACATTTTTTCTCATAATTTAACGTGGCATACATTCACGTACCCTAATAATAGTTACGCACAACATTAATTTGGCATAACTTTTAAAGCAGAACTACTTTAAGCATATTAATAGTTAAGCATACTATTCTAAAGCTAAAAAAAAATATTTTTTACGCATAACGATATTCGAGCATAATAAGGGAAAAATAAAGTTTTGGCAATTTTGTGGGGTGTACCTCTGAATTTCGACAAGTTAAATACTTTGGCAAGTCGCTACCTTCGAAAAAATATATATCGACTAGTCATTGCTTCGACAGGATATGTATTCGACAAGTACTTTATCGCAAAAGTGCTACATTATGTCCTTATTGAGATATAGTCTAATTCTGGCGCTTCGCCGGTCGCTCAGCTCGTGCGTTGTGTGGTCACCATTAAGCCTAACGCTCCTCCTCGCTTCGCTCGTCGTCGCACCTATCGTGACTTTACTCTGACTAGATCCGCTACGTTCTGTGGCAGTAATTCTTGTCGATTATTTGTTCTGTGGAACCAATGACATGTTTATTTAGGCTATTCAAAGTGGTCTTATTGAAAGAAAATTCAAAAAGAACAAAATGTTAGAAGACATTATGGATTCAAATATACCCCCGTAACTATTATTTTTTTCTATGCCTGTTGTATATTTATTTACAAAATGGAAACAAAAACGAAGTAATTTTGGTTGGTTTTTTAGTACTGTGTGTACTTATAGGCGAATGACCTCTATATATATACTAGCACTCTAGTAATCTACAAGTATATATAGAGGGCAGTGGATAGGACATCAAATCGGCATGTAGTTACGTTAAATTGGAGCCAATTCCTGCAAATAGTTCCCAACATTCCTTGTTGAAGATCCTGCGACATCAACTGCATGCAATCCTCGCTTTATAAAAAACAACAAGGAACCCACAAAGCAAATTACTCAACTACTTTGTGGAGCAACTGCTGGTGAAACGAGTTGTTGCAATTCAACATGCTTTTTCGCATTTGCATTTACAAACCCAGCACAATCCTTTCAAAAATAAAGGAGAGAAAAGCAAACACGCGAGCAAAGTACCAGAGCGGCATCGCAGTGAGGCGTTGCACAAAAGCACTCGCCCGCGCTAACGAGAACCCTCTGTAATTATATTACATTCTTGCAGTTAGCGGAACAATCTCGGAATTACAAGTTTTAGAGCAAATTCTCGGAATAACACCACGTCGTCGGTCGGTCGCAGAACTGTAGAGTTATTCCCGGAGAATTTCTATCAGCTTCACCTGTTTTAGGTGACTTGGTTTACTGTAATTAGTTTTTGTGAAGAATCTTCCAGCGAGGCGAGGCGCGAGACGAAATACAATTTGAGAGAAGACTGAATATAAATTGAAAACATGAAAACCCGGAAGACCTTTGCTTTTTATTGTATTTGATTAACTTTTCTGTAATTTTAATTAGTAATAAAAGTAGTATATTACTATTAGTAGTTTGTGTAATATTATATTCAGTATAAGATTCTGAAAGTACTGTCGCAAACCTCATTACTGAAGACACATCCATAATATAAATTGTACAATACCGACTCGGGCAAGGACCTGGATTGATTCATAACTCTTCCCCTATCATGTAGTCCTGGTACTTCGGACGAGTTTGCCACGTGAGCTCATGATGTGCATGTTTGTTTTAACGAGTGCATGCACGCACGCACATGTGCGCACAGACAGGGAAGGCACGTGTTAAATAAAAGCTTTAGATTAGACCTTGTAAACTGTAATTAATTTCATTTAGAATATTGCATTGTTTTGCAATACCTATGGATAAAGTTTCTTGTCTATTTAGAATAGAAAACATGACATTAATATTGTTCCTTTTTTATCCATATGGTTAGGTAGGTTCTTGATTTATATACTTTACGAAATCGTGCACCGTAACCGTCCCTAGAAAATATATCACCTAAAAACAGAATATGGCGCAGTCATCGCATAAAAGTTTTTTTTCATTTCATCAGGGTCACAGAATGACTTTGTGCGTTTCAGGCTAATTAAGTGATACATCACGCCGGCTACCAGGGTCGTAGCAGTCGCGAATGATGGACGGCCGAAACAGCTCAGGATTGTGTCGAATCACCTTATGAGATGTTTTTCTACCGCCCTCGAGAGCGCGCTGTTACTGTACCGTTCAGTAGTTAAACTTTGAACAAGAGACTGTCCAATATGCAAAGGATGATCGACACATTCTACCAGTTTCACTGAGCCTTGAATAATTCGAAGACACTATTACGACTGCATTATGGCTTTCGTAGGTGGCTAAAAAATAAATTTAAACCTAAATGGCTTCGGATTAATCTATATCTACAATACTCTGTCATGAAAGTATCGGGAATAGATCAAAGATACACAAAATGTTAGTTATTGATCCAAATTTGTATCGCCTTCAAAGCATGCTCCATCAAAATAGATACACCGCCCACGGATAATTCAATCATCAAAACATTTCTTTAACGCGTTTTTCCGGAATTGAGTTCAGTTCTCGCCGCGAATTCTCTTTTATGTTATCTACCGAATAAAAACGACCAGTACCACGAAGTGGTGATTTAATCTGTCCGAATCAGCAAGACTCATTCGAGTTAAGTTTCATTCATAAATCTATTGTTATTTTTTGCGCTGATGCGGACGGGTTAAGTTTATGAAACTGAAAGAAATCAACATATGTGTGATATAGCAATCTAAAGTCATAATAATAATTCTAAACCATCGCATTTGGCCGCTTATTAAAGTTATCTTCGTAATTACCAGGGTGTTTCTTGTCCCAGAATATACCTACTCAATAATCATTATGACATTTCTTCGGCACCGAGCTAGCTTCGGTACTGTATGAAAGTTACACAACGTGACGGCTGCTCAGACAGGTCCTTAGGGAGAAGAATGATTTTATTTGACGGCTTATTGGGGTTTTTAGTGGCCATGTTCGTAAATAGCGCCTGGTATGGGCGCTAATGACCGACTAAAGTTTTTTTCTCATAATTAAATGGTAATTGAAGTAGGGTACAATTTAAACGTAATTATACGTTAATATAGTTATTAAATATACAATATCTTCTAATAAGTTGCTCCTAAGTAAAATGTGATCTAGCAGCGGGGTGGAACATAAGATCGCAAAACAACAACGTATAAAAAACATCTAAATATAATTCAGTTACAAACTTAATATATTACTCGCAAGTTTCCTCGTTACCAGGCGAGCATGAGACGCGAGGCGTTGATGAGACCCAACATCATACGATAATGAACTTCATATGCTCACAACTTACGTTTGTACGCTTCCTTTGTGAAGTTGAGGAAGTTTCGTTATGTATGTGTGACGTTTTGACTGTAATTTTGACTACCTTCACCCTGGTTTCTTGTTTCGCTCCATTTAAATGGAAAATAAGGCAGCATAAAACCTGTCTCTATAATTACATTATTGAAATTTTTACATACTTATTTAAATAAAATTGATATTGTTCCAATCGAAGCGTTATTAATCAACATTTCTTGTAAACGTGTGTATATAATAATTTATTTGCAAGGGGAATATTGCTACTTTTTAGCTATTTGACTTTTTCTTTTCGACTACGACGACTTCTATAATTGACTGTGATAGCGTTCGTAAATCCAGTAGCAGTTTTACAAAATATAGAATAACGCTCGTGTGCCTTTTACGTGTATCGCTTATTTAGGACATGTTTTTGATTAGCTAATGAACGCATGAATGCATGAATGCACTCCAAGCATTTGCAAAATATTTGCTTACGTGCCTTTCATCGTAATTTTACCACGTGCAAATAAAATCAGATCTAGTCAAAAACATTTAATAATTTTAAGCATCACAGACGAACTTGTGAACACGATCTATTACCTAACCCCTAGCAAGAGGAAGAGCAAGAAACTAGGGCCCGTTCTTTTCCGTTCGTTTTTATGTAGTATTGTTTTTATTAATGTTGTGGTGCTAACCAGCTGTAAAGTTTCCTGGTACATATTTAATATGGTGCTTCCCGACTTAGGAATTGACTGTTCCCCTAACCGCTGCTTTTTATTTTTTTATTATTAACAGATAACGTTTGACCACTTGATTTTCCTTATTAGCCCTGTTTTCCGACTGAAGTCAAAATCGGGCTGCTGTGATCGTCATTGCAAATTATCGAAGGCGCGTCACCCATGTGGCGTCATGGATTACGTCACCGAGATCGCTATTTTTCGATTTCAACGACCACGCTACGAACTGCCGTGCGATTCTCTAAGAGCAAACATCGTTGCATCTTTGACAACATCCGTGAAACAAATTAAGAGATGACAAGAAAGGTTGGAAAAGCAACCTTATGTACAAGGGCGAAGGGACGAATCATTACAGAATCGCAAGGCTGATATCACCGTGAGCAATTCTTTCAAAAATTGCATTTCGTTGATGTGTGCCTGTACCGCCAAAATCGATGTTGATTGCAATTGGAAAGCAGGGAAGGACAGCTGAACACACCATTAGGTGATTAGCGACATGATTCCAATTTGTATTTTACGGAACCTGTTCTTGAGAGGCAGTCACCATTCTAGCTCTAGTGCTAATTCTATACCACCTCCGACCGCATCATCACTAAAAGTGAGATAATAGTCCAACACTAGTCAAATATTAAATAAAAAAAAAGTTAATGTGATTTTGACAGAAAATCTTTAAGTCTTAAAGCAAATAACACATTTTAGAATTGACATGTATGAAACCACTGTTATGCAATTTATGTTATTAATTCATTTCCATGGCTTAATATTCCATAGACCAATCGAGACCGCTGGCGAGTCAGCTAATGACGGAATAAATCTTCAGAGTTTCGTCTGTGATAGTTATATTGCATAATGACTTAGCTATTTAGCTTAACTAACCATAGCTTCAAAGTTTCGAGCCGTGTCGGACGTCCAAGTTAGCTTAGCGCACTTGGGCACTGGTAACTTAGCTGTGGTTTAGAGTTCACTTAGCGGGCGGTACTTAAACTGTGCTATGTAAATTGGGTTAGATTGTACTTGGAATAATAACCACTTTGATATACAATTGAGCAGTTCATTTTGCCCATTTACATATAAATAACTACGCTTACTCCACCACTATAGAACTAATTGACCTGTTCTAGACTAGACTTATGCAAACGTTCGGCTCAGTGGCTACCAATGCAGTTCCAGAAAGTCTGCTTCCAAGTACTGTACAAGTATGACAGAGTTAAATTAGAATATTTCAACTATACATACAAGACGAAACGTTCTATGAACACGCCTGGAAAACATAACCCCGAGGCTTTCAAGATCAAATTTTGAAAAATATTATTAAGTAGATAATTTTATTACACAAATTCTGGGTCATCAGGAAAAAATATGTGGTTTCCATTGGCTTGCAGAAGGCATGGGTGTTACAATAATAATACACCAAATACTTATATATCAAAACTTAACAAGAGACATTAATAATATTATCTTTACACATAATATTTGGCCAGTAGGATTCGAACCCGAGACAGTCAAAGAAGGAATGGTCCATGGAGTTTCTAAACACAGAATATTCCACTATCACTAGGTGGGACTTTATGTATCCATTCATTCAGTCTAAATTGTGGTAACGTCGAAAGCTAAACAAGTTTTAAAAAACGATCTCTATTTTCCCAAGTTAGACCGCCCATTTATTTGTTAAAAAGGTTTGCCTGCGGCTGTGACCAACGCCATTTATATTCTGTCTCCTTTGAACGAACAAATAAATCTTCGAGCCAGAACGAGACACCAATACACATACATATTGTAATACTTTTGTGTGCTTTTTTGTCCATCTCGATGTTCCTTTTTCTTAGGGTGCGATAGTTGATGTTCCCATTACGTTTACGTTTCTTGCTTTAAAGTTATGATGTCTTGGTAGCAAAAGAGGTCGAGTGTAACCCTTTGCTCATTTTGCAAGAACCTGGATGTTTTGTTTTGTAAATTCGCAATAAAGGTGCTCCTTCAACTTGTGCTTAAGAGGACCATGGCCGTTAACTTTGGATGTATGTTTGCCACATACCGCGTTCTGGCTATACTACTTCCCAAGTTATGTTACCCTGGTGTTAAAGTAGATCAAGTGATACCCCTTCAATATACAAAGTGTACAAAAATACTCCGATTGTTTAATTTTATTTTACACGTTGTGCCCTGCTTCTTAAAAGTTGTTTTCTTTATTTAATTTCTATTAGCACTAAGTACTGTTAGTACTATTACTTATTCTGTGACACTTGTTCACATTATGTTATCTTGGTACTTTGTGATATTTGAGTTACCCCTTTTTAGAAAATCAACAGCTCTACAAAGTACGATACGTATTCATATATTTCAGAGTGTAATAATTGTTCCTTATTGATAAGTAAGTGAAATAAGAATATGTATCTATCTACACGATATTGTTCATGTCGAGACAGGATGTATCCAACTGTAGTAAAACTCTTCCCCAAACTTTAAGTGTCGCAATTTTATGAACTACTATCATTATTCTCTTGCTTACAAACGCCAATTTTAATTAACACACGCGAAACGTACACTCTTTTATTCGTTCGTGTGTGTAATCATCAATGAGATGATTACACACACGAACCTGTGACCTTTAGCAAAAGGAAAGACCTTCATGTCTTTGTCATTAATCAGTAAACAGACGACAAACTGTTCAAAGTCCTTAGAAATAAATATGAATAAAAACGATTTTCGTATATTTTGTCATTTACCCGTAAACAGATGTAAAACCAATTCATTTTCTATCAAAACATAAAACTTTACAATGTAACAAAAATAAAACTGTTTCCGCCCGGGATCGAACCGGGGGCCTTGTGCGTGTGAAGCACACGTGATAACCGCTACACTACGGAAACTTGCATAGATGTGTCGAAATTATTTAACCACTGAGCGCATGCAAATAGATGTTTGGCAATTGATGCATATCGATGTAGGTATATAAAATATTGTCATTTAAAGTAAATAGTTCCAAAATTATGAAGAATAATAATTATAATATCGTTTATTGAATTAATAATTTTAACAAATACTCTAAAAGGTAAGTAATACAAAGATTAAAATACACTTAAAAATTTATTTAAAATATGATTAAATTTATATTGTTTATAATTTTTATATTATAATTATATATATATTTTTTTAGGTATATGTTTTAATTATTTTTTTATTAAAAATATAAAATAAATTACAAAGGAGATTAGATCAACCTTCTAGTCAAAATTAAATAACCCACCCCTGTCCGCTCCCGGTGGAAAGGTGCCCATTACACTAGCTGCGTTCCCGCGCTGAATAGCTATGGCCAGCCTTTGCACCAGGAACGAACCGGAGCGGGAGTCACCGTTGATGTCACATAGTCTTCGACCTAACTCTCCCACAAAGCTCTTAGCCTCAGCCCCCCAACTGCCCATGGTCTCCACAGCCACGGGCACAAAATGGTAAAGCAAAAATGGTATAGCATTAATGGTAAAGCATGGTTTATAATTAACATACAATATTAGTAAACAGTTTGCACAGAAGTCACAAATAAAAGCAGAATCGACCTATTTGGTTCACCAAATACAGAGATATCATGCACAATATTAAAACATACTTGAACTGAAGACCTGAGTCTTTTTGAAAGGCGGTCAAAATGTCTTGCATCTCGCTCGATAATGGCACCAGATCCATTTTTATCTCCGTCTAACTTTCTTTGTATACACATGATTGGGCGTGACAATATACTTTTTGTTTTCATATTCCTATTATTATTCGTACATGGACCCACCCTTAAGGAGGAGAAGAATCCTTACGGATATTTATTTCTATCTCTTTAAACTATATGCTTTCCTGGTACAAAACCAGATCAAGTTTTTAAACCCTTTGGTCTTTTGATTGATCCGCATCAAGAAAACATTTTTTTCAAAACTGACTAAAAAATCGCGCAAAACGGAGTTAACCCTTTCGAATTAAATCAGTAAAGTACCAAGCGCGCATAACTGTGGAGGAGATGAACCGTTAAACGAGCCACAGGGACCAATGAATGAAGATTCTACGAGTTTTGTTTTTGTTGTTTGTTTGAAGATTCCTGAGAGGGCCAACTTCTGATCTACTACAATATTATATAAAGTTTTCTAATAATAATCCGGGCTAAGGTAACTATCTAATATAGGTTAGGTATCATCGTCTTGTATTGTATTTTAGATTTACACGCTAGAAATGAGTTCAGTAATGAAATCATTGGGTGGTTGGTTGACGGTGTATATAGAGTCTAGCAAACTAAAGTATGTACTGAAAGGACGCACGAAATTTGAATAACTGAATCAATCTTAAAGCATTGTTTCAAATGGAAATTTAGTTTTGGTATTTGTGTATTCAAATTTTTAGCAGTAAAGTTTCAGGTGTCCATAGCCCGTCGCGTGTCGCGCGTATACCATGTGTACACATTTTTATACATCTGCTTTGTAACTAATTTTATCAAATCAAATGCACTCCACTGGTATAAACTTGATTTTAGTTGGTCAAACTATTCCAGTGTAGTATTTTTTATCTGAATCTCTATGCTTACTAGGTCGGAAAGACGCCAAAAGAAGTAGACACTGGACGGGATAGAAGTATTTGCACTATTTACGGTATGGCACGGTTTTATTTAATTGGCGGGAGATTCCAGTGTCAACATTAATTTGTCACACTACATCAACATTTTGCTAACTGTGGTAAATTGAGAATGATTAAACGGCACCAATATGCAAATTACAAAACCAATTTTACAGTTTATAAATAATAATGCTGTGGATGTTACTAAATAGAATCGCGCACTGCAGTCATATCGATACCAATAGCACAATATTAATAACTAACTAACCTAACTTTTGGTTATTAGTTTTATTAGATACACATTTTCAACAAAGCATTTCTACTCTATTGTTAGGCCAGGAGAGGGAGAGTTTGTGTTTGCCAGATATTTTATTTTTATTGAATACATATAACATATAATTCCTAAGTAAATAAATATAGGTCGGTAAAGTTACGAAAAAATATTGGAAAGGAAAGACTTGCAAAAATTTTGCACAGCTTGCAAAACAATCAAAGGGTTAAACTTGATCTCATTTTATACCAGGAGAACAAAACTACTGAAGATATAGCAGAAAATACCCCAAGATGAAGAACCCAGGTAGAATATGAACCAAAAAAAGGTCCACAAAGCTTTTATCCTTATCTATCATGAAGGTTTTTGGTTTGACAGAGCAGGAGAATAGCCATGCGCCATTGGGTCATACTTACGAACGTGTTCGAAAGAAATAACCCTTCTTTTTGTTAAGTGGGCAGTAACTGGTTATTTAAGATATTTTGTGCTTAGAGGATATATTCGTAGAACGACTTGAACAGCACCAATCGTAATATCATAATTCAAGTATCGTAACTTGATCGTAACATTGTTTTTTATATTTGACCAAATGCGCGTTTGTTCGCGAAGCACATGTGTTTGGCAGGAATCGAATATTTTAAAATGAAGAACTTGGTAAACGTTTTCCAAGCAGTGAAATCGTGCGACAAGTGCTACTTTTCCGCTTAAGTGCTTTTAAGATTGCAGTTTTTTTTATATTATGTTTTAGCCCGAACTTGAGTTTTTATTATTTGAGCACAATTTTACAAATTAATATATTGAATAATTTCTTTCATATACCACATAAAGTGGTGATTGTTTTCAACTTGCCAGTGCGTGGAATCCAGTGGTAGGTTGGCTAAAAAGGAATAACAATCGTCCAAAATGTGATCAAAACAACATCCACAGTGATACAGTTAGTGTGTATTGTCGATACCTACAATCGAGTTCGAATGCCAGAGGTATACGTAGTAAAAGAGTGAGAAAGAGGGTAGACCGTTTAGTCTGCTCTTAATCTGTCCGAATCAGCAAGACTCATTCGAGTTAAGTTTCATTCATAAATCTATTGTTATTTTTTGCGCTGATGCGGACGGGTTAAATAACTTTGAACTTTTTTCACATCCACCCGCATCTTTAGTTGCATGTAAGTGTGCCGAAATATCGGGAACTCCAACATCTAGCCTTCCCCTACCGGAGACGTTAATTAAAGCAGATTCATTCATAATTATTTTGTTTTAATTATCACGGTATATAGGAATGATAGTTGTTTTTCAAGAAGCACTGTACCACGCTGATCGCCAACCTCCACTAGTTGGAGTGGTACTTTAAGAAGAAGAAGAAGGAAGGAGAAATCGTGGTCCTGTGAGTACTAATTATACCTAAGCATTATTATGTTCAGAAATATTAATATTTGGTGAGTGTTAAGAGATCAAACTTTATCATATAAGTAAATGTATCATATCGTGACCATTTTTAATCCTGTTTGACTTGTTCCCAGCGAAATGTCGCAAAATAAGACTCATATGTTTTCTTTTAGTGACTGAAATAGGCACTAATTGTACATATACATTTCATTAAGAGGGTAGGACCTAAAATGCCACCCTGTGGGATACTATATCAAACGGTATCAGTATGAAACATTAGCATTTCAATTCTGTTTTACTATGATATAAAGTTACGTATATGCTAGCTCACCTGTAAACTGGGTGGACAGTGGTCCAGCAATTCGAGCATGTGTTGGATGTTCTGTGCGTCTTGGATCACGAAATTCAGCTCCATGTCAAACTCTCCGCCCACCAGCTGTAACAAACAGAACAACCCTGTTAGAGGACAACGGATAATATTAAACTTCTTCAAACCATACGAAAACAACCCCGCTTACGGTTATCTCGTATTAATGCGCCAATTACATAATTTACATTAAACGAAATTGAAGCTATAGCAGCTGCTAACCGGAATCGTATCTGAGCCGGCAGCCCCTATCATGCGGGTTTGCATCCTGCCATGCTCGTCAATGTTACAAGCTTTTTCAGCTTAGTTATCGTTTAGGAAACGTTATTTCTATGAAAATCATTCTAATAACACATGAAATGGATAACCAAGTCAGAATTAAGAAGTGCACTTGTACCTCGGTTTTTTAGTTTCGTTCCTGAGAGCGCTATAAACCAGAGTACGCTTCTGGAAATCTCAACGCTTAACCCATTAAGGGACTATCCGATGACCATACGTATTAAAAAAATCCAAATCAAGGAGAAAAAATGGAAAAGTTTGGTTAACGTACAGTAAATCATTATATTATTATGTATATGCTCGCTCGAAAAGTAGTTATCTGCACTATAATATTATAAAGAGGAATTTATTTATTCTTTGTTTGTCTGCTTTGAATAGGCTCCGAAACTACTTAACTGATTTGGAAAATTCTTTCACCATTAGAATCCTACATTATCCCTGGTGGTCATAGAACATAGGACATATGCATCAATTCAGGGAAACATGAAAACTTCGATGATGTAACTCAAGGTGTGAAAAAATCCTTAAGGCCTATTCAAACCTGGGCGTTATTCGCTACCGCGAGCGAAAGAGAAATCCGAACGGGTATGCGTTAATTTCACTGTTCACACCAAAACGGATATCGCTACCGCGGGCTGTAGAGATATTCGTTGGCAACGGTTAGCGGGGTGGCGGAACTAGTTTCGCCAAACATGAGAAAATACCGCCTCACTAGGCGGTACAAGTTTCGCTGCAGTTATGGAACTTCATACTATTTATCCATCGAGTTCCGCGTGGTATTTTTCACTACCCATAGCGGTAGCGAATAACGCTCAGGTCTGAATAGGGCTTTATATCGCGTATGCTACGAAAACTATTGACAAAGAGCAAAGTGATGAGTACCTTTTTTTAGAAGACGTCAATGTCTATAATACGAGTAATGTCAGCAATACCATACGAGTATGTCTGAATTATAATGTTATGTCAATTTGAAATATTCACTGTATGATATTCTTCCACAAAAAGTATCCCGTCCTATTTCATTCAAATCTCTTCTGTCCCTTACTTTTTCTTCTTTAATTAACTGTATATTATGTAATTACATTAGTAGAAATAAAATTAAATTATAATATATTCCTTAATATTTTTATTATAAATGATATGATATTTTTGTTTTGAATTTTGTTCTTATTTATGTTGTGTTTGTGTGTTTTAGAGTAATCACTGGAGTGGAACAGTTTGTTTGATTCTCTCTTCTAATCACCGACCATATTCTAAAAGTTTACTTTAATTTCTCCTACAGTTTATGAAACTATCATGTAACAGATACTGGCAAAGTTGCGACACTCAAACAAGTCGCAGGGGACATACACAAAGAATCTAATCTAATCTAATGTTATGTCAAAATAAATGCTTTTAATGTTTACATTATACAATTGTAGAACCGAAAAATCCTTAAATCGCATACGCTGCGGAAATTATTAATAATAGAGCAAAGTGATGTAGGTATTATAGTAATATAAAATCCAATTAAATAATACATCAGACCCCTGTTCCTTTTTCTACAATCAATTTCTCTAAGAAACACCTGCCTCACGGTTATGCTAGCCTGGTGCAAAGAATATCGATAACACTGCCCTGATATTGGATACCCTTCAGTAGGTGCCATAATTTATTTCGCATCCGAGTTATATTTATTAGGTGGTAAAGTGCTTTTTTTACCACAAGCAGATGACCATCTATGCTATACCGGAATCTTGGTGTAATGATATTGATGTTGCTTAGTTTGTATTTAATTTTCACTAGGTGCGTTATTTTTGTGATTCCCATGCGGGTGAAATAAATCTGAGCCAGTCCCGGGTTTATTTTCCAGTCAATAATTACAACAGGAAGATTTCGAGCGGTCTGAACAAGACAACTCTTGACCTAGCGCATGAATAAAAAGGGAAGAAAAAAGATTACATTAACAAGATAATTAATTAATTGAAGGATAAAATGTTACCGAAATGGACAATAGTAAGTACTTCACGAGTCTGGGAATGTTTACCATGTACTAGTACGATTGTAGCACTAATAAACTTGTTTAAGGTTGTAAGAAGATAAGGCAGGTCGTTTCAAGCGGCGGCGCAGCGCGTTTCATAACGAGATAATTTATTGCCTCTAAACTGATCTTGCAATAAACGCCGCCACCACCGAGAGATTAATATCATCAAAGTGTCAACTCGTCCTATAGAGCAATTATTCACGCCTTACCTTCCGTTCGCCTTACCTTTTTTCACTACCTCTCTAACAATTGGCAAAGAGATATATTAGTCATATGTCGAAAAGCTGACGGGACTATACGGGACAATGCGTGACAAAGAAGCACAATGCGGTGTTCCGTCCCTGGCCGGACATTCAATTTGTGCGATCGGTCAATCTCTTTGCGACTTATGGGCGCCTGGTGCGAAGCCTTTGTGGGAATACAATGGCGTCCGCCGAAAGACTGAAAAAAATACCTAACAACTTAGGTACCAAACTCTTTTTTCTGCTGATTTAGTTGACAAGATTTTTGTTGCAAAAACATAAAAGAGTTTACTTCCAAAGCCAGAGCATATCAGACAAAAATGAACAAAACCATAGCACGGTAATATTAAATAAAGCGAGTAAAAAAAATTAAGCAGCTAACAAAAATCAAATTTTCGTTCCCATTTAACCCTTCGCGTGTAGTTCTCTGTACTAGAGAATCATAAATTAAGGCTTACTCATAAAAGCTCGTCATAAAGTAGGGTGGCTCAATGTGACAGTTTATTCAAATGATCAAAGAACCCCTGTGTCATGGAGTCCATGGGCAATGCTATCTCACTCCGTTTTTTCTTCTAGTTCACTCGCACAGTATCCACCCACATAAAATGGCTGAAGTGCAGATGTTTCATTTTAGTGTTTCACTTTCTCGCTCACTCAGTTACCCCATGGTTATACTTTCTATTAACACAATAAAATGACACCCCTATGGTGTCCCTGTACCAGGTAATAAGGAAAATAGAAGAGTTTCGTTGGTGTAACCTTGCGTACCCTACGCAAGGTTTGTGACATTTAACTTTTTTAGTTGCATAGTCAAGCGTGAACCTACCCATTAATTATGGTC
The DNA here is from genome assembly GCA_917880725.1 of Selenia dentaria. Lineage (NCBI taxonomy): Eukaryota > Metazoa > Arthropoda > Insecta > Lepidoptera > Geometridae > Selenia > Selenia dentaria. The sequence continues at coordinate 1,835,986 of OU862885.1, read as the reverse complement.
TTACCAAGTCTGTCGATAGGTATGCCACTATACTGCTCCTTGATTTGGAGAACCGTAAGACTATGTAGCTATCTATAACAATATTCATAACATAATTTAACATTTATAGTTAAATCTATTCATAAAATTATCATAATGAATATGGTAAAGTATGTTTCAAATATTGATTTTTTATTACTTTTATTTCTTACATACCTACTAATTGCAATAGAAATACATATTTTACGCTTGTAATTTCGATAAGCTTCATTGATTTCTTAATTCTTTTTACATAGTTTTTTTCCTGGAAATAGAGACTGCATTGCACTGAGTACTCCATAAAATCTATTAATTTATTGACGTTTTCAAGGCTGAAATATTGTTTCTTGTGACATATAACATATTCCATCGTGATTTAAACAACCGTCCAGGAAATTTCCATAATACAATTAGCGACAAACGTATTTATATCGTCGTTCCATCTCGAGTCTTTATCAGACATATTATGTTCAGTATTTCATAAGATTTACCAGTCATTTAAAAAAAAATTGGGGGGTCGGGGATTTTTTTTGGCCAACTTGTATTCTCCAAGTGGTCCCTCGAACACGCTCATTTGGTTTGTCGGTCCCTCTACCAAACACTCTATATAATGTGAATAATATAGTAAGTTATAATGTAATGTCATGCGCACGGGCATGCAACTCTCGCGATATAAAAATACATTTAGATAATTAGTAAAGGACATTGTCCAATTTCGGCCACCCGTGAACAGGTTGAATGAATTGAACTTCGATTTTAAAATAATTACTGTGCTTGGACATTACGCTTAATGCCGGCACTTCATATGGCTATTTGTAATTGTGTATAAAGCATATATTGCAAACAATTACCTTATGTAGACAGTTTCTTTGACAAATTGTTTGCCTTACTTGCCTATTTGACAAATAAGGCGAAAAGATTTCCTGCGAGTTTGTTGGATTCACAATTTCTTCATACCCAGCTAACCCTATGTCGTTGTTGGTCCTCCCTCTCTAGTCGATACAAAAAAACTATAAATAGAATTCATGGTGTATTACCACCATGAGCTACCAGGGAACCAGGAACTTCGAAGAACTCCGACTTAAACGCACCCTCTTTTATGGTAAGCGATATATATAGTAAAAGCCCCCTGTACGAGTGAGGGGTGAATAAAATCCATTGTTTGAGCTCCATTGTCTTTTAGCTAAACTACTAGGGAAGCATACATATTTAGGAAGTAACAAGGTGTTCCATATATGCCCTTGGACTGCCAAACTACGTGCATATCATTAACGTAAAACAGAATCATTAGTAACCTATATGTATTAGTAAACTAATCGGACCTATCCGATAAATATTACGTGAGTAACCCCGTATTTCTAAGTAAAAAAAATTGTAACCTGTATTTTGTGTGTCGCCTGCAACAAGATTGATCAATTCATATTTTGCAAATTTGGGGCCCAAGTCTCTTAGCTAGTGAAATGCGTTATCGCAACTCAATTGTATGCAAATTGGCGTTTTTGACAGTTTTCGTAGTCTGCTCGCTATTTAGGTTCGATCGCGGTCTAGCAGCTTGTTATTGATAGTTTTTGACTTTTTTGGTATGCTGTAAACTAGAGTATCGCGATTGCGCTGCTACACTGACACCGGCAGTCTGTTCCATAATTTGACGTTTTGACGGATTATAAATAGCAAAATAGCTAAATTATTAAAAGTGTACCTACTATTTATTTAATGAGTTTTACCATATAACCAGTTTATCTACCACCTTCAAAAAAGGAGGAGATACTCAATTAGACTGTATGTTTTTTTTATATATTTGTTACCATAATTTTCGACAGGGAGAACCGATTCTCAAAATTCTTTTTTGTTTGAAAGCTGATGCTTCCCGTCTGGTTGCATTTAAATTTAATCAAATTCGGTCCAGGAGTTTTTGAGTTAGACTCCAATAACTGAATAGTCGGTATTAAATTTTTCAAACTGTACTTGTTGATATTATTATTGATGCTTGAACGATAGAAGTTTTCAATCTTATTTTAAGTACCATCATTAGCAATGCGCAGAGGAGCCATACAAGAGCGATGCGAGTGCCATAATAGTTGCAGTACCAACAGCGATTCAAACCGACATTTCTCGAGACACTGAGTAAATTGGTTTAATATTAGTACAATGGTTTCTAATACACATTTTGCACAGTAATTAAATAAGATATCACTAAAACAACAAATATGTTACAGTTAAATAAATTGTTACCCACTTCCTTAGTTCTAAATGGTAGAGTTTAACCGATAGGTGAACTTGGATAATGTCATCTATACTTCTCTACTAATATTAGAAAGAGGAGAGATTTGTATGTAAGTATGCCTGTAACGAATTGGCTCAAAAAGTACTGGACCGATTTCAAAAAATACTTCACCATTGGAAAGCTACATTCACCCTGAGTAACATAGGCTATATAAGATTCATCATCATCATCATCATCATCATCCATCACCGCGCGAGTGAAACCGCGGAGCGCAGCTTGTAAATCTAAACTCAAATGAGAGCAAATTGTTCGTTAACGTTCATATTTGAATAATTTAGGTACTTAGGTAGCTAATTGTCAATACACTTGCCGGTGTATATATTTAATTGTATTTCGAAAATGCTTTTCTCTCTAATTGAGTGTATTATTCTTATGAGAAATAAATCTTAAAACACAAACAATATCACAGTTGAACAATTTAGCACGACGAGGTAAACACTGTTACAAGCGCTCTGTACAACCAGACCTAGCGCAAAAAGCAAATAAACAAAACTAGACTACCGAAGCTTACTTACAGCGTACAAAGTAAACGAACCAAAATGCAATCCCAGATAATTTACAACCCGTATGCGCCGTAAAAATTACACGAGCAAACGAAAAACACACGTGTTAATGCGAAAAACACGAGGAAATGCGAAAAATGCGGAGTAAAATAAGCGCGATGCGGAAAATCGCCGACCGCACGCCGCCGTCGCGGAATGAAATCATAATTCATTTCCCGTCGGTAATATTTAAAACGCACTTCTCCCATCAAATATGTGGATAATTTAGACGCCATTTTTATTTTCCCGGACATAATTTGAAAGCGTTTTTTCCGGTTTTAAAAGTGTGTAAGGACCAGGGCATTAGGTATATAGTATATGTTTTATTCAGTTTCACGCAAGCGCGCAATGCTTAGGAGAAACTTTTTCCTTGCCTTTTATGCTTTTACTAGGAACCCAAGACACAAGAGGTTCGTCATTGCCCGTGCCAAGGCAAACTTAGAGAGAAATTATTTTTATCACAAATAATATTCTTGCCGTATTTTTGACTGATAAATAGAATAAGGTTATAATACCCATGTGGACCTCTGAAATGGTTACTTATTTTGTTGTCTATTCGCGTCTTACCATTTTTACTAGTAGGTACACATTAGCTTTTTCTTATCCCGATCCAAAGGGATCTCTATAAGCCTATATTCGAAGTCAGGAACGGATACCAGTATCATTATAGTTTGATGTATCACACTTGTTGTATTAAAATGAATAATTCTTAAATATTTTTTCCTGAAAATAAATATCTTGGAATATCGAAGTCAGGGTGGAATATTGAGGTCAAACAACCATCTAATATGTCGCTTCTATAGAAACCACAAATTATTTATTCTAAGGTTCGTTCAATTATACTATGTACTATCGTCTCATGGAACTTAAATGTAAATGGAAAATATCAAGATTCAGAACAAAAAATCTAGACTATAAATAACTTAATGCAGACATGACATAAACAAAATGCATCGCAACGCGAGCATAACATTTTACAAGCAAAAATAAAACTCATTAAATTTCAACTCATAAACAATAAACAAAACTCATATCGGGTAGATTATTCACACCAACACTGACTGATGTATACTTCAACGTTAAAACTCACACAAATAACACGCGATGTTTTACTACCCCATATTCGAATAGAACTCTCCTATTTTCCTTACCGCCTAGTACAACGCCATCGTAAGGGTGTAAAATCTATTGTTTGAATGGAAAGCGAAACGATGGGGTAGCCGAGCGAGAAGGGAGATGACGAAACGGGATAGTCGTTTCTGCTCCAACCTGGGGTGCAGCGCACCCTATTTTTTAATCACCCACACACTCATATTCAAAGACAAAAATAACGAAATTGATAAGTCATACATTTTAATTTTTTTATAATAATACTCGTATGGGACAACAGTCACACGAATTATTAAGGTCCGAAAATAGGCCGAGCTTGTACTATGGTAGGGTTGGCTATAGCCGTCCGGTACCTGATTTTGATGAAGGTGCGAGTTTAGGGGTATCATTGGGGTCCACCTGAAGCCCTTCCAGCAATTTTTTTTTGCCGGAAACGTAGTTTAAATTAATTATGATTAAATTAAAATTTGATAAAAAAAAGTGAAATGGAACGCAATGTTGAGAAAATGGTACAATATTAAGTTGTCAAATTAAGTTGTCAAACTGAGTTAAACGAAACGTATCGTTATCGTTAAACGTAAGAAAAAAAAAGGCGCCATTTTGTCTTACTGACAGATGGACTGTCATCCATTCATTCCGTTTCTCTCGTAGTTTCGTGAATGTGTGCTCTCTTGTTTTTCGATTTTTATTACGACTTTGGCTTTTTCCCTGGACTTCCTTCGATTGCGCGACGACTTGAAACTTGGCTTGCTTACCGGATTTGTTTGGATTGCTCTACGACTTGAACTTGGCTTGAAAACTGGACTGCACTTGGCTGTAATGGAGTATTACAGTACAATACCCGAAGCGGACGCGGTTTCGGCTCCTGATCTGCCCGTCGAACCTGTTGCCGGACCTTCTTCGGCTCCTGATCTGCCCGTCGAGCCTGTAGCCGGACCTTCTTCGGCTCCTGATCTGCCCGTTGAACCTGTCGCCGGACCTTCTTCGAGTAATGACGACGACGACAACGAGCTTATAACCAAACGAAAACTTTGCGTCACTGAAGTGATTGATCATTGGAATTTAACTGACGTTGTGCGAAAATTGGGCACTAAAGACCAATGCATCAAATATAGTGAAGACCAAGGTCTCATACCAACTGAGAAACGGTGTCGAACCCACAGGACATCCATGAAAGTGTCATACTCATGCGGATGCACAAGTTTTGGTACATTTGTGTGCTCAAAAAGATCATGCAAATCTAAATCGGGCAGCGGTGCCAAGATCTCTCGCAGAATTGGCACATTTTTCGAAAATATTGCTATCGACATAATGCATGTTTACTATCTTATATATGCATACTCACAAGGATGGACCTACGACCAAACAATTCACGAAGACCCTTATAAAAAAGAAAGGAAGCAATGTTTAAGCCCAAATACTATAGCCGATTGGTTTAATTACTGCAGAGAAGTAGTTGTGATATTTTATTTGGAAAAACAAAATCTTTACAGCGGTAAAATTGGAGGCTGTGGGAAAATAGTGCAAATAGACGAAAGTAAATTTGGAAAAAGGAAATATAACAAAGGACGTCACATTGAAGGCCACTGGGTGCTGGGATTAATAGAAGATGGGTCTGAAGACTTAAGATTGGAAGTATGCCCGGACAATAAAAGAGATGCTGATACTCTCATACCTTTAATTCAAAAGCATGTTTTACCTGGAACAACAATCCACACCGATTGTTGGCGGGCATACGATTGTCTGTCTGAATATGGATACATACACAAAAAAGTGAATCATTCAGACCCAGAGAACCCATTTGTGGGTAAAGATGGAATCCACACCCAAAGAATAGAATCCCAGTGGCGAGCAGTGAAGAGGTTTTTCAAAAAACAAAATTATAACAACCCAGAAAACTTTAGTGATATAATTGTTGAATATTTGTGGCGAAGAGACGTGTATAAATATAAAAGAGACTCTTTTGTACATTTAATGAAAGCAATTAAACATGTTTATGAAATAAACAAGTAATGTATTAAAATGTTTGTTTAATTGTGTCTCTCCTAGCCCTTTAACATTAAGTTTTTCTCATCTATCAACATAACTCTGAGACGGACTGGATATGTTATTGTTGTTATATAATACAATGTTAAGTGAACCGCCTTGATAGATTAGGTGTGAAACAAAAAATAGGTTAGGTTAGGTTAGAACATGACAAACAACGCACGAGCCGAGCGAGCGAAGCGAGCGTGCCGCGGCAGCGGCCGGCGAAGTGCCAGAAGCGAACCGCCTTAATAAGTTAGGTGTGAAACAAAAAATAGGTTAGGTTAGGTTAGAACATGACAAACAACGCACGAGCCGAGCGAGCGAAGCGAGCGTGCCGCGGCAGCGACCGGCGAAGTGCCAGAAGCGAACCGCCTTAATAAGTTAGGTGTGAAACAAAAAATAGGTTAGGTTAGGTTAGAACATGACAAACAACGCACGAGCCGAGCGAGCGAAGCGAGCGTGCCGCGGCAGCGGCCGGCGAAGTGCCAGAAGCGAACCGCCTTAATAGATTAGGTGTGAAACAAAAAATAGGTAAAAAATACTGATATAGCCGAAAGTGAGGTTAAGTACTAAAAAAATTATTACTCAAAAACTAAAGGCCTCCGGCGGGGGGGGGGGGCTGCAGGGGGGGCTTCACCCCCTCCCCCTCCCCCCCCCTCCGCCCCCCTCCCCCCTCCCCGCGGGTACCGGGCGACTATAGTTTAACCCTATGGTAACCTGATGACTGGTATACATACTTATATACATATACACGACACAGGTCAAACTGACATGTTCGTGCATACAAATGTGTGACCTGTCAGGGGGTCCAACCCAGGACCAGCGGCATAGAAGGCAGGGATCTACTGGTACCAACTGCGCCAACCGGCCGGTCAAATTCATTCCAAAGTAAGTAACTTTCAAACGATACCCAATGGTCGTGTTTTTTATTTGAATTAACTCGCTCGTAACTTAGTTTCGTTACATGCAACTGTAGAAATGTATGATAGCTAAACCCGTTGTTATATAAGTAGAAGCAAAATAAATACTAATGGAAATACCAAAAAATCTGGAGAACTTTTGTAAGAAAGTTCGCGGGGCCCTGATGATTTGTCCCCGCCGTCGCTGTGAGTGACTTTACTACCCACTCGGGATTCCAACGTTGACTAATGTCTGCGCGAACACGCCTTTTTGTCGCTTTATTTATTTTTATTTAATTCGTGCAGAAATGTGACTGAGTGAGATATTTAGCAGAGATATTATGAAAATAAACAGAGTTAACATTATCGCGCTCTTTCTCGCCCACCATTGAAACCACGCGTATGAAACAAGCTATGTACATTATTTTGTTGTACAGTCACCATCGCAAATATATCAGATATAATGTTAAGTACTAGACAAGCAAGACCAACAGAATAGTAAGTACAAAAACTTGGGCGGATGTGATGCGCGCTACTAGTGTTCACTGATCATATCTGCATTTCAACGTAACATTCACGTACTAGTCGGTAGTGTGGTAAATAATACTGCTTCGTAAATCAGTTTACTTTCGGTGCTGGTTCTAATAATATTTATGATTTCCAATGAAATACGACGAGAGTCCTTACAAAACATTTCTTTATTTTTTGAAGCATAGATAATACTATATTGACCACAACCACAAAGTATAGACAAATTACACTAGATGTCACAGACAACAAATAGTGTTGCCATTCCATAACAGGTAGATAATATTACGATCTGTTATGAGTTTTATATTCAGACACTCACTCACTATTATTTAGATTCCAGATATAAAAAAAATATAGCTACGCGTCATCAAATGGTTTTTAGTATTATTGGTACTTTTATCAGGGTCCCGTACCGAAAGGAAAAAACGGCACCCTATTACTAGGACTCCGCTGTCCATCTGCCTGTCAATCTGTCCGTCTGTGAGACTGTATCTCATGAACCGTAATAATTAGACAGTTGATATTTCCACAGGTGATGTATTTCTGTTGCCGTTATAACAACAATACTAAAAAACGACTAAGTGTGAGAAGGACGATAATTATAGATGGTATATACGGAACCGTTGGTGCGCGAGCCCGACTCGCACATGGCCGGTTTTTCTACCGACTCAATTCGACTGTATTTTTTTTATGTTTGTTACCTCATAACTTTCGGCTGGATGAACCGATTCTCAAATATATTTTTTTGTTTGAAAGCTGGTGCTTCCCGTGTGGTCCCATTAAAATTTCATCCAGTAGTTTTTGAGATACACTCCAATAACTGATTTTTATCATAGTAATAGAACGGAAGTCGGTATAAAATTTTTCAAATTGCACTTGTTTATTACGAAAATGAATACGTGGCTTGTAAGTATTTCCTTGAATGAAGTATTTAAAACAAAACAATATTTTTTTTAACATAACAATACAATCATAGCATTGGCATTTCAGGCGGCAATCTAGGCAACGACAAATTAGAAATATTGGATTGAGTCGAGGAATGATGTATTTTTCGTAACTTATATTACCGACATATTACTTTATTACTTTATATTACTTATATTACCTAGTTATATTACCGAGCTTTGTTCGTAAATATACAATTGATGTTCTTGGTGTAACCTCAAATCAAATCATTTATTCTGTATAGGTGTACGGGGGCACTTGCAAATTGTCATTACACATTTATTTTTTCTTCGGATCGGAACGCGACCACGAATGAGAAGATCCGGCAAGAAACTCAGCCGGCCTGTCTTATTACATTTTTAATGCTAAATGCTCTAGTTTCCCCGATAGATCCCATGACCCAAGTGTCACGGTAGTTTAGATATTGCGTTAACCCGTCATCCTGCCTTTAAACCGTCATAACTGTTTTGTTTGTGGTGTGATACCACAAAATAACTTATGCTTGTATTTTGCGATGTATCCCTATTCTAAATAAATTATTACTTGATACAATTAATATCAAAAAAACTTATGAGCTTTCAAAGTGGGAAATCTGTGAAAAATGTTATGGCAATCACTTGTTCTCACGAACTTAAGTTACTTACTTAAGTTTATGTTATTTTTTCACACTGAAACAAGTCAAGGGACTCATTTCTAAATGGATATTATAAATTTGCCTTTTTTTACTTTTATACTATATTAAAATGTTTTTTTTTGTACAGAAATAATCGTTTGGCAGTCATTTTTCGCGCAAATGAAGACGAGGACCGCAACTTGTAATGCAAATAATATTATTTACTACCTATACGCTTATTCAGATATGGGTTTTCCTTATCTTTATAGCAATAAAATACTTATATAACTAGTTTAATAGTACTTACCTAATGAAAAAACTCAAGTCTTATTCCATATTGTTATTTCCTACGGGATAATTTACTTTAAAAACAACACTATATCTAAAATATTCAGTAACCCCTATAAAATAACCGGATCTATCTCCAACGTTATTACAACCGTCCGTAAACGAATCCGTCCGGATATCGCGTCGGTGATAATAACCGGCCGGCTACCGGATTGCCAGTGCCAGTTGACCGGAACTCAGCTGGTTTTCCCTAAATTGTAATGATAAAAATTAAAAATATTCTGACATTCTGTTAATTTTAATAGTTTAATGATCTCCATCTTCATGTAATGCATACATTTTTTGAGACTTGCTTTACCCTTGTTTGAATTGTTTGGGTTTAAGCTATTAATGTTACAAACTTCATTTAAACCCGTTAAGCCATTACAGCATGAAGAAGTAATAAACATACAGATTCACCGAGTCACTCACTCACAAACTTTCGCATTTATAATATTAGTGTGATATGAGAGCGAATATTTAATACTGTGGCAATAAATACTTTGGTACCTACATAACAAGAACTTCTAACATTTTGAAATTCGGTAAAAATATTTCGGTTTTTCATTCTGGCAACCCTCTGCAGCTTGGCATATTTTATGTCTATCGGCAGGGCGGTGTCCAATCAAGTTACTTACCGGCTGATATCGTGAAAGTCGGTTTTGATCATTTTAGCAGCCCAGTACGAGGCCTGACAAAACGTGGACCTACTCAGAGAGGAAATTTCGAGATTATAAGCTGAGCAGATGACATCACAATGACAGTGATGATAGACAAATTATACCCAAACTTATTGGAGCTCGTATAAGAGTAGTTACCTTTTTCGAGCTGACTAGCTGTCCGCATAAAAACAGAAAAGGTACCTAGTTCATGCAGGAAAAGCTTATTAACGTATAATTCACTAGCTGGTGCCCGCGGGTACGTCTGCGCAGGAATAATACTTCGAGTAGCTTATTATCTACTCGAATGGCTTATCTATGTTTATACCAAAATGTCATAAAATATGTACATAGTCAAACGCAACTGCTATAATAGTGTTATATGAGTAAATTAAAATACTTAGTATATCAATCAGTAAACATTAACACTCATTACCTACATCAAATTAAAAATTGATCATCATGGAAAAATTAAATGGTCATTATATTTCATCACCCTTGACGGTCTTTGTGTTACATTTCACCACCCTTGACGGTCGCCGAGCACGTCTAGTATATCGAGCTATCAAATTGACTTGGCTTTTGACTAAGCTATCAGAAACTGACACAAACTTTGACAGAACTGTCATCATTACGATCTTGACGTAGGCGGAGATTTTATTATTTTGTCTATGCTGTGCCCAATCATATTACGCTTTTTCACCCCCGTGGTGATGCATGATGATGATAATGATGAAAAGTATCCTATGTGTTAATCCAGCGCCTCATCTACCTCCATACCAAATTTCATCAAAATTGCCCCCGCCGTGTGAGCGTGAAAGAGTAATAAAGATCCACACATCCATACTCACGAACTTTCGCGTTTATAATATTAGTAGGAAGTAGGATTATGCAGTTTAAAAAGAAGCACATATATTTAAGTTATGTTGCCAAATACATGTAAAAAAATAGTTTCGAACATGTAACTCGTTTAATAAAATTCTGTACCATGTTACCCGCAATGCTTGTTTCTTTCAGGACACAAACATATTAACATATTATTAAGTTCTTGACCCTTCAAGCGTCCAAGTAGATACAATGGCAACATTCTTTTGTTACTTTTTCGCCTAAAGATTATAAGTTTTATAAGTAAAATTCGGTTGCTGTATTGTTTGTGATAGAGGGCTATCTTTAGTATCAATTATATTCTGGCTGATGCTGGGGATGATGGTGATGCTGGGGATGATGTTGGTGATGGGGATGATGTTGGTGATGTTGTTTTAAGGATTAAAGGTAAACGATAATATGGTCAATCGTGAATGAAGGACGCAGATCTAGCTACTCAATTTTCTTTAAAAATACCCGTAAACCCTACTAATATTATAAACGAGAAAGTTTGTATGTATGGATGTTTGTTACTTTGCACGCAAAAACTACTGAATGGATTTTAATGAAATTTGGTATCTAGTTGTCAAAAGTCAAAATAATTTATTCAATTTAGGCATCAAAGACGCACTTGGGAACGTAATTTTATTTATCGTAATATATAGAGCCTACCGAAAAGAAGCGGCGAGAAACTCGGGGCCATTCTTTTTATATAGATGTTTACAATGTTTCTACTTAGGTACTACATATATTACATTTTATGGGTGGCAGAATTACAGCATTATAATATGCTTTTTTTATTAACATGTTTTTACAGTCTACTTGAATTTTCCCTCTGTGAGCTCAGTTATGTGATTTGGGATTTTATTGTAAAAACACACACACAATTTCCTAGGAATGACTTATTAGTCTTCGCAAGTCTAACATCTGCTGTACCAAACAGCTATCAAATTTGTATTTCTAGTATTAAAAGGGCTGTGATCACTATTTAACTTATATTTATGTAATTTTATATGATATAGATGAGGCGCTGGACTAACTTACAGATATTTTTCATCATAATCATCATCATCTATCACCACGCGGGTGGAACCGTGGGGCACAGCTAGTAGATAACATAACTTAAAACACAAATAAACTGGATCCAAGCTTTAAAAAATAATTAATAATTCCAAATGCCCTACAGTTTATAAAAGAGGCCAAAACAAATGAAATTCCGGGAAACGTTTTTCGGTGAACGATTCTCAATTACCAGATGTTCCGCATTTAGCCCGGAACCGGTAGGCTCTCGGGATTTCCGAAGTTACCGTCTTCCGATAAAAAACGGGGATATTTCCCGGCCGTACTATATCGACGGGAAATTGTCTACAAGTCGTGGGAGTTAATTTGCAGTCTAAAGTAGAATGAGACCATCTAAATAACTTCTTAAATAGATGGAGTACGTTTCTAAAGACGAAATTCGTGTTTTTATTAAACTTTATTATGTGTAATATATTACAGCATACAAAATAGCCATTGAAAATGAAAAGGACAATATGCTATAAAACCGGGCATAAAATTGGACGTGTTTTGTAGTTAAGAAAGACCCTTTTTTCATACGTGACTACGTACTCTTCCCGTTCCCTGTTCGACATCCTGCTAAGTCATGTTATCCTGGTAGTACGATTAGATGTTAATGTTTCTATTCCATTGTCTCTTGTTTCTATGTCGATGGTGGGTTTTAAACTGTATCGTTTGTTCACTGTGTGTGTTTATTATATTTTTGAGTTAAATAAAAAGGAAGGGTTAATCCGGTGAACGTTAGTACCAAGAGAACAGAAGTCGATAGGATGTTTCAATTGCGTCTCGGAGCGATTCCCGAGAACGATTCCCTAGGGACGACGAGGAGGTATTATAGATTCACGACATCATTAGGAGAACAGAAAAGCGTAGGAGATCGTATAACCCCCGGGGTATCTGGGATAAAATATGCAAATTCTTTGTAATATCTTTGCTGTCGTTTATGAATTATTAATTTTATATTTGAAGGGTATTGTGTACACCCAACACAAGATGAGAGTTTTCGAATTAATTTGTATTTACTGTTATTAAAAGGTATCTTAATACCCGTCAATTCTAAGAGAAAATTAAAATGAAACTCGGCGTAGACATACATACTTAGCTATATTGTGATATTACGAGTACATTTATTTATATGAATGTTTATCTTAATTGTTTACTTATTAACAAGTTTACACTCCTTTAGTGCAAGTCATCGTCTACCATCTACGACCACATCAATCAATATTGCCTATCAACACAAACTATACAAATCAAAATAATATAATATCAAGTATTACTATTTATATTAGAAAGCATGTATAAGGAGCAAGTCTGTGACAAAGAATTTTATTATTTTTTCTCACAGCTAAACCTTTAAAATTGTTCACTCACCCCTTTCAACACAACGCTTGCAAAACTAGGCAACCGCCATGAATATGCAATAAAAGTACCAAGAGAGCATATACCGTAGGGGATATTTCGCAAGGGATGCTGAGCGGTCAGGGGCGCCCTTTGAATGGCGCAGGGCGGATTCATCTCCCGAATAGGGCTGGTAAATGTTTGTTTAGTGGCGATATTGTAAGACTCGCTGTTGACGTTTTTTTTCGAATTCGGGGCTGAGGAATACTGGCTAATGCTTTATTGTTTTACTAATTAGAATTAGTGAATTAGATTTCCTAGAGTGTACGTCTTCAGATGACAGGTGAATGAGAGTCTGTAATATGTGTTTAGTAAGTTATTAGGATTATTGCAGAGTGCAAAATAATAAATTTAATAAATTGCAAAATTATGTGTACACGGCATTATATACCAGACTATTATCGCCACAGTATAATGTAGGAAATGAGTGATATTCAAAGGGAAACAGATTTTACCCGAGTTTCTTTTCTATAAGACATCAATCTAACTAAATTATTGTATAGCTACCTATAGTAAAAATAATGTATTTAATTCTTAACTATTTAAATAAAACCATCTGAAATTAGGAACCAGTAAGATTGTTTATTTCAGTATTTTAATAACTAAGGGAGAATATTTATGACTAGCTTCTCTCCGCGGTTTACCCGCGCGGTGATGGATGATGATCATGATGATGAATCTTATATAGCCTATGTTACTCAGGGTGAATGTAGCTTTCCAATGGTGAAAGAATTTTTGAAATCGATAGAGTTGAATCGGCAGTACTTTTTGAGCCAATTCGTTACAAACATACCTACATACAAATATTTCCTCTTTATAATATTAGTATAGAAAACGCACAGAGGGTATTTTATAAATAAGACAAATACAATCTACCTGACACTTTAGATATGGGCGAATTTAAATACAAACAGTAGAATAGTGTTTGTGATGAGAGATAGTTGCATAGCCAAGCAAAAAATTGTGTTCTTTTGTTTTAAAACTATCCACCAGAACTGCCATATCAATCAAATCAATTTAAATCTCTCGGCTTTGTCATGAGGCAGACAGCGCGGTTTCAAGACAGATGCACTATAATTGCTCTGTATTATGCATTCTTCGGAGCAAGTTGGAGTATAACGCGATAATTTGGGATCCGCACAAAGCAAAATACAGACTTATGATCGAAAAAGTACAAAAGAAATTCGCTATAAAAGAATGTATGGATACTACCCATACCTCTATCCATCTTTATTCGTTGGAGGTATGGTAGGTATAAGTACCTTAGAACTAAGACGTAAGTGTGCTTTAATGTTCCACTATTATCTGCTCCTCAATAACAGGATAGATAATCCTTGCACGTTGGCGCGCTGTTCCCTATTGGCACCGGACCGGATGCTGGCGGCGCGCACGGGACGCTCGCGGAACTTACTCGCGCCACTTGCACGGCGCACGTGCGCCGCACGGTATGCACCCACGGCCCACGCCGTCGATCTTCTCAATGCCTTGATTGCAAGCGACCCTGATGTTGATCTGTTTTTTATGCGATGCGACACATTTATTTATTATTGTATTAAGTTTATGAGTTAATTAGAGTGTTGTTTTTATGTAAGAATGTATGTATTTTTGGCTTGCTGCACGGCTTGGTATTAACTGTAAGTGCAACAAGCATCTGAACTAAAATAAATAAATATCAATGAAAAGCAGTGACATGTTATTCATAAAGCAATAAAGATAAAATATAAACATATCTACGCAACCCCCATATAGCCTAAAATAAAGTAAGTGGTCCTAACTTAGCTGAATGTCATCTTCTGTGAATGAATTTGAGGCCGTTCGCGTCGATTACTGGGGTCAAGAGAGTATACAGGTGGATACAAGTGCCTATTAACCCGCGCCTACAGGTTAGCCACGGGTAGCGTTGCTATTCAAAAGGAAATAGGCGCCTTCATATGGCTTTCTATCAAGGATAGGTACTCGGTGAAATACTTGCATAAATCACAACACATTAATATTGTATCGGCGAAAGATTGTGAGTGAGTGAATGCTTGTTACTTTTTTAGACTGCTCAACGGATTTGAGTGATCATTAGAATAGAGTATAACTTCAATAAATGCCCACTTGAAAGAACTACAGATGATAGGGCTGGTGTTTATTTTTTTTTTATTTTTTATTTTATTTATTTAACAAAAGTTCACAGCTTTTATTATTGTTTCTTATAATTAGTAATACATAGTCTGTAATTGAGCCAAGGAGAACTCTCACTTTGTAAGCTAAATTATATAAAAAAAATATTGCAAGGGATATAGCATAGTTAATGTATCACATGATAATTTCACAGAAATAGTTTGTGAACAAAATACATAGGTGTCAAATTTATATACAATAAAATTAAACAATAAAATTAAACACATAAAATTAAACACAGCGCAAGTGTAGTGTATGTGTAGTGTAAGTGTCGTGTTGTGTGTGTTTGTTCTGGAGGAAAATAGTATTTGTTCTGAGTAAAACAACTAATCAGTGCTTAACACAACCTAACAGTTTATGTTTTACATAATACCGCGGGTCACCTACAGTGCAGGCTAAATTCATCAACAATAACATGACATGACATAACACTTTTACAACAATGTACAATAAATAAGCGCAAACAATTATTAAAAATAAGAAACATATTTAAACACACAGTAATATATAGGTACTTATGTACTTATGTACACAGTAATATATGTTTAATTTAAGTCTTAATATAGGTATACATGTATAAACAAATAAACAAAGTACCAATTACAATTGTTATTACACACCGGTTAACAGATAATACGAGTACCTACATAGGTGCGCAGCGCGGCCGCCCGGTTTGTAGCCATGCGCTCTGACTTGGTTTACATGCCGCCGACTTTAATGCTTACATTTTTATATTTAATGTTTTATTGAAATTATATAACTAGATGCTTTTCTTTTATAAATTATCTATCCACAGTTACCCATACTACATATGGAACTTGCCATAAAGTCCATACAAATAGTGTCAAATATCTAGTAAGCGAAATCGTCAATAAATATTAGGTTTTGGAAAGCGGTCGTTAGGGAATCAATAATCGACCAAACATCGATCAATTAATAGTCGACACGCGCAATTCGACTTCAGCTCGATCTCATCCAGACTATTTTCATCCTTCCCTTTTAATAATAACGTGACATATGACCCACACCGTGACTTCTTACGTTAAACAAAATATTGCATAACTTTCCAGCGTTGTGAGCCCATTTGCCATGCACTATTAAATCTGTTTAGTTCTGGCTACTACGAAAAATGCTCCATTTATTTCCAACTTATAATCTATCTAAATATATTAGCGTACCCGTATGTCCATCACTGGGATCATAACCTCAAAACCGGACAACGACCAGCCCTGGGTTAAGGACACAGCCCTTCGGGGTTAACTGCGGGTCAATGGGTCCCACTCGTTAATAAAATTACTTTGATGTCGCCAGGACTCATTTCAGGGTACGAAAATGTTTGGCGTTTCCGACGAAATAACTTTTCGGTATGAGCCGGCAACACGGCAGTATGTTTTCATTTAAATTTGTTATATTTTTAATTGTTTGCGTTTAGGTTGCGGCTTTACGCCGCGTTATTTTGATATATGTAATGTAAACTCAAAATCCAAGCAAAGTATATAAGTACCAAAGCCTTTAAAGCCACAAAAAATACCTAGTTACTTTACTCGTATAATAATATGGTAACAATGCCAAAGCATAATTTTGAGCTATGGATAGCTCAGTGCTAGTGAGGGTCAGCCGCTGATTATAATTTATGGTCTCCGATTCGAATCCTACCTCAGGCTTGATTTGAGCTTTCGGTGAAGTTAACATTGAAAGACACGGTAATATTACCGTGTCGAAGATGAGGATTTTTACACCATGAGGTTACGGAATTAAAGAATTTCCCTTCCACCGTCCTGACTCGCATCGTATGAAGCGAGGAAACTCAAGGTAAGCAGCTTGTGCAAGTGCATTCTAAGCTTTATGGGTGGCACTGCATCTGTCATGGGCAGAGGGGGTGATTACCATCAGGTGCACAACTTGCCCGTCTCGTCACGTGATAGTATAAAATAATTACATATTGTAATTTTTAAAGGATCCTATCCGGACTAACTACCACCTTCAAATTTAAAATGTATAACTAAACACCTGTGTGTTTGAACAACAATCGATTAGAAGCAGCAACCGTTTAAGCAAAAAATAATGTAAGAAGTATGACCACATTTTTTGTTAAGACTGGGCGTCGCTTGGCCCATGCTTATAAAGTTGAGACACGTATAAAATGATCATCTTTAATTCATGTTTCCCTAGTAAATGTCACCAGTTTGTTTACTTTAGAGTGCTGTAAAAGTTGTTAAGCAGACCACTAATGACAGCATAAAGTGATTTTAGATAGTATAAAAACTATGGCAAAAAGTTTAGTATCGCACCGCGCCCTAACAAAACCCACGCGGTTAGGCAAGAAAAGGACCTCATAAATATAAAACCAACCAATCACAACACAAGTTCGCTTTAGAGAAACGAAGAGCAAAGTGGTTACCACAATATGACAAAACAAAAAAGTTTGTTCAACAAATGTTGTTTGAAGGGCTTCATCCATGGGAGGGCTCGTATAAGCCCCTCCCTATACGATCTCTTTGTTGTGTATGCATGCCTGGTACTTTCGTGCGATGAGATGACGTCATATGAATCGTGTGGTTAACAAACAAATTGCTATTTGGTTTAGAATAAATAAATAAAATACGATATATAATATGAAACGTTTAAAAGACAAGTAAAATTTGAAAATTTTTATACCGACTTCCATTCTATTCAGTTATTAGAGTATATCTCAAAAACTACTAGACCGAATATGGGGCCACACGGGAAGCACCAGCTTTCAAACAAAAAAAATATATAAATTTTGAGATTCGGTTCACCCAGTCGAAAGTTATGAGGTAGTCGAATTGAGTACCGGTATTGAGTAGGTAGAAAAGTAAAATAGACCGAGGTTTAAATTTTTTAAACTGTTCTGGAAATATTTGTTTTAAGTTCACAAACATACCTAATGTTTAAAATGTGTATTGTATCCGCAATAATTAAGTAAGTCATTTAATAGACAAAGACACAAGAAATGAATTATGTGAGTAAATTTTAACATAAAATCCATATGAAAGTCACTAATCTATGTTCTTATATTACAACCCTAACCCGTATATCGGCCTCACAAAGGTAGATTTCTTAAGGAAATACGCACGCATAACAAAAATGTCAGCGCGCGCGTTTACCGTGTCAGCGTGTCACTTAACGCGCGGGTAACAGCCCGTGGTACATTTACAAAATGGCGTACATGCATTGTTACTTTACGTCACTCACCCGGCTTTTGTTATTTATAATGGTTTTGCGTTGTTAGTAACGTGAAATGTTTAATGAAATATTTTGATTAAATTTATGCTAATAATTTAGTTGTGGTTGGTACAATTCGCTCATTTCCTCCCAGATTTTCACAGAGAATGTAATTATGTAGTGTTGTGTTATTATTATCTACCGACTTCCAAAAAGGAGGAGGTACTCAATTTGACTGTATTTTTTATGTTAGTTACCTCATAACTTTTGATTGGGTGAACCGATTCTCAAAATTATTTTTTTTGTTTGAAAGCAGCTCTCTCTGGAGCGTCAGCGTTGGGGGCATGCGGTGAGGACGGCGCATGCTCGTTATCGATGTAAAAGTTGTTTGAACTTTGCACGTGAACAATTAAAAGTTTTTAAATATATAATCATATGTAATCTGATGGAAGTCATTTATATATTTCGGGTCAAAACCAAAAATATTAAAAATAATAATAATAAGCAGGGGCGGCTTTGTGGCGAGCCATCGGTGAGTGGCGACACCGTGGACCCTGATTCTCCCTGGGGCTAAATGAGACCCCTGACCCCCGGCTTGCCTTAATTGGCCGTCTGGGGGTGGAGACGCAAGAGCAAGAAACAAAAAGCTCCAAGGGTGGAAGTGTTAAAGGGCATAACGCCGGTAGTAGCGCTCTAGTGAAACCGCAGCACACCTCTCAACACTCTTCAGCCATCCACACCACCGTCGCCCCTTTTGTCACCATTGATGGTGGCCCTTATGGGGGGCCCGTTAAGTGGGTGGCAAGTCACCACCTGCCTAAATATTTTAATGTGAGAGTAAAACTGGCAGGTGCCGTAGTCTCGTCAATAGCCATTTCCTTTATCATTTTTTGTTTTTTTTTTTAAATTATTCTTCCACGCTACATACTCTTTGGTCCGTACCATTTTTAGATTTTTTTTTTAAATATTACATTTTCATGGAGATTCGTTCTCCAAACATCACAATAAACATTCTTAAGCTATGGTGGAAATTGCTTAAAAACTAAAGTGAGTCCATTTTTTTTTTAAATACATAAAACTATTGCTAGTGACCAATATTTCCTAATTTTATACCTATGTGTACGCTATTGGCCAGAAGTACTGGCCTCAGGTTCACGCCTTTGCCGTATCCTTTTTAACATAGCCTTCACGATCTCTTCATTTCGGTCTTTTATCGCCATTTTGAGATTATACTCTATGATTCGATATTCGGATGCTTTAATCGCCCGCTTGACGAAATCGCCAATCGCATCCGAGCTGTCGTCGGCAAAATACGTGCAGCTGCCTGAGTGTCGTGACACTGCCACCACTGCATGAGAGACGCTGTCTCGGAGTTTCGTGACTCGCTCCTTCGTCTGGATAATGATCACCGTTTCGTAGGTCGAACCCTGTGCTTCGTGTACTGTTAGGGTGCATGACCCTTCCCCTGATCCGTATCCTTTGCCGACTAAGAAGGATTTTTCCTCCTGTGTCAGCGCTAGTTATAGGGTTTTCGGGAGGTCCGTTGGGATTTTTACACCTGTGTACCGTTCTAGCTTCAGGGAATGGACTCGGGATCTAGACGAGTAAATACACGGATACACTTCGCTGAGTATATATGCTACATTCCTTTATCATTTAAGAGTTCATGTCAATAGCCCTACTATGTTACCAATTTTTGCAATAGCTTCACCATTTCACATTCATACCAAATGCTGTTTATGTACTACATTGTATTTTTATACCAAACGGGCCTCTAAGTATTGGCTACAGCCCCACTTATTCCTTTGTAAAGGACCGG
Source organism: Selenia dentaria (assembly GCA_917880725.1). Taxonomy (NCBI): domain Eukaryota; kingdom Metazoa; phylum Arthropoda; class Insecta; order Lepidoptera; family Geometridae; genus Selenia; species Selenia dentaria. Next base: position 1,815,535 of record OU862885.1, on the reverse strand, counting down.
ATGAAATCCGTGTAAATACTAAATAAAAGAAATAATAATAATAGTAATTTATTTCAGGCAATAAATAAAAAGGTTACTTAAGAGGTATTCAAATTATTAACGGGATAATTACCATGTACATTTTCTAAGAGTTTCCGATATTTCGGCACTGTTGCAAGCGCCATGATCACGGATGAACTGAGGAATTGCGGGTGGGCGAATGTTTTACGAGCAGACGAAACGGTCTAGTCTAGTCTAGGTCTAGTATAGTAGTGGTCCCTCGCATAGCAAACGAGTACGGAAGAGGGTAGACCGTTTCGTCTGCTCGTAAAACATTCACCCATCGCAATACCTCAGTTCATCCGTGATCATGGCACTTGCAACAGTGCCGAAATATCGGAAACTCATAGAAAATATACATGGTAATTATACCGTTGATAATTTGAATACCTCTTATGTTTGTGACCATGATAGTTTAAAAAGGTTACTTGATTTGCGTCGCATGTTTTAAGAAGCATGTAGTATGAAGTACTTGTTAATTACAACATGTAGTATATCGATAGTTTTTAATCGCCTGCAGTAATGCACAACCCGGCGCGTTCACAAAAGAACCGTGCGGTGCTGCTAAGTGCGCGGAAGAGCACAATACCGCTGTTACGTTCCGATGATTTATGAGCAGCGAGAAAAAGACGCTTACCTTTTGTCGCATCTTCACTCCTCGCGCTGGGATTCCCTGTCGCGGGAGGCATGGGAACACATATAACACGTCACTACACCATAGAGACAATCATTTCTACTCATTACACACATTTTGAGGACTTGAAACTGGGACCCCGCGCTTCTAAATACAATACAATACCTCTTTATAGGCACCTAAGTAAACCACAAAATAATAAATAGGCACAAATGGGCGGTCTTATCGCTAAAAGCAATCCCTTCCAGACAACCTTAGGAAAGTACGGTGACTGAGCTATCAGTCGTTTGCATCGAGGAAATAATTCATAATCATAATCAGCCCATTTTGTTCCCACTGCTGGGACTCGAGCCTTCCTCTCAGAGAGAGGAGTTGGGCCATAATCCACCACGAGGAGCCCAGTGCGGATTGGTGGATAGGTTAGTGGCCACCCCATGTCGAAGTTTTCAGGCTTCTCGAAGGCCTTCGACATAGCGTAACGACTGTTGTCCTAAAACAACCAACCAGGACCCTCCGAAGCACGGAAGCGCTGAATTGAATAATGCCCTAGCGGTCACCCATCCAACTCCTGACCGAAGCAAGTGTTGCTTAACTTGTTGATCGGTTAAGATCGCCAAGTCGAGTTCCGCTACGAGCGCTACGAGGAAATAATTACACTTATAATAATGAAAATTCAACGGACTTGGACAGATTTCGAAACAGCAACTTCTTGATAACAAAGCAGGAAGTTGCAGTTTTGAAATCATAAACAAAAAAAACAAGGATCAGATGATTTAACCAACTAAGGTAAAGCTACCGAACTCGTTAGCTAACGTAAAGTCGTCGTGCAAGCTGATCAACACAGCTCTTACTAAAATTGTATATGTACAAAATATAAATAGATAACTATCGCCTTCTGAAGTCCGTCAAGGTTCTGAACGAATCACAATCTCTATGACATTCGCAAACCACACTCAAACAAGGAAAATAAAATACAAACATAAAAATCCCTCTCCAACAGATGCATAGGTATCGTCCACGTCCACGCGACAGAAAAACAAGCTTCTATCCGATAAATATCTCATGAATACGAATATTACATTACGTATTCCGCCTGGCCCGACACACAACTAATTTACTTTTAAATGTGCGCTACTGAACACCCTTCACTTAGACAGCTTCGGTCTTATTACAACGCAATAAGGTTTAAAATTTAGAATTAGCTTAGGGGTGTCACAACGAATTTCAATGGATTTTGATCAGTTTTGTTTTGTGCTGGTAATAAATGTGGTCTCGTTTTACTGAAACTTGTCGCAGTGGGAATAACATATTAATTTACTAATAATATTTTAGAGTAGAAATATTTATCAATGCCACGATGTTTTCGCGATGATCTTAGTAAAGAAAAAACTACATTGAGTCACTCCAAAGAGAGAAAATCGCAATTTCAAAGGTGAGAAAAATAAACGATTTCCCAAATCATAAGGAGCTTTTAGTGCGTCCCCCGATACTCGACTCTTCACAATAAGCGAGCGAAGAAGGGAGCGTGCAAAGAGCACTTTCGCAACACTCATATACTCCTGGTAACTGATGTCTTTTGGGAGCTCTTCTGCTTCAAAGATCTTTGCAGGAGTGCATATCTTTTACATTTGTTAGTTACTAAGCAAGAGAGAAAAAAATCAGCTAGCTGCTAGATCATGACTGACAGGCAGACAGACAAACTGCGTTACCATATCAAAAAAGGCTCAGTTCCAATTTAGACATTTCTGTTTGTGCTTTGAGTGCAAAATCTTCATAGCTAATTTACCATTTGCCTGGCATGTAACCTTTTCGAACATGTAACAGTCGAGCGTGGCATTACACTAAACCTTGAATAGCAACTAGCTTAGAATACATAGCGATTTGCACAGATTTTCAATCTTGGGATTGCTATCTACCCCAGAAAAAGTACTACACTACCACGCTGCGGATTTCCTCACGCTTTTACCCGAGATGATATTCGAACTGGCGAACGTCTGATCGGCAGCCAAATTTTTCTACTCCATGAGCAATCTCTTGACATATATTAAATTGTTCCGACTTAGAATAATTTATCTGTTATAGTAGGCATTAGGGTAGTCATATACTTATGTTAATATGCTAACTTTACGTTGTCCTATATATACCTATACGAAATCTAGTGAAAAAATATCACTTTAAAAAGGTTTCACTTCTTTACCTGCTGTACCTAGTTTTAGACTTGCGAAGACTAATAAGTCAGTCCTAGGAAATTGTGTGCGTTTTTACAATAAAATCCCAAAGCACATAACTGAGCTCACAGAGGGCAAATTCAAGTTGACTGTAAAAAACGTTTTAATATAAAAAGCTTACTATAAAGTTCGACATTATAAAGAAGATAAAGATGCTTGGAATACTCCACTTCTGGCAAGCTGACTCTCTGCCACCCATAAAATGTAATATTTGTAGTACCTAAGTAGAAACATTGTAAACATCCATATAAAAAGAATGGCCCCGAGTTTCTTGCCGCTTCTTCTCGGTGGGTTCTATATATTTTGGAACGCGGTGGTAGTCTTTAAAGTACATTATAGTGAAAAGTTGACGTTCATAAGTGCGTCTTTGATGCCTAAATTGAATAAATGATTTTGACTTTTGACTTTGACTTTGACTTTCTATAACTTAAATATGCTTGTTAAAGAAGCTCGTGTTCTTACTTGAATTTCGACCGAAATAAGAAAAGGTTTTTCATATTATTTGAAGGAGTACCTACTTGTAATCACAACCTATACAAAATTATCTGCGCATTGGATTGACCAAATTGTATTGTCATTATATCTTTCAGTAAAGTTTTACCGTAGCATAATTTGCCATTACTTAGACTTCTTCACAATTTATGATTATTTATTTTCAAACTCTTTACAGAAATAATAACTTATATATTTGTGAAGTCAAATGATGTCTTGTTGATTAATACAGATCCATAAAAAATATCACAATGTAATTTACCCCTTAGTACAAGCATAGTTATCATATCATGCTAAGTCCTTAAGAATAAACATGAGCACAAATATTACCAAATCAACATTATCACTTATATTATAACGACTATAACAGCAATCACAACTTCGAAACAGCTACCGATATAATCCCATATCTAATTCGGCCACGTTTTACCCATATCGGAGTCCCCAACTAAATCCATCAAACGTCTTAAGACGATCCGCATTATGTGACCCTGTGGGACTCCGAGGGGTCATGTTACCCTGTTAACCAGTTAGTCATTAAAGGACATTGTACAGGAAAACCTTAGGGGACAATAATACACCTTGGTTGCTACGAAGATAGACAACACTCTAAATTTTGGCAAAAAAATATTAATACGTAAAAAATACTTCTTAAAGTCAAAGTCATATTCATTCTTCAATTAAAGCATCAAAGGCGCATTTATGAACGTCAATTATTGATTATAATGTATTTAAAAGACTACCGCCGCGTTCCAAAATATATAGAGCCTACCGAGAAGAAGCGGCATGAAACTCGTGTCCCTTGACTATTCTTTCTATACGGATCAACTGCTATTATATTAAATACTGTTTTGATAGTAACTAGACCATTTTTTGTATTTTCTAATTCAAATCTCAAAGTGAAGCTCGTTTTAACGTTTACTATTAATTGATATACTTTGAAAAGACTCCACAGTCACGTTCCAAAATAAATAGAATGATATGTACTTACACTTAAAAATAAGCAGTATTATTCTGAACGCTATACCAGAAACGGTTCCATGTAATAGAAGCAGCCTTATTACAAAATAACAGTAACCGTTACCGTTACGGGCTTTAAGTTACGGAATAGGGTTTTAAAAATCTTGCCAGCTTCTTTTAATAAGGTAAAAAGCAAGCACAGTTACATAAAATGGAATTCATGAAACGTGATACGAAAATACATGGGAAAAGTTTAAAGTGAAAAGATGAATATCGCCATTATTAAAAGAAACATTGAGTGTCTATCTTAAAGTAGCGTGTTGTCAAAGTACCTTTCTAGAACAGTTTTTGAATTATTATTTTTATTAGGTATATGTTTTTGAGCCAAAAACGCCTGCTACACCTAATTTTGCAATATAATAAAAAATGTGGATTCACGCACCACGCTCGAGATGGGTGCATCGGTGACGGGTCATGGCGTCTGACAATTAATTAATACTTATTTACTTAATTCAATTTAAGATTTGGTATGTACTCGTAACTTCGTAGCAGCGTACATATAGGTCGTCCACTGACAAGGTGGACTGACTCCCGAGTTTCTTGCCGCTTCTTCTCGGTAGGCTCTATATATTTTGGAACGCGGCGGTAGTCTTTAAAGTACATTATAATGAAAAATTGAAGTCTTAAGTGCGTCTTTGATGCCTAAATTGAATAAATGATTTTGACTTTGACTTTGACGACCTGAGAAAAACCTGACCTGAAAAAAAATATTTCTGGGTGAGGCCTATGGCAGTGGACGTCCTACGGCTGAGATGATGATGATGATGTAACTTCTAGATCGAAACTCTTGAGCGTAACAGCCGAAAAGCATCCGATAGAAAACAGATAAGTTTGCGCCAAGTTCTACGCAAGGTTTTTGTAAATACTGATTACAGTTTGTATACATAGCACATTTGTAAAACGTTCAACTAAAACATATATTAAGAATTTAATTCCCTAAATTTAGCAGCTTTGGTTACTTCCAGTTGTTTATACATTAAAACGTATTTCTCTAAACTGAGGTCTGACAAGAAGCGAGACGAGCGTGTTCAGAGGTTTTGAGGTAAGTACATAATTTAATAAGATATATGTGGTCCCTGAGGTTTCGTCGTTACTCAAATATACCAGCTAGATTTTGCGGATTTCGTGTTCTACTAAAGACACACCAGGTATGGTATAACGGATTTGGAAGATACCTTTTACATTCGGTGGATTAGTAAGGTAATTAATTAATTGAGCCGGGTTTGGTATTATATTTTGATCTAATTAAGTTATTTCGCATGTATGAGATGGGATTATAGAGGGCTCATACTTACCGGGTAGAGTGGGTACAATTATTTTGACTGATGTTTATGAGTTTTATTTGTATGAAATGCTTTTAGCGTAGGTACTTATGTACTAATGCAATATTTCATGTTTGACACATATTAGGACCAGCAAACAGAAACGTCAATTTATCAATATGCATATTATATAACAAAAGGTGTATCTTTAAGTAATCATTCAACGTCTCTGAAAGCGGATGTAAAAGTAGGTAAATTAATTAATAAAGAGAATAATAATTACAAGCCTAAAAAGTAATGCTAATGACACACCACCACCAGGCGAGCATAACGCGCGAGCCGGTCACGTACAGGTAATTAACCGGAAGTACCTAATGCACCACAGTATAGTGACTACTATTTAATCTATGCCTGGCTTGTTTCAGCTGCTGCATTGCAGCTCGTGGTTATGCAGACTTCATTATAATTTTAAAGCAACAATAATTAGCATTTGTAATATTTGAATATGCATAGGACCATTAATGATGACTATCAAAGTTTTTGTTGAATTATCAATAAAATGGAAATTAAACATTAATGAAACAACAGCACTAGGATAATAGATAATGAAAGAGGTAAACGTAGTATTCAACATTGTGGGTTAACTTCTGAATTAGTTGCACTAACTGTGAATATAGATATTATTTGGTAGTAAATTCTCTTTTCACTGAAACGAGTTAAATAAGAGCTTCCTGTACCAACATTATGAAATGAAATATTATATACAATATTATGAATATCTATATTGTAAGTTTGTGTCAGTATGGACATAAACTAGTTAATTACCTATCAACAATTACTAACATTATATATCAATAAAAATCTTTTAGTTGAGCTAATTAACCGGAATAGCTAGCACCCAAACCTAAAAACTAAATAAATGTGCTAACAGCACCCAGTCTCAAAATTAACGTCTCCAGACAAATCCCCCGTAGCTTAATGTAGAAAACTCGGAAGTTTTCCGCCACCGCGGCGCCTTTAATGAGTTACTGACTTCAGATGGGAATCAGGTCACTGGGACCGATGGCTAGAGCTATACGTTTTGGTTCACATAGTTCTCTTTGGTAATTATTTGCTAGTGTAACAGTACCAGCCATCCACCCTATTCATGGCGCTATTTAACGTATATTCACAGTATACCATAAAAGGTGGTAACCAACTTTTAATTGGCAAATTAATCCGAATTAAAGCAGCTAACCCATAGAACAAAGCGGTTCAGTTTCCGACCCAAATCATAAACAGACTGACAAGTGGGACTTAAGTGGCTGGGACAGTAGTAGGTGTCACTGGAGACACCATTCGTACAGTTTTACGCGGACATGGAGGACTGCGAGTGTTTTGTATGTCATTAAATGAGGGGTAGCATGTTAGAAGCTACGCATGGTATAGGTGCAGTGCTATTCAGAGCGTATAAAGACACAAGCTGGTGCCCGCATTAACATTGATAACAAGGTATTACCTTACTAACCTACCTTAAAGAACGCTTTTCCTTTTTTAACTCTTCGGGTACACACACACTTAGGTCATCAGAAAATCTCTCTCTCAAGGTGCCTCCACATTCTAGCTCCTTTTATGCCAAATCGTTTACCGTCCAAGCTGTTCGTTTGTGGAATGCGTTGCCGGTCTCAATTAGACGCGCGGAGACACTTCCTGCCTTTAAAGAATGCCTATGAATACGTTTCTCATAAATATGTTTTAGAACATATATATAATATATGAATATATATATATATATATATATATATATATATATATATATATATATATATATATATATATATATATATATATATATATATATATATATATATATCTATATATTATAAATATTTATTTATTTATATTAAGTTATGTTTATGTAGTTTACGTAATTTTAATATTATTTAGGTTTATTTTTGACGTTGTTTTTAAATACACTGCCGTCTATTCGTATATCATAATTTCTCTCCATCCAAAGGTTGTCTGGAAGAGATCGCTTATAAGCGATAAGACCGCCCATTGTACAACAGTATTAATAATGTATATTAAAGTATCCACGTTTTCATGTACAATAAAGCGTTATCTATCTATTATACACCTAGATTATAATTTTCATTAAATATTTAATGTACAGATGTGGAACAGAAGTTTTATTATATGTATATATTATCTTCGATCGGTGCTCAGTGATGCTCCCGCGGTTACGCGTACATTCTCTGCGTAAATAAATACTTTATCCTAAACCTCTAACTAAATTAAACTTCGTCTGAATATTCATAGATTGCAGGCACCATGTGGTTCATTGTAATGTTTAAATAAAAATTAGTTAGATAATACTCTGGAACTGTCTGTATATCTTTGTTATTTGTGAACTTAATGGCACAATTAAGTAAAAAATAAATGTTACAGATATATCAAACAGAATACATTTCAAGTAGTTTTGTCTAGTACAAAATTTAGAACATTAAAACAAATACTTTCTCAGTGAGCACTTCGGAAACCCTGAACGTATTTATTTCTCCCAGAGCATGGTCACCCCAAAGGGGCGAGCCGGGTACCCGCGTGACAGATATTACGGCCCTCCATTATCAACGGTGTGGATCGGGGTCTGTACTTCCAAATCCGAGTTCTGTTGTTTAAGTGATTTGAATTATTTGGCTATTGTTTATGACTGGGTGAATAGTTTTGGAAGCTGAGATTGCATAATCTTTAAGTATATATATACTGCTCGTGTATACATTATCACTAAATCTATGTACAAACATGTATATAATAAATATAGGGGATAAAATAATTCCTAGCGTTTACACACTACATCTAATTCGAACCCCAGAAGAAATTAATTTAGAAAATGTTTAATTATTTTTACTTCGGAAAGGATCTAGATTAATACGAGTATATTAATTACTCGCCATTCCAGTAGGCTTACCTACGTAGACTTTGAAGCAAAACATATTAGTCTCGGTATAAGTTTTAGCGATGACTCGCGTTCCCTTGGTCCTATGAGTTTGTATCTGTCTGCGAGTTCGTCTAGTGAATTCGGAGAGGACTGCGTGCTCAGATTGGTATAGGTTAGGTATAAGTTTTCAGCAAAAAATTCAAAATCGAAATCCGTCCATATGTAACGCTACAGCAAAATTGCACTTTTTTTCCCTTCCACTTCCCAAAGGGGTTTGGGATTTTATTTCGCAACATTTTGTGGCCAATGAAGTCCTTAGTGCGCCTCTCAAATTATATCGTAGATAAATAACGCTACAGCGAACTTCCCCATTCCCCCCAATATTCTATTTTCTAATATTAATAAAACAAGGCATTTGTGTGCCAATTTGTTTCAAAATCGGTTAAAACTGCGACGTGTAGGCGAGAACAGACAGACGGACAAAGCATTTTTTTGCCCAATCTCGAAACTGAGACATATTTCTCGCTCGGTCCAAAACTGATACACTTCGCTCGCTCGGTCCATTATGTGCTCTTATGTTCGCAAGAGCTTAACTTGCTTGAAACCACCGCAATGCCCGGATATTAGGTCTGAAGTTTTATAAGTAAAATTACTGGGCGAGTGAAACTTCAAAATAAACTATGTTAATGTCAACTGAGTGCTTGAAGGTCTGGGTGGAACTGCAATCGTTATGAGCAGGTGTGATGGTAACCTTTAGATGCGAGACTGATTCCCTCACCGGATAGTATAAGATATATCTTGTTAGTTTCATGAAACTAAAAGTAATGTTATGAAACATAATAGATCGTATATAAGGATGTTACATTTTCTGTTGTGTGGAACGGTCATTATAGACAAAAACAATAAGCCTAATACATGCTACAAAGCGTTATATATCTATTTTTCTCTACAGTCACCGATCTCCTAAACAGTTTTTCCATTTCATTACCTCAATTACCAGTTCCTAAACAATTCCTTCGAGCATGGAGACTGGCGAGAAACACAAGGAGAGCAGCACCAACTAGTAGCTACTTGATTGGTTTTCCGCACGATTACTCCACGACTTAACTTACTACGGCGTAAATGCAAACCTTATTGTTTTCTTATACTTGTATGTCACTCGATACACGATCGAACATGGATAGGATTTTGACGTACTTTTATGTCTGCCTTCTACTATTACAAACACTATCTGAACATTATGTAATATATATTATATTAGATAGAGCTATTCGAGAGCACATATACATGTATAGTGCCCCGGGGGGAAGTCTTGAATACGTACGAAACCCTGTGCAGTGAATAGTGAAATATAATAATAACATATTTCTAATAATATACTTTGTTGAAAAGAATTCGATAAACTCTAATCTGAAAATCACGTTCGCAATACAATACAAGGAAAATAAAACGCGGGAACATTAGGCACGTCCCAAACAGGCACATTCAAGAGGTGAACGCACGGAATCACAAACAAAATCTACGCGGGCCGGGACAAAGGCCGAAGGGAACGCCATACAACGCACAAAATTGGGTCTGTTATAAAAAGGGCCATAAAGGTCATCTTGGCCCGGCGAGAATAAACAAGATTTGTGCGGAATCGTGGTAAATAGCTTCTTCGCAATACACCTAGGACTGCTTAGGGACGTTTGTCTGGGACATTTGCTGAGTAATGGGACGAGACGGCTGTTTCAGGGCAGATTTAACGGTAGTTTATAGGATGGTAATTCATTTTTATTGTGCTTATGGGTTAGAATGAGATTCGGTACGAAAAATTAAGGTGATATTTCTTGGTTTAGTGACTCTGAGCTTGCCCGTTATTACACTTGATAAAAAACTACTCTAGAGTATGTACTTAAAAATATATTCGTTTTTATCTTAAGTTAGTCTTCCAACATCCTCCACCTCCGTTATGCATATTCTTTGAGTTTCGGCTTAATCAACTAATAGACGTTCGCTCAGTAATAAAACCGTGCAAAGTTGACTACAGTCCCGAGCAAACTGTCAAATTATGCAGCCCACTCCAATTTCGCACACAATAATGTCCTACGAAGTTTCGTAACAGGCGCTCGCGGCAATTCTACGGAATTCGGTCGAAGCGTCGCGTTCCATTGTAGCAAGTACCAGGACGCTAGAATTGTACAAGAGCATTACGGTAGTCAATTGTATGAGCGTGCGACAATGGAGTTAAATCGTGGGGTACAAATTAGGGGGTTGGCCCGGCAACTTCGTTGCAATTTGTGGCGGTGGGCGCAGATCCCTCTGAATTATGCTCTTCTGGGATATGTGGGACAAACGCGTCTAATGTGTCTGGGTCTCGATCTGACGCATCATTCCGCTTCAACGATCCATCAAAGATGATTTAAATTGGGGTCGCACTGCTATGTAAGGATACTGGTACGGCAAGTAGCACATTTGCTCTAATGGCTATAGGTTAATTTGATCGACCCTTCCACGGATGGCAGCGGAGCTTATACATTCTACACTGTGAAAATTGGTTAAAAAATCTCAAGTCACTACTTCGATTAGTGACATCTTCAACTGAGCGCTTCCGTGCTTAGGACAGATTAAGCTGTTAGTCTTAGTTGTGCCTCAGGTTATGTCTGAAGCTTTCGGGCAGTCATCAAACTCAGGCACTAGGGGTGACCTGTCCGCGAATACGCGCTGGGTAACGTGGTGGATTATGGCTCATTGTTCTCTCGTTGAGAAGAAGGCCCGTGCGACCCTATGTGCAAACGTAATGACGTGCATGATCATATATTTGTAGATATGACTATGATACGGTCTCTTAAACGTGCAAGACCGTTAATGTTTATTGATTACAAATACTAGAAACACTTGTTATTACATACATGACAAATTGTTATAGAAAAATTGTTGTTAACGGGAATATCAGTCGACACTCAAAAACCCTATCAGTAACAAAAAAGTATGAACGACAGTCAAAAGAGGATTCCACAGGCAGTTTTAAATACTCCGTTAAAGAGCGTCTTTTGAACTAACTGAAGTAGCCGTGAGATGCTGCTAGAAGTGCGTCTTAGAGAGCATTACGGAGAGGCTTAGTCAAATTGCTTCGGGGACGGTAATTACGACCATGTTTCTGCATCTTAGTTTCCTTTTTATAAGAACTTATGGTAGTAAGATATTTTTGAGGGTTAGCTTTGTAGACTTTATGCGATAAGTCAAAGTAAAATGAAGAAGACTTTAGTTGCAAGCTCCTTATTTTTAAGAGTTTTAGCCTAGAACAACCCTATACTAAACCATTACTAGGTACAAGTAATTCGCTAAACAAATGGTACCAATTTTATTAATCAACGCCCTCAAATACGGATGCAATGGAACAATACAATGAAATGTGCCAGTAAAATATCTGTTGTTGACTCTGTACAATTATGTTTACAGATTCCGCTATTACTAGAGGTATAATAATGTTGCGGCCAATTGATGACATTATAGAAGATTGAAGATATATATATCGTGATTCCATAACCTACTATCTAGTAACTTGTATTTAAAATGATATCTTGCAATGCCGTAACCAGAACAATTAACGATTTTTGGTTATGATTAATTTAAAAAACTTATTTTTTTCAATAATATAATTCAAGATTATAGTGCATCAGTAATGTGGTTTTTGTTATTTATCGTAAACTAGTTGCGCCCTAGAAACTAGAACTAGAAAGACCACATTTTCTGCGGTACAAAATACCTTATCTATACCGTGATAGTAGTTGTCCTATACTATTCCTCATGAATCTGACAATCTACAAAAAATATTTTCAATTTTATTTGTACCGAGTTTTGAGTGAATCAAACCAAGTAATATTTGATTTTAGATTTGATTTTAAATAATTAGTTTGATTTTTATATGTTATTATTATAAAAATATACCTCTAAAAATATCTAAACATATTAAGACCCGTTTAGTAGTGTTAACAATATATAATTATATCAGTATAACAAAAACATACATTATAGACAAATTATTTACAGTAGATTAAAATTAGCAAAATTGTTGTATTATTAGATAAATGGAATGTATTTGACTCGCAGATGTTTTCTGAATTCACCGCAAGGTGGCATTGTTGACGATCATGGAGGGAGAGTTGTTCTACCGTCAAAATATTGTTATAAAAGTAGTAAGCGTAGCGGATAGCGGCCTTCTCTCCGACTTGCGAAGTATAGTGATTAGTAAATTATTGAATAAAATGTAAAATAATAAGTGAATGCTCTGTCTTATTTACAATACCTTATTAAGGAATACATTCCTTATCAAGTATGCTTATTACAGCGATAATGTTAAATGAAATGCTACAGTAGATACGGCGATACGTGAAAACTTTCATTCACACATACTTTCGCATTTGTAATGTTATTAGGAGTTTTATATAGCGACGTGCCCAAATAATGTCCGTCTATCCGCCAAGTCAACTTCAGCTACATCTCTAAACCAATGAGTTGTTCAATATAACCGCCCGTTAACATATATTGAGATCATTCCATTGTGTAAATACCAATAAAATCGGCCAATCTGTTAATTGTGACCTGTCTTTTGACATTAAACCATTGTCTAACAACAATACTTACGCCTTTTGTTTATTTCAATAGATAAAAAATCAATCTACATTTAAACACTTCATGAATAATGACCCTTTTTGATAGAAAAGCACAACGCATTCCTTCCCTTTCGTTAGCGTCGTCCCATTATGTACGGATCCTTCCCTTCACTATACAGTTGCTCCATGCTACCGAGCTGTCTTGCGTTTATGTGTTCCTAGTACAAGCCAAGAAATGTCACCATAAATGTATTGTTACAAAATCATAAGATAAGAAAGGAGTTTCTTAGAAATAAATGTATGAAATGTAAGGGGAAAATATAGTCGTCGATGGTAATTTTGTGACTGTGTCCGGTACTGTGTATTTTGCTGGAGCTGGTTTAGTTCCAGTTCGCGATAAATCGTTAAATCAGATGTAAAAGTAGTATAAGTCTGCATCTTGGGTATAACTGGTTATACTATTACTTAAACTATGGTATACGCTATAGCCATTTATCAGTAAGAAGCATACTTAATCACTCACGCATAAACATTGGCACACTAATAATACATAATTTAATAACAACTAAGGTAATTATAGCGTCCATGACAAATAAGGTTCAACGAATGAACGCTAAGTATCTTGAGTTTTACCTAGGCCTTCCAATTAGAGTTTGTTGCCATTCATCCAAATAGGTACAACCGCATTATGAATCTATACTTGGGCCACATAACTGGCCAATTAAGTCCCAAAGTTGTAAGGGTCCTCTCAGTAGGACCTCTAATTAAACACCTTTGTTAAAGGGAGTTTTAGTGAGGGGAAAGTGTGCCTGTACCCTTATATAGCTGGGTAGACTTAAGGATCTTTGGATTCGATTGATCTGAAAAGTTCTCGTGAGTTTCATATAAAAGATTATGTTTTAGCAACCAGGATTGACCAGGTAAAAAATAATAATTATAAATGATTGAAAAAATCTTTCGAGTCAAGATCGATTAGCTGTGTGTTTACGGCCGTAGTCCCTGTGCGTCGATGGTCTAAAACCAGTTCAACAGGCAATTTCGTGAGATAAAATTCGGCTCCCATTAGGGACATCACTATTACCCTCCGTCCATACAAATTAAATCCCCCCAAGACCCTATTGTGTCCGGTATAACTCCAAATACCTACTCTAATTAACTTGCCAACGAAAGATCCCAAGTAATTATACACAAGTAAAATTGACAGCCACCTCCCCTTGGAACAAGTTTTATTACCGGAGAAAAGTTGTGAAAAGATTTTTCCCTGTCCGAAAAAGGGCAGTTGTTATAATTTTTGCTTAATAAATTACGGAAGTTGGACAATTTGTGGATTTGACTTGGATTTCAATTTGATTGCTCTTGTGTGACTGTTTCTGGAACTTCTTCATTGTACCTATTTTATCTACGAAAACAGTTATTCTTTGAAGTACCTATAAGAAACAGACTTGAAGTATGACATCCCTACACATAATGTGTTCGCGGGCAACTCGTCTGCTACTTATGAATAAATATGCTTGAAACTATAAATACGAATCAGAACATTTTATTTAAATAAATGAAATACAAACATATCTTATGCGAGATGTTATTGCAATGTACTAAAGATCAGTTTACCCTCATCAAGTGTTCAAGAGTCTTGGTTGGTACCTAGGTACCAATCATATTTATCACCTACTAGCGATTGCCCGCGACTTCGTTCGCCGAGTAGGCTCGGCCTTCGGCCTCGCCATAACTCCCGTCTTTTCTTGGTTTTTCTTTCATAAGAACCTTCTCCTGACAATACAACAAGAAGAATTATGAAATTGCTCCATCCGTTCTCAAAATTATAGCGTGATCAGGAGAAATAGGGCTTCATGTTTATTTAAATATATTAGGTGCGCCCCGCAGTTACACCCGCGTAGTGATGGATGATGAAGATGGCAAGTATTCTATTCTATTTTGTATAACCTGTAACGCTAAACACACACACACACACACACACACACACACACACACACACACACACACACACACACGTAAAGCATATGTACTTAGTATGCATTGACAAGCACAAACTTTGATAGTTTCATTTCTATTTTTCTTTTATATTTCTGTTTTGACATAATTTTAGTTAAGTGGAATCAAAAATGGGAGAAGGCGCTGGTCTTCGAATCACAGTGTAACGCTACATCGAGGACCAGAGGCTTCAAATTTAAATTGTACACTCTTTTATGTCAATAAATGAATTTCTATGTTTTTTTATATATTCTATGTTTTAATTTAACGCCTCATCACCTCCACACCAAATTTCATCGAAATTGGTCCAGCCGTTTGAACGTGAAGAAGTTCCAAATACACTTACACACTCACAAACTTTTACCATTATAACAATAGGGTGATAAACAACTTCGCTTCACTGCTATAAGAAAAATAGTTACAAACACCGGATTAGCGTATACCTAATTAAGATTTGCGTATAATTTATACTTTCACCGGGTGTGTATTAACACATCCGGTGATGACAAAAGCTATTTTGAGGGACATTATGGAATCGTTGAAGATTAATTATCATTAATGTGCTATATTTATTTAAACACAACGAAAAGAACAAAATCTATTTAGATATAATAAGCTAATAACAAGAAAATATTGTATACTTTCAAGAAAGGAGGACTTGTAAATCTTGTATTTCAAATTTTTCTCAGGCTCAGGAGCTGTCTTTGAAAAATATTTCTCATTACGGATAAATAAAAGTGAAAAGGCAACGGTACACCAGGCTCGCAGCAATAAGAGGAGCTGCCGGCCTGCGGACGATGTCATGCAATATTGATGCCTTCGCAGCGCGATGGTTCCACTGCACAGCTGATGTGAATCAGTGATTTTCTTCAGTAAAATTAACAACTTCTAATGAATTCTGCGTTATTTTAATACAAAACAAGAATCTGTGTCGTGACAGTATTGCAAGAGTTAATTTGATAGTGGAAAGTGCCCCTATAAACTTATCCTTGGCTTCATAAGTTAAAAAGTATCTCGCTAAAACACAATTTCAAGATTCATCATAGTCATAGGTATATATAAGCATCTCTCTCTTACGGCTGCACTAATGGTCATTGCTTCTTAATTCCATCTCCGCTTTCCATCAGGCGAGAGCAAGTCACTTTGATGAACCATTATAAAAATAACTAACATTATATTCGTTAACTAATTGATACAGTAAGCAACTAGAAGTGCACGCAGCCATCTACACTTTCTTACATTTACATTAGTTAAAACAAATGTTAAACTGATGTTACGACTTGGATAGATGACCGTTTGTGGTATCTTTCGTGATGTTGATCGTTTGAGTGCTTCGGAGTTCGGCGTATCCCAGTGTTGTCTATCGTCAGGCACTGCAGGCGGCTTAAAATTCCAACATTAGCCGACACTCAAAACCACACAACAAAGGTCACGTGGTAGAGTATGGCCCAGATAGCTCTTTTCCTAATATAAAAGCCCGTTTTCCAACATTGAGAAGGAAACGCAAAAAAGCCCGTTTACACAAATAGTTAATATTAGGTAATATTATATTGGCGTTTTATATGGAAGATTTTAATCGCTAAACCTGTCAGCAGCTCGGCCAAAGACCCAAGAGCCAAGCTGACCCGACATTATACCGAAGATATCCCGGACATCAGCCTGTACGAGATTAGAATGGCCTTGAAACAGCTTAAGAACAACAAGGCGCCCGGTGACGACGGTATCACATCTGAGCTTCTGAAAGCGGGTGGAACACCGGTCCTTAAAGTCCTTCAGAAGCTCTTTAATAACGTCTTACTCGAAGGTTCAACGCCAGAAGCATGGAACAAAAGCGTGGTGGTGCTGTTCTTCAAGAAAGGTGACAACACTTTACTTAAAAATTACAGACCCATCTCGCTTTTGAGCCATGTTTATAAGCTGTTTTCGAAGGTCATAACGAACCATCTCAGTCGCAGGTTTGATGAATTCCAGCCTCCGGAACAAGCCGGTTTCCGAAAAGGCTATAGTACCATAGACCACATCCACACGCTACGGCAAGTTATACAGAAGACCGAAGAGTATAACTTGCCTCTTTGTTTAGCGTTTGTGGACTATGAGAAAGCCTTTGATTCGATCGAGACGTGGGCAGTGCTTGAGTCTCTCCAGCGGTACCGTATTGACTATCGGTATATTGAAGTGCTGAAGTGTTTGTACAAAAACGCCTACATGTCAGTCCGAGTACAGGAGCAGAGTTCGAAGGCAATTCCATTGCAAAGAGGCGTGAGACAGGGAGACGTTATATCTCCGAAACTGTTCACCGCTACATTGGAAGACGCCTTCAAGCTTCTGGAATGGCAAGGATTTGGCATTAATATTAACGGCGAATACATCACTCGCCTTCGATTTGCCGCCGATATTGTAGTCATGGCAGAATCCATGGAAGACCTCAGTACAATGCTCGAAGGCCTCCATCGAGTTTCCCAACGGGTAGGTCTTAAGATGAACATGGATAAGACGAAAATTATGTCTAATGCCCATGTTGTACCTACCCCAATATCAGTTGGGAACTCAGTTCTCGAAGTTGTTGACGAGTACATCTACCTGGGACAGACAGTCAAACTAGGAAGGTCCAATTTCGAGAAAGAGGTCAATCGTCGAATCCAACTCGGCTGGGCAGCGTTCCGGAAACTTCGCGAAGTCTTCTCGTCAAAAATACCTCAGTGTCTCAAGACAAGAGTCTTCGACCACTGTGTGTTACCAGTGATGACTTATGGCACTGAAACGTGGTCTCTTACTATGGGCCTCATAGAAAAGCTCAAAGTCGCACAACGAGCTATGGAGAGGGCTATGCTCGGGGTTTCTCTACGTGATCGAATCAGAAATGAGGAGATCCGTAGAAGAACGAAAGTCACCGACATAGCCCAGAAGATTAGCCAGTTGAAGTGGCAGTGGGCAGGGCACATAGCACGCAGAACAGATGGCCGATGGGGCCGAAAGGTTCTGGAGTGGAGACCACGGACCGGCAAGCGCAGCGTAGGTCGTCCACCGACACGGTGGACAGACGACCTGATGAAGGTCGCAGGACGACGTTGGATGCAGGCCGCTTCCAACCGGTCCTTTTGGAAAATCATGGGGGAGGCGTATGTTCAGCAGTGGACGTCCTACGGCTGAGATGATGTTGATGATGATGATATGGAAGAAGAAAAAAATATATACATATATGAAATTGTATGTACCATGATTATCTATGCACTTTCACCACTTTATAGGTAGCTCATTGATTCCATTGCTGAAAAAATAAACTGTTATGTGGAACCAAGAACCAATAAACTCTTTGAATTTGGATATCCCCATCGGAATTGATTTTTACCCTTGTAAGAAATTGTCCAAATTGCGGAAAAAGTGGTAATCGGTTATAGCAAGGTCTGGCTAATTCAGCGACCGTTAACGTTATTAACCCAACACTCTTTAGTTTAGTGTTGCTTAACAACGACGTCAAGTAGTATTTATTAGTGTTGCTGTGTCGATTAAACAGTTTAGTGTAACAGTTATTCATTGCCTGAAAATACGGGTAAAACGACGTTTTCTAAAAATGAAACATAGCTAGATCGATTTATCGCCCCCGTAACCCCTGCATGCTAAATTCCATGAAAATCGTTGCAGCCGTTTTCGAGAATTAGATTTTTACATTATATATATATAAGAATTGCTCATTTAAAGGTTATATAGAAGACAGAAACCCTTATTTCATATTCTTAGAGATATTTACAAATATTAGGTGGTGTCAGTATTTGAACATAAAACAGACACAAAGTTCACAGTGGAATTCGTTCACACAAGTGCAGTTCCATTACAGAATTTGAGCTTTGATTCGCTCGCATAACGTGATGTTATATAGCCTATACCCCTCGATAAATATCGCTATCAAACAATAACATTTTTTTCAATTCGATTCAGTAGTTCTTGAGGTCAGCGCGTTCAAACAAATAAACACACTCTTCAAGCTTTATGATATTAATAAGTATTTGAAAAAAACCCATCAAAAGAGCGTTAATTGATAGAAATATCCGTACATTTCCTGTGCAGCATGAACGTTCAATAGAATTCAGGGCAGCGAGCGTCGATGCATACAGTCCATATTAAATAAGCGAGTGGGTGAGAACAAAGGCGCGCGGGATGCGTTGTCGCGCACCGTCGAATAAATGCAATGTGGACGACAATGCGAACACTCTTGCTCGGCTATGCTGGCCTGGTAGTATGAGCGGACGGTGTGTGGGTGCAAAACCGGTAGTCAAAGTAAATGTATTTTGCAAACCCATGTATGATTGAATTTTATCAACACAATGAAAAATATAAGACAATGAAAATTATAAAAAAAAAAAAATTTTTGCAGTAATGAGACAATAATATATTATTGTCGTCCTATCTTTGTCTCCCGTATTCCAAAGGACGGGCCACAAAGGCAAAGAAAGACAATATAAGCGACAAACCACGGTGATTTTTTGGAACATAGCTCAATACAAACATCTGCATAGATTGGTTACTTTATGTACTCTCAATAATACTCTTATTGTGGAATTCCAATATCTTCTCGCAAGTACTTAAATCCTCATGAAACGAAGCACGAAATTAAATTTCCAAAAGTCAGGCTGCACGTTGCATTTTGTCTTTACTCGAACCCTCCATAATATACATTGTACAAATAATCGAAACGGGAGCGAACAAAGGCATTGTTCGTCAGAAAATGGAGGCCAATTCCACCCTGGCCTGCAGTATCTTTATGATAGCCTGGTAATCGTTGGCATAAAACTGTCACATTAGTCGGCAGTTATCAATAAAAAGTTTTTTATACCTTACCTTTTTTATAATAACCACTGTTTTCTTTCTACCTATGTTAGCATGTTTATAGTCTTCTCACTGTCTCTGATAAAGAATACGAGAATAAATTCCAAGTTCTTTGACATCGATATGTAGCGGTATTCTTTCTACATCGTCTGGATATATTCCATCAACTCATGGTAAACATCCTCAACCACGCTACACTCGGCACAGTTTAGTGAATCGGTCTTCCTCATCAGGTATGCAAATCTATTAAGTGATCAATATAAAGTTTGACGCTAAAGACATCAAGATTTTGTATAATTTTCCTAGTTTTGTGCTTGCTTGAGGTACATTACCGTGTGACAATGGTGAATAACAGATCGTTGATTGTTAGCAGTGCACAAAATCAAGAAACGTGATTTTTATTTTTTCCTCGTCAATATCCCTAGAAGTATTCGGTAATGCAATCACTAAAAGTGATTTAGACACGACTGAGTTATCAACAGGAATGAACATGACTGTGAATATGATTTGACTTGTTTAAGGGGTGCTGTGTACTACCCTTCTGCCGGGGGTAACGGAAGGGGGTGTGTCCTCCAAGAGCAGTTATTCGCCAAGGTGGTGCGAGTTGGGGTCACGCTAGCCATCACCATCTTGCTCCAGCGGTAAGCCCGGATTAACAATTTGATTCGATTTATTGTAAAAAAATCTAACTCGATTCAGATAAGATACATTACAACAGCAAACCATCAAAATGAACTAGAATTCACACAACAAAAGATCTGCCAAGTTTATCATTTCCGGCGAATATAGAAGGAAGTAGACAAAGAGCGTAACATCTAAGAGCAGAAGCGACCTTAAATCACGGGTGCACTTACTGTCAAACGCAGTCGGGAACCGGGCAACATCCGCCCCGGACCGACGCTAGACCAAGAGCTAAGGAATAAGCAAAAACAAAAGACTTTCTCAGGAATTGGATCTAAATAATCAAATCAGTATTATATTACTTTGAGGTGAGCAGACTGAATACATTAAAGTGAAATATCCCAAATCGTTCCGAGGCGATAACTGTCTAAGTTTATTTTAAACATAGAAACAGAAAGCATAAACAAGTACTCGTACTTAGTAGTAAAGATTACTGTAGAGAAACTAGGCAGAAACTAAAAGGAGTTATTAAGTCTAGTACAGTAAGTATAGAATCTCCCTAGGAAGGCGAAATATTTTGCCGAACATAATAAATTGTTGATTGATGAAAGATGATACAAGGGTTGTTACGATTTGTAGCCTGGCCTGTAAATGGGCCTTCAATTCAAAAATCTACTTTATGTTTTTATTTAGTTGTAAGCTCGTCAAATACGTTATTTTAAACGTGGCGACTGACTAAAACATAGCTCCTCGGCTACATATCCGGACCGGGCCGACAGCCGGTTCTCCGAGCCGGTCGGTAATCTTGTGGAAAATAGGAGCTCCTCCGTCATGAAAGCAGTGGATTATGTCAAGCTTAATGAGGACCCTAGCGGAAACTGAGCTTGCTTGACAAAATTACAACTATAGCTTATGGAACGTGGTGTGTAGTTCCGGCGGAAGTCATGACTGGCAAAGGAGAAATGTACATTTAGTTAAATGGTTTTTGATATGGATTGATAGTAGTGGACGTAGCTTGTCTATCTATTTCAAGTATGGAGGGATTTAAACGAATGTGAGTTTCAAAAATTTTATTGTAATGATGATGATAATGGCAGTATCTCGCCGAATAAGTTATGATTTGGTTTAACATGGGATACGCTCGTACAGAAAACAAGCTCGTGCAGCCGCTGGGCTAAATCTGTTATATTAGGTATTCAAGAATCCTAGACAGGACTTTTGTATTATAAATAAACCTAGAAATACTAGAAGGTTTTTTAACAGACAACTTTACTTTAAGGAGTTCTTCGAGCTCGCAATGTATTTTCGCTCAAGTGAGGTAGCTGGATGTTACTTTATCTAGTTAAAAATGTAGCATATCTGTAGAATCCCGCTCTGGTCCACAGTGCTTATGGCCGGACGCAGACAGCATGCGCCGGAACGGAACCGGAAACGGACGCGTGTTGCCGCCCGGTAATGTGTATGCCTGGCTTTAGGCAAATTGGCAAAGGATTAGCTCATACCTCCCCTGTGTTGGGGATCCTCGGATGGGATTTCAATTTAAATTATATCTGTCCCCAATGAACCCGGCCATAGTAATATCATAGTCTACGATTATAATCACTAATTACTATAGGCGTGACGTCACATGTCCTATCAACACATTTTCCACGTGTTGCGTAGGTACCTATTATGCATAATTGCACATCTCACGTTAACCTACGTTCACTAACTATATTACATAATAACATACAACTACAACACACACATTACAGGTATATGTATTCCTTTAGTATTTTAAAAAAAATAACAACACTGTGAACAAAAGCATAAATAATAATAGTAAAAAAAAACAAAGGAAAGGAAAGTATAAACTGATATAATATCTGTACTCTTGTGGAACTATCGGGCGTGAAATTACTAAACACGGAACAATATTCAATAAAACTGCGTAAGTGTAACGTAAAGTGTCGTTCACGTAAAACAATACAGACTGTCATTTATCTAAGACAACGGATAACTCACAGTTTTTACGTTGAAGTGTGACGCGATGACGCTTACGATACGAATACTTTTTCGCAAATTGTTTGTGCTGCGGCCTCTGAACTCAATGATAGAAACACTGTAGGTCTTTTCCAATGCGAGGGAAAGTAAAATCTTCGTATTCGATTCTTTTTGTAAGTCAATAGCGTGGCAGCTATTTATATTATACATTTTATAATGACAATTCTTTTGATCGTCATTTGAATGAAAAAAAGGAATCGTGTACAATATAAATTATGCGGCGACTTGCATTGTTTTAACTTGCAAAATGATCGAAATAGCCTGATACGGGTTTATTTTTTTGTTTTTATTAAATTTCATCCCGGTATATAATAATTTAGCCTTTTGTGTTAAGTTACCTTTACCTATAAGTACTATATCTGTGGTTTGCATAAACATAGATATAAAAGCTAGACCGAAGCCTTTAGGTTGAACGTAACTATTTATACAGAATAAACATAATAATATTGTTGGTTCGACTAGTCAAATATTTAGTCAAATTCAATATGAGGTTAACAAACAATAATAGACATCATATCGACATAAGCAAATACATTTAGGTTTCAAAGAGCTTCAGCGAACTGAAAATGCTTTAGGCCACATCGCTAACTCTTTTAGGTACAAAATTACAAGAACGGGACAAATTCAAACGGGCTTTAAAAACAAAGGCTACTAAATAAAAAGTGCTTGCATCACGTGTTCCGGATTGAATGGACGGAAACTAGAGCCTTTTACGTGCGCTTTCCGCCTTTCAGCAGCTAAAGCCGGCCTATGACAAACTAGCTTCGGGCGGAATTCGTGTTTGAAACCCCCGTTGCGGTTATGCGATCCTGGTAGCTTTGTCTAGTTTCTACTCTAACGCCTGAACCAAAGGGATCAAAGTTGAAAGATCAAAGTTACCACACTAGATATACCAAAGTCATGTGGTATAGTTGTGGACGCAATACCTGGGATTCTGGATACAAAGTCGACCTGTGTTAGGCTTCTCGCTGGGGATTCTAGCCACTTGTAGTATATTTAGAATTAAGTCAATGTACACTCCCAGTTAGAAACAGTAGGTCAGAATATTTTATACACATTATATTTTAAATTTTATATTTTATCAAAAGTAGCAATATTTTTTTATTCTAAAACCATAAATATAACTGCGTAATATAGAGTTAAATTATTCTTTACTAGCCGGGCCGCGTGTTTCACCAGCGTGTTGATGGATGATGATAATGATGATGAAAAGCATCCTATTTGTTAAAGTTAAAGGGAGTGCGAGCTTACTGGCAATCATGGCATAAACCACTAATAGAAATATTCTAAACCTCTGCTTGGCGCATGATGTTTGACATGCAAACTCTGAGCAAATCTGGTAGCTTTAAAGGACTAAACGTGCAGCGTCGATGTGCTAAGTCAAACTTTAACTAGACATTTAGCCATCGTACTAACGAGGTCCTAAGCCCCGTCCCACACCTCAAGCCTATCAAACTGCAAGACTTGCTGAACTCCATTAGAAAGCGCTTAGCAAGACGACACTGTTTGAGCCCGATCGGAAATCGATGCCGGATTCTGTGGCTATCCGCCTACATCGGGGAAGACGCAAGCTTCGGCCAAACTTGATTATAGCTTAGGCCTTAGACAGTAGCGACGTGACTGTGGTTTACAAGGTGAGGCTACGAAACTAGCTGCTCACCCGCTACAAGAAGTATGGTCATAACAAACTCGACACGTTTATTAATATATTTATATAACTAGCTGGTGCCCGCGACTTCGTCTGCGCAGGATTAGTACTTCGAGTAGCTTGTTATCTTCTCCAAGTTCATATCTATCTTTACCGAAATGTCATAAAATATGTACATGGTCAAACGCAATTACTATAATAGTATTATACTCGTATTAATGATATTTTAATTACTTAGTAAATCAACCAGAAAAAACTAATATTTAAATACAGTACCTACGTACCTACAAATATCAAATTAATCACCATGGAAAAAAACTGTCATTACATTTCATCACCCTTGACGGTCGCCGAGCACGTCTAGTGTATCGAGCTGTCAAAATGATAGCGTGCTTTTGACTAAGCTATCAGAATCTGACACAAATTTGACAGTACTGTCATCATTACGATCTTGTCGTAGGCGGAGATCTTGTTACTTTGTCTATGCTGTGCCAAGAATATTACGGTTTTTCACCCGCGTGGTGATGAATGATGATAATGATGATGAAAAGTATCCTATGTCCAGCGCCTCATTTACCACCATACCAAATTTCATCAAAATTGCCCCCGTCGTTTGTGCGTGAAAGAGTAACAAACATCCACACATCCCTACATCCATACTCACAAACTTTCGTGTTTATAATATTATAAGTAGGAAGTAGGATATCATAGATACTGAGTATTTGTTTTTAGATGATATCGGGACTTTGGGTAGAATAATTTCATGTACTTATTGATATTATAGCAGAAATACCTTTCAAGTTTGTTTGCAACTATGTCTCTCTTTTACTGCCCTTCAGTCGCCTATGCCACGGAACATCGAAACCAACTTTTAGACTCTAACTTCGTGGCCACCAGATATCTAATGGATTAGTATTTGGCAGTAGCCCGATGTATGACGTGGCTGAAGCAAGACGTATATGTTCATGATTTATTCATGCAAGATTCAGATCGTTGCCCACTTAGAACATGCTGAGACGAGTTAGGGAGGGGGTAATTAATGTTGATTTCTCGGTTTAATCCGAGCACTATGTGTTGTCGTAGTTTTCTATATGCATGCTCTGGTCTGACTGTTGAGTTCTATTTCAAATAGAATGTTTCACAATATTATATTTCAATCCAAGTTCCAGGTGCCGTTCTACGGGGGAGGCATATGTTCAGAAGTACGTCTTCCGGCTGATGATGATGATGATGATAATATCATATCCGGTTCATAACGTTGTTAAAGTCAGGGTCGAAACAGAGACCTTAAGAATAATTATATTTCGGATATTGATGGAATCATAAACTTTATATTACGTAGTAAGTAACCATTGTACTCGCTACTCTTTGCGTTTTATTAAACAGAAATATATAAAAGGCTGCATAATATGTGGCATGCCTTTCTCAAATGATTTTATTATCCTAGAGTATTGAGAAAAATAATCATGAAACCTAATATAAATCTAAGTTTTTAAACTATCATGGTCACAAACATAAGAGGTATTCAAATTATCAACGGGATAATTACCATGTACATTTTCTAAGAGTTTCCGATATTTCGGCACTGTTGCAAGCGCCATGATCACGGATGAACTGAGAAATTGCGGGTGGGTGAATGTTTTATGAGCAGACGAAACGGTCTACCCGCCTCCGTACTCGTTTGCTATGCGAGGGACCACTACTATTGTTCGCACTGTTAGTTTTTGTATTATCTCGACACACAACACTAACCGTATCAGCTCGAACCTTGGGACTATTACTGTTTTTGTTTTTACACAATCTTACCACTGGATTCCAGACGTTCGACAGTTGATAACCATCCTCACGATTCGTGATTTCAATCGCTTCTCTCTCTCGTCTTGGTATGTAGTGGCATTCTGTAGAAAGTATCTGGGGGTTATAAAACTCGATCCAGTGGTTCGTACGTGACTCCAGGAGATGTTGAGCGATGGCAGATTTGTATAACCCCCAGATACTTTCTACAGAACGCCACTACATACCAAGACTCGTCAGAGAAGCGATTGAAATCACGAAGTTTAAAAATTTCAATCGTGAGGATGGTTACCAACTGTCGAACGTCTGGAATCCAGTGGTACGATTCATCATCATCATCATCATCTCAGCCGTTGGACGTCCACTGCTGAACATAGGCCTCCCCCATGATTTTCCAAAAGGACCGGTTGGAAGCGGCCTGCATCCAACGTCGTCCTGCGACCTTCATCAGGTCGTCTGTCCACCGTGTCGGTGGACGAACTACGCTGCGCTTGCCGGTTCGTGGTCTCCACTCCAGAACCTTTCGGCCCCATCGGCCATCTGTTCTGCGTGCTATGTGCCCTGCCCACTGCCACTTCAACTGGCTAATCTTCTGGGCTATGTCGGTGACTTTCGTTCTTCTACGGATCTCCTCATTTCTGATTCGATCACGTAGAGAAACCCCGAGCATAGCCCTCTCCATAGCTCGTTGTGCGACTTTGAGCTTGTCTATGAGGCCCATAGTAAGAGACCACGTTTCAGTGCCATAAGTCATCACTGGTAACACTCATTGGTCGAAGACTCTTGTCGGCACTGAGGTATTTTTGACGAGAAGCGCGAAGTTTCCGGAACGCTGCCCAGCCGAGTTGGATTCGACGATTGACCTCTTTCTCGAAGTTGGACCGGCCTAGTTTGACTGTCTGTCCCAGGTAGATGTACTCGTCAACAACATCGAGAACTGAGTTCCCAACTGATATTGGGGTAGGTACAACATGGGCATTAGACATAATTTTCGTCTTATCCATGTTCATCTTAAGACCTACCCGTTGGGAAACTCGATGGAGGCCTTTGAGCATTGTACTGAGGTCTTCCATGGACTCTGCCATGACTACAATATCGTCGGCAAATCGAAGGTGAGTGATGTATTCGCCGTTAATATTAATGCCAAGTCCTTGCCATTCCAGAAGCTTGAAGGCGTCTTCCAATGTAGCGGTGAACAGTTTCGGAGATATAACGTCTCCCTGTCTCACGCCTCTTTGCAATGGAATTGCCTTCGAACTCTGCTCCTGTACTCGGACTGACATGTAGGCGTTTTTGTACAAACACTTCAGCACTTCAATATTCCGATAGTCAATACGGCACCGCTGGAGAGACACGAGCACTGCCCACGTCTCGATCGAATCAAAGGCTTTCTCATAGTCCACAAACGCTAAACAAAGAGGCAAGTTATACTCTTCGGTCTTCTGTATAACTTGCCGTAGCGTGTGGATGTGGTCTATGGTACTATAGCCTTTTCAGAAACCGGCTTGTTCCGGAGGCTGGAATTCATCAAACCTGCGACTGAGACGGTTCGTTATGACCTTCGAAAACAGCTTATAAACATGGCTCAAAAGCGAGATGGGTCTGTAATTTTTAAGTAAAGTGTTGTCACCTTTCTTGAAGAACAGCACCACCACGCTTTTGTTCCATGCTTCTGGCGTTGAACCTTCGAGTAAGACGGTATTAATGAGCTTCTGAAGGACTTTAAGTACCGGTGTTCCACCCGCTTTCAGAAGCTCAGATGTGATACCGTCGTCACCAGGCGCCTTGTTGTTCTTAAGCTGTTTCAAGGCCATTCTAATCTCGTACAGGCTGATGTCCGGGATATCTTCGGTATAATGTCGGGTCAGCTTGGCTCTTGGGTCTTTGGCCGAGCTGCTAACAGGTTTAGCGACCGAGGTGTATAGCTGTCCGTAGAAACTCTCTACCTCTCCTAATACTTCTGCTTTGGTCGACGCTATACTGCCGTCTTCTCTCTTCAGCTTCGTCAACTGGCTTTGCCCAATAGACATGTCTCTTGCAAACACTTTGGAGCCTTTTTTCCGCTCTATCGTCTCTTTAATACGGTTTGTATTAAAGATCCGGATGTCGTGTCGCAAGGACTTCCATATTCGTCTATTGAGCAGCCTATATGCTTCAGCATCATGCGAAGACTGCATTTTCAGTGAGCGTCGTTCAGCCATGAGGTTGAGGGTATCGTTGGAGAGTTTCTGTAGCCTATTTGTACGGTGGGGTTTAAAGTATTTGGAACCCACTGTATGGACAGTTTCTACTAACCTGTTATTGATACGATTTGTTGTCAGATCTCCGAACGAGTTTGAAAGTGCGTATTTCGTTAGCGTATAAAGCGCATATGTCACGTATCGAAAAGAGTGTAAGACTGCAACCGAAACGTTTTTGGAGCCATGTACACAGCCTCAGGTCTAAGGGTGGTTTTGAACCCTGCCTCACCTACAGGGGTAACCTATGCACTGGTGTGGAAGCTGCCGAAGCGTTCGCACATTATTTTTCTAGCGTATTCTTGGCTGACATAACCCGTACAGATCCAAATCTATGTCTAGATCTAGTGTCGGGGGGAGGTCATGTTAATATACCTACTCTATCGCCTGAGGATATTGAGCGCGGTATAAACAAATTAAAACCGGCAACTTCACCAGGTCCGGACAATATACCAAGTTTTATTGTAAAGGCTTGTAAACAACATATGATTATTCCTTTTCACCATATCTTAAATCTTTCGCTTAAAAAGGGTACCTATCCTACTCAGTGGAAGCTCTCCAGAGTGACACCTATCCTCAAGAGTAGCAATAGGGCTGTAGTCGAAGAATATCGACCTATCGCGACTTTATGTGCGCCTGCTAAGGTGTTTGAGTACATTTTGCACAGCGAAATATACAGGCAGGTGAAGCAGCAGTTGGGTGATGAGCAGCATGGTTTCAGACCGGGGCGCTCCATAAATACCAATTTGCTGTGCCTAGTCGACTATATCACGAGTGCCATGGATCGCAGACAGCAAGTAGATGTTATATACTTTGATTATCAGAAAGCTTTTGACAAAATTTATAATGCTGTACTGTTGCATAAGCTGTCACTCATCGGCTTTACCTCTGGACTCGTTAAATTCTTCGCAGACTATTTGAAGGATCGTAGGCAGTTTGTTCGACATGGCATGTACGTATCAAAACCTTATCACACCAAATCTGGGGTGAGTCAGGGGTCGGTCCTGGGTCCATTCCTGTTCTTGATAATGGTTCATGACTTACCTAAAGTACTGAGTTCCGGTAACTGTCTTTTGTACGCTGACGATTTAAAACTTTACCTAGAAATTAATTCATTTAGTGACTGCCTTAGGCTTCAAAATGACATTAATTTGATATATGAGTGGAGTGTGACTAATAAAATGGTATTTAATATAAATAAATGCAATATTATGACATTTGACCGTAAAAAGAATCCTATTCATTATAATTATTATTTGGACAGTGTAGGTATAAATAGGGTTGACTATATTAAGGATCTCGGTGTCACCTTCGATCGTGGATTGACCTTTCATGACCATATATCAGCCCTTGCTAAAGAATCTTTCCGCCGTTTGGGGTTCGTTTTGCGAAATGCTAAGGACTTCCAAAATCCTCAGGTTATTGTCACTTTATATAACGCCTTAGTCAGGAGTAAATTAGAATCAAGCGCATGTGTCTGGAATCCTCACCAGGTAACTTATACACGGATGCTTGAGAAGGTCCAAAAAACCTTCCTAAGATCACTTTATAAGAAACTTTATGGTTACTACCCGTTCTTGTACCCGACAAAATTCCTTCTCGGTAAACTCGGTTATAATTCGCTGGAAGTTAGAAGGAACTTCGGTCAACTTGTCCTTGGCTGTAGGGAGGAGTTATTAGAGGTGCAGTAGACTGCCTTCAGCTTCTTAGTCTTTTTTGTACGTTGTTTGTTCCTTCTATGTACCTGCGCGGTCGGCAACACGAGTTGTTTTATGTCCCTCGGGGTAACACAGTGTCGCGCTCTCAGTCTCCGGTGATTCGTATCCGACGCCACTTCAATGCACTCCTTGACGCCAACGACGTAAGCGCAGTAACGCAACGCAGTAACGCGACGTAACGCAGAAATTGACGTAATGTGTGACAAATGGAATGTTATTGTGTGTGTACTGTTAAGATATTGTGAGACGCTTAAAGACCAGTGGGATACACCCTGGAGTTGACATTTGTAATAATATATTCTAAGATCTATTTTTGATTACTATTATTGTTATTTTGACATTAATTGATATTTCTGACATTAGTTTGTACGTTATTATTATTTTTTTTTACATAATTTGGTATATTTTTCTTAATTACTTGATATTATTTGGCTAAATGTTGTTTTTGTTTATTTTAACTGTGTGATAATATGTAATTGTACTTTAAGACGTTTATTATCACAATAAATTAATTTGAAAATTTGAATGAATTTGATCTCGTCCACTGAAGCGATGTTCTCAAGGCAATCGTAGCGATTGGATAGCTCAAGTTGAAAGCTCTCGGGGTCTTGTATATGGGCACGAGTGGGTCGGAGCGTAGACTTCATCAGACGAGACCTCTCCAGTTTGACATTAATATTCACCGTGCCTCTTACCATTCGGTGATCACTACCGGTTTTAACCCTGTTGATCACGGAGACATCAGTGAATATTTGCCTTTTGGTGGTCATAATGAAGTCAATCTCATTTCTAGTGGAACCATCGGGACTCAGCCAGGTCCATTTCCTGTGAGGTGGCTTCTGAAAGAAAGAGTTCATCATAAAGAGTCCCTCTTTCTCCAGGAAGTCGGCCAACCTCTGTCCCCTACGGTTCCGTTGTCCATATCCAAATTGCCCCACTTTCAACTCATCCTCGCTTCTCTTACCCAACTTCGCGTTGAAGTCCCCCATAACAACTAGAAAGTGCGTTTCAGAGGTATGTATGGCCCGACTAATGTCCTCATACATATCCTCCACCTCATCATCCGGGTGCGACTTCGTCGGTGCGTATACCTGAATGACCTTCAGCGAATATCGTTTGGATACTCTGAGTATTAGGTATACGACCCTATTGGAAACGCTATCGATCTTAACTATGTTGTTAGTAAGGGACTTGTGGACGAGAAAAACCGACACCACCTTGGGACTGTTGGTCGCCGTCCCGGTAGTAGAGTAAGTTACCTGATTTTAGGGTTATCGTGTCCTCACCCGCTCTACGGACTTCAGATAACCCCACAATGTCCCAATGTAACTTACTCATTTCTTCTTCCAGCTCATATATCTTCTCGTCTGTCCTCATCGTGCGTATGTTGTGTGTCACCAGGGCCAGTCGTCGTCGTTGGGGGTGGTAGCCGGGCGTCTGCCGGGGATTCTTAGCACCCCCTGCCCCACCGTTACCGTGGCCGCTACCGTAGCCAGGAATAGCGGGGCTGCCGGGGATTGGGGGCCTGGTTCCTAATGTATCTGTCATTTGGGGGGATTTTGCCAATACTCGCCACGCTTGGCAGGCGGGTTGGCGAGCGCAGTTTTGAGGTTTTAATACTGGGAAGGTGCTGCTGCCCACCTTCCGATTGTTATATATATCTTATCGGAAGTTCATAATCCAAGATTGTGGCATCAAGAAACCAAGGAAAGAAGGTTAAATGTCTAATCGAGTTTCCGTATATCAAGCCTGCCTCATAAAGTTAAAGTCAAAATCATTTATTCAATTTAGCCATCAAAGACGCACTTATGAACGTCAATTTTTCATTATAATTTACTTTAAAGACTACCGCCGCGTTCCAAAATATATAGAGCCTACCGAGAAGAAGCGGCAAGAAGCTCTTTTTTTTATATACATGTTTTACAATGTTTTACTTAGGTACTACAAATATTAGCTCCAGTGTGTTGCCTTATAAAAGAGAACATAATAATGGTATCAGTAGGGCAAGGCACGGTACACTTTGACATCTTAGTACACGAGTAGATAGATCCTTTTTTTTTTTACAAACACTTTGCCATATTCGTCACTGATAAGATGGAACAGTGAGTTATATAAAATATTTGGGTCATTGTGACGGGGCAATTCTGGCACTTTCCGGGATATATTACTTCTTAACAATTCTAGGCGCCTTGCATTAATTGGAACAAAGCTAACATATTTGCTTTGGGGTTTGTTAGTTTTTCTTGGAAATACTGCTAGTTGACCACAGTGGTCCGATTCTAGATTATTTATAATGAAGTTTTTAATAGGTTTGAGATTAGTAAATATATTGTCTATGCAGGAGGAACTTGTGGATGTTATCCTAGTAGGTTCCAAGAAAATATTGTACATATTATAAGATTTAAACAGTAACAAAACCATATCCATACCATTACCGTATCTTAGCTGATCGATCGTCGTAGCAGCCGCGGCGCGCAACTGTTCTAATTGCTGTTCAGAAGCGCTATTCAGACTTGTAGTATTTATCATTGATGCAGACTGCTGAATGAACACACGCAATCCAACAATCAACGTCACTTAAATCATATTGGTATTGAGAGCTGCTGTGAAATTAGCACCCAAACGATTCGGAATTGTTTGAATTACGAACGCGAAACTTCTGGCGTACAGCTTTGAACTATATACAATGATGGTGACTCAGTAAAGCTCTGATAGCGTAAAGAAGAATAAGAAGCGAAAAAATATAATAACAGACGTGTAGAGAAAGTCTCAACCCGGGAAGGCAAAGAAAAGCGGGCGGTGACTCTTATGAACATTTTTAAAAACATTAAGATCATTAATGTAAATTACTTATTAAGATTTATAAATCTTACGATTCCAAGCAACCATCAGCAAGTACATACCTGTGAACAAACAAACACAATAATTATTGATTAGCCTTAAGACCCCAATCCGGTTATCCGGAACATAACTTTCCCGTGGTTAAATATTCAAAAGCAGCCTTACAGGACAAAAATTGGATATAGTGCGGCACGGGGCCAACCCGCTCCGGGCTGAGGCCTACCGAGGCACCAGGCCAACAGAACTGTGCAGAAGGCTTACAGTACATAAAGTTAAGTAAGATTGACCTTGCCACAAAAGATTGACGCCATGTCATTTCGAATATCTAAGAGAGTATCTGGTATTCATACACTACCCACTCTTGCGTCAAGAACACATTTCAATATGACCGTGTATTTATATCAACATTTTTCAATTTTGCCATAATAACTTATGATCTTCAGTTATTGAGTAATGTACTTTAAAATAATTTACTGCTTTTTATTAGTATAATCTACTGCTGTATTTCAAAAGAAAAAAACACTTGGGACCATTCGTTGATCTTTACTTTTTACAAATTATTTTGATTACTATCTATGTGTTGTATACCTTTAATGTAAGGATTTTTGGTAAGTTAACTCTTTAGGGGATGGAGCGATGAAAGTCGCTGGCGGGTCAGCTAGTCTTAAATAGTTAGTGGTAAATGTCGACTTGGCAGAAGTGTAAAAGATCGTTGTATTTTAAGAATAAGAATATACATATTTCATTATATATTTTTGTACAGGCAACTTATCTTTTTTGTATTGAGCTATTGTGTATTTCTCAATGTAAAAAAAGACTCAAGAACATAAGGACACTTCAGGTTTATCGCCATTTTTCAGTTCGCTTGCCCATCAAGGCAATAGCTTTCACCTCGTTTCTCGTAGGTAGCAAAACTAGATTACTCCTTTATACAAAATCCACTACTGCCTTCCACTACACTAAAACGTTTCCCTCTGAACGCCGGAAAATCCTGGCTTAGTGCCAAATCCAGTGCACCGATGATATCTGGCGTAAATAAATGCAGCGCTGCCGAGCCAGCGCAATTAGGCGTTGTATCTGTTTCTGCGAGTTCAGTGTGAGCCTCTGTTCGAAACAGACGTGCTGATCTAATCGCCGCGCGTTCTTATCGTCGCGTACCTACTGGCACGCGCTGTGCCGCGGCTTTTATTTAATATGGAGCAAGATTTGATTCAGGAAGAAGATGCGTTGAATAATGTTTTAATTGAATGCAGTAATATTGAGGAGGCGGAAACTTGTTTACAAGAGAATACCACTCAACCTGAGGAAATGATTCTCGAAGAAACTAGGCCTATTGCTGTTCGTAGTAAGAGACCCCGCGAGATGAATGAAGAAGAAAGGTGGATAATGGTTGGAAGAAATGGAAAGAGAGTGGCGCAGAAAGTTGATCTATACATTAGTAGTTCCGAGAAGTTGCCTAAACAGTTTGAACTTGCAAAATTATTGAAGTCGAATAATATTATGAATGTTTGCCGTGTAAAATATATAAATTCTTATAAAGTGTTTATACAGTTTGAATGTGCAGACAGCGCTGAACAACTAATTAATTGTAAACCTTTGCAAGATTTAGGGTGGAGGTGTCAGAAACCAATGGAGGTTGTTATTTCTTATGGTGTTATTAAGGACGTAGAATTGGATTTGAGTGAGAAAGATATGTTAGACGTAATCTCAAGCACTTTTGACCTAATTGCTGTAAAGCGCCTAAAACGCCGAAATAAGGATAGTACTGGATGGGAAGAAAGTGAATCGGTGCGTCTAGGCTTCAGGGGCCCCTCTTTACCAGCGTGGGTATATATTTACGGTATGAAGATTAATGTTGATCCGTATGTATTTCCGGTCACCCAATGTTCGAGGTGCTGGAGATTCGGGCACTCCCTGCGTGTTTGCCCCACAAAAAAGGTTGTGTGTCCCAAGTGTGGCAAAGGTCATATTAACTGTGAGGCCACAGTTTTTAAGTGTATTAATTGTACTGGGAATCATATATCGCTGGATAGATCATGCCCTGCTTTTAAAAAAGAGAAGCGCCTTCGGGATTTGATGGCTGAGTTTAATTGCTCTTACAGAAAGGCTGTACAAATGTATGTTCCCCCTGATCCCCCTACAACGTGTGTAGAACAGCCTCCTCTAACTTTAAATGAACCCCCGTGCAAGCTGCCTGAGTCCGTACCTGAGCCTAGACATTCACAAAACGTGATATCCTATGCAAGCGTTGCCAGGACAGCTCCCGCGCCGCGCTTTGATAAAGCCCAAGCCCACGATCCTCAAGCGCCATCATCTTCACAGCCGTGCCCAATGGATGTTTCCCATCCTTTACAGGAAAAATCGAAAAAGAAGAAGAAAATTAAGAAAAAGAAACTAAACGAAGATGAAGTGTTCAACTGGGATATATCTTCAGAATCAGAAGCGATGATGAATGACGTTGTTAATGAGCCTGAAAGTGAGATACACTTATTAAATAAGAGAAAAGAGAGAAGAGAGAAATATAAATCTAAGTTGAATTTTAGGCAGTTGATTTCTAAATTGTATGCATTATTTTCTAACTCTCAGGAAGATTTAAAGAGCAAAATAATTCAAGGAGTGTCACTATCTATTGAATGGTTAGTATCGACCATGGGGCAGTACATCTGGGATCTGCCTTTTAAAAGTATGTTCGGACTATAATGGGTTTTAATTACAAATTAAACATTTTCCAGTGGAATTCACAAAGTGTCAGGCCAAAACTTGTAGAATTTGAACAGTTGTTAAGTAGTGAAAAGGTTCACATAGCTGCGATATGTGAGACGTGGTTAAATAGCGAGATAAATTGTAGATTGAGTGGTTACAATATTTATCGTCATGATCGAGAAGATTCGTACGGTGGGGTCGCTATTTTTGCTCACAAATCTATAAAGTCTCAATTAGTATCAGTTCAATTTTCTAATTCTGGCATTGAAGTAATTTGTATCAAAGTTTTTAACTGTAAATATATTCATTATGTTATGTCTATCTATTGTCCACCAACCGTACGAACTTCTCAGAGTGATTGGGATGAGATTTTTTCCTTTCAAACTAATAAAACACTAGTTCTCGGTGATTTTAACGGGCATCACCCGAGCTGGTCTTGTAAGACTGATCTGAGAGGTAACAACATTTTTGACTCTTTGATAGAAAATAATTTTGTATCGTTAAATGACGGCCGAGCTACTCGCGTTAAATATGTCAATGGACTGTTACAAGAGTCTTCCCCTGATATATCTGCTGCTTCATCTGATTTAGCGTTACATTTGGATTGGAAAGTCACCAATGAGTCGTTGGGCAGTGACCACTTGATTATAAAGATTCACATTTCTTATTATACTAACAATCCTCATTTTATTAAGAAAAGAAACTACAAAAAGGCCGATTGGGAAGAATACCGTAAATATATTGAGCTTAAATTCTCTAATTTCCATTTAATTAATGATGAGCCGCAGATAAGTTACGATTTATTTCTTAGCACAATTAATGAAGCTGCTGACGCTCATATTCCTTTTTATAGAATTAGTCAAGACCCCTCTCAACATTTTTCACCCAAACCTTATTGGAGTACTGAGTTGTCTAAAATAGTTGCGGAAAGACGCCTAGCTCTCACTATATTTAGAAAGAACCCAACTCCTAATAATTTAGATAAGTTAAAAGACAAAATCAGAAATTCACAATTACTCACTAGAAAGGCTAGAAAAAAATCATTTTCTAATTTCTGTTCTTCAATTGATGAGACTACATCTGTACATGAGATGTGGCGTAGAATGAAGTGGCTGAAAGGCTACAGGTCATCCAGCAGCTATGTTGACGAATCTATGGCTAGCAAGCTTTTACACAGTATAACTCCAGACTTTGTTTGCCCGAAATTTCCTATTTTTTCATCCCACAATATTAAAATTGAATCTCCTTTTTCGCTATGTGAACTAAAAATATGCGTTAAAAATAAAGACACTTCTCCAGGTGTTGACAATGTTTCTTACTCAATGATTAAACATTTGCCAGATAGTGCCTTCACTATTTTACTCAATCTTTTTAATCTATTTTATACTCTCAGTTTTGTGCCTTCTCAATGGCGTGAGATTAGAATCGTACCAATCCCAAAGCCAGGTCGTGACCCCTCGTCAATATCAGCTTTGCGTCCTATTTCTCTGATGTCCTGCTTCTGTAAAATCTTCCACAATATGTTGACAAACAGGTTAGAGTGGTTGGTTGAAAAAGGCAACTTTTTCTATGATGAGACTACTGGGTTTAGGAAAACCAAATCTTGTCTTGATAACCTTAGTAACTTGACCACTAGAATACAGCTAGGTTTTTCGAAGAATCAAATTACTCTTGGATGCTTTATAGACATTGAAAATGCTTACAATAATTTAGATATTACAGCATTATTATTAAATTTAGATCGATTAGGTGTTGGTGCAAAAGTATGTAAGTATTTATGGACATTTTTGAAGGAAAGATATTTAAGTGTACAAGTTGATAAAATCATTTTATCCAGATCTACAGGTCAGGGGATAGCCCAAGGAGACCCTCTGTCTCCTTTATTGTTCAATATTGCAACTCTTAATATTTGTAAACAAATACCTAATGTAGTAATCACTCAGTACGCTGATGATTATGCTTTATATATAACTAGTAAAAACGTCAATGATGCCTCCAATGAATTGCAATTAGCTTTAGACAAAATACATAGTATGCTTATTGATTTAGGTTTGGAGATTTCGCTTTCTAAAACTAAAGTATGTATCTTTAAGAATGGTATCAATAGACAACCAATATCGCTTAATATTAATGGTGGTATAATAGATGTTGTAAGTTCAGTGAAGTACTTGGGAATGTGGCTGGACAGTTCATTAAAATGGAATAAGCACATTGCTGAATTATTAAGTAAGATTTCTAGATTTATGAATATTTTTAAAATTCTAGCGGGCTCAAGCTGGGGAATCCATCCCAAACATTTGAGAAGATTGTATATTGCTATTATAAGAAGCAGACTTGATTATGGAAGTTTTTTATACAACACCAGCTGTCAAAAGTATATTAATAAACTAGATAAACTACAAAATCAGGCGCTAAGGGTGATTGGAGGATTTATTAAAACAACTCCCATACACGCAATGGAAAGTGAACTCTGTCTCCCTCCATTGCACGTACGAAGAACTTATTTAGGAGGTAAATTTTTGTTAAAGGCTAAGTCGCAAGAAAATAATATTACGATTACTTTAATCCATGAATTACTACAGTTTAAAGATAATAGATACTGGCGTAACAAGAAGATGCCGTTATTGTTAACTATGTATGAACACCTGTCTGACATTCGTATTCATTGTAGTCGGCAATTAGGCATGTTTGCTATGAATACTTGGATTAGCAGCATAGATTTAAGTAATATAGTTAATTTAAATATTCCCAATTTGTCCAGAGCTAAACGACATTATGAGACTTCTACTTTAAAGTTAACATGTTTAGATTTCATTAAGCGGCAGTATGGAACGTACTATAAATTATTTACCGATGGGTCCAAAGATAGAGAGGGAACTGGCTCAGCATTTTTTGATCCACAGTGTAACCTTGGTTTGCAATTCAAAATAGATACTGACATATGTATTATGGAAGCGGAACTTATTGCGATATGCGAAGCACTTTCTTACGCGGTGACATTACCACAAAATAGCATTGTTATTTTCACAGATTCGAAAAGCGCGCTCCAGCATTTGACTAGGTGTACCTTGGGTCTCCGAGGCACACCGATAGCCTATACAGTTCTGGACTGTATATCCGGGCTAACATCTAGTTCTAAATCTATTAAGTTGCAGTGGATTCCGTCACACAGTGGTGTTGAATGTAATGAACGAGTAGATCTCATGGCTAGACAAGCTATTTCTGATGGCATTGAATATAACATACTTCCCTATTATTCAGATTGTATTTGTTTGATTAAAAAGCAATGTTACAAATTGTGGAAGGAATATTTTGATTTACGTTCTAGAGAAAAAGGTATTTGGTATAAAACTGTCCAGCCTCAACCCCTTAGAATTCCATGGATTGACAATCACAAATTATCTAGAAAAGATGCAGTAGTGATCATGAGGCTCCGTTCTGGACACATCCCATCTAGAAAGTTTGCTTTTCTCATGGGTAAAGTCCCTTCACCGAACTGTCACCAATGCGGTGTTCCCGAGGACTTAATGCACGTCTTGATGGAGTGTGTCCGCAACGCCGCCTTTCGCATTGCCAAGTGTTCTGATATTTTAAAAGACTTTGCTGACTGCAATATTATTTTATCAAATCCTCATTCAAATGAAGTGCAATTATTAATTAAGCTGTACAACATAATTTTCTCTTCAGATCAGTCCGACTAGATAATAATTAAGTAAATAATATTTTGTTAATGATGTGTAATGGTTTCTGGATCTAGCATAATTAGAGCGACATAATCGCTATAAATTAATGTGATTAAGCTCTTTAATAAAGATTAAAAAAAAATCTGTTTCTGCCGCGGAGCGCTAGTTAGCTGTATTTATTTCTAAGAAGATACCACTATAAATACCCCTAACTACCACAGCTGGGAAAAGCTGCTGAATAAGCTTTTAATCAGTGGGGTTTACCGCTACAGAGCGGTTTAACATTTATTAGGCATCTGTGTGACGGTACATTACTGTTGTGACGGTATTATAAAAGATGTAGCGTATTAGTCGCAACTTCAG
This sequence comes from Selenia dentaria, assembly GCA_917880725.1. NCBI lineage: Eukaryota > Metazoa > Arthropoda > Insecta > Lepidoptera > Geometridae > Selenia > Selenia dentaria. The sequence continues at coordinate 1,775,881 of OU862885.1, read as the reverse complement.
TCGAAGTCGAGTTGACGGTTATTTTTAAATATTTAAATATATTAATAATATATTTTTATTACCAAAGCATACACCGAGAAAAATACAAAAGATTACCAAAAGAACAACATTTTTAACCCTAATAAAATAAACTAGATTTAAACCAATATCTTAAAAAATATAAGAACTACTTATAAAGGTTAACAGATTGCTTGAGAGTCCTGCACTAGGCGAACCCGTACAGCAGGACCCACGATCACTACGCTTAAATATCATGTTTATGGTGCGGAGAGTATGGTGTGATTGAGTGTGTAACTGTAGATAATTACAAATACGGTGTGTATACAGGTAATATACTATAATAATATAATACAGATAATAACAGGTGCGAGATTTATTGCTGTGATTCATAAAAATGCGTTTTGCGTGAGGTGTGTGTGTGTGTGTGTGTGTTTGTTGTGTGTGTGTTTGTTGTGTATGTGTTTGGGTGTGTGATTTCAGTGTGTGTGTTTGTGTGCGTTTCTATTCAAGTGCTCAAAAGGGTAGAATGCTCTCTGTGTCGTCATGTGTGAGTGAGCATAAGTATTTAGTTACAATTGCTTTGCATTCCCGTAATCTTTTGTCTCGAATATCACATTTTTTATTAATCTTATTGTAGATGTATGGAAATCTGAATTCTGGGAGACGCTGTGCAAACGCAGTTTTAACGTGAGGTTGTGTAGCGCGAGGGGGTCGTCTCTTTGGTGATATGGAGGTAACTGAGGAGGAACTTATTTTTTGGTGAACTGCCAAGGTAACTCTTTGTATATGGAGTTGACGTACAGTTGGCACACCTACTTTTGCGTATAAATCGGTAGTCGGATAGCGGTAGGGCAGATTGAGCATGACTTTGAGCACTGCACGCTGTGCTCTTTCCACCTCTAACATAGCCGTGCTTCCGGCTCCTCCCCAGGCAGTTATGCAGTAAGACAGAATAGACTCACAGAGAGACACGTACACTAGTCGAAGAACACGCTCACTAGCAGCAGTTCGAAGAGATCTCATGATATGTATAAGTTTACGAATTCTTTTACCTAGAGCTGATATATGTTGCTTAAATTATAACCTTTCATCCACAGTGATACCTAAGTATCTAAATGAGGAAGACCTAATGATAACGTCGCATTTACAGGAGGACGTACTGCATGCTGAATGAATTTTGAGACACTGTTGGCGATCAGTTTCGGACATTAAAGACTTGTGAAAACAAAGATACTTGGTTTTATTTAGATTCAGAGTTAAGAGATTTGAATCTAACCAGTGTTTGATGCGTGCCATGCCGATTTCTGCTTTGTAAAATGCCGATTTCCAAGTTTTGCCGTGAAACAAAGCCACAGTGTCATCTGCGTAGCAGATCAGATCTGACGTCGCTTGAACTGATGTGTGAATGTCATTCATGTATAAAATGAAAAGAGTAGGGCCTAGTACGCTACCCTAGGGTATGCCAAAATGTACTGGAAGTGTGTCACTGATACTATCACCTAACTTAATGCATTGGCTTCTTTGATTAAGATAACTTTGAAACCATTTCAGAGGCAAGCCTCTGATTCCGAAGCGTTCAAGTTTCTTAATTAGGATTTTCACTGAAATGGTGTCAAAGGCCCTGGCGAGATCAAGAAAAACTCTAATAGATTTTTGCCTTTTATCGAGGTTTGAGGCCACTTTTCTAACTAAGAGTTCGACTGCGTCTTCTGTGGACTTGAATGTCACGTTGAGTTGAATATCACATTGTTGTAAACCCGTTAATACAAGTCATTATGTTATAATGAATTGTATTAACGGGATGATGAATCACGTTACTGGTGCGCATACAGATATCACCATAATGTGCGATGAACATTTTTTTTGACATGAACATGTTGTAACTGGTTATAATTATACGTAGTTTACATATTATGCGATGTCACCATAACTTTATTATGATTAAGCCGCGACCCGCGGTTTTACCCGCGTGGCGATGTGTGATGGTGAAAAGTATCATATGTGCTTCCCCGGGATATAATCGATAACCTTGACAAAATTCATTACAAAGCGTTCAGCCGTTATAAGGTACAGTACGTACCTTACAGTACGTACGTACAGTAGGTAAGGTACGTACGCGTGATAAGGTAAACAAACAGCCATAGATACAGTTTTTAATAGAATAGAATAGAATAGAATAGCCATAGAAATATTTTTTTCTAAAATAAAACTAGCCTAAGCTACTTCTTATATCATCAGCTATCTGCAAGTGAAAGTTCCCGTTAAAATCGGGGCAGCCATTTCAGAGATTAGCCGGAATAGACAGGCAGACAGACATACACACAGACAAACATTTTACAAGGTTTTTTTATGTACGAGTAAGTACCGTATACACTTTCATATACATTTAGATAAAAACTGTTAATTTGTAATTACAGACACTTCGATTTTATTTAACTGTATGTATAGATTGTATCGACTACTTACCAACCGTAACTAAAATGAAGAATAACTTGCTATAAAGGTATCTTTTCGATTTGAACCCACGACTGCAGAAAGCTATATCAGTACGTACAGTAGTAGGTGTGTTTACCATATATCTTGTAATTAATGGAATCGAGCTTGTAGGTTCACAAAATGTATCATACTTATATTATAAAGGGGGAAGTTTGTGAATGTGTTTGTATGTGTGTTATTGTTTCACACTCAAATGGCTGGACCAACTGCAGTGAAACCACAGGGCGCAACTAATACTTTCATAATGTTAGCTGCGCCCCGCGGTTACACCCGTGTGGTGATAGATGATGATGATCCTATGTGTTAATCCAGCGCCTCATTTACCTCCATTCCAATTTTCATGTCAATATCATCAAAACTGGTCCAGCCGTATAACATACATACATACATACATAATAACATACAAACACACTAATTATAAACTTTCGCCTTTATAATTATAGTGCGATGTGATGAGATATGGTTTGATGTACATAATATGAAATGTATCAGCAATTTAAGCTCTATAAAGTAGCATGTAACACGAGACACACAATAAACATTATTTCTCACTAGTGCATGGATATCATATGATACGAAATCAATTTAACATTTTCAAAGGGATCGTGGAATCAACTCTGCAAGGTAAAATGCTCACTACATTGTGTTGTTTCAAGATCCAATTTTGCATTTACGAATAGCTTTCACCGATACACAGATTCCATTTCGAGAACCGGTATTAATTGAGATTTACCGGCTTAATTGATTAATTAACTGATTAAATATAGCGAGTCGATGAGTTGATGAGTCGCGGTCTACGTTTAATTTTATTAATGGTATAGCTGACCACGCAGGATATGGCACCTCTAAAATATATAATATGAAGAGCTTATAAGTGCTAAGCTAGCTAAGCTAGCTTATTAAGTGCCCGCGACTACGTCTGCGCAGTATTAGTACTTCGAGTAGCTTATTATCTTCTCCAATGGTATATCTATATTTATACCAAAACGTCACAAAATATATACATGGTCAAACGCAGTTTCTATAATAGTATTATATGAGTAAATGTAAATACTTAGTACATCCATCAATAAACATTAATAATAAAATAAAGGACTTACGTACATCCTAAATATATAAAATCTGTCAAATTTATAGCTTTTGACTTGGCTATCAGAAACTGACACAAACCTTGACAGAATTGTCATCATTACGGTCTTGACGTAAGCCCAAGAATATTAAATTGTTTACTGCGTGGTAATTGATGATGATGACGATGAAAAGTATCCTATATGTTAATCCAGCGCCTCATCTACCTCCATACCAAGTTTCATCAAAATTAGCCCCGCAGTTTGAGCGTGAAAGAGTAACAAAAATTCACACATCCATACTCACAAACATTCGCGTTTATAATATTAGTAGGATGTTGTAATTTATTGTAACACCGTAATTATATCGCGGACAGACAAAAATACGCACGGACTTCGTCAGTATAGCGAGCGAGGTATGCGATGTTCGGACCGGTCCGGCCGAGACGCCGTGCGCAGGCGCATCTACGTCAGCTGGCCGCCTCCAGTGAGAAACACGATTTGCACATATACACATAATTATCTTACTTACTTAAAATATTTTGCTAGTAAATACCTTTCTTACTTCCAACGTTCTTTCGACTACGTGCTAAAAAAAACAAAATAAAATTATCGTTCTTAATTATACACCAACGTACCAGGCTACAATAAACGTCGCAGAGGCACCGAACTCAATTAACGCCCGACCGCAAGAGCTAACCGAGACGTCAGCGTTCCCTCATGATAATGTAATATCACCACGTTGTCAACCACTCTACGTCGTGGATATTGGCCCAATCACCTCTTCACCGTGTATGTGCGCCTGGTACAAATTATTCAAATTATCTCGTGACACGGCGAGATCGCGTGAATTTAATCCGAAGAACGACCGCAAATTGATACTTCAAAGGAAAACAGCTCGCTATTTTAGTCCTTTGTGAATGCGACGACTTAGTTTATATGAGAAATGTTAGATATTTATCCTTTTTTTTCACCTATGGCAAGTTTGAAGTGCGGCCACTTATCCAACCACGACTTTAGCTGTGTGATCGGCCACCATTATCTATACTAATATTATAAAGAGGAAAGATTTGTATGTAAGTATGTTTGTAACGAATTAGCTCAAAAAGTACTGGACCAATTTCAAAAAATCTTTCACCATTGGAAACCTACATTCAGCCTGAGTAACATAGGCTATATAAGATTCATCATCATCATCATCATCCATCACCGCGGGCGGGTGAAACTGCGGAGAGCAGCTAGTCAAAAATACTTTAAATTTCATTTTGTAACATTTGGCTATTTTGTTCACTCACCTTGAAATTAAATGTATGCATACTTCGATTTTTTTATATTACAAAGTATAGTTATTTTATTTGATTCAGCAGCATCCACAAAAACATCAGTCTGAGAGCGTACGTGCAGACACCAACTCTTGGCATCAGTGACAACATTCTTGTCGACATCCTTCTCAACTCTACGTTAACTAATCGGAGGTACGCCTACTTTGTACACGTTATAATTAAATTGTATCTAAGCTACTCATCAGTTTCCTTGATCCCATGTAATTGATATAGCAATTATAACGTGACTTGCCGGTGTGATTATTATGTAGATTAATCGCGGAGGATGATCACGAAACTAATCTGTACAGTTCTGAATGATTAGCCGCAGCAAACGTTTTGATCTGTCACACGTACAGATCAAGCTGTCGGTACGAGTGTATCCGAAGTAGACTAATTTGAATATGGTGGTAGTTGTTGCCAGGTTGTACGTAGCTACAATATATGTTTCCCTAATACCTACACAAAACTTACATAATTTAGCGAATTTGGAATATAATAAGATGATTATTTGGAATATAAAAAATCGTCGTGCTTTATGTGATATGTTATTTTTGCATGGCTTGTGCAATGGATACACTGATAGTCCAGAATTAACAACAAAAACTTTGTGCTTCTGTTGTCCTAAAACTAGAACAAGACACACCAAGTTGTTTGCGGTTACACACTCGAAAACAAATTACACTCAAAACTCGCTTGTTAGCAGAATGCATAGAAATTATAACAAAATGTTTAATTCCGTTGATATTTTCCATAGCACCAGGTGTATCTTTAAGCATGAAATTATTAAAATAATTAATGCACAAAATAACTAATCTTGCCTTTTCTAACCACGGACACATACAACTACCCATACATATACAGAAATACAAATTATATTCAAGCTCGCATAGAAACTTCACACCCTCATTTTCACATACACACATTCGCACACAAATACACACGCGCGCATACACACACACACACACACACACACACACACACACGCACGCACCCATACACAAACACACTTTCTTATGACTTTGGTGTTATTATACGAAGCTCCCTCACTCATCATCTTCATACACATTCAATATATAATACATAATATGTAAGTTAATTATTTATTTTTAAGCACTTGCTACACTACACTTATTATTATGTTGAAATTATTCTAGGTTAATATTAACTACTAACATCCTGCCTTATTGACTGTCGTCGATTAATACATTCTAATCGTATAATGTAAATCCGTTATTGGCTTTAAGTTTAAAATTTAAGAAATATTATTTGTATACAAGAGCTGTGGATTTTGTTCATAAATAAATAAAATAAAATAAAAAATAAAAAATAAAAGCCAAATGTATTCGTTGAGAGTAGATCTAGACAGCCGCTTATCGGTATCGATTTTCAGCTAATTTAGGATGAATTTGTTCGGAACGATGATACATTTAGTTCATTTCATTTACTGTTAAGATAAAAACAAAGTGATGATACAGTGCTTTTTACTTATTATGTGTTTTGTTCAATGTTTCAGAAAAATGAACCCTTATGTGAGCTAAAGCTTGTAGGCTTCACTTGTAAAAAGGGCGCATGCACTGTAGTGGTAAAACACCAGTCAAGTCAATTCGTAAGCCGAGTAAGAGGGTTCAGTACCACCACATGCTACTCTTATATTAACACTAAGTAATTAAGAACTATTCTGTAATTCTCCACGATTATTAGTGCGTGCCCGACTCACACTTGGACCATTTAAACATGTGTAGTTTTAGACTTTGCAGTTTATCACACCCATCTTGACTAGTTTACGTATTATTTAATTAAATTTTGTACCGAATTCCAAAAACGTACTCAAAAATTATTTTTTTTATAGTTTTTTTGTTACCTCATAACTTTCGATAGGGTGAACTGATTCTCAAAATTTTTGTTTGAAAGGAGGTGGTCCCATTTAAATTTCATCAAATTCGGTCTAGTAGTTTTTGAGTTACACTCCAATAACTGATTAGAATGGAAGTCGGTGTAATTTTTTTCAAATTGTACTTAGTACATTGTTTTATTATTTGTTAAAAGATATTCAGCATAATAACACTTACAGTGTTAACGTTCCATGCGGCTACCTTTTTTACGTTATTAGGAGACGGTACAAGCACGAGGACCATCTGGTGTTATGTGGTAATCTCTGCTTATAACATGCATTTCATGACAAGTGACGAACTGCACTCCGCCTGTAACCCGGAGACATTCAGTTGTTAATTACGGAAGGCATATGAGAATAATTAATCATTTTAATATATTCAGGCTTCAAAAACCATGAGCTCATTCCCGATACGTCACGCAACCCTTACAAACTGACTGAACAATCCATAAAATTTCGGGACATTTTAATGGGCGTCTCATGAATTAAAACATTTAAATACCATTACACAAGCTCGAAACTCTTGATACTTTACGAAATTATCTTTCAACTCAGCTAAATATCTGTCTCGACAACATAACCTCTCCGAAATTGTTTTAAGTAGATTAGACGAAGTTTCGCGAAGGCCGAATAACTTTTTTCCGCCATCATCGCTCGGGACGAACTTAATAACAAGAACTTTTAATTAATTCAACGTGTTAAAGATTAGTAAAGTTTCGTCAGAAATCTTGACAGTTCCGACGACTCGGACCTGTCACAATTTCTGTTCTTAATTTGCAGACTGATGTTCAAAGTCTTCGAGATTGTTTCAGTGGACTTAATATAACACCTAAACAGTTAAGTTTAATTTCTTTCTTTCTTTCATTAACCTAAAGTTAATGAAAGGTATATCTTTTGCTGTTACAAAGTCAGCTTTAGAATTAAATCATTTAGCTTTCAATTTGTAATTCGGGTTCTTCAGTACGAAAAGTTCATATGATTATTAAGTCTGTCACTCTTGAATTAACTTTACACAGAAATGGGATGTTGTCTGTAATATTTTACAAATCTACATTGCGAATCTGATGTATTGTGCAAAACTAACCAAGCAATGAGCAAAACTGTTATGGGAGGGCGTGGCACTTGCAAACGAGTGTCCGTCTCTTTGCTTCATCACCTTCTCGACACCGTTACAGGCACATGCATGCAGCTGTTCACATCGCCTCACAATTCCACGCCTTTCGTAAATTTTTTTATTTTACGATTCCGATTAGTATACATTTATATACTCAGTCTATCAAATTTTGCACAGTAATAAATAAGATCTCGATTATCTTCCTTTTCTTCTAGTGCCATCTCCTATCGGAGGAAATTAAACATTGCCGCCCCCAATTTGGTGCTCATTCCAAACCATGTCTCTTAAGTTTGAAGCTAGGAGGTGCGTCTTCAGCCAGGTGGCCTATTTATGTCTACGGCCTTGTATATATTTTTTGGATGATAAGTTGTAATAGGCTATACTTGTCACAGATATTTTGTTATAAAATATTTAAAATATCTTTTTTTCTCTGTTTTATTCAATCCAATAAATCTATTGGAATAAAAGATTCATATATGCATAGTGCAATTTTTAGGGCAATACATAAAAAATGCACGTTACGGGTACATTAAATCCGAGATCCGAATTTAGATTCCATTACAACTCCGTTTGGTTGGGGAGATATTTGAGAATTTCCCTTCTACAACAAAAGTATCGCCATTGTATGAAACGGGCAATACGTCCTGAAACGTCGCGCGTCCCGTGAGACCAGGCGCACATGTTTGCTTCGTGTTTGTTACGTCGGATAGTTGTTTCTCGTCACGTTCCTAATAGGACTCCCGTCGTGATGTTTGTCGCCTAAATTGGTGACAGCCTACGCCTACTGCGTGACTGGGACGAAATGGTATTGAAATGAATTAAATGGAAAGTTAGAAGAGTTTGTCCAAACAGAGAAAGCCGTAGTAAACACCACTTGCTTAACGATACCTACTGTAAACTAAAACGCCCATAAATTCTTATGACAATTTGACAACCAAGTCATAATTTATATACAATATAAAAGACACAGAAACTCATGTTAACATATAAAATCATATCCCATTAAACACAAACATGAACGGCGATAAAAAAAAGTCGCACACCAATATTTCATCGTTGGATTAAAAAGTTTCGCAAGCTTACAGAGAGTTGCCAGCTCGTCGGCAATTAAATGGCGGAGTCGCAAGCCGCTTACAAAGTTGCTCACAAGTCTACCGTTATTACGGCGGTATTTTTACACCTATATTATGATACTTTAAGTATTTATAAAAAATAAAATAAGTTCTACATACTTCGGTGTAAATAACAGATGATATGATTGACGGGAAGGACTTAAAAATGGCAGTCGATGATATTCCATTATTTTGCAAATTTTACGGTCAAAAGATTTTAACCGAAGGGTTAGTGACGGTGCACGCACGTATGCAAAATGACCAATTACATCGCAGATTTGCAAGTAAGGGCATCCACCGTTTTATAAAAACTTGACTTAAGCAGTGCATTGACTTTGTGACGGGACTCCAATGTGACCTGTGACTTGGTTCTGACAATATCAATACTAATCCGGCTAGATGCCGCAACAATTTAACTTGACTTTTCGCAAATGTAATCATCATCTCAGCCGTAGGACCTCCACTGCTGAACTGTGGCCTCCCACACAAAATTCTAAAAGGACTGGTTGGCAGCGGCCTGCATCCAACGTCGTCCTGCTATCTTTACCAGGTGGTCAGTTCACCTTGTCGGTGAACGACATGCTCCAGAACATTCCGGCCCCATCGGCCATCTGTTCTACGTGCTACGTGGCCTTCCTAATACTTCAATTGTGTTCTTGAGCACCACAGTAATGCAGATATTATGACGCGTTAGCATTAGGTACTTATTCGGTTTATTATTATTAATAAACTTGGCTTGCACCCGGAGTAGTTAAAACATCTATGTGTGAATTTTTCGCTTGCAGTAAATGTCACGCGTGAAAGCAAGACAAAGCATGTTACGCCTAATATAGGTTTACGCAACGTTTATTAATAAAGGCCCCAGTGTTTAAGACTAAGATTAATAATTATGATTAGATTAACGTTTAGGTTAAATGTGCAATTTAGTTCGGTCCAAGAGATAACCGCTGATGCGATGCGTCAACGCCATTGCGTGTGCAATAGCGTAGCGTAAAGCAGGCCTTTATGTTTTAGTCTGTAATACTTTCATTCTGTGATGTAGTTGCACAGTCTGAGGGTTTATCCAAAATCTTTATTAATAAAACATGCTTACCCCACCAACTTCCTTAAGACTACTAATGACATAATATTGGAATAGTTTCTGAGAATAAATGTCCCATATATAACAAGCAGCGTTCATAACGAAGAATGCGTCCAGGTCATGCGTGAGGAGGAGCTCGTTACATGGCTGCGAACATCGTCTAATGCCACATCCGGCTGCGCGGAGACCATATCCATAACTACTTATGTATATCTATGCAAAATTATAATAGATAGAATGCCGTACAGCTTGACAGCCTACTTTCCAAGGTTTATATGTCGGAGCGCCGAATGAAATGTCATTGCAAGAGCGTTCATATCACCACGGGCTTCAACGTGTTATCTTCGTACTTATGACGAACCCGAAAGAGATATTAATGTTTTTCGAACTGGCTAACGGATTCCTTAGTGGAATGGTCAGCCACAGTAACGAAAAACGATTAATATTTTATTTCAAAAAATATTTAAGCAGAAAAATATTTGCTGTTAGAATTAAATCACCAAAACCAATGTACTTATAGACTATGGTTGGATATCGCCACCTAGTACTTAGTGAAGTATTTATCTATACTAATATACTAATTACTTACAATATTATAAAGTGGAAAGATTTGTATGTATGTTTGTAAAGAATTGGCTCAAAAAGTACTGAACTGATTTCAAAAATTTTTTCACCATTGGAAAGCTACATTCACACTGAGTAACATAGGCGATATAACATTCATCATCATTATCATCATCCATCACCGCGCGGGTGAAACCGCGGAGAGCAGCTAGTTATTAATATTTAAAATTTTGTTTTCATTGTGAATTGATAATATGTACACATACATGAATACCTTGTGGAATAAAACGTTCTATTAACGCTATTATCAATTTCGACATTCTGCTAATGATTTCGAATTAGTATAGTCAAAGTCAAAGTCAAAATCATTTATTCAATTTAGGCATCAAAGACGCATTTATGAACGTCAATTTTTCATTATAATGTACTTTAACTCGTCCGCATCAGGCACAAAAAATAACAATAGATTTATGAATGAAACTTGCCTCGAATGAGGGTTGCTGATCCCAACAGATTAAAGACTCTACCGCCGCGTTCCAAAATATATAGTATTTATTATATCTCACGGGTTTAAATGAGATTCCACATGTCCGTGACGACAAAACGAAAACCTGCGCAGCTTCAGCATTGTATAGTGGTAAAGTCCATAAGTTGAACTGTTTTACGTTATTCCATATTGTTGTATTACAAGATATATTTAGAGTACAATAAAAAATACCAATAAATAGAACCAACTTCAACACTTAAACGTTTGAAATTATTTGTTGAGGTCGGTACCATGGTAGTCCCGTAAGTAGCAAGGATTTAGTAATCCTTGCTACTTACGGGACTGGGGATTGTCATTCACCGTCAAAAAGATATCATTAAGATTGGCCAAACACTTTTCAGTTATTGGAGTGTAACTCAAAAACAGCTCGACCGACTTAGATAAACGGGCCACCTCGAAAGTACACTCTTTCAAATTTTGAGAATCGGTCCACATATGGGGGAGAAATCGGTGAACATACACAAAAAAAAATGCATACAGGCGAACATAGAAGCTATACTCATTTTTGAAGTCGGCACCTGTCCTGACAGTTGCTGTGTCATCCAGAGCTTTGAACTGAAGTTAGCACAGAAGACCGCGCTCGTAGCTATACCATTGAAGACGTATCACGGTTACAAGTTAACGTTTCTTGTCAAAAATTGAATATTCATGAACTTGACTTTGTTGGCTCGGAAACGATGCTCAAAACTATGTTGTAATTGTTTCTTGATTTTATTGTCTAATCTTGTTTTACTTAGTAAGGGTCTGAATAATAACTCTTATTTGTTTTGTGTGAGTTGCTTCTTCACCCTGATATTGTAAGAGTAAACTTTGATTCACAACTAATATTTACTGACTGACTGATTTAGTTAGTATTAAGGTGCTATCAGGCAGAAAATGGTCACGCGCTCTAGCGTTCTGCGTTCTTTGTGTTGTATTACTTGACATAGACATACTATTAGCGATTCTCAGCAGGGAAACTTCAAATAATATATCAGTCTTCTTCCAGTATTATGTCATTTATTCTTTGTTATTTTTCAACAACGTCTACTCGCTCTGACAGCTCGAGTTCGAATGACGCAACTATTGCCAATCACTTTTTAAATATGAGAATATAATAATGAGAATTATAATTAGGTACATCAAAAAGTCATAATACAAATTGAAATTATTTAAATAATATAGAAAACATTTTAGTTTTATTGTGATCTCCAACAATGCCCACACCGTAGGCCGGCTGAGCTACTGTGTACGCTGGATTCGCAGAACGCGAACGCGAACGCGGAACGCTAGAACCTGTGACCGTTCTCTGTCTGATAACACTCTCATAAGAGTTCTAAACATCCAAAAGTTCTTAGTATAAAAATTTACTTTTAAAAAAAGCTAAACACATTGACATGCCTGAGGTCAACATCTATGTCACCAAACATTTACCTACACTAGTGTCAAGATACAAACAGAAAAGTCGGGGATCACGTTTGCATGGACGAAGACTAAGGCGTACTAATTAGATATGAATCTGTAGAGTCTCTGATATTTCATCTTAATAACTTACCTCTCCTCTGGTAGTAAGGTCCTGTGTGGTGTTGCCATATTGTCTCAAGTTTATTTGATTTTTTATTTTATTTCTCTCTTCATGTATGCGTTTATTGGCACTTTCAATTAAGTAGGTCCGTATTAAGATCTTACGCTGAAGTTTATTTACATAGGCACCAATATTTCGGGGTTATTAAGAGTTATATTTTTAATAGTCCGTTGAGTCTTGTGTTTTATTACCACTTTAAATTATACAGCTGTTTCACTCTCAGCTAAAAATAATCAAAGAAATTAAGTTATCCAGGCACCCGCCAGCTGCATTGTTCGCAGCAAGTTTTCCGCAAGACCTAGATATCCAGGTTACAGGCTGTCAGGTGCATTACCTCGGGACGTAAAACTGTAAAAACGACATAAAAACAGCGCAAAATTATGGAGCAATTCAGATAGATAAGTATATATATAACTAAGATAGAATGCTTGCACAGCTGGCGGGGTTGGCAGCTCACCGCGGTTACAAATATAGGTTAAATTCTAGGATAGGATAAAATGGCGAAGTAGCATGCAGCATGGCTTTCTACTAGCTATAAGAGACATAAAAGGTGCGTTCGAATTGCCACAAGTTGACAAAAATAACGCTAAAAACGCTCACAAGGGCGTTCGAATTGGGAATCTGTGGGTGAAAATGTCGTTTAGGGTTATTTTTGTTTACCGTTCGCAAAGCTAAAAAAGTTTTATTTATGCCACCAAAAAAATTGCAATTTAAAGAATCACATCCGGAGCTTGTTTGAGATCGTTTTTTGACAACTACTTATCTATTTGACAGCAGAATCATTCGATTTAGGTCTTATGCTCGGTTTAGCGTTCGAGTAGGGTATCGGCAAAAGTGGCGGTATCGGTTTACAAACGCTTCAACTAGAATGCCTTAAATAATAACACCACAAATGCCCTCACTGTTAATCGAACTCACTATATGTATTATCATAGAAGAGTTAGATGAGGCAAGGTTTGAGTTTAAGACCCGCATTCATCACTTCACCATCGCATAATCTACCACATCTCATACGAGATTACAGAAGGCGGCGACAGACGTGGGATTTCTTCGCTGATAGATTCTTTATACATTTACGTATCGGATGAAATATTTTGGCTAGCAGGATTTTCGGTGCAGTGACATAGCAAACATAAGATTTCGTCATTATAGTTAATTTAAGAGTATTAAATAGCAGTAACTCTAGATGAATTTTGAATTTTGAAATATGAGGAAGATTGTTTTATGGGGTGGACTTGTATCGTATACGGTTTGCACTTTACCCTTTGTCAAGTTAAGCAAAGTGAAAAGGTTTCAAGTAAAATCAAAATCCTTCTTCGAAAGAACGCGTGGAAGTATCAAGTTGAAATTAATATCAAATAATTCGTTCTTCAGTCCGTTACAGCTGGAATAAATGAACGTTTCTAAGTTAACGCAATCTAACATTGACGCTATTTAAGTATGTAACCGCATATTTGAACACTCGTCAAAACTAAATATCTCGTTGACTAAGCATCAAGAATTACATATTATTTATAAAATACATTTTTAAATTGTTTAATTGTTTTTATTTGTAACATATGAACATGGAAACAAACTATAAGTTTAATAACCCGACTACGAAAATATCTAGCCTTTTTTATGGGATATGTTGGCGAACGAGCCAGCGGCTCATTGATGGTAAGTGATACCTATCATTGTCTGCTATTTAGATTCAGTAGCCATTGCGTCGACAACAACTCTAACCTATGACGTAATCTATCAGTTGTATACACAACTTGGTTTTCTATTTACCACCGAAAGATTTTATTACTTACTGATGATAACACTCACCGTCGACACTTTATTAACACAGGAAGCACAATTTGAACAAGGCCGAAACTGGAGCGTTAAAACTAAATCACACTTTGTTTACCTTAGCGGTTATTCTATGGCCACGACACAGTTATGCATAATACTATTACTTAGTCTGTGGTTATTGATTGAAACAATCATGACACAATGTGGTACTTGTAGGATAACTTCTAAAATACATAAACAAAATGACTCAATACCCGCCATGATACAACTAAGATTTATTTCTCTCAAGAATTTTCATTGGGTAGGCTATGTACGATACTTGCCTCATAAATACTACATCAGAACACTATATCCATTACCACACTGGTTTATAATTGACAATGTAGTAGCAGATATAAAGTTCTTAGACTCAATAATCTATAGCAAATTATATAAATTACTATTTTCTTATATCTTCGTGGTACCTTCCAAGTGTAATTCAAAGAAATGTTTTTTGAAACCACCCTCAACAGTTATTTTATTAGAGTTATTTTATTTACAATATCGCTACCCGGGAATATTTTGTGCAGAGTGGTGTGTTTTTGAGAGTGTATATACTTTTAGTACCACCCTGAACGCGAACTGTTGTTTATGTTATATTCAACACATTATAATTGATATGTTACATGTAAAATGTAATTATTACCATACCATGATTGACGGCGTTTTATATTATTTGGTTGGGTGCAATGTGTATTATGTTACCCACACAAACGAATCGCAGGCTCACAATTCGAGACAACAGAAAGATGCGTACTTACCTTCGTATCTAGCGCCGAATGTATTGTATGATATCGTTTTTCCTTTTCTTGTATGGCAAAAGAGTACATATTTTGGCTGTACCAAACCAAATACTTTTTTGTACTATATTACCTTTTATGATTTTTATAATTTACATGTTAAACGGAAACCTTCGTCGCACCAAAATCGAAATATTAATTACCAGTATAATGTAAAACACCATAAAAAGGAAATCAACCACAGGGTATTGGCGATATTGACTCTAATTTTCGTTTCACGAAATAATGAAGTTGAGAAAGTACCTTATAACTTCATTTCGTTGTCTAACTTTGACATAATGTTTTTGCCATTTTTTTACAAGGGTCACTTTTATGTTCACTATGTTAATACCACATTTTTCACTTATAAAATAATATGAATAATAAATGCCTAAATGATGATTTGGATGACATTTGTATAGTACCGAGTTCACAAATAGAGACACCTGAACTATGTGTTCAATTCCTAGGTAATATCCATAACCAACTTACTGTGGTATCGCAGAATATTAGAAGCATCCGTAAGAATTTGGACACATTTCTAATACTCATTAAAAGACTAAATTTTTTGCCGGACATTATGGTACTGACGGAGTGTTGGCTAGACTCGTTTTTTACGGAAATCAACGTTAACAATAAACTTTGAATAAAAACAATATAATTGTTTTTATTCAAAGTGTTACAAGAACCAAAACGATGGTCTAGTGATTTATACAAAGAAAGGCATCAAAGTACAAGTAACTGAGCCATCTTTCCAAGATGCAGATTGCTTATTAATTGATATTGATAACTCCTCCTTTAAATTTATTTGTTTATATAGGTCACCTTCCAACAAAAATACAAGTAAGTTTCTGGAGTCTTTAGAAACTATCATCTCAAGCTGTAAGGGAGAATGTATTGCTATTGTAGGGGATATAAATATTGACATTAAAGAAGGAACTGTCGACCCAAATGCAAATGAGTATCTTACTATAACAGCTGAGTATGGTTTCATTCCCTGTTACACGTACCCTACCAGAGGCCTTAATTGTTTAGATCATTATTTATTAAAATCGCGTTTCAACAGTAGAGCTGTTGTCTGTTTAAGTGATGTGACCGATCACTATTCCGTGATATTATCGATAGAAAAATCACCGAATATAACAAAACTCTACAAACAAACGAAAACGGAAATTAATTACGTTGTAATACTACAGGAAGTGAATGATTTTGACTGGACTACATTTTATAATAACACTGACGTTACTAAAGCTACAACTGAATTTACAAACATACTGACTTCTTTTATTAAAGCACATACTCGATCTAGAGACACAAGACTGAAACGATATGAGCCTATTCTATCATGGGTTTCACCATCTTTGCTAAAATGTGCAAAAAAACGTGACAAAATGCATAGTATAGCAAGGAAAAACCCAGATGATAAAAAACTTCAGTCACACTATAAACTATACCGGAATACGTGCAATAATATTATACAAATGTTAAAAACACATATGAAAAAAAATGAATTAATTAGAAATAGAGGTAACAATAAAAAAACATGGGAAACACTAAAAAGAATTTGTAACATAAACGTAACCAAAACGCCATCTACTGACTTATTAACAAACAGCCCATGTCAGAGAGATTCTCTAAACTTAGTGAATACCTATTTTAGCTCAGTAGGCACTAATCTGGCTAGCACAATCTTAAATAATATTGGAAAAACTGAAACCGAACTGTCAAGAGAAGCAACATCATTTATGGAAGCTTCATCAAATTCATTTTTTCTGTTTCCAACAGACGAAAAGGAAGTTCTCCAGATTATTGGAACACTTAAAGCGAAATCTGCCCCCGGACATGATGAAATCAACAATAATTTTTTGATTCAAACTAAACATGCACTAGCCGGTCCCATTGCGTTCCTATGCAATATGAGCCTAAATAGTGGAATAGTACCTGACAACTTCAAACTGGCTAATGTCACACCTGTTTACAAAAATGGTGACACAAAACTTGCTTCGAATTATAGACCCATTTCTTTGCTCAGTTGCCTATCAAAAATTCTAGAAAAAATTGTCAACAGCAGACTTCTTAAGTTTCTAGAGTCATCAAATATACTCTCGGAACAACAGTTTGGGTTTAGGGCTAATAAGTCTACTGAGGATGCTGTTACCAGTTTGAGTGATTATGTGGCCCGCAGGCTCGATGAAGGCTCCAAATGCGCGGGTGTCTTCCTCGACCTTGCAAAAGCCTTCGATACGGTGTCACGACCGTACTTCTTAGAAAACTGGAGCTAGCGGGGATACGTGGATTACCATTACAGTGGTTTTCATCCTACCTTTCTAATAGAAGGCAAAAAGTGTGTGTCGGAGGTGTATGTAGTGACATGGAAAGTATTAGTTTTGGCGTGCCACAAGGAAGTGTCCTAGGTCCAACACTATTTTTAGTTTATATTAATGACCTTTGCGCACTAAACCTTTATCATGGCAAAATTTTCACCTTTGCAGACGACACTGCGATTGTTTTCCATGGTCTCAACTGGAATTCTGTCAACAAAAAATGCCAGCAAGGGATTGACATAGTTGGAAACTGGCTTAACAGCAACCTTTTGACACTTAATGCATCTAAAACTAAACTGATAGCATTTAGTATATCCGTGAGAACAGCACCATTCCAACCTCTTGTGGTGAAAATACATAATTGCAGAAATATTTCTAGCAATGCCTGTGACTGTATCACACTCGAGTCAGTATACTCTCTGAAATACCTCGGAGTTATCATAGACCAAAATCTCTGCTGGAAGCAACACATTGATACTGTCTCAGGCAGGTTGAGAAAACTTATGTTTATTTTTAAAAGATTGAGGTCTGCAGCAGATGATGAAGTAATACGGCAAGTTTACTCTTCTTTATGCCAATCAATTCTTTGCTATTGTGTGGTGGCATGGGGTGGCGCGTTCAAATCATATTTGTTACCGCTTGAACGTGCTCAACGTGCTATTATTAAAATAGCACACAAGAAACCACGCCTCTACTCTACTGATGATCTCTATCAGGGCAGTGGATATTTAAGAGTTAGACAGCTTTACATACTATCTGTTATTTTAAGATACCATAAAATTGCTCCAAACAAGGTTATTAAAATATATAGTAATTAAAACACTTATAGTAGTTTAAACACTATACACACTATTTAAGATTTATTTATTACTAAATTGAGAAAACATATGTGCGAGGATATAATTACAGAATAACAACTTAGATATTTACAATAGTATATAGTATAAATTTAATGAATAACTTAAGTAATTTCTATCTGTAACCTTAACAAAAAATTAAAGCACATAGGTACTTGTAACGCAATTAGATTTAAAACCAATTTGTGAGGAACTGATCTCCACAACACAGGGAATCCTAGTGTGGAGACCAGGGCTTACAAAAAAAATAAGTAACTGAAACTGTATCATATTATGTAAATTTACTAGTTTTAAGAATGTTGTAGTCATTATTGGTGGTTGAAATAAATAAATAAATAAATACCGTCGCCCACGGACATCCGCAATACCAGGTCTCGAGGATGCATTGCCGCCCTTTGAGGAAAGATGATAGGAAGGAAGAGATAGAAGGGGTGAGGGTGGAGGGGCAGGGGGAAGGAGAGGTTAAACGGAGAAAGGGGGGAAACGGACCTTCGGAACCTCTCACAAACTGACGAAACGCAATAGCAAGCTATGTTACTTCACGTCGGTGTTATGTGGTACTTCTCCGATCGTGCCGGCCCATTCGGCTGTGGGGTTGCAGCGTGGCACTATCACAAAAATACTGTAGCCTGTAGATAAAAACTAAAATCATAAAATTTTTAAGCAGTTTATGTACCCAGTGACTCTCGCGCCACCGCAAGACGAATATAAAGGCGTAAACGTCTAGTTACGAGCGGACATAGCATAACGGACCTACATACGAGTACATACAGGTCTAACACATAACCTTCGGGTTTTGGCACAGTCGGGTATAAAACAACTAAGTTTGTTAGGATAAGACTGGTACAAAAATGTATATCAGGTTTCTGACTTTGTACACCCAATATAAAAAAAATACTTTATTTCCTTTTCTAAACTATACTTGTTTACAAAACTACAGAATGTCCACATAATATTCTAACAAGTTCTATATTAAATAACTATACAAATACCCTCCCGCAGGTATCGGAAGGGTTCCCTAATGGGAAAGTCTTTGAAGCGGCTTTCTAACGGATTAAAACTTTAAGTGGTTTATGAAGCGAGAAGTATTTTACACAACATCGCGTCTTGGAAGGCTTCCGGCTTTACACTCCGCCATGTTTGCTGGACTTTATTATTTTCCTATTCGAGAAGGGTTTGACTTTTCAAGGCGATTTTCAAGGAGTCTCGTACTAATTAATGAGAAATAATATTACAGTACTTTGATGTGATTATAGAGATACTTTAGTTATAGGAATATACCTACTTTATGATATATAGAAAAAAACATACTTGTTAAGTGTACCTAAAAATGATAACGAGAATGTTGCTAGATAAAAAAAAATGAATATCCACTGTACAGCCTGATTCAAAAGTACCTAGAGAAAGCTAAATCATTCAACAACCTGTCTCTTTCTCTACTTTATCCTGTAAAGAAGTAATAGATGACTTTATGGTAATATTGTAACTGTACAGACTTTAAACAAATAAAACTTATTGCGTTAGTCGGATCTAGTATCTTAGTCATAAATATGACTAAGACTATTTTGTGTCGGTACCTGACAACACTAGAAATGCGATTAGATCTAGCCAAAAACTGGATATAGTAGCAACACTGATTGGTAATTAGACCTAGTCATTACTGCAGCCCAGTCGAGTGTTCGTGAGGTGTCACGCCTGGGAATCACTACGCACATAACGCCTGCAAGCGCCCGCGAGTGACGGGAGAACCCGGATTGCTCATTAAAAAAAGTGCCTTTCAATTTGTGCGGTTACAAATTAATATATACGCGGCCTTTTATGGCGGTGAAGACGTCGATATTGTAGTCTCGTTTTATAAGACGATATGAGCGTTGAGATGTTCATTTCGGCTAATACAGGTTAAATAACCGTTATGACCTAAATGCGACGAAAATAAAAGAATGTTGTAAATTTTCACTTATTTAATCCGCTACAGAAAGTAGAGTCCACACTACTGATACGAGTACAAAAGCTGAAAGGTTGTTTCGGGCTGAGTTAAATGTATGTATGTGTACGATGCTATCTTACTTGATATTATTAAAGTGACAACGCGCACGAGCGTAGTTAAAATGAAAAAAAAAATGGTTGTCTGTTAAGTCGGTTTACGGACGATAATTTTTGTGATAACGTCGCAAGACAAGCCGAACACTTAGGCCAATTGTGTCTCTCTATCGCTTTTTCCGCGCTCTCACTTGCACGCTCGGCTCAGGCCGAACGTGACAATATAACGTGACTATGAGTAATACTTTTTCGTGCAGTCGGCGTTCATCGATTTTTAAGACGTTATCACGTCGAAAAATATACGCGAAGTGTCATTACGGACCCGTTTGCTTCGCCTTCAAAGAAATAAATGTACCAAATAATATAACAATATAAAATAAGAAATAATATATAAATGTATGTATCCTATGTACATGTTAAAAGTACTTATTACAATAGTATTATAAAAATAGTTTTACTTAAGGCAAAAGGTATGCTCAGCATTATGCAGCGCAGCGTACCTACATGAAGTACGTGCGCTACGCTGTTTTTAAGCATAAACCTACTCGGGCGGATGTTTGCCGAGACTTAAGGATGATAAAAGCGGATCACAATTGAAATATATATATATATGTAAAGAAACAGCTGATTCACAATAGAAGTGATATACAAATTATACAGTACAATACTAAATACTTACAGAAATAATAATAATAATACTTAATAACAAACTGTGTATGTTTAATTATACTATAACATTTATAGTTTAAAGACAAAGTAGGATAAACAGCAGTTAAAAGCAGTAGTTAAAAAATACATAATACAATACATTTATATTATTACTCGTACCTAAATCGAAGCCTTACCAACAGTATAGTATTTTAGCTTCAGTGTGATGTGTATGACGATCTGTAGAACTTCTATTATGTGTGGGGTGAGTGTGTACACTGTTTATAGTTAAAGGGTCTTGATTAGTCTAGAGATGTTGCCAGGGGTATTTGTTCTGACTTTCTCTGTGTTTTAAATGTTCAAAGCACGGAGGCGTCCCGGGTTCGTCGCTAATTATAATTTTTGAACAGAAATATTTTTCTGCGAATGTTTGTAATATTATATCCGTTCATGTCACAGGGAGTTACGAGTGTGCGAACGTTACGCTAAATGCTATGATTTCTAATAAGATTCATACAAAAAGAAAACATAAAGAGCGGTTATGGTTTCATAACTCACGTATTCAGCGTTCATATTTATAGCATACGAAAATCTGACAACCAATTTCTCCGGCGGATTTGAGTCACGTTGTCTCGCGCCTCGATGAATTATTGCGTCGCGTCGCGTGCGTGACTGACTCCTTGTGAAGGAATGAGACGTGTGTGTGCCGGTGTGGTACGGTGTGTAGCGAGTGTGTAGAAGTGAAGCAATCAAATTATTTTTGGATTTTATTTCCCACAATGTAGTGTGAAGACATCATCCTGTACATTGCTACGGTAACTTATAAGGTTTTACATCGGCTTTTTTGTTTGCTCGACTTGTACGCTTGTACACTTGCCATTCCTCAAATTAGGTTATTAGGTAAGTTTGTATGTGTATCAACTGAGGTTTCTAGAAAATACTGTATCTCACACAGTATAAAAACTCAAAAAATATTAGTAAACTGATATATCAGTGAAAACAACTATTCTAAAGGAAACCGTTACCTAATTAGAAATAACGAAGGGTCCGACCCGACACATCTCCCCAGGCCGCGGCATCGTCCAAGGCTATGTTTGTAAATGGGAAAAAAACATAATAATAAATTGTAAAACCAACTGCCCTTTATGTTTAGTCCCAAAAATACCCTTAACAAATACTTTGTCCGTGTAAGTACCATCGCAGCGATAATATTAATATTAATAATTATAGTTATAATAATAATTTAATAACTTAGTAGTCGTTAATATATGTACGAAGGTAATAATGTAGATAGTAACTAGGATTCCCTGTGTCTACACCCAAGATCCGGTAAAAATCATCACACAAACGTTTACCGCGGTCGGGGATCGAACCTGGGACTCCACGCTTCGGCAGAGGTACCTACTAACAACTGAGCTAACGGAACCGTCCAAATCAGTTAATTTGAAAACACAAAAGCTGGGTACTCTCATTATAAAATAACATTAATACTGCTTTAAGGAATATTATAGAAATAAGTTTACTTTATCTCTGACATATTTTGTGTAGCGAAATGTTTCCCATCAACTTTAACTCTATATCTTCTAAGTTATTATAAATCAAAAACAACAGCGTTTCGAAGGAAGCAACGAAGACGCTCTGACGTCACAGGAGATGCCGACGCAGCGACGCCGGGACGTCGCGGCGCCGCCTGAAACTCTACCCTCGTCTGTATAGTGGCGTAAGTTCATCGGGAGGGGCTCTTTGTTTATGCTTCGTATTGTTTGAAACATGATTTCAATATGATAAGGTATAATTACAAGGATGTACTTTATCAGTATTGTAGTAACTAAAACAAGCATAACAGCAGTTATACAAACCTCTCGTACAATATGGAATGTTGTTAGAAACGTTACGAGAGGTGTGTAAGGCGATGTGGGTATGCGATATTGTTAAGTACGTAGTTTACTACACGTCACCACATTGCTCAGATTTCTTTTACAGCATCATTGCAGTGGAAAGAGTCACACCGTTCACAGCATAAGTGATGCCAGTATAAGGCTGAGTTTTCACCAGACTTTAGCGAGGATGGGTAGAGAGTAGAAGAGTCTCGGTTCCCCGTACTAAGTCTACATCTGACAGTTTATGCAATTGTAGTTCTGCAGCTTCGCGCACATAGCCTTGTGCACATCCCTCGCAAAAATCCCGCGTAAAAAAAATTCAAAAATCATATCACTTAAGTATTCATATTTTAAGAGAATATCGGAGACTTTTTCGCAGCAGATTATAATCAAAACATAGTTTTGACTAACGTCGACTATCCACAAATGTTTTTCCTAGCTAGGACACAAACCAAAGACATCAAGGTTTCTAAGCAGCCAATTTAAGCCACTTCATCATGACAAATTCATAAATTTAATTGAAATTTTAATTGACTACTTCGACGACAAAATCATTTATATCTGATATTTTCAAGCGAAATTTATAGAATTCTAAGAAACACAACAATTCCATAAACTTTACAAATATTGTTACGTTTGACTACGTTTGAACGTGACCGAGGTGGAATGAGCCCAGTAGAGCTGGAGGGAAGTGCAAAGATGATTAATGAACTTGTTTGTTCCCAAACGAGATTCGAAAATTAGATTACGAAGACAGGTAAAAGTTTACAGATGAAATTAACCAAATTTAGGTCATTCGAAGCAGTTTCTTTTTAACTTGATAACAACTTGTCGTTTTAAAATATTTTGTGTACGGATAAGTCTCATTGCGAGTTTTCTTTACACGCTTCGTGCGAGGCTTAACGTAATACCTTCACGCATTTTATGCCACCCTGGTAGTGTGCTGAAGCGTATTATTCGTTAAGGGATATTGTGAACAAATTATGAGTATGAGGCCTTAACGCCATAAAATACAATAAAGGGACTACTGTTTAATGATAGATCGTCCAAGCAACAGACTGTCCTTCTAGAAGGTCTTCCGGAAGGACTTTGATAGTACTGCAGGCAGGACCTTATTTTGTATGAAGTTATACGCGCGACCTTCCAGCAGTGCAGCGGATGCTGGAAGGACATCGTATCGATTGCATCAATCGGCTGTTATTTTTTGAAATATCTTTCACAATTCTATAAAAATACGACGCGACATTCCAAAAGATTCCCCAAAATGTTGACGACTCCATGCGTTATCCGTGCCCGGAGCATCATAGCGTGTCGCCAGGGAACGAACGCGCCACCCACGTCTAAACTCCGCAGCCATCCTGCTTACACTAACGGTACGATGATGGAACTAGCATGCCTATAAAGAGAATGAAACAGACTATCGGATGATACTTTTTTGGTACTGCCAGCAGTACCGTTTGTCTAATCAACCCAAACTAAGTTGCATCCTACCGGCAGGTCAGAAAGTCCTTCTAGCAGGACTCTGGACGATTTATCATTAAAACACCACTGCTCAACCCTTTTGAGATATAAATGTGCGATGGTATAAGGAAAAAAATTTGAAGTGAACGTAGATAATCAAATCGTATAGATTAGCGAAAAATGGTCAAGAGGATCTCAAGAACGATGCTGATGCAAAGTGCATAGGGATATCTACTAAAAATACATCACTAGAATTATTTTGAAATACATATTCTATAGAAAAAATTTAACAATAACATAGTTATATTATTTTACCAGCTTTATAGTCTTCCTTATAAGGGAAATTCTGTTATAAAATACTGCAAATCAATAATTTCTTCAACACGCTTCCCCGTGACAGATCAGCATACTAATCAGCATTCGGTGCACGTACCCATCGATCCGCACGAGACGATATTATAGTCCTATGTAGACGAGACGGCATTTTAGCTGACATAATGGAGCCGCCAGTTTAACTTGACGGTTCTATATTCTCTTCTTCTATTTTATACAAGTTATAAAAGTCTACTAAGGGGTAAAAATCTCCGCTATGATCAACAATATACATTTTGCGTAACGGCGGGATGCTGACAGGCATTATGTGCACACCGGCAGTATCTTTTATCAAATATGAAATGTAAGAAATTATTGACTCATTATTCAATTTTGGAATTTATAATTGTTTATTTTTATATCAAAAAATGCACGAAGTTCAAGCAAAGAAAATTAGTGTGATGAAATCCTTTTAAGCCAACTGAAATTAATGAGCCGGACAGAGCTGTAATAGAAAAGTTTGTGTAATAGTTGTAGTTATGAACGCGTGCCTCGGCCCACATCGTCACGTTCGCGCGTACTAGTCACCATAAGCCGGCTCTGCAGTGCAAGTACCGTAATAGTCGTTAAATATGTAGAGTCGCTAAGATCGATAAAAAATCGTATTGCCCCTAGCAAGTATGGAAGTCATATCGACGACTTATACGATCGTCAAATTGTCCACAGTACATCGATTATTAAGAATTGTTTGCATTCCACAATGCGTCCTTCAATCATTTGAAGATTTCTACAAGCATTTCGCTCTTCTACATTCAAAAGAAGGCCGAAGGTCCATTTTTTATTGAATACTAGCTGCGCACCGCGGTTACACCCGCATGGTGATAGATGATGACGATGTTGATGAAAATTATGCTATGTATTAATTTAGCGCCCCATCTACCTCCATTTCATCAAAATTGGGCCAGCCATTTGAGCGTAAGAGAATAACAAACATCCATTCATCCATAAATAAAAACTTTCGCGTTTATAATAATAGTAAGATCAAACGCAAATAAATAATATTCCCATCCTGTCGATAAACTATATCGAGGTCATTTTCAAAGCTGACAAAACAATCGTTAAATTAAAATCGATTAAATAAACGATCTCAAACGTAATTTAACAGTTCCATGCTAGGGTTATCTTTATAATCGTAAATGCTTATCGAATTTGTCTACCGATCGCTTAATTTTAAATTTAATACTTGCAATGATCGACAAAAGATCGATATAGCCAGTTTTTTCGAAGTATGACGAATTCAAGACTCAAATTCATCGATCGGTAAGTTCGGTACTTGCACTGCTGAACGGTCAAATGACGTGTTAAATTTAGGCTTGCTGAATCTCAGGCTTTATTTTTATGTAACCTACTCGTAATAACAGTTGAAGTCCCTAGCAACACACAGTGCTTCTAATGATGCTCTCTAATGTTAATAATGCGGTAAAGTTGAGATGTGCACGCAAAGTACCAAGTTCTAACAAGACGATACACATGTCATATCTCGATACATTCAGCTGTAAAGTTGCCTCTAATTTATCGTTCTATCCGCTAACATTATAAGAATACTTTACGACGTATTCATATTCTTAAAGTTTTTGAAATATAAAGATTATTTCAAAAACTTTAAGAAAGATAAGTTAGAATTAAAATTGTTTTTAAAGCATTGAAAACAATTATTTTTCTCGTAGACGCCTAATTTCTTGCGCGTCACCAATGGAGCGAAGGACGCATTCGCCATGTTAAGAACATTATCTAAATGACATTTCATTTGTTATGTATACAGAGCCACGTGTCAGTTTACTAAATATTAGGGAAGCCGACCTCTTAATAACTGGTCAAAGTAGCCAACGTGACAGAACCTTAGGTATTCGCTGCACGTCCGTACCGCATAACCATCGATCGAGATGGCTTTGCAGGTGGAAATGTGGAAGAAATATTTTAAAGGTGATAGCAGAGATAAAGTACTAGTTATTATTATATTAGAACGTGCATTGCTGAACATAAGCCTCTCCCACAGAAGATGACAATGTAAAAAGTTTGCTGATCGTGCTGGTATATAAACATATTGTTCGTCATAATTTCAACGCTTGGCTTGGTCATAAATTCATCCGTCTTGGAATGATTCTCATGGCACTCAAAAATAGAAACATAGAATCTGTAGAATGTGTTGGTTACATGAAAAATAAAAGAAAATAACCCAAGTACAAAGAATACAGAATGAAGAAATGCAGAATACTAATTTAGTTGCATAAAACTGCACTAATTAGGTACTCCGAAATTAAAGCTTGAGTTCTACTGAAATTATCTTGATTATGACATATTCTAAAGTTTAATCAAAACAACAACTGTTTTCTGAGTCTGATTGTAAAAAACATAGATGATCCCTACCCTGTTTTGTCAGTTAGTTAATACTTTTATATGTGTTAAATAATGAAAACAAAATTTCAAACAACGTTAACACAACGGTCGTATATTTGAATTGTATTCGATCCACGACTGCACCAATAGTAAAAGCCTTACAAGTGCTCCCGAAACGTACCCCATTCGAGTCTCAACAAAAGACTCAATTCAATAAAACCAAACACATAAAAATCCCGAAGGAACAATAAAAGCTTAACTTTGTATTCTTCTAGTCGCCAAATCTCACAAAATAGCATTGCACGTAAAAGATATCTGTCCCATTCTGTGTTGTAAGTTTACAATGCTGAGAGTGAAAGAGATAGCTGTACAGTCTTGAAAGTTTTTTAATTATCGCATCTGGTGAGAGCGTACGTTCAGAAACACGGTTGGATGAGCGGAGACTCGTTCAGAAATGATTTACGTCTATTGTTCTCGGAGGCCGATAGTTCCGCTGCCG
Organism: Selenia dentaria; assembly: GCA_917880725.1. Classification (NCBI taxonomy): domain Eukaryota; kingdom Metazoa; phylum Arthropoda; class Insecta; order Lepidoptera; family Geometridae; genus Selenia; species Selenia dentaria. Next base: position 1,748,105 of record OU862885.1, on the reverse strand, counting down.
CCGTCTCGCAAAATTAAATGTTTTATTTGAAACTCTTTCGGCGTTATGAGAGCCTGATGGCTGCAAGTGGAGATAATGCGTAGCTTTGTTACGTTTGTAAAGCTGAAATATTTGTTCATTCAATGATTCTTCATCAGGTGATGGGTACAAGAGATGGCCGCTGATATTTGGATTATCTAATGTGCCTGGTTCAGCAACAGCCGAAGGATTCACAGTTGTAAGAACATCTCAAAGGATTGGACAGAATTACAAACGTACCCAATTTGGCAAATGTGTTAGCCTTTTAATCAAACACATAGCAGTTCCTGGAAAAGTAGGTTGATTTCTGCGAAACCTATTGTATTATTGGCCAAATATGGCAAATCTCGAGTCAACGGGTTTGGCCTATCTTTTTTTATACTAGTACGGCCTTATTAATAAACTTGGCTTACACCCGGAGTAGTTAAAACATCTATCTGTCAATTTTTCGCTTGCAGTTATGTCACGCGTGAAAGCAAGACAAAGCATGTTACGCCTAATATATGTTTACGCAACGTTTATTAATAAAGGCCTTAGACTATTGTAATAGCTGTTACCGGCGAATTCGACAAAGTGTATTTCAACAATTAATGTTGTGCGCGGAACCTTAATTATTAAAAAAAGTATTCTCTAAGTTACTTCTTATAACATCAACTATCTGGCAGCAAAATCCCCTCAAAATTTTCGCAGATTAGATGAAACAGACAAACAGATAATAAAGTATGTTCTTATAAGTACCGCTTAAACATGTATTTAGTTTTATTTATTTGCATACACAGATGTTATTGATCCAAATCTGGAGCACAACAAAAGCTGCATAAATCTTCGTACCAAAAACACCTCAATGAATAATTTCAATGCTACATTGTCACCACTCCAATCTCCAACAAGTTGTAACACTTGCGACCAATAATGGTTACCGCAACGTTACTTCATAAACTAGAAATTGTCTAATTAAATTTACCAAAACGGTTCCAGAAGCTTCTCAATTACGTCGAACTGACGTAAATGACTGAAGTTTTCGGTCGTCTCAAGAATTTTATTGACAAGGACTCTGAAGCTTTTTGAGTGGGTCCCTACCTACCTATCGGTTACATAACGCAGTATGGACATGAACCACGATACGAGTATAATATTCATCGGTATTGCGATGAATATTATACTCGTATGAGTAGCAAGATTGTTTCTGTACACGATGTCTGCAATAGGAAAAGCATTTACGCGAGCATCGCTCGCCGTCGCGATTGAAGGACAGGATGGGTTGTGAAATAGAATCTATTTAGCAATAACTTACGAATTAATAAAACAATCAACCAACTATTGACGTATATATAGAGTTTGCAGCTGCAGTTTTGCGTGGTACCTACTGCAATGCTTGCGCACTATTGCCTCGCGGCAGAATACCTGCGGCCGCTGCGGTGCTACCCACCAAGACGGCATTTTGCACAAGAGGCCTACCACCTAGTAAATTCGGATTTTCACCTTTAAGGATTTGCATCCCGACGGGGGATATTCTACTCTGTCCCTTCACGAAGAAATAAAATACAAATTCATACGTTTGATATTGAAGTTTTTCCTGTTAAGCTCATACTGCCTGTGACTGATCAACCAATTTGTGAAACCACTACATCCAAAAACTATTTGCAAATATTTGCTCTACTTCCGGTTGCAGGTTTCGCTACTGTCCCTTTTACATTTAAGTTCTCAAAGTTTTCCTTTTAAGGGTCGTTTAAGGACTAGGGAAACATAAAGGAAATGAAGATCTGTACAAGTATCACATTTACGACGGGATGAAGTGAGTGCTTGATATTGAAAGTTATTTAAATGACAGATTAAATGTTATATACTTTGGCCCTTCAAATGGTTTAGTAATACGATATCGGAGCTTATTAGAGAGGTATCAGGCATTCAGGCATCTCAATAGCGATTCTTTATTTGTAACGAGATACGATGTAACCTGTTAAATTAATACGAGTATGAAGGTATTCTGCTTCCAGCCAAAAAATATACAATAAAATCCCTGGTCGTTCATCTGTGAATAAAATAATCAAAAGTAATAATAAATAGTGATAGTAATTATTAATTATGTGGATATTTAGGACGATTAAAGTGCCCCACGTGATAACCGAGCAATTATAACGGTTATATACAACCAGCCAGTTACAATTGCGGTATAAGCAGTAAGCATCATATTTTTTTATTTCTAACATTTTATATATACTTGTAATTGTGTGAAATATTAAGATTACAGTTTGCACCAAGCCTGCATACAGTAAAGCGATTTACACATACTGTGGCCACACACGGCCAGACGAAAACAAATACGAAAAGTTGTAGACATTACAAAGATATTAGAAAAAATGTAATATATTAAGAAAAAATACGATTTTTTAACTTTTAGGAAAAACAGCTTTTTGCCAAAATTTTTATTTAAAGTGAAATTTCTTAAGTAAGTACATATCGGTTTTCAAACATTCTTTCATAATAACCGACTTTATAAAACTTGACTTGAAGTTTATGCATATACCTACTCCATTATTGCCGAAAAACTGCATGTGACAGCTCTTTAATAACATACACACAACACAACCGCGATACTCAATAAATAGATCCAAAACTTGTACTAAAGTTAAAACGGGAAGAAACACAAATTGAGACAATGGTTCACAGGATAACACACTAGTCGTGGAGCGCAGTCGTTTCTATCACCTATGTTAATTTCGTCAGTTGGTTAACAATCCATCTGTAACGGAAATGTAAATCTCAATCAATACCCTATCAATTACAAATAAAAAAAACAAAAAAGATAGTCGACTCCTTCGAGTCTGTACAATGAACAATACAATTTCACGATTCATATTCGCCCACAAGACGGACCCTCGAAGGGATCCGTCCGTCATTTCTCAGATTTCACTGAATCACTACAAAGGACAGGATTAATTTTAGAAGATATTCACAAAGGTATTTACTTACTCCTATTGTATAATATAGATACAACGACAATACAACAAAAAAGTCCATTCTCTGACAAATATCTGAAACGATCTGGAATGGGTATCAATTCGCATAGACGTACCAGGATTGTAGAACTTTGTTAGAGGTTTAAAGAAACGCGCTACAGGTAACATGTTTATTTTACATATATTTAATTAAGTTAGAGAAGACCTGCACTTTCTACCTACACAATTGGACCACTCGGCCAATGATATCTTAAAGATATTATTATTATATACTCATAATAGTTTCATACATTATTTAAATATAATGCATTTGTTGAGAGCCTGGGTGGAATCTGAGCACTAAGAGAGCCATCGTGGCGTTACGGTGAACTAACATTTAGATTTTTATATGGCAGCACAATCCAGCAGGGCGATCCTTAAAAAAATGTACAATTGATTCGAAATTACCTTCCGTTTGGATTAAACATGGCCCAATACAAAAAACCAATTAAGGTGTATTCACGACGACTATTAATACAACAGCTTAGTTTAGTAATTTTTAGTATCTACGAAGAGAAAGGTGTTTTTTGGTTTAAGGTAATTCATCTGAAAGAGGAAGAATCTGCAGGACATTTTTCAGAACTTCTACGTAAACTTGTTAATGGCGAGTTCCCAGAACTAGACGGCATATCAATTAAACCTGATGAATTACGAAAAGTAGTAATTATAGTCATATACCTTATAGAAACAATTTACCCTGAATAATAATCTTTGGAATGGGGCGTGAACGAGCTATTTTAACACCAAAAATGACCAAGCGACATCAATTAAAGATATATTGCTTAAGTCATTTCCAGGCGACGAAATAGTTACTATGTCATTATACCGTTGTACATTCAGACGAAGTAGTCCACTATCATGTTGAGTCTTTAAATACCATTAATCCAGCAGGTCTCCCATATCACAGGCTCTTGCTGCGTATCCGTACACCTGAGATGTTACTTCGGAATTTAAAACCACCGAAATTTTGTAATGGTATTAAACTACAAGTGAAGTCTTGTAATGTAATGTTATACATACACTAGAATTACCTACACTAACGAGAATAGAGATTATCCCTAGTAGACCTAGCTAGCTAATTGTAAATAAAAAGGAACATTAGATATATGAATAATTAAAAAATACATGACCTGGCCGAATCACATTCCACTAAAAGTCCTGAAAGGTCAGTTCATTCAGCACGTTACACACATAAAGTTTCTAGTCAATTTCTGGTTTTGAGGGAGGCTTCAACAATACATTGAATGCTCGTAAAGCATTGATTGCGTCTTCAGGGCAAGAATAGTTGACAAACAAATACTCTCGATTTTCTAGCAAATTGCTAAAATGTAATCATCATATCCTGGGTAACAATTCAGGGATGTACCTAATGACGATAAGTTGGTGGGCGATTCCTGAGGTCGAAACATCACTATTCCATCTTTCGGAATCCACGCTTTTTCGTTTCAATTCCCTTGACTTCCCTCTTAGATCCTTCTTTTACCTTCGTCGGAATCTCTCTCTGCTCCAAAATCCCTTTATTTTCTCTTTTTGGTCCACTTATCGGGTCCCTAATCGCATCCTGGAATCCAGGATAATTTATTCTCTATTGATCGGATTCTCTCTCCGTCCAAAAAAATCCCATATTGTTACATAGTTTTTAACATAAACTTTACAACAAGGATTTAATGAAATGAATGATATAGAATTATATTACAGTCTTTGAAATTTAATAGAAGCAACTATTTTGACGGGGTCGGCGCACGGAGACACAATATTTGTGCCGCGTAGCGCGTATAACGTTGATTCCCAATGATCTACCGTTCGAATTTATTCGCCATCCGTTTCCCCTAAAAGCTAGCTTCGCCATAACAGTAAATAAATCACAAGGCCAAACGCGAAAGTTTGCGGGAATGGTGCAGTTTTATGTTGCGTGTTCCCGTGTGAGCGCACCTCAAGGTTATTTTAGTTTCTTCCACTAAAATGGTCAAGAATGTAGTTTATAAAGAAATATTGTTGTAGACACCTTCTTAAGCAGCAAACTTGATCTATCAGTCAGTGAATCAAACAGTCAGCGAGTCAGTTTACTCTTCTATAAATATGATCTTGATTTATTCGTTTTAATCTCTTCAATGTCTTAATTCGACTACCACGCGGACGAAGTCCCGGACACAAGCTAGACTAACTACAGCCTCCTCAAACTTAGTAGGAGAAATCTGCGAAGGCCACAGTGATATAGGCGGATTTCAACAATTTCAATTACTGCTCTTCGTAGAATTTGGCCTAAATAGAATTAACTATAGTACATTCATTCAGCTAATTCACCGAAAACATTTGTCATAATACCCTCAAAATTTTACTTTAAACGCCACAAGGCAATCCGGCTGAAACCGGTTCACGATTGGTAGCTCGCTCCGGAACCGATAAGCGAGCTCAGAATATTGACGCGATTGTATTCTGAATTTAAATCGAGCTATGCGTGTGGGATTCGAAAAGATAAATGGCCAGTATTATTGTGAGAAACGTTCGTACGGTGGTACAACAATACAAAAATAACATAGACATTACCATTACGTATACAATAATGTTCTAAGCTATATAATTTCTTTTTTTTTCTGCCTAAACAATTAAATATGACAATACAAATAATTTTATTTACAGAAATGAATGACAGGTGGTTTAAAAAAAACAGCTTTATGTATGCTTATAGTAAAGTATATACTAACATGCTAGACTAGGTCATATAAGTCCTTGGTGGACGGGAAATGCCGCACTACCGCCTTGAATGGTTGTATGTACTATTTTTGCTTTTTTGAAATTTTAGGTGCGTGATTCGAGATGGTTGGAGACAGAGAGACCGATTTACAGCATTTTTAACCGACTTCATAAAGGAGGCGGTTATATGTTCGTGTGTATGTATATTATTTATGTGTATGTTAATCGATTTCTCCTCCATTTGTGAACCAATTCATAAAATTCTTTTGTTAGGCAGAGTATATTTCCGAGGTGGTCGCATTTAAATTTCATAAAATTCAGTCCAGCAGTTTTTGAGATACACTCCATAAACTGAAAATTGTTACGCCTATCTAGACGATATCATCATTACGGTGAATGATTATCGATGCCGTATAAGTAGCAAGGGTCACAAATGGTGAAAAAAAATTTTACCAAAAAATGGAGCCTGATATTGCCATGATAGTTCAAAAGTAGGTGCCTTTTATCACAATATTGTGCGCATGGTACCGTCTTCAACAAGTTATTTTACACTTTTTAGTATTGAAGTCGGTTTAATTTTTTGGTAAAAAAATTTTTGTACGTATATGTCCTCTCCACCGAACATTTTCCCAGACCTTTTAAATAAATTAACGTATTCATTCATTTAATGTAATCACAAAAATAAATAGTATACATAAACAACAACGAATAAAATTCAGCCTCTTCCTTCTTAAAAAAACATGTTTCGTGACGAAGAGCGCAGGTTCTCATTGGTCCAACTACCAAACAAGAGCCTTTGATGTGCAGGTTAAACGTTCATCTACGAAACAACTTGTAATATAATTTCATGATCATATTTCATTGCATTAAATCCTTATTTTGTGTATTTAAAAACTATTTCTTTAGTAATCATAACGTTGACAAACTTTAAAAAAGGAGAACGATGATGGAATGACACAATAGAGACATGATTTAATTTGAATTTGATTTTGGGAAGATAGAGTATTGGATCACGGATTACGTCCGATTAAAAGAAAGATTATAGGAAGATTCCAATTAGTGTGCCGAGACACGAAATAATTATATTCCCTGAAACCTTAGTTGACGGTGAGGTGTTGAAGTTGGTGAAATAGTGATTTGCACCCGACGAGTCACTCTCGATATCGTCAATTACATTCCTGAAGTCAAGACTTGGATAAGATATTTTCATATGTATTAATTAATAACAAATCGAGGGTGTTGGTTTGATAAATACTCTCGCCCTGATATATAAAACAAGTTATTGGGGGTATCCCGTGTTCTCTGAGCTCAGAACTGAAGCCTTCGATAAAGCAAGAAGCTAACTGGAACCTTTGATGGAACGTGTGTGTGTGGACTTGTGGTCAAGTGTTATCCGCCAGGTCATGTAATACTTATTATTATAACTTTATTTATATTTCTAATGTTCCTTTTTATTTTTTAGTTTGCTAACTAGGCCTTCAGCTAGGTATTCTACCAATGTAAGTAATCATTACATTACAAACTATCGGTTCAATGATCGCCGATTCATAATCCCACATGGCAGTCACTTCGGCAGTCAAAAGACGTGGCAGCGTTGAACTTGACATTTTAGGCCTTCACGACGTTCTCATTATAGCGGACGGTACAATCGACACTGCCCGGTGCATCAATCGCTCATCACAATGACACATCCTACTTCCTACTAATATTATAAACGCGAAAGTTTGTGAGTATGGATGTGCTCGTATGGATGTGGATGTGTGGATCTTTGTTACTCATTAACGCACAAACGGCGGGGGCAATTTTGATGAAATTTGGTGAGGAGGTAGATGAGGCTGGTTTAACACATAGGATACCAGTCCATTCAAAATCACTGACGACTAAAAAATTATATATAATAGTAGAACTTACATACCTAGCTTCGTAAAGATTGTTTGAAAACTGCGACCTGTACAGAAAGCCAAACAAACAACCAAACAAATATACGGACAGATGAGTCAATTTGGCCAGTTTAAGCAGAGACGCTTCACTTGATCGGTCAATAAAATACTTTACATATATTTATTATTACTGTAATAACCTAAATATATGTGTAATAAGTGGCGTGCAATTGTAGAGGCCTATGTCCAGCAGTAGACTGCTACAGGCTGATGATGATGATGATGTGTAATATATATTCAGGTTATATTCCTCAACTCAACTCCCAATTCTCTCACAAATGCATTAAGAACTTTTCTAGCATCACGACGAAGATTTTATAATGCATATTCTCCGTATTCCACAACACTCGTAATTACCTACTATACCCGCAGTACCAAAATTGAACGATTTTTAACAGTTCCGTAGTAACCTCTAAACTCGAAAGGCAAATCTCGCATTCAAATCGGCCAAACAGATTTGTGCGATACTCGCATGAGCAAGAATCTTCTTACTACGAGTATATATTTCGCCGTGTAAACAGTCGCAGGAAATTATTGCCTAGCGATAATTGCTTGCGAATCTCGTATGACATAATCGTAGGCGAGAATTTAGTTCTTGCCTGTATGTAAATGTATATATGATACGATAATCTTATGGCGATTATTGCTTGGAATAGTTGCGTACGAGTTTTCGCCTAGAAACGTACGAGAAACTCTCCTCGTCTAAATGGCCCTTAAAGCTGTTCTCAAGACAAGTATGTGCTTACCAACGAACAGCATTAAAGTGTTATTTTTATAGGTAAACCGTTGAGTATAAATTCATTCAATTGCGATTTTATACGTGTTTTAGGAATAGCATACTGTGAGCACGACGACAGCCTACTATACAGATAATACACACTTTAATCAGGTACAGTTGCGCACATAAGCCTCGTAGCAAATATGTAACATCATAGAAACCATATTATACTCTTGTATTAAAATATATTTTCTTAACTTACAGTTTTCTTCTAAGAGTGGGTTAATAACCATATATAAAAATATATATAAAATAAAAATCATAGTTTATAAGATAATAGGACACCTAGTAATATAATTATAATATAATACTTTTGTTATGAAGTGAACAGTAACATATTATACTATAAATAGTCTCTTAAATAGTAATCTTTATTTGTACTAATTACAGTAAATCATAAAATTAAGACCAAATTTACAAGATGACAATGATATAGTAATAAAAAAAGTGGTCTTATCGTTTACAGTTTTTTCTTCCAGGTTGGCGGAAAGGCTATGTGTAGTGTTTGTTTTTATTTAATAGATAATGTCCCTGTCTCATGTACACGAGTGGTGGGGCGATACACGAGTGGCAGTTGTTGACTAGACGTCAAGGCGGCTGAACGTGCGTCTGCACACACATGAGGTGCTACACTGAGCCAGAGGAAAGGCAGTAGAGACCTATGGTGTCTATTGTGTATCGGTGTATCATTTCACAAGAGGGTACTGCACTAGTGTTTAGTTTATTATTCGTTTTGCCAGTATTACGATATCAATCACAAGCTTGTGCATTGTAGCAGAGGATTTATTCTTAGTATGGTATTTCAATTATGAACGCGACTGTACTTACCCATTTTCAATTTTTTATATGAAACCCTTTGAGCCGGCAAAACAAAGCACTCTACGTTTAAACGGCGATGCGTGGCCATTAAACAAAGAGTTTTACCAAATGTATCGAAATATACGGCTGAAGAGCGCGAGCGGTATCAAAATGGTGATTTTTATTGAAGCCCCTCTATGGGAGAGATGATATTTATTGTGGAGAGAATAAATCATTGTTACTGCGGCAACTAAATTTTCAGGCTGAAAATTGAAACATTAGAATAAAAATAAGTGTGCAACGCCGGCCTATCTGTCATGTAAATAATAATCGACACAAATAGGTACTTAAAATTGGTGCGTTTGTAATGTCTAAATAACAATAAATTCACTAAATTCATATGTATACGGTCCTTATAACCCCAAAACAATTTTAAAAATGTTTATCTGATGATAATTTCTGAAATAGCTGAACTGATTTTGAAGGGACTTTCACAGGCAGAAAGCTGATTTTAACGCTGATGTTTTATTATAGAATAAGGTTCCGCGTACAAACAATTTTTGAACGCCACTCTGACGAAGTCGCAGATAACAACTAGAAACAAAATAAATAAATATGCGACACTCAACAACTACGTCAAAAGGGGAACATAATATCTAAATATGTATCTACGCTTCATACAAACCAAATGTATTTATTAGGCACAAATTTTTGTTTACCTGTTCACTTGAAAATAACAGACAATTGATTCTACTCCTTGATGGTGCAAAAGGTTCTGAGCATAAATATGGTATATTTACCGTAGAGCGATGGGGTAATGTTCTTCGCCTGAGATGAAATGGGGGTAGTTCGTATCAACGCGCGTTTGGCGAAATATTTGGAATAGAAAACGGTGTATCTAGCTAATCTAGGAACTCTTCACCGATGTTCAAGGCACTAATCAATGTGCCGACAGCTCGTTGAGATAGTCTTTCAATTGACTCCCGAGCTATGCCAAAGGCCTTGGGTAATGATAAGGGTTGACTGGTGTACATATAATATGATAATAATAGTCTTTGCGTTTCATCTTAGTCAAATCATAGAAAGTCCTTGTAAAACCTCCTCGACTCCGACAACATAACAAACAACCTATCTTCATATTACATTGTTCTAATTAACGGAATAACTCGACCAATTAGTTATAATAATGTAGTTATAAAAAAAACGAGAGTCTACCTTTGCAAAACTTTTATTTTTGATATTAATTATCTCATATACAAAAAACGTTTCAACAATTTAGTCGGTTTGTATCGAAGCCTCTGAATAAACATAACACAAACAAGTTCTGTACTTTGAGTAAAGTAATCTAATAAAGAACGCCTTTCAAAGGTACTTTAACCAAGGAAGACTCTCTCAACTCAGTTCAAAGAGAGAAGCAAACTTACAGTTTCCAGTATAACTTTCCTAATTATGTCAAAGCACTTCCGGTTTTTTGCGAATGAAACTAATGACTGCCTTTGGAAATAGCTTAAATTATAAAAACTAAATCCAAATTCACGCGTCGTAATTGAAAGAAACTCTGAGAGAACATAGTAGCAGTAGCATATCTTTATCCTCCGGTAATTGCCCTTCAATATAACTACGTGTACCATAAGTAGCTTGAACTTACTCCAGCTCTTGAAACGTTAAAAGTGGTCAGCCGATTAAATTGCTTAAATTTAAAAATACTTATATTCCCTACTGTCCTACGTAGTGTAACGACTTGGCCACTACACAAAAGAGTGTAAAAGTGCTCCAACAGCAAAAATTCCTTCATTTCGCTGCGAAGGATGATTTAGGAGAAGGAATATTTTCCGATCGTAGTCGCTGACTCCGATATTACAGTTATTGACGGTTCCCTGCTTTCATCAAATATCTTTGAGTCTTAAATATGATTTGAATACATATACTGCGCGTTTGCGAGTGTGAGTCATGTGAGTGGGGTCTTTCTGTGTATATGTGTGTGTGTGTGTGTGTGTCGCGAGTTCATCAAACTCGACCGTCTGGATATTTTTTGGTTATAATGGATGGATAATGTAAAACTCTAGTAAACCAACTGGTCAGGTATGTTTGCTACGGTTACGGATCGAACATGGGACTCCTCGCTTCGAAAGCATGGTCGCAACCAATTGAACTACCGGAGCCGGCAGTATATAGAATGGCAACTGACTCTGAAGATCAGCTGACGGCATACACCGGTAGGTGCTAAGCGCATAGGTTCAACCTGGATGGTGGTAGGACTCTTACTTAGAGGTGCCTGCCTGGCTAGCTGGCCAAGGATATAAGTAAACATGATTTCATCACGATGTTATTATCACCGAAAGCTCAAGCGCGAGGTCCGTCGGCCGTCGGATAGGGTTATCATATATACGAGTATCGTTATCGTGTATGAAAAATGGGATGATAGTGAATAATGGAGAAGAGGTATCCCACAATTTGATCCATTGATTGACATTTTGTGGTATACATAAAGAAATAACCATAGAAAGCGAAAGAAACAGGCGCATATTTTCTTTGACTGTTTTTTTTCGTAAATATGATTAATCAATTATTACTGTATCTTTTTATTATATTTCCCTGAATTCTGAGATAATTCCCTAATGACTGAATTATACATAAATCTTCGGTTAGACATTATTTGCGAAGGAGAGATGACAAATGTGTCCCCCGGACCGCAGAGGGTTACGTAATCATGATTATAACCTCATTTGTTTGTTTTGCTTAATTTAACATTATTTAAGAATATCTCTTGTCCGATCAAATAAAAGATTTATATTCCATTTTTATATAATTTATAAATTTTATAAATTTTTATATATTTCCAGTTTAGACTTAGGTCATGAGTACTTTCGAGAAACTATAATTGAATTTTATACATCCTATCAACTTCGGAAATGAGACGAACAATGTGTTTATTGAATGTGGGTGTTTAAGCACCTCTGCCGGCTCCATCCCGGATTGTAAAGAAATGAGAATCTATATAAAGGTAGCAACTACGTAAACATAGTTTGCTAGTTTAAAATTTAGTTACGCTATCTTCGAAGGGCGAGGTCTCGGGTTCGGTTCCTCGTAATGAACGGGATGTGTTAATGTGTGTATCTTATGCCTCCCACAGCACAAAGCCACCCAGTGAAGAGGTATATGAGCATGTAAGCAAATGAGCCGCATGCAGAAGAGTCACATATTTTTGCAGTGTATAGTTTTAGCGGGAGAATCATCACAATATTTTTCAAGCTAACGCCAATTTCGATGGAAAGTTAGTAATGGGGGTGGAGATGATTATTAATATTAGTAATGAAATCGAACTATTTTCTACCCTCAATTTACTCCTACACATAATCGCCTACGCGCCGCCTACGGCGTAACACTGAAATATCTCTCTCTACGATCTCCCGTAGCACGAACTGCTACGAACCCTAACTATACATGAATGTATACATTTAATATGTTTAATGGAATTAATAATTAATATAGGCGAAAGTTAGTGAGTGTGTTTGTTACTTCTTCTAACGGCTGGACCAGTTTTGATGGAATTTGGTGTGGAGGTAGATGAGGCACTGGATTAACACATAGGATACTTTTCATCATCATCACCACGCGGGACGCAGCTAGTCCTTCAATATGTGTCAAACATACGAGAACTTCAATAGACAGAATATATTTATCAGTTTATTTACGGACGATCAATACTGTAGAGGAGTACAGGTCATAAACCACCACGCGGATCCAATGTGGATTGGAGGGTAGCCTAGTGGTCACCGCTAGTGCGAAGTTTGAAGACCAATCGAACGTCTTTAATCTCAAGCTTCAAGGCTTAACGACTTCTAAGTATCAACGAACCTTCCAACGAATGGAAAGGCCGTTAAGAAAAGCCGCAGTTGAAAATGCCACTAGCGGCGACCCATCAAAGCAGTGACAACGAAGCAACAACGCTTAACCTAGTTTACAAGACCTAGAACAGTTTTGAACGATTATAAGCAAGCTCCGTTACGAGCGGGCGACACTGTAACTGCTATTGGCAGCCGTAGCACTAAAAATGCGACAACACCAGTTTCTACACTTATTAAAAAGCTCCAATAATCTATTCAACGTTTGCGAAAGGACTATTCAATAGAATATTATATGCTAAACTTAGTTCGAGGTACCGCTTTACCATTGTAATTCTGTCTCTGCCAATTAAACATCTTTCCTAATTCATTCTGCGAATCCAATACAATGCCAAATTAAGCTAAAATTCTCTTGATGGGTGAACTAGACCGAAGAAGGAAAACGATTAAAAGTAACCGGTATTGTGTCCCAACTTCGGATGGCAAGTTTGCCCTGGGTCACCGGTTGTTGGTCTTAGGCCGCCTTTACACCTGCAAGTTATTTTCGTAATATTTATGTAACTTAATTACGGTTGCATTTACATTTGAAATAAAATTCAATAAATAATGTTTATATAACTTTTGTGAGTTTAAACTTGTATAAATTATTTCACGCCCATTTACATTAAATCAGTAATAAAAATGCCAATTCTCACAGACGCCACGTTCAAGCGGCTGCTATATATATTATTTTATCAAATAAAAGGCGACGGAAAAATAATATACTGAAACAAAATGCTGGGTAAAACCTTGGTTAGAAAAAAATATAGCACAACGACATAATCTTTTGAAGGAGTTGAGAATGGAAGACCGACACGGATTTTTCAATTTTATAAGAATGAATGCTACAAGTTTTGAATTTCTTTTGGAACAAGTTGCACCAATAATTAAAAAAAGATACACATTGTCGACAGGCAATATCACCAGCTGAAATCGTTATGGTTTTTTCTTTATGCCGGATAAAACACAGAATACCTTCAATAGATAATTCACTACAACAAAATTACCGCGACCGCGCGCATTTTTTTTATTGGTTTTTTCGCGGGGTTTTTGCGAACACTGGTTCGTAAATTTTATTATCGTAGGACGCTCGCCTTGATAAAATCCAAGAATATAGGTGAAAAATACCTGGGGTAACGTATTCTTTACGTGAAAATTTTCCTAATTAATACTAGTGTCAAACCCACGAGAATTTCAAAACATTAATAAATATATTTTACGTAGTTCACATAAGGACCAGTGGAATAAGCGTGAAGTAGTATGTTATAAATCTTGTGTTCAATGTTTTAGTTTCTAGTCAATAATGTATGAATCTTTTAGGAAGTTATTGTACACATTATTAGGTTATGCAGTCCTCGGACTTATGTCTAAAAACACACGGTTTTCAAAAAACCACTGTATTTCATTCGGTGATCGTTAGGGGAATTATTCGAGCTGTTTGCGAATCAAAAGAACCGTAATTGGTGTTCGGTTCCCGTATATTTTTCTTTTCTTTTCAGTGGTTTAGTTAAAGTGTGCTTTCTGTAATGATTTCAAGGTAAAAATAAATAGAGATAAACATTGCACGAAATATGATATCCAGAGACTGTATAGTAAACTTAATAACTAAATGACTTAGTTATTTAACATAAATCTATAGAGAAAATGTCTCAGGTTTTGGAGATGCGAAGTTACTTCCTTTTTATTGATTAACGGGCTGAAAATGGGAAAGCATTTTTGATTAGACATGTAAGTAGTACTTAAGAGTACCAAGTATTTTAAGTGCAACTGTAACATTAACTTAAACTTAAGTAACTAAAAAACTTAAGTATTGTAAATATGAGTAATAGATGCAGAGTTTGGGATGTTTTGTATACTTTTAAACTCTTTTTTTACCAAGAAATAAAAGAGCACATGAAAAATAATCGATTTTGAAATTAACATTAAATGTAAACATCAACTGGCTTTTACTGGAAGCGCATGTATATGTAAAAGGTATTTCGGTCGATTTCGCTCTCCTCGCGTCTGCGTCAGAAAACATGAGCATAAGCAAACACCTCTACACCGTCTGCTCTCCCGGTAAGTACGTACTTGCAGGTTCTCAAGAGACCGCGGTAAACATCCTAACGCCAAGTTTACATAGGACGGCCGGCCTCGTTAAATTAGGCAAAAGGTCGGGAGAACAAAAACAAGAATTTGATTAGCATTTGGGCCAATTCGTGCGTACTTGGCGAGGAATACTAATGAGAAATGCTAGTTTGTTATACGTTTTGTTAGTGTGAACGCGTCCTAACGTCAGGCGTGAAACATTTAAATACGCAGTGGCAAACGACACGTTGTTTTGAGTACGTAAAAGAAGGTATAAAAATGATGATAAACTCCAAAAATAATTACCTGCTAGAATTATGAACTTACAGTAGGTATTTCTTAAAAAAGTTTTGAATAGTTCGTACCAAGATAAAAGGTCAAAATGTGACACAAAAAAATGTAACACAAGGCGTAAGTTATCTCCGATTCGATCACAACTTCGGCCGGGTCTCGTTCAACTTTGTTGCGTGTCGCGCCGAACTCCAGTCCAACTATGAGCTCTTGGTACATGTTTGCAAACTTGTACAAATCTAGAACATTTGTTGCGAAAAATAACTCTCTATTTTTGGTAGGGAAAGCCATTTTTGACAAAGCCCTTGGTATGTATATACTCGTCTAGAACTCCGATTTGAGATGGCGGAAAACAACACACAACATATCATTCAGTAATATCAGATCAGAGATATCAGAGAAGAAGTACCACACTCCCACATAACACCGACGTTAAGTAAAATAGCTTGCTATTCAGTCGGTCTGTGGGAGTTTCCGGAGGCCCAATCCCCCCTTCCTCTCTTCTACTCCCCTCCATTTCCCCTCCACCCTCGCCCCTTCTATTCCTTTTAGAGGTAGGCAGCGCGTTGTCAACGCCCTTGGCGTTACTGGCGTTACTGACGTCTATAGGTGACGGTAACCACTTTCCATCAGGTGAGGCTGCCTGTCTGTCTACTTTAGGCAATAAAAAAATATATACAATTTTGTAACGTGATATTACATAGTTCTCAAAAGTATATCTACTTGCTCAAACGGATTGTTGTTATTCCCGAAACATAAAGATATGAATATAATGATCTTTAACAATATTTGCCCTGCCCTTACTCCAAAGAAAGAATACGTATTTACAGGTAGAGGGTTTTTTTTCCATCGAGACTATAATAGTCTCTTTGGAAGCTCCTAGAGCTTTTTAGCTTAGAATTTAGTATGAAGGTAATGAGACACTTTATTAACACAGAATACTTTTCGTCCTCACATCATTCATCACCGCGTGGTGCAAAATGGTTTATAACAATATTATACGACCCAAGTAAAATAAATATTAATGTTTTCTTTCATGCTGTACAAATAAACCCCTTTCATATGTACTCCGTGTGGGGGCACACGGAGTACATATGAAAGTTTATACTAATTGCAAAATTAGTTAGTTAATTTAATTAGTTCTATTTCATTCCTTACATCCCCGTGACCACCTCCTGACCACTCAGGATAGACGCGTTTGAGATGTGATGTTGGCGCAAAATGTTGGGAATTCCATGGACAGCGCATCGCACCAACGTGTCGATACTGAATGAACTCAAGATTCGAGCTCGTCTCTCGACTAAATGTATGCGTAGGGTTCTCAAGAACTTTGGTCACGTGGCACGGCGGAAGCCGGACAATTTAGAAAAGCTGATAGTGGTCGGCCACGTGGAAGGAAAGAGAAGTAGAGGAAGATCACCGACCCGATGGACCGATACTGTAATACAGGCGTGTAAATCCACCATTCACGCATCGCAAAGAATCCTGGAAGATCTTAGTGGGAAAAACCACTTATGATGACCACGACCCTCAACCATGAGGCAACGATGTAGAAGAAGATCCCCCTGCTCGCTTTTTAGCATTTTTTTTCATTGTACAGAAATTCGACCTCTACAATTTTATTATATTTTTATTATTTATGTAGTGATTATTATTATTAGACGGACATAAATCTCTTCATTCACGAAGATCCGACCGATTATCTATATCTACCTATACGTTCGACAAACATATATTACAACAAACATTAAATCCCCAATTTGCCCAAGTACAATATAGTACATACACTACGACCTCACTTCGTTCGGGCAATAAATGTACTCGTATTTCAAAGTTTGTGCAAGGCAGGGTTGACGGTACAAGACCTCGCGGTCGGTCACCAATGCGAAAGAACGCAGTGGGTGGACCCATAAGTGAGTGTACCAGGATGACAGCCAACAGAAAGAGATGGCGGGACGTCGTGAGGCGAATAACATCTGCCCCAATACCACTACTACATGACGGCCACGACCGCTCTGCCAAGAGCGAATCGGCTGAGAAGAAGAAGGTTTCAAAGTTTACATAGACACGTGGATGGATAACTCTTAACCGCCAATTCTACTAACCCGATTCAGGTTTGATTTCTAACATAGGTGGATGATGCAATAACACAGGCTATTTTCAACTCATTAAACATTCTTAAGTCATATATTTTTTCTGCTTGCACAGTCATAAGAGCAACTGTCCGTTATTAGATTAATATAGTTACTTCACATACACGACATCAGTTATCCACTTAAAGCCGGCAGTTTCCTTATACCAAACTTATCCTTACTTATATAAATATTTCCCGTGACTGCAACACTAGCGCACTAATGGATTATTATCAAATTATGTGGAGATATACTCGAACAACTTTTATATAACAATAAAGAATTATGAGAACAACGTATTAATTGCAAAATTTAATAATCACGAAAATGGTTCTAAACTGACTGGGGCGGGTGACCTGGGGCGGGTAACTACTGATAATAACCAATAATAGTAACGCATGAAGCACCGGGGTGTGAGACATCTACAATTAAACCTTGGAACACAAATTAAGCACCAGTTTTAAAAGCAGGCATGACGGATGCGCCTTCATTCGTCGTTTTTACATTTGGAGATGATGTCATCTATATCGTTCATAATGCCATGGGCGCAGTAAGGTACTCTACCATCAGACATAGGATCGCAAAACATAGATAGGCAATATTATGTGATTTATACACATTGACATACGTAAATATTTAGTAGTACATTTTAATATTATTTTCACGATATAATTGACGCTGTACAGTTTAGTTTCTTAACCGATTTTCTGACCTCGCAATGTAGACGTAAATAAATATTAAAACTCCTTATAAAATGTAATAACGTATATTCTTGCCTCAATGATATTAAATTAACTAAAAATATGGAACTATTTCATCGACGCATCGCATGGTAATTTTCTTTGTCAGTTCCCTCTTTTTAGTTTAACATTTATCATCAGTATCATTGAATAAGCAACCCAAGTATTGGCAAGTTAACCTCGCTCACCACACCCGCGGGAGCCAGACCATTAGACTGAATAGCGGCTGCCATGGGAACCGTCGCAACTGCCCGTCTCCACCCGAAACAATAATAAAACCAAACTGTGTGCTACGACTTTGGATGGCTGTGATATCTTCAAAGAGTTTCAATTTTCAGTCGATAAAGTCGAGCGTTTATATCGAAAATATAATGTAATCATGATCAACGACATTAAAAACAGCTGTTCGAAGTAGTGTTCTTTAAAATTACTATTAAACTTATGTACAATCGTCTTTATAAGTGCAATGCCGTAGCTAAGCAATGTATTCCTCTGTAGAAGAAACTGCATTGTTCAATAATAATTATAATTGTTAAAAAAATGATAAACGCGCTAAACTGGATAAAATATGTTAAATAAACATTTTAAAATGTTAAACGTAAATCTTTTACATTTAGTATATACTATCTTCTATTTTTACTTGTATTAGAACAGAATATTTTACTAAAGCAATTTAATACAATATCTTGGCAACGGCATATCACGTTTAAAGAAGGCACTTGGCTGTAATTACAAAGGAAAACTAAAGAAGGCAACTTAACATTTTTCTACGCACGACAAATCTATGGGAAGCATTCGTCCATCACAATGAACACCGACTATATACAAGAACATAAATTATCTGTAGTCCCAAATACAATTAACTACTTACAATCATTAACAGCGTATAAATCTTGTACACCATTAGTCTTAATCCTGACTTCGGTTGTAACCGCACGACTCATTTCATTTGAATAGCGAGTAACACCCATTTTCCTTCGTCCCTACGACTTACGGCCCATTGTTACACTCCTGAACTTGCTGCCGCCCTGGTACAACGGGCACGCTCCTACATACTTGCGGTTTCGTTTGCGAAACGGATTACTCAGGATTTAGGCGAAAACAAATTTGTTTTTTTAGGAAATGAAAGAGTCAAGGTAACAGGAAAACATTGAAAATGATTTAACGTCAAGCAAAACAAATATTATTGATTCTGTACTTTTAAAAAATAAAGCCGGGACTGCATAATAAGCGAATGAACATTGACCAGTTGAAGGGGGTGACCATTTATTTCTTGATGTATGACGCCATAGTTTTACAAGAGCCTGCGCGGTTGTAAAAATAATTTACAATCTGTCATTGTGAGGAGAACCATGCTCGCGCCACATTTTTTAATTTTTTTTAGTTTTTCTAAGTTTTCGCGACTGTTTTTGATGATAAAGTCTTGTAAATCGATGAACGCCGGCTGCACGCACGAAAAATTATGACTCTTTGTCACGTTCCGCCTGAGCCGAGCGTGCAAGCGAGAACGCAGAACAAGAGATAGAGAGGCATGATCGGCGTAATCGTTAGGCTTGGTCTTATGACGTCATCACGTAAAATTATCGTCCGTAAACAGAATTGACAGCCGTGCGATTCTCTAAGAGCAAACATCGTTGCATCTTTGACAACATCCGTGAAACAAATGACGAGATGACAAGAAACATTAGAAAAAGTGCAAGGGCGATATTTTCTTCTTCTTCTTCTTATTGGATGGCTTCTGTGACTAAATTGTCACAATTCTGCCAGTGTTCGTACATGCTAGTGTCATAAACCGTGAGGAAATTGTAGGTTTTATGACAAGAAACGTTAGAAAAGCAACCTTATGTACAAGGGCGATATTATTTGAAATCGGTGAGCTCGTCGACAAATCGTTACAGAATCGCACGGCTGACAACCATTTTTCTCTGGCAAAAAAATAGATTTAATGGTACCAGGTGATTCAAGGTCGTATGAGCTCAGTATCGCTGCTACATTATTTATTACACAACTCATACAGAAGTCTTGCAGTAAGTCACAGTATTCTGTAATATCTAAAAGACGTTCTATTGAACGCCGTGGATGCATTGCATGCACTTCAGTAAACCACATTTCTTGATTATGTATATGTATAGTACATCTACACTAGAGTGTAGGCAAAGTGTACAGTGTACAATATATTAGATAAATGGATAGATAGACAAACTCATTCTTGCAACACCAGTCACCACAGTACAACAATATTATAGCATATTCCAAACAAAGAAATACTATATTATCAGCAAAATCAGTCGTCGACAATATAATAAGTAAAGAATAATTAAAGCACTATTATACAAGTTATATAGCGAGGAAATACAGAACACGGAAAATTATGCATAATCACCATTTTTAAGTTTTTCCCGGCAATCTTTAAAGCAGCCAATGAAATACAAGAATTTCAAGAACCGAGAGCCAAGGGATTAAAAACATCACATTTGTCACACATTACTTTCACAATTTAGAAAGGCACCACCCGTTTCGTCACAACGGCAAATTTGAAAAAGTACTTTTCATTTATCGAATTTTCGTCAGCCGACGGTTACGCTGGCTTCCGAAAGGTAACATATCCGCCGCCTCGGGCTGGAATCGAATTTGGGACCTCGATCCTTCTAAATTGATTTACCTCCCCGCGCCGCCACCGACGCCGGGTTACGAGGATATCGCCGAGTGAAAGATGTGATTTACTGTAATTTAATGTATGATGGATGTAGGTGAAGACCCCGAAATGTTTAGACCAAAGTTATATGATAAATGTATTTTAGAAAACGCATACCATAGTAAAATGTTTCCAGTTATTTTGCCTACTTCATTTATAATCACGGTCGGAAAGAATCATATTCGTTTAAACTATGGGCATGTATCAATAATAGACAATAACAATAACTGATAATGTAATACAAAAATGCTCTATTCATTTTAAAACACGTTATAAAGTAAAAACTAATAACTAATTAAGTTTCATTAGAGAGCTTTAACATTATTACTATCAATTACCTTAATAATTACACTGCGACCCAGCTCCGCCCGCTAACATTTATACAGATAGGTATATAATAATATTAAAAAAAAACCTAATTATTATTGTATATATATATACCCTGTCATGTTTCACTGCAGAAGCCTCGCCTTATATCTGGTCAGCTATAATTTTTCTTTACCTAATCTAGTCCAGTCGTTACCTCAACCTCAAGACAGGTATTGAGTTAACTTTTGTACTACGAAAGTAGCTAGACGAATGGCCTCAAGGAAGCGGATATTTGTTTACTTGATATTTTTAATATAATAATGTTCTTATTTTTTATTTTTATTTGTAGATTAAGATTAAGATTTATTAATTTGTCAGAAAATGTGTGTAGTCGTACAGGAATGTGCATGAAGGTCTTAAATTTAAATAAGTTTTTAACGTGTTACAATACAATACAAAATTCTTTATTGAGTACCAATCTTATAGAAAACAAAACATAATACAGTAAAAAAGCACTACAGTAGATTGGACAATTGGCGGCCTTATCGCTATAGCAATCTCTTACAGGCAACCATGCATGGAGATAATTCTTAATATTAATGCGGTAGTTAGTAGAAGGTACATAAAAAAAATCATTTTTATCTGGGAAATAAGTGCTAATAGATAATTAAAAATATAATAATATAATATAAAATAACAAATAATTATAAACTAATACATAATATTAAAATATAAATATAAATACAATATTTAATACATATTAATATATATTATAATAAAATATAATATTCAGTAGGTGCTTGATAAATATTCCTTCTTCACCATATCTTTGAAAGACGAAATGGACTTTGCTTGCCTGATATTGACAGGCAGCGCATTCCATAGGTGGACAGCATGTTTTGTAAATGACTTACTATAACACATTGATGACGAGACAGGTGTGTTCAATTGCAGTGTGTTTGTGGAACGAAGAGAGAGGGTATGTGTAAGATGAAGGAACTGAAAACGTTCCTTGAGGTAAAGAGGAGTAGTGGGGATGAAGAGAATACTGTAAAGAAGAGAAAGCACATAAGCATCTCGGCGACGTCGAATTGGTAACCATTTGAGCATATCGCGATATTCACTGACATGGTCATACTCACGCAATCCAAATACAAATCGAATGCAAAAATTTTGTAAGCACTCAAGCTTATTCAGCTGTGTCTCCGTTAGGTCCAAGTAGCATGCGTATAGGAAGTAAGAGAGATTGTGCTAGAGTAATTTTGGTAGATTGTGGGAGAAAGTTACGTAACCTCCTAAGGGATCCAGCTGTTGCAAATAATTTTCGGCTGATATCAGTAAGTTGAGGCCCCCATGAAAATTGTCGGTCAAAGATAATCCCCAAATTTTAACTGTTTCGTCAAAAGGAATGTTTATATGGTCGAAGATAACCTGAGGAAAACGGAACCAGTCAATTTTGGATATCATCCTAGAACTGCCCATAACAATTACCTGGGTTTTCAACGGATTTACGCTAAGGCTAAACGATTTACTCCAACTCGAAATCTGCCTTAAATCCGCATTAATCCGATTAAAAGCCTGATGCAGGTCATCTAAAGGAGCCTGAGTGTATATTTGTAAGTCGTCTGCATAGAGATGGTAGGAAGAAGATAACTGACTTGAAATTGAATTGATAAAAATTGCAAACAGTAAAGGAGATAAAACGCCGCCCTGAGGAACACGAGCTGACGTATTACACCAAGATGAAAAAGCATCATCAATACGTGTTCGTATTGATGACGTTGCCGGCGGCCATACAGGTAACTATGGAACCAGTGAACAGCTGTTGGAGATACGTTAAGAATGCGAAGAATTGCAAGTAAGACATCAAAATTAACGTTATTAAAACCATTACTAAAGTCTAGTAGTGAAAGCACAGTCAATTGCCCGTTACTCATACCATACCGGATATCACCTGTGATTTTAACCAAGGCAGACACGGTACTATGACCAGGGCGGAAACCAGATTGAAAAGGGTTAAGAAGAGAATTTCTGATAAGGAAAGAGGAAAGTTGGTGATGAACAAGACGCTCTAACACCTTTGAAAGAAAAGGAAGAATAGAAATAGGACGAAAATCAGAAAAGTAAGGATTATATTTTTTGGGAAGTGGGGTTATTTGTGTTTCTTTCCACACTGAAGGGAAATCACCACTCGTTAAAGAAAAATTTAGCATATAACGGATTACTGGAATGATTTCATCTAGTATTGGTAAAATCATCTTACGACTGATGCTATCACTACCACTTGCATTTGAAGAAATAGAAAAAGCTTTCTTAACGTCACAATCAGCAATTTCACTAAAAAGGAAAGGAGAGTGGTCGGGAGGTGGCATAGAAGACAGAAAATTAAGAGTAGCAGATTTTACAGAACCATCAAAGATGGAGGACGAAGAAAAGTGTTGATTTAGTTGTTCTATATTAATGTCGTTGGATATAGTTTCACGTCGAGATTTACCAACTCCCATTGACCTTAGACATTTCCACACTTTAGCAGAATTTTCGTTGTGTACAGAGTTATAGAAGTGCTGGCGCAATGCATTCCTGCACTCTCTATTGCAGCGATTACGACAGTCTACGAACTTTTATTTGTTATGTTCAGTTGGACGAAGTTTAAACTTAGCCTTTGCCGCAACCTTTTTATTCATAATAACTTTGATATCGTTAGTCAGCCAAGGTGCAGGGAGGTGTTTCATCCTAACAGGTCGAAGAGGGGCATATACATTATATAAATTGGTGAGAATGCGGTTGAAAGAATCGACTTTATCATCTCAATCCATTTAATACCGATGACCAGTCCAACTGCTGCGCATCCTTAACCAAGCAATAATTGAAATATTTATATAAATTCAAAATTCAAATTAAAATTAATTATGCATGCTTGTCAATAACTTATAATTAAACTTATTGTATTTCACATTGCTTGTCATCTAAAAAATCATTTATACTATAATAACATTTAGTCAATATTAATGTTCTTAATTTTGACTTTAAATAGACTAAAGCTGAGGTCTCTTAGGCTTTACGGGAGCTTGTTATAAATAACAGGTCCCATGCAGAAAAAGCTCTTCCGAAATATACGAGTAGTTTTTCTCGCAGAGTTAAGCCTTAATGTTTTTGCGTCTCGTCTGTTTCTTTGAACAGTGTCGGACAAACCTGGGAACAGTTGCGGGTTACCTTTTACAAATAATGCTACTTCTAATATATATAGTGACGGAAGTGTTCTATAAATAAAAGCCTGCAAGTGTCGATTTGTTGTAGACCAAACATTGTTCTAACAACACGTTTCTGCGCTTTTTAAACACTTTCATAAAATTGGTTGTGTTACCTCAGAAAATTATACCGTACTTTAAAATAGATGCAGCAAGACCGTGATATGAGATCAAAAGAGCGTCTTTTTTTACAACTCTGGCAAGCTTGTCGAGTGCATAATTATATAGGCAGAGCTACTTAATCGCATACACTACATAGACTACTTATCCCTTAGTTTCGTTAATTCAAAATATATATAAAACTAGTGACTGCCCGCGACTCCGTTCGCTTCATAGGTTCGGCCTTCGGCCTCGCCATAACCTCCCGTCTTTTCATGTTTTTTTCTGCCATAAGAACCTTCTCCTGACAGTAAATAGTCAATACAACAAAAATAATTGCGATATTGTTCCATACATTCTCAAGCGTACCAGCGCGCACGTAGCGTGATCAGGAGAAATAGGGGTTTATTTTTATATATGTGATTATTTTTATTTCTATTATCAAAGAGAGAGAGTTTATGTAATAAATATTAAATTAATATTTTTTTAAAACAGCTTTTTACAAAAATATATTCACATCAAAGAGTTTATCCACCAGGAGATCATGTTTGTCAAAGAGATATAATTTCACGGCATCTAACCCCGTGTAAAGCGGCCAAACGGATAGATCAAAGCTACACAACGGTATGTGCTGGCACGCAATTATTGTTCGCTGCCCGCCGGCGCTGCATAACTAGTATAGTTGAGAAATTCACTCACGGTGCTCCACCAACGTGTAGCATAAATAATGCGGACATGTGTTGGAAACTCAAGGATCACTCTAATGTATGTACATCACTGGACTGTATCGTATCCATAGGATAGGCTCTCTTGGGACATGTTAATAATTGATAGTCGTTTCAACTTCAAACAACCAGCGTCTGCCACGGTAAGTTAGAAGCAAGTTTAAGTTAAATCCGAAGAAATATATTTTGTTTCCAAATATTAAAGTTTTCTTAACATTGCGCAGGTTAATGTTTTCAACCGACTTCTAAAAAACAGGAGGAGGTTCTCAAGTCGACGCGTAAATATTTGTTTATGTATAAGTAAGTATATAGTATATGCATACATTTTTAAAGAGTAGTCCGATTTTGATAATCCAATTTTGTTTGGTAGAGTATACTTCCGAAGTCCCATTTAATTTCGATCAAGCGGTCTTTGAGTTACATTACAATAACTGACAAGCCTTCGCCTAACTCGATGACACCTTAATTGACGGTGAATGACAATCGATTCCGGAAGTAGCAAGGGTAACTAAAGAGAGAGAAACAATATTTTTAACAAAAATTTTAAACGACTTCAAAACTAAAATGTTTTAAATAACTTGTCGAAGTCGGTACCATGCGCACAATATTGTGATAATAGGCACTTTTGAATTATCATGGTACCGACTTTAACAAGTTATTTAACACATTTTAGTGTTGAAGTCGGTTTCTATATTAGTTAAAAAAATCATCAACATATCTGCGTCAAAACTATCTTACAATGAATTCAATGTATAGTTTTCTGGTAGTCATCACTCTGACCAATAAGATCTTTCATTATTAGAAATAGTTTTCGTTTTTTCCAATAATATACTGTGCGCCGTTTAATCTCGCCTTAAAGGTGCTCTCGGTTTCTGATCCCTTCAGATGGCTATTTGTTTCGTGAGTGACTTTTATTACGGTCCTAGTCACAGCGATGTGCGGCAGATTAGTCAACTGTCTCATCGCGGTGCGGTCCATCTCACTGGTAGATCTTTTACAGTACCTTTTATAGTTAGCAGGTAAATTATATTTCCACTGTTCCATTTCACGGTCGAAGTTTATATCACTCTAGACCTTAAATGACAATACCGATATATGACGTCGAAGTGGACCGGTGGAATAGCACCGTCTCATTATGTAACTCCAGAAACAATCACATTTCGACTACTTGACGAAGGTAATTATAATGCAATAGAGGTACAGTACTATTTACAAGCTAAGACCGAAAAGCTATACGAGCAGCTGTAACACAGCATTGTCCCAGTCTCGCCATAAGTCCATAATCCCGTCCCGGTTACCCGTTTATCATTCCGGTAGCTTCTCTATCCTTTGTTTCGTAAATTAACCACTCGCCATAGATCAACAATAAGTTAGTACGGCCATTGTCTGTGACAGATAAAACGTGAAGTGGTTGACTTGGCTGCGGTTTTAATTTGAAGAAAGGAACGAGAACTGCGTCTTTCATTCGATGAAAGTCGAGCGAGTGTAGCGGCACTGCATGATACGGAACAACTCGAAAATGAAGAAACAATTAACAACCACCAACATCAAACATACCAAATCATACGTAACAATCTATTAGTATATAACATGCGTAATCAGAAAGTCACAATTCCAGTGCGGAGACGTGATTTCACCGAATGAGAAAGGAGGTGGCTACAATCCACCAAAATCGTTCAGTGCTGTAGTTGGTGGAAAACGTTAGTGACTGGACAGCCACTTCCCCTGACACATTTCAGAATATTAAGCGCTTCATAATAAACAGATCAAAGTGCAGTCTAAAAATTCCGCCAGTAGTTTTCCAATGACGGAATTTTCAGACTGCTTGAATGGCTCCGATATGGTTATGCACTTCTGGTATGGTTGTCATCAAGCCCTTTAAATCCTGAAATTAAAAAGCTGGACCAGGTATTTAATATATGGGCCTAGTTCGGGGATGGAACGCGGGTCAAGTGCGGGTTGCTTTTCTGACAAAATAAACATTTCTGCCTTACTATGCACTTACTACAAAAGGCTTCGTATGAAAGTCGAAAATTTAAAATACTTACGAGCGAATCGATCGAACCACTCATTTTGAACCAACACCAAACATACATAACACCTTGTTAAAATTATGAAAAGCTTCTTAAAGAAGTTAAAACTAATCATAAAGCCTTTTTTTGTAGCTTATACACAAGCTTATGTATTTTAGTCTAAAGGAAGATAAATATCCACCGCAGTGGCACTCGCGTTACCGCAGCACGAAAACTCCCATTTTAGTGGAAATGTTTCAAACAAAACTTGCGCATTACGGATGCTAAACAATATTAATGGTAATGCTGTCTGTGTGTATATACGTTGTGGTGTGGGACACGTGTTGTACAGGACATGCGGAATTAGTCTCGAGTTAGTTTAATATATACAAAAAATAGACGAAGAAACCGGTAAGATTTGTAAACATTGGAAATGTTTTCTTTTTTAGACGATATAGGGCGTCGTCCTGCAGGTGTGCAACACAGGAAAGGGAAGTACAAACTTTCATCGACGATACACATCCTTATGAAAGAGGATGTCATTTAATTTTTCAAATTATGTAAAACTGCAATCGCACAGTGACATGAAATGTAAAATTTCATGGTTTTGCCTTTTATTTAAGATGTTATGATATTTAGGAAACAATAATCGATATAATTAGCTCTTTTGACTGTTATCATAATACATATAATATATTTATTTTGTTTACATCTTGGGCGGGTTCGATTCCCGTTTGAGCCAGGTGATTTTAAAAGTCTATGAAGGTATTTTCACGCATTTTTACAAATGAAATGAAGTCCTCTTTCAAATCATGCTGTGCGAATTTTATATGTGGTAGACTGTAGGTATGTATGTAAAATGTATGTCAATTCCGTCGATAAATCGCTCGTCGCGCCCGCGCTGCCGTTTAGAGTCTTTATAACTATATTAATGTATAGAACTATAATATTATAACTTTTACGACTAGATACGAACATTTTAACATTATCATTGGAATCTCTATATAATTTATAGGTATGCTTCCTGTAGTCTCATCTTCTACGTCTATTGGTTGCTTAAAATCAATAATATTTTTTATAAAAAATATAACACATATAAAAACCAAGATATCTAGGTTTTTCTCAAAACTCATGTTATATGAGTTGTATATTAAATTATGTTACTCATATAACATGAGTTTTGAGAAAAACCTAGATATCTTGGTTTTTATATGTGTTATATTTTTTATAAAAAATATTATATATATATATATATAAAATATGAGACTTATATGTTTTTTGTTTTGGCTTGACACATCATGTCAGGCGAATAAAATCAATGCATTTCGCGAAGGTTCACGCCTTGTCCCGTGGTCGGTAGCGTGCTCTAAAATTATTTATGATTAAATATAAAGTTTGTATAAAATTCGTTAAATTATAATTCCAAGCGTTGTGCTATTACTGGAATAGTTTAAGCCTAAAATTGGAACTGATTCGAAATTAAAAATTCAACGAAATTATTCAATTTAGGCATTATGAAAGTAAATTATGATGTGAATTATTTTTAAAATACTCCACCACGTTCCATAAATAAATAGAGCTTTATTTAAGAAGCTCCTAAAAACTCGAGGGATAATCTTTTGAAAAAGTTTATAGTACTCGTATTTTGATTGTAACACCTATATATACAAGGGTTTCAGACAACAACTTGGCAAAAGTGGAGAATTCTAGTTGTGTTTTAAATGTTTGCCACCCTGAGACAACACCGAAGTCCTAGCTAGATCCAGTAATTTTACGATGTCATTATACCGCGGCGTAAGAGCTATATCTCGTAAGTTTCACTTCAGCCTATTATAATATTCGGTCAAAATGTCCGGCTATAAACCCGCGTATATCATGGCCGTCCGCCACTCCCGCCGGTTTTATGGCTCCACACGGCATGGAATTTTAATGATTACCGGCCACGATCCACTGAATTACATACATTTAAATTTTATGTAGCGTAGCCAGCCTCGTATTCCTCATGTATTTATGTATGTAGGCGAGGACCGTCCGGCTACCTATAAGTTTATATAGCCCGTGTGGTATATTAACTGGGCTCCTTTATCTATACAATAATATGTAATTACATTATTTGGGATTAGTTACTGTTTTGTTACCGTTGCTTCAAGTTTGTTCTCGAGGTCGTAAAATATCAAGTTGTCAAAATTAAAACAACTATATGAACGTAATTTTTAAACTTTCGCGATGTGAACCCATATTTATATTATATTAACGGGGCTTAATCGCGTTAGTAATAGTATTTATTTACCTCGACGTTTCGATCAAGTTACATTGATCGTGGCCACGAGCCTCTTCAAGGCGGGTGTCATTGTCTTGAAGTATGGAGATATTTTTAATATTGTTGTTATAAAAAAAACGAAAACAACGAAACGTCGAGGTAAATAAATACTATTACTAACGCGATTAAGCCCTGTTAATATAATATAAATAACTATATGAACGGACGTAAAGCTTCGTATATCGATTTTTAGTATTCAATATTGACGTTTAAAAACTGATTTATATTAGTTATAAAGCTTATCTTAAAATTAATTCACTATTCTAAACAAACTTATGGAAATTTAATGGTAATCAATAAACAATTAAAATTGTCTCCAGAACAACTAATAGAGCATTATTTTCACTTACAACTTAACGTTTTGGAAATTCAACATTTTGGGAACTTTATTTATTGGGAAGTTTAAGACCTGCAGAAAAAGAGCACTAATTAAATAATCGTTGAAAAAAGTGTACTTTCCAATTTGAGTTTAGCTTCAGAATATGACCAATACCTGTAGTTATAGTTCCGCCTTAGTTTGATATCTTATACGATATCTATACAGCAACTTCTTCCGGATTAAAAAGTTGGTACAAACCGGCAGAATTTTGATGCCGGCGTATTTTTTATTTGGGAATTTGTTATCGTTTTACATTGGATGAGAAACGGCGTGGACGACTTTAAACGTAACTTTATTTACAGAAAGAGCTACAAAGTCAGAACTACATATAAACAATTTATGTACTTTTTTCAAGACTTGCAAGTAGGCGGATTCTAAATAGATTTATTTTCTTACTATACCAGCCCTAAATTCATAGACTGTATAAAGTCAATTTCGTTATTATGATTCAATAACATACACGTTACCATCTTACTGTCACTTGCAATTCTACTGTAAGCACTCTTCTCAAGCATTCCTTTGTTTTCTTTCGATACATAAATAATTCATGCGCATCCACCCTGAGAGCGCAAGCCAGCGTTTTGCCACTTACTGTACCTACCGCATTGTCACTCGCACCGCACTGTCACTCAGACATCAAGTCAAATGAAGGAAAGCAGAGTGAGAGTACGTGAGCAAAACAAACAGTATTGTCTAACATGCTGTAATTAGTTCTTATCCTGGCGCGGAACAATAAATAAAGGATAATATAGATTTTTTTATGACGCTGCGCGTTACGCCATAGCTGACAAGGGTGTGCGTCGTCGGTGACAAGTCGGTATGCTCGTCGTGTAAAAACACGCGCACGACGTGATTGCGTATAGTAAGTTCTTTAAAATCTTGTTTGCACATGAAATGAGAACGAAATTTATAATTTAAATGATTTTTTGCAATCACATGGGACAATATTCACAGAAGGTCTTCAAGTCCA
Source organism: Selenia dentaria (assembly GCA_917880725.1). Lineage (NCBI taxonomy): Eukaryota > Metazoa > Arthropoda > Insecta > Lepidoptera > Geometridae > Selenia > Selenia dentaria. The sequence continues at coordinate 1,717,007 of OU862885.1, read as the reverse complement.
AACTAGGCATAGTAATTTGATGACTGATATGTACATAGGTAGATACTTATATTCATATCCAACCAAACTCAGGCCCAGGTCCAACAGACATGGCGTAAAGAAGCCAGGTGATATGGCAAGAATTAAAATATAAACGCACATTAATTGAGGGGCAAAAACGTAAGAAGTAAGTAAGAAAATACAAGAAAATTAAATAGCTGCCTTTAATTTTTTTAAACGTGTTTCGCACTTAATACGTATTATTTCCGGGGACTATTGCTAAACCCCCTAAAAATAATTACCACATCATCTCGCAGTTTAGTTTAATAGCTATGAAAAAACTAAATTTAAAATAATGTTCTTATTATATTACGTCACTTAATTTTTCAGATATAGTATTATTGTTATTTTTAAGTGGTAGTACCTTTAACCTACAGGCAACATCGCACGTCTTTTAGAGTAAAGTAATCGATTATTAGGATATCAATCGATTCTTGTCATTCGAGTTTTACCTCACCCCTAGGTCGGCCATCTTACTTTCCTCATTCTTTTTAGAGATTTTCCCGGCATTGCATTAGAATAGGCCAACACGAATTTAAGGGGGGGAGGGGGAGGGGGGAGGGAGGGGGGAGGGGGATGTCCTCCGACACTACTCTCGTGGCGAGGAAATGCCTAGTTTTTGCGAAAAACTACTTTGAATTTTCTTTGAACTTAACCTCAAATTTATAACGTTTATATATTGAATTTAACTATATTTACTTACAAATATGAATGGATTGGACATGGAGTACTGACTATTTTGGTGTGTTCTATGTTTGACTCTGGGTGGGCTCCCGCCAGAAGCTCTAGCGGTCGCCCCTGAGTGTCACTTCGCCAAACTCGGTCTTCGCTTCGCTACGGAGGTCGCCGGCTCGCTTCGCTCGCCACCTCCCCCCGTCGCTCCGCTCAACCTCGTCTGGCTCGCTCCTCTCAGGACCTCCCTTGAGCTTCTGGCTCCCGCACTTTTTATATACAATCTAGGGGTGTCAGCCACAAGACTAGGTGGAGTCGGGGTGCTCTGTGTCGGCTCTGTCTCTTATTTTGAACCTAACCAACTCAAGTTAGAGTGCCCTTGACTCGAATAAGAGTGCTAGCCCTGATGGTCACAGCTATTTTGAATTACATTAGAAATAAATCATATAGGTGCAAAACTAGGACAAAAATAAAACAAAATTTAGAAAGTATTTAACTTATATTTTGTATACATATTGCACAGCTTTTATCAGTTCGAAAAACTTATCCTTCTTACTGGCCTCCACAGATCTCCTCCATAAATACTCAACAATTGAGTCTGCAAAATTGCCCGGGTGGTTGTAATTATTCTTGTAGAAGAATCTTTTAACCACCCGCCATTGAGACTCAATTCGTTGAGTATGTGTCCCATCCTCGGCTATAAATGGACTGTCAGGGTCACTGTGGTTGACTTTTTTATGAATATATCCATGTTGGCTTAGGCAATCATAAGCCCTCCAGCAGTCAGTATGGATGGTTGTGCCCGGCTCTACATGTTTTTGAATTAGGGGAATTAGCACCTCTGCAGACCTAATGTTGTCCGGGCACACCTCCAACCGCAAGTCCTCTGAACCATCTTCTATGAGGCCAAGGACCCAATGTCCCTCAATGTGTCTCCCTGAAAAAAATTAAAAAACAGTTATTAAATTGAAAATACAAGTATAAAATAATGAAATTGATTAATGCCTTATATAAATACCTTTATTAAATTTCCTCTTCCCAAATTTGCTTTCGTCTACTTGCACAATTTTTCCAGGGCCTCCTATTTTGCCCCGGACTTCTTGTTTCTCCAGTTGGTAAATTACCACAACTTCCCGGCAGTAGTTATACCAATCGCTTATGGTTGGCCGGGACAAACAATGTTCTTCTCTAAATATATCTTCGTGTATTACCATGTCATGCGAGTAGTTGTATGCAAAACAGTACATTAAATAATAAATGTGTCCCAATTTTAGTTTTACGTTCTCAAACCATGTTCCTTGGGCTCTAGATACTCTAGTTTTATTATGACAGGAACCCTTGCTGCACACAAATGTGCCCATAGTTTTGTCGTTCTTGAAAACAAGTTTCATGGGATTTTTGTGTATTCTACACTTCTTAGTTTTCAAGATTAAGCCTTGCTCTTCGGCAAAAACCAGTCCTTGTTCATGTGTACTTAACATACGCGCCAGCTTTACAATATTCCACGTTTGTAAAACTTCACCCACGTATTTCCGCCTTTTAAATGCGGGTTCTTCTTCAAAATCATCTAAAATGAAAAACAAGCATTTGATTAACATATTTTGTGGTTTATCAAGCGAAATAATTTAGATTACAATAAATGAATAGTTAACTCACCTCTACTGGTAGAAGCTACTGGTACTGCATCTTCACGGCTTGTGGAAGCCGTTGGTTCATCTGCTGATGGAATATTAGCCATGTCGCTAGGCAGATCAATCGTGCAGAAATCGGAGTCCAGTAAGCAGGCAAAAGTCGTGGTTCAAGCAGAAATCGGAGTCCAGAAAGCAGGCAAGAGTCGTGGTTCAACAGAAATCGGAGTCCAGAAAGCAGGCAAAAGTCGTAGTTGAAGAAGAAATCGGAGTCCAGAGAGCAGGCAAAAGTCGTCGAAAAATTAACACAAAATACCACGCCAAAACAATGAAAAACACGGAGAGCGAACAGAGCACATTCACGTAACTCGAAGAGGAACGTAATGCGCGGCGCGGGCGGCGTAGTCGATCGTCTATGGAAAATAAAATGGCGGTCATACGTTCCATTCTTTAAAAAAAGTATTTGCAACAGAAGCTAATTTAATAAAATCGATGTCAAGTATTATAAACTATGTAATTAAGTATTGTAAATTAAATTAGCAATAAAATAATAGTTCAAATAATTAAAATATTTATTTTAATACCATTTTCATTGCACCAAGTCGTTTCGTTACACGCATTTATAGAGAATCGTCGAATCAAAAATCTGAAATTGAAATTAGTTTTTCTAGAAAACTAGACATTTCCTCGCTCTAAAATTGATACCAAAGCGTAGAGAAAATTATTATCTATAAGATCCAACTCTTAAAATCACCAAATTCGTGTTGGGCTATTCTAATGCCAACCCACTATATCTTCAAATGAAGTGACTCACATAATAATGACGAACTTCACTTTGTAAGTTCGTTTGATCACATATATTCTCCTTGAATTATTTTGCGCCAGTGTACCAGTCTTGCCCAACATGGCATTTTGTCATTTCAGTCGTTCTACTAATATGACGATTTTAAATCTCAGACCTTTTAGTCATAGTCAGTTTATCATCATTAGTCATTTTGCTTTTGTGACGATCGACCCACAAAGACATTTTACTAATTTGTGTTTCTGATCCGGAGCGTAAAATACCCAAAACTTTTTACTCCTTTGGTTTTTTTACATAATTTTCCATTTATCCCACAAAATACTTTCTTATACGTGTGTTGTTTTTCGCCGTCGACGCCTCTATTACAAATACGTGGAAGTAAAATGTTCCGCACGCACAATAATAGGCAAATTTCTCCCGGGTATATTTTCACCCGTGTAAATTTCACCCGGGTATATATCATCCTGCCGCGCCTGAATCGCGGCCTGCCATTCATCGGCCGGATTAATATGTCCGTGAAACAAGGGTAAAGTAACCGTACTCTTATTTATTTTGTTAAAATGTTTTCTGCGTGAATTGAGCTGGGCGGACAATATTTGCATATATTTCCTGTGAATGTTATAACAAGCCTTTTTCTTTATAACATTGAAACCATCATACTGTATTAATGTAGTTTCACAAGCTCAGACTTTTCCTTCGTCTATTACCGCTAAATATAATTATAATATTTACTTACGTTCATTAACTTTGTTTCGTCGATTAAACATATTTTGGTCAATTTATCAGTAAAAATGCATTCGAAAAACATGCCGTTTCATGTGCAACAAATTTATCATCAATAGCATACAAACAACACTATGTTTTCCTCATATTTCTATTACTTTCTAAAAGCATCTAACCAAGACTTCATAAGCTCGAGGGCTACTCAAGGATAACGCTCGATCGTGCCCAGTAAATTAACTGAATAGATACCAGGCTTGCAGGAGCGGAGGGGAAGTGGCGGCAATCCAATCACGGAACTATTACGTATTGCTTACTAGCTGCTAATCTGTGGGTATTCTCTCAAGCGTTAACACGTAAACGCGTTACAGAATATGAGCAGTCAAATTGAATTTAAAATAAATAATAATTTGCCATTTAAATTACCTACGTATAGGAAGAAATTATGATCTCACATTAGAGATTCCGATGAAATCACCACATTATCCACAAAAAAGCTTACCCAGACCGATAACAGCTACATTTGGGAAGTCAAATTATGAATAAAATACGCAATATATGTACCAGGACCTCATAACGGTGAAAGAGTTGCATTCGCAATTTGGCGAACCCCGCAGTGTAACCCTCAGAGGGTGGCTGAGACAGATGGCTACAGGGTGTGGAAAAACACAGATTACAGAATAGTTTGCAATAAACACTTGAACAGGAAATGTTCATAACGGAATGCATATCTTTCGAAAATAGTACTAAGTTGAAATTAATTTAGTTGAAACGCCAAATATAATAATAAATTTAGTTTGAGACATACTTATTGTTTAATTTTCTTTGAGTTTTGAAGTGTAATCGTGGTGGACAGTGACTAATGACAGACATGTTTTTGTCACTCCGACTTGAATCTGACTACTTGAGGGGAAACTCACGTGATGCAACTACATATAAATATTAACCTAAATAACTTGAGCAATGACAAATCTACGAAAGTAAGCGAAGTACTACTTAATGCATAAGTAAAAAGTAGTACTCATTCACACTTAGGCAAATAAACTTTCGAATATATAATATAAGTATGATAGATTAGATTGATAGATAGACCACTGTTTTGCAATTACATAATAGTGAGGTAAAACAACAGTTGGATATAACTAAATAGTTGTCACCGTGGTTAAAATATTTTAGGCGATCTCCTTTGTATTATGTCCATTGTATAGAGCAGCGAATGCAACAGTAACTATAGGAACTATGATGCCATCTGTACTCATCTCGCTCACCCCTAGAAATGTCACACGTTGCATGGTGTTGCCAAACAAAAAATAAGACTGCATACGTACTATGTTATCCTGGTCCTTTTATTGCATATTTATCCACATTGGCAAGTTAGTTTTTTGTACTTGCCCATTTTTGAGTGCAGTCAGTTTTTTGCTTACCTGAAAAGGAATAAATAAACACTTTAGTGATTAGTAAATTATAATCAATGTAGTTATGCATCCGCCCGAACCATCCATATTAGATTAGTAAGCAACATTCCAGCTGACTTAGCATTGTCATAGGTGGTCGCTGGTTAGTACTTAGGATAAGTTACCCACGCAGATGGGTTTTGTCATTCATATTTTATTTCATTATAATTAGAGCCTCCAAATCGGCTGGACGTATTTTTAATTTGTTTAATTTTTAGTTTTTAAAAAACCTTTTATCCTAAAAGGAAGTTTGACTATGTACTTTGAATATAGACTGGCAGAGAGTATAATAATTATACACAAAGTACATTTTTATAAACTAGTAGCTCCGAGAACGGTAGACCTCGCGAGCACATAGACTTATTTTAGCATGAATTTATCACGATACTTCGCAATCTATTATCTCGGAAACCATTTGACGAATTAAGCCCACATTCAAAATTCCTCTTTACAGTCAGGTACCAAATGCGTGTACCAAATTTTATCAAAATCGGTCGGCCGCAGATTCAATAATAATTATTATTGGCTGTCTGAGGGTGGAGACGCAAGAGCAAGTACCAAAAAGCTCCAGGGATGAAAGTTCATAACGCCAGAAGTAGCGCTCCAGTGAAACGCACACCTCTCGACACCCTTTAGTCATCCACACCAAATCGCTGCCCATTTTGTCGCCTATGGCGGCCCTTAGGGGGCCCGTTTAGTGGGTGGCTAGTCACCACCTGCCTAAATATTTAAGATGAGACTAAAATTGGCAAGTGCCGTAGTCTCGTCAATTCCGTTCTCATTAAAGAGTTCATATCAATAGACCTACAACGTTACCAATTTTTCGTATGTAATAGACAATGACCATCATCTCAAATTCTGCTTTTATACACTTTTGTATCTTTTATACCGCAAGTGCAATTTGAAAAATTTAATACCGACTTCCATTCTACTCGTATTACTTTGGTAAAAAAATATTGGAGTGTATCTTAAAAAACTACTGGACCGAATTCGATGAAATTTAAATGGGACCACCAGCTTTCAAACAGAAAAATAATTTTGAGAATAAGTTCACCCAGTCGAAAGTTATGAGGTAACAAACATTAAAAAAAACATGCAGTCGAATTGAGTACCTCCTCCTTTTTTTGGAAGTCGGTAGAAAAAGGCCTCTAAATTGGTTATAGCCCAACTTATGCATGCACAAATAAATGAAATTTGTATCTATTTAGTTGTATAGAGGAGAAGCCAAAGACACACTAACTAATCTGTGTTCCCTGATTCTTGTCTCAAATCCAATTGGTTGTTCAATTACATGTGAATACGATCAAGAGAGATTAAGTTAAATCCCAATACGACACTTTTTGTTTGTCTATAGATGCTCTATCGATGTACTTACTGAGGTTTCATAGTGCGCCGCTGTTAAAAATTTCCGAAATTACGGTCACCACCATTCCAGCGTCTTATTTAAAGAGATTAAACCCCTTTTTATCACTCGTAGGGTACACCGTCGATAGTAGGTGGGCGAAGTGAAATGACATACTTATTGTGTAACGAAGAGTTGTGCGGACGTTGCATAGCGTGGATGCTGTGACACCACTTAAGCTTTTCAGCTTAGGTGGTGTCCACATCCATACCTTAAATGCAAGCGGAGTTTTCTAACTAGTGAATTAGGAACTAAAGCTGAGAACACACAGACGCCGGAGGCGGAGGCGTGCCGGAGACGATTTTTCTGTATTGATCGATTTAATATGAAAGACTGCACACGTAACGCACCGCAACCGCTTCGAATTGTGTGTGTAGTTCTTTCATACTAATTCTCTAGTTAGAAAACCCCGCTTGCATTTAAGGTTTGGATGTGGTCATACATATATGTATATCACCATCAATACAAATTCGTCCATGTGGACGGACGCCTGTACGGTATACGTGTAATATATGTAATTTCTTGCTACTAAAATGTAAGCATCCACTACGGAGGGATTGTTGGAAATTTCACCCCTAAGGGTATGAAGTTGGCGTTCAGCTTGTTTACCAATAAAACAATAACAAAAGTCTTGTTTATTGTTTTGTAATAAATTTACTTTTGATCGCAATTTCACCTTATGATGCGCTCGATGATTTAACACGCCATCATCGCCTAGAATGTGATGTTTATTTATTATGTGTTTAGATTGGTCTCGAAGGCTGCCAAATTATATGAACTGGCAAAGAATGCCATTCTTTGGTTGTCTTCATTATAAATAGATACGGAACGCTTGGTACAAAGACTGGTCAAAAAAAACAAGAATGTGATTTTGAAAGTTTTGAATTGAAGCAGAGGGCTAAAACGCCCACACCCTAGCCCATCCCAAGCACATACCTCCCGCACTGCGACACTATTACGTGATGCTGCTACCCTGGTCCACGTAGAAGCTGTTTTAAATTCTTGTCGACCTCTGTTTACGGCTGGACGGTATAAAACTAGGAATGTCCACCTTTGAATATTTTAAATATCCTCTGCAAGCCTAAATAATAATGTAAAGTGTTTTCGATTCAGTGTTCAGTACTTATTTTGACCAACATTATATTTTAGTACACCCCTATAGTTGTGCGAAATGAAACCTGCTTTTACGTTGCCGTGTTCTGTTAAGGTTTCAGAAATTACTCAAATGGCCAAATTGACTTTCATCTGTCCGTATGTTTGTTAGGTTGTTCGTTGGTCTTCCTGTTCAGCAGGCTTAGAGAAAAGATGTTTCTGTTATCGTTAACGGCAAACGACAGCTTTAAAATGTATGGCGTTGACATTACCTGTGGAAAAGTCACGTGACGTCGCGCTAAGTTCGTAGACACTGAATTTTGTCTAGGCCTGCAGGGCCCTTATTATATTCGCTATGACCATTAAACTAGTAACGCGTTAAGTTACAATATCTTCAAGGAATGATGTCAAAGTTGTATTGATTTCACGATTTTTCCTTGAATATATCACAGCGCGCCGCGGTACTTGTTTGAAGGTCATAGCGAATAAGGGCCCAGGTCGCATTTTTCAACCAAACTTGACGAAACTTGGTATTCATGTTCTACTATTTAATATATATTTTTTCGTTGGTGATTTCATAAGGATTCTCTTTAGTTTTTCTTTTTAGGAAAGGTCCCAACCTTTCCTACAAAGGGGGGAAGTTTGCTGCGGTGATATTTCATCTTAAATGTGTATATATGTCAACGGCGATTAATGTAGATTTTCTAAGATATGTTATTATCTAAATTCCGCCAACCAAAGCCTATTAATGCAGGACACGACAAAACAATACACAATTTCATCAACGGCGGACGCAGCGGCCGAATTTAAATTAATACCTTCGCTTGTAAACCGGCAAATTGGAGACCGGGGTACGAACGACCAAGGGCCTTTGGGGCCCGCACACCATCATAGCACTGGAGCTAAGGAGAAGGAAACTAATGTTAATTTTGTCAATTGAAAATGTCGAAGTTATTTAAATATTGATTTATATCGACTATATATTCAAAAAATAATTACGACGGAATAACTTTTTATTTAGAAGTTTTTTATGAAGTAAGTTTCGTAGTACTTACCTACATATATCTTTACTCTTCCAGGTATCAAAGAGCCTCTTTATTTAATAATTTTAACATAGCACCGTCTAAAGTTAATGACTGTTTATACTTTGGATGCAGTACATGGATAACGTACTCCACAAATTCTAATTTGTAATTAGTATTACTATACTTCCCCAGCATTTAAAATTTGTAGGCATAACTCTTAACATCGATACGACCGTTGTAATAAGAGTTACTACCACACCCACTCAGAAAGTGTCTCATTACTCGTTCATAAACGGGTTACAAAGTTCGTCATTTCTCCTTTATAAATGTGCGGCGGGAGAAGTAATATGAGATTTCATTTCTGCCCTGCTAGCGTTCTTTTGGTTTTAGCAGCAAACATAAAAAGAACACTAACTTCAAATCTCATACAGGTTTTATAGCCAATAGAGGTGGAAATTATTTTATTGTATTCGATTTTCAATTAAAGGAGGCCAGCAACCTTTTTCTGCACTACGAAACTCAAACAGCATACTACTCTCGAACAGCAATAGGTCGATTTCTCCCCTCGCTAATCGAACTAGCCGTCACAGCCAGCACACAAAAAAGAAAAAAAAAGAGGCGCGATTGTAATGAATGTGAAACAAGACGGTGTTCTTCTCTCTTCTCTGTTTAGTATTTTATCAAGTTCACGTTATCTCAAAAACATTACTTTGAGCATCCATAACTTGACCAATGTGTCCAATAATAATATTAACTTTTATTTATTTTCCTTCTAAATAAATAGGTACCTAAATTCTTTTTATGTAGCCCTGAGTTTTCATTGTTGTTTTCACAGTAGGTATGAAAAGTAGAGTATTCACCTCGACGATATAGCCTGTCTTCGTCTTGGGCAGCTTGAACCCCTCGCTTCACTCAGGATTCTACATAACTCCCTCGCTTTGCTCGGGAATAAAATTTTAGTCCCCTCGCCGCGCTCATGGATTAACTCAAGAGTCACCGTTACACTCAGGGTTCAATATGCCGCCCGTGACGTAAGACACTGCTTTACTCCCTTGGTGCATAATCTACTATTCTCATAATGCGATATGTTATTGTACCATATTGTACCATACATATTAGGATTGGCCGTCGTAATTTGCCAACTTCACAGTATTACTTAGATGTGAACCACGCACGTTGCATTTCTTGGAATCGTAGTATGTTTTATTGGAATTCTATTATGTTATTGGCCAAATATGACCAACGGCGATCTACAGGTTAGGTCAACCTTTTTTAAACACGTAAAGGTACCACTGCAAAATTAGCGTTGAATGACTACCGCGGCGCGGCGCACTGAACGTATAAATAAAACTATATCTTAGCCACTATCTATGCTTACCTGAACTGCATTTAAGACTACGAGTATTATTGTTATATTAGTGTCATATATATTGTTTCAATTATTTGAGTCTAATTTAAACACTTTAAAAGTTTTGCTCGTCGTTCAGACTAACATTTTACTTGTCTAAAATCAGACATTTTTGTTTAGTTTTTCACAAAGGTCGTATATATAGACATTCTCTAAAACCTTTTTTCGTTTTCATCAGTTGTTGACTCTTTGTCCACATCTTTCATAATAAAAAAGTAGTAAACACGGCGGGAAAATGAAAAAGAGACGTAACAACGAGCTGTAAAGGGCGCCTTATTAATTCGACGCTCATAAAATAAAGGAACGCGACGTCATTTATAAATTCTTTGTAATCAGAGCGCTGGGGGTTCACAAATGGATGTCCCTAATTTGTAACGGTTGGGAGAAGGTTACCATTCACATTTTGGACTAGAAAATGGACCATATTCTCTTACCGTGTTTTAAAAGGCAATAAATACTAGTTTAATGACAATCAAAATGTATTGACTCAATCAAAAACAAAATACAGGCGAATTTTTGTCAATTTTCGGGGCAATTATATCCATACTTTATAATTTTTACTGAATGTTTCTCTATGTGACAAAAATTTACTGATGTACTTAGGTAGTTTAAAAAATATTCAGCTGGAAAGGTAAATGTCAGTACTCGCGACATGCTGCGTTTTGTAGTGGTAGAACTTTTGCAAAGTCCGCCTTGGGAAGTAACACATCACAACAAAAGGCAATGTGCCCAACATTAGAGGGCAAAAGATTTATTATCTTATATCTCAGTGTAGCGCAGTGCCCACGCAGGGTTCGGCACTGTAGTAGCTTAATTCGTGTGTAATCGTAATCGTAGTGTAATTCTGAATGAATTAATGAAAAGCTACCAGGATCAAGCGTGACGCTTAACATGATGCGTGCTACTTGATCGTCTCGTCACCGACTGACGCAAAAATACAATAGGTGATCACAAGCATAAACGCCAATCCAAATCCAAAACAGTCAGAAAAAAAGCTATATATAACCTTATCTAGTGCTACCACAGCATAAATAGTAATACTTCTACTCCGCAAAATTACTTTCAAAGCAATAGCATAATTTTGACTTCAATAAAGTCACCTTTTCGATCTAAGAACACACAATATCGCCGAGGCTCAGCCAGTTGTAAAGATTCTAAAGACGCTCTCTACATTGACGCCTTCATCAGCCCTTTTGCCTATCCCAGAGGCTTTTAGACGCGAATAGCAGAATTAGGTCGCAAGTACATTGTATATTTTCGATATTACATAAAAAGACTTAAAAACACGAAATGAATCGTCTCCTCTAGCTTTTGAAACTATGTGCTCTAACAAAATACTGGTTGTTCTGTTCAAAGGATATAAACAACGTACATATATATATATATATATATAGTACATCAATAATGGAGCTGTTAATATTCGTCACGTTTAACTGTTAGAAAACTTACGATTATTTTACTACTGGTATGTTATTTGCTCAGTAAAACTCCCGTCGCAACCCAGTGAGCACAGCGGCACGATCAGATCAATAAAAAGGATAACATTTTTCATAATGGGTACACAAACTAAGTTTTTCAGTACGCTTTAAATATGAAATCTTATAGTTTTCAACACAAGTCTTCGTTAAGTTTTGAGTGTGAAATGTCTTTGCACAGGTGAAACTTTATCCAGTTTTATGCAACATGTGTTGATGTGTACTATGAGAAAGTAATTAAGGTTGAAATAAAATCTAAGAACACAAACCATGCTCCAAAAGATCGCCAGTTTCTCAAATTCTATTCATAGATTTTCTTATTAAAGCATATTTAACTTGTTGCTGATCTAAAACGTAGATCCGACCGACTGCCCCAAACTTTCATCTCCCGAGACAAAGCGGGCTAGTCACGTGGGGTGCGGCATCACGTGCCGTGACAAGGGTCCAACACGCTGCGAAATTGCGTACACTCTCCACATCGCTCTGCGAGCCTGGTACTTTATTGGCAAATTGCAAGGGTTAGCCATTTTTCGGGTAAAAATAACTAATACAAATTTAAAGAGTTTTCATCACTCTTGCTCAGAACTTGGGCCATTGTTTATCGTATATCACATGAGTGCCAAATATAAATAATAAAATTCATAGTAAGACTTTAAGCAACAATATTTAAATTCATAATAATTGTATATTCGCTATAAATTCTGTCATGTCACACTAATATTATTATAAAGGTTTGTGTGTATGTTTGTAACTTCTTTACTATCAAACGGTTGATGAAACTTGGTATGGAGGTAGACGAGGCGCTGGATACTTTCCATCATCATCATTGATCACCACGTGGTTGTAAGGGCGGGGCGCAGTTAGTCCAGTATACATTTTGATTCAATTATACAAATTGAGCCACACACCTATTTCAGTACGCAAAGTATTTGACAGTTTAGATTCAGACAGAATTTATGAGATACATAAGGGTCAAATATATCAAAAAATATAGAGTGAATATTTCAATAGTATATTGTTCCCCGAGGGGAGAATACGATCTCGGGTTTCCTTTAAGGCCGATGCGCATCACGACCAGAAATATAACTATAGGAAAATAAAATGATAACCTTCATTAGTAAATAATTGTTGTCTAGAGCATTTTGTAAGAAATCAAAGACATCGTTTTTCTGGTGGCTTCATCATTATAAAATCGTCACTTTCACTATCAGATGATATCAAGGAAAATTAATTAAATGAATTAAAAGCAGTTAAGTTATCAATTTTGTAAAAATACAAAATTTAACAACACTTAACAAATGGCCGCCATGTTCTTCGTGGTCGTGCCGTAGTGCAGAAAAAGATTGCTAACATTCTTTTATTGAAAATCGAGTACATTAATTAATTAATAAATAACTAATAATTATTTCCACCTTTTTTTCTAATTATTGGACATAAAACCTTTTTGAGATAAGACGTTTGTATTTATTTTATAAGATCGCTGCTAAAAACAAAAGAACGCTCCCAGTGCAGAAATGGATTTTCATACAACATTTCTACCCTACTACAGAGAGCAGAAATGAAATTCCAAATAACTTTTCCCGACGCACATTTATAAGGGAGAAACGACAAACTTTGTAACCCGTTTATGAACAAGTAAAGAGACTCTTTCTGAGTGCGTGTGTTATAAAGATGATTTCCGCACGTGTATCATAAATAATTATTATTGATCAAATCTAAACTTTATAAAATCAAATCATTTCTAAATGTTTATATTTCATATATGAATAATTTAAAAAATGAGGATGAAACACATCTTTATTACAATTAAACAATTAGCATTTCCTGAAACAATTTCAGGTACATGGTTACTGCGTCGAATGAAATAACTCCCTATGTACCAGGAAAACAGATTGGGAGTTCACAAAACATCCGGAAGCTAAACTAAAGATTGGAAAGACATATTCTGAAACGCAGGAACCCACGCGTCAAGGCAACATGGCACCAAACATGAGGAAAACATGTACAGCGAAGTTTACCAAGTACCAGGACAACATGAACCGTGAGAGTTCGCGAATCCAACGACCGCCTGTTCCCAATTATTCACGAGTAGGTCTCACATCCCAGAACTCATCTAACTTTAGCTGTCAGATCGCAGATGTGAATAATTCGCGCTCGCTGAATCTCGTTGTACTTTTTATATAATTTAGCCAGAATAGGTTGAATAGATTGAGAGACACGTTTCATTTTATTAAAAGCATGATAGAAAGCAGCTTTTACCTGTATTATAATACTGTCACGAAAATGTTTTATACCTTATTATAACCAGTAGTTCTGCGAACAGTAGACCTCGCGAGTGCAGTCTTATCAGCGGAAATTTTTAGTCTGTTCTATCTGCAGACGGTACCAAACCAAATGTTCTTATCGAATATAAACAAAATTGTCCAGTTTCCTATTATCTCGGCATCCACTTGATCAATTATGCTCATATTCGAAATTCCTCTTTAAAGTCAGGTATAGGTAAAAATAATAGTAGAAAATACTTACCAAGTTTCGTCAAGATTGGTTAAAAAATACGACCTGTACAGGAGGACCGACATACAACCTAACAAACATACGGGACAGGTGAAAGTCAATTTGGCCAGTTAGAGCATAAACGTTTTGCTTTTATAATTAACCTTAATATTTTATTTTATTTTTTTAGTGTTAGGTCTGTATCCCATCACCTGCGTTAATGCGATATATTTAAGAGACGTTTATATAAACATCCTACCCTATTTCTTATTTGTAGTTCGTGGCTATTGGTTCTCTTTAAGTTGCCCAACATTTGTTAACATACATTATGTAATAGGCAATTAAAAAAAATTAAAAGACAAGCCCACTGAGTTTCTTGCCGGATCAGTCGTGGTCGCGTTCCGATCCGGTAGTAAATTTAAAAAAAATATAAGTGTAAAATGACAATTGTAAGTGCCGCCGTAGGCTTATTGGTATACATGGTTTGATTTTGATTTTTAATTACCGTTTGGCAATTCTGATTTAAATATGCTTCTGGATAAAATGAAGTATGCACCTTTTGCCTGTACCTAGGGCACGTAATTAATGAGAACCTGATAGACCAGGCCGACATGGAGCGAGAGCGGAGGGCACTGTCAGTGCGGGCCAATATTGATAGCCCGCAGGTTTGCGCGTTGTTTAGGTGATGTATAGGTCTCGCTCTTAAAAGAGTACTGCACGTCTCTGTACACATGCAGCCCGTAGGTGGATTATGCGAAAAGGGCTTACAGTGCCCTCCACGTCCAGTACAATAACAAAGCGTAGCGTGTTGGGACTCCCTCGTTTCTGTAGTGCATCAGGAATGTTAGCGGAGGCACGAACTGACTGCTTTCACGCTACGACGCGTAAGCGTGGTGCGTCCCTGGTTCGCAGGATGCGGAGCAGCCCCAAAGCCGTATTGGCCATGATTACCAGTAGACTGGACTGCCGGCATGGTTGCGGGAGGTATGTCGCAGTTCCAATGCCGGTTAAAACATTATAAATTATGTAGTGATTTGTTACACATTTTTTGATGTACCTATGACTTGACTTATTTGTTAACAGTACTGACTTAGATATTTGATGAACTCGTACTTACTATAATTTTTGACATTTTTTATTGTTCATATTTATATTTGATTATGATTCTGTACATGCTTGATTTTATTTCAATGATTCATATCGTGACTCATTAAAATTAATTTACATATTTTTTTAACCCGTACGTAAAAATAGAATCACGATTCAAGTTTTTTGGAAGCTACTTCCCTACTGCTGAATTTATCTCTGGTGATTGTAGTTGAATCGAGTCTTCAATATAAATTATACGCCCTTCTACCATATTGCATCTTATCGTCTAACCATCCATACTCTTGCAGGTTTATTCTACAACTCGGGTTGTATTGTTTTTCCCTCAGCGGAAGATCTCTAATCCAACTGGCAACTCGTTTCGCACTCTTTGTTTGATTAAACTCTGCACGAACACGCGTCGAAAAACGACCGAGATGGGATTTTTTTGGCTTTTTATCGCGCGTATTTATTCGATAGGATTAGTGGCTGTAGGAAGATTAGGGATTGTAAATAGAGTGATGTGTACTGTGGTGAAATCTTGACAACGTACAGCTAAGCCATGAATGTAAAACGTAACAGTACGAGTTCCTTGTGTGAACAATAATTTCAGATGTCTTTTATATAGAAAAAAGAATTTGAATTTCTGGTCATTGTTAAATCTGAAAGTTTGTCAGGCTTAATACACTTCTTAAAACTATGAGTTTTTATGGTTATGCTTATAGACTTTTTACAACTAGAAGTTTAATATACTTTTACGTGTACTGCTCTCTATACTTACTAATATTGTAAAGAGGAATGATTTGTATGTATGTTTGTAACGAATTGGCTCAAAAAGTACTGGACCGATTTCAAAAACTCTATCACCATTGGAAAGCTACACTCACCCTGAGTAACATAGGCTATATAAGATTCATCATCATCCATCACCGCGCGGGTGAAACCGCGGAGAGCAGCTAGTTCAATGATATTGCTTCAAGCTGTCATTTTGTAATCGTCACGGATCATGTTACTGAAATATAGATTGGTGTGCTGACAGCACATAGACGGCGTCTATAGTCACGTCGACAACACACACAGCGGAAGTGGTGCCTATTCTTGCCTCCATCCTGCATCCGGAGACAGGATATCGTTTTCTGGTGACAACCCGCCGATTGCTTTTATATATTTATTCTAAGGACGTAGGTTGGAAGATATAAGGACGCGATGACAGATTGCTTTTCGTGTATGTTGTATGACAATACAATTTAAAAAGGACAATGCCAAAACCTATATTTTAATCGATGGTGGTTTACTTTTAATTCTGCTACATTGAGTGCTAAATTCAATTTGCAAATTTCTAGTGAAATATTATTATAATACGTTTGCATTGAAGTGTAAAATTAATTTTTACTGCCATGCTCATGTACTTCACTAAAAAAGTTATATGCCGGATCATTTAGAAGAAATGCGCATTGATTGAAGTTTTACGTCCATTGTAAAAGATGAAGTGTAGTGTTGTTTGAAAGCGTCTTACTACTTTAATTTACTTATGAATAAATAAAGATTATTAAATTAATAATAAAGGTTAAAATTATTTTTTAAGCAATGTTTTCAACGTTTACTTATCGAATAAATAAACTTTACGTAGATAGATCGAATATTTCTGTATTTTTATTAAGAAATGTGCGAGTACCAATACCAGAGTGTACAGAAAAAAATATGTGAAATAAAAGCACACGTATAGATTTCATTCGTTTCCAAGACATTTAATAGATTTGCCACAAATAAAAAAAAGAGTGAATCTAGTATGTTTTACTGGGTTAAAGTTCAGAGCTGTAATGAACAATAAAACATCGAGGAAGTTTAAATCTATTCAACTGTATAATCAAACGCTCTTACTGCGTGAAACTTAATTACGCTTTCTGAACGGTCCCGCTCAAAAATAAATAGAGCCGTGATGGCTCCTCTCACTTCACTTGCCCTGAAACCAGTTATCTACTTTAAAATCACACAAGTTAAATTATCAAAGTTTATTTATAAACATCTAGATATAAGCTTGTTAATTTCCGTTTCACGTAAATGACTTCCACTCGTTTACAATACAGGAAGCGTTAAAGTTGGCGAATTGTTTCCTCATTCATCTTTGTTGTTCATTTCCAACTTTTTGGCAAACGAAATAGTAGGGCATTAGATGAATCATTGTATTTACCTTCCCTTATAGAGACAGATTACCTAACTAGTATTTAATTCTCGACATGCTTACATTTGATCATTGTCTCCAGAGATACTCGTAGCAGCATTATATTCATATTCATTTATTCATTTATTTATAACTTATTGTTACACGTCCATTAAAATTGTTAGGTACAAAAAGTGATTGTACAAGAAAAAATACAATACATCTGTACTTATAAATACAAATACTCATCAAAAAAAACACAAGAAAGTATACTAAAAATGCTTAGTTAGTTAACACACATTAAAATTCTATTTTCATTAATAATAATTATAAAAATTTAAAAATGTCAGATACAATGTTCATAATTAACAATTAAAATAAATTCAATTTATGTCAGATACTATTTTCATATTATTTAAATAATTCGTCAAAACTGTAAAATGTTTGCTCAACAAGCCATTTTTTTATTTGACATTTAAACGAATTAATTGAAGTGGCGTTTACTATGTGTACTGGCAGCTGGTTGTAAACCGACGTTGCCATGACGTGCACCAGCCTTGATGTCTTGACGAGACGGCATGGAACTGTGCGCAGGCGGTGCGCGTGCCGCGTGCCGTATCCGTGCCCGTCAGCGGTCCTAGTGTACTCCTCCAAGTGCTCCCTAGCAGCTAGCCCTAGAGCAGCTTGAAGGATCACCAATGATGGGACTGTAAGGATCCGCAAGGATCGGAACAGTGGTTTTACTGGTGTGTCTTGTACCACTCGCACCATGGCTCGTACGGCTCGCTTTTGCATCCTAAAGACGCGTCCCCAGTCAGCTCCACGACCCCAGAGCTCGATGCCATACTGTAGATGCGAGTGCACTGACGCGAAGTAGCAGTTCCGGACCATCTCTGTAGGCAGGATTGCCGACACACGCCAGAGCGCGAAGCAAGCGCGACCGACCTTTTCGCACAGCTTATCAATGTGAGACTCCCAAGTTAGTCCACTATCTAGCTGAAAGCCTAAGAACGCTGTTTGCGTTACCTGTTTTATTAATGCACTTCCAACTGTGACATTAAGCTTTCTATAACTACGGCCGGATAGGTTGAACACTATACATTGTGTCTTATCAATATTCAAGATAAGACCATTGTTTTTAAACCAATAGTTTAGGTCCGACACCACATCATTAAGCCTCATTTCTAGTTGGTCAAGGGAGGGTGCGGTTACCACTGCTGCTACGTCGTCCGCGTACATGAATACGTGCCCATTTCGCACGTTCTCTGGCAGGTCATTTAGGAGAATGGAAAACATTATGTTCGAGAGTGATGAACCCTGTGCCACCCCTATGAGAGTCTGCAACGGTTTCGACTTCACTCTACCTCCTTCGCATACCACTACCTGGTGTCGATTTGTCATGAAGTCAGCCAGCAAATAAAGTGCAGATCCGTCGATCCCATAGTGTTTCATCTTGGTGGCAATTACGCCATGGTCTGCAACGTCAAAAGCTTTGGACAAGTCGCAGAAAATCACTGCGACATTCTGCGAACCTTCGCGTGCCTCCAGTATGCGCTTCATCATTTCACGAGCCAGGCACGTAGTGGATCTGCCAGTGCGATAGGCATATTGCCTGTCCGATAATATATTCGACGCTGTCAAGTGTTCAATCAATCTTGCGCTAAGTCCGTATTCAAACACTTTGGCAATCGCTGGGATGATCGATACTGGCCTGTAATTATTTATTTCTTCTTTCTTTCCTTTTCCCTTGTACAATGGCGTTACCTTGATTTGTTTCAATGTGGACGGATATATGCCATTTTTAATGCAATTTTTTTTTTCGCATTTCGCAATAATAATTACTTCTTTTAATTTTTAACATGTCATTGTATTTATTCTGGAAGTCGTCAATTTTTATAGCTAATTCATAATTTAAAGGAAATTTACATTTTAATTTTTCCATGTCACGTATTATATTACTTAAATTAATGATATCCCTAGTAATCCATGAATTTTGTTTTATTGCAACTGGTATTCGTTTTACAGGGAAACAAATGTCGATTTTGCTAACAAGAACATTTATAATTGCTTTAGCGAGGCAGTCTGGTAATCCCGAGTTTTTAGATATTAACCCATTCCAGTCCACACTTTCAATAGCTGTAACAAAATTACACTTGTTTGCCTGGGTGTAGGTCCGGCCGAGCCTAGTGGCCGCGGGAGCAGCTCGTGTCTCGCACGGCACCACCGCACGCACCGCATAGTGATCGCTCAGGTCGGAATCTATGGAAGAAGCGCGAGAGTCCTGCGCGATCTCGCTGCTAACGTACACGTGATCAAGGCAGGTGCTCGTCGAACCCGTCACTCTAGTTGGAAAATCAACAATATTACACAAGTTATTAATCGTTAACAAATCTTTCAATTTTTTTTGGTCGCTACTCAATGAATCTCGGAGGTCTATATTCATGTCCCCTACAATAATGTAGTTTTTTTCTATTTCTAATAGCTTATTGAGCAAACATTCCATAACTAGAAAAACATCGTTAGGTTTTGTCAAATTCGAGCGGTAGATACACACTAAAATCAGACTAATGTCAATAAGTTCGATGGCGGCTACTTCAAATATTTGCTCCACCGACATATTGGTTAAGCATTCTAAGTTTTTATAAGCCATAGTTCCCCTAACATATATACTTGAGCCTCCATGAACTATCTTCGGTCTACAATAGTATGAAGCTAGAGTGAAATTATTTATGTTAATACAAGTAATCTCATGTTCCCTTAACCAGTGTTCGGTGATGCAAAGAAGATCGCACTTCATTTGGGAATATAGCTGTACTTCTAATTTATTCGTCTTGTTTTTCAGTGACGCAATGTTTTGTAGGCATATTCGCAGAGAACCGGTTATGATACGATTATGCAATACGATAGATCAAGCATGCCAAGAAGAAAGCTTAATTCACTAGTCACTTAAATGCATTCATATTGTATCCATACATATCCACAATAAAAAAGCACACCATCAAAAATATATCCATGCACGTGATACATTTCTTTTTTTTTATAACTAGGCTTCATAGACTCCCTAGTAGTGTACCCTGGAGCCTCCTAGTAGTGTACCCTGGAGCCTGCCATTATACATAGCCAAGAGAAGTAAAAGTAACTGTATTCTCAATCTAGTTAGTCTATGAACTAGCCAGCACTCTACTCTCACTTATACAACCATCTTATAAATACAAAATTTTAGATATTATAAGTTTTTATTTTATTTATTTTACATTATTATTTCCTATATTTATTTACCAATGTGTGTTACCAGTGATGACTTATGGCACCGAAACGTGGTCTCTTACTATGGGCCTCATAGATAAGCTCAGTCTCACAACGAGCTATGGAGAGGGCTATGCTCGGGGTGATCGAATCAGAAATGAGGAGATCCGTAGAAGAACGAAAGTCACCGACATAGCCCCGAAGATAAGCCAGTTGAAGTGGCAGTGGGCAGGGCACATAGCACGCAGAACAGATGGCCGATGGGGCCGGAAGGTTCTGGAATGGAGACCACAGAACGGCAAGCCAGCGTAGGTCGTCCACCGACACGGTGGACACAGGACGACGTTGGATGCGGGCCGCTTCCAACCGGTCCTTTTGGAATATTATTGGGGAGGCATATGTTCAGCAGTGGACGTCTTACGGCTGAGATTATGATGATGATGATTTCTTATATTAGTTTGTAGTTATTAGTTGTTAGTTTTTTGTCCTATATAGTCGAGGATCCGCCCGTGAAGGCACCCTGTCCTTGGCTTAGTCTGAAAACCAGCGTTGCCCTATGTTTACTAATGAGGAGCAGCATTATGCTGAGACAGGGCGTTTGACATCACAATATACGTAGAGCCCGTTGTATTAGTTATAATGGTATTATTAACTACTGTTAGGTCTCTGTGTGTTTGTATATCAAATAAATGTATTTCTTTTTATTTTTTATTAACATTTATATTCAAAAAGAGAGTAATCAGATATGTATTTACAAAACCATTTTTGATGCAAATTGCGTGCGTTTTACTGATATCCTAGCAAACATTACTTTTAATATAAAATATTACTTTTTATAGTCTACGAGATGAATATACACAACAGCTTACAAGATGTAGGTGTGCGGTTAGATTTATTGAAAATTATGCGATTTATTTAATTATGCAAACATGTGTTAGTACCATACACCAAAAATAAAATCTATCTCGTGCTACGGACTGAATTATATTTCTCTAAATTCCGTTTACTATTTACTACTACTTACTAATACTACTACTACTAGTACTATTTACTTTAACATTCAATAGATATAATAACTTAGGCAATTGATACGTGTAAATAGCGCTTAGCAGTATGTCGTAATCGCTATATAATGACTACACGTTTATTCAGCAGGGTTTTTTAACGGGACAGAATATATAGATTTCACTGCCATGGTTAGATCTCACGAAGCCTCATATTGGTGTGAGGCTGCTTGCGAAGTAACCCCATGCCCAAATAAGCCCATGGTGCATGGGTTTTCGAGGGACAGTAATTTAACTAGCGTAATCCTACCGGTAGGTCTAGGTATGGGTTTTTAAGTCTGCTATCCGTGAGATTCAGCTTGTTACTTGAAAGTAAAAATGCACAGCAAAAAATATAAAACTAAATTAAGTAGCACAACTTGTGCAAAGATAGTACAAATTAAGTTGACCCAACTTTGCACATAACTTATCTGAGAAACAAACTTGTCCCGCAATGTTTCTTGCAAATCTTTCCACCAGGCGCAAATAAACACAAAGAGATAAAGCATCTTGTCCGCGAACTCTAGGTGCCTACTTTCCGCATAATTCTGAAGCAAATTAAATAAACTGTCGGCGAGGTCCGTTGTCCATGCTTCTAGGGTGGTAGTCCACTAACCTCGCAATGTTTGCAGGCATATAAACCAAATTTGGGTTTGTAATGAAACAGTGTAGTATTGTGTGTCATGTGAATTTGGGCAGTTGTCCTTGAGTAACTACCAGTTGCAATGCAGGAAACATGATTGCACACTGGTTTATAGTAAATGATGAGCCAAATAATCACTGACACTCAATGATACAGTGATTCTGATTGCAGTACTGTCAATTCCTGACATCGATAAAAAGGAGAGGTTTTAAAGCAATTTATCTCATAAACAGTGATTTACTTAAAACTAGAAAAAATATATGATGTTCCCACAATTTTTAAGTACATAATAACGGAATTTAAAACATTTTATATATAATCAGCGATAGATTTCACGAACGCCCGCGCCGCGCCAGCAGCTGACAACGCCTTACGCGAACGTGTAATTTTAATAAGGACAGCTACTTTAGGTAAGCAAGCTACATTGTCGACCGCAAAATCACTGCAAGTCTCGTAGTATCAAAACAAACCTAAATATATCGAGTGCTAATTACTTTCTAATGCTCTCTGTGTTTTTTTGGGCTCAGTGGTTTCAACCATAAACGTAAAATAAACCTATTTATCCTCACTTCTTCCATGCTAATTTAATTTGTCCCCGAGTTTGGGACCACTTTACGTACACTTGACGTCATTGTCCCAAAGGTGGATGTGAAAAAAACGGAGATATTAAAAAACGAGGGTGATCTAAAAAACAGAAACTAAAAAGATGTAATTAATATTTTTCCCTTTCTCCGCGAATCGGGGCGAAAATTTCCTTTACATTACGACCGAGATGGGAATATTATGACGAAAATGGGTTTTAATTTGGTTAGGGATGAAAGTTTTGACTAGATGGCGGATATTTATTTCGGTCGATGGTAATCTGACTGCGTTATTTAAAATAATTAAGTATTACAGAACAATCAAACATTTTAAACTGTATACGCAAGATATTATTAATACTACATGCTAAAATGTACATTCCTACAAAAACATTTTCTCGTTATAAACGTGTATCTCTGTCAGCTTCTGTTCGAGCAATTCTGTCTGATTGATCCGTTGCATAGTTGCTGCGCGAAATACAGACAAATCCACAAATCTCTGTCGCATATATTAACAAGTTGATTACTTTGATTTACACCAGGACTTTTATTTGTAACGCATTATAATTAAATTAGCCGCCAAATTGGTCTCATTGTTTTCTTACGATGAAGAATTATTATTTATCTGTGGCAGTTCCGCATAATCCCTATTCCCCTTCCTGTCTCCCGCACCCCTATACCTGCCTGCGAGTGCAAGCAGGATGCATAACGACAGCCGATGCCGATCGTCCGTCACACATACACAAATCACTGCTAACAGAAAAATCAGCGCGCACGCATCGCTCCTTACATAATTTTTTTATCAAAAAATAAAACCGACTTCTACACTATAAAGTGTGAAATAATTTGTTGAAGTCGGTATCATGATAGTTCGAAAGTATCATATTATCACAATGTTGCGTGAATGGTACCACCACGTAAGTATACTCTATCAAACAAAAAAAGAATCATCGGTTCATAAACGACGAAGTTATACGTATATATACGTTTATAAAAATGTGGAGTAATTAATTAGAATTGAAGTTCTAGGTATTTTTTTGCTTTGGTTTATGTTTAGTTTTAATAAGGTCATTATATGCTAATGCACAAATAACCATAGCTTCTGCACAGCCATCCATCGCGGGTGGGAGCGAGAACAGTAAGTGAGAAACATTGTGTGGACAGTTTTAAATTCTGACGAGAAGTCCCGATGAGACTTCTTGCCGAGACTTCTCGGCGTGAGTCTGTAGGGCCTATTAGATACGACACGAATGACAATTAAAAAGATCTTGTTTTTAAAGACGAGAACCCGAGGAAAATTATACGTCCACAACAAATATCTACCTACCATCATAATCTCAATTCAAAACTAAAGTTAAATATCCGTCGGCTTCAAGATTAACGTCATTATTAAAACGATAAACGGCCGAATCTCGGGTTTCACTCGATAACTTACTAAACTTTTGTAATTTACCTTCAGGGGGTGGAAATATTATAAGTTCCGTCGTATTTTTTGCAGTGAAGGAATATGAGGGAGAAATTATATTGACGGAAATATAATATTGAAGCTTTGAATTTTATTTTTTATAAGTTGACGTAATGAAATTGCTGTTGAAACTCCCGTTTGGTCATTATCATTGAACATCTTTATAATATACATCAGCTGTTGTGGTAGGGCTTTTAGATGTAATGGTACGACTGGCATTGTATTGGTAGGACATTTGCAAAGAGCCCGCCTGTACCGTGCGCTTTTGCAGTTAGTTGACTGTGACAAATAATGTTAACGCATTCTCTGGGAATCTATCAGGATAAAACATAGGCCATGTTTTCATTCTTGAAGTTATCTACATCATAAACAGCTGCACGGCTATAGCGCTGTGTGCTAATAAACATACACACAAACTTATAGCCAGTACGTTTTATTTATTATATTAGTGTGAAAACCACCAGCATTATATAACTGATAAAGTCAAAGTCAAAATCATTTATTCAATTTAAATATCAAAGACGCACTTATGAACGTAATTTTTTCATTATAATGTACTTATAGACTCCTATAAGTACGTTATAAAGATAGCCTAGCGAGAAGAAGCGAGAAGAAGCGGCAAGAAACTCGGGGCCATTCTTTTTATATCGATGTTCACAATGTTTCTACTTAGGTACTACAAATATTACATTTTATGGGTGGCAGAGAGACAGCTTGCCAGAAGTGGAGTATTCCAAGCATCTTTATCTTCTATATAATGTCGGACTTTATAATAAGCTTTTTTTTATTAAAACGTTTTTTACAGTCAACTTGAATTTTCCCTCTGTGAACTCAGTTATGTGTTCTTATTGTAAAAACGCACACAATTTCCTAGGAATGACTTATTAGTCTTCGCAAGGCTAAAACTAGGTGGTGGGTTTTCTTATTGAAAATAATTTTCCTATATGTTAAGAGGAGTACCCACCGCGCGGGTGAAGGGGCTGGTTCGGAGAATAATGTTGATGATTTGAAGCATCCGAGGTACGACTTTCCATTGACTGCCGCCGAATTAAGGGGGGAGGGGGAGGGGGAGGGGGGGAGGGGTTTCCCTCCCCCCTCTTCTAATAATAAGCACGGGAACCCCCCCTTTTTTACTTTTTTTTTAATTTTCCTAATTTTATGGATTAAAATTAAGATAATATTTTTTAATAGATTGGCATGAAATAGGGGGTTGAAGGGGGAAGGATAGGGTCCTCCCCTCCCTTTTTCACCATTTTTATTACAAGGTAATGCATAGTTTTTGAGTTATGCTTATTTTTGTAAAATCATGACCTCACGTTATTTAACACTTCGCTGATCTAATTTATTGTTTTGTTGGATGTGTAACTGACTTTTTAGCGTTGGTTGTCGCAGTTTCAACCTAACCTAATTTTTTTTCGTGTGGTGTTCTTATTTATAATGTCGTTAGATTTCTGTATATTGTTTTCTTGTAAAATATGCATAAGAGGGTTATTGTTACCATCAGAGACCAAACCCTTACCCATCCCCACAACATTTAATATCAATCTTGTGCCAGTCAATTCATAATTCAACCCAAAATTAATAATAATTGTAAAAAACAAGGTAAGACCATCACCTCCGCAGCTTCAGCTTGTTGGTCACCTTTGACAACCAGCCTCAGCGGCTCTGGCTCGTCTATAATTATTTACGTAAAAGTAATGAAAAACAGTTGAAATAACTTCAAAATATAATTATTTACGTAAATTTATATAAAATAAAATGTTACCGAATGTACCACAACTTAACTGTAGTTAAAACGAAACGTTCAATTGCGAGAATTCTACATAATCTGTGGTATGGATTCACGTAAATATTGCAAAAATAATTGATTTTCAATAATTTTTTTCTCAAAAACTACGCGTTTTCTGGTATTGAAACTTGGCGTGTGTTCATATAATAACGTGACCTTTCTGTGAAAAAAATATCAACCCTCAAACCGACGTCAGGCAATGGAAAACTGAGCCGCATCCGAAAAAGGGGCCTGTACAAGAGTGTTTCCCAAAGTTGCCGAGAGAAGGATCTTTATTTAGACTACAAATATGTGTGTACTTACGTAGCATAGCCTTCTCCAACATCTCCCGCTTGGGTTCTGCCCTTCTAGAGGTCGCGGTCGCGATCCACGCACGTCACAAGGTATAGTTTATGAATAGCGCGCGGTGCGGTGCGGTGACGAATTGCTACTATCTTACGATGACCGGAGGCTTGCCGGCGAACAAAAGTCCTCGCGGGCGCGTTGCGGGTAGAAGTAAAACTATGCACGCTTAGACACACAAATAGTAACAAAAAAAAGAACCACTAGGTACAGCTATCCTATTTGTATTTCTTGTATTAAAAGTGTGGTGATCACTATTTAACTAATATTTATGTAAATTTTTACGAACATACATTATATATGATATGATAAGCACTACGCTTGTCAATGCCAGTTGCAGTGGTATCCAGTGCTTATAACTGTAGTTTTGTGTAGTGCTTCATTGCGCTTGTCATCCCGAGACATTTGAATCTCTTTTGTTCAGTAACGTTACTCGTTACATTGCCCTTCATATCCTAACCATGGAAACATTACCGTGCCCTAACACGGCCATGCTTATGTAATGCTTGCGGAATATTGCTTCTCTACAGAATATCTGGCCTTACATTTAAATACCACACCAAAACCATAATCAATTAATTGGTAAATTACAGTTACACAACTTACACTTTGCAAATTTAAAGAGAAATCAAACAACCTCAGACGGGATTCGAAGCCGCGTCTTCAGACAATCTGTCAGACGCCATGACCGTTAGGCCAACGAGGCATACCGTCCAAGCATCGAATTTTAACTCTCTATCTGATTATAACCGTCGCATGGGGACGAAAAACTAAAATGTATCTCTCTGACTGACTGCCATAGTGATAAAAATCAGAGTAGGTTTAATAAGTACTTCCCACAGTGCTTCCACATAACAATCATCCATCATATCCAAAATAGAAATATCGGTCGTCTGCTTCATTATCCTGATACTTGTATTATTTCATATACGGAAAATCCGGTGCACGGATAAAAACACGGAAAATATTGATATAGAAAAATGTAGGAAATTTACGGAACTAGCGAGTGACGGAGCTCGATAGCAATTCCAGTGGATGGGCCATTGTGCGCTGTTTTCACAAAAAATAGTGAGGATATGAATCTATAATAAAGTTTGCTTTTCAGACTCGGATAACGAAATGAGTTAATATTTAAATGAATGTTACTATTATTATGAACGCAGATGTTTGTATGGGTGGAGGTTTGTCATTCAATCACGCCAGAACGACTCAACAGATTTGGATGAAATTTGGTATGTAGATAGGTGGTTTAGGAAGTACAGGACAGGAAGGTAGTTCTGGAATTACACATAGGATACTTTTCATCATCTTATCATGTATCACGCGGGTGAAACCGCCGGGCGTAGCTAGTATAATACATAATATTAAGGAGTCAGTAGAGTCGAATAGCATTGTCAACCGAGCAAATGAGTATTAATACGGGCTTATAGGTTCAAAAATGTTGAAGTAAAATTCGTCAAGAATCGCCCGCACTACAGCATACGACTCCTGGGCTGCAGCAGATCAGGTGCTGCAGCGGTACCAATCAAAGACAACTCTACCAGAAGAGACTTTGCAAAGTAAGACTTTTATCGCTTCTTACAATCCTCATCCCGTCCACACAAAGGATATTGAAATAATAATGCTCATACTTTGCTAACCGATCCCAGCTGCATCGATAGCTAACCAATAATTATATAATAGTAATACGAAGATAAACAGATAATCATGGTGCATCTCGTTCTTACTCGTTAATACGCGCCCACACACGACGGAGTAACCCAATTCTCCCAACATAAGAGATTTCACAGCGTGACTGCTGTAATGGCAGTCATGATAGCATTAGCAACTAATAGCATTCCGATCTTCGCCAGTGAGGGTGGAACTGATTACCGGTACCGGTATTTAGAATATGGACGTGGTCATGCAAGGAGGCTATATGATAGCATATATCGCAAGATAGGTGATTGATAGATATACCTAATGTATTTTGGTGCTTTGTTATACTTGTATAAAGTTTGTTGCTGTGTTTTAAAATCCGCAAAAAATCTCTCCTTTTGCTAATATTATATATTGTAGGATACATAGCAGATATTTAGGATAGCCGAAGTAGAGTAGCCGTACTTGCGAGAGAGAGGTTTTTTGTGCCACGAAAAGTACGTGAAGCCATTGAAATTAATCGTCACCCGAACTTTAACAGGGACGGGGGTTGGAATCTACCATCTGCATGGAAACCCGTTCTTAATGTTGCTCCGACCAGTGAGGTACGACCATTTGTTCGTGAGATGGATACGGTTGGAGTAGTGTGCGACGACCCTTGGGGTACGTGGTTGCCAAGTGGGGAGAGTATTCTGTCATCGGCGTATACTTCTCCCCTAATAGACCCGCTGTAGAGCTAGAGGTCTTTATGGACCTCTTGGCCACAGTAGCGAGAAAACAGGCGCCTCGTCAGGTCCTTCTACTGGGGGATCTGAACGCCAAGGCCCGGGAATGGGGCAACCGCTCTACGAACTCTCGCGGGGAGATCGTCAGGGAATGGGCGGTTGCTACAGGACTGACCCTTTTGAATAGAGGGTCCACCCACACGTGCGTGCGGCATAATGGGGGGTCCGTAGTGGATATTTCATTCGCTACCCCAGCTGTCGCAGCACTTATCCAGGAGTGGAGAGTTTTGTCGGAGGTGGAGACCCTCTCGGACTACAAGTATATAAGGTTCGAGATCTCCACCTCTCACAACCAGGGACGAGATCGAAGCGTGCGTGCGAATTTCCCGCGGTGGGCGATCGGTCGCCTCGACGCTGGATTGGCGGAAGAGGCAGCTATCGTACAGTCGTGGTGTGCCACCCCTACGCATTTGAAAGTGGACGTGGTTACGGAGCATTTTCGCGAGGCGGTGACAGCCGTGTGCGACACGGCTATGCCTCGGTCTCGGCCGCTGCCCCAACCGCCGTAAAGTATATTGGTGGTGTACGGAGATCGCGGATCTCCGAAACGCCTGCTCAGCGGCACGGCGGCCTTATACCCGTTGTAGGAGGCGGCGTCACGGCCGGACCGACGCCCAGCTATCAGCTGAAGAGTTGATGGCTGAGGTCACACAACATAAACACAGCACTTACGGCTTTATCATATGCATTGATGTAATATATTTTATTTATTTGTTAGTATAGTGTTGTTCCAGCGTACGCTTAGTTTCTATGTGTAGCTGTTTTGTATTTAATTAGAAACTCTACGTAGTCTCCCTCTTTCGCTACACCTATCTCGCCGAACGCCAGCCCGAGCGTAGGGGTACACTGAAAAACAGCGTCGCGGAAGCATGAAAATGACACGCGACTTATGCCGAGTGTAACCCTTTTGCCAGCAATAATCACCTTACTTACCATTGTCTGCATACTGTTTTTTTTTGTTTTTTGTGATATTTTGTGTGGCAATAAATAAATATTTAATTTTTTTTATATAACTATATATACAGAGTGGAATTTTGTAATGCCATCTGAAGGGAAAGTACTCTTAATACTGTATATAAAAAAATTACTTAAAGTAAACATTCCTTTATTTATGAAAAAAAAAGAAAACTGCATTCAAAGATTTATGAAAATTCCCTTACCACACCCGGGAATCGAACCGACTAAAACCTGTAAAAATACACCCTCTACTTTAATTGCATCGATCGTTTCAGGGTCAATTATAAGGATGCAAGACTATTGTTATCAATATATTATAATAATAACTAACTATATAACTAACTACCTATATATAATAACTATAAAACTCATTAAAGTAATTTGACGTTTTATCTGATTGAAATGATGTCAAATAAGACGTCAAGACGTAATTTTATCGAATAGATAAACTGATAAACTAGAATTAAAGTATCCCAGAAAACCAGCATTAATCTTCTGAACAGTCCAACGCCTTGAACTGAAAAGAATTGAAAGTTCAAGCCTGTACATTACTGCTTGAGGACAGAATAACTGGCATGCACCATTTGTAGCACGCTACAAGATGAAATCTTGCGCTGTGCTCTTCCCCCTAGTCCTCAACTCTGTCCCAAGTCTCCATCAATAATAAATATTAAAACAAATTTATTGCACACATACATTAGTAGTTATGGTAAGCTCGTAAGAACTCATCACCACCGTAATAAAACGGCTGCCTCTTCAATTTACCATCCGTATCTAAGCAAATACCACGGCTTAATGCAAGTTGCAAGTTTAGCCCCATCCCCTATTATGACGCTAGAAGGGCCGGAATGGAGGAATATACCGTAACTGAACTATTGGAGATTCTCGTTTCACCGTCGGGCACGATTCTTGCATTTGATTGCTCAATCGTAGATTAAGATAATTTGTGATGAAGGGGCTACACGGCCGTATAGGGTCCAACTTAAAGTCGGCACATAAAATACAATACATTTTTTTTTTTTTTTTTATACCGAACTGGGTAGCACTTGACCACTATCTCACCTGATGCTAAGTGATGATGCGATCGATGATGGAGCGCGCTTACCCAGAAGATACCTATGCACTCGTGTTTTGAAGACCCCCATATCGTACTTAACCGGAAACACCGACTCAGGGAGGGTGTTCCATTCCCGAGCGGTTCGTATGATAAACGAAGAAGTAAATCGCTTCGTCCGGGTAAATGGAATATCCACCATAAAGCGGTGGCGCTTCTGAGTATCTCTGGATGTCCGATTATAGAATGGGGATGGCGGAATCAAATTGTGAAGTTCCATTGCACACTCACCGAAATGTATCCGATAAAAAACCGATAAACAAGCGACTTTGCGGCGATGCTCGAGACTCTGGAGTCTCTTGCGTACTAGGTGGTCGTCGTTAATGAGTCTCTTGGCTCTCCTCTCAATAGCTTCCAGTGTCTCCAGCTGGTATTTGGCAGAACCATCCCAAAGGTGAGAACAGTACTCCATACACGACCGGACTTGGGCTTGATAAAGATTAAGCAACTGTCCCGGTGTGAAGTATTGTCTCACCTTAGCCAAAACACCAAGCTTTTTTGAGGCAAGCTGGGCTTTGGACTCAATGTAGGAGCCGAAATTGAGAGTTGGTGTTAATGAGATGCCAAGAAGCTCGAAATGGTTATTTATCGGCACGGACACATCCCTGAAAGAAGGAGCCAGCTGAAAAGGGCTCCGTTTGGCGGAGAAAAGACACGCCTGGGTTTTAGCAGCATTGAACTTAACTAGATTGGCATCGCCCCAATCGGAGACTGCCTGCAAAGAAAAGTTCAAGCGCTGAACCATCGCTTCCCTATGAGACTGGATTTGTAATGCACTGGTTCGCGCGTTAGATGTGTAACTCTCCACAACGGTGCTGTCATCTGCGTAACCAAAAATACCGGGTTTCAGCAGGTCATTAATATGCAGCAGAAAAAGTGTTGCGGAGAGTACTGATCCTTGGGGGACTCCGGCATTTATAGCCAATTGGGCGGAAGAACAGCCATTGATGACTACTCGAATCGACCGATCCCTCAAAAAATCTGAAATCCAGACACACAAACCAGTGGGAAGGCCGTATGAAGGAAGCTTGCTAATGAGGCTATCGTGCCAGACCCTGTCAAAAGCCTTCGAGATATCGAGAGAGACAGCAAGCGCCTCTCCGTGGTTCTCGATGGCTGAGTTCCAGATGTGAGTGGCATACGCTAGAAGATCCCCAGTAGACCGGTTTCGGCGAAATCCGTATTGTCGGTCACTGAGGAGATCGTTCACTTCTAGGTATGCCAGGAGCCTGTGGTTCAGTACACGTTCCATTGTCTTACATAGTACGGAAGTGACTGAAATAGGCCTGTAATTAGCAGGGTCTGCGCGACTACCTTTTTTGGGCACGGGCTGCACGTTTGCAAGCTTCCAGGACTTTGGCACTTGACCAGTCGTCATAGACAAGCGAAAGAGGCGAGTCAATACAGGAGTCAACTCTGGCGCACACATCCTCAAGACTACAGCTGGTATACCGTCTGGACCACTAGCTTTGTTCACGTCTAGATTGCGCAACGCTTTGCGGACTTCAGACTGTCGAATGCGGATTTCTGACATTACCGTCCCGCAATTTGGCAGACTAGAAGGTACAGCATTACCAGCATCTAGACGTGAAGACTCTGCAAACAGAGTGGCAAATAAATTTGCTTTCTCTTCAGCAGTATGCGCTAGTGAGCCGTCGGGTTTCAGCAGTGGAGGCAGTGAGGGACGGCAGAAGTTCTCTTCGATCGACCTCGCCAGGGACCAGAACGCTTTGCTACCCGAAGGGTAAGAAGCAAGTTTGATCCCTGTCCGGCGTATGTGGTCGAAGCGAGCCATCTTGAGGGCCTTTTTGCAGGACTTGGCGGCAAGGTTAAATGCTTTCTTCTTCTCACGTACATCTCTAGATTTGCGGGTTCGAGCATCAGCCCAGGCTAAGTAGGCCTCATGTTTTGACGCTTCTGCATCTCCACATTTGGCATTAAACCATGGTCGAGCTTTGCTGGACAGCGAGATGTCAGAAAATGGAATGAAATATTCCATACCCTGTCGTAATACTTCTGTCACAGCATCCGCGCTAGCTGAGGAATCGCTAGAAGAAAAACAAACCCTCCACCAAGGATAAGACGAGAAAAAATTACGCATCTCATCCCAATCTGCTGACTTGTATCGCCACACCCGCCGGGTGCCTTTTGGGCTGGGATCGGGCGGGGAGTAGACCGACACAGACTTCACCAGACAGTGGTCGGAGCTACCCAAGGGTGATGAAACCGACACCGAGTAGCGGTCTGGATCTGTTGTCAGCAGAAGGTCCAAGCAGTTGGCTGTGTGGCCATCAACATCTGGAATCCTTGTAGCTCCTTGGACCAGCTGGGTGAGGTCTAGCGTCAAGGCAAGCTTACGCATCTCTCGACCAGCGTGGTCTGTGCTCTGGTATGGGTATAGCCAGTCTTGATGGTGGGCGTTGAAATCCCCCAGAAGCACTAATTGAGCAGAAGGATACCTCTGTTGGGCCACGTCAGCTGCCTCACTGAGGTAGTTTGTGAGCCTGGTTGTCTCCTCATCTCCGCTGTGCGAACGATAGACACTAGCATAAAGTATCTTCTCCATGCCGTTGTCCACCAGAACCCACATGACGGAAAATTTGGGGTCTTCAAGGTTACGGAGACGTCGATAACAAATGTCATCGCGAGCATACATACAAACTCCTGCTCTGGCCCTAAAGCTATGTTCAAGAAAGTAGCCCGGGTAGGCAAGGTATGCAGCGTCAGCTGGGCATTTGATCTGCGTCTCCGTGAGGAACAGAATATGCGGTTTTGCGGTCTCAAGATGGTGGTGGACTGAGTCGATATTGGAGTGCAAGCCTCGAATGTTTGAGAGGTGCACTTGAAGAGAGAGGACGTGCTTCCGCTGTTGGACCTTTATTCTGTATTTGTTGCCTTTCATTTTATGGGGAGTGAAGATAGGTAAAGGGAAACGGAAGTGGAAACGAGGCGCATATTATCAACCCGTGACACAAATTAGGCTTTTCCACCCTATGGAAACCAATCCTGGAGACCGCGGGGACGCCCGAGCCCCCCCAGAGGTGTCCATCGGGACCTCTCGTCTGGTCGCCAACCAGCACGATGGCGCACCTCCAGGATTTTTCGCGAGATGGCGAGGCAGCCTTTCATGAGTGGCTGGCTCACTACTTGGGCCCCCAACTATCTGCGGTCGGCCAGCGGAGAACCGTGCCTCGGATCCCGCTGCTCTCCAAGATTGGCTGCCAGGTAAATTTACCCTCAATGTATCACGACCAGCTATAGCAATAAGCGCAACTGTTTCCGACCCGTTTCCCATAATGGCTTCACCAAACATCATGCCGTAACGCTACCGCTTGGCGGCATGGCTTTGTCTGGTGGGTGGTAACACGCCGCGGCCTAAGCCTACCACCTGAAAAAAGTACTGCTCTTTTGGCGCCACCCAGGGGACACGTGTAGAACATCGAGGGCTAAATCCTACGGACGCGAGCAGTTTAGTCCCCCAAACAAAAAGACATTCATACCTATTTCAAGTAGTTACATTAACGGAATATCTATATAACATCTTATATTATAAATGCAACAATTTGGTGAAGGAGAGTGTGTGTAATATAACATAAGTGTGTGTGTGTGTGTGTGTGTGTGTGTGTGTGTGTGTGTGTGTGTGTGTGTGTGTGTGTGTGTGTGTGTGTGTGTGTGTGTGTGTGTGTGTGTGTGTGTGTGTGCATGTGTGTGAGTGTTGTGTTGTTACCACTTGTTACTCATATCCGAAACGGCTAATTACATTTAGATGATACTTCGAACTATGGTTTTCTTTTTAATATGAAACACGAGAATCACTCACGTAAATAAGTCAGATCTGTCCAACTATACTCACAACAGACATCCCCCCGCTCCCCGCACCACATTATGTCATCGCGCGAGTGCCCGCAGTGCTAGGCGAGACGCAACCGCGAGCGTTCTGCACTCCTTGAGAAAGACCACTGGATGTGGTTAAAACTGTAGTTGCAAAGATCTGACTTATTTACGTGAGCGATTCCCGTTAATCATATTAAAATGTGTACAAACCACGTTGGTTTCCATAATAAAATAGGTTTTCTTTGTTCCGGATTAGGGTAAAGGATACTTTTTATCCAAATTTTTCATTGTCCTATTAAGCGCGACATAACCATTTTACACAAGAAACCCAATTATGAAACAATTCGGGAAATAACAAAATGAAACCGAATTATAATAATTGTTTTCCTTTCAGCTATAGAACATTTGATAGATCTATAGTCAGATCTCTTTGGTCTGACTACAGACATAAGGCATTCATGCGTTCACACCTGGTGCCTGAAATATTTCTTGACAGGATTCTAGTGGTTGACCATTTCTTCCGAGAGAAAGTAATATGTCAGCGCGAATGGTGGATGCAAGTTTATTTATAACACGTAAGCTTAGATTAATCATTGGTCTCGCTCTCGCTTCGACCGCGCGCGCGGAGACAATCATTAATCTAAGCACGTAAGCTACTTTTTGTATAAAGGCAGGCGGTGAGCAGCTAGTATTGAACAAAAAAATCAAGATAATAGAGGTCTACGGTTTTGCTGACTAAGTAAGAGCATTTTCACCTATTTTGACTATTTTCTTTGTATCTCCAATTATTTTTTCTCTATTTTAATTAAATATCTTAAAGATATCGTGTGTTATAAAAGCCCATCGTATAAATAAAACGTGGAACCCTAAAGTGTGCGCTTGCATATTAAAGGAACCCTGACCGCCGCTAAAATATTTAGAATCCAAGTTTGGGCCAAGTTAGGAAGATAGGCCCTCAGGGAGGTCATAAGATGGAGTAGGTATGGTTCGTGACCTCTGG
The DNA here is from genome assembly GCA_917880725.1 of Selenia dentaria. Taxonomy (NCBI): domain Eukaryota; kingdom Metazoa; phylum Arthropoda; class Insecta; order Lepidoptera; family Geometridae; genus Selenia; species Selenia dentaria. Next base: position 1,681,113 of record OU862885.1, on the reverse strand, counting down.
GATGAACATTTTAGTGTTACGATTAACTTTATGTAGATACATTGCAGTAATAGTATGTATAGCTTGTAGAGATTGCAATGCTTTATTGTATACATAGATAGACTAAAACGGCAAATAACTACTCGTAGACTAAGTCCACTTTCAAAACTCTTTTGATATTTAGATTTCATTTTAAAAATATGTAGATACTCGTAGTTTACATTACGTCAAATCACTGGGACTAATATTTTAATTATTTTTTCCGTGTGGAGTTGGAGTTACAAATATATATGACCTCCGTTGTCAGGATTCAAATCGTTAGAGGCGACGAAACCCGACTTAATAGGTGGTAAGTCTCTTGAGCAAGAGGCCGTCTTGGTGGGCCTATAGCAAGTGAAATTACTGGACGAAAGAAACTCAAAAAGTCTAGAGTCTTTATGTTTCAGTGTGAGGAGCGTAGTGCTACGAAAAAGTTTTTAGCTTTGGATGGTGTCATGTGCGAGTGTAATGATATATATATCAGGCACACGACTAGCCCAACTCGTGACTTGATATAAAAAAAATACTACATTAATACCTATATAATAATATAGACATACACGGGTGAGTTTAGGAACTCAACTCAAAGAATCACAGAAAATAAAGTTTTTATAGTATATTAAAAATCGAGCTCTGTCTTGTAACAAACCATTTTTCTAATCCTTACAGACTGAAATTTGGCCATACACAGTTAATCACAGTGATTCATAAAATTATTATAACCCTTTAAGTAGCTTAAAAATAAAAATATTTTGGCACCAAATCGAACGGAAAAAGCGCGCGGAAATTCACTATTTAAAAAAATAGCGCGCGTCCCAAACGTTTGCAGGAGTAAAGTCGTAGTAAAACAGCTATTTGTTCCTTTTTATATCTGTAAACGGCGTAAATTTACACTGGTTACCCAGTACATCTTCCTTTATTCTATTATTAGGTTATCTGTTTCTTTTTATTCAAATTATAGAGGTAAAATCAACCGAAAAAATACATAAAAACGTGAACCGCAACAAAAAAAACAAATGAAATAAATTCTACAAAGACCAATTTTATCTCTCAAGCAGGTGTAAAAGGAGTAAACATACAATCACAACAGTATAATAGACTTTGAAAACCCATACTATCTTTTTTATGAATAATCCAAAATAAATCCACAAGTTGTCATACAAACATATATTCTAACACTAACCAAATAGATCTCAAAATCGTAGTCTCACTCGTTATCAAAACAATATGGCGGCTGCCTTTTTCAAATTACCGGAATTGCTCACAAAACCATAATACTTATAATAGGATTATAAGTTTTTTCTAAGGTTTTTACCTCGAAATAGTACTTACTCACGAAAACAATACACTAGCACATGCACTGCTGCGAAAGTTTAAGAGATATGGTATCGACGCCCATTGTTTTTTACTAGCCTACTGATAAGCAAAATAATTTATATTTCTATGTAAAAATGATTTCTAGGTGCTTATTAGTATTAAAAAACATCTAATAAACCGAAATGTATTATATATTTGAACAGTTAACGTTTATGTTCAGTCCTGATATGGGTTATGACTGCGGTACACCGGTGTACCAGCGCCGCTTTGTGCAATGTATAGATTTGGTCACCGGTGTACCGGCGCGTGTTTATAGGTTAAACTTATTATTAAGAAGCTCGGGCAACGTTCAGGAAGCTTCAATACGTCTTTTCGTCCCCAATACCTCTAGCCTGAAAACCAAGGTTTTCAACCAGTGTGTGTTGCTAGTGATGACTTCACCGAGACGTGGTCCCTTACCGTTGGCCTCATTAACAAGCCCAAAGTCGCTCAACGAGCAATGGAGATGGCTATGCTTGGGGTTTCCCTGCGTGATAAGATCCGAAATGAGGAGACCCGTAGGAGAACTAAGTTCACCGACGTAATTCTCAAAATCAGTAGATTGAAGAGGCAATGGGCAGGCCACATCGCTCGCAAAACTGATAACCGACGGGGACGGAAGGTTCTCGAGTGGCGACCACTTATCGGAAGACGAAGTGTAGGCCGGCCCCCGCTAGGTGGAGCGACGACCTTGTCAAAACTGCGGGGTACCGCTGGGTGCAGGAAGCGAGTAGCCGCTGCAAGTGGTACTCTATGGGGAGGCCTATGTTCAGCAGTGAACGTCTTCCGGCTGATAATGATGATGAAGAGGATTTTTAAGATATTGTTATATATTTAATAAAGATATATTAAATTCTAAAGCTCATACAATTCAAAGTTCATACTCAAGGGTTCATACCGAGTTTATACGAGTAAGTGTATGTGATGTATTCCGAACACGGTCGACTAGTCTATGTAGTAGTTTATTAATCCCACATGGGCGCCTGTCCTTACGCGTAATTACATCGGACCGTCCGTCTGTCTCGGCTCTCGCCTTTGTGTACATCCGGCACATGCGATCGCATATATATGTACTGAGTAACTAACTCTATTCAATTATAATACAAACGTATCTGCAACAAAGGGAACAAGCGGTACGGAATACTCTCGAATTGGATCGGTTGTGTGTAGCAACGTTACTAGTAATATATTCCATCACACCTATTCGAAAACGACAAGTTAAGTATTAATTCCCAATTAACATTGTTTACTTACATTGATAGTAGGCTATTAAATCATTACATTGGAATCATTCAAATTTACACGGCCGAAATCTCTGGCGAACACTAATTTAAAACTCGATATTTCTAACACTCTTCGATGATCGAGATCTTTAAAAATAAGGCTATAACTACTCGTATTTAATGCTTCAACAGTAAATAATCACGTACGTGGTCATGCGATAGTTTACTAATTAAATCTGCATTATTTAATTAGCAAACTACCACGGTGTATATCTTATACAATTTAATTTACTGCTTCCTTGTAGAAAGGAAAAGTTCAGAGCTTGTGAATTATTCTTGAAAAGGCTTCCTTTGCAAAATTATAATTAATTATTTATGTACTATGCAATGCGCAACTTGTCAATAATTAAAACTTTCAACCAACGCTACCCTAAATACCTCAAACAGAATTTTCAAAGCTTTGAAAGAAGGTATATATTTGAGGAAGCTACGAAATAAAACTGATATAGTCAGAATAAGTAAAATTTACTAATATTATAAATGAGAAAGTTAATATGTATGTTACTCAATCACGCAAGGCTGGACGGATTTGGTTGAAGATAGTTTGTATCGGGGATTCACACGAAGGCTACTTATGTACCCCGATTCAACATAGCTCCCCGGGAGCTCATCATCACCTTATCCCTCGCAGACGTAGTTGCATTATAACTATGTATGATAATTATAGTAAAACATAGCAACAACTTACAGCTCTATACTACGAAGAAATCTATTATTTCTTCGTAGGCTCTATAGCACATTTTTTGCTAGTAAAATAGCTATAGAGCTGCTCGCGGCAGTGCTTTGCTCTCATACTTATTGTAATAAAAATGAATGTCTGTAAAGTATGTATAGAGACGATAATTTTACGTCATAACGTCATAAGACAAGCCGAAACCTTAGGCCGAACGTGCCTCTCTATCGCTTGTCCCGCGCTCTCGCTTGCACACTCGTCTAAGGCGGAACGTGACAATGAGTCATGCTTTTTCGTGCGTGCAGCCGGAGTTATATAATATATAAATCGACGTTGTCGATCGTCGAAAACAACGATTTTTAATTATAAAACAATTTAAACATGTATGTCGTTTTCAGGTTGAAAATAAGGTGCACTGCTCGCTCAACCTCTTTCTAGGAAGTTTTTTGTGAAATGACCCGCGTAGCCCCTCTTATTTAGGGGATTTAACCAAGGGATTACCAAGTGATTATATGCCAAAAATGTGTCAATATACACTATCAACTAAACACTAATAAAACCTTTCTGATGGTGATGTGATGTCATGTACCTATTCATCTGCAATTCTCTAAACATTATTAAAATTAATAAATTTGATAAACATAGCGTCCTAAAAAGTTGCATTTACAGATTGGCGACCTTCCTTCCTTATATAGAAGTATAACTAAAATCTCATCCCTTTGAAAGCAGAAAAAACAGCCCACCAGAAATGAAGCCATTTCTTTTTCCTCACAGTGGGCAGTCGTTTGTCGCCTGGTAATTGCTCAGTTAACTTTTTCGGGCTGTTTGTTCTGACCTCCTTCAGTTTTATTCCACCCTGGTACTAGAATGGGGTTATTATATTCTAAGATTTCCCTTAGCATCTCTTCATAAAAATTTTGTTCTAACAAGATTATGGATTTTATTATAGATTATAGATTTAATAAGATCTATTACTAAAGATGTAATAAAACAGAGCACTTGGAAAATCCAATGATTGGTATAATTGGATTGATGGCGAGAAAAAAAACCCAACAATGATAGATAGATATTCGTAGATTAACTTTTTAATGAAACACTACAGTACAAAATTATGTTATAAAAATAAAGAAATTTAAAAATTAAATACAAACAAAATATTTCACGAATAAATACTTGTGTGTGTCACAAGGGGCGGTCTTATCGCTCAGAGCGATCTCTTCCAGACGACCGTGACTATCATTGTTTACTATCCTAGATTTGTGTTTCTTCTAGTATTGACGTGTAATAGTGGTCGTTTGTTAAACGTTAAGTTTTCGTAATGGTGCGCCAGTGTAGTATATATACAAAAAGGTGCAACATTGTTTTTGTGGTTTCCTCGTCTATTGAGGAAACCGCTCGCTGTACTACTTAGACAGGACAGTGACTTGACGATATGTGATTCGAGCCTGACCCGACTACTTGAAAAAAATATTGCTACAACCATAACTAGAGCACTTAAGAAATAGCAAGAGAACGATACGAGCCTACATTTTTTTTAGGTATTTGTGTATGAGAAAAGGAATAGTCTCATATAAATTTCAATAATGATGCACAATTCGATACTGTTTATTCATTCAGGAATCTCAGAGTTACGTTAACAAGTATCTAGATACTCACATAGACAAAATAATATGTAAAGATTTTCAAATTATTAGGTTTATCGTCGACAGAACCGCGTAGTCATAACCGTGAATTTATCTGCCTGAACTGACTGAATAAAACAAACTTTTCAATTATATGTAAGATGATGGTATGTTATCCATAAGATGAATATATTATTTTAAGTTGAGATAGAATCCGAAGTAGAAGTTTAGCGTGGTGGTGGTGCGGTATCTGGTCCCGCCTGAATAGCTACCTCTCCCAAGTTTATCTGTCGCGAAATAGCTAATGACGTGTTCCGGCAGTTCTGCGAGTATGCTCATTATTCATTCAAAACTCGCTATCTGAATATAGTGTGACCACCACCGACTGCATCATCACTGACTATAAAGGAAAAACATATAAAATCTATAATAACAATATTTAAAAAAATATAAAAAGGTACCAAAATCCAAGCAGATTAACAAGCGGTACTTTTTAGCAGTTCTCCAAAATCATCTAATTATTAATCTATCGATATGTAGATTAGTATATCTTGTTTCCTAAAAGTTTTCCTCGATATATCTCATCCCAAACATAATAAATAAAGTAATAATTCATCTCCGAATAGACACGTTCTGATATAATTTAGTTATCAACCAAACTTTTATGATTAATCCTCTACCTACGAATAGTCGGATCACGTTCATCGCTAACTTTTTTCGCATTTTATACTTCCGTTTTAATAATATGCTTTCATGACGGGATTCATTGCATAATGAGTTCATGAACACAATTTATTTGTGATTTTTGAAATTTTATTGTGATGGATATGCTATCAAATAACTAACTTCAAGCTAGACCCTTGAACAACTTGTATATAAATAAGGCTCATTAATGTACTAAATATGTAATGTAATATGAATAAAAACCTTATTATTAATATTAAAGGGGCTAGATCGCGTTAGAATTAACTATATTATTAATTATAATATAAATATGTGTTCGTCGCGTCATCGCGAAAGTTTAAAAATTACAACTTGCCTATTTTAAATAAGTAGTATTTTTTTCATACTGTAATTAGCTTACACATCAATTACTGTTCCCGCAAGCACTACCTTAATTAAAGTATATGTTGATTTATTGTAATATTATTATCCTTTTCTTATACTACAGAAAATACCGTTTTTAATAATAATTTAAATAATGCTTGCTAAATAAATAACATTTCAGAGTATGTACATTGTTCGCTGATGGAATGGACACTATTACTATATCCAACAAAGTTCATTATTTCCCCGAGCGGTTTTGTTCAATGTGGTCCTACTGTACAACGACACGGCAGACACGGCGACGTCTACATTGATTTATGCCTCGAGGTTGTTCCAGCCAAATGGATTATACACCCCCATTTGGAAATACTGCAGCCAGCTATTAAGAAATATTTATCAAGTAATGAAAACAAAAGTAGAACTGGTATGTTTGAGAAATATTTTCTTTCTGCAAATCCACACATTTGGGCCCTGGTCCGGATAATTTCAGATGGCATACTAGTACTAGTACTACACAATACATTACAACTAAGTACTACACTTACGATTTAATACACGTCTTGATCAGTTGTACAATACTGCCAGATCTGTACAAGCATATAGAATTTACGGTTTTTAGATTAATCAATGGGATTAAACAGCTTTCTCAGGATGGCTAGCGCAGTGTAGTGCCACATAGGACTTTAGCTCTGTGTTACACAGCTACTCATTGTATACATCACCTTGGATGAAAACCTTTCTGCATGCTCATACCTCAACTGCCTAAGTAAATTTATTTAAATATTAAAATCCATCTATGCTACAGACGCTTCAAATAAGAAAGAAAGACAGCGTTGAGAATTAGTAGTTACGCAATTTACATCTACCTAAATAATATATCATCCTCAAATACTTCGGACACATTGTTCGAAATAAAAACTCCATGGAACGACTCGTAGTCCAGGGTCAAGTAGAAGGCAAGCGGTCACGCGGTCGATCACCTACGCGTTGGACAGATCTCATAAAAGCTGCAACACAAACGTCCGTAGTCCAAAGTACCCGAAACGCAGAAGACCGCAATGGATGGAGGCGCATCGCGAGGGCTGCATTATCTAAAGAAAGGGCATCGTCTTCAACCACGACCACTCTGTCAAGAGTGAACGACTAAGAAGAAGAAATAATATACATATATAAACATAAGTAAACAATTACCTATTCTTTTACAATCTGTTTAAAAGTCCGACCCTAAACCAATCATTCCGTAATCAAATTACCAGGAGAACAGAAATCGTAAGCAACCACGAAATTCTATACAAACAAAAACGGAAAGCACAAAGTAGCCCGCATCAGGTAGCATTAATAATGAAAAATTCAAACAGAGCTAATCTGATAATTCGAACAACGGGCCACTTTTGAACAAAAATCAACTCTTTGTACATACAGTATAAAATCATTTTCATATTAACTATTGTAATAATAGTAAGGTGGAAGCCAATCATCAGTCGTTGCCAAATAAAACAAACCATATAGTCCGAACACTAAAAATGATTCTGATAAATCTTGAAACACATCCAAGAACTCGTAAGATGTAGTGAAAGGGAAATGAACTTTATACCGATAGACATGGTATTCTATTTGTTTTGTCATTCATGTTATTCATGATGAAATTACAAACATGAAGCTTTCAGCCACAGTAAAATATACCTTATTTTAGTAAGGATAGTGTTCTAATCAAACTGTAGAATAAGCAAGGGTAGGCTCACATCAAAATAACGCCAATCCCGTAACAATGAGCATAATCTAAATGACCAGGATTTGTTCGACATGTGAGCTTACGGCCAGAGTTACTGGCGGTTTACTCTACGGTTCTGCTGATTGCCTGGTATACACATTATGTTCGGTTGGTTCTATCGTAGATATAATTGCCTGGTAACTTTGGTTTTGAAGGTAATGTGTGTTGTCTTGTTGAATGGTGGAGCTGTTGATAGCTTAAGTTCGATCATCACAGCATTGTAAATACCAATTTTGATAATGTAAAGTACTTTGTACTTGTTTAATTGTATCTGCCAGTTCAGGGAATTAGCTTAGGGTTAAAGTCAAAGTCAAAGTCAAAATCAAAATCATTTATTAAATTTAGGCATCAAAGACGCACTTATGAACGTCAACTTTTCATTATAATGTACTATGACTACCGCCGCGTTCCAAAATATATAGAGCCTACCTACTAGAGAAGAAGCGGCAAGAAACTCGGGACCATTCTTTTTATATAGATGTTTTTACAATGTTTTTATTTAGGTACTACAAATATTAGCTCCAGTGTGTTGCCTTACAAAAGAGAACATAATAATGGTATCAGTAGGGCAAGACACGCTACACTTTGACATCTTAGTACACGAGTAGATAGATCCTGGAGTGATCAGTCCCAAGCTGTTTTATCCTCCAAGTAATCCGAAATTTTGTAATAACCTTTTTGACAGAGTTTATTTTTAATAGTAATTTTAAACTTATTAATAGGCAAATCTCGGATAATATTGGGAACTTTATTATAGAATCGTATACATTGTCCCATAAAAGAATGACTTATTCTGTGGAGACGCGTTACATGTACGGATAGCTTGTGCTTATTTCGCGTGTTGATGGAATGAGCATCACTCCTTTTATCAAAACTGCTAATGTTTTTCTTTACATACATTAGATTTTCATAGATAAACTGAGCGACAACAGTTAGAATGTTTATGTCTTTAAACTTCTGTCTACAGTAAACTGTAAATGCCGTGGCGGTGCCGGCCATGCCGTGGCGGTGCCGGCCATGCCGTGGCGGTGCCGGCAATGCCGTGGCGGTGCCGGCTTAGAATAGCACCCCCCCAACTCTACCCGTGGGTGCCGTAGAAGCCGGCTAAGGGATAACAAATCAGAAGGTGGGCAGCAGCACCTTCCCAGTCAAACACACACAAACTGCGCTCGCCAACCCGCCTGCCAAGCGTGGCGAGTATTGGCAAAAACCCCTCAATGGATTGGACAAAAAGAACCAGGCCCCCAGTCCCCGGCAGCCCCGCTATTCCTGGCTACGGTAGCGACCACGGTAACGGTGGGGCAGGGGGTGCTAAGAATCCCCGGCAGACGCCCGGCTACCACCCCCAACGACGACGACTGGCCCTGGTAACACACAACATACGCACGATGAGGACAGACGAGAAGATATATGAGCTGGAAGAAGAAATGAGTAAGCTACACTGGGACATTGTGGGGTTATCTGAAAACCGTAGAGCGGGTGAGGACACGATAACCCTAAAATCAGGTAACCTACTCTACCACCGGGAGGGCGACCAACAGTCCCAAGGTGGTGTCGGGTTTCTCGTCCACAAGTCCCTTACTAACAACATAGTTAAGATCGATAGCGTTTCCAATAGGGTCGTATACCTAATACTCAGAGTATCCAAACGATATTCGCTGAAGGTCATTCAGGTATACGCACCGACGAAGTCGCACCCGGATGATGAGGTGGAGGATATGTATGAGGACATTAGTCGGGCCATACATACCTCTGAAACGCACTTTCTAGTTGTTATGGGGGACTTCAACGCGAAGTTGGGTAAGAGAAGCGAGGATGAGTCGAAAGTGGGGCAATTTGGCTATGGACAACGGAACCGTAGGGGACAGAGGTTGGCCGACTTCCTGGAGAAAGAGGGACTCTTTATGATGAACTCTTTCTTTCAGAAGCCACCTCACAGGAAATGGACCTGGCTGAGTCCCGATGGTTCCACGAGAAATGAGATTGACTTCATTATGACCACCAAAAGGCAAATATTCACTGATGTCTCCGTGATCAACAGGGTTAAAACCGGTAGTGATCACCGAATGGTAAGAGGCACGGTGAATATTAATGTCAAACTGGAGAGGTCTCGTCTGATGAAGTCTACGCTCCGACCTACTCGTGCCCATATTCAAGACCCCGAGAGCTTTCAACTTGAGCTATCCAATCGCTTCGATTGCCTTGAGAACATCGCTTCAGTGGACGAGATCAATAACAGGTTAGTAGAAACTGTCCATACAGTGGGTTCCAAGTACTTTAAACCCCACCGTACAGATAGGCCACAGAAACTCTCCAACGATACCCTCAAACTCATGGCTGAACGACGCTCATTGAAACTGCAGTCTTCGGATGATGCTGAAGCATATAGGCTGCTCAATAGACGAATATGGAAGTCCTTGCGACACGACATTCGGATCTTTAATACAAACCGTATTAAAGAGACGATAGAGCGGAAAAAAGGCTCCAAAGTGTTTGCAAGAGACATGTCTATTGGGCAAAGCCAGTTGACGAAGCTGAAGAGAGGAGACGGCAGTGTAGCGTCGACCAAAGCGGAAGTGTTAGGAGAGGTCGAGAGTTTCTACGGACAGTTATACACCTCGGTCGCTAAACCTGTTAGCAGCTCGGCCAAAGACCCAAGAGCCAAGCTGACCCGACATTATACCGAAGATATCCCGGACATCAGCCTGTACGAGATTAGAATGGCCTTGAAACAGCTTAAGAACAACAAGGCGCCTGGTGACGACGGTATCACATCTGAGCTTCTGAAAGCGGGTGGAACACCGGTACTTAAAGTCCTTCAGAAGCTCTTTAATACCGTCTTACTCGAAGGTTCAACGCCAGAAGCATGGAACAAAAGCGTGGTGGTGCTGTTCTTTAAGAAAGGTGACAACACTTTACTTAAAAATTACAGACCCATCTCGCTTTTGAGCCATGTTTATAAGCTGTTTTCGAAGGTCATAACGAACCGTCTCAAACGCAGGTTTGATGAATTCCAGCCTCCGGAACAAGCCGGTTTCCGAAAAGGCTATAGTACCATAGACCACATCCACACGCTACGGCAAGTTATACAGAAGACCGAAGAGTATAACTTGCCTCTTTGTCTAGCGTTTGTGGACTATGAGAAAGCCTTTGATTCGATCGAGACGTGGGCAGTGCTTGAGTCTCTCCAGCGGTGCCGTATTGACTATCGGTATATTGAAGTGCTGAAGTGTTTGTACAAAAACGCCTACATGTCAGTCCGAGTACAGGAGCAGAGTTCGAAGGCAATTCCATTGCAAAGAGGCGTGAGACAGGGAGACGTTATATCTCCGAAACTGTTCACCGCTACATTGGAAGACGCCTTCAAGCTTCTGGAATGGCAAGGACTTGGCATCAATATTAACGGCGAATACATCACTCACCTTCGATTTGCCGACGATATTGTAGTCATGGCAGAATCCATGGAAGACCTCAGTACAATGCTCGAAGGCCTCCATCGAGTTTCCCAACGGGTAGGTCTTAAGATGAACATGGACAAGACGAAAATTATGTCTAATGCCCATGTTGTACCTACCCCAATATCAGTTGGGAACTCAGTTCTCGAAGTTGTTGACGAGTATATCTACCTGGGACAGACAGTCAAACTAGGCAGGTCCAACTTCGAGAAAGAGGTCAATCGTCGAATCCAACTCGGCTGGGCAGCGTTCCGGAAACTTCGCGAAGTCTTCTCGTCAAAAATACCTCAGTGCCTCAAGACAAGAGTCTTCGACCAATGTGTGTTACCAGTGATGACTTATGGCACTGAAACGTGGTCTCTTACTATGGGCCTCATAGATAAGCTCAAAGTCGCACAACGAGCTATGGAGAGGGCTATGCTCGGGGTTTCTCTACGTGATCGAATCAGAAATGAGGAGATCCGTAGAAGAACGAAAGTCACCGACATAGCTCAGAAGATTAGCCAGTTGAAGTGGCAGTGGGCAGGGCACATAGCACGCAGAACAGATGGCCGATGGGGCCGAAAGGTTCTGGAGTGGAGACCACGTACCGGCAAGCGCAGCGTAGGTCGTCCACCGACACGGTGGACAGACGACCTGAGAAAGGTCGCAGGACGACGTTGGATGCAGGCCGCTTCCAACCGGTCCTTTTGGAAAATCATGGGGGAGGCCTATGTTCAGCAGTGGACGTCCTACGGCTGAGATGATGATGATGATGAAATTATGATACAAGTGTGTGTGTGTGTGTGATGATCAACATCCCACACGCGTGTCATACGACGTTTTTCACACATGCGAGGAAATAATAGACTATTATTATTATCGCAACTTCTTAATTAAAAATAAATAAAACTGAATAATTTCATATTAATTCTATAATTTATGTGAATTACGAGTAAGATAAGAACAATTTGATAAAATTAAATATTTTTAATTCATATGGTTAAAACAATTTTATTCGCACGAGTCGTAAGGCGTTCGATTTCGTTTCTTATAACGAAACTTATCCTGGGGACCCTCAGCTTTACTTTGAAACTAATTTTTTCTACCGACTTCCAAAAAGGAGGATTTTAGACAGTTTTTTTTAAATTTATGTTTGTTACCTCATAACTTTCGACTGGGTGAAAAATTGCAACCGATTTGCAAAATGGTGTTACCAGTGTGAACCCATGTATTTTTTTTTAAATTCGGTCAAGTAGTTTTTGAGTTACACTCCAATAATTGATTTTTACCAAAGTAATACAATGCAAGTCGGTATAAAAAATTTCCAATTGCACTTGTAATCATTTAGGCAAACCTAATTACAATAAACAACTATTGTAGAGTGTTGCGAAGCCAGACGGTGCTGAGGCAGTCCGCAGACACGATACTAATTGGCAAGCTTGGCGAAGACGAACCGGCCTGTTCAGTTGAAGAGCACTCGCGTCTAGACGGTAAAGGAGCTCTCTACCTAAGAGCTGTTGTAGCCCTCGCTTTACACTTTATATACAGAAACCTAATGTTTACCAAACAAAAAAGTACAACGTTAATATATACGTTTTTTATTTGGTAAACATTAGGTTTCCTTACCATTTATCTTCCTTTGTCGTACTCAACCATTATTTAATTTTTTTTATTGCCAAGTAGGCAGACACGCAGGCGGCCCACCAGATGGAAAGTGGTCACCGTCGCCTATATGCGCTTGCAACACCAAGGGCGTTGCCAACGCGCTGCCGACTTCTAAAAAGAACAGAAGGTGTGGAGAGGGGAGAGGGGAGAGGGGGAGGGGGTTTAGTCTTCCGGAACCTCCCACAGACCGACTGAAACGGCAGCTAACTAACAGTGGGGTTACAGCGTAGCACAACCACCATGAAACACTATCACACTAATAAACATATAAAGTGTGTTTGTATGTTTGTTACTTCTTCACGTTCAAACGGCTGGACCAATTTTGATGAAATTTGGTACGAAGGTAGATGAGGTGCAGGATTACAACATAGGATACATTTCGTCATCATTATCCATCACCTCGCGGGTGTAACCAAGGGGCATAATAAGATTGCTTCATTCATTCTAAACTGGCATCTGAAGCCCTCATATTATGTTAACGAGTAACCCACAATCTATACTTATTTTTATAAGGAAAAAACACCTGCGCAAAAGGATTTCATTATTCACGAAGTCCCAAATAAGCTTTGACATAAGCAACAACCGCTTCACCACCACAATGAGTGCACTCAGCGTTGAAAACGAGGGGCTTCCTGGACAGTACACCGATGAACTTTTTTATTTCCTAAGCTAAAAAAAAAAAAAAACTCATAAGGACATCACCGGAAGTTTTACTAACAGCGTTCGAGAAGGCCGTCGACGAGGTATGTGGCTTGGAAACGTGTTTCCATAATTGGTTTAGACGCAAATGGTTGCTGGAGACTAGTTCTTTCAAAATATTTATTTCAAATAAGTTTTAGATTTGTATAATCTTAGTGTCCACGTATCGGGTATTCTATATACAATGTTAGAATATTACACGTTTACTGTTAAATAGAATACCAGAGATAGATCAAAAATGTATTCAGAGAGAATATAAGATGTTCATCCGATTATGTCGTAAAACCTTTGATAGATCCGCCCACCTAACGCAACCGCTCAACCGTGAAGCAAACAGACTCAAGGAGATCTGCCTACATGCCTTACAAATTATTATATATGTTTACGCATTCCTGTCACTTTTTGTCTATGTCCTTCTGCTCAATGAAATATTCATGGGTATCAAGTCTTGTTACGTCGGACCCTGTTGTTTCAGCGAATGAACAGAAACGTTGTTACGAACGTATATTACACTCGACAGAGTTTTTCGGGAATGTGTAGATTATTTCAGGCGTGAATGAGTAGGCGGAGTAGATTTGATAGAAATATAATATATTAAGTAAATACTTGTTAAGGACGAGAAGGTATGTTGTAACGCTTCGAGTGCGTGTTCGCTTACGCAATAACAGACTTGAATGAATCTTGGGCAGCTATTCCTCAAGGTTATACTTATAAGGTTTTATTGGCAACCGATACAACCGAACAGTTTTATACGGGTCGGTGCAAAGATGGAAGGAAGAGTAATAGAAATAACTTGACTGTATTCGTGGGCGTTGCAATGTAGCTTACGATTACGACACGATCTGAAAACGCGAAGTTTAGGATGCTTCAAGCTACATCATGTCCGAGCCAGCCGCGTCCGAAAATGTCTTACCGTGCAGATAACTTCGGACATTAGTGAGAGAATAACCATATAAAATAATAGGGAACTGAGAAACGTGTTAGAGATAATCTTGGTCTTCTAACGACTAGTCAAGAAGGTTCGTTTCATCTCAATCGCGAAATTCAAACATTCAAACAGCTCCGTAGCAAACGCTTCTACAAACTATATAGTAAAACTTTAAACTATATAGTTAATGAATAATTCAAGACAGATGATCAGCCAGCCACTAACGAGCAGTATGTGTGCACAGCGTCGAGATAGTCATGCTTCCTTTGTAGTCGTATAGATATATTAATTTGTCTCTTGCTTCCAGTATTTCATAACGAAGTGTGCCTAGTGTCGACAGGTTGTTTGGCGACTTGGTTCTTTGCTGATTGCCATGATTATTAGGTATACTATTAAATGAAACATTATAATGAAAAGTTGGCGTTCATAAGTGCGTCTTTGATGCCCAAATTGGATAAATTATTTTGACTTTGACTTTGAATGTGAAATGAGTATATTATTGCGTATGAAATTAGCTGCTTGATCTATTATCGTAGCGGTTTTATCCGTCGATCTACGGTTCCAATAATGTCTTTGTTAAGCGACCGAGCGGGCTACTGCACAAAGGTATTCTTGAAAACAGAAGACGAGTGTTTAATTTGTAACAATGGCAATACAACAATAAAATTTGTTATTTGGAAGAATACAGAAGAATTAAGGTCTCCCAAGATGGGAATGAAAATCTTACAAAAAATTGGGCTAATTTTCACCTTCCATGGATATGACGCTCTTTTTACCCTACCACCTTTTTCTACGACAACTTTTTTTACGACTACCTCACCGAGAGAGGGGTAAAGGTGAGTAAGCGTACCGAAATGAAAATCTACTCGAATTTTGACAAATACAAACTGAAAGAAAATGAGAAGGAGTAGAAATTAATATCCACTATTTTTAAAATTATATATCACATGAATATATCACAACTCGTAACGAGTCAATCATGATCTCATTGTTACGGTGCAGTACAGCCATGTGACGTCATCAGTCACAGAGTCGTCACGGTCTCCCATCGCTCGTGCGGGGCATGCTCCGGGATTATGTTCCCCTACCGCTGCACGCTTGGGGTGGCATTTGTTATCCTTAGGATAAAAGGACGTTTGTTAGACGCCATTGGATTGAATCGTCGAACTAAATGTTACACTTAGTTATGCAAAGTTTTTCCTATAAATAAAATAGTCTAATATTTGAAAATGAAAAAGAGTTTATTGCCAAAAAATAAAACATTACACTAACATTCAATCACTTAAATAATATTAAGAATAGTTTGAAAATTAAATATATAAATGCTATGAACATTCTTGTGTTTGTATTTTTGACAACAGGGATATATGCTCAGCGTTTTTGTGCACAAACATAGTTTACACACTGCTGCTTTTCAGCATACCCCACTGCTCGAAATAAGATGTTCTTCGAGTATAGAAAAAATAAGTGAAGAGCGGGTATAGATTTAAAATTGTAGTTTACAGCTTACATATTATTATAACACCACTTTTATATTAAGTACATGAAATTATAGTTTAATTTCCCATAAAAATTTAATTTACTAAAATAATTATGATCAAAAAGCAATGAGTATGCCATTGTATTGTGTGCATATTATTATATGGAATTTCCGTATTTGCATGTGTGTTTCGACTGTAAAACTTCATCAGCACCCTGAGTGAGGCTTGCACTCAAGATCCTACTAACTGCGACCCTACTGCACGGCTCCGCCCGTTCGCATAGGGGCTAAACCACATGAATACTTTTCCGAGATAAAATGTGTCCTATATTCTTTTATACAGGCTTCCTTGGTGCCAAGCAGCCGTGCGATTCTCTAATAGCAAACATCGTTGCATCTTTGACAACATCCGTGAAACAAATGACGAGATGACAAGAAACGTTGGAAATGCAACCTTATGTGTAAGGGCGATATCTCAAAGTATTTGACATCGTTGAGCTCGTCGACAAGCATATCGACGAATCAATATAGTAGATCCAACCGTTTATCCTCTTTTTGACAGCACCAATAGAACGTAACATGACGATGTTACGCAAAAGTTAACTTATAAATGCGAGGTTTTAAAAATATGACAACTGCTTAAATTTGCTCCTTGATCCCGTATAATAATCATCTTTCACAAAATGAGTCCATAAGTGCAGTAGTTTTTTTATAAATTCCATAAAATAACAAACGTTTTTAAAAAATTACGTTCTATGGCTATCAACATAGTGATGTTACGAAGTTACGATTGAGATATCGATATTGTTTATGAACTATTTTTACACGGGTGTTTTCCGTTCTCGGCACATAATATCGGATTTATTTTTATGTAAAACCGTTATATTGATGCGCCTCAGGAAAACATACAGCATTATTTGAAGACGTGTTTATCTCCTGGTGTATATCCAAAAAAGAACAAGGTTATGATGACTATGATGATTACAAGTACAAGTCATACTTGACGAAGCTGTTACCGGTTAAATCTGGGATGGCCAGCGAGCAACACGGAAGGGAGTAGGCATACACAGCGTTTCCCCTCTGTCAAAGTACAAGTCCGCATGGACCATGGAGTTTGATAATATACTGTGGGGTGAGGGCGGGGCTAGATTTGTGAATGGTGCTTTATTTTTTATGTGTTAGTGATTTGGTTGTGTGAGTATGATCGGCAATGGATCGGTACAGGTATGTTTTGTATGTAATAGTGCGGCTTTGCGCTAGTGTGCAACTTCCCCTCCCGCAAGAAATGACAGAAAGATTTGAACAATATTTTTTAGCTAAGGCTACTCCCTTCCGTGTTGCTCGCTGGGGATGGCAGACATTAAAGTCTGCCGTTTGGTACCAGAAAATAGTAAAGTTTGAGCAACCCCAATTCCAATTTAAGCAAACGAAATCTAATCTTTTATTTTTATTTATTTATTAATCAAAATCAGATTCATCGTTGCTGTCACTCGAGCTATTGCCGACATTTATAATTAATTGTTGACTCATATAATCTATCGCCACGTGTTTATCCCAATCTGCCATTATAGTTTCTTGTGTTTTTTGAATTACATTTTGCCAGCTTTCCGCAGTTACTTTCACACATGCATTTTTTAATAAATTTACCATTTTGTTTGCCGTGAATGGGGGTTTTGTGTTATTTCTAGCAGCGTGTCCTTTAACTTGAGCCCATATTAATTCAATGGCATTGTATTGACAATGATAGGGTGGAAGTCTAAGAACCCAATGACCATGTTCTGCAGCTATTTCGTCGATCACATATCGTTTTGGGAAGTGTTTTTTTGTTCGTAATATATTTAGTAATTGTACTTTTAGTAAGGAGTTATCAACATTTTCACCATGTCGTTGAAGCCAGTCAATGATTACTTGTTTTTTGTCGGCCTGGGTCGGCATTTTATCAATTTGGCGTGAGTGATAGGATGCGTTATCCATAATAATAACTGACGGTTCTTCCAATGATTGTACCATTTCCTTAAACCAACTTTCGTAAACCTCAGAATTCATTTCTTCGTGGTACTCAACTGTTTTTTTGGATTTAAAGGCCAACAAAGCATCTGGCATGAATCCTTTCACAGACCCTGCATGGCAAATGATTAGACGTTCTCCTTTTCCCATCGGTACTGAGGTAGTGGAAGCAGCGGTGTCATCAGTCCAGCTCTTAGACACTGTGTGGTTCGCATTCAGCCAAGTTTCGTCAGTGAAAACAACATTTGACCAATCTGTAATTTTTTTGGCTTCGCTCAAAAATTCGCAACGAGCAAAAGCTACGTCGCGACGCTCCATCAATATTTTGCGTTTGTCCGATTTTTTATAAGTAAATCCAATTTCATTCAAGACCTTTACCAATGACGATTTTTGACCTCGGAACAAATCACATTCACGCAAAGAAGCAACAAGTTTTTTAAGTGTTGGAACTTCTTTACGTAAGTAATAGTTATATATATGACGGCGTATAGCGTCTGCGTCAAAGTTGTCAACCGAAGTCACACGACGTGGTTGGCATTTTTTCTTCGGCGTACGAAGCTTATTCTCCTGCATGCCGCTTGTTCCGTAGGCTTCGGTAGTAATTTTTGTAATCGTAGATGCACTAATACCTAACGCGGCCGCAACGCGCTCTCTCACTTGCGACAATGGTAAAAGCGGGCCGCCATTTTGATACTCTGCTTCAAAGTAATTACGAAGCTTGATCACCATTTCTCTCGTCTGTCCTTTCAGCACTGATCCTTTCGGCATTTTATAGTTCCAATATAAAACTCAGCAAATAATTACTAGCACGGGCGTCTTGTTGCGAGTGACAGTGACAAATACAAAACGGCGGTGGACCATTGAGTTTTACTACCTTGATAAAATACTACTGCTTACCCATAGACAAAAAAATTGGCAGTCATAGGAATTGCCGATAGAAGTGAAAACTTATAACTCAGAATTTGATAGCTTACCTTGGAAACTACACGGGTGTAACCGGACGGCGTGGCCTCGCCATCTGGGCATGGCCATCTAGAAATGCGTCAGCATTTCCCATTGGCTGATGCGTTTCTAGATGGCCATGCCATGACGGCCTGTCCACGCCCTTTCAACATTCCCCATTGGCTGACGTATTTCTAGATGGCCAATAGCCATGGTCATGGCGCCATTCCTAGGACTATTCTCTTTCCGCACAGACTCGATAGAAAAATGAATCGAAATCGTGTCCACTATAATCACTTGGTCACAACACTTTAACTGACAAATTAGATCTGTCAAAAAGAGGATAAACGGTTGGATCTACTATAGAGATTATTAGCACGGCAGGTTTCAATAAAATTGGTTCAGTAGCTAAAGCATTACAAAACAAAAGACAATGACACACACGCTGTCATATCTATAACAATGTTGAATTGACGATGTAAGCTGACGAACGAAAATGTCTAACGGTGTTCCATCCTTTTTTTAATGCAGACCTAAAGCACTTAGTCGTAATCCTGTAAATCTGGCCGGTGAGCGATGCGTTTGTCGACAATCAAGCTCTGATTCGGAGCCGGATATAATCCGACAACTCGTGATATTGATGACTGTGCCGACGTAGCGTACAACGCAGAAGCTTTTATGGAAGTGGTCTAATCCGAACTGCTACTGTTTTCCGTAATTACGTCCGAAACCAACAGAGAGCTTGTTATACCATATAATAACAAAAAGATTGAACTTTATCTTGATAAATATAGATTTCAATTCTTATTGATGGCTATAAATAGGTACAACATATAGTAGTAATACAACCATAACAAAATGCATAACAGCATATTGTATCTCTACTATGAGTATATAGCGATGACTTATTGTCGTTTATCTGTTCGTCCGATGATCCACTGCACACTGGCCGAAATGAATCAGTCACCGATAGAAAGCCGAAAGGTTAGCGATTACGACGCGATTTTGCGATAAGGATGGTAACCCGCAAAACACAACAACGTTTTCAAACCATTCCGTTATATAGCGGCATATTCGCAAAGCGAAAAGGCTCCTTAACCCTTTGCGTCCCAGAGACGTACATATTCGTCAGTTTCATTCATACATCTTTTGTTTTAAATATCACGGTATAGGAAGGATTAAATAAAGAAAAATAACCATTCCGTTATCTCGCCTCATCACAGTTTTGTACCATAAATGAAAAAGCACCCCTAAAACCCCAACGCTTGCATCTCTAGCTTTGATAGAACAACAGGATTAACTTGGCGGTAAAACTGTGTGGGAGTAAATTACAATTTCAACTACGTCACATCCAGCATAATCAACTAACACAATACTAAAAGCTTAGTTCACTGCGACCCGAACTAATCCGCCCTCGCGCAGTATATTTAGCGTCCGTGTCTATATATTCACGGCAGAACAATGCTTTCATACTATCGATTCTAGTCTTTCAAGTGATTGGAAATTCGATGGAGAATCAGAACAATGCGGCAAGTGAATGGATCATATATCAGTGATTTAAACGTAATACATGGACTTGCAGCATAACATGACACCCATATCTACAAAGAAATCAAGTTTTACACACCTGGAAGACTTTGGTTTTTAGGATCGCGATCGAGAGAGAAAAGAATCCATTATCAATCTATTTGGTTTGCGTCTGTTTGTTTGTTTGTTAAGACCGTTCCCTCTCATTAACGCGAGTTATCAATTAATAAATAATATCAAGAACTTACCAAAAAAAAACCAAAGTTGTATCGTGGTTCTTCCCGTAGGCTTCTACAGGTAGTAGATTCATTGTTAAGCAACAAGGTTTTAACAGCACAAATAAAGCAAAGGTCCTAAAATCATAACAAAACATTTTTTTATTTTGCCTATGCCTATTTGGCCTATCGTAAAAATCTTGTGTATACAAGCGTCAAACTTGGTATGATTCCCATCAACGTCGCTTGCAAAGTTTTCGATTATCCAATAATAGAAAAAATATTTGCCAATTTAAAAGACATCATTATAATATCAAGCGTTGTTAAGCATCAATTATCGTAGAGATTTCATACGTCAGTAGAGGAAATCAGATTCATATATTTTTGACTACAATGTATACTATTTTTATTTAATTTGCTTTATGATGGTGTTAATGTTGCAGACGTTTAAACCTTACATTATATTACTCAAGCCAGGCTTCCAATATGGTAAGTACCTACCTTACTTAACAACATTAAACTAACAACAGAAAGATGAACCTTAAACCTAAACCGTATCATTTTCACTGCAATCTTAATTATGGGTATATGATAATGACTGAAACTGAATGCAATGAATGTGTAGGCAGAAGTGGAGTACTCCAAGGTATCTTTATGTCAGTACGATTATAATTATTTTTACAAATAACTACATTTTCTAACAGTGACTTCTATTGCCTTTTGGGATTTTCGTTAATTAATGAAAGAAAATATAACCACAATGATAATAGGATACGATAAGAGTACGAAATAGTATATTTCATTACAAGTGGGGAAAGGCTGTCATTGCAGAGTTCCGACAAATTGCAATGACGGTTCCGTACGTGTACTGAACGACTATTTTTAATACAGTTGCGAAAAAATGAAGCAATTTAATAAAATAAACTCGCAAAGAAAATTTCTGGTAAATGGCGCCAACCGTAGAATATAAGCAGAGAATTTTTTTTCTTCACCCATTCTAGTAGGCAAAGGGAACTATGCCCATACAGCCAAGTCTTCAGTAGAATTTTTTTAATGATATGACATGAAAATGAAATTTAATGAGATGAAATGAAACCTAACCTAACTCATTCAATCAAATCATTAAATCTAATATTGAAACAAATTAGTAGCTTCTTTTTAGAAATATACGTATTTGCATGAATCATAAAAACTTCTATGATTTTTTTTTTAGTAAAAACTTCCTGGTGGGCTTATCTTTTTAATAGACATTATTTTGACAGTTGGGAAAGAGAACGCACTAGTTCGGGAAAGGTAAAAAAAAAGAACGAGTATGTGATAGCCCACATCCCGAACGCTATACGTCCCTGCAATACGCCACTTTTTGAGCAACTGTATTAAAAATCATTTTAACTATGCAAACTTTATGTATGTATATGATATAGTTTGCATAGTACATATTAATATTTCTAAACAAAACTGATACAAAAATCTGAAACCGCCACTTTTGAAGCACTGAGTTGCTGCTTTAAATTGGGATGTTATTTTTTGCCCAAAACCGCCTATGTATAGAAAATATGAATCAAGCGCAATTTCAGAAAACTTATTATAAAAGCGATCAGATACCAGGGCCGCAGCAACCTGTAGAAGATTTAGAGCACGTAAATTACACACAACGGCACGCCATCCCTCATCAAAAACACCCTCGTCACATAAATAAAACCAGATAATCTGAGACCGCCGGGAGGTTATAAATATGATACCTCTGCTAGTTTATGTCGCCTTAGTACGGAGAAGTGACAAAGGTTATTATTGTTTTGGGATATCAGTAAGTTTTTTCCACAATAACCCTTTTTACAACAGCCATTTTTACAAGTAAAGACCATTTATTTTTTAACAGAATTTAAGTAGTAATATGATTTTAGTAATACTACAACTGGTTTAACGTGGGTATACATAGTCGATATCACGATAGATTTCAGCTTCGGTATTTTATGATCACAAAACTACGATGGTCGTGCAAGAGTAACATCAAGATGTAACTATGAGTATAAGAATAATAATAAGAAAAAGTTTATGAACTTAATAGGTAGGTACAGAAAATACAAAACTAAACCATTCTCTTTTAACATTGTAAGTGACAAAAATAGCAACAGTAAGTTTTTAATTAAGTTACATTAGTTGACGTTACGACTAAGGGCTCAGATACTTTCATGACCTTCAAATATAGGGTGTTTGGTAGAGGGACCGACAAACCAAATGAGCGTGTTCGGGGGACCACTTGGAGAATACAAGTTGGCCAAAAAAAATCCCCGACCCCCCAATATGTTTAACTTTTTTTGTGATTTTCCCTTTTTCTCCGCAATTGTACCTATTTACCACCATAACATTTGTAAAATCTGTTTTAGACCGGATGTTTTTAGTTGAATTTGGTCTCTAATACGCCTTCAGGCCACGCAAAGAAAAATTACAAAACAGAGCTAACTGATTTAGTTAAAAAAATTGGGGTGTCGGGGATTTTTTTTGGCCAACTTGTATTCTCCAAGTGGTCCCCCGAACACGCTCATTTGGTTTGTCGGTCCCTCTGCCAAACACCCTGTATACACAGAAAGGACACCTAAAGTCTTCACGTATTTTCCTTCAAAAGGGAAATACGTGGAAATCTCCAAATAAGCAAATATGTGTGATTTCGCTAACATTCTCTCGCAACTTTGTGTACGGACTTTAACAAATTATCGAGTACAGGATTTACATACAAAGTAACAGCGAAAACTTTGCAAGTTTTCGCTCCCTTTGGGATACACTAACGAGTCTTCGATACAACATAAGCGAGGAACAATTTATCAACATTGACAGGAAATATTGAAGAAAAAATTTCGTCCGAAAAGGTAAAGGGTAGGAAATGTAGGTAACTTTTTTTGGGATATAATATTGATGTCAGTTATTTCTTTGGACCACTTTGTGTTGGGACGAAATATGGATATAGCCTTCAGCGGAACTACTTGTGTCATCGATATCAATGTGAAATGGGCCATATCGTCATATCAGGACTGTTACAGCCAGTCTACTATTATTACAGTTTCTTTTTAACCGACTTCCAAATCTTCATTATCGTCTCACCTGTAAAATAATCTTTCACAAAATATAATACTAAATGATATCAATTATCAGCGCTAAGCGATGATGTACAGTAGTAGCACGTATTGAAGAAATTTATATTTGTAATTGGAATGGTATTAAAAAAATATATAAATTAGTAATAATTAAAATATATCCTCATCCAGTAAATAATAAAACATAAGTACCAAAATTTCAAAAAATTCGCGTTTAGGTTAGTCTATATTAGACTCCGCATTCGTTACTAGTGAAATGACGCTTTAACGAAGGAGCAAGCGATACCTGTTTTAAGCTTCCTGTCCTATAGACTAGCAATTATGAAGTTTCGAGCAAGATGATCTTGATGAGACAAACAAAACATCATTTGTAGGTTTGTATAATCGAAACTCGTAAGGCCGAGATATAAAACGAAATTGAAATTGAGTTTAAATATCTAGTCATTATCGACTCAAAAAAGGCAAACATAACAAACGCACATGTATCTACGCTTTTTTATATGTTGTTAGGTCCCCTAAGAGTACTTTATACCGAAAATTGCAAAACCTGAAAAACGCTTGCCATAAGTACTTTTCCAAAAAAAAACTTCGCAGAAAAATTTCGCACTTTTTTGAGCACCATGGGAGTGGCATAAGGTTTTCACCAAGTTTATCGTTTTTTTTGGAAATTTTAATCAACAGACGAGTACGACGTAGACGAGTGAGACGTATATCAAATCTTCTAATCTCCAAAACATTTCAAACGTCCCGTCCAGCCAAATAGCTCCTATCCAGCTTAACTGCTCCGCCCAAGCTTGCGACAGCTTGATGAATGAGCCACGGCCTCGCATGTCGTTCCACTTTGCCGGATATTTCTTCTATGTACGTTTCAAGCCATAACTCGTCTTCCGCACAAGGATTTCGTTTAAGACAGTCCAGTCACCTGTCAGTATAATATTATCATGGTTTATTTATTAATAGTTCATTAATTTGAAATTTGTAGCTTATTTAGCCCTTTGTCCGTCAGCTGCGTCTGCGTCTCGCGACACGCGCTCAACTGTCTAGCTACCATGCATGCAAACAATTACCAATTTGATGTTCAATCAAAATAATTGCTCATTTTATGAATCACCAGTCGCTACCACTTACGAATAACGACATGATTGTTTCATGTCATAAAAATAGAGTGCACAAGTAAAGCGGAACGTAAGGAATTGAGTTTCTAGCGGTCCTCGTCATCACAATGAAGGCCCCGGTAGGAGACATCCTGTCACTGTGGATCCACAGAGAAAAAGTCTGCTGATGAATCGGACCTCGGGTACAACTAAATTCAACTGACCAACTGCCATACTAATAGCATGATGCGGACAGGTTTAGCGTAAGACAAATGAAATAAAGTTAGAAAATTTACTTCACCATTTCTCTCCAAGTTCAAGTAAAGTGTATGTTTCCTGATAGAAAAGGGAAGAGGAGTTTCGGGCCAAGCCTAAAGCTGATATCCGCTTACTTGACACTGCCAAAGCGCACGGAAGCCAACATTCAAACATAAAGTGCATGCACCACATCCATTAATTCGCGAAGAAATAACTGAGGCTACTTCAACACTGGCTACCTCGACATTTACGTCCCTCCTAAAGCCTTGTTACCATTCAAGTACAAGTAGGTATATCTGATTGAGAAAATGTAAGATCTCGAGCAGCGCTCAAGTGCATCCCTCTCACTGTGACGGAATGATGTATGTGGCGTAGCTTTCTAACGTATCGTCCCGGTGGATATGCCGAGTTAACTATCTGTGGTACTACGGGTGGACCTAATGCATTTGAAGAAGTTATATGTATTTTTATTTACTTGGCTTTTTCCCAGTAGGTAAGTTTTATTTTGCACTTGTAGCGGAGCCTGCCTTGTTGTTCTTTAATGCTCGACTACGTTAAAGATCTATGGGTGACCGCTATTTGGCATTCATAATTCATACAACCTTTAACTTCTTAATGTTTTGGGTAGTCCTGAATACTCCTAAGTAGATCTGGCCACTGACCTACTCGCCAACCTGTAATTTACTTCCGTAGATGGATTATGATCCATATTCCTCTCCTCAAGAGGAAGTTTCGAAGGTATCCCAGCAGTGGGTTGCTATTAACCGTTCATTCCGTAAATATATTGAATATGAACGTATAAATATAGAACGGGTGCGGTCATTAAGCAAAGTGAAGCTGTTAACCGACAAAAAAGAAGGAGCAATTTTGACCTATAAGCTTAAACTGATGTTATTGTGATTCTGTTACTTTAATTGTGTGCTCAAAATGTACTTAGAATTTGAGAAGGAACTGAATTATTCCGCAGTTTGTTCATAGCGGAATAATTCAGGCTATTTCTTCGCTAAAGCTCAAAACTCAGTTCTCTATAAACAACATCCGCATGCGTGTCAGCTAAGTGTCCACTTTTTAATGACACTTGTGTTAAATGATAATTTGGTATAATTGTAGCAGACTTTTCAATTTATATGTATGAACTACATCATAATTTATTACTATATACATAGTTCAAAATATTGAACTTAAGGTGAGGACTTTTATAACCTATCTCACACACTATTCAATTATTATTTTATAAATAAATTCTTAACTCTCGATATCTTTGAACTATCGATTACTTTCTACATTTAAAGTCCATCAACCTCATTTAATACATTTCATTACAAAATGGGATCAATCCCCTACGAGGGAGTTCCGTAAAATATTCTATTTTGTGAGGTTTTCCCTAATGTTGTTCCAATGAGTGTTATCAAACGGCTGTTTACAAAATAAATGGAATACACAATCGGTTTACACGGATTCCAAAGTCGAAAGCTTTTCATGTAATTTGTTGATGTTATTTGAACATTGTGTTATTAATGTGAATGTACTTAAATGTATTCGCATACTTTGGTTAACTGAATAACTGTGGTTTGATAAACTGAGCATGATTATCAATAAATTATAAGCGCTCGCAGTGTAGTTTTCCTACTCGTTACTATCTGATCAACAAGGTTAAATGACCCTCGCTACGGTCACGAGGTGGATGGGTGACCGCTAGTGGTGAAAATGCCACTAGCGGTCACCCATCCACTGAACTCACAACTGTCCAAGATCGGTAGGTCGGAGGCATTCGGGCGGCCTAACGCACAACGGTTTTGCGGCGGCAAAACTATGGTACTAGTGCTGCCGTGGTAGATTAAGGCCTTACTGTTTTATGGAGGTCTGTGGGCTTAGGAAGAATAAATGCATAAGTGTAACGTAACGTGCCGTTTACGTGAAACAGTAAAAACTGTCAATTATCTAGGTCAACCTTGACACAGATAACTCATACGTCGTGAGTCAAAGCGTGACACGTTGACGTTTGCGATACGAATACTTTTTCGCTAATTATTATTTCTGCTAAGCCCTAACAATGAGAATGTAATGGGCTTACACTTGATCAGCGTCACCCGGCTATCACGCAAAATGGGCCGCGCCACAGCAGCCTGGTTGCGGAAAAGAGCCAGCCCACCAAGTACCAAGTGGGCTATTACTTTACTTTCTACTACTACACAATAAAGTTAATACAAAGTACTCGTAAGCATCGATAGATACAGTATCTGTTTTTCTTTCAATAAACTGTATGTAGGTAATATAATTGAGTTTTTCACCTAGAATCTAACGTATATAAAAATTTGGGAATTTGTATATGTAAATATAATATTAAGGGCAGAGAAAATCGAACACTTGATTAGTTCTATAACAGCGTTGAGTGAACAGCCCGCGTGGCGGCTATTTCACAGGTCTTGATCTAAGCGAGTCTCTGCCAAAATACTTCGCAAATAAGATTCCAATGTTTCAAGTTGTTACGGTCAGACGCACAACTTGCGCACTAATATAATACAAATGAGAATGTTTGTGAGTGCGTATGTCTATACTTTACACTGAATCGGCTCAAAGGCTAAAGAGTATGTTTTTGAATGTAGATAGCTTATACTTTGGATTAACGCATATATTGTAGATTATATAGCTACTTCTTACCTCTGAAAACGTTCCTGAGGGATAGTCGTCTCACGCGCGAGTGAAGCCGAGGGGCGTAGCTAGGAAGAAAAAAGTCAATCCCCATTTACTTTTCCCACCTAATATGGCTCAAACAAAATCCCTTTCGTTCAGAACAAAGAAAAACAGCGTTCACGTAGAGAGACATCAATTCAGAAGGAAAGCGCGACGTCCTTTGACGGGTTCTCAAATCTTTCTATAACGGAGGGAGGCACAAGCTTCGAGTTATAATAAATAAACAAATAAGGTGAAAATTGGACCGAATTCGGGCGAGTCGCGGGCTAAGATCTGTAAACAATGTCTAAAAATCCAATAATAAGATACATTGACTTTCGGAAACGCGACGTTTTGAGAACATCAGGACGTTATTGAGAGCACGAACTCTTATCAAACAATCCCTGTACCGGGTTCCCGGGAGGTGGCAATTATGTTACATTATATGACACTTCTACAAGCATCGACCTTTAGTGTGTACTACCTCAGTGCCAGGTATGCTGCCTCCAAGCAGTAGTGTGCTAGCATTACGTTGTTAAGATTGTATTTTGTTGTGTGATATGGCTTTAAATAAACGAAGAAACACAAAGGAAGTAGAAATATAACGAGTGAGGAGAGCAGCGCCATAAAGACCGGCTTAAAGGCGACGCTACAACTATAGTGGGCATCAGGCACAGTAGTTAATAATATCAGGCAAACGAAATGAAAATTTTGATATCAATTTTTTTTCCAAAAATAATGCTGAAAATTGTCTTTTACGAGTATTACGGACCAAACGCCCCAAACCTCCTCACAACTGTTATCCTGACAACAATTTTATTGGGACCAACTGCTTACCGTGCACTCCGATGCACTGAAACATCACACATCCAATCATCCAAACAGTAAGAGATGCAAGATTTACAAAACCTAGTTGAACAGTCACGAACGCACTGCTAAGAGCGTTTTGATGCTGTAATATTCTCCTGAAACTACCCTCGGTCTAAAGGCTGATCACATGACAGCCATACAAGGGAACTCGGCTCCAACATCACGGTATCCACATTGTTTTGAGCCACAGTTCCGAAACGACTTTTTCCTCGTTTTGTCAAAATAAAAACGCCGCGCCGCGACGATTTTGAACGTTTTGTTACAAACAACACATGTATGCTTTGTGAAAAGAATTTAGGAATGTGTGTGACGCACGGAGAGTGAAATGTTCAAAGGCAAAAAGCCTTTTAAATTGTAATACTTATACTTTACTATACATATATAATTTACAATACCCTGAAATCATTATATCTTTTATTATAAACGAGTAAAACGAGACCTACAATGTAATTCATAGTCTAGGGGTGAACAGCTCGCCAAGTTTTATCATTCAGTGTTTGTAGAGGTTGAATATTAAATCAATTTTGTGTATACTCCATAAACGCACAACCACGCATAATTAAATAGAATGTCAGATAAACTTGTCTATTGTGTATCGTAATGTCAATAGAAAAACATGTTATCTGTTTTTTTATTATATTATGATCTTTTAAAGCACTAACGCCTGCTTAGCGAGAACAAACTTTGCAATTTTTAGTACTCGAGATAACAATCCGAGTCTAACTCTGATTGTTATCTGGTGTTTTTATTTAATTAAGGCGCTGTGCCCGCCTAAGCAACGTGACACGTGATCTGGCAAGTGATCTGACATGTAACTTGCCACTAGCACCAACATTTAAAGTATTTGTATGAAGTAGCACACATTCACGTGCCGTAGCATGACACGACCTGACGCGACACTGAGTGCTGTTGGTAACGCAATGAAGTGACGCGTGACACGAAACTTGTAGTGACTTGTTAGTACAATGAAGAAAGATCGACCATTTATTATAAAATATATTCATTTATTCTTGGTTCCCCAAATTTGGTCTACTGTTCAAGTAAATAAGGTCAATAATTATTTTTTTTCATTCTATAAGATGTCTTAAATCCAAGGAGAGGTAAATGTTGTGGCTGAATATTCCCGTCCCACAACTCCCTTGTCTCGTGATCGAACATCATAATACTCCTACTTCATAATTCCTGACAAATATTTCAACCAGATGCGTCTCATTGCCAATGACACCAATGTTAGGGATCCAATGCAAAAGTACAATCGTAAATTCTAAGAAAAAAACCTATTTTGATATTGCATTGGCAATCGGTAGACTTCGAAACGAAGAAATGCGTAGAGCAAAGACTATTAATACTTCCTCTACCGTGATAATTAAAACAAAATAATTATGAATGAAACTGACGTAAATTAACGGCTTATATATAATTTGTCTGTCGGGTGTTTTCTACTTGTTTTTGACAGTAAGAAACAAACGAAGGATCAGTAACCAAGTGAGGAAATTAATATTCTCTAGCTACATGCCAATAATATTGTTTAATCATATGACTTTCAAAGCGTACTTGCACATGCTTGCACATTTCGGACGAATATAAATATGATGCCTAGATATGCTCTGGACGACGCTTCAAATGGAATCTCAACATCAGCCTAACGACGGACTTGCCTCGTCCTTTATAGATACGAATCTAGCAGAGTAATACAATATCAGAACTGATCAGAGTAAAAATACATGTTCCTCTTAGATAAATGAAAATATGTTTTCCCGTAGAGGCACGTAATTCTATGGAATATGAAAACTCTACGTGTTTGTGACGTCAGGGCGGGATATTGATGACGTGGCATTTTTCAACCATGGAGGCATGGCTGCCATTAATAATGTGCGCTTTAAGCTAAAGCATTAAGTATTACTCGTACAATGGGGGAAATGTGAGCAATTTGTAATGTAATAGGATATCTATCCCAAATCGATTATGGCGTCAGAGGGACATGTTTGGAAATATTAACATAAAGATTGCTTTACAGTTCCCGGATCAGGAATTGGGCTGTTTATCACATTAGTGTCGGAAAAACTGATTAAGAAACAAGACAATATGCTCATCCACGATAATATGAGATAACATTTCTTGTCTTTTGTAAAAGAAACAGGCGAAATATAGGTATTTAAATTCTTCTGCCGATCTCTTTGTAACGTGATGGTATCGTTCATAAAATAGATGCTATTAAATAATTATTCCTAACTTTCAGTTTCATGCTCAATTTTAATTAGATAATCTCTGAAAACTATGCCATTTCTAAACATATTGAAAATTAGCTGCGCCCCGCAGTTTCACCCGCAGCGTGATGAATGATAATTATAAAAAGCAAACTCAGATAAATAAGAAAAAGTGAAAATTCTGTGTTATTCTAGCTTCTCCTTTATCTACATACCAAATTTCATCCAAATCCGTCCAAACGTTCTGGCGTAATTGAGTAACAAACCTCCATCCATCCAAATATTTGCATATAAAATATTAGTAAGATTCAACGATAACAGTAAAAAATGTTGAGTTGAGTTAATTTAATCACAGAATTTATATCAATCCTGAATACCCATACAACCGATAACCTCTATAAACCCCTATTTCTCCTAGTCACGCTATAACTTCAGAAGGGATAGAACAATCTCGCTAATGCATTTTGTTGTGTTAATTATTGTCAGGAGAAGGTTTCATGAAAGAAAAACCAAGAAAACACGAGAGGTTATGGCGAGGCAGAAGGCCGAGCCTACTACGCGAACGAAGTCGCGGGCAGTTGCTAGTATATGATATATGAAAGGTAAAGTAGGTAATTATAAAAATGTTAAATATACAAGACACTGGTCCTTGCTATAAGATACATGATACATCAAAACAAAGTTTAATTTTAATTATTGTCCATTTAGAGAATTATATTACTTTATAAAATGTCTTCGACTTCTGACGACGAAAGGTATTCGACATTTGTCTCTACATCGGTCTAAATTAATAATAAAAATGTAAAGGTGAGCTCGATCATCAGAAGAAAAACAATACCAAATGTAAAGCTGTGCGCAAACGATCCATCTTGTCGCGGCGTCGACACTATGACTGATGACGTCATCACGAGGTAACGTGACACTAAAGGTCATGAAAGTTAGAAGAAAGCCTTTTTTGTGTCGTCATGTAAAAGTATTCGCCATTTTGTGACGACGATGTACCTAAACAGAATGCCAGTCATCGGTCAAACCTTTTTTATGATGGGGATTTAGTAAGAAAGGGAGAAAGAAGAATACGGCAAAATATAATGCAAGAACGTTTCCATGTGGATTTCACAGTGCGAATTCTGCGAAAGTGCTACCACTGCTAATATTTCACTAATCTGAATTGTTTTAAATTAGTAGTTCTGCGAACAGTAGTCTTCATGAGCACAATCTTATTAGCGGCAATTTTCCGGAGTACTTCAAAAACTCTGAAACCACTTGACTAATTATGCTCATTTAATTACAAGTGAGGTTGAAAGATGCAGCACATCCCAATAATATAATAAACCCATTATTTTAAAATGTTAATAAATTAATATTCGAAATTTCTCTTTTAAGTCAGGTACCTTATGTGTGTACCAAATTTTATCCAAATCGATCGGTAAATAGCGCAGCAGCACACTTCCCCCTTTTTTTTAATAAAAGTACCAGTCAAAAAATATATTGAATAGTAGAACATATATACAGAGTTTCTTAAGATTAGTTGAATAATGCGACCTGTACACGCATACAGGAGGACCAACATACAACCTAACAAACATACGGGCAGAAGAAAGTCAATTTGGCCAGTTAGAGCTGACACGCTATGCTCGATCGGTCGATAACAATAAAAGGCAATGGACACATTTTCAACCAATCCACACACAGTAGATACAATTACCAGTTTCCCTTCTGCCCGGCGATCGTACCACAGGTTATCTAACATTAGTAGTAGTAACTGTTATCTGATCTGTGTCTCAGTGCACTAAAGCGTGACGTAATCGAATCCAATCAATCCTACAAGCGACACGTCTGCACGTCTACGGAGAACCTAATCTCACATAATATCGCAGCACAAACACTATACAAGAATTACGACGTCGAATGCAAAACTTGATATACGTGCGACGAAATCTATTGGCAATTAATATTCTTTCCAGAAGTGGCTTAAAAGCGCTAAGACGTTCAAACTTCATCACCGTCTTTCAATATTACTATGTTGATGGCCTCGGTAGTTGGTAGTGATCCAGCCTTCCTTGCGATGGGTCCCACGTTCTATCCCTGGCGTGGTAACTTTTTCTGTGTAAGCTACCAAGGATATAGGTTTATATAACATAATACCTATATAGCTTTACTAGACATATAAATACTTGCATCTTATATTTGTTGACGAAAAAGTATACTTAACATAAAACTAAAATACAGTAATGGATCATGGCTCGTACTCGAATCCCTAGCTGTGAAAACTTAATGGGCCGATGAAACTTAAATAAACTTAAAGAGTACCTTCTCCTGACATATACACTATTACTTAATCTGCGGTTATACTGAAAAGCTCAGCGTTCTGTGAGCTTCCAATTTGGCAAGTTTTAACCGTTAGCGGTACCGAGTGCGCGGCAAATTGAATGTTGGCGTGCTTTCGTTATTTGGAACGCTGCCTGCTGCGCTGGAGATGCAGGACCTCAACTATACCTATATCCAGTAAAGCAAGTCTAAGTACGTAGCTCTGAGTGCTTTTAAAGAAGAACTTTATAAGTACCTACTTTAATGTAATCTTTATACTGGTAAGGGATGAAAGGGCATTCGCTTGATAAGCATAAGTGATTTCAAGTTGTGTGTTGTAGCGTTGCACTGTGCTCTTCACTCCGAGACACCAGTTGTTGAGTCTCATCCGGGCAGTAGTTTCACTACTCACAGCACCCTTCAACCCTTCACACAGTGGCGTCAGCTCACTGCTAAGTCGAGGAACTGTGGCCCGAACATGAATAACCGCGTAAATGTACGTAGCGTGTCGTTCACGTGAAACAGTACAAACTGTCATTTATTTAGGCCAACTGTGACACAGCTACAACTCATAGTTTGTAGCTGCGAAGCGTAACGCGTTGACGCTTATCATACGAATACATTTTCGCAAATTGTTCACATTATGTACGGCATCTGGGGTAGTACCAACCAACACATAAGGTCTCTTGCATAAGAGATATACGAAATAGTAGGATTTCTCATCTGTTACGATTAAGATCACTACATTTTTACACAAAATTACAAGAGCTGCGATGTCAATACGAAAGTTTAAGTATTTCTAAATAATGCTTCTTTCGGTTGGATGGTACTGTTAAACTGTCCAATAGATGTCGCTCCGTCCCCGCAAGACGGTTAATCAAATAGAGAGTTAAAATTCGATGCTCGGACCAGAACCTCGGTGGCCTAGTTGGTTAATGGCGTCTGACACGGAGAGTCAGAAGACGCGGGTTCGAATCCCGTCCGAGGATGGAATTATTCTCTCTATAAATTTCAATCACTACATTTTTTCAAAACGTGTTAGGTTTCTATAATATCGATAATAGTTATAACCTTTCTATATCATTTTAAAACAGTGTTTACAAGAATATCTTTAAATTTTAATGTAATGAAAGCCTGCAAACATGCCGAGGAGTTAAAGTTAGTTACAAAGGGTTTACAGTACGTAACGATAAAGCACTAAGCTAACTTGTAGAATACTAATGTCACGACTGAATAACACGTTTGCAAACTTTAGACGAACCGCTTCAATTAAAGGGCTTTGTCATACAATTAACTTTACGACGGGACGACTCCTGACAACAACAGAGACCCAAAAACTCAAGATATTCTGATACTTTAATACCGAAATTCAGGGAAGTTGACGAAGTACTTTCGAAATTATCTTTTAAATACAAATTTAATTAACATTCACTCAAATATGGCACTTCCGTACACGTTATTTGATGTCAAATAATAATTTGTGATATTACTTCTCTCTTACTTCCCGCGAAACAATCTTCAAAGTTATTAATATTTTGAAACTGAACTCTCTACAACTTACTTGCAGCCTTATGTTGTATTGGCTAAGATCTATATTTGCGTTATGTTTGAACTCTACATTTTCGTAAGGGGTGGAACTAGGTTTAATTTTCTATAGAAATATATTACAAGAATATTAAGAGCACAACACACAGACGAAATATGTGATCTGATGGCATGCTCGTAAAGCAGGTAACGTGAAATTTAAACATAAAATAACGTTTGAAAAATTCACTATTAACATTTTGCCCCGGAAAAAATAAATATAATATCGAACCTACCTCGTATCTAAAAATTGCAACCTAATCCGATCAGGCGTTTCAGCGTTATGTGGTAATAAACATTATATCAAACACACAAACACCCACACATTTAGGCCTTTATTAATAAACATTGCGTAAACCTATATTAGGCGTAACATGCTTTGTCTTGCTTTCACGCGTGACATTTACTGCAAGCGAAAAATTGACAGATAGATGTTTTAACTACTCGGGGTGTAAGCCGAGTTTATTAATAAGGCCTATAAAGAATATCACAGCTAGTAAATAAAATAAAAACAAGCCATTTTTTGTACACGAGTACCATTTAAGACAGCTACATTATCCTCTTACGTCATTTCCTTTGAAGTGGTAACTCCATTTCGTCTATTTTGAGCGTGACGCGAAAAGCACAAACTCGTGTTATGAATACATTTGCTATATATTGAGGAAAATCTCCGAAAATACACGTGCGCACACGTGCGTAAGGCAATAGCAGCAATCTCTCTGCTTCAATACAAACCGACACGATTACTGTTTATTATATAATAATAAAAATTAAGCCGGTGTTGACTGTCTCGCGCGAGGTTAAGTAATGTGATCGACAACAGATCACCGCTGCCTAAAAATTTTAGTTTTACTAACTGCACCGCGGCCAAGCACTGAAGGCGAACCATAGATATTCATAGCCATAGTGCATTCACGGTTAAAAAATCGGTACTATTGCATTAAAAAAAATATTAAGATTAAGACTTAAACACATTTATACCCCGCCTATGTTCAGCAGTGGACGTCTGACGGCTGAAATGATGATGAGGATGATGATGATACCCCGCAATTGGATTCCCTATATCATTCGAATATGCGTCACAGATTACTAAATCACAATCATCCAAGACCCGAGAACAGCTGTTCTGCTCGTCACCCCAATTTTGGCTCCGGTCAGAAATCGAAATTAGGACCCTTCACTCTCACACCCACTGCTGGTGCCCTATCAACCACGGTAATACGGTCATCAAGGTTTAATTGATTGACAAATTTCAAGTCAAAATCATTTATTTAATTTAGGCATCAAAAACGCACTTATTAACGTCAATTATTCATTACAATGTACTTTATAGACTCTACCGCCGCGTTCCAAAATATATAGAGCCTACCGAGAAGAAGCGGCAAGAAATTCGGGGCCATTCTTTTCATATAGATGTTTACAATGTTTTTACTTAGGTACTAGTAGTACCTAAGTAAAAACATTGTAAATAATTATTACATTTTATGGGTGGCAGATGACAACTTGCCAGAAGTGGAGTATTTCAAGCATCTTTGGCTTCTATATAATGTCGGACTTTACAATATGTTTTTTACCAAAACGTTTTTTATAGTTAGCTTGAATTTTCCCTTTAAGTGTTTAATAGAATAAGAAATCTCTACTCTCATAACACAAATACTCAATGAATTACACGATGTGATGTAGTAGTTGGGAGCTCGTACACATAACTATTGCAAAAACTAATAAATAGAAACAATCAATCCACATTCAATTAGTTATCGCAACAGAACGCCACATCCACCTCCAGCGAATAGGAAGCAACGCGGAGTGTCAGGCACTAGTCTTATTTCAACAACAACAGGCTACGTGCCCCGCGAAGGGTTCACTTGTTTGTTTTTATGTATACGAGTACATATGGACGCAGTAGTGCCACTTGTCGGGGATTTCTACAAATATTTGCGTTATTCTGCTGAAACGAAATCAATCGTGTCACACTCTGTACAAGATCGACTTTCCTTTGTACACGGCAAATATTCGTACAATCTAGGCCCAATTGAAAACCCAGAGCATATTTTTTCAAACTCTGTTGGGAAACACGGACGGAAGGGAAAAATACTTAAAAAATAGTGCGTACGTGATTTTTAGGAAGGTGATTGACGGTTTTTCGAATGATTTGTTGCTTTTGATATAGAGATTTTAGGAGCGGTTTATCCGATAAAGGATAGCCAAAACAAGTTTCAAAGTTAAAAACAAGGTTGAGCACGACAGAGAAGAGGTGCCTTTATTTTCACAACTGACATCGGGTGATACCGATGCCCGGCTTGTTTAAGCACAATTTATAATAACTCACTGGTGGAGTCTATATATGTTGCAGAACCTTGAAACCTCTGATTAATACATAGGATATTTTTCATCATTATCATCCATCACCACGCGGGTGAAAAAGCGTAATATTCTTGGGCACAGCATAGACAAAATAACAAGATTTTGGCCTTCATAAGATCGTAATGATGACAGTTGTCAAAGTTTGTGTCAGTTTCTGATAGCCTATTCAAAAGCACGCTGTCATTTTGAGAGCTCGATACACTAGACGTGCTCGGCGACCGGCAAGGGTGATGAAACGTAACACAAATATCGTCAAGCGTGATGAAATGTAATGACAGTTTTTTTCATGGTGATCAATTTTATATTTGTGTGTACGTAGGAACTCTATTTATAGTTATGTATTATTAGTGTGTGCTGATTGATTTACTAAATACTTTAATTTACTCATACAGTCGTGGTCAACTAATTAGGGACACTCTTTGGTTAAAGCGAATTGTGAATTTTTTTTTTATTTTCCAACGAGTCTAAACCATATTCCATATCTCTTACATGTAAGTATAATTAGTCATTTATGTGCCCGATTATACAAACAATTAAAACTTCTTAAACATTAAACCTCTTTACAGTATAGCTGATAGATTATCGTAGTGCTATTTGTTCAAATAATGCTGGCTGGCCATTTAATTAGGGACACTGAGATATTGCGTTCTACTTTCAAAATTTGAATCTCAATACTTTTTTACTTCTTCTCTTATTGTTTCATGGTAGTTTTGGCGGCAATCCCGATATTTATTTTAAGTTTTGAAAAATATTTTGAAGAAAAATGGGTAAAAATAAAAGTTGCGATCCAACACTACGAAAAATTATCATGAAGTTTGTTGTCGAGCATGGTTGGCCATACCGAAGGATAGCAGAACATTTAAATTGTTCAAAAACTATGGTATACAATGCAGTGCAACATGTCAGACGAAATAACACAGATTTAAATGTGCCCAGAACAAAAAGATCGAGAAAAACAACTCCGCAAGAAGATATAATGATAACCAGGTTAGCTAAGAAAGATCCGTTTCTAGGCTCTATTTTAATTAAACACGAAGTGTTTGGGACAGACGAAAGAGCTGGTGTCTCAGCGAGGACCGTTCGACGACGTCTGGTAGAAGCAGGGTTGTTCGGAAGAGTGGCTCGCAAAGTACCGTTGTTGAACAAAGAACATAGAAATGCTCGTTTGGCGTTTGCACGTAAATATGGACATTGGACCTACGCCCAATGGCAACATGTATTATTCTCTGACGAGACCAAGGTTAATTTGATTTCTTCAGATGGAAGGCAATACGTACGGCGTCCAGTAAAAGCGGAAATGAATCCAAGATTCACAAAAAAGCAGGTGAAACATGGCGGTGGAAACATTAAAATGTGGGGTTCATTTTCTGGACGTGGAGTGGGACCTGTGAGGAAAGTTCAGGGTAACTTAGACCAACATCAATACAAGGCAATATTGGAGGAAACGATGCTTCCCTATGCTGAGGAGCATCTCCCTATAATATGGACGTTTCAGCATGATAACGACCCGAAACATACCGCCCGTTCAGTCAAGTCGTTTCTTACCAGTCAGTCAGTATCGGTGCTAGATTGGCCAGCAAATAGCCCGGACCTTAACCCAATCGAGCACCTTTGGCACGAAATCAAGAAAAAAGTAGCCACTTATCGTACCACAACTTTAGATGAACTTAATGAAGCTTTTTGTGAGGCATGGGCAAACATTCCTGTCGAAACATGCCAGAAACTGATAATGTCTATGCCACATCGGTGTCAAGCGGTAATTACTAACAAAGGTTTTGCTACTGGGTACTGATTTTACACGTAATAAAATGGAGCTGTTAAAGATATTATAATACTGTAGATTATTAGTTTTGTTTAACTCTATTTTTCATTATAGTTTACTGTCCTTAATTAAATGTCCAGCTACAGAATTATACCTTAAAATTGAATACATGTTCAACCTTTGATATTAAATACTTTTTTCTATTTATTTATTCTTTTATTTACAGCCATTTAAAGCATAATAATCGGACAAATTATGCAAATAATAGTTACTGCGAAATCAATAGGGTTTTATATTTGTATGTACATAACCGGTTATTGTTCTTCACTATCTTGCATGTCCCTAATTAGTTGACCACGACTGTATATCCATGTAAAAAATTATGACATTTTGGTATAAAGATAGATATGTCCTTGCAGAAGATAATAAACTAATCGAAATAATCCTAATCCTGCGCAGACGACATCGCGGGCACCAGCTAGTATACCATATTTTAGACCCCATTTGACAGCACTTTTAGCCTAGTGGGCGTTGCCTTTGAAGCGATTTTTTGGGTGAATATTGGGTAGATGAATAGATATGTTTATGTTAATGTGTGTGTGCCTACCACGACACAAGAAATCTTGTGTGGAGGTGTGATTGTGTGAGCACATCAGTTAATACATTATTTTTATATTCCGATTGAACATGCGATTACAAACCAGATTAGCCTGGGTTTCTGGCTGAATAGTAATCACATTTTTTTCCAGCGTTCAGTTAAATCACACTAAATATTAGGATGCAGCTGTAGAGCGGAGAATCTAACCTGTACAATGCTGGAGCAGACAATTGGGATACATTCTATTTCATTATATATCTAATTCATTATTTCATAAACATTCTAGTAATATCGTCGTTTTGAATTACAATATTACTAAACGTAGTAATGATTTCTAAACAATGTAAACAAATAATGTCTTTTGAACGAGACGTACAAGTAACTATAGCTCTAATATATTATTATCCATCAATGCGTTTTATATTGGTGAGATGGAAATTAAGAAATATCCAGTATCCAAAAAAGTATAAAACTAAAGTAAACTTAAAACTAGTCAAACCTTACAGCATAGCGCCAGTTTCCTTGTAGGGAAGACAAACTATGATTTCATATTTACCTGGAACAAAACACATGAATAATTAAGTATTGATATAACAATAACTACTCTTCATTTACAATTCAAATGATTTGCTTACTTTGGTGTCCGGACCAAAACTAACCTAAAGAAGTACGAAAACACAAATATTTCTAGTATTAATATTTTTAGTTAAAATATTTCAAAGTGGCAGTATGAAAAAGATCGTTTTAAATGCAGTGCTAATTCATTGTATTAAACTTATGTCTTATCCTTATATGTGATAAGGGGATCTTTCAAAAGTTAAAATACAGAATATAATTCAGCCACTAGTCAAACGCGAATCGTCATCCAAAGAGACTTCCATCCACAACGTAAAAAATCCTCAGAAAAATATAACCCAGATCGTCAATCAAATTGAGTACCGCTTCCACAGATAATATAAACAGGATGCTATCAAAAACTCTAATTACCGGGCAAGTGGCGACCCTGGAGATGAATCAATACGCAATCAAAACGTCCGCCGCAGGCTCCAGAGAATACTCCGCGGTGGAAGAGTTGCCGCCCGCGTTTACTGAGACACAGATGTGGAACTCTCTCTCATCTACATTCTATGATCGAACGTCAGATGTATGGAGATCCTCTGTCTGTTAGGAGCTAAGTTTTAATTCCAGATAAAAAGTAGTGTTAGTGTTATGTTCGTTTTTGGTAAGTGGATACGTTCATTTATACAGCGTAAATATACTACGTACGAGTAACTAGGTACTCTATCACGATCTAGTCAAATATCAATACAGTCCGACCGCGATGTAGTTCTATTCAGCTTTTGTCTTACATTACAGCGATCTAGTCTTATCGACAACCTAGTCATATCGACATGGTGGTCACAAAACTTCTAACCCCTACTATTATTAAAGAAGAATTTTCACTCAGTCCTATACATTTCATAAAATCCTGAATATAGTACAGAACTATCGTATAAAAACTCGCCAAAGCTTTTAGGTACTGAATGGGCGAAACATTCACGATGGGCCCTACGGCCCATATTACAAAAGATTGACCACCTGTAAATCTCGATCTCGAGTAATTCTTCCAGGGAAGTAACGCCACCATAACCATTTCTGTTGCAAATTACAGAGACAAGACACGTGGCAATTTTACGTCTAAGACTGACGGGCGCAAGGTAATGTTTTACAGAACACCCATAATCAGCCCATATCACAGAACACAATTTCACAATAAATTTCCGGTTAACAGTCTTTTTAATGGTGTGTAAACGTTCAAGTACAAAAATACGAAGCGTTATAAAAAGTTAGATAACTGCATTAATTGTAGCATGCCAGCGGGTTCTGCACAAATATCCACCCCGGCTCGAAGGACCTCAAAGTTGCGGCGGCGCCATAATTTGATTTCAAGTAACGCCCCCAAATTATTTACCGTCGGAGACGTTGGTTAAATATCCAGATGAAACGATGTAAGTGGAAAGGATATTGCATTCGATTTATCTCTTTTCCATTACAGGAAAGCATTGGGGATTCGGTTTGAATATTGGAAACACTAGTATCGTGGTCTTTTCAGCAAGAATTCATTTCCACTAAGGCTTTGGTATACTTTTTCTATGGATATAAAGTAAAGTTTCCAGATTAGCTTTTGGACTGATATAGAAGGATGGGAAAGAGATACCATGACCCCCTTTACCTCATATCTTGGTGAACACATAAAAGCCATGGAACTTATTAGTCACTACAGATCATAAACACTCGAGACCTGCTACTTGTGTTGTTAACCTAGTTATGTTATGTTGTTAACCTAGTTTCGTTTAAGAGGTTTATTCATCTATTTTGTTTAAATGTTTTCCCCAAAAAGTGCGTTTAATTCAGCGACAGTAAAAAACAGAATAGCATCTCTCAGAACTATTGTTTTGAGATATGCAATATAGATAGCTCGTCAGTCGTCACTCTGCAAGAATGTTAGCCGTATCTAAATAACTAAGTACCAACTAGTAGTTCTTAATTACGTTTAAATACACTCTGAATACTAAATCTACATTGACTATAAAGTTATATGATTATTAACGGGATATTTACCGTGGTAAGGTTGTGGAATGAGCTCCCGATATTTCGGCGCAGTTACATGCACCATGTTCACGGGAAGACTGAAGAATGCGGGTGGTTGGTCAAAAAGTTTAAAAGTTGGGTGCAGACATAACGATCTACCCTCTTTCTTAGTCTTTTGCTACGGTTATCACTGGAACTCGAACTCGATCCTAAGTCCCGACAAAACACACTCACTGTATCACTGCGTATAGTATTTTGAACACATTTTGAACGCGGACTTTTATTTTTAAAACAACCTAATACTGGATTCCACGCACTGGCGAGTTGAAAACCATCACCTCGATTGAAATTCTGGCATTTCGAGATCTCAATAGTTTCCTTTACTAGCCTTGGTATGTAATGGCGTTCGGTGGACAAGA
Source organism: Selenia dentaria (assembly GCA_917880725.1). Classification (NCBI taxonomy): domain Eukaryota; kingdom Metazoa; phylum Arthropoda; class Insecta; order Lepidoptera; family Geometridae; genus Selenia; species Selenia dentaria. Next base: position 1,638,644 of record OU862885.1, on the reverse strand, counting down.
TTTTAGGGTTATGGAATTCAATCCAGTGGTTAGGACCCGCGTCCAGCAGATGCTCAGCTATGGCAGATTTGTGTCTTTCATTGTTTTTTACTGCCTTTATGTGTTCCTTGATGCGGCATGAAACAGTTCGCTTCGTCTGCCCTATGTACGAACTTCCGCAGCTGCAGTTAATTTTGTATGAGGTGATGGTTTTCAACTCGCCAGTGCGTGGAATCCAGTATTAGGTTGTTTTAAAAATAAAAGTCCGCGTTCAAAATGTGTTCAAAATACTATACGCAGTGATACAGTGAGTGTGTTTTGTCGGGACTTAGGATCGAGTTCGAGTTCCAGTGATAACCGTAGCAAAAGACTAAGAAAGAGGGTAGATCGTTATGTCTGCACCTAACTTTTAAACTTTTTGACCAACCACCCGCATTCTTCAGTCTTCCCGTGAACATGGTGCATGTAACTGCGCCGAAATATCGGGAGCTCATTCCACAACCTTACCACGGTAAATATCCCGTTAATAATCATATAACTTTAGAGAACAACCGTGATAGTTTAAAACAGTGTTTTACATTGACTATATACAATCGCAATGATTTTATATACTCAATCAAAATACATCATGTAACGTTCCTTATTTTAATTGATTTTAACAGGCATCTGATACTAAAAATACCAATTATTATATGTGAAAGCCAAATAGCGATGACGTAGATAGAAGGGGCAGATCCCTGGGCGGATGAGAGTCAGACAAAATCTAATCAGCAATGTAAATAAACTGGTACTATTTTCAAAGTCCCAATTTTCACAATCATTCCGATTTCCTGAACACAGTCCCAAAGGGCCTGACCCATTTCGCATTCAACTACTTCATTAAAAGTTACTTCAGGGCCTCCTGAAATATTCCGATTGTATTTACAGCAACTTTGCGCTTCGATGAATGCGAGTATTTTCACACAATTTTGCTGCGGGAGATCTTTAATGAGAAATTTTATAATTAAGAGTAAATCTGAACCAAATCTAAAGGGTTTCTGATAAGATAGGTAGAGAGAGTGTGTACTTACTGTGTAGTATAATTGGCTTATTATGTTCCCCTTGCCCATTGGGATTTCCTCTCAGGGAATACAGTATGGGCCATAATTAATGACGCTCAGGGCGGGTTGGTAGATAGACGGCACTACATTAAATATCTAGATTAAAACTGGTCCCACTTTTCAACCCCTCGGGAACTACAAATTAGATCGGAATAAAAAGTAGCCTCTATACTCGTATATATCCAAGGTATACGCTATCTACATTCTAAATAACATCTAATTCTGTTGAGCAGTTTCAATGTGAAGAAGTAACTAAAATACACGCTCACCACAAACTTTCGAACCTGCGTAATATTAGTGATGTGTTATTCCTTTAGTTACCCCATGACCCGTAAATAGACGCTTACCAACTATATTTAGGCCCATAAAGCTAGCGTGTAATTCGCAAATTTAAACTAAACAAATCATTCCACGCCCACCCAAGTAGAGAGTGAGTAGAAACAACATACAGTTTTCGCACTAGTCAACGTAACCTACTCGTATTATTCCGCACGGCGCTGCCTACGATGGCTTCGCGGCAATTTCCCTTGGGTTGCTAATGAGCGTATACCGAATGGATTTATTTTCAACATTACTGCCACGGGACGCGAAAATAGAGTAAATAGGAGTAAGTTTTATTAGGGGATATGAATATGCTAGGGTATTATTGTACTTACTCTTGTCGTGTTTTTATTGTGCATTTTACTTCATAATCAGGGGATCGATATTGCGAATAAACATATTGAAGTGTGAACTTACCGTGTAATTACTTACATTTTTTTAATGATATTCTGATACAAATTCTATATTTGTTCCTCTCCAGTCCAGTCATACGGGTTCTATCCAAACTCTACTAGGCTATAAGCTCTGGCTAGGTCTGCTGTCTTATTTTTGTTTGAGTAATTGATAACAAAATATGTCAAGAACAATAATTGGAGCAGCCCTGATTAAAGTACTTTGGCCGAAGTCCTTCGACAGTTATACTTTTTACTGAAATTGTTTGGTTGGGTTGAACTAGGTTTAGCCTAATATTGACACTTTGCCGGCCACATTAAATTTAGCTAATACCCACGATGTATTATCGTGACCTTTACAGAACTTTGAAGTGTCCTGAATGACATTTAAATGTCACTGAAAGACCTATAAACCTTCAAAATTTTCCATTTAAAGATAAACATTAATTTTCTACACATTTCAAGCTTCTGTATAAAGGTCTTAATCCTTTCTTAAAACTAATTATAAGTTTCAAAAGGTGCTACTACAAAATTAAAAACTTTAGTACCATTATTTTATTTATCGGGCTTCGCCCCGCGGCTCTACCAGTCGTAAAATGATTTTTCCATCGTTAACCCTAACCATTTTCCCGGGACATTTGTCCCCATGGCGATCTATGTGTTAATCCAGAGTATGACCTATCTGCTCTAATAACTTTTCTCAAGTCTAGTGCTACGTCTGACACTGAGGTGTGTAGAAGTAAAATACTGTATGTATATGATACACACTTAATGACTTACAAACTTTAGAATAGTAGTGTGGGAGTAACGTGTCATCAGTAATGGGCTCTTACAGACAATTCCCATTACAGACCGGAATGTGCCTATAGAGACAGATATGCAATCTACTAGATGGTAACTACCCAGGCGGGCACAGGGGAGGGGGCGCGACATGACGTACATCTGATCAGCAGTCTATCCTCACTACCCCTATCATCGCTACTCTTCAACTAAAAAAAATCTATCAGTAGAATTATATAACTCGGCAACTTATCGCAATGCCAGTCCTATATACAATATGACTTAGTCATAGATTTTTAAAAGGTCTTACATAATTAACATGTATAGGTTGGTTTATTTAGAAGGGCAGTGACGGCCAAGTACGAAACCACAAGAGTTAAAGAAAAATCGTTAAAGGAGTCATGCCTTCAATTTATAAGAATACAATAAGTTCATTTTTTTAATGAATTAATTTTACGGAAATCAACTCGAATGGTTTTAACAAATACAACCTGTATTATAAAACGAATGGATTCTGTTACTGGTAAGGATCAATCTTACCTTAACCTAAGAATTACTAAAAATTAAAGAAATTACCAAATTTTCACTATTTTGTAAGTTTTCACGGAAGAAAATTAACCTTCTACTCAAACTTTTTGGTCGTGTGTGAAGTGAAACCCAATTGTCTTATTAGCGAGATACTGTATTGATACTTAACACAATTAAGTTTCACACATAACAGCAAAAAGTTTGAATAGGAGTTGAGTTTTCTTCCGTTTAAAAACAATAAAATAGAGAAAATTTGCTAATTTATTTCACTTTTCTCTAACTCTCATGGCTACCGACTTGGCCATCACCGCCCTTCTCAAAATAACATCCTGTAGATACTTAGTCGTAAATATCGACTAGAGTAGAGATTTGACAGTAAATATCGTACCAAAAATAACTCAGATCCTAACGCTATATTCACTATTTGAGAGTATTTTTAAAATACGTCCTATAGAGCTGAATGTTTGAGTTGAGAATCAAAAGTCTAGACTTCGAACAATACTTAAGCTTTATTAGTTCGACGAACAGCTTGAATAGATTCAAATCCAGTCCAGGGTCCATAGATATATTTGGTAAGTCGAAGTCGTAGAATTATTTCAAAATAAAACAGTTGAATTTATACTTGTTTAGACTTTAACTAAGAAGGTAATTTGAGTTAATTTAAATAAGCTACAGTTGCTTTTGTGTTTTTTATTCGAATACCCATAACGTACTTAGCCATTGATACAATTATGGTGCCCTGGTAGTTTATTTAAAATCACTGTACCTTATTAACTGTCTCATTTTCGGAATAAAAAAAATGAGGAGACACAGCACACAACATAACCCTTTTCCGTACTCCCACCTGCCATCACGTCAAACACAAGAAGTTAACAATGTAATAAAGGCATTTTGACCTTTGTGATGCACGAGACAGCAACACTGTGTCGCATCTATTAGAGCCATAGAAAAGGTAAACGGGTGGAATGGACTATTGAAAGAAAACAGCGGAAGCTCGCGAAGCTGCCTAATGGAGGGCTCTGGGTGTCGCATGTAGGGTTGTCACGTTCTCTTTTCTATTCCACTTGACACTAAAACCTTTAATATAGTCATTGACATTTGCATCCAAAAGATTATTAAAGGAACCCTCAAATCGGGCCTCAACACAAAACTTTTATATACCGCAATAGTAGAGGTTGTTGTAGGGACTACATTTTATCTTATTCATCACATATTTATTAATCGGTTCGAATCAGCAAGCCTTCGCTTCATTCATAAATATTTTGTTGTAGCGTAAACCTGATGCGGACAGATTAAGGTGGTAGCCCTAACCCCATCTGCGTCACATAACAAAGGGCTACTCTTAAAACACTTCAAACAGAGTTTACTTTGAATGTGTTGGGACCCCTTACGAGTTCACAATTTTCCGGAGATTTTCAAGGTTCGAGCGCATCAGATGGGCTGAAGGAGCCTTAATAGAGCTTTTACGAGGTAACAGCATAAAATTATGTTTTAGAGATAAAATGATTAGCATTTGATTTTCCTTTTGCAAGTATGGTCATATAGTTAACTAAGACCGGCTAGGGCTCGCGTAAAATTTACTGGAAATAGTCTCCGACTAGTTTCGAACTTATTTGAAGTTCTTCTAGGAGTCACTCTTGTGCACAACGGCGAGCGCGGGTCACAGCACATAACTGGCACTGCGACTGCGACTGCTTTTGTAAAATTATATGTATTAATAAGTTTATGATGTAAATATTAAGTTTAATTAATTAATTTGTCCGAAACTTAGCACATATGTACTTAAAATTAGTATTAATTAATGCATTATAAAACATTAAATATTCATGAAAACAGAGATGTGATAGTTCTCTAGCAAAAGAAAGATTTGATAACATGAAAAAGAGACTAATATCTATGCAAAATAAAAATACCACTTTTTTATAACAATCTAAAGTTCAGTAGTTATATACTGTACAAAAAATGCAAAGCAATATTTTCAGGTTTTAAACATATTTATTATAAATATATTGTCACGTATTCACGGAATTCGAATCTCGTCCAAGGATGTGAACTTTTCTCTCTAAAATTGTAAGGGATAATATATTATATAATAATATAATAAGGACATATTGCTTGCGAGTTTGTTCGCCACCGGAAATCTCAGAAACTATCGATCCGATTAGAATAGCAAGAACACCTAGATGCTGGAGCAGAAAAAAATGATATTTCTTAGAGTAATAATATTGCAGCCACCGCTCATCTAAAACGTGACTTGCGCAAGACTTTGACTTACTGACGAAGGATTCATGTAACTGTTATTTTATTCTACCTATTAGGAATATCATATTTTTACTTGACATATGGCAAATGTACAACCCATATAACTGCATATACAAAAAAGAAAACTTTTATTTAAAAACAAAAGGAACTCTCAACAAATCCGTCTTAACAAATGAACGTCAACACTTATCCTTTAATCTAGCCTAAAGCCGACTCTACACAGACCGGAGAATCTTCCGAATGCCTAAACTGCCTAAATCCAGAAAGCACCCTCGGAAGGCATGTTTTATTCATTAATCTGCTTTAAAGAACTCCGAAAACACGGATTTGTTCGGAACTGAAGACCGGCGAATGAAGATTACTCCATTAAAACAGCATTGGAAGTTGTCTTAATTGCGGATTTATTATTTGAAATAGCCCTTGCCGTTTTGCGCCTGATTTCTGGACTACAGCTTCTTTTAACTCACAATCATTACTATTAATTATGTTATGAAAACATACTACATACATAAACGTATTACATTCAATAACACAAAAAAAACCCATAAAAAGGGTAAAATACCTTTTGTGAAATTATATAATATTAATATACTCAATACTTTGTATTTTTTTTTTATCCACATTTTTATTGATTCAGTAATAAATGCGTGGAGTAAAAAAGTGGTTTAAACTTAGCACATACACATTATTTAAGCGACATGGTATATAGAGTTTTGAAGGATTGTATGGGTACATTATATTTCCTGTGTGTATCTCATCCAAACTTAGCACAAATACGCTTCAAAACCAACGAAACGCGAAGTGTTTTAGGATATTGCCATTCAGTATCAAGTATTTAAAACTATAGGTGGCATTGCGGCTGTCATGAACAAGTGCGGAGCTTACCCTCAGTTAACGACTTTCCTCTCTCATTATATTACCTACAACATAAAAAACCTGGTACAACTACCTTGTTACCCATCCGTTAACTAGTTTCTTGCAGTTATTCCCTCTGGCTTCGGAGTCATGAGGTACGTGTGAAACGTTCCCCCAACCGTTATTTAAATGAGAAATCTGAATTGCTAATTCCCTAGTATCTTAAAGGCTACGTTGTTTTTTTATTTACATTGCACAAGAATAAACTTAGATATAAAGGACAGATGATAATGCTGCTTTTGCAATTCGTTATTTATTTAACATTCTGGGGCCTTACGCAAGTCCGACATTAAACAGTTTTGAATGAAATCATACCATGACGCTCATTTAGGTGAACTGTTTGAATATTCTTTTCTCAAAGGTGAACGGATAATATTGTCTCTGACATTCTAACAATTTACTATAACCAACATTGCAGACGCCTAGACATTTGTAAGCTAATAAACTGAGTGGATTTAGAGCGACATGTTAACAAGATTCCATACCAAAAAATAGGTGAACAACCGTTCACCTATTTTTTTATAGAATTATTTATTAGAATAACCATTCTGCAGTTCTTGAAAAGTAGGCCTGGGCAGGCCTGCTTCAAAGTTGTCATGGTACGAATAAATCGGGCAGTTGTCTAGAAGTTCTGCTTTAAGAGCTCATAGTAAGGCACCTGATCTGTTTTCGGGGTTTAGTTGTGGGTACGTTTGAGGTTCTTCCATTTTCCAAATAGATAACTACACAAGTTTGCATTTGGAGAAATATACATCATGTAAAATTAGGAGTTTTAAGGACATTGGAAGGTTACTTGCTCTATAATAAACTGATAGAATGTTAGAGCCAGAAAAAATTGTAACAATAACGTCAATCATCATCATAATCATTATCAATCCATAATTGAACAAGGTCTTCCCCAATAGATCTTCCAAGCTTGATAGGCGTCTTGGGGATCGCAGTGTAAGGGGTAGTTCATCAGAAAACGCTGCCGGTAGGTGGGCAACCTACCGGTATTTTTTCCTTCGTCGCCTCTCACGACACCCACCAAGAAATAGTGTGTATGTGTGTGTGTGTGTGTGTGTGTGTGTGTGTGTGTGTGTGTGCGTGTGTGAAGGCGAAAATATAACTGCGAGTGAAGGCACAGTGAGCACGATACATGAAAGTAAGGACGAAACATTTGTAATTGTGCGATTGTCAGATCATTATAAGTTCGATAACCCTTACACATCTTCCTTAGTTTCATTCATTAAGGTTGTTTTGTTTCATATTACCAATAATATTTTATTTCGATCGGCATAATTATTAATCTGTTGTTTATTGGCATGTAGTACAATGTGCACCCCCAAAGGGCAATGCAAGACTATTAGTTAGACATTTTGAACTTTGACGTGTAAATTGGATTTGTTAATAAATTGGTTATTATTACGATAAAATCTTTTGTTCTTGGTAGACACGAGCCGCGTGATTAAAAACCGTATTTTTTTTTAATATCTATTACAGAGAATAATACACACAGTTTTATTTTTGCTTTACTTAAAACAAAGCCCAACGTAGAAATGTTAATGAGCCAAGTAATTACTTATTCAATTTCCTGTGAAACATAATATTTATAAGTCTTCTTTCTGCGACAATGAAGGTTTTGCATAAACGTTACCGGCTGTCTGATTACGCAAAACTTTGCAGAAGCGATGCTAGTACACGACGTACAACGGCAGCACTCACTACGCGATCGGTCACAACATGTCACTAGACATATTATTAGTTATGCTGATCGCCCACTCGTCCCCGAATGCACTTTGGCTATCGAAACTAACCACTAGGGACTATACATGTAAATGATGAATAGGTGTAAACACCGATTGCTATCTGCTCTGTAGCCGATGATACACAGTATTAGATCGCTAGAATTGCAACTGTCGAGAGATTCATAATGCCAGCGTATGTAATATACGCTGTTCGTGAAGGAGCCTAGCCTATGAGAACTTAGTACCGTTATTTATTCTTTGCTATTCGTCACTAACTGGATGGGCAACCATCAAAGAAATTTACAACTTAGCGCTTTTGTGCCATCGATCCCGTTGTTGCCTAAGGACAACAGTCTTTGGCAATGTCGGATGGCGGATCGATCTGAAAATTTCGCTCGCCTGAAGGATTCCTCCATGACTCCCTGCGAGTGGGATTAACACAAAATAGAAGCAATTCTAACGCAAAAGTCGAATAACGCTTCCCTTCACAAAAGTTAGCAGCTTTAATTAATTTTAAATACAAAATTGGAGTAGAACGTTTAATTTTTGAAACAATGGCAGCCACATTTCATCGTAGCGATTGCGTCATTTTTCGTCGGCGCGAAATGAATGGCAGGCTCTCTCGGCTGAATATTTCATTACTCCACTCTCTTCATGATTCCCTGGTACATTATTAATGAGCCCATGCATGTTTAAAATACGACAAAGAAAATTTTGCGCTTTTATTAATAAATTTCGGGGAAATATTTGGAGAGATCTCAGCTAAATTATATTTTGAGTGTTTCTTAAATTATGCGCCCACGGCTCAAATCGCTGCAACATTGATTCAAGTCTCCAGCGCGTTGATTGCTCAGGAATAGAAAGTCTCCAGAGAAACATTTATTTTTAGTATATATCATATCGTGTATAATAAATGAATAGGTAGAAGGCGAATAAATTGCTACTAAATCTCATAACTGTACAGTTATTTAAAATAATAATAAACTTTCCCGCCAAAATTACCAACTTACAAATAGATATATACAGGGTGTTTGGTAGAGGGACCGACAAACCAAATGAGCGTGTTCACTTGGAGAATACAAGTTGGCCAAAAAAATTCTCCGACCCCCCAATTATTTTTTCTTTTTTTTCTAAAAAAGCTTGCTAGTCGGTTTTTTTATCACTGTGAAAGTTGAACTATGAGGTAAAATTTATTTCATATTTTCACTCTATGAGCTCTAAATCAGTTAGCTCTGTTTAGTATCCAATTTTGCTTTGCGTGGCCTGAAGGTGTATTAGAGACCAAATTCAACTAAAAACATCCAGTCTAAAACAGATTTTACAAATGTTATTGTGGTAAATATGTACAATTTCGGAGAAAAAGGAATAATTCACAAAAAAAAGTTAAAAAGAATTGGGGGCTAGGGGATTTTTTTTTAGGCCAAATTGTATTCTCGAAGTGGGCCCCCGAACACGCTCATTTGGTTTGTCGGACCCTCTACCAAACACCCTATATATATATTTATATTTCACGTTACCAAGTTTACCTATTATGGTTGTACCGGTATTGATTATGTAATTTGTGGTTGTTAATTACATTAATTTAACAATATGTTGTTCGAATGAGCTTACTACTTGGTTTGAATTTCCGCGCATTATTTGAGAAAAATGCTTTACGATCTTGGCCGTAACCATACATGGCCTGGAATGTGCGCCTCGGCTTATCAACCTGTTTTTCTGACTCCTGCAGTTAAGGCCCATTAGAAGATATGTAATATATATGTACGTTAATACATTTTAACAAAATAAATATGTTGTATGTAAGAAAGAAAGTATGTATGAAATTTGAAGTAAAAACTAACTGTTTATCTGTTGTTCGCATAAATATACGTACTTAACACTTCACACTAATACAAGATTGAATAAAATAAAATGCAGTAAAAAGTAATATATTTTTACCAGCGGAAGTGTCACTTAATATTTCTTTTAATATCATTATATTTTAATCACCAAATCACAAACATTAAAAACAGCGCGCGGTAACTTTTGCCCATCTGTCAGGCACAGAGCGTTCTGTTAAATATTCTGCAACAGCGTGCACGAGTTTGTACGTATAACGAACTGCAAGTAGGGTCAATAAATTCTTTAATTTCTGGGTAGCAATTACACATATAGAGAGGACCGTATGTTACAGACGGCTCTCATAATATAAGGACATCATGGCCAATTACATATACACTACTATATATTATATAATGTGCCTCGGTGGCCTAGCGGTCATGGCGTCTGACACGAATTGTCACAGAACGAACTCATCCGAGGATATGTCATTTTATATGCAAAAGAAATAGCAAAATTTGGTATAGTTATGCAAGGTCATTAACATTACTTTTATTAGTACGCAGGTACGCTGTGAGCACAATGGACTAAATATGCTCATTTCATGAATACACCAAATGTTCCCGCGGCAAGCAACTAGTCGAGCACCGTACATACTGAGGCCTCGTAGCTCCTCCATGCCCGGCGCGCACTTGTCGGATAGTCACGTAAAGTACAACTGTTGCCATCTCTCACGTAAGGCTGTGATATCTTTTCAGCCTCCGTCATAAACCATTTTCTTTTCGCCATTTTTTCGTGAAATACGTGGCCGTGTAAGAAATGAAGGAAAAAAAATCCGGCAACGAAAATATGGCAAAATTAGAAGAATGAAGGTCGTGACAACGTATTAAATTGGACAAAATTTCCCCGGATGTTAGGTATTACTTCTTATATTGTGAAAGGAGTCTACTAAGGTTCCGTATTTGTAAGTATTAATCTCTGTAATATGAAAAGCAGTGAAAGTTTCATAAAGAGGTTAATACAGCATTAATGAAATTACTGCAATCGACAATTAGAAATTGAAAGAAAAAGGATCTATAGTAGACAATCACACAAAACAACAATAAAGTACAGGTAAACATGGCTAACATAGAATATGAAGTACTAATTACAATCATATTCATTGATATTTGTGTGATGTCGTAAATGAGTTTTGCTGCAACCATAGCGTTGGTTCTCAGTGTACTCATGATCGACGAACGTGTATTTTTCGAAACAAAAAAAAAACATTATTCAACTTGGTTAGTTCATACTATCAGAAAATAAAACAAAATAAGACATACAACTATAATAAGAATTCGCAAAAATAAAGAAATACCTCTAAAGTATCTCATGCAATCAAATGCAAATATCCCAAGCAAATTTGTAAAGTATACAAATAGCTACAGAAGCCATACCACAATCTACAAATATATCTTAATCAGATGAGCGCAATGAAATGCCACGCAGAGCTTTACAGCTTGTAACGAAAGACATTGCTACCTGAACGGCTTTATGTGAGTCGATGCAAATATACGAACCTTCGATGAAATTACGTTCATGTACGAACCGAAGTAATCGTATTAAGTACAGAACCCTAAAAAATATATTTATATGATTTTATGTTATATACTGGTCTCACACTAGATCTGAAATGCTGCCTGGCTCTCGTGAACAGCAGCCGGGATAGTTATTAGGTGCATAGTCAAACGTCAACAGGTTTCAATCTTAAACTTGCCATGTAGCCACCAGAAAGTGCCATACATCATGATACTTTCACCGAAAGTTGGATCACAAGGTAAGGATCTATTGGGCAGCCGTCGGACTGCCGGTTGACCGTCATAACCTCTACACTACCTATCATCGCTTCAAAAGATACACCTTCGTAGATTTAATTACCTTGAAAAAATATTTTTAATACACAGTTGTCTTTCAGCGACGTTTATTTCGGTCACAAAACATTAAATATTCAACAGAAATGCAGATTAAGACACTGGAAGAACAGAAATTTTAAAGGTAAGAGGAAAAAACATTAAATTTTTAATTGAACCATTTCGAAAAATGTGAAAAGTCTGCGAAACAAATTTCGCAACATGCGACACAGCGAAATGGACATTTGCCGAGCGAGCGTGAATTGTACTCAGTATTTCTCCAAATTTCCAAGTTTAACAGGAAGCGTGACAAAAAATATATTATGTTCCAAGAGAGAAAAGTACTAGGTGAGTAGCAACGTAAAGAGCTTAACTCAATTATAACGGTTGCCAGCGTAGACGCGTTTCTCGCTCACTTGCCCAAGAGGCTCTTTGCGGCTTAATGTCCAGCTTTATACCAACCTCTTTGTGGTTGCTTGTCCCCTAATAACCATGAAAACTTAATGTTCCCACGACGGTTTTTATCCGTCGAAAATTTTAACATGGATCTTTCCCTAAAAATGTTTTCAAAAATGTTTTCCGAGGATCACTTTGATAAACGAGAACTCTGACCTATTTAAGGAGTGTTATTTATAATTCATCTTGCTTTTAGGTGGAATACCTTAACTTAAATAGGATTAGGACAGAAATTGGAAAGAAACAGGTTAATTTGTAATACGTAAAAGGGTCGAGCCTAAAACTAGGATTTCCTAAGATGAAGAATAATAGATAAAATCAAATTATATGAGACTAATTAGCACAATGATACAGATGTATTGGGTACTGAGTCACCCACGTCCGTAGCTCTCCTACAGTAATTGCCTACACGTAGTCCCTGGGTGGTGGAAATCAGAAATGCTAGTTGGCAGGGTTCTTCTGCAAGTAGTGTGTCTTATCACGCTGCCAGATATTCGGGTTAAAACCTGTAATACGAAATCAGTAAAGTAAGACGGAAGGGCACTGTGGCAAGTCAAGTTAGTGGGCGAATGGTGCTCACAAGGGTTTCTCAGACACTAGACATATGCTTTGGTCACATTCCACACAAGTTAAAAATATATTTATCAATTTCGCGATTCTTGTAATGTTTAGCTCGTCCAACTAGCTATAAATCACTTTGGCACAGTCAAGCAAGAATAATTAACCAATATGCCTAATTTTTGGTTTGTGTATCTATTTTAAATTAAACCTTTATACTGGAGCAGAATATATATGTGCGCCCCGAAAGTTACATAAGTGTAATTTAATAATTAAGTTATTGCAAAGAAACATAGTCTTCTTCATTCGCAGGCAGCTATTAAAATGGTCCTCCCAAGAAAAGAGGAAGGCGGTAGCAACCCTACCTTCAACATTTGTGTGCATGAATATGTCTGTTGGACCTGTGTGTGTATATATATAACCAGTAATCGGTTATCATCAGGCTCTGCCTAGTTTGGAACCTGAAAGCCTTTTATTAAGCCTACTCTGCCCGTTTTTCTGTACTACTTTAAAAAGGTATGTTACCGCAATACAGCCCGTTGAAATCGTCAGAGAATATGACATGCGTTGTTATGCCGAATTTCCTAACAAACAAAGAACAAAAACAAAAAGTACTACCACAAGGGTGGTCCCCCACCTTACCCCACCCCAACATACAGGTTACGTGTATCAAAGATTTTAGTGTTTGCTTTATCGTAATAATGTTGTAAAATATACAAGCGTCAAACTTGCTGTAAATATATTGCAATTTCATCATCATCATCATCATCTCAGCCGTAGGACGTCCACTGCTGAACATATGCCTCCCCATGATTTTCCAAAAGGACCGGTTGGAAGCGGCCTGCATCCAACGTCGTCCTGCGACCTTCATCAGGTCGTCTGTCCACCGTGTCGGTGGACGACCTACGCTGCGCTTGCCGGTCCGTGGTCTCCACTGCAGAACCTTTCGGCCCCATCGGCCATCTGTTCTGCGTGCTATGTGCCCTGCACACTGCCACTTCAACTGGCTAATCTTCTGGGCTATGTCGGTGACTTTATTTCTTCTCCGGATCTCCTCATTTCTGATTCGATCACCTAGAGAAACCCCGAGCATAGCCCTCTCCATAGCTCGTTGTGTATCGTTGTGTCGTAGTGCAATTTATTAAGTACAAAAACAAAGTGCGAGTCGGGCTATGAATTATATACAAAACCAATGCATTGTGAGGTGATATGGAGTACCGAATCTTCGGAAACAGGATGTGCTCGATTGTACGAGGTTTTTTTGCAATGTGATTAGGAGACTGTATAAGCACGAGCCCCACCAGGTGTTAAGCGGTAACCTCTGCCTATAACAGATACATAACAGCTGCACCCATTGAACAACACTGCGGCATTATGCTGTTAAGACTCATTAGGCTGTAATTGTTTTTCTGATACATCCATACCCTTCAAATCAGAATACAATGATAAAGTAGAAATAGGTATCGTGGCAGTAGTACCCCGGACGACCTCGGTCACAAAGAGTTCTACTGCTGCTAAAATCACCGATACTGACCAAATCACTGATCAAAGAAATCAACAAAGTCAAGTCAAAGAAGAAAGCTTTTGACCTGTGTAGGTGTGCCTGCGGAACCTACAACTTCAGCTGCATCGGGGCGACGAGTGCAGGGCACGTGCAGAGGTGGCGCTAAGGTAAACAAATTGAAAGTTCTATTACTTACAAGTGCTCAATAAACTTATGATCAGAAGAACATGTTGAGAGTGAATAAAGCATAATAGATAAAGCAGGATCGAAAGAAGTGGAAATTCGCATCGTCAGCACCTTTTGTAGAACAAATCTATAATTACTGTATGTATGGCTAACAAGAACACATACACATGTTTTGTAACAATCCCTTATATTGAACCGTTTATGTAACAATATGTAGACATTGAGTTTCACAGCCCCTTTAACCCTAAGGCCGTTTGTGCACTTAGTCGTGATTCACATTCGTGTTATAACGGACATAAAAATAACGAGTACATTCATTGAGTAATTTAAGTTGCTACAGGGCCCTTCATACTGTAACACAGTAATGCTTGGGCGCTATTGCTTCGAGGCAGGAAGTGCTAGATGGTTCTGCGGTGTGGCCAACCAACTCAGCCTACCATGGGTACGTTCCGGTAAGCGCCGTCAACGCTCACAACTGTCGCGAATGCCCACCCCGTATGACACCGTATCACAAGGGCGCCAAATGTTCTGTCAAAAACTGATAGAATCCTATACATTTAATGTTTGAAAGTGACAGCTCGCAACGACCACGTAAATCCACTTTCGATCCGCGAGCGTTGTGGTCGCGGAGTGAGCGTTATCGATGACGTTCGAGCTCGCTCACGATGATCGTGGGCTTGTAAGGGAATGGGAGCGCGAACGCCGCGAGCAATTTCGGGGCTTACCGTAACGTAGCCCAATTAATTTAATTTTTGTCGGTCTTGATTTGTAACAATGCATATACAATTACCATTTACCTTCAGAACGTTATATTTATAGAAGCTGAACACACGGAATATTGTAAATGTAACATTCTCGTGTTATTGGCAACAGAAATATGGGTGATTGGGCGCCTGTTATCGACATACGTAGATAATTAACATCACATGTTGGGCATGCCAGTTATAACACATAACGGAGCTTTCGTTATTACGTCCTTACACACTAGTTTTGTGGCGTCGACATGTGAGTGGCACACCGATAAATCATCCTGATTAATAAGCTATTTGCTGTAATAAGAAGGGGAATTTCTTGTGATCGACCATTGATATGTACGAAATGAGACATTTGGAAGTAAAACTTAGGTAGTAACTTACGTCAGAAATCAATTACATCTACGTCCACAACATGGTGGTAGGGCACTTCTGGTTGACCCCCTCAAGATTGAAAATCTGTCGCCAAGCACCTAACTGTGTTTCCCGGCAGATGTCCTTGAGAGCCACGAGTAATTCTAGATCTAGATTAACTGGTATCAATCTAGACCTAGAATAGCTCGTGGCTCCTACGACCGCACCATCAGTGAACATCAAATAAAACAGTAGTTAACCACTATATCTATTTAACTATTATAAAAAATAAATAAAAATTAGAAACATTGACTGAGTTTGATCTATTGCAAATTTTGTAATTAATAATTAGATCCATATGGATTTTAGACGAAGTTGACACAACATGATATCGACAACGCTTAATTTCAATTTCATCCTGCTTTATTATTACAACAAGTATGTACGAGTATATGAACGTGAGGTTTGATGATGATCGCTTAATTAGAATAATTATTCCGTCGCATCGCATAGCTTTATTGCTTCTGCATGATCCTATTATAATAGTGACTGATCGGTAAACAATGCCGACTTCATGACTTTAAAATATAGAACATTATTCGTTGTTAACAATCCATATCTCTTAAGTAACTAGATCTTATATAATTTATTGATTCAGGCGTTCCTTTGCGGAAATCCATTATCAAAAAAACGATATTAAAAAATATTTAGTGACACTTCCGCTGAAAAGAAAACAATGATTTTGGCCTATTTGGGGGCGTGCACCACCCCCCTCCCGCATAAAATGCTAATTGGAAGAATACAAAATAAAAAACACAAGAAACCCCAAATAAACCAAAACCGATTCGACACGTGTTTCGCCTCTACACGAGGCATCCTCAGGAGATGTTGACTCGTCGAGCGCTAGACCGACAGGCAATCCTATTAGCATTTTATGCGGGAGGGAGGGTGGTGCACGCCCCCAAATAGGCCAAAATCATTGTTTTCTTTTCAGCGGAAGTGTCACTAAATATTTTTAATATCGTTTTTTTTAGATCTTATATCTATATGTTATTAAAAGCCACGTTCATTATAACTTTGCAATACAACAACAGACAGGAGAAAAATTGAGACTTACGCGTTGTCGACATTAAGATCTGCAATAGCTTCGTCTAGGTCCGAAACCCTTCTTCAGGATCGAGTGCGGTGCGCTCATCGTTGTGTCACGCCTCGCATTCGATCGTTGTCGATAATTATCGATTGTTATATTGGAAACGAAAATCCCTACACCTCAATATCTATATCTAGAATACGAAACCGTTTAAAAGCTGAGACAAAGCGAGCATTGTAAGCCAAGTAATAGGACTAACAACTCAAAGATGTCAAAGTATTCCGCGTAAATCTATCTGTTGTTCAACTTAAGTACAACCTTATCTTAATAGGCGAAGTAAATTCTCGGCGTAATTTCTTCCTTCATTAATAACTGACAAACCTGCTCGTCTGTGCTAAGCCCCTGGTACTTTGTACACTCAATGGTGCCATTTCCTCAACCATATTGAGCTCTAAGGCTGTGATATTAAGGTCTATGTTAATAATGGCGGTCTTATGGCTTAATCCTCTCCTTGTAGAACGTTTAAGAAATGCCAACAATTAATAATTAATATCGTTTGAGACCGTCTTCAGTTAATAATCGATCGGCGATGGAACAGAATATAAAAATAATAGGAGGACCATAGCTTATATAACTCCGTCCGGAGGGAATCGATGTTTTCTTGACAGATATAAAAAAGAACGGATTTTTATTTATCAAATACACAAACAGCTTGACTTACCGAAAAAGCTTTCAGGAACACCAAGCACTGTATGATTCCCTCCATGGTATCACCGGTAAGACAGAATGTTCCAGTGAGGTGCCTGCCTTTCTTGTCTCCGATAGCAGGGGCCGCTGCTAAGCTCGCATGGACTAGGGCGCCCCTCGGGCGGGCGTCGCGCGTGGCTCCCAGTACACCCGGTAGGGGAGCCCCTTCCATCAAACGAGCCAGCGGGTCCATCCCCGCCGCTTTCACAACACTTCCCACATAGCGTTAGAAGCCATTCAGAGCAGATTTGATGACAATGTTAGTATATGTTTGACACTATAATTTTGAGCACTCCGGATCTTTTCAAATGTCAGATTGGCACGATATAATTAATATTAGGCAATTCCTTTATGATAAAATGATTAATGTTTAGTAAGTTTTATAACAATTTAGTTTTGGCACAAGTTTCACTATCAATAAGCAAGGAATGGCGTCTGCGAGACCATTATCACTATCGATTTTGGCACGGGAATCGAGTGGAAGAACCCGTTTTCTATCACTTGTTTTGCAATTTTGTTTTGGCAGAAAGTTCAATGCAATGGCACTCAGTTCGGAACTCTAATAACTTAACTTTAAAGACAAACTTTGCACTGTCACATTCACGCACGCTCGATATCGAAATGCGAAGACACGGAAAACACACTAGCCTTGGTTGCTTTCTGACAAAGAGCCTTACACTCCTCACACTGACACTTCTGGTGCTCCGGATTCCAACATTCACAGTTCAGGAGCACGGTTACCAGAGTGTATATCATCACTGCGATGCCGACTATCAAATACACTTCCATGTTCACCTGTGAATTCACACCATACACGTGATACATCAGTGATTCCGGGGAATGTTATTATTAAATCGAATGTCAGCGCATTTATCATTTAAACGGCGTTTGTTTGGGCGGCGTTCTGTCGGTATTTATGGGCATAGGGCGGCGATATGATTTACATGCGCGGCGGCCGATGGCTGGGACGCGTTTTAATACAATCATTGGAAACATCGGGCGCTGCTTTGCATGCGATCGTTGTTGCATAATTTAACTTGCTGTAGCACAAAGCCATGTCACATACGTGTTACGTACAGGAGAATTTAATTTAGAAAACAAGTCAACTGTTCAATTAAGCTTTGCACTCTCGCGGGTTATTTTTCATATTCGTTTGCTTCATTTTTCATCATTATAACATACCGAGTTCTATAAAAAATTCAATTGTTTTACAACCGTTCTATAAAAGTTAGAGTTCAATAATCAAAAATGGAAACAATATGCGATTCATAATGTGACTTGTTTTTGCTTGCTGGAATGCTACAGCCACATCGAGAATTAAAATCATTATGAATTGTTAATTAATAATGAATTTCTAGAACAGTTCTAATTCTAAACATTGTCTTTCTTGACATCAACATTGGCATGTTACCTTTACGATAATAATAGGAAAAAAGTTAGAAAGAAATTGAATAATTTAGCATATAAAACACCGTAAATAAATTCCCCATCCCTTTACCCCTAATTAAACCTCCCCGTCTCGTCAAGTGGCTCACGTACCAGGCTCGCAGAACTCGCGAGGAGATAAACAAACTCGTTGCCGGTTGATTGGGCGCATTGTGGAAGATCGCGGGTATCGTTCGTGCCTCAATCAGGGCTCATTCAATTGATGGATGTACTTATATAAATGTATTTGTATACATATTAGGGATCCGGTAGGATCCGGGTACAGTGAAAGGATTCAACGTAATTGTGTAAAGAACTTTCTTCTATAAATTACGTTTTCCACAAGATTTCAATTTGCTTTTTATAGAGTGTAGTTACTACGTAGTATACATGACTATTTAGTTGTAGTTAATTTACGTCATATAGTGCAAGTTACTTTATATATTTGCTAGTTTGTTCAATTGTTCAATAATCGTAGATACAACTAGATGAGGCAGAGTATACAGATATACGACAAAGTTAACTTATTGTTTTTATCCGTTAACAATAAACTCTGAAAGAGACGTAGTTACTCGAGGTGGAGACTCTGGCTGTTATCAGAAACGGCAAAATATATAATAGAATCTAACAATCTTTCATCAAATTTGCATTATCATTTTTCCTTCTTTTTCCTTTCGGCTTTTTAGCGTTATTATTTTATTAATATTTTATGGGTTTCTTATCTTTCCTACGCGGGTATACGAAAAGTTAACCCTATCGTAGGTTGAAATTAGATTAAAGTATTTTTGACAGACTTCCGAAAGAGGATGAGGTTTTTATAACTTTTTATGAACCATCATTTTGATTCGTTTTTGCTGTTTATTTAATAGAAGAAAAATATATTACGCATAATTATGTGAATGATATTACAGTTTTAAGTCGTTTTATTTGATTTTCATAATTAAGTATTTTGTTTATGTTGGTTTTGGGTTTATTAAATAATTAATAGTTTAAATTGTTAATTTTACAAATATCTTTTGTAATAGTAGGTTAAGTAAAATATTTGTTTCCTATTAAAATAATGTCATTACAATGTTTTAAAAATACTACGACTAAGTTAATATTTTAGTATACAGGATGTTTGGTAGAGGGACTGACGAAACAAATGAGCGTGTTCGGGGGCCGCCCACTTGGAGAATACAAATTGGCAAAAAAAAACCCTGACACCCCAATTTTTTTTGTGAATTTTCTCGTTTTCTCCAATATTGTACCAATTTTGCTTTGCGTGGCCTGAAAGTGTATTAGAGACCAAATTCAACTAAAAACATCCGGTCTAAAACAGATTTTACAAATGTTATGGTGGTAAATAGGTACAATTTCGGAGAAAAAGGGAAAAATCACAAAAAAAAAGTTAAACATATTGGGGGGTCGGGGATTTTTTTTGGCCAAATTGTATTCTCCAAGTGGTCCCCCGAACACGCTCATTTGGTCTGTCGGTCCCTCTACCAAACACCCTATATAAGCTGAAAAAACGTTTAAGGTAAGATATATGTTCCAAAAGAAACACAATGTTACACGCACCGTTTAATAAATAAATAACCCACTTTCTACGCAGCTATAAAAATGCTTGCTATTTTATTTATTCAAAAACAAGTGAGAGACCAATGAAATCTGATAAGAGTAACAGAACGGCTGTTGACTTACGTACCAGTTTTATAGCTTTCTTTATAGTACAACAAAAATAATATTGGCCGTAAACTGCGCGCGACTTTAACTCCTTTATGTAGATGACTTTCACTTACTCTCTTTATAGCACTATAAAGCTATAACTCTCAGAAAAGTCCTTAAAACTTATACTAGTAAAGTCCTGGATTTAAACTAGTGAGACTAGGAACTTTAACAAAACAAGTCTACGCATGAATTGTATGTAATAGTAGCCACAGAGTCCTCGTGGAATGGACACGTAGAGTCGGGTACATTGATACGAGTATTAATTCAGTACCGTGCGATTCTGTAACGATCGTCGATGCGCTCGTCGACGAGCTCACCGATGTTAAGTACTTTATGAGAGATCGCCCTTGTACATAAGGTTGTTTTTCCAACGTTTCTTGTCATCTCGTCATTTGTTTCACGGATGTTGTCAAAGATGCAATGATGTTTGCTCTTAAAGTATCGCACGGCACGTGTTAAGTTGAATAAGGTGGTAAAGGTGGTAAGGTAAAGGAAAACCACAGAAAGTATAATGAGCTATGTGAAAAGTTCAACACAAACGTCGAAGCTGTACAGAGTGTACTGCGTTTTGGGAACCTAATGTCAACCAGTCCAGTATGGATGAGGTCGAATTGAAACGACGTTTTTTTAACTGGCTTCATTCGTACCAGATGTCTGTCTGTCTGGTAGTCTATGTAGCTACAATATAGTTGTTACTGTTTGTAAACGTGAAACGCGGAGTTCTAGGTTAGATCCCTGACCGGAGTAAATATTTGTGTGAGGAGCAGAAGCAGTTCTTGAATCTGGGAACAATGTTATGTGTGCCCATGCCAGTCACGACACAAGGAATACTAGTATGGGGGTATACTTTGAAATACGTTAGTAAACAGATATAGTGACCATATAATTGTATACTACAAGGGAGCTGGTCCGATGATGGAGCTGGAAGGTGTCTATAGAAACTCCTCAAATACACAAAATAACCCCTGCGTATATACACAACATTCTTAACACCAGTACCAATTACTTCAAAACAAGTGCTCATTACGTCTCACTTATTAAAAAAATGAGTCAAATAAAGACACCATATTTATTTTAATAATGCAGCTTATGTGTAAAACACCCGAGCTTTTTACTTTAGTACGCTCTATTGCAATCTTCTAATATATAAATTCTCGTGTGACACGTGTTTGTAACAAAACTCCTCCGAAACGGCATAACCTATTCTTATCAAATTTTATGTGTATATTCAGAAGGTCTGAGAATAGGTCGTAACGTACTTTTCATCAACATCTTCAATATCACCACTATCATCCATCATTTTATTATATATGAAGTAAAATCATGTTTTCTATCTCAGGAATTCAACGGATTGATCGATATGTGAATTATATTTACGTAAATTTATAGACGATATATAGAATATATACAAGCGCTCGTGGCGGAGCCTGACTTGGCAATCTTAACAAGTTAGCAACAATTGCTGCGGCCAGGACTTGGATAGGTGACCGCTCGTGGCATTATTCAACTGAGCGCTTCCGCTTCGGAGGGCACGTTAAGCCGTCGGTCCCGGTTGTTTGTCTTAGGACAACAGTTATGTCAAAGGCGGCCTGAAAACTTCGACATGAGTTGGCCACTAACCAAGCCGCGTGGTGGATTATGGGCCCAACTCCTCGCACTGAGAGGAAGGCTCGAGTCCCAGTAGTGGGAACAAAATGGACTGATTATGATATGAAATTTATAGACACAAGTACTTTTCGCAAATTATTGTTATTTAATTAATGCAAAACTATTTGCAATTATTTGGCTTTATTTTATTGTAATTTGAAACGCTCTTTTCTAGTCAACTCCACAATGATGTTCACTTTTGTACCTAGAGAAGAGGAACTGCATTGATACGAGTATTCCCACTCTGATGTCCCGCGACTATTCAACTAATAGTCATATTGGCGGGTTACGCTGTTCAAACGAGACGGTACAATCCCCACTTCTAACTTCATCATCTGACCATCCAACTTGGTTTGCCTGACTAATTCTTAGACCAATTCGTATTCGACTTAGCCAGGTTAGTGTGCTGTCCGTTTGAAAAGTGGCAACACCGCCGACTGACAAATAAACATTACAAATTTCACGGTATCTAGTAATGTGTAGTAAATAAATGCAGGTGAAAATGATGTGAATAATGTTGACATTGAAGTGGACATGGTGACAACAGTGATGGCTGCGAATAATCAAAATTTTGTTGTCATAATCTTTATTTAATAAATCTTAACACATCATACAATCCATCATTATTAGGAAAAAATGCCTATGTCAAATTTCATTTTATGTTATTTGGATAAAAGCCTGTGTCAAAGTTATTTTTAACATTTTTCATGGATTAATAAAAAAAATCATGACTAGTTTTATTGTATGTTGTCATACGACTTTTTGCCTGAGTGACTATATAAATATTTCGCTATTTAACTACAATGTCACAAACCACCCAGTCCGAATGCAGGTGAGCATCTTTTTCTTGAAATAACTCTCTCACACACTAAAATTTTACTAGGTGTTTATTATTTTCCTTCACTTCGTATCAACTATTTCACTTCTTTTGAAAACCTTTTAGAAGATTTTAGCCCTAACTATACTCATACTATTATAATAAGCAGGATTCACGGAGTCTTACTTTAGAATCTATAATTAGGGCTAGCATGGTCAGGTCATACTGCCATTAAATGCTACACATCTTTTTCCTAACTGTACCCCTTCTCTTCTTGACTTGATGATTGTTTTATCTTTGTCTCATATCAAAAAACACAGCCAATGTGCAGCAGATGCCTTCTCATATCATGATTTGATCTCTCATAAAAAGTAAGTCCACTAAAAGTTAAACCCAAAATTCTTCTACAGCGTAATTTTCGTGGTATTAATATATAAAGTCTGAAAAATTAAGTTCGAGACTTAGACTGGTCTGGTCTTATAAATGCAGCTACTATTGATGAAAAAGTTGTCATTTTTAACAGTACCATAACCAACCTTTATGATAGACATGCTACTTTAAGGCCCGTCAAAATGAAGCCTGCACCTTGGCTCAGCCCCGAAATTAAATTGCTTATGCATAAAATGTTAGCAGCCAAGGCCAGATTAAAGTTTAAACCCACTGATGAAAACAAAGAAAAATATGTAGAACGTCGAAACTACTGCAACAAGGTGTGTAGAAATGCGCAACGCCAGCATATACATACTTCTGTCCAAAATAGAGATCCTTCAAAAGAATGGAGGTTTCTAAGAACATTGGTAGTTGGTAAGTCGCGTCAGAACAATATTGCTAATAACCTGAACATCAATGCATTAAATCAGCATTTCTCCTTTTCGGCCAACTTTGATGGTTCTACGAAAGCAGATACATTACGTAATCTTTCTTCTATTCCAACTCCTGATCATTCTTCTTTTGTTTTTAAGTAATTTACCGATTGTGATGTTAGGAAGAGCATAGAAACCACAACGTCAAACGCAGTCGGAAGTGATTGCATCACACGAAAATTTATTATGTTGATCCTCAATTGAAAATTTATTAAGTTGAGAAAACACAAATTGTCGTCGTTGGTAGTTCTAGAATGATCTCTCTCATTGATTGGTTCCACCTTCCGCAAGTCATCTTTGATGAATTGAAATTAGTGACACTTGCT
Source organism: Selenia dentaria (assembly GCA_917880725.1). Lineage (NCBI taxonomy): Eukaryota > Metazoa > Arthropoda > Insecta > Lepidoptera > Geometridae > Selenia > Selenia dentaria. Next base: position 1,614,498 of record OU862885.1, on the reverse strand, counting down.
AGAATTTGGGTATTATTATAGACCGGAAATTATCCTTGTTGCCGCAAATAGTTGAAACTAGTCGGAAAATCTTTGCTTCTGCTGCTTCTCTTAAACGGTTGCGATACTTTCTACCTATTACCACTAAATTGCGCTTGTACAATCTCTTTTACTCTGACGATGATAACGCTGACGATTCATATCCAGATATAACTCAGGACCAACTTAATAAGCTAGAACGCTTACAGAACTTTTGTATCGGGTTCATATTTGGCTTACGGATATATGACCACATATCTGAGTTTCGTAAAAAGCGTAAGCGGTTACCTATTCGTCTGCGCCGTAATGCTCATATTTTATCCCTTCTCTATAATATCCTATTTACATCTACATCTTCTTCCTATCTCAAAGAGCGATTTTCATTTCTTCATCTTTCGCACGACTTCGCTTTACGTTCCTCTAATACCCTTCAACTTCGGACACCTAGTCATACTTCCAAGTACCTACTATGACAAGTCGTTCACAGTTCAGTTTGTACGACTATGGAATGCATTGCCTCTAGATATCAGAAGTGCTAAAACTTTGGCAATTTTCAAAAATAAGCTTAAGCATCACTACCTGTCAAGTATATAACACTAGTTATTATTTTTATCCTTGATTTATAATGTATATATATATATATTGCATATGTATTAGTATATAGTTACTAGTATTTATGTATTAGAATTTTAAATAGGACAATATAGCGTTAAAATAACATAATATTGTGCACCGCCGTCTACCGCTTCTAATGATACTCTCCATCCAAAGGTTGTCTGGAAGAAATCGATATATGCGATAAGACCGCCCCATTGTACTACCCTAAATTAATATTATATTTTGATAAGTTACTTTTTGTATGTCTGGTTATGTGCAATAAAGAATTCTTGTATTGTATTGTAATGTCTAAATAGGTTTTTGTACCTCCTGTAAAATTTACTAAAAGTGACGTTCGTTCTTTTTACAAATAGTCCTTCAATTAGTAGGTCTAGTTTGTGTGTTTATATTAAGGTTGAGAGTTGGGGGTGTAATTATTGAATATGGTCAACTGAGATATATTATGAAAGGGAACCGACATGCACATGTCAATACTAATTTTGGCGAATCCTAAAATATGAAAACCTAGCTAACTGCGCTCCGCGGTTTCACCCGCGTGATAATGGATAATGATGATGATGAATCTAATATAATAATCTATATTTTAACACGAAAAAGTAGTTCTTGTGTTCTAACTGTAATAGTTAGGCATATGCGGTATTGCACATTTTATTGTAGATATTGATGTCCTATATAAAACTGTAGCACATCACTTTGCTCATTGTCAATAGTTTCTGCGGGATACGTGACGATGAGACGTAAGGTTTTTGGGTATTTTTTTCACGCCTTGGGTTGTTACATTATCGAAGTTTTCATACGGATCCCTAACTTTTTTTAAATATTCTATATTGTTCATCAGGGATACTTTAGGATTGTAATGGTGAAAGGATGTATTAAATCGGTACCTACAGTAGTTTCGGAACCTATTCAATTCAAACAAACACATCTTTTCTCTTATAATATTATAGTGTAGATAATTGCCTAACTCTTGTTTAAAAGTACGTAAAAATAAGTATTACTGCAAAATATAATGCAAAATGTAAAAAATCGGTATGACGTGGAGCAAACTACCAGCTATTTCTAAATTATATAGTAATATAGTTTTTAAAATGTTCTGTACGTTATGTTCTTGTTCTTTTTTTGTAGGTAACACTTAAACTCTTACGGGCGAATAAAATGGTTATTTCATCGTTACGGAAAACAAAAAGAATTATTTCAGGCTTCAATCTATCTAATTGACTGAAGATTAGATTACTCAACTTTATCGCAAATATTCACGATATCATTTTTAAAGCACTAAGGCCTGCTAGCGAAATCAAACTTTGCAAAATTATAAAGTAGAAGCCAAAAGGCTCGGGCACTAATTCCGTCAGAGGATAACGTCGAGATTTTCTCTCTCTTCTAAATCTGTAAAGTTATTTGCAAATTTTTCTGCGGCTTTTTCGGACGGAGTGCTGACAGAGCTCCGTCGCCAATGCGTACGTATTTGTGTTTTAGCAGAGTAATGAATATGGTACTAGGTAATATTCATAATTCATAGTAACTAATATAATTGTGTGTTTCTGAGACTTTGCAATGACCGTGGTTGTAGACGTTAGTAAAACTATTCAGTATTTGCACCGACCCGCATCTACCTGTTATAACTTTGCCCGCATCACTAATAGGTATATAACACAAATAGCACTTTAACTATACTAGGTTTTAACTAAACCGCCTAGCAAGTATGGAAGGCATATCGACGACTTATACGATCGTCAAATTTATTGATTGATTATTACGAATTGTTTGCATTACACAATGCGTCCTTCTATCATTTGAAGATTTCTACGAACATTTCGCTCTTCTACGACCAAAGGAAGGCCGAAGTCTGTTTTTTATTGAAAACTGTCTGCGCCCCGCGGTTACACTCGCATGGTGATGGATGGTGACGATGTTGATGAAATTTATACTATGTGTTAATTTAGCGTGCTATCTACCTCCATGCCAAATTTCATCAAAATTGGGCCAGCCGTTTGAGCGTAAGAGGATAACAAACATCCATTCATCCATAAATACAAACTTTCGCGTTTATAATATTAGTAAGATCAAACGCAACTAACTAATATTCTGGTCGCCTGGCGATAACCTATATCGAGGTCATTTTCAAAGCTGACAAAACAATCGTTAAAATCGATTAAATAGACGCTCTCAAACGTAATTTAACAGTTCCGTGCTAGGGTTATCGTTAAAATCGTCTACCGATCGCTTAATTTTGTTACTTACTTGCAATGATCGACATAAGATCGATATAGCCAGTTTTTTCGAAGTATGACGAATTCAAGACTCAAATTTATCGATCGTTAAGTTCGATACTTGCACTGCCGCTATGATATAATTTAAATACGGCTTGCGATTCTCTTGAAATATCTAATATCGGTTATCAGTAAGAAGCAGTCTAGAACGTCTAGATCACGGCATAACGCGGTTATCAGAAGTTCAAAAAAATTGTTGATGATATTGTTGAAGGCAAAGAAGTCCATCACGCATAACTGGATATCGTCTCGTATCAATTACATCTCTGATTCGTAATGTCAAACTTTACGAATAATGTTCCGACAAACGTTTTATCAAAAACAAACTCTATTCACCAATGAATAAGCTTCAAAATAAAATTACCAGGAAAGCAACGTAATAGGCATTTTACGAGCACAATGTTAACGCTACCAGGGCTACATAGATTAGTAGGCAAGGAAGCTGACTCGCGATAGGAGATGGTAATTAGGCATGTAAACTTTGATGATATATAACCTTAGGTTTGCGATAAATATTGGCTTATTATATATATTGAATATTAGAAGTGATTTGTGTCATTCAATATCTTCATGTACTACTCCGTATTTCATCATAAAATGAGACGTGTACATGAAAAATTTCGTTAATCAAGGTGCAGATAATATAATCAAACCAAATCATTTATTCTGTCCACACATTGAAATGATTATAGTACCTTTATTAATTATATATTATCAATTTTACTTTGTGTGTTCCGAAATCCTAGAATATATATGTAGTAGGATTAGAAAACAAAATAATACAATAGTAAATTATGCCCCGAGGGAGTAAAGCAGTGTCTTATGTCACAGGAGGCATATTGGACCGTGAGCGTAACTGGGATTCTAGAGTTAATCCCTGAGCGATGCAATGTCTTACTTTACGTCGAGATTGCGCGATATGTTTGTGGACATTGTCGAGCAGGTGATATTAATATATTTTTTAAATAAATCTCGATTTTGGCATGGTTGACTTGGAAATCTACATGGTAGAAGTACGGCATTATGTAGTGCCCGCCCGCCTCGTAACACTATCAGCTACCACCCTCAACAATGAAAATCTACCGCTCAGCATATACCTGTTTGTTTCGGCAACTCGAGAGCAAGACACCATTCTAGGTACTAGTGCTTCCGCCTTAATCACTGACTATCCGTGACAAACTCGTAGTACTAAGTCAAACGCAATCAATCTAATGATATCTTTTATGTTTTTATATATATCTTCGTCCAACTTATATTAATCGGGCGGCACCTAGTTAAAGTTCACCAGCTAACTCCTTAGTAGGCATTTAACTGTAGTGTAGGAAGGTTTAACCCCTATCGTGGAGCGCCGGGCATTAGCCGGCGCAAACAGACGGCACAGTATTTACATTTGGATGGGTAGAGGGAGTAGAACGTTAATCTGGAAGAAATGATTCCACTAGTTTCAGTAAGAGAGCTTGGCAAGGCTCACAATAAATGTACCAGCCAACATATATTTGAAAACAGAGTACAACCTACTATATAATAATACAGGAATCTCCCCCGGTCAGAAACTGTACACCCTGCAGCCAGATAGGGAGACAACCTGCGAAAGGCAGCTAGCCTAACTGCATGAACAGAGTTTGATTCCGTGATCTAATGTCAATGTGGTGGTTTCTTAGCGATGATATCTAAAACCTTTTAAGTCGTACGACAAAATATATTTTAGTACAAATATAGTATTTGTTTGAAGTTGCGTAACTGTTAAAACTTGTACTGGATCGAAACACCCAGGGGGTTAAATAGAACGGAAGATATAAACAAATGGGGAAAATGCAACCCAAATTTAGTACAAGCTGGCACAATTTAAAGAGGGCGATTTGAACGGGAATGATTCGACGAAGCCTTAACGTAATTCTACTCTGACAGCATCACACTTGTATTTTTTTCAGTGCGCGATAGGAGAGCTTTAGAAGGTAATCTTCATAATGATGATAGGATAATGTTCTTTTATACATTTTGAATCGTGGAATACGGAATTCAAAATATGCCATGTGTTTCATTACAATGCTTGAAGATAACATATAATAATGAATTTTATTTCGAACTATAACTTGGTTGAATTACAAAATTTAAGAATGCGATGACACCTGCAAGAAGTACAAGTCTGTGTCGCGGATGTCAACACCTTCCTGCAAAAAATCGTACAGCTTACTGTGTTCCGGCTCGTCAATAGCGCCTGACCTCTCTCTCGTCAATAGCGGCCTCTAAAGCTACCACAACACCGTACGTATACTGTATTAGTATTCCTTAGTAGAAATCATGAACTAATTTTATCAACGAGAGATACACAGAGAAAATTTCAACTTAAGATTTAATATAATGAATGTATCTGGTTACAATATTATGTATGCATTATGAACTAGGATACAATGAGCAAGTGGGGGGAGAGGTAAGTGTGTGTAGGCTGAGGTATGATGAATTAGCGTATGTTATTTTAATTCTACAAAGATGATGATGGGACTATATTTACAATAGGTATTAGGTGTAATACTAAGATTATAGTCTGGAATAGCGCATAGGCTACTTTTCATTATCATCATCATCCATCATCACGCGGGTGGAACAGCGTATTATTCTTGGGCACAGCATAGACAAAATAACAATATTTCCGTCCACGACAAGATCATAATGATGGCAGTTCTGTCAAAGTTTGTGTCAGTTTCTGATAGTTTAGTCAAAAGCTCGCTATCATTTTGACAGCTCGATACACTAGACGTGCTCGATGACCGTCAAGAGTGATGAAACGTAATGACAGTTTTTTCCATAGTGATTAATTTTATAGTTGTATGTACGTAGGTACTGTATTTTATTATAAGTGGTTACTGATTGATTTGCTAAGTATTTAAATTTACTAATACTATAATAGCAATTGCGTTTGACCATGTAAATATTTTAGAACATTTTGGTATAAACATAGTTATGGCCTTGAAGAAGATAAGCTACACGAAGTACTAATCCTGCGCAGACGAAGTCGCGGGCACCAGCTAGTAGTTAATAAATATAGTGCCTATTGTTTAAGGTATGCAATGCAACAATTTTCTTTGGTGTACCGGCAAACATTAATGAATGTTAGTGGTAGTCCAACGAGCAGTAAATTCATTACACTAGGTATATATTATGAATTGGATTGAATATTTTATTTGCAATTATAATGTAACATGCGTAATTGTAAATATGGAACGCTAAGAACATAATTATATTTCTGCATTTACACGCGTGCAATATAAGAATTCGTTGAAATGCAAAAAGGTAACATCATGTCCGTTGACAATTTTTGAACTAGTTTCAATGTTTCCGTTTAATCATTCTAAAAGGGTACAGGCAGGTGATGCACTTTGTTAATTGCGAAGCGGAAAAAAATATTAAAACAACATTATTTTTTTACGAATTTAAAGTATTGAATGTTTTTAAATTTTAGCGGGAAAAATTCTACGCGCTGTTCATTAAGATATCTAGCTAAATAAAAATGTTTGATGCTAAGAAAATCGTTATAGTATTTTCTATAAATTCTGAATATCAAGATTTTTTTACTAAAACTTTATCTTAGGAAACTATAGGAACAAAGAATTGTAAGGCAGTAACGAAATAGCGGAGTAAGAAATACATGAGTATTTGTATTATCCGTTACGCTTTATATATTCTTGGTTGATACCGAGCATAATAACCAGGGAAACATAACATGGTAGGAGCTAGAATAACAAAGGCAAACGCAAACATGTCTATCCTAAACAAACTTAAACATACAACTACACGAAATATTACCACTTGGTTCTTATGCCATAGTAACAAGTTTGATATTTCCTAAGCTATTCATATCTAAGATGTGAGACGATGTGCGTAAATATCTGCACAGATGGGTGCTTTGTTTTAGAAATTAGGTGTACTCGTAAAGAAAAAGGAATATTGCTTGCGGTTGTTTAAAAATAGGTAGAACTTCAATGTTTAACTAAATTGGATAGAAAGTCTCAGTAGCAACATATGTTTTTTTTATGAGTATTGCTCATTATACTAGATCGAAGTTCATATTCTCCTTTTGCAACTCTTTCGAGGCCTCGAGTTTCATCCGCTCCTAACTCGTGCATATATTGACTGTCTACGCCAAACAACTTTCTAGCTAGATCCGTCTTGGACGGCAAACAACTGTCTTACGTCAATGAGGATAACTAACCTCGTTCATTTTTTTAATCCAAGAATCTCTAATTTTAAGCGGATAAAATTCGAGCTCTGAATCGAAAATCTGTACATTCGAAAAGGATATGATAAAGCACGAGTTATTTGTGTAAACAAATTATTTGAGTGTCTGTTTAGGATACTGGGACATTGTAGTAGCAAGAATAAAGCATATTATTCCGAACAATGAATCTGATATCAAAATTTAACAACATTAAACCCGAGAGAACAAAGTAAAATCTTACCAGCATTAGATCTATTTATACATATGTATAGACTGTGTTTTTACAACGGTTTTCATTAAGATGCACTATACACTAGCGGTGTCCAGGGAAGCAGACGTGAGTAAACATGTAATTGAACGTAATGCTATATTAATTAAGTGCGTAAAAGAAAGATGTGGAGTAAAGTCCACATAGGACACGATATTTTGCATGAGCGTTTTGTCAAATTTATATGCAAAGAATATGTAAATAATTGATGGGAGACAGGATAGTAAACTACGTATGCCTAATTATGGTTTCTACAAATGTTATACGTCATGGCCCGACCGTTGAGTAAGATATTTTGTTTAACAATAGTATACAAGCATTAAGTAGGTAAAGTATTTATTTATTTCAGTTTATTTTTATTTTATAATGTTTAGGGGGCTAACAGCTATTATTACAACATACGAGTATGTTAAGAAAAGCCAATTACAAGCCTACACAAATAGCATTTAAAAGTTAAATTAGGAACTACAAGGGTAAATAGTTAACATTTACAGAATGTATATTACGACTTGATATCTATGCTATGACGAGGGCTGTATTCACTGCTATCAGACTGCTTGTGAACAGGTCACTGTGTGCATGCTCCGTTGTTAATACTTTATTAAAGGTAGCGGGTAAGAAATAAGAGCTCTTACGGTAAGTAGTGCGTGCGAAGGGTACATGTAGTAAGTCTCTACACCAGGAGTGTCGAGATGGAACAAATTTAGGCTTTAAAGGCTCTGTATTACGTTAAATTACGTGGCTAATAACACTACAGAACTATGTAATGGGTTACCAGCTCAATAGATTGTCATTCAAAACTTTAAAGCTTAAGGCGCGCTCGTACCCTGATTAAAGAAAAAGCAGAATTTTTAAACACCTAATGTAACGAAACAGATCGATAGTATATTATGAAAAAAATACAAAGGTTAGAAAAGGAATAGGAAAAGAGTAATAACCGAATAGAATTCACAAATATAACTCTCTTTCAGCAGAAAAAAATCCTGAATAGATCCACAAAAATAAACTTTCACGTCCAAACTCTCAGAATTTTCAGCGATAACACTATATTTTTTTTAGGTAATACTTAGCTAACGTATAGTACTAAAGTAATAACCAGCAGTTTTTTCAATTGTGTTAGTATATATCGAAAAATATAAAGAAAACGTACAAAATTAACGCATTTTCGCATGACATCGTCGAATCTAACAAGCGATTTGCAACCTTACGTAAAGCATCGTAAATTATTTTAAAATTGGGGTTGGACCGCGCCTTAAATTCCGACTGACGCGGTAATGAGCAGACGTGTCGCTTAGCTTAGCGACTAACAAACCCGTCTCGTCACTTGTTTGTGTGTTCAGTGAGACCTAACTAAAGAATAGTTTCTCTATATTTATCATGCCCTAGTCCTGACGGGATCCAGTGTGATGATTTATGCCGACAGAGCTGACAGTACGGATTGATAAATGGACCAGACAAAAACTAAAATAAGAATAGGATGATTCACTACTTTGCGGAATACCCGCAAAGTGCAAAATGCTGGAAAGAGATAAGTCTTTAGGCGGTTACTCAGAAACTAGGATATAGGTATTTACGCTAATCTTTATCACAGTAAGTATTTTCGGCTCTATGTTTTTCGTTATAATATTTTATATAACGAAAAAACCTAATATATATATATAACATTGCTATAGGTTAGTATGTACACCGTATACTATGCGAGTAGCATGACAATGTCTGATCAAACTCCTTCTACATAAATAAAGATTAAAAATACTTTAGGTATACATTATATACTTTATGATAAAGTCAATAGTAGATAGCATTATAAGGAAACGGTGAGAGCATTTTCCAAATCTATAGCGAAATGATGCTGAGCGCATTGAAGGATTTCGCGACGGATTCAACGGCCACAATTATGTCTTCCCGGAAAAATAAGTTTGCAGCCGACTGATACACTACACTCTACTTTCCTACCTGTGGATAAAAAGAAGATAAGAAGAGAACGAGATACGAACCTCTTCATTTTTCAACACAACCTAATGTTTTATTTCATTTCCTTTACACGTGGACTCCTACGGTAGTACATTTGGCATTCCTATCAAGAAGGTTGTATTCAAGTAGTTAGAGTGAAGTCACGCATAATTCATCAAAGGTCGAACGACCCAGACACAATTGGAATTTCATTGTTATAATGACATCGACAAGGGTAAGGATAAGTCAGTAATTAAGTAACTGTGATCTATCGTAAACTTTGTTTATACTCATGCACGGTTACCAACACTTGGCGATTCTCCACCATTATACTCTTCTCTCCACTCTATTCTCCACACATAAAAACGAAATAACACATACGAGTATCTAGGAATATGAACCACAATCAATGACATCCATTGTATGGTTGTTCCTGCCATCACAACTAGTAAATGACATAACTTTTAACCAACTCACATCAAAATTACAAACTCTCTTGATCCGCGAAATCGTACCGTTTTCAACTTATACAACACGGAACGTGCAGACCCACGTACAATGCACATAGGTAAGTACTTTTTCAGCCGAGAGTCGCCCGCCCGACTCCGGTTGCATTTAAACCCATAATTAGAGACCATTGAAGTGGTAAAGTGCGCGAATTAAACCCATAGAGGGCAGGGAATATGCGGCGGATGTAATATGAACGAGTGGGTATGGTATGTGGTTAATATTAATTATTTTCTGCTTTGCTTGGTCTGCCCTGTACGCATTCATTACGTCAAAAAGATCGTAATGATCAACCTGGACGCAATTCTCATTGCTGTGACGACTCTTAGACTAGATATACGATAAACGATAACACATGGTCACGGCAATCTATAACGTTTTACAATTAACCACCCAATGACTCCGCAAGAAGAATTTAGCATTTTAATAACAATAAGTCCAACAGCTGCATTGAATATATATGAAAATGTTGGTCCGCTTTCCACATTGAATACTCGTAGTACAATAAGATGATATTCCAGTATTTGCTTTTTTGTAACAATATATATAAACTTGTATTAAAATTTAATTAATAGGCTAGCGTTCGACCACTATATAACTTGATGGTCAGCGATGATGCGGTCGAAGATGACGTCACACTTTTCATATTAGGTTACCTAGAATGGCGATTAGCTTAGTTCTCAAATACAGTTACTGAAGCACACTATAGTATGCTGGTGCATAGCTACATATTGTCAATAGGGTGATATCTAGCCAGACGGAAACTAGCACGTATCATGTTACATCTAACGAATCGAATCTAGCCCAAGGTAGGACTCGAACCAGTGACCGCGCTTGATAGGCGACCGATCTTCACCGCCGTTGAGCTATCGTCACCTCAGTAATAATTTGTTCATATTTCATTATTTGATTATACCGTAATAGATATCTAAAATGAGTTGTTTTCTGAAAACTCCTTTATTCAAACGACACATTAATTTAACATTCATTTAACAAAATGATACCAATGTAATAAAACTTATTCGCGATCAAATCTCTCGTAACAAATGTATTATTTGCTAACAAAATAACCTACGTCTGTCATTGTGCCATCGACCACAACTTTATTCCACACAGTAGTCGACCCTATCGCATCGTCATAAGGCTCATATTTGACTAAACTTTTATATTCGTTTAACAAGACTGTCTATCGAATCAATATCATCCTTTGTTGAAGTTCGAATTTCATCGACAAACTTATCCGCACCGACAAGTTGTGACTCGCCATACAATTTTGACATCTATATCAGAGTTTCGAAAGATGCCGGTCTATTTACGTAACTGCGAATATATGTAAGACACAAAGTTTCCAAGTTTCGAGTCATTCTTTTCTCGTCATTTCCTTCAAAGCGCAAAGTTTTGTAAAGTTGTCCCCACATTCGTTTTCTGGAGTTTTCCGAGATATTTAGAACGAGATAAAGATTTTCCGACGGAGGTCTTTTGACAAAGTTTGGCGAAAACATGAGGAAATTTATTTAAGTTTTTTTAATAAAGCAAGAGTAACGTTTTGTAATGACAAACTCGTCATTAAAAGTATTTCGAAAAGGATGAATGGCCGACACTTACAGAAAACGAATTTAATTTAGTACAAGATCAGTTATATGACTTTGACGGGATATATCTCGCAAACGGTACGCTTGACTTAAATATGATGTACCAAACCCATCATTTTAGAATCCCTGTTCAATGATACCACTCATGACGGAGTGGAGTGATAATTTTTTTTGTTCTTGACTTCGTGCCCAATAGAGGGCATCATATTCTTACCCGACTACGTCAAAGCAAAGGGAAGGTTACGTATGTATGTATTTATGTGTGTATGTCATCTGTTCTCTCATAACTCAGGCTCATAATTACGAGTATGTAAATTACAGCAAATAGTTTTTAAAATATTACTCAGTGATAATAACAGCAAGTCGGTTACTCGACGGTAAGCGCCCGTTCGTGAGACATTGCAGTACCAGATATTTATGAAGTTATATACTCTGTGCGGCACTGAGCAGAACGCTTCAAACCGATCCACGGTGACATTACTAGACAAACTTCTACTAAACCCAAAAAACTCTATTATTTTTTAAATTTCCGATGTGAAAACTAGTATACGAGTACTAGTCTTAAGCTGTCAATTAACTTAAAATAACTTTTCACACTAGCTTATGTTTAACGTGCACCATCGCACTTTCCACTTAAAGTTATTCGGCATCTGCTCCCATAAACACACAAGTTCGAACTAAGCAAGAACAATCCGGCAGATGTTTGCTTCGCCAACTTTGATAACTTAACGTACGAACACTAAGCACCGCCGTAAGCTTAATAAGTACTTTTATGGGTATGAGTAGTCCTCTAGAGTGATGATGTGGTGAGTTCGGTCTACCTGAGTGTTTCAGTCGGTATTGAATACCAGCGATGAAGCTGACTTTCACATGGATGCACCATCACAACAGATTACCCCCCACCCGACGCACCAGAATAAGTCATCGCGTGCGCTATCAGCTGCTGCCCGCCGTGCGAGGCGATACTCACCGCGAGTGTTCTGCACTCTATTTGAAAAATACCACAAGTTGTGGTTAAAACTATAGCTGGAATCTGACTAAGGCTCACTTGCACGTTTGCTCGGGTTAAATAAATAGGTCTACGAGTTTATAAACTTGCGTTAGTCATATCAATTTTTAACTCACATTTTGCCTTGCACGACTATAAAAGATCACCGGTTTTGCTAAACTGACATTTGTAATCTTTAGATGGGAACATTGAATTGTCTATGCGCTTATATTGTAACCTGACCAATAATGAAGGAATCGAAAAAAAGTTAATCTTATATCTATCTCTTTGGCACTACAGTACAATGTATATAGACTTTCTTGTTTATCCTTTGTTGTATGAAATTTGACAACTTTTTATTATATACGTATCGTCCGTGTCATTTCGTCCAAATAGTACATTATACAGCAGAATGTAACCTCAATTTGTTTTGACACAAAACTTCACTAACACTAGTTAAAGACATAAACCTCTCACATTGCTGGGTTAAATATTTCAATAAATAACCTTAGATTTACTCCTAACCTTTAACCTAGTGAGCTCCCGACTATCGTCAAATTTGCAAACCAGTTGCAAAAACGCCGCAAAAAAAATCAAGTGACTGTCGCTTTTTCGTTGATATTACCGATCTGGTATCTTTCAAATGATAATTTGTTATGTAAAAAAAATTTCCAGATCCTTTACAGCATCAAAAAAAAAACATTAGCTGAAATCTATTGTATATTTGAATAGATAACATTTTTAACTGGATCCTTATTTGATTTGGCCTTGGCATACCTGTATGCCAAGGCGGCTTTACGGAATGTTTTTTGGCATACAGGTATGCCAAGGCAGCTTGACGGGTTAATGGTGCAAGATAAATTAATTATAAAACCCCGTTTTAGCAGTTGACTCTGAGTTATTGAAGCTAACTCTGGAACGTACAAGTGGGCCTTAGGTGAGTGTTACTGTTTGTGAATTGATTTTATGTATCAATTCATGTCTTTCAGAAACATAGAATTGTGGTAGCATTTTGAATATGAGAGACAACATAATAGTCCGTTAAGGACTCAGTAGAAGGAAGAGTAACGGTTTTTAAGAACAAATAAGTCATGACTAATGTACATCCGAATGGACCAATATATGATACTTTTTGGCGGAATTTATCAGATAAAATGTAAGATGTAATCAGAGCTCGTTGCTATTTCAGAAAACTTCATCACTCATCAACTTATAAATTAAGGCAGTTTAAGTACTTTGCTAGAAATATTGATTGAATATACTACCTCACAAAATTAAACATTGTCAGGATAGTAGATAGAACAGAAAATGTTACATAGAGTAGGTGGCCAACTCATTTAAGAGTAAGTTGTGGTCAGGCCAATTTTAAACGATTTCAATGCTATTATCTTGTACTATGTTTTATTATTTATTTTAAATCCAAATAAATAGAACGAACATAATGTGTTGTAGAGTTTATTTTGATGAGTTTTATTGTTCTTTCTAGTATTTATCTAAACATAATGTAAAACAATGCTAAGTCCGGTCTGTTAATCAGATCTTTATTTTCCGTATGGCATATACATTAAATCTCCATAATTTTCAGTTCTTTACCCACACTTTTATTTGTCAAAAACACAAATAAAAAAACAAATAAAAAAACAGAAAACAAACAAATAAGTACACTTCATAAAAGAACCAGCTGAATAACAACACATCGACAAGGATTATGTTTGAATACAAATGTCAACAAAATATATTTCGTTTATTAGCCGTACGATTCTCTAAGAGCAAACATCGTGGCATCTTTGACAACATCCGTGAAACAAATGAAGAGAGGACAAGAAACGTTGGAAAAGCAACCTTATGTACAAAGGCGAAGTATTTGACATCGGTGAGCTCGTCGACGAATCATTACAGAATCGCACGGCTGTGTGTACCGGAAGCGTGCAGATAGAGATTAATGATACCAACGTCACACTCGAGGCCGCAGTTGACGTTAAGTGTCTCAACTCTCGTGGGTTATGAAGCCTCCGGACTCCGTGATTTAGGATTCACGACCTATTTGTGAAATATACTGCTTATTAAAGGTCCGTGTTATCTCACATTGCTTCTGATTATCTTCAGTGACATCTACAACAATGCAAATTCAAGTTTATTATACGTTTGCAGAAAAGTTAAAAATGTACGCTACGTTGACACTATTTCTTAAACAAAGCATAAGCCCATAGACAAGAGCAGAAAAATTGCCGTGCTACCTCAATATTTACAAATAATCAGCATGTATTCAATAAATACAATGTCATTAAATTGGTATTACATCATATAATTATGATGCTGCGGTTCAAGAACCGTTCAACTGTAGGTCACTCACTAAGAGAGATTTATGACGCTACACGTTTGACGTTTCAGATGCAGACGATATAAAATTACAATTAAATTACACTAACAATTAAATCTATGAGAAGCAACGGGTAACTTTTTCATCGTTTTTAAAACACATTAGGTACATTTTCTTTTATTTCTTTTTCCGACTTCCAAATAGGAGGAGGTACTTAATTCGTGTGAATTTTTTTTTTATGTTGTTACCTCATAACTTTCGATAGGATGAACCGATTCTCAAAATTATTTTTTTGTTTGAAAGCTGGTGCTTCCCGTGTGGTTATTTTAACGCACTGTAGAAAGTGATCATAACGGAATCCCGGGGTTGAATTGTGTAGTACACAAAACTGCATTTTTAGTCTTATTTGTTCTGTGTATGGATGCAAGTACCACGTGCCAACAAGCGTGCTTACTATCGGGATCATCAGGGGGGAAACTCAGCATAAAACAATTCAAGTATTAAATCTAAAGTTTTGCAGAACTAATACTTCAATTTAAATACGTTATTGCATTCCGTTTCGTATAACGCTTTCGTTGCGCTACGCAGCCTCTACAAGATAACGCTTGCCGTAGACGAGCTACGCGGTGTTCCGTATTATAATTTTATCCCGTAGCGGGAGCTACGAGCACTCTACGAAATCTCTCCGTAACGCTCGACTTTAGCGCATAACTTTACTGTTATGTTATAAATATGTAGCATGAAGAATGACTTAAGTGGAAGCGAAACTAGTGTGAATAGAATTTTGAGAAGTTAATATGCAATATTTACGAAATTACCAAAAACACAATCATTGTGTGACATGGGTATGTACGAGTAACTACGGTTACACGCAGAATAGATAAGCCTTAAGAAACGTGCAGCAGTAAACCTATACTTACTCAAATGAATACAAAATCCACCAGATTTTGTTCATACTAAATTCTAAACTAGACTATCATGTTATAATTAGTACTCACGGGATGTAGAACACGATTTAATTGAATTTGGAGTTCTCGATATTTCGGCGCCGTTACATGCGCCATGTTCAGGGGTAGACAGACAATTAATTAAATCTTGGTCTACATCCAGTAAGTGCTAATTATAACATAGCTAACAACCGCGAAAGTCCAAAACAGTGTGTAACCCTGTCATGTCCATGCACTATAATATAAGCATAAGGGGCGTAGGTCCGTCCGTCCGTCCGGGGCAGTAACGTATATTGGGCAATTCGTCACGTACAGTTACACGCAAAACGTCCCGCTGACAGGCGAGCCCATGAGCTACATTCTAAACTTTGACCTAGTTTCATTAGATACAAGTGCACTGGTTAGTATGATTTGAAATCGTTAGTACCGAAAACATCGCGATCAAATAGACAAAATGCTTAACACTATCACTAATAATATGTCGAATTAAAAAGATGATGACGACGAAGATTTTTCCGGCTCAATATTTTTGCCAATTTTTCCGGCTTTTAATACAAATTATACTTATTAGGTGCATCAACTTCAAACTAATGTATTCTAAAAATGGCAATCATATCACTGTCAGCAGCTGCTCGCAGCATTTGGATAAAGAGAGACCTTCTACGTGTTTTTGTCCCAATATTATACCATTCTAGATAATGTATCTAACTAAATAGTTCAATAGTTCGCCCATCGAAAACTTTTTCCAGCGAACTTAACTTTGCCACTCGATCCCTCTATTTCTATTCAACCAACCGCAAATAATATCTTTGTAATAGTAAATTTGCTTTTTTTGTTATTAAACTACATATTTACGGTTTTCATATAAATTTTTCCTTTGCATGTGCTGCAAGACATTACTTCTCGTTAAATTTCATTATTCTAGGTCAACGGAAAGAATACCCTATAGGTTACGATTATCTTGTGAAATCGCAATTAATGCGAAGATATGCGACTTAAACGTCATATCTTCTGATTGCGCTGACTTTGACAAGTTTGAATTTTTCACAGCTGCAATGATTACCGAAGACCGAAAACCCGAAAATTTGATATAAAATACAACTTGATACCTCTACGCGGTCTTGAGAAAAAGGGCCTTGACAGAAGGACAGACGGACATCAAAGTGATCCTATAAGGATTCAATTTTCCTTTTGACTGAGAAATAGACCTGCAACAATAGATCGTGTGAACAATATGTGCAACAAAATATTTACAAGTTCTATTGGGGTAAAATAAGTTATTAAGAAAATATTCTAATTCGTTTGGCACAGCGGCTCGATTTCCTGTATACTCACCGATACTTCCGATGTAATATCATCTATCAAAAACCTTTATGACGTACATTCATCCATCCCCCTCTCATCTGACCTCAAAAACGCAGGGATCCGTGTAAGGTCAGCAGAACTCTGGACGTATCCATTTCTCGCGACATTACTTACATCCAGGGACGGATTAAGGGATTGAGTTTGGTTGAAGGGCGTAAATGTAAATACGCGAGGGCAAAGAATAACTCAGGTTGACTTACTTTTAGGAATATATCGATACTTTCAAAGAGTTCTTCGCTACAGTGCATTTTGGGATCTCATTAACGACCTTAAAGAAGATAAATCAGGCTCCAGTGATTAGAACAAAGAGTACTTTGAAATATTAACATACTAAGTCATAACTTATTGAAGAAGTCAAACTTACACTATATGTTGCGATCAGGATAGTGCCCTAAAGGCAGTAGGATGATCATAACGCTTTGTTTTTCGTTATCATTTTACCGAGATCTTACGATAAAATATAACAAGGAAAGTAAAATATAAATAACAATAGGAAAAACATTACCAGAACCTTACATAGAATAACCCTAACAAGGCGTTTTTCTTTTCTATGTTCTTATTGACTGCAAATGTGTAGATAAGCATAAAAATAATTTACAGACAGACATACCTATAGGTATTTATTTTGCCTCTATAAACTGAAACCCTTTGGTGATTAAGAGGAGCAAAACGATAAATCTATGTACTTGTAACTTTTTCAAGAAGTCAAATTATGCAACTTGTTTGTGGCGAGATTAGATTGTATACATTTTAAATATTGTTAAACCACGTCCTACCACTAGCCCTGTACTACAAGGCAGCACAGGGCCAGCTTAAACGAAGATAAAAAGATCCGTTGATTACGGCGAGCAGATAAATGTCTGACATCACTCTCCGCTACAACGTAGGCATCAGGCCAGACGAATTAAATACGTGATGAGGATACTTTATATTTTGCTAGCAACGCCTTCCGCAGCCGAATAGTAGTCCGTGTAGTAAATTGCGATTTAACGGGAACACTTTTCAGGTATAAAAAATCTTATGTGATACCCATAAGCTCCCGAACTAGTCTAGATAATCTGTGACTCAGTAGTCAGATAGCAAAAGAGCTCCGGATGCAAACGATTACTACCAATACATTCACTTAATGTTACATGAACCAGTTCTCGAGAAACACCTGTGGTTCGAGCACGAACACTTGCTAAAGTGTAACGTTTACGTATCGTTGACGTATGCAGAACAAACTATCATTTATCTAGTACAACTGTGGTACAGATAACTCATAGTTTGTACTGTATACGTCAACGATACGATAACATTACACTTTAGCAAATGTTCGTGCTCGGGCCACTGATACCCGGATGAAGTACGAGAAATGAATATTATTTCATATCTAACCAAAATTCAAAAGGAGAGCTCTAAACTAGCACTTACCCGCGGCGCTGCTAGTATATTTAATGATTATAATAAACTATCTTTTATAATCACACATAAGATTAAGTTGCTGCATAGCAGTTTGATAAGTGACTTCTACTACGGTCAGTATAATGATTAATTACCAAATCATAGATATACTTTTTTACGCATTTACTGTTATAATACCGCGATTATAGAAAACGACTGTTATGTGATGTAGCAGAAAGGTTTTCAATCGAATTCAAATCAGAGTTTAAAAAACATATCAAACATTGCAATTGTAGAGTGAAAAATATACATACTCGGACGTGACTGGAACCTGCGTCTTCCGACAATCCGTGTCAGACGCCTTGGCCATAGGACATCGAGGCACGAGGTCCGAGCATCGAATTTTAACTCTCTATTTGATTTTAACCGTCGCGTCGGACGGGTAATACTATCAAGTCATGAGACGGTCAAGTCGTGCATCTGATGGTAAGCAACACACCTGACAATGACAGTTGCAGTGCCACCAGAGCTCTAATTAACACAATATTAAATCCAATTCAAGGATAAAAGGGAAATATGCTATAAGGCGCACCTTATATATAATACTAGTTACCCGCCAGCGGCTTCGCTCGCTTGGCCTTGGTGGAAGTGCCGTTTTGGAACATCGAGGTTATGGGTTTGATCCCCGGATTGGACAGTAATTGGGTTTTTCAAAGAATTCAAGAATTCTTTTTCAAAGAAAAAGATTTTCTCAATAACAGTCCGGAGACTGCAACAGTGCCCCGTAGATGGCAATAGGCTCGCCCCCTGTTACATGATGACATGACCAAAAACATATATGGCGAAACGTAGGCGTTGAAAACACCGTAGCTTCCCTCTTCGATTACATAGGCAAAAGTATCGATTTACTCAAGACCGCTAGACTGATGGTTGGTGATGATTAGGAAAAGTATCCTATTAAAATATCGCTGAAACTATTTGTTATGTTATATTTAAAAATAACATGTAAGTATTGCGGGCGATTCACTCAAAACCGTTAGACTGGTGCTTCACCTCCGTGGTGATGGCGGAATCGCTTGACTACAGTCGGCTGAACAACAAAGATGGATGACATGCCGACTCTATCGTCGAGCACGTCTAGTGTATCGAGCTGTCAAAATCATTGCGTGCTTTTGACTACGCTATCAGAAACTGACTAATCTTTGACAGAACTCCATTGCAAGAAAATAAGTTATCATTACGATCTAGACGTAGGCGGAGATCTTGTTATTTTGTCTATGCTGTGCCATGAATATTAGGCTTTTTACTCACGTTTATTCACTCGCGTGGTGATAGATGATGATGATGAAAAGTAGCCTATGTGCTATTCCAGACTATAATCTATTACTGTGCCAAATTTCAACCAGATCCGTTAAGCCATTCTGATTTGATTGAGTAACAAACATCCAGATACCCATCCATCCATCTATCCATCTAAACTTTCACATTTATAATATTGGTGAGATTAGTGAGGGCGTATCTTAACGGGAAAAATAATATAAGAGTAGGAATAATACGTGACACAATACGCTCGTCTAATATTCTAGTCCCCCGATATTCCAAATACAATTCGTACGGATGACAGTGTGACAGATTAAATTCCCAAAAAGCCTGCCCGACCCTATCCAAAATATCAGATGAGGTATGACACCTCCGACTCGTCGATCCTGCGACGATACCTGTGTTGCCAGAATATTAGAGTAGATGAAATTTTAAATCAATATTTGTATAAAACATTATAATTGGCTTGACGCCCATGACGTCCCCAAAGCGTGCTGTTTTAAATTTACCTGAAAGTTATTTAGGATAGTCGTTAGGATAGATTTTGCAAACTGACATACGCTGTTTAAGACAACTGGCAATTCAAAAATCACAGTATAGCACTGTCAAATCTTTACATAATATAGTCTGGGTCCGATGACAGTTCACAATATGTATTTCGAGATAATTTAGCAGCCTTTTTGCTTTTATGTACGAAGCGAACACATAAATGAGCGTCTATACGAATTCTAAACGTATCTACTTATTATATATTATTCATATAGTTCAAATCTTTGAGAGATTTCAAGGATCATTAACAGGAGACATCTCAAGACTAATTACTTATTGTTGTAATACATCAGGGCTATAACTTCTGTATTCTAGTGAAATCTTCTATTGATAAGCAAAACGTGGCAGTTAACTCTTGGTTTATTTTTTCTTAAATCTCCGATTACGAGATGCGAGATTCGTACACACGTAAAGCATATCGATTAAGCCCCATGTTTTTTGACAAAAATGCTGTCAAATAGATATTGTAGGGAATCCATGTCACGTTATCACAGCACCACCGACAGGACGCTTGTCAACCTTATCGTTCGGAGATATCACATACATGTATCACAGAAGCACTGATGTTGCACTGTATCGAAGGTACGGTCTACATGACGCCAGGGCGGGCGACGCGTGCACTCGCCAGGGCGGGCGGCAGAACACTGGCGTCCCGGGATAACTCCCCGCCCTCCGGCATCCCCCGGCGAAAACTCTCAATTATTTTATTGGGAAAGCTAATGAGACGGCAGCAATAAACCACTGACCGATGACTATCTATTGGCTGGCGATTATTTCTTGCCAATATATCACAGAATTTATTACTCTGGGGCTCAAATATCGCAGACTAACTGTATCCTTGATTCTTTCTATAAAGTATGATCAGTAGTAGAATAATGTATTCCTTATTACAGACTGACGAACACTGATGAAAAATCTATCTTTGCAATAATATGTATATGATGGCAATAAAACATTTAATGCATTTCCCGACATGACTGTCGATTCCAGATTAAAAATCAACTTGTACTAGTAATTGCTATCGCACAGTTGTTTTGTTTATCTGTAAACCACTTTGTTAATTGTCGTAATAAGTGTTCATTTAACACTTGTTGACATTTTGTGACTATTTTGGTTTTATTAATTAGTGAATTAAAGAAATATAAATAAACACTAGTTGCGCCCCACGGTTTTAACCACGTGGCGAGGGGTGATGATGATGTTGATGATGAGAAGTATCCTACGTTCTTCCCCAGGATATAATACTTGCCAAATCTAATTGCAATCCGTGCAGCCGTTTAGGCGTGAAAGCGTAACAAACTAACACACAAACGCAGTTTCGCATTTATGATGACGTTTGAACCACTCATACCTCCGCATTAGGATTCCCTATGTCAACAACACCCAAGATCCGAAAACTGCTCATCACACACTTTTTGCTCTGTCAGGGATCGAAACTGAGATCAACCATGCTAACGGAGGCATAAAATAAACTTATATGGACACACTATAGCCAAGATTAGTTACTATAGCAAAAAAAGATTTTTTGAGAATGAATTGTTAATATTTTATTAACCCCCGACGCAAAGAGAGGTGTTATAAGTTGAACTTGTCTGTGTGTCTGTCTATGGCATCGTATCTCGTAAGCTACTGGATCGATTATGCACTGCATAGTGCTTTTTATTAAAACTGACGTGTTCGAGATTGTTATTAGCTACAATTCATAAAGATCTCAGGCGTAAAAGATTCTGTTAAAAGACGATTACAACTAATTTGTTATATTTTTAATATTGCCTCAACGTCATCAGAAATCCAATCCAATCGCATTCCTGGTCTGATCCCTGTAAACTTGACCTAACTAAAAACTAAACTAAACCTGACCAAAATAAGCCCAGGTAAGGTGGGCTCCCAGCCTTTGTGCAAATCTACTCATGGGGGTCGGGCACTATGCAATGTGCGCCTGCCTAGCTAGCAGCAATATCCTCAATTTGGATTTTTGATTTTGTTTGTTTTTGGGAAATCTAACACTGGAATTCATAGTCAAGATAGGCGCTCCCCTGGGGGACAGTTCAGGCGCTGTGTGATATTCAAAAAACACGCCCAGTTTGATAGATGTCAGGGGCTGGATGCTGGATGACCGATTTTCGATCTCCAAACAATCCCCTAGTCCAAAGTTGTGATAAAGTGTAGTAAAATCAGTTTATTACTGAGTTTTTTGATTAAAATGGACGTGGATAATGATTTGAGGCTTCAAGGCGATCTAATAGCCGATGAAGCACACAAGCGATATATTCGTAACCACCTTAGCCCCACTGAATTCTACAGTGATTTGGAGCACATATTTACAAAGGATACCATACTCAGAAATTGCCTCTTTTTGGAAACGAGCTAAGGCGCAGTTCTAACAGAGGCCTACCCATGCCACCTCTGTTATTTTTATTGACCTCACTTCGATTTTATGCAACAGGATGTTTCCAGGTTTGTACCAGTCTATTCGCCTGAAATTATCTTACTAGGTACCTGCCTACAGTAAAATTAGTTAGCAGTAAATTGATGAAAAGTAAACTTCATACCTTGGCCCGAGTCTATTCTATGTACAAAATTGTATGTTTACCGTATAATACCCGGGAGCCACGATGTCTAGAATTTCACCAGCAGCTTAAACACACACAGCGTGTATAATAATTTTACCAACTGCGTGCCGCGGCTCCACCCCTGTAGCTGTTTCACTGTATTTTTAAATAAAACTTAACGGTAAAAAAATTACTTTGTTTGATTCCAAGCCTTGAATGTATCTACATATAAAAACACGGGTAAAAAATTACGTGAATAATCCTGCATTTTTCAGTAAAATAAGATTACATTAGCTCTCTCGCACGATTAAACACATTATTCTAGTGCCTAAAAAAAATATTCATTTCGAGCTTCAGTAAATTTGTTTCTATGAAAACAAACGATATACGAGTAACTATCATGATAACCCACGTCCAGAATAACAATACCTACCTCACTCACATTAACGTTTCTATATATTAATAACTAATCTAGAGAGAGAGAGTCTCTCCGATTGCCGTAATATTAATAGTAATTGTTAGGATTCCGTGGGCTCGCTTTTTCATCTAGTTTATTAATACGAGTGGAGCAGTAATAATATTAGCTTGACCTTTCATAGAGAGGATTTCTATCAGTAATAAATGTATATCTATTACTGATACTATATTGACACAGTTGGAAGTAGCCCTACGTTTTGTTAGACTAGGTTCCTGCTTGTTTAAAAAAAAAACAAGATTTACAGGAACAGAGATTCATTAACACTTTAATTTTAATTACAACTTCTGACTTTATTACTACTCCTTGTTGCAACACTCGAGTTTTAAAAATCGCGCACTAGACTTTTACTGATGAGAGGCAGAATAACCTTCTAAAATTGAATGCCAATATTATCTAAAAATTAGGGTTTATATAAAAAAATATACTGCTGGGTTGCTCAAATATATTGACGTCAATAACTAGAATGCGAGTGTGGTCAAGCAATCGCAAGATCAGCAGATATTAGGGCTGTAACAGTCTGTAACACTGGGTCGTAGTTACATGTTCGATTCGCCGCGCGCCGGGGCGAATTTGTATGGTGCCAGAAATTTTAGTTCTCGGGTATTGGATGTTTATGTAGTGAGAATGTGCGTGTTCATGCCTACTGCGACACACACATACGCAATCCTAGTATGCAGTGTGATTGTGTAAACATTAAACAATCTATGCCTGTACCTTATAATTATGCAAATATTCCGTTTATATTAGAATGTACAGTAATAGACTATTTATACGTGATATCCACAGCGCTAGCCTTTAAGTACGCCGAGTTAAATTCATGTTTAATTTATTTACACGTTCAGCCTACAAATTCAAATGATATTTTAGCCCGGAGAGATAGATATATTAAACTTTATTAAGACACCACATTTATGATTTAATATTAGAAAATAAAATAATAAACAATGCTAAAGACTAGGTTCAACAATGGGCGGTCTTATCGCTCAGAGAGATCTCTGCCAGACAACCCGTGATATGAGATACAGCTGGGACAACGCGAGCGGACAGGTTATACTCGTCGATTTACTGGTTCTTTTGCAAGTGGTTCAACATGACAGTTAAATCAATAGAGTTCAATGTTCTATGATGCTAAACAGTAATTTTAATAATCGATGATTCCGTGTCGGTGAAATTAAACACTTTTTTAGCTTTCATTTATGACTCCTGGATATAATCCGCAAGCACGGCACTTGTAACCGCGGCACAATATCGGTATCTCAATAAAAACTAAAAATAAAGAATGTTAAATCTCCACATTTTGTTAATACAAGATTAACAGCCGAATCATGTCCAAATATAGTATAAATATCATGCCATCATCTAGTGCCTCTCAATCACACTTGACTGATTTAGGTCATGTAATCCAAACTCACGCCGAAATAAACGCCAAGCAATAGCGCACGAATCGCGATTTTTGTAATAATGTTTAACGCAAAATGCACGTTGCGCTCCGGTGAAGTGATCCATCCTGACTAAATTTCCGAGAGCCGAGCTACTTAACCCCACCTCCCGCGCAGTCCCCTCTCTAAAGCTTTTGAAGCTTCCAACGCAAGAGTGTTTTTGAAATCGTACGCCCTTCTGGCCAACCCGGTATATAGCAGCAATCACTTAGTATGTGCTTGAAGCCAAGCATATCACATAATAATAAAAGCGATAAAGCTGATTAGTTACTACACTATCCAGTACACCAGTAACACCACTAATCCAGTCTTTATACTACTCTACAGTATACTCGACCGGTATCCTGTCACTCCCGGCAGATTAGTTCATGATGTATTAAAATATTACTTTGGCCCATTGACACTCGTGAGCTATGGAACCCTGAAGATCCTGCGACATCATCTGAAAGCCTAGTGGCGGTGGTAACGTTTGTTAAGTCGTTAGGCACCTTCGCACGGAACGATATGTATACAAATTCGACAAACTCAAAGGATCAACATTCAGAGCCGACGAATCTTTTAACGAGTTTTATAATCTAATCGCGAGGCGAAGTTAACTCTGTAAAGTTGACGTTGTTGACAGCTTCAAAGATTACACGTGTTTGTTTTGAGCAAAGCAAATAATGTGATCTAATGAATAAATCGAGTTTGATCATTAAACTTGATTTATTCAACAAAATAAATTCGTGAAACTTGTTTGAAGCTAGGGAATATGTAGCCGGCCGGTTCATACACATACACAAACAACATTTACGATTGCAATACCTTTTTATAAAATATATTTAGTGAAAATCTCATACCTACTGCTAAAGTGCCATAAATGTTAAATTAGCGACGATGTCGATATCCGGTACATTTAATCAAAGCTGAAAGAAATGACTGACTGTGCGTATACCCGAAACACACAGCAATATGAAGCTGTATTTCAAGATAACCGAACAAATATAAGGTCAAACACAACCACGATTCCGGACGAAAGCACCCCTATAAAAACTCATATTTGTATAAAACATTCGCTCGTAAATTTTCTGGAATTGTTACAATAACTATAAAATCTCCACAACCTCCTATAAAAAGTAGTATTAGAATACAAACAACACGAATCCGGGGGGAATGGTCACTTCATACATAAACATATCCTATATGGTAACTTGTATCAAGTTTTACGTTTCGGTGCCAGTATGGATCATACACGGAATATTCAAGTACTACCAGGTGGAAGGAGTCATCAGTAACATACCATATCGGTGGGAAGCACTGCCATACTAGACATTCTGCCTCGAGAGACTTAATAGCGATTGATCATCAGCGTCAGTAAGCTCAAATTCTCCTCATTCCTTAGCTTGAGCCTCCGATGAAGATTATGGTAGGGGACGTCCTTAGCGCCTGTCTAGTTATATAGCAGGTTCAATATTGTAAACCTGTAACTACGCACCTGATAGAGTGTTCCGGCAGCTTTCTTGGAGAGCCAATCTAGTCACCATTCTTCGTCAACTGTTCTACCAGCTTCGGCCGAATCATCACTGACTATGAAGAGAGATAGTGGTTAAAGGCTAGCTTATGGTATATTAAAAAATTAATTAGCACCTAAGTATTCCAATATTTATTAATAGAATGTCTGATTTATAAACTTTCTAAGAGAGCATTCAATAAAGACATTTCATCGTAATTTCAATGCTGTCAACACACACAGTGCGGTCGGACCTTCATTAAGATTGCGAACACGCAAGAATTTGCCGGTCATCTGTCGAGACCTTCGTCTGTAATGAAGTTTGCCTTTCAAATACGTATTTGCCACGGAGAGACCAAGATCTTCTTCATAGACCGTTTTCTCTCAGAAACACAACTCCTGGACTGTGGGTCGGGAACGAAGATGTAAGCGTGCTTATAATTGGCCGTCACCAATGACAAATGCCGAAATGCACCTTCCATAGTGATGAGGTACATATAACGTTATGTGTCAGCATCAATATCAATAAAGTTCACGAAGATGCATGCGAAGTCCCACTCGGTCCCAATCGTCCTCAGGCACTAGAACTGGCCATTACCCTACGCTGGGCTCGCTTGGCAGGCGATGTCATCATCCGTATTCCTTCTAAGTAGAGGCATCCACATTAAGAAATGGGAATTTAATGGAACATTATGACATAAAATACGCACGTGAACTTGAATGTATAACATTTTAAGATTATTGCATGGAGTTATACTTGGTTTATATTTTACAAAGCTAAAAGAAGGACATAATATCATGTTGCTGATCGTTAGTCAACAAAAGTTATCCAAAATCTCGAAAGCAGCTAGATTCGCCTTACTACAGGGGTGGTTTCAATAAACTAATCTCCATCAACATCACCCATCATCACACAGATGACACCGCGGCGCGCAGCTCGTCTCAGCTAAATAGCAACCTCAGTTACTGCTTATATAACGCCATCTCTATATGGGATGCGTTCAGGAAGTACGCACGCGGTTTGAAAATCATCCGAGCGTCGCTTGATCATCTACAATGTGATCTATATGCTCAGTGGACTCCAGCTATCGTCCGCTGTAATCTTCGATTTGACTGATCGAAAGGTGATGAGTGAAGTGAGTTTGACGTACTACTTAACAAACAGTTGTTTGATAAGTAAATGCGATTGGGGCGTAGTCAAATTCATTCATGCATGTAAAGATGGCAGAAACACAGAACACCAAACACTATAACTTCATTGATATTGACTGTGACGTTTTATAGGATGATAGTCCCCTACTTCCTTTTGCCTCCTCGGAAGATCAATCTCCCGAAGGGAGAACGAAACCGCTCTATCTTCCGAAAGTAAATCAGCTGAAGAAATATATTGTGCCATAAACAAAATGCAAACATGGAGATTAGTATTGCACTTATCTCAGAAAACTCATATCAAATTCAAATATGTTTATTTCAGACTCAACAAGATCCATATTATTATTATTTCATTATTTTAGATTAAGATAAAATGAAAAAATTTACATTACTTAAATAAAATTACATAAACCATTACATGCATTTGACACCACGATCATTATCGTGAATCATGATACGAGGATCTTAATATGATGACGCAGAATAGGGGAGTCAAATTCAGTAACAGCCTTCAGAATGGTGTTGCTACTGCTTAGCAGTGAGGCAACCTTTTTTCGCATGATGGCCTCGAAGGCATCACCACAAACTACTGCAGGAAAATGTTTGGCAGTATGCTTTAAATAATGTTATTTTTGCATCATTAGAACAAGATGCGAATCTTCTGGACCGCATATTCGCCCTCACTGTCATCGCTCTACGTTCCTTGTCAATATCTGCCCAATCATAGCTTCTTCTTAATAATTTTCATCGAAATTGCGTTACTGATTCTAAATTATATGTGTTTCTTCAATCGTATGATGTTTACAGTATTTAGCCGAGGCCGTATACATCAAGAAACGACTTTATTACAAATTACATTGCAGTACGAGTATTACTAATAAAAGTTAACATATACAATAGTGTCACAGCTATTCATGCGATGCTTTTTTATTTATAGCGTAATATTGTACTTACTAATGAATAATTGATTGCTTATTCTTATTGTTATCGTTTCAAATAGCTGAAATGTAGAGTAACCTCTACTCCACTACTCTGTCTCGTCGAAATTATTATTCTAAGTTTTAGTGTACGAATTAATATGAACCATGAAAATAGTGTCAAAATTGTACATATTATTGAAGTCTACGAACGAAAACGTAACAAGCAGACTGGCTAAAGTTATGTTTCAAGTACATCTTGCCACCCTTACATTGAAAAGCCCGCAGTGTAAAAAAACTGTGCTAATCAGACAATTGAACTAATATTTCTAGTGGAGAGCGCAGTGCCTTTAAAGTGTATAAATTAGCCTCCGCTCATGCGATGCATTTTGCAGGACAGCATAACACAAAACAGGTCTCGCTATAAGTCTCAGCTGTAATTAACCAGAGCCTCTGCAGGCGGTAACGGATTACCGGCGTACCAGGCGCTCAGACATTATGTGCCTTTAACTTCTACTCCGGTGGGATCAGACCTAACACATGATGCCAATTTATTTTGATAATGGATCTGATTTAGGTAATAGAATAGAAAGAGATAAAGATTTTAGTGCAAAGATTTATTGAAGTTTAAGGTTAAGGCGGACTCGGTCATAAACTAAAATGATTGCCTGTTCGAATAGCTCTTCGGAACTTTCCTCATAGATTCGGTAAAAGACACAGAGTGCAAAAATATCTAACTAAAAGGTTAAGAGTGTTGTGTGAGTATGGGATCATTGATAAAGATTAGCAGAAATTAGAATGATCGAATATGACAATATTAAGCAGTTATCTGGTATCGACACCGGTACAATACTTTGGGCAAAAAGACGGCGATGAGTCCTTCAAACGTTTCTACTCATATTGTACTACACAAACTGTTTTACAACTAAGTGATCCGGATTTCACAAATCCGTCATACAACAATTTCAATATCTCAAGACACGAGATTTCATACACATACTCGTATCTATTAGATGAAAGTTATGGTTAAGGCTATTGCCATCTCTCGAGCATAGTTCAGTATTCTGGATTTCTTTTCAAAATGTTCCTGATATAAAACAAAACAATACGAGTCAAGTCAAAATCATTTATTCAATTTAGGCATCAAAGACGCACTTATGAACGTCAACTTTTCATTATAATGTACTTTAAAGACTCTACCGCCGCGTTCCAAAATATATAGAACCCACCGAGAAGAAGCGGCAAGAAACCCGGGGCCATTCTTTTTATATGGATGTTTACAATGTTTCTACTTAGGTACTACAAATATTACATTTTATGGGTGGCAGAGAGACAGTGACAGAGTATTTTGTCCTACCTAGAACTCGAGCCTTGGACCTCACGGACCACTTGGCCAACGACGTAACTACCCAATAATCTATTAATATATAACAAACATTGAGTATATATATGAGTATTACTTTAAATGACGGTTTTGGATAACTGAAATTTTTTTTAAAAATAATACAATATTTTTTGTAATTGGCCTACGAGCTACAAATTTGTCTCTTCAATCTTGAATTACTATTTTTAAACTTAATTTTAACTTATCAATGTGCTAGTACTACGCTGTAACTCCACAGCCGAATGGGCCGGCCAGGCCGGAGAAGTACCACACTCCCACATAACACCGACGTGAAGTAACATAGCTTGCTATTGCGTTTTGTCGGTTTGTGGGAGGTTCCGGAGGCCCGATCTCCTCTTCCCCGTTCTCCCTCTCCTTCCCCCTCCCCCTTCATCCTCACCCCTTCTATCTTTGCCTTCCTATCACCCTTCCTCAAAGGTCGGCAACGCATCCTCGGGACCTCTGGTATTGCGGATGTCCGTGGACGACGGTATCACTTACCATCAGGTGCGCCGCTTGCACGTTTGCCAACCTATCGCATAAAAAAAGCTTTTTTTACAAAACCTTTCAGTCAAACTTGACTGTCTGGAAAAAATATCATCTTTGAGATTTCTCCTCCATTAGAACGTTGTTTGTACTTCATTTTAACCGACTTCAAAAAAGGAGGAGGACCGAGGTTTTTCAAATTTCATCAAATTCGCTCAAACACTATTTGAGTTACACTCCAATAACTGTAAAGTGTTTCGCTTATTTTGAAGATTTATTGATGGTTCATCATTGACGGCGAATGACAATCGATCCCGTAAGTAACAAGGGTCACTAAAACAGGAGAATTGTTTTTTACCAAAAAATGGAAACGACTTCCAACACTAAGGCCGATTTCAGTGCTCGACCGACCGTCAGTGCGTACGTCGGTCGCGCTTGTTTTTTGTATGAAAACTCGCAAGTGGTTACAGTGCTCGACCAATCGTACACACGCATATATCGTACGATCGGTCGT
The DNA here is from genome assembly GCA_917880725.1 of Selenia dentaria. Taxonomy (NCBI): domain Eukaryota; kingdom Metazoa; phylum Arthropoda; class Insecta; order Lepidoptera; family Geometridae; genus Selenia; species Selenia dentaria. Next base: position 1,583,773 of record OU862885.1, on the reverse strand, counting down.
CAGGTACGCACGGACGGTCGGTCGAGCACTAAAACCGCCCTAAAAAGTGTGAAATAACTTGCTGAAGTCGGTACCATGCGCACAATACTGTGATAATAGGTAATTTTAAACTATCATGGTACCGATTTCACAAGTTATTTCACACTTTTTAGAGTTGAAGACGGTTAATTTTTTTTAAATATTTGCATCGTTTCAAAACTTGACAAGTATTTAATAATAGAACAAAACTTGTAGTTTTGATGTTGTTGTTATTGAGTTGAAGCTTTAAAGTGCCAGTATTTTCTAATATGAACTCTAAAGTATGCAAATAAAAAGTTAGCAAGCTATCGATCTACATCTATTACCCCAGCAAGCGGGATCTTGCAAATCCTTCACATAACAATTTCAATATCCTAAGCGACGGGACGCCCGTTTCCGCAGGATGGAGCACGTCCCTACTGCACTAGAGGCATGCGATATGCATGCATGGAACTCTAATGCTCCCTTGGCATACTAAAGCCGGTCGCATACTTAACGCGACACATGCGAGTATGCTTGTGAAAGTGCCACCAAAATAGGTCCTGTCAGTCGTGAAACAAAAAGACAGACAAATAAAAATATGTAAAAGTACCGTAACTATATAATTTCTTACGTAATTAGTAAAATGTTGTTATTTAAAATTTTAATAAGACATATATATTTTTTGTGTATATAAAGGTGCGACACATAAAGAGCACGCGCATGACGCGTGGCATAGGGCGTGACATTGCAGGCCAATAATTCTCCAAGTCCTTCGTACACGCGATCCAAGCGACATGTTGATACTAAGTAAACTTTTAGAATTGCGTACTTCATCATTAATTTTAAATATACAATTTTAATAGAACCGCCTTAACACTTGACCTTTAACATTTGATTTTGCACCACAGACCAACATTTAATGTGTGACATTGTGAGAGTATGATACTACATAAATGTGGCTTTGTGCTAATGTGACATTTTGAGAAAGTGATATTCATTGTACACCGAGACGGCGCGGTGCAGTAGAGTGCACGCGACGCTACGGACAGAATGACTAAACATTTAATAAATAAAAAAATCATATATTCAGACTGGCCACCGCCCGCGAAGCATTATTGCAGAATTACAGCGTTATTGTAGAATAAAGCTATTGAGATCATTCAAAAACCTTAACAGCATTATTAGCCTGAACATAAGCTCACTTCATGCCAAATGTCATCCAAATCCGTTAATCCGTTGAAGAAATAACCAAACATATGCATTCACTCAAGAACACACATATTATTGTCAATGTTATATGCCGTAAAATTATCGCTACAAAAATTGGCTGTTCTTGAAGCTGTAATTATTATATTATTATCCTCTTGATGTCGTAAAAATCAACTAAGGTATGTTAATAAGCTCGACCCTCTATAAATGAAAAAATGTGGTTATACATCTTGGGCCAACGGTTATATTGTAGTATACATTATTTCGCGCGGAGCCTTTGACGGAAAGAACCGCCCCGCGTTCAGTGTGCTGCAAGCATTATGTGTCTAGATTAAGGCTGCTGTAAGCAGTATTCGACTTAACTAGATATAACGGAAAACGGAAACAGAAAAAGGAAAGGACTAACGCCTGTTTTAGCGATCTCAAACTTTGAAATTTATAGGGAGAAAAAATCACATGTTCGGACGGGATGCGAACCCGAGTCAGATGACATTGACCAACTAGGCCACCGAGGTTCGGGTCCGAGCATCGAATTTTAACCCTCTATTTGACTAACCGTCTTACGGGGACGAAGCGAGATCTATTGAACAGCTTTGACAGTACTGTCCAACCGAAAGAAGCATTATTTAGAAATACAACTTTCGTATTGACATCGCAACTCTAGTAATTTATATAGTTTTTTTTTAAAAGCACTAACGCCTTATTTAGCGATCTCAAACATTGAAATTTATAGAGAGAAAAATTCACATCCTCGGACGGGATGCGATGCTCGGATCCGAGTCTCGGTGGTCTAGTTGGTTAATGGCGTCTGACACGGAGAGTCAGAAGACGCGGGTTCGCATCCCGTCTGAGGATATGAATTTATCTCTCTATAAAATGGAAAGTCTGCATGTTAACTGAGTTTTTTTGTTAACCACTATTAGTCAAAACCACCGAAAATCAAAGCACCCAAATATAATATATAACATTAGTACCATTCCCTACGAGATGGAAATCTAAAGAGTACTGCCAAATAAACCAGTAATGTTTTAAGTGAAAGTGAACCATTTCAGAAATATAATTTTGACTCGCACTTTGTTACCCAATAATAAACTGATTGTCCCAGTTTTCAAAATTATCCTACATTTGTTTAATGTCCCATAATTCCTTTATCAATAAGTACAAAAAGTGTGTACTATGTTTTTACATGGTCTGCAGATGAAGTTGCAATGTGTGTTTTTAATAAAATCATATTTTTTGTTAAAGAATCTTACAAAGTTGTGAAACTGGCTTAGTTGTAGGTACTTTGATTCAAATTTTTTTACAGATAAATCTTAAGTACTAAACTAAAGTAATAAAAAAAGTTTTTACCCTTTCGCTCAAAGCCTTACTGGGTTATTTGATAAGTAGCATGTCCAACAGTTTTCAAATCAATTATTGATCAGTTATTATAAATAACCAGTAATCCTGTATCACTTGTTTTAACTTGGTATACGTACCAAAACTGGCCATCGCAGGGTCCACAAGCTTAGCAAAGAAAAAGTCAAAAAATCGAAACAGTGGGAGTAACTTAAATCTAACTTCGAAACTGGCGCCGCTAAAGAGCCGATCCAAAAGTAATTTGGAAGTTTCGAGAGATGAAATCGAAACTTGGAGGTCCCAAGTTGGGTCCGCTGGGGCCACGCTAATCAGGTGCCACGCTTCACGGTTACTAAACTTTGAATGCTTTAGTAATACTCTTATGAATTCTTTTCGGAAACAACCGGGCGAAGTATGAGCGGCAAAGTACAAGCCATTTCCCAGGTATCAGGTGATCAAGGTAAGTAATAACACTAATAACCTCACTCAGCTGATTTTTACGTATATGTTACAGTTAACTATTTTATTACATAGTCCTGAAGACTCCCAGACACTTCCTGTCGGCAGTACTAACGTACAGGTGCTTTAAAGCTCTCAAAAAATTACTTAATCTCACTAACCGTCTGAAGCTCCATATTTTATGCCAGACAACTATTAAGAAAAAAATTAGACCGACGCATATTCAAGCGATACTGCGAGGCTACCCAACTTGCGAGGCATAAACTAACCAACAAGAGAAAAATAATGAAAATAAGATGATCCAGTAAAAAGTTATGTGTGGTCATCTAAAAATAATATAACGTAGGTTTATGAAAGTGCTTAACTAAAAAAAATTACTTTAAGTGTAAGGGGGTTAAAAAAATGAAGTGACGGAGCAAGGTGTAGTCTATATATATATAAATGATATAAACCCCTATTTCTCCTGATCACGCTTTAACTTGAGAACAGCTTTACCTATTTCATTCATCTGTTTTTAAATGTTTTCTAATACTTCGTAGATGGTTCTTACATAAAAAAATATAAAAGATCACTTATGGTGGGTCGCTTATGGTGAGGCCTACTACGCGAACGAAGTCGCGCAGTCGCTAGTTTAATTATGTTTATGTATATAAATATAATAAAAAAAACGTAAGTTGCTTTATCGACTTTTGAGATATAGCTACAGCTTCAAGAATATAGCCAATTAAGCCATCTACGTTAAATCAATTACAGCGTAGCTAAAATAATATTAACAAATCTGAAATTTAAATGAATGTATTTCGAAGACAATTTATACCTCGGAACAGCGATCTGAATACTTAACATGGAGACAAATTGTATAGCTTACGATAATTGTAAATGAATTCATATCTTGAACGACAACAAGGCGTCGTTAGCGATCCAAAAGTAATCTGGAAGTTTCAAGTGCGCATTGACTTGGAGTCGTGCTAATCAAACGTCTTGCTGAAGGGCTTCTGACCTTCGACAACTTTGCAAAGTCTTTAACGGCGCCCTTACGTTCTGTAAGGAGGAAAATGGGATCGCTTCGTTTAATCTAGAAGGTGATTTCTGTCCCACTTGAACGCCTCTTTATAAACTCAATCAAAACTTTTCAGCATACATTTATCATATTACTTTGTTAAGCATGAAAAATTGTGGATAAGTACGTACAGTGTAGTTAAATGTTCACGTAGACATGTTTTGCATTAGTAGTACTAGCCTAGTATGTAGTGGACTGGGCGGAGCAGGAACGCCCAGTCCACTACATACTAGGCTAGCTGTAGTGTCGTAGTTTTCAGACAACGGTAAAGTCGATATTGCCTAACGACTGTAGTGCCTACTCAACCACCATGCCCGCCGTAGTCGTCGCGCACGCAAGTGCTTGGTTCAACGTGTCACTAGTAGTAACTCAAGCAAGTGCTGTCCGCAGCAACGTTTGCTAAATAAGTTAGAACCACTAGGAAAGCTACATAAACTGATTGAAGACACATTTATTGATGACATTGAGCAATTTTTTCGTATTATGGATCCCGAGATCTTCGAGACTAAGTCACAGCTCCAGACAGTGTTCCATATTGATTTAGTTTCAATTAAGTACAAAAAATAGAGTAGGTATTCAAAAATTAATAGCCTCATCCAAACGCTTAAAGTTCAGCCTCAATTTCGACTCCAGTATAATAAACTTTCATTTGCATAACAATGAAACATAATTATAAAGTGTACATATACATACGATTTAGTATGTGTCTGTTACGAAAACAAATTGTAACATTCAAATTTAATTACGCAGCACGGCCCGCGGCCATTTCAAATGTTCTGCAAAGTTGAGACCGAGCGGTTGTTTTCTTGTCCTTCACGTTCGTAGAAGGTTCCTTTTTGATTTTGAATGTATACGTGAGCGAATATTGTGAAGTTTTGAAAGGTGTCTCACGCAGAAAACCTTTGAGCTGAAATGGAAAGTCAAAGCTGAGTTTAGCTCGCTCGGCGAGGTCAGTTAAATATTTAATTTTGGATAGTAGGCTCAGGTCCATCAGCTTGTAAGACTTTTTGGTAAAAGGCTTTCCGTTTGGAACCTTCATAGACGTCTGTTTTACAGTTTTTAATAGTGACTGTCAACGTTTGACGCGCGTCAAAAAATTCTCGGTATATTTGAGCAACGTGAACATTCAACACGAAAATAAATGTAAATTAACGTCTAGAGGAAATAACAAAAGTTGTACAATTCAATCAGACGAAATCACGACGTTTAACAATACATCGGCCTTCTTTCCGAATCGCCGCCGAACCCCCCGGGTGTGCAATTGTTGAAATCAGAATGTGTGTGATGTGGTGCAAACTGGAAGCGAGAGCGGTAGTGGGAGCGTTTCGAAATTTACTACATTCGTGCCACAAACACTATCTTTTTAGAACATTTTCATCAATTTTGTTATAAAAACTAACGTGATTTTCACACATTATTAATTAAAAACACGGGATTACTCACGTAATATTTATGGGATAGGTCCGACTATAGTTTCGACCACATTCGGTGGCCTTTTTCAAGGAGTGTTCGGGACGCCCGCGTCGATGATCACTTAAGTCACTTAAGTCTGTACTAGTTATCCACGAAAGTGTAAAACAGAATATTGTAGCATTTATTTGTATAAAGTATCACTATAGCCGAACATGTGCACTAGTCTAACACACACCGATAGTTCTGTACAAGTCGGATTGAAGAGCAAAATTAACTACATAGTGGGAAAAAAAATTTATTACGATTAACAGTGCTAAGCGAGACGTCATCGACGCGGGCGTCCCGAACACTCCTTGAAAAAGGCCACCAAATGTGGTCGAAACTATAGTCGGACCTATCCGATAAATATTACGTGAGTAATCCCGTATTTTTAATTTTCATCAAAACTTGTACTGTAGGTAAGTGTATATGATTTTTGCTACTGTATAATATTAAAAGCAGTTACTTGTGTAGGATATTCTAATAGTGTTTTTATGACGTTATATAAGCTCCACCATTTTGAAGCAATAGCGGTTTTAATAAAAATACAGTTTTCTGAATCGGTCAGTTTGATGATGAAGAGTATGGAACCACCGCAAGCACAACACGACGACGGAATGATAGATAACCAAATTGCTTTTCATTCCTCCTCACACACTCGCCCTTTAAAAATGGAGAATTGTGTCTGGTAGGTTGTACAGTTAAAGTCTTTTGCACCAACGCACATTGAGCTGCTAATATTGCTGCATATAGTCTTTTACCGAGTTGCTTAGTTCAATTACGCGTTTAACCGCTTATTTCCCGAAGGCGCAATTGTTGAAATTAGAATGTTTGTGATGTAGTGAAAAGCAGGAGCGGAAGCGTTTAGCACATAAACTTAATGTAATTTGTTGCATACGTGTTAGTAAGACGTATTGGCTTGGCCAGAATGTAAACGGTTATTGTTAATATAGTAGCACACAAGTACAAAAATGAATGTACGATAAAGGGAATGCGCGTGTCATGCGAAGGTTTTGGAATTATGTTAGTAGGTAAATTTCCAAAAACATTGCGAGTTTTTAACATCTGTGAAAATAATTTTACGCAACCGCTTCCAACTCAAGGCAAGGCCCCGACTGAAGGTAAAGTCGCCGAAAGCTGGAGCAAACTTAAATTGGATCTCTCAAGACATCCCCCCCGCCCCCCAACCCGCACCAGGGAAGCAGAGGAAAAACTGTACAATTAATGCACAGCTTCGGAAAATTGGGTATTGATTGAATTGAACATGTCGGTAACTTGGACTTTTTCCAGCTTCATTGCCAAATGAAATCATTACAGTGTCATATTACAACACCGGTGGCAAACTTAAAATATGAACGGATGTAAAAAAATAAGTCAAAATAAACAACCAAAGAAAAGTGTTCTCAACCTTTGCAAGAGTTTCTGTAAGGAAAACTGTAAACTGCGAACATAATAGTATATTTTGTTGTAAAAACTAACGTGATTTTCACTCATTTTTAATTAGAAATACGGAATTACTCACGTAAGCGAGACGTCATCGACGCGGCATCGATAAAGCAATAACTGAAACCGATTTCGAACAATAAAATATTTAAAAGAAATGAATATCACGATCAAAGATATCTAAATACGATTAAATCATCTATTGTTTTTTATATGTACTTCATATGTATGTTGATTATATTACTATAACACACTACTAGAACAGTTTGCTCCACAAGCATATTGTACTACACGGTACGTACGTACCGAGACCCTATTTCAATAGAGCGTCTACAAAGGCATTTCCAACTGCTAACCAAGTCTACAATCTACATCCTGAGACTGAATTATCCGTCAAAGGAGTAACTAGAGAGTGCAGAACGAACCACGTTTCGTGCGGGATGAACCAGATTGTACCTTGTGTGGCTAGAACATATATAATTTGGTTTTAAATTGAATAGGACTGATTAGATGGGGTATGTTGTGTTAGTACTAGGTGATAGTTGGTCTAAAAATAAATCTGAAATTGAATGCAACTTTTTATATTAGCAACAATACTAATGAAACAGTCTCAATTAAAATGAAGTTAAAATTTTATCTTTTCTAAGCGTTGATCTGACAGAGTATGTGTATGTGTATTGAACGTCGAGCACAGAGGCACACACGAGTCGCCATTAGTGTTACATTAGCACAATGCTACAGTGAAATAAACAGACATTTAAATATTTATTCCCGTGCTTTACATAAATGCAAATTAAAATGTGTCGAATGGATGAAGTATCCAGACACTGAATACCTCCTACTATTCTATAATTAACATTACAAACACACTTTACACAATATTTTATGTTTCACTTTCGTCATTTCTCTTATATATGCACGAAATTGCCTAACTAATTTATGTACTATGTTTTTCAATTCTAAAACTTTATATAACCTTTCTGGATGAAGATGTGTAGATTTTTTTATGGTTCATCAAAGTGAATCCTTCTCGCCTGATGAAAAGCGAAGATGGAATCAAGAAGCGATGACCATTAGTGCAGCCGTAAGCTGCGCTAATCGCCACCCCTATGATGAACTGACAGATGCTTTTCCACGCCCCGCTTGAAAGACCTTAGGTCATACTTGCAAGGAAATACGAGTACGTACGCCGGCAGAGCATTCCACAATTTACTTTCACGCCAGAGGTAGGAACTGCCAAACTTTTTGTTTCGTGGTAAGAAGTTTTGCACATTATCTGTATCATTTGATGTATGTATGTGGCAGACACCTGCCACTAAATTAAATATTATAATATTAAATTACGCCGGTGTCGCGGAGGCATACGTTGATATTATCTATTTCATCTTAGCTCATATCAAACCTTTTTTGCTTTATTCACAATCATTATCGTTAAGTATTATTTTTATTACAGTCAATTAACAGTGGGCCCAGCACGAAAAACTGCGTAAGTGTAACGTAACGTGTTGTTCACGTGCAACAGTACAAACTGTCATGTATCTAAGGCAACTGTGACACAGATAACACATAGTTTTTACGCCGAAGGGTGACGCCTTGACGATTACGTTACGAATACTTTTCGTAAATTGTTTGTGCTACGGCCACTAAATTCAAAAAAAAACTGAAATAACCTGAAAGTGTTAAGTAAATAAATGTCATTATTAACAATGCAAACATAACTTGAATACAATACATGTGTGCTCGGAAATAGCGTTTTCAAGCAGCCAAATCGTGCACAAATTGTACTAGTTCTTTTTTCACTCCTCTTTGATAAGGTACATAACAAACGAATACTTTATCAAACGTGTTATTGTTGTGTAATAGTATATACTTTCCGCACTTCTAGCATCAATAACTATAATTATCTATGTCATTGTGGTCATCAAAAACTCCTAATTCATGCTCTACTTTCGTCTTACATAACAATTTTTTCGGTAACCACAACTTAACCTTCGTGCGGTCGACTAAATACTTTACTGGTTTTTCTACTATTTTAATATATACCTTATATTGTTTCAATCCTGGATGTTATTCTTCTACAAATCACAATAACTAGTAAGTAAAGATGTTACATGAAAATTTGTAATTACACTAAATACAAAAAGCCAATAAAAGTAACTAAAATTGTTAACTTTATTATATGATGAGCTCTATTCAGAGAAAATAAGTCCTTTAATTAAACCAATATTAAAATCCCAGTACCAGGGGCGCAGAGATTCCCAGAAATGAATTAATTAATAGACGCCATTCAAACCTCAGACGAGACCTAATTTTAGGCAGACTCAAGATGGGGAGTAAATTTAGTTCTTTGAAGTGTGCTTGTAAGGCAATGTCAGACGAATTTGAAGTCAATTTTGGTGTTAACGTTTATTACGTGGTTATACGGTATTTAGGTACATTTAGACGTTATATGTAATCGTGAAATCGTGAATATATTTCTTGTATGGATTTATTAGCTATACATATATAATTATCTGTCCTGACCGACTGATTCATCACCGCTGAGGCTGCCAACTTGAAATTGTGACAGTGTGTGATGAATTTTATGTTATAAGCATCCACTAAGGAAGGACAATTTCTGGAAATTTCTTCCCTAAGAGGGTGATTTCAATTCATTTCTATGGCTTCGTCTTCCATAGACTAAGCGAGTGAAGCCGCTGGCGGGTCAGCTAGTTAGAAATATGAATTAAAGAGACGAGTATTAGGCCAGAAATAGCCCATTTCGTTTCCGAGATAAACAGATAACAGATAAACATCATTGTTCATTATACAATTCTAGGTCAAATCCACATTTACACGGGACATTTACGTACCTAAACAGGCGTATCATTGAAATCTCAATAAATTATATGAGCCATAAACTACCACGTAGTCCTAGTGAGGTTTGATGAATAGAAAGTATACCATACAAGCCGAGCGCCTCCAACACAGCCTGACGACTGTCTCCGAAGACAAGCAACCGGGATCGACGGCTTGACGTGGCCTCCGAAGCACGGAAGCGCTCAGTTCAATACGCCACTAGCGGTCACCCATCCAAGCCGTGGCAGCACCAAAGGTTACCTTATTCATCTTCGCCTTCAAGAATTTAAAATAACCTGTACATATTAGAAAGAAAGCTATAAACTTACGAATCGGACAGCTTTCAGTAGTTATTTACAGGTTTCCTAATAAGTTTAGAACGAGGTATGTGCCTATAAGGTCCACTTGCACGTTCCAGAGTTAGCTTCAATAACTCAGTCAACTACTAAAACGGGGTTTTAAAATTAATTTATCTTGCACCATTAAAGGTTAGGAGTAAATCTAAGGTTATTTATTGAAATATTTAACCCAGCAATGTGAGAGGTTTATGTCTTTAACTAGTGTTAGTGAAGTTTTGTGTCAAAACAAATTGAGGTTACATTCTGCTGTATAATGTACTATTTGGACGAAATGACACGACAATACGTATAGCATAAAAAGTCGTCAAATTTCATACAACAAAGGATAAACAAGAAAGTCTATATTCATCGTACTGTAGTGCCAAAGAGATAGATATAAGATTCTCTTTTTTTTTTCGATTCATTCATTATTGGACAGGTTACAATATAAGCGCATAGACAATTCAATGTTCGCATCTGAAGATTGCAAATGTCAGTTTAGCAAAACCGGTGATCTTTTATAGTCGTGCAAGGCAAAATGAAAGTTAAAAATTGATATGACTAACGCAAGTTTACAAACTCGTAGACTTATTTATTCAACCCGAGCAAACGTGCAAGTGGGCCTAAGTGTATTAGTTGTCAGTGGACAACACAGATATAGCATTTGATATGAAAATGATTGCCTCAAAGAGATCTTTAATCTAACACGAGCACCCCTCGTCTTGATATCGTAACCATTCAAAAAAACATGCCTTTTCAAGGAACATCCCGACTGAGATTCGTCTAAATGCGCTGTCTCACGACAAAGAGTTTAACCCCTTGCCAACTGGGGCAGAAGCGCCGTGAGCGTGATCAAAGGAACAGAGCAAGCTCCTGTCGCGTTCTGAATGCCTGGTACATAATGCATGCGCGGATGTAGGTCGCCCCGTGGGCAAACGTGGGAGTAAAGACAATACGTGATCGTACGTGAAATGGGGCACAAAAATCTACCACACTATCACTATCTTTACCTGGAACGAAGTTATACATTTTACTATAGCAACATGAATCATGAGAGCTTATTGTAAGGATGAATATGATAATCTCAGATATAAGCTATAGCAGGGCTAGAAATTGGTCAACTTCTTTGAAATATTACACTGATGCTCAGGTGCAAGGACATCTCATGCACGAGTCTGTCTTGGTAAGGCCCCGTCAGGTAAAATACGCAAGCACAGATGTTAAACACAAGTTGAAGTTAAATTAGAACGGCACTGTAACAAGTTTAATTATAAGGGTAGGTATATATAAGGTAAAGTAAGGTACTAGTTACGGCCGAATATATAAGACATACGAGTACATTCACAAAGTATGATATTCAACTCGGGTTACTAAAGCTCATAGTACCGTACTAAATAAAGCTACAACACAAGAGCGACTACAGTCAGCTGTTTCACTACTGTAAAGTAATGAGTGTGTATGATAGGTTTAAGCTTGAGCTCTTATCTCAGTACCATAGTAAAATAAACGAACAAAGTACTCGTATAAAAACAACCTAATAACCTTCGCCCTATAGATCACCTGCCATTGTATACATTACCTAAATGTAATAATAACTATGGACGAACGTGCTGCCACAAACCTTAAACTTTTTACCTAGGAATCTGCTCCAATAAATACATCAAACAATTAAAACGGACACTAAAAACATATTTCATAACAGGAGAAAGATCAAACGAGTGTGCGGCAACACAGGCTTTGTCCATAAGTTATACTTCAGAATTGTAAAAAACATACTCACTAAAAATAGGGGTATAAAAAGGTTTCATGGTATAATATATCTAGTAGTGTGCGATCCGTCACGCGCACATAATCTAGTTTAGATTAAGTGCTTGACGCTGTATCTTTTTTTAACAACTTTTTATTGTAATAAACAGTTTCAAACAAAAAAAGGATTGGCTGGGGTGATTGGCGAGGGAACACACCCCAAGCGCGGGACGTCAGTGCAGGACTTATAACCCCAACGCAAAATAAGAATAAGTAAATGAAAAACTAATATGGCGAGATGATGATTGTAATAATGCACCACTGATCCGTACTACCTATATATTATATGGATATTAAACAAATATGGACCTGCATTACATATAACTATACCTCAACTGTAAAGGTATTATATTAGTACGTACAGACGGACAAACACAGCGTCTTATAACGGTCTTATCAGGGTTCCTTTTAGTGTAAAGTTTTCGTAGGCACGCGTAGGTAGCGCGACCCAAACCAAAATGTACCTTTAAAGCTTACATTTACAGGTTTTACATAAACCAAGAAGTAAATAGCTGTACTGACAATATTATTGTTTATTTGACTTCTATAATATTATATGTAACAAGGGTCCTTTGTAAGCGCCTTAAACAAATTAAGGCACGCTTAGATCTCCTGCAGAGGGTATAGTATGCCTATATACTTGTTGGCCCTTGAGATTAGACCCAAATTATGTCGTTCTTGTATTAATAATAAAAAATATTCTTTGGATCTAAAGTAAGAATTTTCTCTTTGTTCGACAACAAGTACAATTTGAAATATTTAATACCGATGTCCATTCTATTCAGTTATTGGAGTGTAACTCAAAAAGTACTGGACATAATTTAATATTAAATAGAACCACACGGGAAGCAGCTTTCAAATAAAAAAAATTTGAGAATCGGTTCAGCCAATCGAAAGTTATGAGGTAACAAACATTAAAAAAAAATCTAATTGAGTAACTCCTCCTTTTTGGAAGTCAGTAGAAAAAAATCACATTCCGCAGAGATCAATTAATTTTGTTAGATTTGTATTTGAAGGGATGTATACATATTTTACATATGTTACGTATTACATAAGAAAATATTAATATTTTCGTAAAACAAAAAATAAATGTGTTTTTAAATACGAATAAGAAACGTATAGAAGTGACCTACTCAGATTAATATCATAGATGCGGATGCGTTTGAGCGCATGTCTCGCTGGAACAGCTCTAAGGATTCGAGTGTTATTTTGCAATATTTTTGACACCCATTGTAAAATTTACTATTTATGTGTGCCTGTGTCTCTAGTATCGTAGTTACTTTCGTAGAAACGTGTGATTTAGATTTTTAATATTTGAAATACTCGTATAACATCGCTGTTACTCTGATATTGGATTGCTTCGGCTTGCGTTCCTAAGACAGAATTCCATTGTAGGTCAAATTGTTTGAGAAATCTTAAAACAAAACATCCCTTAAGTAGCAATTTCATCAAACAATAGCCCAGTAATTACCCGAAGCTTATCAACGAATCCAAAATGGCGTCCTTTTTGCTCTGAATAAAAAAACAAAGGTCGCCGGCGGCGTCCCGTGAGGCCTCCGGGACTTCGGGGGCAATGTAGGCAGAGGGGGCAAAATTGAATTCTGTTCTCGGAAACTAATTTTAATAGTCCCAGCCCTCAGGCACGCATTTCTTATTGAAACAGGGGGATGATACTTGGGGCTCTGGTATGTGGATATAATTGAGGAACAGAGCAGATATAGTATTAGAAGTGATATAAGGAAGATTTCTTTGTTGTAGGTACTAGCGAACTAGAGTCTGGCTCTGTAGCAAAGACGTCCATAGGTTGGTACTAATATTGTAAATGGGAATGTGAGTTTAATCCCGATAATACCCGAGACAACAAGACAATCTTATTCTATACGCGACTATGTTGCGTTTGCGGCTGAAGCAGTACAGTTTAGGAACTTTAACGTTAATTTTAGAAGGAGAAATACGCATCCTCGGAGATGATTCGAACCCGCGTCTACCGTCAGACGCCATGACCGCTAGGCCACCGAGGCTGTCCGTCCGAGCATCGAATTGAATTCTCTATTTGAGTGTCGGAAGGACGCGGGTTCGAATCCCTTCCGAGGATGTGTATGTTTCTCTCTAAAAATACAAAGATTGATCTCACTAAGCAGGCGTTTATGCTCTAAAAATCATGTTATAAAGTTTTAACGTTTAATAATATTGAATTTAACTCATCACTCCAGTGATGAATGGAGGATTACATACTCGTAAAATACCTCTAAAGCTAATCAAGAAGGATTCGATTTTGATAAATAGATCTTGTATAAAAGTTATGAGGACCTTTGTTTAATAGTGCTAGTTAGACGTTAGGAATCCTAACAGACACAGAAATAACATAAAACATATAAATAAGTAGTAAATTCTTAAATCACGTATTTTGAGAGCAAAATTTATATATGGAATACAAGTAATAAGAGTAATCCGCAGGCAAACAAGGAGACAAACAAGTGTTTCTCCCTTCAAGTACCAGGCGCGCATACTTGACAAAGAGGTGGAGGCTCGAGCAGCACTCGAGTGTCCTTTCATTTCGCACCGAGTTACGTTTGTCACACACGGCGGGTTCTCTATGGCTGCTATAGTCTTCGTTACTCTATTTTTTCACTTCATTTTTGTGCTTGTTGTACACACCAGTATGAAATTAATTAGACCTGCATAGATGTAAGTGTCAAAGCAACTCAGTGCTGAACATATTGGCTAAGATATTATTGTATTTTTTTGATGTATAGCTGATCCGCCCACGGCTTTGCTCGCTTGGTCTAAGCTAGACGATACGAAGCCGCATGAATGAACTTGACAAATGTTTATATCTATAAAGAAAACGTCAAGAGTAAAGATATATTTTTATAAAAATCAAAATATCTTGGACTGATGTATAGAATTAGGAAAATTATCGTATGCTTGCTTTAAAACATATTTGGATACCGGCACGGGCATGGGCATAAGTATAGAATTAGGAAAATTATCGTATGCTTGCTTTAAAACATATTTGAATACCGGCACGGGCATGGGCATAAGTATAGAATTAGGAAAATTATCGTATGCTTGCTTTAAAACATATTTGAATACCGGCACGGGCATGGGCATAAGTATAGAATTAGGAAAATTATCGTATGCTTGCTTTAAAACATATTTGAATACCGGCACGGGCATGGGCATAAGTATATAATTAGGAAAATTATCGTATGCTTGCTTTAAAACATATTTGAATACCGGCACGGGCATGGGCATAAGTATAGAATTAGGAAAATTATTGTATGCTTGCTTTAAAACATATTTGAATACCGGCACGGGCTTGGGCATAAGTATAGAATTAGGAAAATTATCGTATGCTTGCTTTAAAACATATTTGAATACCGGCACGGGCATGGGCATAAGTATAGAATTAGGAAAATTATCGTATGCTTGCTTTAAAACATATTTGAATACCGGCACGGGCATGGGCATAAGTATAGAATTAGGAAAATTATCGTATGCTTGCTTTAAACATATTTGAATACCGGCACGGGCATGGGCATAAAACCATTATTACGATATAAGGCATCAGCAGAAGACCCTAAGGAATTTAGAACTAGAAGTTAACGACAAAACGTTGATAAATGTAAAAAAATACGACAGAAGAGCTTAACTTACTTTATACTTAACTGCCTTGTTGTATCAGTAGACTCTCATAAGTTCAGGTTTCAAAAAAATCTATATTAACATAACTTGTTGAAGTCGGTACTATGACAGTTCAAAAGTACCTACTACTCGTACCACAATATTGTGCACATGGACTTTGACATGTTATAAATTCATTCATTTTAGTGCAGAAATCCGATCCATATTTTGGTATAAATAATCAGCCTTTTAGTAACCCTTGCTACTTACAGGATCGATTGTCATTCACCGTCAATGAGGATAGCATCAAGATAGGCGAAACACTTTTTAGTTATTGGAGTGTAATTTAAAAATAGCTTGACCGAATTTGATTAAATTTTAATGGGACCATCGCGGAAGTTTATACTCTTTAAAATGAAAAATAATTTTGAGAGTCGGTCCACAAAAGGGGGGAGAAATCGGCGTACATACATAAAAAAACATTCAGAAGATTATAGAACCTCCCCCTTTTTTGAAGTCAGTTAAAAACGGGCTATGGTCGTTTCCACTAGATCCAGCTGCAATTTTCAATCATCACCAATTCTTCAAGAGTTCAGGTCAGGAAACGTCACTCACACATTATTAAAAAGCCAAACATAACTTCCTCGCGCTACTTACATCACTGAAATCTAGTTGACTTTCTCTGCTCATCAGCAGATCCTTATATCCTCAATAGTTAATGTTTAAATGTAACTACAAGTTGTATTCTCGAGATACGCTCATCTTTGACCCTTTAGAGCTAAAATCTTTGAGTTACACATATTAATTATATAAAATAACACATAAGTTGCGTAGCATGGAACAAAAATCTAATATCCTGGTTGTAGTTTATGGTGCAGTTGTGTAAATAATTGTTTGAGTTATGGTCATTTCGGTTTCTCCAATACACTTGTTTTTTGCATATATAATCTTAGCATACAATAATTGTAATGTAGAGTTATTTTGAAATTTTTGTTTTGTATTCTATCTAATATCTTGCCACAATTTATTAAAGGTATAATTTTTTGGGTGGTAATACATAAATATTTATCTTTCTTTACACCTAACCTATAACTTCAGCACCGACACTAAACCTACGGCAGATTCGTATGTGTACATTTACACGATTAAACCTAATTGCCACAATATAACGCGACACAAGCAACACGTGTAAGCCGGTGTGCGCTGGTAACTAATTATAGACAAAGGTCACGTCCAAGTTACACGCCCAATTACTCCAATCCAGAAACGAAGAGGACATAATAACGTTTATACCCTAAGAGTGTGTTTAAAAGAACGCTTTGGCCGAATACAAACGTTTACACACGCATACCTCTCGGACTAGCATTGTCCGTGTCGCGAAACGCATGAACACACAATAACACATCACAACATCTACAACCGACATTAGATTTACTAACCGACTTCAAAAAAAGGAGGAGGTTTATCAATTCAACCGTATATATTTTTTATATGTGTTCGCGGGTAACTTCGTCGTTTATGAAGCGGTTTTGATGATTATTTTTTTGTTTGATACAATATACTTCCGTGGTGGTTCCATATATTCATCAATATCGGTGTATCCCGTAAGTAGCGAGGTCACTAAAAACGTGTGAAAACATTATTTTATCAAAAAAATGGAACCGACTTCTACACTAAAAAGTGTGAAATAGATGTCGGTTCTATTTTTGATATATTTTCTTTAAATAAAATATTATTTGTGTTAAGTTTTTTTTGGGAGCACAGAACCTTATAACACAGTGCTCACTAAGACGGGATTTTATGAAATTCAAACCCTAAGGGGTTTTTTTGGGGTTGATAGTTTGTATGAAACTTCGTTGCTGCAAGTGCTAAAAGTTTAAAGTTTTGCATGGGGGTTCTTTTTAGGACGTAGGTGCTCACTAAGATGGGATTTTATGAAATTCAACCCCTAAGGGTTTTTTTGGGGTTGATAGTTTGTATGAAACTTCGTTACCCGAGTTCTAATAGTTTAAAATTTTGCATGGGGGTTCTTTTTTGACCTATGTACTCACTAAGACGTAATTTTATGAAATTCGACCCCTAATTGAAATCTGACCCATTGAAATGTGTAATTACTGTATCCCGCGAGGCCACGCGAGTGAAGCCGCTGGCGGGTCAGCTAGTATATAATAAAGTCCTGTTAGTTACATCATTTATTACAAGAACTAGTAGTCTTATATTTCTTTTTCTAATTGTTAACCAGCAAATGTGTGGTAACATAGATTGCTAATTGTTAAACGTTGTCGATCGTGTCTGTCGAACTGATTCAGTTTTACATATCGCCAAATTGTGCTGAATCAAAGTGGCTATTATAATCGAACAGAGTTCAAGTCGAAACTCACTTCGAGTAACTTGATTGCGTCAGTTTTATGTCCACAGATAGATATACCGATGAAGATAGGTACCTACTCTTTTCTTATAGGGATCTTATTGGGGCACAAAGTCCTGCACTGACGTCCCTCTTGGGGTATATTGTGCATTTCCCCGCCAGCCTCTACCCGAGCCATCCCAACTCCTTAATTAATGTAACGGAGTATGACCCTGGGTCGGTGGTACAATCCCTCTAGTGATATTTGAGGTGTGCAGCCGGATGGTGATCTAGAACTATAGTAACCCACAACTAGTCCGTTATGTTACGTACATTTTTCGTAGCTCTGCGCTGCATCAGCTATAGTTGAAAGGTTCAAATAAAATAAGTGTATGTCTCTGAAAATGATAATTGACAAATTGTTGTTTTGTCAAAAAAGTGTAATGTTGAAGTACAAAAGTTTTAAATGTAATAGACTTTGTACTATTCTTAGTATATTTAATATTATTTGGTTGTATTACTTATTCATTGTATTGTATAAAGTTTTTCATAATTTTTATTGAAAAAAAAATGTAGATAGAATCAATCGTTTGCGCTTTTGTAACAACTCAAACCCGTGACCGAAGAAGAGACGCTATGACGACGCGACGCTACGAGTTCGGATGATGTAGTAGGACTTACAATAAATTAAAGTGATAAAGTCCAAATATGTGTGGACCACATGTTTGCATGATTTTATTCGAAATGAGTATAGGTTTTATAGATAATATCTAGAGAGAATATCTTTAGTGTATGTTTTTTCACCTTCTAATTTTTAATATAGCGCCATCTTGTATTGCTAGTGAAAACTAACAAGAGAACAAGCTTACTTGCTCGCTCCTAGCGCCCTCACAACTCATAGGGTGAGGCGGGAAAAGAGAGAACCCTCTTACCTCTGAGGGATCCGAACGTAGTTCCAAGCAAAATAGCTAGATGGCGCTGGCAAAAGAAAATTTTGTCGAGAACCCACCCTAATATGAAAGTACATTTTATTTAATATTACAGCTGTGTTGTTAAACACAACTGATTTTACTTACGAATCTGATGTTAAAAATCTGCTGCAGGTTAGACTTTCACTTACCTGGAAAGAAAAAGTATGTATTATAATTTATAATAATTTAATATTTAGTATCTTATCAAGTAAGTTAGTCTCATCTAACTATTTTGGCATACTTAGAATAATAACTTTAGTTTAATATCATACTTTATTCTTATTGATAACAAAAGTGAAGAAATTAGTGTGTTTGGTGTAAATCCATACAAAGCAAAGTGAAAAAAAAAACATACTATAAAACAATGTCATATAGGAGCTTGTTCAAGAAATCTGGATATATCACTTAAGTGTGGCACTTGTGGATATAAACCGATGATATAATTATAATATTTTGCTATCATGTACTGATGGAACATGTCCAGAACACAAGTCAAAGGCATGCATTGAAAACATCCCTACATATTAAGTGTTTATCAAAGAGTTAGTTTGGCAGTCTGCATCAGAGATGGCATTAAATGTACCTTAAAATGTGTACTAGATAGAACAACAGAAACTGTGGGCCTAGGACGAAAAAATGCATAAGTTTAACGTAATGGTATCGTTGTCGTATTCAGTACAGACTATCATTTATCTATGTACAACTGTGGCATAGATAACACATACTTTGTACTGTATACGTCAAAGGTACAATTACGTTACACCAACTTACGTGCTAGACCCATTGATAATACATGTCTAACCGAATTCCTGGAAACGCTAAACTCTAATGGTAAATTACATAATTTACCAAACAGCTGGGACTCTGGTCTCTCTCTCTAAAAAAATTATAGAGTGAGGTAAAGATCCAACACGCAGGTTCAGTGCGGATTAGAGGATAGGCTAGTGTCCAGTCCTAGTGTTCAATGCTATTGCTCGAGATTTCTGACAGTGACCGCTCGAAACCTCCAACGTGAAGTCACAGCTATTTTCCTAAGACAACCGGGAACGAACCGAGGTACAAAGTAAGCGTTCAGTTTAAATACGGTCACCCATCCAAGTAGTGACTGCAGCAATGTTTGCTTCACCTAACTAGTTATTGGTTCGTAGTTCATGGCGGTACACCTATAAATATGTTTTGCTTCAAAACTAGTCAGTCCGAACATTGAAATTTATAGAGAGAAAAATTCACATCCTCGGACGGGATGTCCCATGTAGTCAGTCCACTTTACACTAAAAATGTAGGGCGGCAGATTTGGCGAAGTCATTTAGGTTAGGGGTCACCAAAGAATGTGTATAAGAAATACCTCCGCAATAATCACATATTCACGATTAGTCATGAAAGTAAAGATAAAGGTAATATAAAGTCAAAAGAACATGTTTAACATTGTAGAGAAAATAAAACAAAAATAAGAATAAAATACAATACAATACATAAACTCTTTATTGGCACCAAAGAAATAACAAAATAATAAAACACTTATAACAGACACAAATGGGCGGTCTTATCGCTAAAAGCGATCTCTCCCAGACAACCTTTGGATGGATAGGGAATACAAGACTGATATGGACGGTGGTGCAACATCATAAAGAAATATTTAATTACTAATCAAAAGGTTAGAATTTAAATAAAATACACTTATATATAACAATACATATACTTACATGCAATAATAATATAATACATAATTATAAATTTACATAAACTTAAATGCGTAAACTTAATATATAACTATCCATAATATAAATAATATCAATTAATCAATGATGTCAGGATTCAATATTTAATAAAGAGAGATAATAATCTTTCACTTGAGCTTTGAAGCTATTCAGCGATTGCGCGCGTATACAGTATTTTATCTCGACACAATCCCAATGAATGCCTTACAGATTATCTTGTGTTATCTTGTATTAATACAAAGAATGTATAATTGGCCAGATCCTAAATTATTCATAATTTATAAGGCGAGGGAAAAGTAAAATAGCCAATCATGAGATTCTTAACTTTCCAAAACGGACCCTCGCATCAATAGGCCACAAAAAGTTCCCTAATTGTAAATTCATAGCATGGACGAATCCCGGAACATGTCTAAAAGTTGGTGTAGACGCATGGACCCTTATTTTTATATCTTTAAAATCTTGTTAGAAAGGGTATCCAACATTTTAGCTAGTTTATAAGCCGACTTCACTCATGTAAATAGTCGGTATTTTCGACGTAAGTTCTAGCATTACGTCGATAAAAATGAGGATTTTTAAGACGCGTTCGTATCCTGATAATAGTAAAAAGCAGAATCTTTAAACATCTAGTGTAACGAAACAGATCGATAATGTATGAAAAAAAATACTTAGGTTACAAAAGGAACAGGCAAAGAGTAATAACCGAACAGAATTCCTAAATAGTACTTGCTCTTTGCAGAAAAAAATCCTGAATAGATCCATAAAAATAAACTTTCACGTCCAAACTCTCAGACTTTTCAGCGATAACACTATATTTTTTTTAGGTAATACATAGCCAACATAAAATACTAAAGTAGTAACCGGCAGTTTTTTCAATTGTGCTAGTATATATCGAAATATATTAAGAAAACTTACAAAATTAATGCATTTTCGTATCACTACGTCTAATATAACGAGCGATTTTCAACCTTACGTAAAGCATCATACATTATTTTAAAATTAGGGTTGGACCGCGCCGTAAAGCAGTTTATCTCATAGGCAGCGATTAATTGAAAACTACAAAAAATAATGTGACATTTATAAGACTTCTAAGTACACATTGACGGAATTAAAAACATATTTTAACATACTAGAGTACATTAAAAACAATTCAAACATACCACTTCATTTCACCTTTAAAACAATTTTTCTCTTTATTCACTAATAGTGAACGAGATAATATTTGGTATGTTATTTTATGTTTTTACATTTTATAGTTTATATTTTATATAGTTTTTTATGTGTATGTATTAAAAATTGCTTTTTTGTGATATGTAAATATCACAAAAAAGCAATTTTTAATACACATACATTGACGGATATTTTTTTTTAATTAGGTGTGCACATTTTTTTATGAATGTTTTACGTTTTTACGAGCTGCGCTTGCTTGATTTCAAGGAAAGGAAAATGAAGCGCTGAGCTGACAGCGCCTTAATGCCCATCCTTAGGCAGTTTAGGCGACTGCGAACTAATCGCTGCATAGACGATGTGAATAGTGTATGTATATAATATTAGCTGCGCCTCACGGTTTCACCTGCGTGGTGATCGATGATGATGATGTTGAAATCCTATGTTCTTCGCAGGTCTATCTCCTTGCCAAATTTTATTTCGAATTTAATTTCGAACCGTCCGGTTCGAAATTCCAGTCCAGTCGTTTAGGTCAGGAGGCCATTTCTACTATTTCACAACGTTCAACAATCCCGCTGCAACTGCTGTTTGACTCCGGTTGTCGTTCGATAATTACCCAAAAAGCCATTCTACTATTTCTGTAGAAAAATTGGATCGTAACGACATGTTAAGCGCTGTATAGTATATTATACATAAACGCTACTATATACGAGTATGAGTTAGCGTCGCGTTCATTATCTATCGAGTTAGCAGAATATAAGTCATGATCGATCGCTGGCATCACTATAAACATAACCGCAACTGGGCTGCGGCTATGTTTCTATTGATTTAATAGCAGAATAAGAAAACGTATGAAAAGTCACCGTTCAGCTACGGTTCTATTGCAATTTAGTTACTGGAATCGGTCCCATCTACTCTCACCTTATACGAAACTATCATAAAACAGGAGCGTTTTGTAATAAGCTTTGAATAATCATTCTTACTATCGTACTTCCACCGACACAAAACGGTCAACCAAATTTAATGGTAAGGTTGCAATATGACTACTTCAAGAGATGGGAGTACGGATCTTCAAAAATTTGACATTGGAACACTGAAACTTGGTTTCAAAAGTCACGTCAAAGTACGCGAATTCAGTGAAATATTTGATACTTCGTCATCAAAACGCCTATCGTATACCATTATTATTTTAAGCTTGCTATATTGACGTGGTGGTATCAAATTTAATGGTAAGGTTGAAACATGACTGCTTTAAGAGGTGGGAGTGGGGCCCCTGGTAACTTTACAGACGGAGAGACAGAGTTACAACCGTTTTATAACATTAGTATGGATTTGAATATGTATAATAAGTTTTATTTCATATTTAAACCGACTTTACTCACGTAATTTACCGACGACGTAGTAGATGCAGGTTTTGAGCATTTCCTATCTGGATTTTCTGGATTGCTTCGGTTTATGTTTGTGTTTGTTGTCATTTATATTCATTGCCTATACTTATTTATAATAACATGTTGGTCCCAATAAATAAAAAAATAAATTGCCAGCCTCAGACAGTTTACGTTACGATTTGGCGGCGACCACTGCGACCTGGTTATAATGCATTATGACGCGTTATGAAACCAATTTTAAAATACAAATAGGCGAAGAAAAATAGCGTAAATAGTAAGTAGACCATACACAATAGACAGCTGCAGTAATGCGTATGCTGGAACTACACATGGTTGTATATAATGTTTCATATACGTTCTTATAAATAGCTGATAGCATACTAGCTTTTGCCGTACGCGTAGTTTTTTTAAATGACTATCTAATCACAAATAATCCATACAATGTTTCATCCTTAATTTCATCCCCTAAGTCATCTTGTCAATAAATATTAAAGAACAAAACTTTTCATTTTAAATGAACTGTGGCAAATGGACAGCCATCCCGTCGATGCTCATCTTCTTTGGATGTTCTACATACCAGTACAATTCCTTTAACATCTTGGAACTGTATGGAGGAGCACATTCCCCCCAATGTGAGGAACATCAAGTTGGCGTGTATACTTTGGCCTGGCATTAGCAGAGGTCACGCTCGGATATATTGATAGTTGACTTTCTCTCGAAAACAGAACACAATAAAGGGTATATTAAACGACGCAATCTTTTAATTCCAACAATCATTGACCAGCCTGTCAACTTCCATACCAAATACCCACAGACACCAAGACGCACCCTCGCCTCGGTCAAAACTAAATTATTTATGAAAGGCGAGGGATCGCACGGCGGTCGACAATCTTCGTCCGACCCTACTTAGTCTCAAGTGGTTTTGGTGCCGCACGATGATGGCATGTGAGAGTGGATGAATTGAATAAAGAAGTTCGAAATTCCCTAGTTTCTTCAATTCTTAACTAAATTCTCTGTTTACGCGTCGCTCCTGTCTTTTTTACACTTGATATACCCCTACCTCTATCCCACTGTCAGTGCATGATGCGGTATCCAACTAAACCTATAATAGCTCGTGGCTCTCAAGGAAAGCTGCCGAAACACACTGTTAGATGCTAAGTGATAGGTTTCTAAATTTGAAGGCGGATGCTAGCCAGGGAACACCAGAAGTGCCCCAACACCATGCTGTGGATTTCATCACGATGTCACCTTCACTGATAGCTCAAACCCGAGGTGGGAGTCGATCCCGTGGCCGTCTATTTTCTACAGACTTCCAAAACGGAGGGGCTACTCAATTCGACAGTATTTTTTTATGTCTGTTACCTCATAACTTTCGACTGGGTGAAACAACTCGCGTGTGGGGATGTCAACATCGCCACAAAACCAGTACACATCGCAACTAGGTTTTGATGGTAGCATACCTACGCATCAGAAAACAATGACATTTTAAAACTGCCAACCCCGACCGCACTGCCGGCACTCACGTTATATTTGCCGGCAAGCGTCCTCCGCCCCCACCTACCGTCTCGCCTATTTATCGCAATGATGTTCTACTTAGTCGGGGCCGCGCGGTCTAAGTAATTCTCGGCGCATGTTGTTCCGCGGGGCACATCTAGTACATACAAATTAAACTACCTCCAGTTCATCGGTCGAAACCACGAGTCACGGCGGCGCGAGTTGTTTAGTGAGCCGTTCTGCTGTTGATGACGTCATTAATCTTGTCCAACAAACGGGCGTGTAGTGACGTCAGGCGACCCGCACCCGCACCCGGGAACTTATGATAATTGAGATCGCTTATTTTTGTTAGTGCTAGTGATTGAGATATTTTAGCACATTTCACTCGTATACGTGAGTTGGGTAGATTCAGATTAATTAAATCCTGCCGGATGCATGCATAGTCTACACACTGGGATAAAAAGTATCCGTCGGCCTTTTGCAAGCTATCTGTGTAAGCATGGTTGTCTGGTAGAGATCGCTCTGAGCGATAAGACTGCCCATTGTGACACTATTCATTTTAAGCATTTAATTGTAACAAGATATTTTAATTTACAAATGATTCCTAATTCTTTATTTGTAATATATGGTATAATGTGGTGTTTTAAAGAGTTAATCTATGTAAGAATTAACGTTAGAAACGGGATATTTACCATGTATTGTATTTATTGTGAGCTCTCGATATTTCAATACATGGTAAATATCCCGTCTCCCTGCGTTAGTGACCATGTCAGTTTAAAAACTTGATCTATCCATCTATATTTGCTCCAAGTTTCATCAAAGTCTGTACAGTAGAAAAGAAAAGTGAAAGATGGACAAGCAAGTAACAAACCGTGAAAGAAACTTTCCAATATATAATTTTGTTACTTTTCTAAAAATATTTGAAAGAGTAAAATTCGCAATTCAGGTCTCTTTCCTCGCCAATAGTTAGCAGTCCTTGTTCATTTCATTAACAAATTTAAATTAGTGGTAAATGGTATCGCCACTGTTATCTGCACGCCTGGTACGTTAAAACGGCCTCGCTTAGCGAACCGCAAGCCGTCACTCTGTATTAATGGTACGACAAAAGGAGATCTCAACTGTGAAAACGTTAATACGCAACCTGGATTTGTGCCATTTCATGTTTTTGCGAGTTATGCGCTCCTGGTCCTGGACGAGTGTTTTGAAGGGTTTTTAACCTACTTCAAAAAAGGAGGAGGTTATGTATAAGTGTTTTAAGGTACTACACACAATAATAAATAACTATTGCCTCTTGTGGTGAAACATTCCATGTTGGGCGGGAAAGTTACAATATACTTTAAAAAGGCTAATCAACTGAGTTTTTAAAGGTCGGCCAACGTATTTGTGATACACAAAGTGTTACTCAGCGTTGTCAGCAAGGCACAATAATAAGTTATCTGTGCTTACAAAAAGGTTACATTACTAAAAGTAAAGTGCTTTAGTCTTACTGCACGAGAATAGTGATCATGAATGAACACATCCGCGATAAAAAACTATCGCGAGTTATGTATATAGGAGATAGTTATGTATATAGGCTACACGAGCGTCCCGCACGCAGTCGTTACAGTTTCCCGGCATACTGGTAGCGATTCACTTGTTCAAAAAACTAAACTACCGAACTAACAATTTATTATGGTGGTCCATACTCTGTTAACAATAAAATCCAAAATCGTTGAACACTTAGAATGACATTTCTAAAAATATAATAGTCTAATATATGCCTACAATTGAGGAGAAATATCTAATTTTAGTGATGTCATTCGAAAGTATTATACTAATTTGGATTTTCGACTAAACAAAATAAGAACTGCCATACTTTAAAGATTTTTAGTTTAGTTCATTATATATTTATTAGAAATCAACCTACTTTTCCAGGAACTGCAACGTTGTGTGGTTAAACATAATTTGCAGTGAATTTGAGCAGGACCGTTAGTCGCTATGACTAGTCAAACAAGTAAAGCGACGCGCTATGTTATGTTCAAGGAATGATCGTGAAAACAATACAAATTTGCGATCATTCCTTGAAGATATCGTAACGCGAAGCGTTACTTGTTGAATGGTCATAGCGAATAGGCCTCAGAACCACACACACGAAATATCATAACTAACCGTTTACTCACATTACCGTACTAAACGTAACGTACGTAAATACTTCAGCAACATTATTCCAATCACATCCCCTCGGCAAATCTAGCCCCGTCGCCCCATTAAGACAACCCCAAAAGACTCAAGACATTACACCACAAATGTTTGTTCGTCCGTGACAAACAGACAAAAGGCCGTGTTTCCAGAGTAAACCAATGCGCGCAGTGCCCACTGGCCTGTGTCTCTGTCCAATGGAGCAATCGACATAATAGAGGCTTAGAGACGCCATGCAGAACATAATATAATTAGCTCACAATAGAAATAAAAACAATTGAATAATTATAAAGAAGACTTTTTAGTTACGTTACTCATTAGACTAATAGAGGCGTTTAACTCCTTGAATATGAAGTATAAACATGGCAAATTTTATGCTATACCTACCTATAGCTAAAGTACACAACTCGCACAACGACATTAACTACATTGACAAGATTAAAAGAGCACGAAGATATATGAATCCTAGTTGTCAGAAAGGGATCAATATATTATTAACAACGTTCGCCTGTGACCGACTATTCGACCGCCAATGACAGACTTGTTCTCTCTGTCGCTCGCTACTTGTCTCGTTCTCGTGGGTGGCGAAGCGGCAACGTCGCAGGAGTTATTTTAAATTAAAAAACAATTATTGATTTTTCGTTTTTATAAATAACATAGAAAAACAATACTTACAAATGAAAAGATACCATCATTCTTGTTTTTTACACTTGTTCCATTATATGTTCTGCAGTTTCTAACACATACGAAGGCATTTTTTCCTAAATGTAGTACACGTGCTGCGTCGTTGCCAGACAGGCTGGAACTAAGTTGACTCAAGACAACTAGCTTGTGTTGATGTCGCCAAGCCGAGCGCAGTAAGGCGTATCTACCTCAGTTTATATTAACATCATTGACGTTACTAGTTAGTTTAATTTAATCATTACTGATTTGAAGATTTTTTAGCCGACTTAAGTACGCACCAGCACGGTGTAACGAATGGTTTTTATTAACGATTTGTACAATCTTTTTTACTAAAAAACGGAACCGACTTCTACGCAAAAAAAGTGTGACATAACTAAAAAACGATATTAAAAAATATTTAGTGACACTTCCGCTGAAAAGAAAACAATGATTTTGGCCTATTTGGGGGCGTGCACCACCCTCCCTCCCGCATAAAATGCTAATAGGAAGAATACAAAATAAAAAACACAAGAAAACCCAAATAAACCAACACCGATTCGACACGTGTTTCGCCTCTACACGAGGCATCCTCAGGAGATGTTGACTCGTCGAGCGCTAGTCCGACAGTGAGAGAACGCAAAATCGCCCGCTTATATAGCAAGCAGACTCCGCCACCTTGTGACTCACTGCACGCGCGCCGGCCGCTCCTATATTGTTGTTGGTGACGTATTTTGGGAAAATATACGCAATAATGGAGATGAACCCATGTTGGTTTGGTCATTCAATAGTGTAAGATTATTATTATTATGTTTTATAATCTCTAATTGTTCCAACACACTTAACCGAAAGCTTTTTTCATAAATATGTAAAATCTTAAAAGTGTTGTTGTTGCGCAACGAATGACCGGTATCGAGTAAATGTTTAGCGAAATGAGACTGGTCAGGGTGGTCATTCCTGTAAGCTGCAACATGTTCTTTAAATCTAATATCAAAATTACGGCCTGTCTGACCCACATAAACACCGTTACAATCGTCACAGACCAGTTTATAAACACCCGACTTTTTTCCATCCTCAAGACGATCTTTACCATTACAAATATGTTGTAAGTTCTGGTCTGTTCGGAAGGCCACGTGGATGTTATTTTTTCTGAGTACGTTGGCAATTTTTTGTGAGACGAGGCCCATGTAGGTCAAACTACCCACATATTTGTTTATTTTTCCTGGAGGGCATGCACAAAGCAATGAACGAACCCTATCTCGCTGCTTATTTTGAATTAGGCGATCGACTATTTGCTTACTGTAACCGTTAGATGTTGCCATTTGGTAAATTATATTTAGCTCTTTTTTGTAGTTATCTGTTGACAGAGGAACTGTAGATAATCTATGAACATAGCAGCGAAAGGCTGCTAATTTGTGGTGTATGGGATGACAAGAAGAAAAAGGTATAACTACGTCTGTGTAAGTCGGTTTTCGAAAAATTTGGAAATCCAGTTTGTTTTCGATTCTAGTTATGGTCAAATCCAGAAAATTAAGCGAATTGTTATTTTCTAGTTCCAGTTTGAACTTTATTTTGGGGTGGATATTGTTGAGTTTATTTACAAAAATATTAACCTGACGAGAAGTACCTGTACAACAAATAATTATGTCATCAACATACCTATAATAAAACAGGATACGGGGTTCGTTCACCACATGATGTTTTTCAAAATCATCCATAAAAAGTTCAGCCATTAATGGACTTAACGGGGATCCCATGGCCAAACCATCTTTTTGAGAAAAGTACTGATTATTAAACCTAAAGTAATTTTGTCTCATACACACCCCAGTCAAATCAATGAGTTCATTAACTTCTCCAGGATGTAACCGTTGTCTCTCGAGGTGACCTTCTAAGATACGTAGGCTTTCTTCATAATCATAATCATAATCAATTTATTAATAACTTTTGTTACACGTCACATATTTCTAATTTAGTACTATGCTATATTACATATAGTATTTGAATTTCCACTATTGGAGTACATTTACATAATTAAAAATATAAAATCGTTCACAATGTCAAATTATAAAGAATTAAACTAAAAATAATGTTAAAAATATACAAAAAAAGAAGTCAAGTCAAGTATTGGAATACTATAGTACACAATACAAAAATAATAATAGTTAAGTACCTACATACTTATAATTTAAATTTAATAAATTCGTCATAGCTGTAGAACGTCTGCTCGACAAGCCAGCGTTTCAACCGTGACTTAAAACTACCCATGGTAGGTGCAGCGGTGATATGTTCAGGCAGCTTGTTATAAACTGTTGGACCCATGACATACGTCGACTTGGCCGACCTCTCCAGCGTGCGAGCTACTTCTCTGATTCTAGCCTTATTGCGGACGCTGTTTAATGTCTTATAAGAGGCTTGGTTTAATCTGACATATACCGCAACTTGGAATATTACCAGTGCTGGCAATGTCAAGATCCCAAGCCTCTTAAAATGCGTACTTGCGGAGTCGTCCTGCGGTATCTTCGCTATGACACGGACAGCGCGCTTTTGTAACCTAAAAACTCGGTGCCAATCAGCGGCCCTACCGTACAACTCCGCACCGTATTGTAGGAGGGAGTGTACGGTGGCAAAGTAGCATGACCTCACCACCTCAGCAGGTACTACCTTGGCGACTCTGCTTAATGCAAAGCATGCGCTTCCTAGTTTGCCGCAGAGTTTGTCGATGTGACTTTCCCATGTCAGACTCCGGTCAATTTCAAAGCCAAGGAAGGTTGTTCTGTTGGCTTGGTCTATCCTGTTCCCATCCACGAAAACGTTCATTGGCCGTGTTTGGTGCCCCGACAGGCTAAAATGGAGGTAATGGGTTTTCGTTAGGTTGAGCGCAAGCCCATTTAACTTAAACCACCTTGCCAGTTGACCGGTCGTGTCGTTCAACTTCTGCTCCAGACAATCAACCGTGGGTTCCGTGACTACTGCGCCTACGTCATCGGCGTACATAAATATTTCGGCTGCAATCACAGCGGCCGGCAGATCATTCAGAAGCAGGGCGAAGAGTATGTTAGAGACCGAAGACCCCTGGGCTACCCCCATCACCGAGTTTAGCGGATCAGATTTCTCCGTTCCTCCACATGCTACAACCGTTTGGGATCTGTTCTGCATGAGATCCGTCACTAAGGTATGCGACGCGCCTCTGACGCCATAGTGCTGCAGTTTAGCACTAAGCACTGCGTGGTCGGCGACGTCGAATGCCCTCGACAGGTCACAGCATAAGACCGCCACATGTTGCTTGTTTTCTCGGGCTTGCAACACTCGGTGTACTACCTCCCGGGTCAACGATGTAGTGGACCGGCCCTCCCGGTACGCGTA
This sequence comes from Selenia dentaria, assembly GCA_917880725.1. Lineage (NCBI taxonomy): Eukaryota > Metazoa > Arthropoda > Insecta > Lepidoptera > Geometridae > Selenia > Selenia dentaria. Next base: position 1,552,920 of record OU862885.1, on the reverse strand, counting down.
CTGCCGGTCAGAGAGGGCTTCGGTTGACGCCAGGAAATCTATGAGACGCGTACTCAACCCATTCTCAAATACCTTCGCCACGGCAGGTATAATCGACACCGGTCTGTAGCAGTCGATGTCTTCGCGTTTGCCCTTGCCTTTGTATAACGGGGACACTTTACTGATCTTCATCGCGTTAGGATAAGATCCTTCCCTAATGCACCTATTAAAACACTCGGCTAGTATAGGAGCAAGCGAGCATATTGCAGTTCTTATGAGTTTCATGGATACTCCATATACTTCGTAGGGAACATTAGTGAAAAGGCTGTCTACATCAAGAGACAACAATTTAGCACCGGGAGGGATGTCAACGTTTTTAATTTTATCTATTAAATCTAGACTGTTTTTTAAACTGTACTTAGGTTTGAAACATGTCTTGGAACTTAAGAGAATGTTAAGATGTTTAGCCAATTTGTACGCCGGAGACATAATGTAATGACATAAATGTTTGTGACATAACTAGTTTAAGACAGTACCATGACGGTTCAAAAGTACCTATTAGCCCAATATTGAGTGCACGGTACCGATTTCGATTGAAGTCGGTTCCGATTTCTGGTAAAACAATGTTTCACCCTTTCGATTGTCATTCACGGTCAATGATGATGTCATCAAAATAGGCGAAACACTGTTCAGTTATTGGAGTGTAACTCAAAGACTGCTAGACCGAATTTGATGAAATTCAAATGGGATCACCTCGGAAATATGCTCAAACAAAAAAAGTTTTGAGAATCGGTCCACAAATGGGGAAGAAATCGGTGAACATACACAAAAAAACATACAGTCCAATATATAACCTCCTCCTTATTTGAGGTCGGTTAAAAATAAAACATGTACTTTTTACGGTGTGGAAATTAGTGTTGTATATTTATATTACTTCTAGATTATACTTCTCGGAAGTATGTTGGGGTGGAAATAAATTTCTTCAAAGAATATACACGAATTATGCACCTTATATTATAGTACTAGTATACTAAGCGAACTGTAACCTGCCTTGCATGCACGAGGCCCACCTGATGTTAAGTGGTTACCTCTGCCTAGAACAGATGCATCTCCTCACAACTGTTGAAATGCAATGACCCCGTAACCCTGAGATCAAGTGGTTAAGTCCCATGTGCCTGTAATTTCACCGGTAACCATACCTTCAAAACATTACTGGTTCACGGTAGAAGAAGGTGTGGTAGCAGTAGGCACTGCTCCGAACGAACTCATTCACAAAGAGTTCTACTGCTCTTAACTTGCCTTTGTGTCATTTCTTGGCGCTAGAAACGCTGCAATTTCTTCGTTGTGGTAAGACAAAGAACATTACGGGCAAAATGTGAGTGTTACGAGGACGTTGAATATAACAAAGAGGTTGTAGGTATGTATGCAAGTATATTCCTTAGTAGATTTAATAACCCCGAAAATACATCTCTAGGGATAACACCTCAATGTCTGGACGAGTGCCAAGCTCACCCGCGACCAGAGTCGAGTGATAAAATGGTTAACGAGATTATTATTTATGACGGTAGGACTGGCTAACGCGTACTCGTTTTTTTCTGTTTTTTTTTGTTTATCGGTGTAGTAGCGCAGTTAAATTTTATAAAACAATACGCAATCTTAATACAATCAACGCTGTGAAATTGTAGAAAGAACAAAAATAAATAAATTCCCATGCAAATTTTTATCGTGGTGTGAAAAGGAGTGCAATAATATTCCACCGTCGCCGCCGTCACCGTCCACCAGTCCCAAATGTTAAGATGTCAAAGTACTATAAATTTCCTTTTTTAGAGAACTAAATAATATTGAAAAAATCAAAACGTACGGGCATAGTAAACAATGTGATGATTCCATGAAAAAAAAGTCACTGAAATCAGACAATGTTAAGAGGTAGAAAAGAGTTTTCTCTTTTAGTATGGACAAGTACTAGCTATGCAATCCTCTTAAGAAGCGAGGAAATTAGTTTTTCTAGGTAAGAGGTCTATCGAGTAGTAGCGGGTAACCTCAGAGCCAGATGTGCTGCCTCAAAGAGTGCAAGCGTTTCAAAGGCGCTTTAGTATGTGATATTATCAGGCGGATGGTATTTCCGAAACCTATGGCTCGGTGTAAATAACATTGTGCAGCGAAAGGCAGGGCTTTAGCAGCCAGACCGCTGGGGTATTATTAAGATAATTGGTAACTGTTTCGGACAGACGTTTCAGGCGCAGGACATTACAGATATTAACGTGTGCAAAGTATAACCTACGTTCTACAAATAAAATAATCTTGAATCCTCAATATATATATTACCATTGTAACATCTGTAGGTGAAAATTTCTCTATTTTCTTTATTAATTGTTCCGGTACTATTGTGGTCTAATTAGCCCAAAAAATATACTCTCTTCCCAACCTCTTTCTCTTTTAATACATACCTAATTTTGTTATTGAACAATTTTCACTGTGATTAAAGCTAACCGCACGCAAAGTTCAATATCACAATATGATATTAACATCACAGATTAAGGCTTTATTACTACATATAAGGCTACAAACAGCCACCAGCCATAAAAGATTCAAAACGCATAAACTACAGACTTCACGTTTTCAGTTCATTGCGTCAACTAAATACAAGTCTTATTAAATTGTATCAACATCTTATGACGAACTTTATAGATGCATAAATAAAGTTGATAGTTCAGTAACATTTGCTGGTGGTATTGAAGGACCAAGATTGCTCTCCAGACGTTAGAACGACCGCTCAATGCAGTCGCCTTATTCGATCTATGCCGTTAAGCTAAGTGAATTTTGCAGTAGATTTATACCGCCCACTAACTTAATATCTGTGAACTGGAATCTTCCATCAAAGTTAGTGGTATAAATATTACTATATTAATATTAAACCTTCATATACCGTGATAATTAAAACAAAAGATTTATGAATGAAACGCACGTGAATTTATGTCAATGGTACGCAAAAAGTTAAAAACCCATGTTTAGGTTTCAGACAGTTTCAAAGCATTATGTGCATTTTTAAAATAAATGCTCAATGCACAATTCCTCTTTTAAGTCAGGTACCTAATGTGTGTACCAAATACTATCAAAATCGGTCGGTAAATAGCACCAAAAATTTCCTCTTTTTTATGAAAGGTGATTATTGAGTGAGGGGTCGTCGGCATTACTTACGGGAGTACCCGTAAGTAATGCCGACGACACTTTTAACAAAAGAAGAGCGATGTTGTGAAGATATAAGGTTTACTAACATGGTCACTATGTCAAATACTAGCCAGAGGTAAAATGACTCGCACAATAATATATTTCAGTATGGCTATTATGTATCTCAGTTGCTAACAAATGTTGATTGTAATCGAAAAAAATGGGCGCTCTATGTCACTTTTGTCAGTTCCAGTCATCAACCTATTAACATTTTTGTTTACTGGGGTTGTCCAAACTGACATAGAGCCGCAATTTTCAAGATTTCAATCATTATTTGTTAGAAACCGAGATACATAATAACCCTACCGGTGTAAACAGTAGCATATGAGCTTACCCCGGGTATAAGCTATCTCCATTGGAAATGTGTCTGAAATAAGTTTTTAGCGTGTAGAAGTTACGAACGTACTCTCAATCACTCGTAAACTTTTGCATTTAAAACATGAGTGTGACGACGTAAGGCTTCCTTACAGTCACAACAAATTTCTTATAAAATTTTACTGTTGTGCGTATTTCGTTTAAAGTAATTAGAATTTGACAAAACCCTTTATGGAGCTGCTAACAATAGTAATATAGCGTAGAGAACTAGCCTAGAGATTATATTGTTTAAATACACTCACTCGTAATCGTTACGGTACCAATTTGAAAGTAAGCGTTTCCCAAACCATACCATTAATTCCTAAGATTAAGCTTTTAACAAATTATTTTAATTTGCATCTGACGCAAAACGGATCAAGCGATTTCGTAAATTAAATTAATCAACAGATTTAATGGTGTCCCAAAACAATATAAAAAACGTCGAAGCCCCTCGCAATCATTCCAGTAAAAAGGGATAAACAAACCATCTCTAACACTTAATTTAAATTTTTTAATCTCTTCAGTGAATTTCCTCGAGAAATGAATGAAAGTGAAGGAACAGCCGTGATGAGAAAAACCGAGGCGATATTGGCTGCCTAATGAAATATTGATGAAGCCCCGAACGGTATAAATAAACGGCGTTTGTTTTAAATTGAACCTTATAACGACTCTATAGAGTTAGGATAGTGAATTATAATAAATAATAGGTATCATAATTACATAAGTAATGCCAATTATTTTAATCTACTACTGTTCAACTAAAAGTGATCATCATCATCATCATCTCAGCCGTAGGACGTCCACTGCTGAACATACGCCTCCCCCATGATTTTCCAAAACTACAACAAACAACTAAAAGTGATAAAATATATTATTTAGGTATATGAAGCTAATATTCGAACCCTTTGTATGCGTATATTAAGTACCATCACAACAAATAGTAAGTTTAAAAATCGTTTAAACACACCTAAAAGTAGGTAAAGATTAGTATTTAGGAACATTATTTTAAAATTTGTCATACTGTTGCCAAGATTTTCGGCGTCCAGGCAAAAAAGTAGCAAATATTTTGATATTTATTTCTATTTCAATAATTGAGTGGAGTTTCAGATGAAAGCCAAGTAGTTGTTGTTAGCAGGTACAGCAAGACTTAGGTTATATAATATTTTTATTTTGTTTGTGTCGTTTATCTACGGATTTTAATGTCAGAGTTGGCAATATAAAATAACTTAACAAAGAAAACCATCAGTCTTATAATGAATGAATAATAATAATAACAATAATAACAATAATCTTAAAATAATGTTCATTGAGAAAATAAGCAGTTCATTGAACTGAAGGAATTAATGCAAGTAGAGTGCAGAAACAAATATGTAACGAGAATATATTATAACGGTTAAAATGCAGCAAGAATAGGTGAAATGAGACGAATATACGTAGCGATCGTGAATAAGGCGTTAGAATAAGCTCGGATCCCAATAAAAGAAGCACTCGATGAGTTTTAAACAAAAACTTTCCAACTCAAGAAAACCAAATCTAGCTTTTCTACTTAGCGCTACGAAAACACCTAACCTAGAATAAATAGCTCAAGAAACTGACAGATATTTGTTGTATAAAATGTTACATAAACAAAGCTCAACTAATTATCATAATGTTCGACTCACTTGATACCTACCAATGTAATATCTATACTAAAACCTCACCTACCACGAACACTATAAAGTCACCATACATCAGCGAGGTACTCGTAGATTGGCGTAGCTCGTGGAGGATAAGCCGTCGCCTCGTAGCTCGGTTGCATCGTAGCACTATAATGTTCATTCGAACGGATGCGCCTAATGGTACATTGAAAGCGGCGAAAAATATGTTTGGCTCCTATTCATAGTATTTGAACGCAATATGGTATATCATAAGTTGTAACGAAGCACGCTGACCGACATAACCTCGCGTCGCTTCACTCATGTCAGTTACTTCAAGAAGGAAATGTGCTCGTTTATGAAACATTCATTTGATAAATTATGTTACGGTTTGTTAATCTAGTATTATATAGAAAAAAACTCTAAAACTTCGTTTTTACTTTGTTGATACATTTTATTAACAGGACATTTATAACTTTGAAAATACACGCAAATGTAAAAAAATCTTAACTTTGGTAGATTATTAAAAAAACAACAGCGTTAAAAAAACTCGGTCAAGCAAGGAAGCTATGAAGCATCGTCATGATTTACCGGACATGATGGTCTAGCCAACTTAGATATCGAGCTCCTGCTACAATAAATTATCTAATTATGTTTCTAAATTTAACCAAAGGGGCGGTTCTGGGTACGTCATCTATCGACATAGTCCTAACTAAATAGTCATTCTCGACAGAGAGAAAACTATTTCAAACAATTACCCACGCAACTCTTTTATGTTGATTTAGAAACTTTTAGCGCATTAACATCTTCTACACATGTATCACTATTAAGAAACCACAATTATAAGACGATATCAAAATATTAAGACAAAAAATATATGCCCTAATGTTTGTAGTATGGGGAAAATGTTAGATCCTATGTCCACTCGATATATATCACTGTCCTCAACGCTACGTAGGAGTGCTACGACTGACGTAGCGGAAAATGCAATCCGTTGGGAATTAGGGTTGACAGGTAGTTATGAATAGCAGACGAGTAGTGTATGGTTCTATGCATAGTTGGGACTAAATCCAACTGAGGGATCTCTGGTATACTCGGAAGCTGCGAATAGAGACGTAACATGTTAAAATATCTACTACGATAGGAAATATATGTTTCATTATAAGGGCAAACTCGTTTATAAAAACTTTTATGCAGAAAACAGGGACAGTTTTAAGCACTAATTTATACCCAACGTAAGCTTAAATTTGAACAATGACTTTCTCTCAATATAGAAGGTTATTTATTAAAACCGACTTTACTCACGTAATAAGCCTACGTTATCGATCTAGGTTCGTGTCAAACTCACGAGAATTTTCAAACTAAAATATAAGGTTATGTTGTTATAAGGTTAAATATATATTCGGGATACGATATCTCATCTCTTTCAAACCTGTTTTATTTATCTATTAAAGGGTCACTTTAAACATATCAGTTATAAGCAATTCAATCTTAAAAGATACATTAACTGCAGCCGTAACATTGATAAAATTTGCCCAGCTATGTCATGAATCATGGAGTAAAAAGTATTATTAAAACCGACTCAAAGCGATCCCAAATATTTTTTAATTGAACCTATAACTTTTAGGGTTTCGCACAGGTATGTGATATTAAAACCTCAGTTTTTTAATTAGAGGACCGCACTGGTACAAACCGGATCACGCGGGGCCACGAAAGCTCCAAATGAGTAAAGTTTGCGTGTAATTTAAACAGAGAGGCCCCGTTTTAATCTCTTTGTACCCTCAAGTCGTCATAGAGTCATCAGAGGGAGGTAGTTTTACGTTTAGACCCATAGGGAATAGTACTCGTAGACATGTACTTGGATTCGCAGACAAAAGCTAATGAGCGACTTAATATCGATCACTTATCCTTAGTATTTAGCAAGAGTTTGTATACAAATATAAACTCTCTCACACCCAGCAGTGTGCCTTGTTGAGCTAAGCCGTACACACCGATATCTACTAATTTAAACAGAGCGGTCACAATGTTTCACTCTGATGGAGAAAATAATATTTCTTTGTAAGTCGTTTGACTGTTATTAATGTGTTGAATGTTGATATCTAAGAATTGTTAAAACACCGGCCAGGTCCGAGTTGGATTCGCTCACCGAGGTTTCGTACAATAAGAAAGCAATTGCTTTAACTAAAACACAAACTAGGTTAAAGTTCAAACTAAACTTTGTCTTTCGAACCCTAGGCATAATCGTATTGCATTAACAGCAAATAATGCTTTTGTAATAGTAATAAATTAGCTTTTTATGTTTCTAGAGTTAGTATAATATATATATATATATAAATATAATAGAGATAGTTTAGTATAAAAAGACAAATTTCATGATTCAAAGGTAATATGGGAATAACCTACATGTTAAGATTACCTTGTTAAAATATGCTAATATATGCGAATTGCGACATAAACGGGGTCCTAAAAACAGCTAGATTTAATATATAAAAACAGGGTTGCAAATGTATATCTGTACACCTGACAGATCAGATTTTTATACTAAGTTATTATATTATATATAAGTAATACTTCATTAATTTCATTCATTCATTTCTACGAGTATTTTAAAAGCTTAACAGTGAAAAAGGTGGCTAAAGTGGTGCAGACCCATCCTACGAAACTTGTTTCTAACCAAGTTAACGCGATTCTTTGTCATTCTACAAAACTAGTAAATGGAATAATAATAAGGGTAATCACAACAGTGATATCTCAAGTAATTGTACTTAAAGTTATTAACTCTTACACCAGTCAATATCTCATTTATTATGATGACCATTCCAGTGACAGACGTTATTTTGACAGTAATCAATGAGCCAAATGTAAATTGTTTGTCATAGGACAACAGTAGTTAGGCTATGTCAAAGGCCTTCGGGCGGCCTGAAAACTTCGACATGGGGTGGCCACTAACTTATCTACCAAGCTGCACTGGGCCTGCGTGGTGGATTTTGGCCCGACTCCTCTCTCTGAGAGGAAGGCTCGAGTCCCAGCAGTGGGAACAAAATGGGCTGATTATGTTATGTTATCTATGTACATGAGGGGGATATAATTAGTTCCTAAGACTTCACCGAAGCATTAGCTCTAAATGCACTCACCTTTGTGTGACGCGCGCTTTCACGTGCAATGCGACTGCTCCCTTTGAACGGTTCTTATGACGTACTCGCACTAAAAGCAGGGGCCGATTCCACTAACTAAATTGCAATCGAATTAAAGCTGAACTTTGCCATTTATATGTTTTCTTAATCTGCTATTCAGCTGTAGTTACGTTTCTATTGACGCCAGCGATCGATCACAAGTTTATATTCTGCTCGATAGGCCACACGACGCTCACTCATATTTATATAAACCTAGTAGCGTTTAATATATATTATGTATATTTAATACTTAGTATTTACGTTACATTACAATTTGTCTCTAGAAATAGTAGAAAGGCTTTATGGGTAACTAGCTGCTCTCCGTGGTTTTTCCCGCGCGCTAATGGATGTTGATGATGATGATGAACCTTATATAGCCTATGTTACTCGGGGTGAATGTAGCTTTCCAATGGTGAAAGAATTTTTGAAATCAGTTCAGTACGTTTTGAGCCGATTCGTTACAAACATACTTACATACAATTCTTTCCTCTTTATAATATTCGTATTAGTATAGATGATTGAACGACAATAGGGGCCCTACTCCCACCTCTTAAAGTAGTAATATTTCGACCTTACCATTAAATTTGGTACCACCACGTCAATATAGCAAGCTTAAAGTAATAAAAGATTACGATAGACGTTTTGATGACGTCGTATAAAATAGTTCACTCAATTCGCGTCAATACCTTGACGTGACTTTTGTTCTTGATGTTCTTGAAGTTTGACACTAAGATTCATTGTTCCAATGTTAAAGTTTTGAAGGAGGAGAAGGTTGTATAGGCCTTCTCCTCCTTCAAAACTTAGTTCAGGGCCCACCCGCCCTGAACTAAAATTAAAATTAACAATTTTTAAGCTCATTTTTAAATGTAAATTTTGAGGAATATACAGGTTTTAATATTATTACGAGTAAATTGTTCAACCATTTTGTGTCGGTAGGAGTACGATAGTAAGTATGAATATTCTAAGCTTATTACAAAACTCTCCTGATTTATGATTGTTTCGTAAAAGGTAAGCCCCCAGGAGTCGTTGAACTGCAGTTGCAGCGGGATAGATTGTTTACCGTTGGGAAATAATAGAATTGTCCTCCATGTCTGTCGAGAAATATGTATAAAGCTAATAGAGTTCATATGTACTTACCTACCTGGAAAGTGTTTGTTGCCTTGTTATACCTACTACGACATGCATCAAGTCTACAGCCATTATATAATTTATTATGGTAACTGCTTAATGGTTTTTCAAACGGAATAATGCTAGGGACAATAATGTCGGGGACCACAGATTAGTATCTAGTATCTTTGGCGTCTTTACCACGCAGAATGGCTGACGTGGTGGATTTCTTTTTATTAAAGTTATGTGACTCTTCGTTAGCTTCGTTGGTAGGGACCCTGCCTTCGAAGCGGGTGTATCAGGTTCGATCCTGTTGTGTGATGAGTAGAAATTTTTGCTGTTGTGTCATGGATATTTTGTTGGATGTTGTCCTCAAACAACACAGTTAATCCTAGTGCGGGGTGTAAGAGTGTAAACCCTTTTTCCTATTTCCTCCAAAAGCTTTGGCTCAGAGTTGTTGTTGTGCGTAAATATTTAATTTTAGCGTTCCGTACGAGGCGTTGGTACGTTTGTCTGTCTGTTGTATATCTGAGATACTTTGGAACCGTAACAGGTAGCCGGTTGGAACGATTCCAGAGTTAAGTTCTTCCGATGATATACAAAACAAATAAAATCGAATCGTACAAAAAACAAACACGTCATCAAGTGTCACTTTGACAGCTGTCATAGCTAAGATCTAAATCGGTATTAATTTCAAGCCTATAGGGTTCGAAACGACTAGTGCCATGGGCAAGTATATTTATTTTGGTCCTGCGCTACCTGTTGATCCAGTACCTATATAATTTGATGTTTAAATAAAAATGGTTCAATTGATTGAACCACAGGCAAAAAAATTGCCCATGGATCAACCAGTACAACTCCACGATTGAACCACGGGCAACAAACGAAACAAGCAATCAAAACTGTCAAAGTGCGAATCGAGTTCACGTCAAAGTAATTATTTTGCAACCACAGCAAACAACAAAGAACCATCAGTGCGCGGGTCAACCTTACACGTGGACGGTTTTATTTCTATATGTATACTGTAGAAATCATATGCTTTTGTACAGTCACGTACAAAATATAAGGATTCCTAACTGTACCCCGTGACCGGACCATTAACTGAACATTAGCAAGCGACTGCTGTATATAACTACCCGCCGTACCCACCAGCTGTATTCCACGGCGCCACTCTTCACAATACGCGACAACTTGACATTTCTCTAATGACGGACGCATAAACACTCAAACAACTTGCTAACAAACACTAGCTTTTATAGCCAAAGTGATAAAGTTTGTTTTGAGTAGACAGCCGACGAAGGGAGAAAGTTGAAGGCACTCGGTGACATTTCCAAACAAAATGGAGATAATCTGCATCGTCACTGTTCAGCCATTGTATACGTTTCATTCAGATATTTAATGGATAATAATAAATTCAAATTGATGAATGGTCGGAAAAGCTAAGAAGTTTTTTAATGAAACTTGATGTTTGTTCGATAAAGAATTGGAGCTGGACTCGATGAGAATGCAGATTATGTTGGAATTTAAAATGAAAATAAACGTTAGATTATATACTACCCCCAAAATTATATAATTTTCAATAAATTATGAAAGCTCGTTTGTATTTCCATTTTATACAAAATAGATAATGAATCAGTCGGACATATAAGATTGAAATAAGTTCAAAGCGGGGAAACGCGTACGGCCAAAAATATAACTTGATGGTTCATTAATTAATATTACTTATTCAATTTCAAACATCCGATATTCCGAATACGCAAACACACAATTTAGTCAGAAAGTAAGAATTTGAATCTGTAATTATATGCACGTAATGCTTTGAGGTACATACTTGTTCTTTTTTTCGCAAAAATAATCGGAGGCGACCAAGTTTTATCAAACACTTGTACGCACTTTGAAGGCACATTCATTAACCCGTCCGCATCAGGACAAAAAATAACAATAGATTTATGAATGAAACTTGCCTCTAATGGGTCTTGCTGATTCGGACAGATTAACGTCTGTTAGATACGTTTCAGCGCAAACCACGATGCAAAGTCCCTTGCCCCCTTGCCTTTCCCCCCAAATATACCTGTTACTAGAAATTATTAACCAGACATATTATATAATCGCAAAGATAAGTACATAATACATGCATTTGTCATTTGCTAAATAAACTCGCGTACTGAGAGTTTATTTAGGTGGTTTTGCTAAAAAACCCGCTTCAGAACAAAATCCAAAATCAAACTTATTATAGCATCAGTCAAAGGTTGCACCCGAATAATTTATTAGGCCCGCGCCGGTCCTGAATCGGAAACATTCGACCCGTGAGCCGTGACCTGTTACGTAACCAGGGTAGCGCTCAAAATGTTTTCAGCGGACACGAATCATTTGCGAGTAAACATACACACAATCCAAAATATTCCTACAAGTTCACGTAAACAATTGATAATGGAGCCAACTAGCAGTTACCTGTGCCACAGTTTGAGAAATGTCTGGCCGGTTGGCGCAGCTGGTTGTTACCATGCTTTTTGAGACACTGATCCCGAATTTGATCCCCGGACATGTCGTTTGGCCTGTCCTGTTTGTGTGCATGAACTTTTCTGTTTGGCTTGCGTCTGGTAAGTATAAGTATATACCTACATCAGAAATCAGGTTACCATAGTACAGGATCTGCCTAGTTAGGGACCTTGTGAGGATGTTGTCCTATATTATGATGAGGGGTATTATACTTTGTGGGGCATAACTCTTAATAATCTAATAAAAATATCCTCGCATTTGCAGACAGCAGTGTTTTGCGATTGACTGAACCAACGCCACCCGCCAAAAGAGCAAGACTAGTCTGCAACAGTTCAGAGTCCCATTAATGGGCCCGCGCCGTAATCCTTTACAAACACTCTCGAGCACATGGAATCTTTCCGTGTGTTCGCTCACCGCACACCACACGCCACTCGATCCTCTCGACATAATAGCTTGTGCACACTCTCACGGGGCTCGATGGACAAATATTGGCTTTATTACACCCTCACCGTCTCTCTCATACGTGACGTTAATAGGATCAAACTGTTTTTGATACGTAAGATAAGTATCATGCTGAAAGTATTTGCTACACGAAACCAGTTTAAAGAATGCTGGCTGTTTCTGTTAAGTCTTAGCGTGTGTCACTGTATCGCAGTGCAAAGTATTCTTGCTTAATGAGTAACATAATCAAATCGTAACATTCCCACAACCAAGGCATGTAGCTTTCTCTCACACAGGAGTATGGCCCATAATCCACCACGAGGACGCACTGGGCGTATTGGAGGATAGGCTTAGTGGGCAGCCTTTCTTTTATTGTTTATTCTTGTCACTGCAATCGGCTTGGTCATAAGCTGGGGGCCGATCCACTAATTAAATTGCAATCGAACCGTAGCTGAACGGCGACTTTTGTACTTTTTCTTATTCTATCGAATAACAGTCCAGCTGCAGTTACGTTTCTATTGACGCCAGCGATCAAACAAAACTTTATATTCTGCTAACTCGATAGATAATGAACGCGTTGTTAACTCATATTCGTATATAGTAGTGTCAATCAAATATTTATCAAAAAATTGCGTTTATGTTATGTTTATGTGACACTACAATCCCATTTGTCTATAGTAATAGTAGAATGGATTTTTGCCAAAGTATCGAACGACAACTGGAGTTAAACTGCAGTTGCAGCGGTATAGATTGTTGAACGTTGTCAAATAACAGAATTGGCCTCCTCAAGTGTTGATAAATTGTTAATTTATAGGAAGGTCCAATGATATCATCTTCCCTTTCAGTGTCTTAGCGATTTTGCGGTCTGAGATATGGTGTCTCGTTAAATCTCTCTTATGATATTCAGTGTTACGAAGTTGCAATGCTTATAGGATGTGAACATGTGCCTCTAATCTATTTGCGTATTGGGAGCTCTAATCACTGGTTTCTTCTTTAATAATGGGCAACCTTAATGTATGTGTTTTCAGAGCCTCTGATATGGCGTAAACAAGGCAATTGTCCTGAGACAAAAGCAGGACCGACCGGTTAATGGGCCCTCAGGGGTATGAAAGAACTCAGTTGATGCTTCCACGATGCAAATATTCACAAATCTTATGCATTAACAGTCAGCCATTCTATCACTCACGAAACTTTCTGCTGTCACTCTTTACCAGTAGATACCGTAGAAAGGTTTTGTACAGAGTAGGAATGCCTCTATGCACCGCTTATCGGATCATGCATGTCGGAACAAAGAGACAGGCAAAAAAAAATATTAGTAAAAATTCTATTCAGTATCTGGCAACATTTGTGAACACTCGAATGCCGATGTTACTCTTATAAACTCCACTCAGTTGTAATGTACTCGCAGTATTGTTCCGTGTCTGTATAGTCTTGATTAACGTTTGCATGTCAAAGAGCAATGTGAAAGAGTAACTCATATCTCCTTCAACAAAGCATGAACTGTATGCGGACATTAATTTCCCTCGTTGTGACTGTATAATACAAATGGGATGCTCTTTTCATTACCTATTTTGATACATAATCACTGCACTGTGTCGCCTGTGGTAAGCAATAGAACTCTTTGTGAACGAGTTCGTATTTACTACATACCTACTTCTGACTAAATTCAAATTCAAAAGTTTTTATTAACATTAACATTGATCCACTTGATTGACTAAGCAGTAATGTCTGCATTACTGAGATGCAGTCTGATTGCGGTTTGAAAGGTTCCGGTGAAATTATAGGCAATTGATTCATAATAACTTAAGTCAGGGTAATCAGGCGCAGTCTCAGATCTCTTACAGGCAGGGGTAGCGTATAACACCAGGTAGGCCTCTTGTACAAACATATACTAAACATACGTAGGGAGTTCAATGTATTCTCGGTATCGGTGTAATATACTAATGATGAGGGTAATTAAATTATCTCATTAGTTTATGACATGACGTTTATGACACTCATTGAGGGTATAAATACAAAATTTTATTTGATTGTCGCCATTAGTATTCAAAATATCATTTGGAAAAGCAACTACGATGACTGATACGACAATGTTGAAATAATCGAGCATGGCGCTGTGTTAAAACTCCTCACTAAATAAGGAAAGACTCAAAAAGTAATTCACGAAGAAATGATGGCTGTTTACCAAGATTATGCCCCTTCATTATCTACAATTCAGAAGTGGTCAAGTGAATTTAAACGGGGTAGAGAGAGTATTGAAGACGACCCTCGTGCCGGTGGGCCAGTTAATGCCGCTACTGAAGAAAACGTAACAATTGTTGAGTAACTTGTACTCGAAGATGCCCGTGTGAGAGGGAAAATATTAGCAGAAAGAACCAAGAGCTATCTGTGGGTTCACACTATCCTTCATGACCATCTGAATTTGTCAAAGGTCAGTCAGTGCAAGATCGGTGCCGCGAATGCTCACAGCGCTTCAGAAACAAGTGCGAGTTGATTGTTGCAAGGAGATTTTGGAGCTCTGTGGTGAAAATCCGCAAAGTATTTATGATTGGATTGTTACTGGTGATGAAACGTGGGTTCATCACTATGATCCTGAGAGCAAGCAGGAGTCTATGTAGTTGGCATAAAAAAGGAACAGCCCCACCGAAGAAGTTCAAAGTCAGCCCATCCACCGGAAAGCTCATGGCCACAGTTTTTGGGATTCCAAGGGAATCTTATTAATTGAGTACACAAAAAAGTGAGAGTATTACTGGCGCAACTTACGTTAACACCGTGCGCAATTTAAAGGAGGCAATAAAAGAAAAAAGATGGGGAAAATTGACCGCAGGTGTATTGCTTCTGCACGACAACGCGCCTGTTCACAAGGCGCGCATTGCCAATGCTGCTGTGCGGGATTGCGGATTTGAAGAAATCAATCATCCACCCTACAGCCCGGACCTAGCTCCTAGTGATTACTTTTTGTTCCCAAATGTCAAAAAAGAACTTCGAGGCAAGCATTTTTCCGACGATGAAGAGTTAAAGGCAGCAATTAACGATAATTTTTCAGACCAGGAAGGAAAACATTTTTTGGAGGGAATTGAAAAGTAATTTTCCAGGACAAATAAGTGTGTTCAGATCCTAGGGGACTACATTGGAAAATACATTTTATTTAGAATTTTCTGCTTATTCTTTCATGCCTATACCGAGAATACATTGAACTCCCCTCGTACATAAATTACGCTATTGATTGTTAATATAAAGCCTATCATCTCTTACTATATAACATAAGAAAATGCCAATATATATGTAACAATTTAGTATGCCTGTTACCACGTTGGGGCGTATTCTAAGAATTGAGAAACCTGAATATACAGGTAGATAAACAGAACGCATCTTGTGAGAAAGTTTGTCTTGGTTAGCAACACTCAGTGCTTGAAAATTTGTCACGAAGAAATAATGAGAAAGCATTACGTTTAGTGTTTTATAGGTTTAGATTAGATAGATATAGATGGGAACTTGAACGGCAACAGAAGCAAACTAAATTACCAGACAAATGGGGCTATAACATCAAATTACAACGCCTCTCATATAATTAAAAATGTTTCATTAATAATGTGTAATGATGACAAATAACATAGTGTAGTGCAATGCCCCAAAGACTTACGTGACTTTCGCCTACTCCCATTTTCATTCCGCTTTTAGAACACACCACGGAGATTTATTCACTTATTATTTACGACTGCAATAAGAACACATTCGTGATTCATGATTTAAGTACTCGTTGCTATTTACCACTGTTATAGGCTACGTTTTACTGTTACTATAACGGGTAACACTTGTACATCTCGTGATTTAGAAGTATACAATATTTTATCTACACCCATGCTATAAATCCTCTATAAAAGTTTCGGAAACAGTTAGCTTATTGCCAACATTAAAACAACCATCATAGTAACTATAATGTCATCCAAACGAGTGTTATAATGTTGTACTGAATTTCATAATGCAACTTTTTTTTTATTTAAAGAGCTTAGCGACCACATTGCCCAATGCAACTCCTTTGTTTTTTCGATCCCTTCCTTACTCATCGAACCACCACGTTAACTACTTAATTCGTGACATCTTTATGAATTTCAATAAAAGAACATAGCGCCTTAATTAAAAAAGAACTTAAGGCGAAATGAGTGTAGATTACGACCAAATTGCATGATTCGACTTCGCGAAAACTTAGTTTTACGACGCTTATTCCTAATAACCAATGTTCGAAAACAGTATTGTAAATTGAATAAACGTTCTTATGAAGTACCTATGGGAGACCACGATTGAGCAAACTTGGCTCGATAGAAAAAAAACAACATTCCCTAAATTTTGCAATTTTTCTTACGTGCTTCTTCGTGGGAAAAAGTTTTTTTATTCAATTATGGACAAATATATTTCAATGAATGTACCATATTTGAATTCCCAATGGAATTTACTAGTAAACTATGGACTCCTTTACCTTTAAAATTTAATCATTTGATTGTACGAAATAAATACAAAAAGTATTAGCACGTATTCAATTGGATCTTCGCATAACGCACCGTCCAATCTTAGAAGCAATTCTCAACCTTATGTAAAGCATCGTAAATTGTTTTAAAATTTGGATTGTACCGCGCCTTAAGGTTATTCGAATTCACGTCGCATTTTGGTTCGATATTATTATTGCAAAAACTTTGTTGGTTACATTAATGAGCGATACAAGCTTTGATAACACACCACCAGATATTTCTAATGCAGCAAAGGACATTTCTAACTTTTTTAATTAGAAATACGGGATTACTCACGTAATATTTATCGGATAGGTCCGACTATAGTTTCGACCACTTTCGGTGGTCTTTTTCAAGGAGTGTTCGTGTGCACATATGTACACGGCGGGATATACTATGTACATATGTGTATGTACATAGTGTATCCCGCCCCCCGCACCAACCTCTAACATCACGAGCGCTACGAGCGGCCGCCCGAAGTGCTAAGCGAGACGTCATCGACGAGGGCGTCCCGAACACTCCTTGAAAAAGACCACCGAATGTGGTCGAAATTATAGTCGGATCTATCCGGTAAATATTACATGAGTAATCCCATATTTCTAATTAAAAATGAGTGAAAACCACGTTAATAACAAGACATTTCTAACTGTTTGTATTAGATACTCAGTAATTAAACTTAAGTACCATGAATTTACATTAAGTACTCTTACAGCACTATACGAGTACAATACCCTCTGGGTTCAAAACCTTTTATAGGGGATTCACACTCGTATCATGGGTGTAGATAAAGTCTTGTATGCAACTGTACATAATTGGGTATTAAAACATTCATGTGATACTATTTTACTGATACCTTATTATACAACAGTTTCATAAATAACTATTTAAATATAAAATAACTTCGGTGTGAGGGTAGTAGAACATTCTCTTCGCCGTCTGGATTCGAATCGTAGCAGTCGACAAAACCCAATCTTCTTAGTGGTAGGTCCAGGGGAACACTTAACATTATCCAACGATTTTAAAAGATAGAGTCGCCATCTATTAGTCATAACAGAAAAAAACATCCTAGATGTCGCTTTAGTCTGTGATGAAAAAGACGACAGTTCAGTCACACGTTTGTTTCAAAATGGTCATCACAACTGTTTTGTATTGCATGTTTGTGATTTTTGTAATGTCTATTGAGTTCTACGTATTTTCACGCTGCAGACATCGAGTTGAGTTGAGACTACTCCTCCTCCGTATTGTTGCTGAGAACCTACTCTGCGATCAACGTTTTCACAGCTGCATTGGAATGGAAATCAAAACATTACATATTTCAAGACTAAAATTTACTATTTCAGTCAGTTATTGGTGTAGTGCGAAAGGACGATTTGACAGCTTTCTTGTAAGCAATACTATTAATTGGTAGAAATAACCAAAAACATAGCTATAATAAGCGCTCATTTAGGCTTAAAGAACTATGAGTGTACGTATAAATACACATAAGTACCTAGACATAGGCACATACCATTATATGTACTGCGTGTACATACATGGACATAGGTATATATATGATGTTTCCTGTTAAGAAATGTAGATGGCGTCTCAAATTCATATGCAAAATAAAAAGTCTGCTAGAGGGCTCTCTTTTTCCGGTATATTACTTTTCTTTTTGGGCAGGGCTCATGTCCATGATCTAGGTCGGTACCACCGCGGTGCCAGTTATTCTGTGGCGAAGCAAAATTGCTCAAGCATTATTGTGCTACAGTGTAAAGGGCTCTGTAGCAAATGAAATGTGTCGGCGTGACAAGCGCAGTATTATAGTGCCACGCATTCAACTGCAAGAGGCTATTTATATTCAGAAAGAAAGTAACTTCTACGAGTATTCTAGAAAGAAACGTAACATACAATATGTATTGCCCAAAAGTTGGATATTTTGGAACTTGACTGAGGGACTGTGCTTCAGCCTTTACATAACACAAACAAATCAAATCAATACAAATCCTTTCGAACAAGAAATGTTCCCATTTTTAGACTATTCAACCAGCAGCCGTTGTCTGGAAGAGATCGCTCTGTGCCGTAAGACCGCCCACTGTTACACCTAGTTTTTTAATTTGTTCTTTCTAATAATAAGTCATGAAAATGGTATCTCAATAAAGTGTTATATATTCTATTCTATAATAGGCTCTGAAGCCAAGGCGAGCTAATACGATGAGTATATTAGAATCATTTGCAATGACTTGGTGCCTGAATGTGGTCTACAGAGTTTCCGTTATACTATCGATTGATAGGCAAGTCGTGCGTCTGATGTTAAGCACTAGGCTTCGCTATGACAGTTTTGCAGTGCCACTCGCAGCTTAGAGCTGACGTTTTCGTTGCACTCATTGCACCGCGCTCATAAGTGACTGATAGTTTAGTCTCATTCGCAGTAATCTCACTTGCTGCTGCGCCCTTTACATCGTAGCACAGCGATACTAATATCATAACGCACTATTGGTTCGCGGTAGAATATATCTAGCTTCTTTCTAATAGTAGCTGGGGTTCTTCCCCTCTTACGATTCGCTTTCCGCTGGATTTCTTTAATTCCGTAAATTAAGTAAATTGACGTTCTTATACTAACGACGGTCCAGTGCATTTTCGCGTGACCTTTTATGGAATTTTTGTTTATATTTACTTCACCGTATAATTTCTAACAAGGCAATCCTACACTGAGAAAAATCTAAAGCTGAAAGCGTCGTAACAACGGCCGATTTGACACTTTGTGCGTGTGTTAGAGACGAACAGCGCCATCTAGCGTGGTCTATAGTAGTGACATATTGGCTAGACGACACGCTGAGAATGGAGTGAATATATAATGTTTTACACTTAATTTAAATACTTACGGGGAAAAGCAAGTAATCACCGAAAGTTAATAAGTGGTGCACTGCTCTCATGAACGATAATAATAAAGACGCTTGAAGCAAAATTAGTTTTTGGGATTTCACGATGGTCTTACATTGAGAGTGTTTAGCATCTTGGTAAGAGCACTTTATACCTTGCCATAACATGAAAATCATCTTCCGCCGTTAGTAAATGCCGCATATGAACGTCGCTTCCTAACTTAGGTTTACGTTTGTTTAGTTTTTATTGCGAGCGTATTTCATCTTACTTAATAAATAATCAACCTTTTCATAAGGCGAATATTGCCGTAATTACGGTGATATTCGCCGCGATATGCGTCGTAAAAGTAAGGTGATTTTAACAATATAGACTGCTTATTTAACCGGTGTAGGGTCTATTTGGAAAGTGCCTTACGGTACGTTACATTCAACAGTTTGCATCTGTTAAATTTATTAAACCGTTTGTACGTTTTCGCTTAAGAAAGCAAAAATAAACGTAAGCCTTACAAAATCCCCTCACGTAATTACAATTCAGCCGTGTACGAACGAATTCACCTTAGCTCAGAATTTTTCTCAGTGTACCTATGTAATGCAACAACAATATTAGCAAACCTAAAGAAACAAGACTTTAAATAGAACTAGTCTGAACATATGCTTCCCCCATAATTTTCCAATAGGACCGGTTGGAAGCGGCCTGCAGTCAACGTCGAGGTGTGAAGTGTGAAGTAAAAGTGAGGTTAGGCTCCCTTTAACCTCCTTAAAACACAGTATATTTGTGTAACTTGATACATTCACTGAAAATTGTTCGAAAATTCGTGATCAAAAAAGTTTCAAATATACGCGATTCAATTCGTTTAATTCCAACAAGACATTGTTTGATCAGCCTAATTAGGAGAGATAGAGGCAATTACCATTTCGAAACTAGAATATCGTTATTCGGAACAAGGCGTATCCCTTAACAGTTTATTAATTAGGGTTGGGTCAGCCTGAAGGCCGGCGAGTGTTAATCAGAAACAATCTGTAGTTATCCCTCCCCCCTCTTCAACCCGGTGGTCATCACCCGCCCCGCACAGCGTTGCGGTCACGCTATGGTGTAAGTTAAGGCAGTGATTTGGCTTAATTAATTTGAGCTTATATTATTTTAAGTGAATCTATGACAAAATAATATCACGTACGATTTTCAAACCTTGAACTACTCTCTACCTCAGACAAAATAAAAAAGTCAAGACAGAATGTTGTGAACAGAGAAGTGAGGCCGGTTTTCTAAATTACACGTGCGTGACTCGGTACTGTCATGGTAATTCAAATTATATTAAAGTTATTAAAAAAATATCAACAGTTAATAAATTTAAATTAAATGTTAATTAAAACTTTACGTGTTGCTTCCACGCGCCGCGATAGTTCGACTGACGCGCCAAGACGTAGTTTTGTTGTAGCTTTTGTATGTAAATATGTATGGACACGCCGAGGCGTAGTTTCACCCGGCCTCACTTCTCTGTTCACAACATTCTGTCTTGACTTTTTTATTTTGTCTGAGCTCTCTACACACTCTAGTAAAAATATAATAGACGCCAACGCCCAAAACGCGCATAACTAGAAAACTACTAGACGAAAGATTTATTTTTTAAAAGTGATAATATTACAGATCTCGGAAGATATTCTGCCAGTGCCGTTTTGTTTCAGTTTCACACAAAATCATAACTATAGTAAATTAATACAAAACAAAAAATTACATTCTTGCTCAAGACGCTAAATGGGTATCTTCATAATTAACTGAAGGATAGGATGGCAATCTCTCGCCCATTACATGATATCGTTCTCATCTCCTGTGATGAGACCCAGAACTTGACAGCTGATATTTGGGTTTATACACCGCTGTCGAGCATTCAAGAATTTAAAGGCGTATCATCTTAATATATGTATATAATACGTTACGTTAATATATAATGAAAACTACGGTCGTTCTTATCACCTAAGCTTACATGACTTCACTGCTTATCAGGAGACTCAAGTCTATAAAGATCACCCCAACTTTACTATGAAGTCAGACCATAAATCAAAATTAGGAAGAGGTGGATAGGTAATCACATGTCACCAGATATAATATTTACGAGAACTACCAGAAACAGTTCCGCGCCCCGGACTGGTAGTGAGAATTTCTTGGCAAGAAACCCAATAACAGTTTGTCCAACGTGAGATCGCGTTAGAATCGAACTCGGGACATCGTGAACCTGGTGAGACTCTTACGCCACTAAACTATCGATGCAGCTTGTAATACAAAGTTGCATCTTATTATTTTGGCCGAAAACAAATCACTTTCTAACCGCTATTGTATAACTATGACTAGATGGCGTACACTAAATAGGTAAACAAAATACATGCGATGTTATTAATATACAGGTAGTCTAGGTTTACCTGGATATTATAGAACACTTCAAAGTGCTTCCAAACGGAACTTAATCTGCCTGATTTCTTATAACAGCTATGTTAAAATTGGGAAGGCTTTGAGAACTTAGTACGCAAGTTCATGGCCACTCTCGTTCCTGGGTAAATTGAATGTCAAAATATCAGACTTACGTCAGTTCAAGATGCTTTCCTTCAAGTTGGCGAAGTTTTTGAATATTGGTATTTTTCAAACTACTATTTCTTGTGGACTTACCTGTAAAGAAAAAAGAAAGATTTATTTAACAAGCCAAAAGTGGACATAATCATAATTATTTCGTGAACTTATATATATGTACTTAATACTAAACCATAATAATTTAAATATATTATATAATTGTTAGTTGGGTTAGTTAGTCACAACGGAGATTTTTATAGAATATCACAGTTAAAATAAATTTGAGTATTCTTGTTCCGAAACTGAGACATTTCATCAGAAGATCAGCTAGATTCCTACAACATGATTATATCGATACATGACTACATGTACTAGTATCGGGAAGGCATGAGGTGTAATCCTGCCTATAACGTGTATAATTAAAACAAAAGATTTATGAATGAAACTGACGTATATTTACGTCTCTGGAACACAAAGGATTAAGACAATCATAATATTTAATATAATAATATTTATATTTTACTACTTTAATTTCTACTTTGTCCCCGTGGAATAAAGTTACCGGGACCCCTCGGGAAGTACCGGTTGACTCGGGATTAAAAAGTCTACGAGGGTGAATCAAAAAGTTCTTAGAAGTGCATATATATGAAACCTTTTTGGATCAAGTTCGATATTCAAATTAAAGAGTGTCTATCACACTATATTTATGCAGACTGTCACTTGTTTTTGTCAGTTCGTTCGCATGTAATAAATTTTTTTGTGCAACGAGTTGCTAAAAAGTCAAAATTATGGATAAAAGTGAGTTACGTGCGGTGATAAAATATCTCAGTTTGAAAAAAATGTCTACGAAGGAAATTTTTTTGGACATTCAGCAGACATTGGGGGGTGATGCTGTACCCTATTCTACGGTTGCGTACTGGGTGGCTGAATTTAAAAGAGGTAGATCAAGCTGTAAAGATGACCCGCGTTCTGGGCGGCCTTCAACCTCCGTTACAGAAGAAAATGTCAAAAAGGTTGATAATCTGGTTTTGGAAGACAGAAGAATGACTATAAAACATATAGCTGAGATCCTAAAGATATCTTTTGGTAGCGTTCAATCCATTTTAATTGATTCACTGGGCCGTGGCGGTGCCGGCTTAGAATAGCACCCCCCCAACTCTACCCGTGGGTGCCGTAGAAGCCGGCTAAGGGATAACAAATCAGAAGGTGGGCAGCAGCACCTTCCCAGTCAAACACACAGAAACTGCGCTCGCCAACCCGCCTGCCAAGCGTGGCGAGTATTGGCAAAAACCCCTCAATGGATTGGACAAAAAGAACCAGGCCCCCAGTCCCCGGCAGCCCCGCTATTCCTGGCTACGGTAGCGGCCACGGTAACGGTGGGGCAGGGGGTGCTAAGAATCCCCGGCAGACGCCCGGCTACCACCCCCAACGACGACGACTGGCCCTGGTAACACACAACATACGCACGATGAGGACAGACGAGAAGATATATGAGCTGGAAGAAGAAATGAGTAAGCTACGCTGGGACATTGTGGGGTTATCTGAAGTCCGTAGAGCGGGTGAGGACACGATAACCCTAAAATCAGGTAACCTACTCTACCACCGGGAGGGCGACCAACAGTCCCAAGGTGGTGTCGGGTTTCTCGTCCACAAGTCCCTTACTAACATAGTTAAGATCGATAGCGTTTCCAATAGGGTCGTATACCTAATACTCAGAGTATCCAAACGATATTCGCTGAAGGTCATTCAGGTATACGCACCGACGAAGTCGCACCCGGATGATGAGGTGGAGGATATGTATGAGGACATTAGTCGGGCCATACATACCTCTGAAACGCACTTTCTAGTTGTTATGGGGGACTTCAACGCGAAGTTGGGTAAGAGAAGCGAGGATGAGTCGAAAGTGGGGCAATTTGGCTATGGACAACGGAACCGTAGGGGACAGAGGTTGGCCGACTTCCTGGAGAAAGAGGGACTCTTTATGATGAACTCTTTCTTTCAGAAGCCACCTCACAGGAAATGGACCTGGCTGAGTCCCGATGGTTCCACGAGAAATGAGATTGACTTCAATATGACCACCAAAAGGCAAATATTCACTGATGTCTCCGTGATCAACAGGGTTAAAACCGGTAGTGATCACCGAATGGTAAGAGGCACGGTGAATATTAATGTCAAACTGGAGAGGTCTCGTCTGATGAAGTCTACGCTCCGACCTACTCGTGCCCATATTCAAGACCCCGAGAGCTTTCAACTTGAGCTATCCAATCGCTTCGATTGCCTTGAGAACATCGCTTCAGTGGACGAGATCAATAACAGGTTAGTAGAAACTGTCCATACAGTGGGTTCCAAGTACTTTAAACCCCACCGTACAGATAGGCCACAGAAACTCTCCAACGATACCCTCAACCTCATGGCTGAACGACGCTCATTGAAACTGCAGTCTTCGGATGATGCTGAAGCATATATGCTGCTCAATAGACGAATATGGAAGTCCTTGCGACACGACATTCGGATCTTTAATACAAACCGTATTAAAGAGACGATAGAGCGGAAAAAAGGCTCCAAAGTGTTTGCAAGAGACATGTCTATTGGGCAAAGCCAGTTGACGAAGCTGAAGAGAGGAGACGGCAGTGTAGCGTCGACCAAAGCGGAAGTGTTAGGAGAGGTCGAGAGTTTCTACGGACAGTTATACACCTCGGTCGCTAAACCTGTTAGCAGCTCGGCCAAAGACCCAAGAGCCAAGCTGACCCGACATTATACCGAAGATATCCCGGACATCAGCCTGTACGAGATTAGAATGGCCTTGAAACAGCTTAAGAACAACAAGGCGCCTGGTGACGACGGTATCACATCTGAGCTTCTGAAAGCGGGTGAAACACCGGTACTTAAAGTCCTTCAGAAGCTCTTTAATACCGTCTTACTCGAAGGTTCAACGCCAGAAGCATGGAACAAAAGCGTGGTGGTGCTGTTCTTCAAGAAAGGTGACAACACTTTACTTAAAAATTACAGACCCATCTCGCTTTTGAGCCATGTTTATATGCTGTTTTCGAAGGTCATAACGAACCGTCTCAGTCGCAGGTTTGATGAATTCCAGCCTCCGGAACAAGCCGGTTTCCGAAAAGGCTATAGTACCATAGACCACATCCACACGCTACGGCAAGTTATACAGAAGACCGAAGAGTATAACTTGCCTCTTTGTCTAGCGTTTGTGGACTATGAGAAAGCCTTTGATTCGATCGAGACGTGGGCAGTGCTTGAGTCTCTCCAGCGGTGCCGTATTGACTATCGGTATATTGAAGTGCTGAAGTGTTTGTACAAAAACGCCTACATGTCAGTCCGAGTACAGGAGCAGAGTTCGAAGGCAATTCCATTGCAAAGAGGCGTGAGACAGGGAGACGTTATATCTCCGAAACTGTTCACCGCTACATTGGAAGACGCCTTCAAGCTTCTGGAATGGCAAGGACTTGGCATCAATATTAACGGCGAATACATCACTCACCTTCGATTTGCCGACGATATTGTAGTCATGGCAGAATCCATGGAAGACCTCAGTACAATGCTCGAAGGCCTCCATCGAGTTTCCCAACGGGTAGGTCTTAAGATGAACATGGACAAGACGAAAATTATGTCTAATGCCCATGTTGTACCTACCCCAATATCAGTTGGGAACTCAGTTCTCGAAGTTGTTGACGAGTATATCTGGGACAGACAGTCAAACTAGGCAGGTCCAACTTCGAGAAAGAGGTCAATCGTCGAATCCAACTCGGCTGGGCAGCGTTCCGGAAACTTCGCGAAGTCTTCTCGTCAAAAACACCTCAGTGCCTCAAGACAAGAGTCTTCGACCAATGTGTGTTACCAGTGATGACTTATGGCACTGAAACGTGGTCTCTTACTATGGGCCTCATAGATAAGCTCAAAGTAGCACAACGAGCTATGGAGAGGGCTATGCTCGGGGTTTCTCTACGTGATCGAATCAGAAATGAGGAGATCCGTAGAAGAACGAAAGTCACCGACATAGCTCAGAAGATTAGCCAGTTGAAGTGGCAGTGGGCAGGGCACATAGCACGCAGAACAGATGGCCGATGGGGCCGAAAGGTTCTGGAGTGGAGACCACGTACCGGCAAGCGCAGCGTAGGTCGTCCACCGACACGGTGGACAGACGACCTGAGAAAGGTCGCAGGACGACGTTGGATGCAGGCCGCTTCCAACCGGTCCTTTTGGAAAATCATGGGGGAGGCCTATGTTCAGCAGTGGACGTCCTACGGCTGAGATGATGATGATGACTGGGGTTCAAAAAAGTGTCTGCAAGATGGGTGCCACGAATGTTAACCGACGAAAACAAAAAGCGACGTTTGGAAATTTCCAAGCGTAATCTCGAAATGTTCCAGCGTGATTCGGATAATTTTTGCCGTCGTCTTGTCACCATGGATGAAACGTGGGTCCACCATTTTGATCCTGAAACTAAAAGACAAAGCATGTCTTGGAAACGACCATCCTCTCCATCCATTAAGAAATTTCGAGTTGCTCCTACCGCTGGCAAAGTTATGGCCTCTGTGTTCTGGGATAGTGAAGGAATCCTTTTTATTGATTACATGCCAAAAGGCCAGACGATTACTGGACCCTATTATGCAAATTTAATCCCGAAAGTGCGTGAAGCGATTAAAGAAAAACGTCGTGGAAAACTGTCGTTGGGCGTGTTGTTCCTTCAAGATAACGCTCCTGCTCATCGATCGGAAGTTGCGCTCAACGCAATCCGCTGTGCTGGCTTCAATCTCCTTGACCACCCACCATATTCTCCGGACTTAGCCCCAAGTGATTTTCACTTATTTCCAAAATTAAAAGAGGAAATTCGTTGAACAAAATTTCACGATAATGACGCGGTTATAGCTGCCGTAGAGGACTTTTTCGAGAGTCAAGAAAATGATTTTTTTTCACAAGGAATAAGGAAGTTAGAAACGCGTTATTCTAAATGCATTGCATTGGAGGGAGATTATGTAGAAAAATAAAATATTATTATTTAAATCTTTGCATTTTTTAATATTGATTCCAAGAATTTTTTGATTCACCCTCGTATGTGTGCGCGAAAATAAACCATATCCACACAAAATTTCATACTAATCTGCTCAGCAGCTTTTAAGTAAGATTGAGTAACAAACATCCAAACATCACCTGTGATTCTCAATCTTTGTCCTTTCGTGGGTCGCGCGCGAATATCGACGAACCTGTTTTGGCCTTATCCCTTAACGTAAAAAAAAAACGATTTTATGACCCTGCTCATTAAAACGATGATTTCTCGGGATTGAATGTGTTTCTAGATATGAAACATACCGACAGAATCGTCATGAACTAAGCTAGCTGATGATGGTAGAAAGATGGGTGAGTTTAACAAGGTACTGCTCCCGAAGCTCTTTAGCATTATAACTATCGGGCTATAATGCTAAAAAAGCGCGGAACTTGAGGTTTTAATTCAATCATTCATCCAAAGTCAAAATCATTTATTCAATTTAGGCATCAAAGACGCACTTATATACATTTATACAATTATACAATTATACATTTAGTTATACTACATCGTCGAAAGCCGTCACAAAGCACTTAACTATACTATGTATGGTGACGGATATAGCAAATTCGGCACAAACACTATAACCTACTGTGAGTCAAATTCAAGCTTAAACAAAGACAATGTGTCCATTGTCTGACGTCTCCATTACACTAAAACACTTGAGTTTACATCATAGACATAAAAATTGAGTGCAGTAACGACGTATGCTGTCTTCTAGTGCATTTCTCTTTTATATTGGAACCACATTCAGTTTTACGACAGACGCTGTCATTAAATTAAATTTGATTCTTTCGTTTGCCTTGGATCGGACTTTACTATTGTAACTGAACGCGTTCAATTCAACCTAAACGCAGTTAAAATAATAATTCAAAGTCAGCATACAATTCCAGTCAATGACAAAATGATTATTTAAATTGATGTGTATATTCTGCCAACCACAACGTTCGTAGCCATGGGGACTTGATCTGAGCTGCACTGTACCCCTTTTATAGAACTGGTTTTGGTAATGGTGAAATCACACTAGCGCACAAATCACACTATTTTTATATTTAATAGTCGTACACGGAAAATGTGCCAAAAAGATTGCTGCTTGAAAGCTTGATATTAATATAAGTGGAAATATTGCGCTATTCCGTTTATCCGTCCTGATCATATCAACGGTATTTTTTTCTATTGTTCGATTGTTGTATGTACGTAATACGTTTCACTTCTAATACTCATTGTCCCGAACTGAACTACATGCCTGGAAAATGTTTAAGTTTACCGGTTCCTATCTTATTGCCGACATACTTATACGAGTATGTTCACGAAACAAAAAACTTTACGGACTCAACGGCAAAGTTATATATTAACACATATAACATTATGCCACAGACACACACACACACACATGCGCGCCCCCGAACATAACTCATACCATATTTATTATTATTTTTCATTACCTGATGATTGTCTAGTAACAAATATTGTTTCAAGAATGTAAATCCGTTATTGGCTGTATGTTATATGAGTCAGTGCTAACAAATTGTTAAAATTATTAAAAGATTTAGATGTTGTAAATAAATAAGTAAAATATACGCAATATTCTTGCTACCTCAGTGAGTTGTAAATGTGTTGGTACGCTACCGCAACATGTAAAGCGTAGCAGCCTAAACGTTTCTGTGGTACCATCTAAGTATACTTATGTTTTATAAACAATCAAATTGACTTAATGGTTTTATTGCGAAAGCGTAACGGACATTCAGTATTCCCGATACATTTTCGTATGAGAACGATTTACATACATACATACATAAAATCACGCCTCTTTCCCGTAGGGGTAGGCAGAGACCACGGATTTCCACTTACTACGATCCTGACATATCTCTTTCGCTTCATCTATACTCATCAATCCTTTTATACATAAGCGTCGGTACTTTTGACCTGGCCTTTTTTCAGAACGTCTTCAATCTGATTTCGGAACGTTCGCCTAGGTCTTCCCCTTTCAACACTTCCGTTTACTTGTCCCATGTATACCTGTTTAGTCATTCTCATTTCATTCATTCTCTCCACATGTCCAAACCATCTTAACATACCTTTCTCGATTTTTGTCACTACACCCTCATTCACACTACATCGTTCCCTTATCACACTATTCCTTATCCTGTCACTCCGTTTCACTCCAATCATGCTCCTCAATGCTCTCATCTCCACAGCATTTATTCTACTTTCATGCTTTTTGTGCCACACCCAACTTTCACTACCATACATCAGTGTCGGAACCAACACTCCCCCATGAACAGCCAGACGAGCCTTTTTAGACACCTTCTGACTGTTCATAAAAGAACGATTTCATAAACCTAAAAATCATTATGCTATCCTAGTTAAGTACGAGTTATATACATAGGTTTT
The DNA here is from genome assembly GCA_917880725.1 of Selenia dentaria. Taxonomy (NCBI): domain Eukaryota; kingdom Metazoa; phylum Arthropoda; class Insecta; order Lepidoptera; family Geometridae; genus Selenia; species Selenia dentaria. Next base: position 1,523,126 of record OU862885.1, on the reverse strand, counting down.
ACGTGAACATCAAGAGCGTGTAGCAAATTTACGGCGTATCGTAAACACGTTACGTGCTATGTTTAGCTCTGTATGTGCTATCACTCAATTTGGGAGGTTCCTATCGGGTTCACAGAATAGCGAGCAGTAGGTTACATCGGGACGGAGACATGCACGTCATGCGAGGGAGCGGTGAACGGATCATATGACGGAGGTTAAAGGGCGATTGACAGATACACTGAAGAACAAAGCTATGTCTACAGACTACAAAAGCTAGCGGTGTGCTAACTTTCCTTCATCGTGCGTCTACCTATGATGTACGCGTAGTGTCATAGCGCATGTAATTGTCTGGGAGTCAAAATAAACACTATCGCAAGTCTGTGGATCTGTGGGCCTAGCACATATAACTGCGTAAGTGTAACGTGTCGTTCACGTGAAACAACACTGTCATCTAAGGCAGCTGTGGTACAGATAACTCATATAGGTTTTTAAACTGCACGTCGCTAATGCAAAAATTAGCTTTAGAAACGGGATATTTACCATGTATTATATTTATTTTGAGCTTTCCATGTTTTGGCACAGTTGCATGCGCGATGTTCACGAGTAGAATCCTAGTTTTCGATTTCGATACGAATACTTTGCGCGAGTTTCGATCTACTACTACTCGTATTAAGGTCATAGAGAGTTTGTAACGATTATATTGATATCTAGCTCCTATCCTAATCACATCGTGCCTTAATATAAATTAAATATTTATTCAAGAAACCGTGTTTAATTAAATAGTTCTAAAAAGGTACACAGTAAATGAATAACCATTCTACAGTTTTTCAATGGGAAAAGTACAACATAATAAAAAATATCAAATAATATTATTGTGCATTTATAAAGACTAGCATGTTCAAATACACACATCAACATGGTCTAGGGATATTTCAATTAAACCTAAATAACTAAAATTCTATTGACTTTTTGTTAAGACACCTACACATTAAAATAAACCTTGTTTAATAGCCTATCTAATCTGATAATTAACTTTTAGATAAAGTTAAATTTAAAAAAAACTTAGTAGAAGAGGAAAAACTCAGACAAAATTTCAATCTTAACTTTATTTTTGAAACATCAAAACCTAAACAAAACAACAATTTTTTTTAATATAAATTGTTGAAAACTTAAAATTAATAATCCGTGGATCCACCTAAGACTCTCCTGACACATCTGCAGCGGTTCTGCATACTCAAAACAAGGGTGTCAATATCCTGTTGTGGAATACTGTCCCAAGTCCTGCTAAGATCCAAGAAAAGCTGGTTTTCATGCACTATATCCAGGCTTTGGTCACCTAAAGGTGTCACGGGAGAAGTGGTAGAACGACACAGAGGACCTCAACGCATTACAACACGTGTACAGGACCGATTCATAGTAAATGCTGCACGAAGTCAACCAAATGTAACGGCGATGCAATTGGTTCAAAGGCTACAGAGAGATTATGGTTTGCTGGTAAGCGGTCAAACTTTGAGAAGCCGACTGCATGAAGTCAACTTACGTGCTCGTAGGCCACTTCGGGTACCAGCGCTAAGGAGAGGCAATCGAGGAAGAAGATTACAATGGGCTATTGCACACGAAAACTGGAACCATTCTCAATGGGCACTTGTGCTTTTCACTGATGAATCAAGGTTTGGATTTCATCCTGATTCGCGAAGAGTACGCGTTTGGAGAGAACCTGGACGTTGGAATCGACTGCAGCACCCACAACAAATTCATGCATATCAAGTTCGCGCGATTATGGTTTGGGCAGGAATTCGTCGCGGCGGTAGGACGGACCTCGTTTGGATACAAGGCAATATGACTGCTCTAAAATACCGAGATGAGGTGCTAGAGCCTGTAATCTCGCCCAACAGACAGCAAATGGGACAAAATTTCCAGCTAATGCACGACAATGCCCTTCCGCATACGGCGCGTATCGTTACAAGTTGGTTACAACAGCATGATATCCAAGCTTTACACTGGCCTGCACAATCCCCTGACTTAAATCCTATTGAGCATGCTTGGGATATGCTTCAGAGAAGAGCTCTTAGGAATTTCCCTGAAGATATTGTGCATGAAAACCAGTTTTTCTTGGATCTTAGCAGGACTTGGGACAGTATTCCACAACAGGATATTGACACCCTTGTTTTGAGTATGCAGAACCGCTGCAGATGTGTCAGGAGAGTCTTTGGTGGATCCACGGATTATTAATTTTAAGTTTATATATTTTTCATAAAAACAATAGTAGTTTTGTTTAGGTTTTGATGTTTCAAAAATAAAGTTAAAATTGAAATTTTGTCTGAGTTTTTCCTCTTCTAAGTTTTTTTTAAATTTAACTTTATCTAAAAGTTTATTTTCAGATTAGATAGGCTATTAAACAAGGTTTATTTTAATGTGTAGGTCTTACCAAAAAGTTAATAGAATTTTAGTTATTTAGGTTTAATTGAAATATCCCTAGACCTTGTTTATGTGTGTATATGGAAATATTAGCAAGATTAGTATGTCGTTCTCGTACACAAGTTTGAAGGAACATTAACAAAACATATTTAGAGATGTCTCCGTGACCAACAGGTTCAATACCGGTAGCGATCACCGACTTGTCCGAGGCTCTCTGAATATCAACTTCAAGGCGCAACGTGTCCGTCTGATGAAGTCCAGGCTCCGACCAACACTGCTCCAAACCATTGCAGGATCTGAAACATTCCAGTTAAACCTGGAGAACCAATTCGCTGCCGTGGAAACCACCACAGACGTAAACCAGAACCTCGAAAATGTGACTCGGGTCCTCAGGGAAGAAGGTACGAGATTTTGCTACATGCAGCGTAAGGGCAAGAAGTCCAAGCTTTCAGAAAAGACTTTGGGGCTAATGAAGGAACGACGTGGAAAACCACCCATCACTTCGTCAGAAAAGCGGACTCTAAACCGAGAGATCAACAAGAACGTACGACACGACCTCCGGTGCTTCAATACTCTTTCGATCGAAAGAGCGATCGAGCAGAATCGGGGGTCAAAGGTGTTCGTACAATCTCTTGGAAGAAGCCACCTGACGAAGTTGACCACAGCTAGTGGAGAAGTCGTTGCTTCGAAGCCAGCAGTCCTTTCGGAAGTGGAGGACTTTTATGGCCGATTATACGCATCACATGCATCTCGACCTGATCCCAAAAATGATCCTAGAGCCACGTTAACACGCCATTTCACCGAAGACTTGCCAGAAGTCAGTATTGGCGAAATCGAGATCGCTCTTGGACAGCTTAAAAATGGAAAAGCCCCTGGAGAGGATGGCGTTACAACAGAGCTACTAAAAGCAGGAGGTAAACCCGTACTGAGGGAGCTCCAGAAGCTTTTTAACGCTGTCCTGTTCGAAGGGAGAACTCCAGAGGCGTGGAGTAGGAGTGTGGTCGTCCTGTTCTTCAAAAAGGGAGATAAGACCCTGCTGAAGAACTATCGACCCATATCCCTTCTAAGCCACGTCTATAAGCTGTTTTCAAGAGTGATCACGAACCGTCTTGCGCGTAGACTCGACGAATTCCAACCACTGGAACAGGCTGGGTTTCGGAGCGGATACGGCACCATAGACCACATTCACACAGTGCGGCAGATTATACAGAAGACCGAAGAGTATAATCAGCCCCTGTGTCTAGCATTCGTGGACTATGAGAAGGCCTTTGACTCGGTTGAAATCTGGTCTGTTCTGGAGTCCCTGCAGCGTTGCCAGATAGATTGGCGATACATCCAAGTGATGAGATGTCTTTACGAAACCGCCACCATGTCCGTCCAAGTACAGAATCAGCAAACAAGTCCCATACCGTTGCATCGAGGAGTGAGACAAGGGGACGTTATTTCCCCGAAATTGTTTTCAAATGCAATGGAGGATATGTTCAAGACGCTGAACTGGAAAGGACGTGACATTAATATCAACGGCGAATATATCTCTCACTTGCAATTTGCTGACGATATCGTCATCGTGGCAGAGACGCTGCAGGACCTGCAACAGATGCTGAATGACCTGACTGACTCTTCTATACGCATCGGCCTACGGATGAACTTGGACAAAACCAAGGTCATGTTCAACGAACATGTTCTACCGGAACCGATTGCGATACACGGCGCCGTTCTCGAAGTTGTTCAAAAATATGTGTACCTCGGGCAGACATTGCAGTTGGGAAAAAACAACTTTGAGAACGAGGTGAATAGAAGAATTCGGCTGGGCTGGGCAGCGTTTGGGAAGCTACGTCGAGTCCTTACTTCGCCGATTCCTCAGTGCCTGAAGACGAAAGTTTTCAATCAGTGCGTCCTACCCGTCATGACATACGGAGCCGAAACGTGGACACTGACGGCTCGAATGGTCCACAAGCTCAAGGTCGCTCAGCGGGCTATGGAAAGGGCTATGCTCGGTGTTTCTCTGAGGGATCGCATCAGAAATGAAGTGATCCGTCAGAGAACCAAGGTCATCGACATAGCCCACCGGGTCAGCAACCTGAAGTGGCAGTGGGCTGGCCATATTAGCCGTAGAACCGACAACCGTTGGGGTAAACGAGTTCTAGAGTGGAGACCGCGTCTCGGCAAACGTAGTGTAGGACGTCCTGAGGCACGGTGGAGTGACGATCTGCGCAAGACGGCTGGCAAAAACTGGATGCGAGAAGCCCAAGATAGACCTAAGTGGCGTGCAATTGGAGAGGCCTATGTCCAGCAGTGGACTGCTACAGGCTGATGATGATGATGATGATGATGATGATGATGATAACAAAACATTGTATTTAATTAACGATTTAAAACAAATATCGATTATATAAAATTCAGATTATAACTGTCATTCTCATCACGCACATTAAAAAAAATCTATCGGCTGATCTACCCAAAGAATATTGTATATTAATTACATTTGGTAAATCTGTAATGTTTCCAGGTATATTGTTATATTTTTTTACCGACATAACAAATCTTAAGCAGGGTCATCCGCTGCATCTATGGTTCCAAAGAAAACTACTACAAACTGTTCCCGACATTATTTCGTTGCATGGTCGTATAATATATCGACGCCAAGGTCTTGTACACGAATAAATGTTTTGACTAGGATGCATACGTAAACATATGGAGTCGCTTTCTGCTAGCTACCGTACTTACATAATGTTCAAATGGCCATAGCCTAGCTAGATCATAATGAAAATAATACCTAAGATGTTAACTTCGAACGGCGAGGCGCAAATTAAATAAATAATCTTCGTCAACGGTCAAAACTTTCTTGTATATTGTATACCACCCTATTAGATATATGATTGAGTTAGATTCTTACCCTTTATATAGACATGTATGAAGCTTCCTGGCGAATTATATTAGAGCCTCAAATGAGCCTTATGATATCTCACGTTATAGATACATAATAGTTCAGTGTAAGACTTCAGATTGTTGTTTATTAAACATATATTGACTAGTTTGCAGACTAAACAATAGCATTATGTACAAACCTATGTGGTTAATGAATGCTATGTTATATTACTTCGAATATGTATGTACGTAATTTGGTAAATAAATAAAAAAAATACTCGTATTTTTAAACCTTGTCAGAAATACACGAGTTTGTGCCGTTTGGTTAGAAACTTTAAGTCCATGGGTGCCAGGAAACCACGAAACTTCAAAATGGTTTGGTGATAGTGGCATGTGACCTGAATCATGACTAGCAGGGTTATTATGTATCTCAGTTGCTAACATAATGTTAATTAAATCAAAAAAATTGCGGCTATATGTCACTTTTATCAGCTCCAGTCATCAACTTATTAACATTTTTGTTTACTGGAGTTGTCAAAAACTGACATACAGCCGCCAGTTTTCAAGATTTCAATCAACATTTGATTGAACTGAGACACATAATAGCCCTGCCGGTCCATCTCCAACCAATAACTAATGCAGCTTACATATTTTTTGTTTTTATTAGGTATATCATAAAACCTTTACATTTTCACATACATTCCCTAGCAGTCAAGAGTCAAGCAAGGTGAGTGGCAAAAGTTTTAGACTGGTGCTAGGGATTCCCGATCCTCGACTTAATTAGTATCGCACCGGCGAAACGAGACCGCCCAGTACAAATGTGGGACGGCCGTACGCTACTACATAACACAATTTAAAGTTTATGTAAACAATGGAGTTCCCTACTAACTTTTGCTACCGTAAGCCGAGAGTATATACTTGCATAGTAGACAGAAGTATGTATGGTACTGTGCAGAGTACAACAATCGCGTTGGGAGAGACCGTGTTCCAGGGACTTTTACATGTTTCTATGGTACCCCTTATAGGTTATATCTAATGCCCTTTTAAACCACTCAGTTATTTATAACAAGGCCCGTTAAATTTATCTTCGAAAACGCGCAATACAACATTATATACATATTTTGGGGAGCAGAAAGAAGAAAATAAAACTGCAGATATTCCCATATAATTTACTAAATTCACAGTATCAAGATAATCACAATTAGTTCAGAACAATTATCGGAGAGAAGATTGACAATATGTATCACTTATTCTAATTTTTAGGCTTCATTCTATATCAACCGTGCAGCCCAAAAGTCATAGCTCGACTAACCTGCCTACCAGCACCAGGGGCCGCCATATAAGTTATTATACGGCAAAGTATCTAGATGGCGCCACTAGTTTCTTAAAGTCGACTTATTACAATTTATAAAATAATAAATACGGTTTCAATTAATATTACAGTTACGAGTTATATTTAAATAGCAATAAAATATGGAAAGGTTAAGACATAATAATCACTATTACCTATCACATATCTGGTACATAGTCTTATAATATAATAGCAGTCGAGTAATAAAGAAATTAATGTAGTTGTAAAGCTTGATTTGAAAGACGAGTTAATTCGTCATATCGTAAAAACCATTTTATTACATTATTCTTTCTGAGCTCTCCAGAGTTGCTACCTTTATAACAAATTAGGTGAAACCGACATTTCATCGTGTACTACAATTGAACTACAAAGTGAAGCGCCCTTCACCTTGTAAACCTTGTTTCTTGGAAGGGTCGTGACCTGTCACCCGTCAGGTACATAATTCAATTAGGTTGTAAGGTCCTCGACCGCTGCTGCAAATAACCGCACTGTTTTAAGATTAACATCCCTTCTAGAATAGTTACAAAACCTTCCTGCGTAAGGTCAGATTACGTGAGCGTAGTAGAACATAGGCGAGGACTGAATAACCATAATATTTCGGTACAAATATACATTTTTTTCTTACTTAATACATGTTTTTATGATAATGATTCGATTGTTTCAGTTGAATAGTGACGTTATTATACTTTATTTAGTTGCTAAATACATTTACAGTGTGACCGATGCTAAAATTCAAGCGGATATTAGGACTTTTTGCAACAGATACACCAATAGCACTTAATCTCTGTAGTTCTAAATTAAAGATTACCGTTGAATAAGAACAACACATGTCTCCGGTGCCTCCATAATGTTCAAGGTTTAAATCTATTAGTACTGAAATGTTAGCACATTTTTGCTCTATTATTGTTTTAATAAGGTTTTCAAATGAGGAGACAGTGACGATGCTAGACGTGCTGAATAAGCAAAATATACAATTGCCCGCGCGCCCGTTACTAGCCTCACCAGTCGCTTCGAGTTATAGAAAAATATTGTAGTATCGGTTCAGTCCTTGAAATTGTACCGCTTTGTTTTCGGAGGTTGGTAGAATAGTTTTAGACAATATGGGCACGTATATAGTGGGGAAGGGAAGATAACGTACGTACGTCGGTGGATGAAGCTATGTTTATGTAATACAGGGCGTAGGTGGATATTCAATATTGATATCGATCATGGAGCTCGGAGCAGATAGCACATATTTCGCCAATATAGAAAAAGATAATTTGAATCTTTTCGTGTTTCACAAACAACACCTACCCACCTACCAAATATGGCTTTCTTATATTCATGGTATTTTTATACCAAAATCATTAACTACAATAAATTTTAACACGGTATATTTAAACAAAAATGAATACCAATGTTGTGTGCTATATAGCGTCAGGGACTATATTCTAAAATAAATAAAAACTAAATATTTATTGCATTTTATTAAAATAGTAAATAGCGAAAAATCGTTTATAATCTTGTAACTAAAGTGAAGAACATACAATGAGATACAGAGCGCATATTCGTACGTATTATTGATGACATGATAAAGAGATAAGAGGTTTAATGGGAGTACGATTAAGGCTCATGGATCGACGGAATCTAAAATACGAAGGGAAAAATATGAAATTGTTCATATTTATCAAAACATTTACTAAATAATATTAAACAGACTTAAGTACTCATCCACTTGATGTGTAAACTAATTTAAAATGTCATGGCTTTATTATTTTATAGTTAAATTTTAGATATATGTAATACATACTTAGTAAACTTCTTACCACGAACCAAAAAGTTTGGCCTACCTCTGTCGTGTAAGTAGGCTTACGTATTTTCTTGCAGCTATGACCCTGGGTACTACAAGCGGGGCGTGAAAAAGCATCTCCCAGAATCACTTTTATGTAATGGTCATCGCTTTTTGACTCCATCTTCGCTTTCCATCAGGCGAGAGAGAGTCACTTAGATAAACCATTATAAAAAAAAGTTATTTGACAGATGTACTGTCCTATAAAAACAGCCTCCGTTCACTTGGATCCACAGCTCGGCTCCACATGTGGATCCGCGGATACTTTTTTCTTTAATGAAAAAATACGCGCAAGTTATTTTTAAATTTTTTAAAAACCTTTGGACTCTTACAAACATTTGAAATAAAAAAATAATTCAAGTCAAACCCCAAAGTCAACTCAAGTTCTCAAGTTATTAGCTTACCAACGAACAGCAGTTATTGTTTTTTATTTAAATATATGTATAACTTTCTTATTTCCTTTATTATACAATAATAGTTGAATGTGCCGAATTCAGCCAGGTGTAACTGCAACACTGTTCGTGAAAATTGTATCGCACATCGTGCGCTGCCCGTAGGTGAACCCACACCTATACTGACTGGATCACTATCTCAAGCAAAAGTAAAACGCATAAGTATTGTTATTGTTATTTTTGCTTTGAAATACAGGAAACCAAATGTGGTCGAAACTATAGTCGGACCTATCTGATAACGATTACGTGTGTAATCCCGTATTTCTAAGTAAACATTAGTGAAAATCACGTTAGTTTTTATAACAAAAGATATTGTAATTTTTGCCCGTTGTCTGGTTAGCAACGGCAACACCGGCTTAGAAGTTGGAAACAAGTTTTTACACCCTCACCCTTTAATTTATTTGCGGGAGTTGTTAAGTTAATTTGGGTTTTCAAGTGCCCTCAGCTCGTCGGGTGTCGGGGAAGAAAAGTTGTTTTGTAATGAGTGATGAGTGTTCTGGGTTATAACTTGTTATGAAGTCGGAAGATGGCAATGTTGCGTGTGAACGCACCAATTGACCTACTGGATATCATCATCAGTCTTTTTGAAGAGATAGCTCTGGGTAAGTCAACAGTGGACCATAAAATAAAACATAGGGGCCAATATACGTCATAAACAAAAACAAATATATATATATATTATAAGTGTGAGGTGTTAAATGACGAGGAAATCGTGCAATCTGCTATGCGTGAAGATGACGAGCAAGATAGCGACGAAAGCGTTGTGTTGCACCTGCAGAAGCTATGGGAGCTTCTAACACTGCTTTGAAATGGGCTGAAGATAACGAATTAGATACCAACGAAATTGTGCTTCTTCGACGATTGAGAGTTCACGCTTTCGATAAGAACATATTTTTTCACTTCAACGTAAACTGCTTTTTAACTAAATATTATCTAGTTCATTTTTGACAATTAAAATGAATAATTGAACACGTTCATAAGTCTCATTTGTTTATTAGTTATACATATTTACGTATGGATAAGATTTAACTTCATCACAATTTTGCAGATGACAATCCGGACACCTTGGTAATCTGCCAAAGGGCTATTTTTTGCCTGTCCGGATAAGAGAGGCCCTACTATATATATATATATATATGTATTTGGTTTTTATTAGGCGGCCCACCTGATGGAAAGTGGTCACCGTCGCCTATAGATGTTTGCAACATCAACGCCTTTTTAAACAACCTTATACGTAGCGCAGAGAGAAAACCTCGGCGGGAAGCTATATTAGAATCACTAGAGGAGAACGGAGAATATGTTTGTGCGGAGAAGACGCTATATATGCCATACTAACTGGTGCCGAATCTGTGGTATATTTCCTCTATCAGTACTATCATCTACTATACTATACGTAGTAACATAACAGTTCACTTAACGTCTGACATTAAGAAGATTCAACAACCACATCTCAAATCTCAACCCAATACTTATAAACGTGATTGAGGCTCGCCACTGAAGAGAAAACTGAACTTTCCTGAATCTGAGCAAAAGGTTGCACAGATTTTAGAATCAATTTCCTCTCGCCGTCTGAGCAGAACACGCTCAAGGGCCAGCGGCCGGTTGAAAGTCAAGGTAATCCCGGAGATAGAGCACAGACACACACACACAAAAAAAGCAGGGAAAAGGATTTTTTTTCTGCTTGAATAGATCTCGCCTCCACAAATATTCAACTATAGCATCACTAAAATCACACGGATTATTATAATTGTCTTAATTTGATGCAAAAATAGCGATCAAAACGTTTCGTTTCACGAACATAAACATAGCAGACGTTCAAATTTATGCAATATTTCCTGATATTGCGTTCCGTTTCACGCATCCGCATGTTTTTCGTGTGAAATTACAGAAACTTTAAATATTAATTTAAAATACTTTCGCGTAACTCCGGCAGCCAAAATCGAATTGGGAGGGTCAAGACAAAGCCCCTTGACCATTCCACAGTAGCAGAATCCTCAAATTCAGGCGACTCGATTCAAGACCCGACCCCCGTGTCCTCCCACAATCCGTTTCAGACGCCGCCATGTCCGCGTCTAGGCGATCCGTCCGAGCATCGTACTCAACCCCCTAGTTGTTCTAAACCGTAGTAAGGGGCGAATTTATATGAATTTGAATGTCTGTTTAGGGTCTGGGAGTGTGTGTTTTTGTTGGTGTTCCATGGCATCAGCAATACAGGATTTCTTGTGCCGCAAGAGGCATGTAAAATAAATAACCACACAATATAGTCTTCTATTGTGTGGTTATTTTGCATCAAAACATCCAAAAACGGAGAACAAACATTTAGCTCATCACGCAAATATTCGCCCTGACCAGGGATCGAACCTGGAACTCGCTTCTCAGGTAGAGTCACTACCAACTGAGCTAGCGGAGTGGTTTTATTTTCGGCTTGTACACTACTCTATGGCATAATAATGGACCTGGAGGACCGAGCTTTGCTCGTCAACAATTGATTTTCTTGGTCAAACCTCAAACCAAACACTCATTGGCTTAGTATTGCTTAACAACGCCATCTATTGTCAAGTAGCTTTAGTGACCGACGTAGCAGTTTTTCATTGCCTGAAAACACAGACAAAACACAAAAAATGTCGTTTTCTAAAAATGAAACCTAGCTAGATCGATTTATCGCCCCGCAACCCCCTGCATACTAAATTACATGAAATCGTTGGAACTGTTTCCGAGCTTCAGATTATATACATACAAGAATTGTTCGTTTAAAGGTATTAGATAGATAGTAATTTCATCAAAATTCATGTTTTATACTAATTAGTTGTGACCTTTGGTCACGTAATCAGTGACTCTGGGGTAGGGTGTGCGGCAGGCGTATTTATTCACGTAGATAGTTATTTTCAAATTGTGCAGAGTTTATTATAGACTACCTACATATTTCTTAGTATTTCTCAAGGTAGCAGCGTAACCAAATAGTTAAATATAAAACCCTAAAGAAGTTTATCTATACATCTATATAATTAGTGCCTGCCAGGAGCTCGCAGCCGCCGCTCCGCACTCGCCCTGAAGATGAGCATCGGACATGCTCGAGACCCGGCGAGACGTATTCGATCCGTAACGTGAGTGTTTTGCCGGTTTAATATAATTACTTGCCCGAACTGTCAGATTCACAAACACAGAGCCTATTATATCATAACACTATAAACTTCAAACGGGACTACAAACTTAATATGTAGGCAGTTGATGCCTTTCATGTTGTGAATTCAATTTATTCCTATAGCTTTGAATCTTATAGAGCTTGCGAACGAAGAAAATGGGAGTATATATTAAAGTTATAGCTTCTAGTCGACGAGATAATGACCGTCGTTCTATTCTCCGACACTAACGTTCTGATGTAAACTGTCTTTGCACGCAGCATTTATTGTCATCTTCACATTTACCCCAGTTTATCTTATTTAGTACAGTTTTTATACAAACAATATCCAGACCCTACAAACCCACCGGAGATTGCCTGTTTAAAACCGACAAATTGTATTGAATACGAAAATAGTACAACAAAGCCTCTTCCGCTAACGAAATTCAATATTTTTCCTTCAAGCCGAGAGCGCCGAGCGAGCCCTCAGGGATGTCGAATGAAATAAACTTAGTTACAAATCAACCGACGTGGCGCTGTAACTTTGATCCAAGTTAACACAAGAAAGATAAAGTTTCACAGATGAAACCGAACATAACCAGTTAACGCTTTAGATCTGTCTGGTTAAATCCGGTATTTACCGCATCCACCGACTTGAAAGAAAGGAGTTCTACAACAAGTCAGAAGACAAAGGGAGTGATTCCATTCATGACTTGGAGACCGCATACACCAGTTGCTGAGAAACAAATGTAAACAGAGATAAGGAAGGTGGAGACTATTTCGCTATAGAAAAAGTGATCAATATATATCTATACTGATGTAATATTATAAAGAGGAAAGAATTGTCTGTAAGAATGTTTGTAACGAATTGGCTCAAAAAGTACTGGACTGATTTCAAAAATTCTTTCACCATTGTAAAGCTACATTCACCCTAAGTAACATAGGCTATATAAGATTCATCGTCATCATCATCCATCACCGCGCGGGTGAAACCGGGAGAGCAGCTAGTACGTAGTATATGAATGTAAAAGCTTTTTCAACATTCAATGGACGAGATAATTAGAACACTCGCCGGATTGTATGCAGCACGCCTTTGCATTACAGTCATTTCATTTGCATTTCTTACGAGTAGATGGAATCCGAGCCAAAAGATTTTACAGATAAAAACAGATACTCTCGAACTACGACAATTATTGGAAGTGCTATAAATCTATTAGGAACTTTCTGATCTCGTTTTATAGGTTTATCGAAAGTAAAGTTCAGCAGGTTCCCCACGGATCTCAGTCCATTTAGAAGGACCTGTTACAAAACCAAAACAAATCGTTTGTAAGAATACAAACAGTTTTGAATGATTAACTGGTAGATGCTTATTTATGTTAATGTATGGTCTTTTATTTAATCGACTTTAAAAAGGAAGAGGATCTCGATTCCACTGTATTTTTTATGTACGTTACCTCTTCATGATTCTTTTTTTTAATTGATAACTGGTTCTTCCCGTATGGTCACGTTAACATTTCATCCAATCCGTTAAAGCGGTTTTTGAGTTACACACCAATAACTTTTTTTTACATTTGATAAACAAAAATTTTTTTTTATTAAATTATTAAAAACTATTTCACACTCTTTAGAGTTCAAGTCGGCTCCATTTTTTTGGTAATTTGTTTGTGTTCTTTAAGAACACTTATTATTACGTTAACTTATTCATTACGTAATCGATCATAATAATACATTTTTAAAACGGCTCCGTTAGCTTAGTTGTTAGTTAGGAAGAGATAATGGTAGAGAGTGCCCAGGTTCGATCCCAGACAGCAGAGCAGAAATATTTGATGATAATAAATTTAATGCATTTTTAAAATGTTTTTTAATCCAAAAATTCATCTAAGCCGTAGGCCAAGAAGAAAGAGAAATTAACCTCTTCTGGTAAATTTTTAAAAACTATTAAAACTTGTATAAAAAAAATGTTTTTGTAAATATCTTTCAGACTGCCAGGTTAAAATAAAAAGTTCTTCAATTGCTCTGTAGTTTGCCTAGAAAGATTGCTGTATGCTTCAAAATAATTGGAATGAGATTAAACAAAACCACATAAATTTCACATGCACGACAGAAGGAGAATATGAATCATATTATTTAATTTCAATAATAGCTTATAAGTGTCTAAAAACCATTCCCTGTTTATCTCTATTCCACGGTCTCAGAACTATTATATTATAATATAACTATAGGTCCTATAGAACTATTTTTTTGGTTAATCTTTATTAATTTATAGAGAGTTTGGTCAAACATGACCATGCCACCCTCATTGGCCCGCTCTATAGAACTATTTCGCACTCAAAATATTTCTTACGTGCAAGCAACTGTGGATGATAACAGGGGTCGAAACTGATTCCATGGTTAAAAATACTGATTTGACAGACTGCAAGCATCTAAAATAGTGACCATTTACTGACCAAACCTCGAGCGATACTGACCCTTCTTCCAATTTACCATTGAAATATAAATATTGTGTTAGCTGCTGTAAGTTAAGTATATGTGTACTTGTAGTTCTATTACACATTCACAAGGTTGTATATATAATGTTTGGCCTCTTTTAAAAAGAGACAAACATGTTGGATGAATAAAGAGAGGCGTCCCAAAAATCTTCAATAAAATGAATCCTTACTTTATATTCTTCACACACAACACAACTTCAACACTTCGTCTACAAAAAAAAGCCACTGTTAGAAGATAGAAGGGTGCCTTGAAATACTGTCTTTACTCACCATTTTCGACGCCTGTGATAATGCGCCCGCCCATCGAGCTCAACGAGTCAATGCTGCTCTCTGAGAATACGACATCACAAGGTTAGACTGACCTGCCGGGTCGCCTAACTTAAACCCAAAAGAGCACGTGTGGGTTGGTCTTAAGCGAGCTGCTTGGAACTTTCAGCCACCTCCCCAGACAGTGCCAGAGCTCAGGGAAGCCGCTATTCAAGTATGATACAGGTTACCCCAAGAAATGCTGGATAACTTGATTCTCAGCATGCCCAGGAGGATCACCGCATGTGTTCGAGCCAGGGGAGGAGTTAGAGTATAAGCCTTTTATTCATAAATTATTGATTAAATTTAATTTAAAAAATAATATCTGTTAGTGATAGTGCTAGTGTTCACAAACTTTTTTGATGTGTGTATAAATGAATCTTTATTTCTCTTGGTCGCGTCCTGCGTAAACGGATGGAACTATTTCGCTTATTATTTTTTGTTGTGTTAATTATTTACACAGTTATCAGGAGCAGGTTCGTATGAAACAAAAATAAAGAAAAGATGTAAGGTTATGGCGCGGCCAAAGGTCGAGCCTACTTCGCAAACGAAGTCGCGGGCAGTCGCTAGCAGTATATAATAATAATATATATTTATATATATATATATATATAGTTTGAAACCGATTTCCATACTATTCTTGAAGATACTCAACATTCTAAGGCCCGACGTTGATGACAAATTATTATCCAAACAAAAGTTAGATACATAATTATATAAAAAGGTTTTTTTTTCAAAAAGCTCTACATCAATTTGGATAACATTTATATGTGATTACCTCTGAAGTTCGTTTTGAATAATCAAAATCGAATCATAATTGGCGGAGTAATAGCGTGACAAACATACAAACAATACCCGACGAATCGACAACCTCCTGCGTCTGTTAAAAAGGGCAATGATGAAAATATAACTGAAATTTCCTGACCACGTTAAGCAGAAGTCCATCGATTGTCAAAGTTTAAAAGGTCCCGGCGGCGGCTCACGCCTCGGCTATTACGGAGTCCGTCCCGCAGGACCACTCTGGGCACGAAATAATTCCTACTCGATCGTTACTTGTGTTGGAAATCAAGTTATTGAAGGTGAGGTTTGAATTTTTGTCGGCGTTGTTGGGATGAAGTTGGGAGGATTTAAGGGAGTTGATAGTTAGTTTTATCCTAGAATTACTTATTCTATTTATTAACAATAATAGCGCAGTCGAATTAGGATTTAAAACGCAAAAAATTTTAAGCGAAATCTTTTGGAATTCGTTGGGCGGGGTCACTGGCTGTCTAAATGTTATTTTGCGTGGTACTCGATCCGTTGCGTCATCCGCCATCTTGATTTTAAGGGTAAACTGTTGTTTATTGTAGTATAGTAAGTATAGTGGTAGTAAATATTGGTACTTATATACAAAAGTAGTTTAAAATAAATTTGCCTACTTTCCTATTTTTTTTTTTTAATTTAATTTGCCAACCTCACCATGGGGCTTATGGATTAGTGACGTATTAGTTACTTTTACGTTTATATTTTGTAAATAACTTTGATTATAATAATTGTTTTAATATATAAAAAAGGTTTTTTTTCCTACAATTTTAGTTCTTATTTTTTTCCTAGAACCGTCATTTTCCAATTTCTACCCAAACGAGAGGGTTTTCAATTTTACATGAAAAAAGGTCATAAACAAAGTTTGTTTAGAATTAAATTTCCTACAGTTTTTGATTCTTATAAAATATTGGTAGGATCGATATTTTTCGATCTATACCTAAGAAGTGGTGAGGGTAAAGTGTTATCATTTTATTATTACGTTTATTTTCAATTTTACCGACCAAATTAATTTGAAATTACCTCTCTTTAAGAGCATAGTAACGTGGACTTCCTTTTATTATGCTGGGAGGAAAGCCCATGTCGCAGTATTAGGTACTTAAGAGGATTGCATAGCTAGCTAGTACTTTCCATGCTAAAAGAGAAAACTCTTTTCTACCTCTTAACATTGTCCGATTTCAGTGATTTCTTTTTTCATGGAACGATAACATTGTTTACTATGCCCGTACGTTTTAACTTTTTCAGTTTTTGAAGTTCTAAAAAAGGAACTTTATAGTACTTTGAAATACTGAAAAAGTCAAAACGTACGGGCATAGTAAACAATGTCATGACTCCATGAAAAAACCTGAAAAAAAAACCACTGAAATCGGACAATGTTAAAAGGTAGAAAAGAGTTTTCTCTGTTAGCATGGAAAGTACTAGCTATGCAATCCTCTTAATGGTCTATTTTATAATGTATAAAGCCAATCTAACATCTCACAAATCTGACTGAATCAAATCTTTTGTTTTAGCGTGGAAAGGTACAAGCCCATCCACTCACCGCAGATCCATACTCACTCACAAACTTTCGCAAATATACTCGTAATATTACTATGAGTGTAATTGTAAATCATACTTGAACTCAATCGCCAATTCCTTGCTTCCTTGCTAAGTTCTTGATTTCTTACTACAACTTTCACTGTAGCAGATGAAAAAAAAGAGGGACTGACGACGAAGCGACGAAATGGAAACCATTTCCACGGGATGTTTAGCAGGTGACACAGCGTAAGCCAATTTGTACGATCTACACCACAATGGGTACCTGACTGAGCGTTTCGGAGTACGGCCGCTTTGTCCGACACATTGAGCTCACACCGGTTGCTGATTAAACTAACGAGATCTCGCTCAGGACTTCATCTCGCAGATTGGTTTTGGAACATTTTCCTTGTCACTTTCATGTTTTGTTTCGCGTCAGAGATTATACTAGCACTAAGTTTGTTGTGGAACTGTATATCACCCTAATATTCAAAATACGACCTCAGGTACGGTACCGTCAGCAGTCACGAACATCTGACACATAATATTGACCATTTAACAGACTTAACATGTGTCAAATGTGAATGATCCTTAATTAACGGTTTCAAACAAAAAAATATACTATACTTTATACATTTATTCGCAAAAAAGCGTGCAAAAAAAAAGTTAAAATGAATTTATGTCAAAATTATTGACATTTGTCTGAAGTGTCTGTTTGTAATACAAATTAACAGTTTTCCACTAAATATATAAGAAAGTATAAACATGAAAAAAATTTTTTAAATTATTTCTGTCTAAAACACTGTTTTAAACTATCACGGTTCTAAACTATCACCATGTTCACGGGAAGACTTCCCGTGAACATGGTGCATGTAACTGCGCCGAAATATCGGGAGCTCATTCCACAACCTTACCACGGTAAATATCCCGTTAATAATCATATAACTTATTTCTGTCTGTTGACTGTTCTGTATGATTTGTTCCAGCTAATGTCTGAAACGCCTAGACCGATTTATATCATCGTCACCATCCATCGCCACGTGGGTGAAACCGCGGGGCACAACTAATTCTAGATAAAATTAAATATGATATTGGAATACCAAAATATATTAGCCATATTCAATTTCTATACACTCACGTATATAAGTACTGACGCTATACCTAATGCTTAAATTAACATTAATTAATGCATATATATTTATGTTAGCTGTGTGTAACTCGAATCTACTTACCCTTTATTTTTCTCGGTGCAGAATTATAATACAATGTATTTGATATTGCGAGGCGCATCGACTAAGCAGGCGACACAAAGAAGACAAATTGATCTCTTTATTGAAGCCTGCTCTCCCACATATCCAATGCCTCTGACTCCCATATCTTGTGTGCGTGATTTAAGGGATACATTATTGGAAATGCCAAGCTTTTTGTTAGTCATCTCTAACTTGCTTATATATTTTCTGAAGTGAGTAATGGAACTGTAGCTCTAATCCCCATAATTGATAACATTTCTATGTTTTGTAAGTTATTAACAGTTTTGTATTAATACGAACAACTGTCATAGAAAGGCACTTCCAGCGAGGCCTGCAAAGTCGATCTAAACCTAAACTGTTCAACGACGTTAAGCAAAGCAGAAAATGGATGCTAGTGGCATATGCACCTCAGGCAGCATACCCTTATTATGCTTTGTGCAAATGAACAACTAGTAATGTTTACTATAAATCATCAAAATCATAAAAACAAATAATTAAATAGCCGGAGAGAGACGTGAGGCACCAAAGGGTCTTCACCAAAGTGTTCCTCTAAAAAGAAGTAATGCACGGAAAGGTTGCAGCCGAGTAGTATAGTATAGTATAGTATAGTAGTATATTTTTGTTCAAATAATTTTGTATTGTCTGAAGTTTTACAATTAGCTTTATAATATTAATTGATAACGGGTAGGATAGTATCTACTGACATAACATTGTGGCCAAGAGATCATATAAATAAGATAAATGTAGAATAAAATAATCAATACGTCAATAAAAAGCTTTAACTCGTATTCTATCTATTACTTTAACACTGACCAGCTCCCAACTGATTAAGGATTCATCAGATTTTTGTAGCAAGCGATTCCTTGAATCCTTTTGAATAGAAATACCAAAAGAACCGTCCAACATAACTCTCACAGAAAACTAACTAAAACTTTTATCAACCCTCAATGTACGCGGGAAATAAAAACACTGGAGAACGCGCAAAAAGGCCAGTTGAAATTCAGCAAAAAAAGCGCTTTTGAACTGAACAAGCGAGAGGGGGTTGTGACAGGTCGTATGTCAGGAAAAAAGAGCTTACAGCGCTAAAAATAAAAAAGCGTAAATTCTGCTAACGAACGACAGCTGATGGATATAATAAATGTGTGGTGGATAAAAGTGTGTTTTATTCAGCGTTTTTGTTACATCTGAAAGAAATTATTTGTTTTATGTCTGCAGAAATTTTGCACATGATACATGTCAAATGAGATGAAAATTTACTCCAATATGAAAAGAGGTCGAAATGCGAATCACAAGTAGCTAGTCACAAAGCAGGGCAGAAGTTTCCAATTAAAAGGGAAGTGTAAAATCATCAATGTGTCTTTACAGGGGACTGTAGCAAGTTTATACTTGGCGCAAAATGACGGGAGATTTTGGGATGACATCGCTGTCGTAACGGCCAACTAAGGGACAGGATATCTTCAACAAGCTACCCTCTAACTAACAAGACAGTTCGTCTAATCTTCTGTGCTGAGACCAAGAACATCACTAGTGAAATGCTGATTTTTATACACCGCTGCTGATTCCTTAAGGTGTAACTGTAAGGGCACACAGTATACAGGGCGTATAAATGTAAAATCTATACAGAGAGTAAAGCAAATACATAAATTCAGGTCTAGTTTTGCGAAAATGCTTATTAAAAACGTGAACTAGGTACACAGTATTAGTATACACACAGCACAGTGTTGCTATACCCAATCAGGGTCATTATGCAATGCCTACCTACAATATGTTTACTAAGATCTGCATCTACAACTCATTGTGTTTGCAATAAATGATTGAGTATAGGGTATAGTACACTAGAGTACAGTATAGTTAATACAGTCGTAGAAGAATAAATAGTGCAATGCCCGAGTTGCATGTAATTGCATTAGCGGTTACCGTACACAATATTATGCAAAACATTATTACCCGAAACAACGCTAACTGGAGATCTTCGTACAATTAGCGTTGTTTCGGGAGAGCGCGCGGGCGGTGCCAACTTGTCCAGGTGGCAGTTACAGGATCATTTTATTACAATTTTGTTTTTTTAACTAACGAACAATATGTACTGAACAAAGAACGAAAGAAAAGTATCGATTGATTTAGAAAGAAGACGTCCCCACAAATAACCTTTGTAAACGATAAATAAACCCCAATTCCAACCATACATTTTCAGAGATCGTCTTCATTTTTTCCATTCAAGTAGAAACTGTCCGACCCGTAGCTTTTTCTTAGGGTCTTCCTTGAAAATACAAATATTTACTGTGAGCCCAATGGGTCGGAGAGCAGTGAGACAATGGATGAATAACCTAAAATTTCCGGTACATTGAAATGGTGGCAGTCTTACAGCCGGCATGCTTAAGCGTTACTATTCAACTGGATACTTTGCCTTACTATTTGAATACCTAGCTACTATTGTTTTTTTTGCAGTTATACTTAATTATTTTAACGTGTTTACTTTTTATTTATTTTGCCTGTACATTGGATGCAATCTGGGTAGTAAACAATGCATATATAACATAGCTACGCGATCAAGCATGTCTCTACGTTACAAACAGACAGAGGTAGACAGAGTCCACCGCCCACATTTTAGCAGTCATGTTTCTGTAATCACATGAGAACTCTATCATGTAATAGCGGGCAACCCTATTCAAATCAAATCAAATCGTTTATTCAGAATGGTACTATGGTATGAAAATATAGTAATAATGTTGTCATAAACCAAAGAGGCATAACATAGTTATTGATAACTTATTGCCGTCCTATTCCTTACCCGATATAGGTACTATTTTTATAGGAATTGTATTTATTATATATCTTGGCCTACGTTTTGGTCCAGAGTTACAGTATATGCATTACTTTCAGTAGAAGTGCTAGTCCACTGATATTTAACTATTGCATTACTAATAAAACGCTCCACAGAACTGACTAAATTAATGACAAAATTAAAACAGTTTGGAAAACTATTAATACAGAGACCGGCAAAAGTAAATCTTTTAATTCAGAATATGTGCTAGAAATTGATAACCAAAAAGTTTCAGACCCAAGTCATGTTGCGAATTCATTTGAAAATTTATTTTCTAACATACCACTAGAAGTCACCAAATCTCTTGATTCTTGCCCTTGTGTTGCAGTGGGCTTTCTGAGAGACAACTTCCCGCTCCAAATTCCTGAGTTTAGGTTCCGACATATATCTACTTTTGAAATAATAAAAACATTTAAAAGTTTAAACGTTAAAGCAACAGAGGATTTATGGGGATTATCCGTAAAAATGCTAGAGTCAATAATAGAAGTTATAGCGCCACATTTGATGATATAGGTACATTTCCTGACCTAATGAAAATGAGTAAAATCACCCCTATTTTTAAATCAGGTAGTAAGGCCGACCCCTCAAACTATAGACCGGTCTCTGTGCTTCCGGCTTTGAGCAATATATTCGAAAAGATAATGCTTCAACAACTCTTGTCTCATTTTAATGAACATAGGATTTTACACGAAAATCAGTTCGGTTTCACGAAAAGCAGATCAACAACAGATGCAGGAGTCCAGTTAGTCAAGCATGTGCTGGAGGCTTGGGAGAGCTCACAGGATGCCATTGGCGTATTTTGTGATCTCTCCAAAGCTTTCGACTGTGTAGAGCACCGCACTCTAATTTATAAGCTACACCACTATGGAATTCGTGGAGCTGCTCTGAATCTTGTAGAATCATACTTATCTGATAGGCAGCAAAAAGTTGGCATTAATGGCGTGACATCTTCTGGATCTTTGGTCAGAATGGGGGTTCCACAGGGGTCGATTTTGGGTCCGTTCTTATTCTTAGCATATATCAATGACTTACCACATATGGTTGAGGGCCTTGCTGACGTAGTTCTTTTTGCGGATGATACTTCTCTGATTTTTAAAGTAGATAGGAAAGATAGAGAACTAGTTCAAGTCAACAACGCGTTAACTATTGTTTCAAATTGGTTCGCCGCAAACAACCTGCTTCTCAACGCAAAGAAAACGATATGTTTAAAATTTTCCATGCCTAATGTAAGACATATAGAGCCAAACGTATTACTCGACGGAAATAAATTGAAAATTGACAAGGCAATAGTCTTTCTAGGGGTTAAACTATAGTCGCCCGGTACCCGCGGGGAGGGGGGAGGGGGGGGGAGGGGGGGGAGGGGGAGGGGGTGAATTTTAATTTAATCATAATTAATTTAAACTACGTTTCCGGCAAAAAAAAATTGCTGGAAGGGCTTCAGGTGGACCCCAATGATACCCCTAAACTCGCACCTTCATCAAAATCAGGTACCGGACGGCTATAGCCAACCCTTTCTAGGTATTAGCATAGACTCTAAATTACAATGGGGTCCTCATATTGATGCACTATCTGGAAGACTGAGCTCAGCTGCATATGCGGTTCATAAAATTAGGCAATTGACAGATATAGCTACTGCTCGACTGGTCTACTTTGCTTACTTCCACAGCATAATGTCATATGGTATCCTGCTGTGGGGGTCAGCGGCGGACATAGAGACAGTTTTTATATTGCAAAAGCGGGCAGTTCGAGCCATCTACGAAATGGGTCCCCGCGAATCCTTAAGACA
Source organism: Selenia dentaria (assembly GCA_917880725.1). Taxonomy (NCBI): domain Eukaryota; kingdom Metazoa; phylum Arthropoda; class Insecta; order Lepidoptera; family Geometridae; genus Selenia; species Selenia dentaria. The sequence continues at coordinate 1,500,141 of OU862885.1, read as the reverse complement.
AATGTTCAAAGAAATTAATATATTAACTCTTCCATCTTTGTATATCCTAGAAAATATAATTAAATTATTAAATTATTATTTATTGAGATAAAAACGAAGTCAATCAGTTACATTTACCTCACAAAAATTAATTTCAAACATTGTATACATGGTCACATTAAAAACTTAACTTATTATTAGAAAAATATAATTTTACGTCACAAAGCACGACAGATAACAGATACAGCACAGAACAAAATTATTAGTCAAAATTATTCTCCAGCTCAAGTGAGCTATCTCTATTAATACATCGGTCCCATTGGTCGGGTAAATTCTCACAATATTTGGCAAATATTTCACACACAGTTTTTAATGAGTCAATCATGATGTCACATTCAGTGTTGGTCGCAAGAACTGCATTGAGGTGGCGGTGAGTCCTAACTAACGGGGACATACAGCGCGCAACAGTACGACCAGCGTCCACATGGAAAAGGTCATGTGCCTTACCGCGCCTATTTGCCGGGGTCCATGGGTCGTGCGGCACGAATAGAGTGCACATAAGGTCATGAAGCTGAACGGAATCTAGTAACCCTCTCAGCACCTTGTAACCAACAATGAGCTGACCCAGCGTCCTTCTCAACTCAAGTGAGTTGTAGCCGAGCTGGCCCAGCAAGAACTTTGTCGGGTACATGAAAGGGTAATAGCCGTACAGCTTCTTGTACAATGACCTGAGAAAAGCCTTTTGGACCTTTTCAAGCATTCGCGTGTAGGTGACGTGATGCGGGCTCCAAACGCAAGCGCTTGACTCGAGTTTGCTGCGAACGAGAGAGTTATATAGTGTTCTAAGTACTTGCGGGTTCACAAAATCTTGGGCATTTCGCAGCACAAAGCCTAACCGCTGATAAGACGTTTTAGCGAGGTCAGATATGTGGTCATGGAAGGTGAGACCGCGGTCAAAGGTTACTCCGAGGTCTTTAACACTATTGACTCTATTTATTGTTACATTATCCAAATGGTAATTAAAAATTATACTATTTCTTTTGCGATTAAATGTCATAACATTGCATTTTTTAATATTAAATGTCAATTTATTAATGTTACTCCAATGATATATTCGGTCAATGTCTTTTTGCAAGCCGTAGCAGTCAAGGGGTGATTTTATTTCTAGGAATAGTTTAAGATCATCGGCATATAAGAGGCACTTCGCGGTCATCAGAACTTCAGGCAGGTCATGGATCATTATCTGAAAAAGCAAGGGACCCAAGATCGAACCCTGACTTACCCCTGATCTCGTGTGATATGAGTCGGACACGTGAATGCCATACCTCACATATTGGTGACGATCTTTTAGGTAGTCAGCGAAGAAGTTAAGTAAGCTAGGGGTGAAACCGATGGCAGCTAACTTGCTGAGTAAAACATCGTTATCAATTCTATCGAAGGCTTTTTGAAAATCGAAATATATGACGTCAACTTGCGATCTGCGGTCTAGAGCCTCCGATATGAAATCAGTCAGGCACAATAAGTTCGTGTTCACGGAGCGACCCGGCCTAAAACCGTGCTGCTCTTCGCCAATCTGGTGCCTCACTTGCCTATATATCTCTTTGTGAAGTATATATTCAAATACTTTCGCTAGGGCGCACAGAATGGCTATTGGGCGATACTCCTCCACTAGCGTTCTTTTGCTGCTTTTTGGAATAGGAGTAACTCTAGACAACTTCCATTGTACTGGGTACTTTCCTGTTTTAAGGCAGAGATTAAATAAATGAAAAAGTGGGAGAATCACGTGTTTTTTGCCGAGTTTAAGAGCGGAACTGGGTAAATTATCGGGGCCCGGTGAGCTATTTGATTTCAGTTTATTCAGACTGCGCTCAACCTCCACCGGAGTCACAGCCGGAAAACTGACATAACCACCTCTTAGCCCAAATTCAGAACACGAGTTTACTATTAAAGATGGAGATTCCACTAAGAAAACACTAGAAAAATAGGATGCAAATGCTTCAGCAGCTTCAACTCCTGTGCACTCAGAGTTCCTATACGAAACGCAGGGCTCATAACCACCCTTTGACCTCATACAATTAACATGGCTCCAAAACATCTGTGGGCGCTGCTGTAAATTTTCCTCTATTCTAGCTTTATGAGCTAGGTAAGCTTGAGAGATTTGGAATCTCATATTTGCTCGAAATTCCAAAAATATCCTGTATGACTCGTCACTCTTGGATGTTACCCAGGCCCTGTGCAATCTGGATTTACGCCGAATGCCCCTAATAATATCAGCATTGAACCAAACGGGATACCTGCGGGATTTACCAGTCTTTCTAATTTTTTTTGGTGTTGACAAGTCGAATGTCTCGTACATGATACCATAAAAAGCTTCGGTCGCCGTGGACACATCGCTACAATCTAGCACAGGCGTCCACGAAATTTCGGCGAGGGATGACAGAAAAAGAGGAACATCCATCCTAGCAAAATTCCAGTCACGCGTTGTATCAATGTTACTGGGGGGGAGGCCAGCGCAGCGACTATGCAGTAAACGGAAAAAGAGCGTTATCTCGAGCGCTGGGTGGTAAAGCTTCTCGACCTTGACAAACCCTTCCGCAGCCTTCGCGACGCGCACCTTTCGCGACACACTCTCAGTGCAGTCTTGCGCCAACACTACGTCCAGAATTCCGCCATTATCATTCACAATTCTATTATGTTCTATTAAATTACAAAATGTCAAAAAATAAAAGTAATATTTTTTTATGGAATCAGAAGAACTATTCATATTTAAATCACCTAAAATTAAAATATTATTATCTCTCCTATTACCCAGAAAAGATTCTATTTTACAAAACATGTTTAGGTACACAGCATCTTTGGCCTTAGGCTTTATATAAATTACACAAACTATAAAAGAGGTCCCGCGGTGGGTCACCGAAGCCCAAAGATCCTCGCCATGTTCTGACTCGAGGTCCCGCCGGCGACGTAGGTTGACTCCAGGTCTTGCAGCGAGCAGGACTCCTCCACAAGGAGTGTCGCGGTCGCGACGCAGTAGGGTCCAGCCGTCTGGAACCAGCTCGGCATCTTCCACTGACCCGTCAAGAAACGTTTCGGATGCTGCGACGAGTAAATGGTCTGATACTAGCATGTTAGCGTACCACGAATCCATTTTTTTTTTCGATTTTATTCCTCTGACGTTCTGGTAAAAAATATTTATAAGGGATGACTCACTAGTGCTCGGCTCGCTTAGTGCCGACACCTCCTCGAAACGACTGGCTGTTCTCAGGATCCCTGGGCCTTCGAATTGGTCTTCTAAAATTTATCCAGGTTTTGACCCGCGCATTTTCTGGCCAGACATTTACACAGAAGCATTTATCGTAACAATCTTCCGGAACACCGATTTTAAAAGAAGTATAATTTTTAGATGTTTTTAGTTGTTCTACTGTCACAGCTCTCTGTGGACAGAGCTCAGCTAGGTATGCTTTGACCTCATCCAATCCTGACAACATGTTCCACAAATGAAAGTGTTTGCGTACCTCCGCAGCTTTCAGTGACGTCACAGCAGGCCCAGCGACGCAGCGCAGAGATAACGATTGCCGCGGTCGCTTTCTTCGAACTTCACTCCAAGATTCCTCCGTAGAGACCGGCTGGGATTCCGCTAATGTACCTCCGTCCGGCAATGTAATCTCAGCAGTCGAAACGCAAAGAGAATTCAGCACAGAAGGTGTATCGATGGCCTGTTGTTTAATACGCGCGGGGCCCGATGCAATATCTCCATATGAATTACCCTCTTCTTTCCGCAAGCGTGGTTGTCTTTCTCCAGTTTTAGGATTATGAGTTTGAACAGACACCGCAGGTGCCGCTGACGTCAGGGGTAGGGTTGGTTCAATATATGCTCTGTTCTCACATACTCTTAATTTGCTTATCAAACTTTCAACTAAGCCGGCATACTCCTTTAACTTCTTCTCATAAGATTCGTTAAGCAAAACAGAGCGACAAAGTTGTTTGTCATAATCAGCTAAAACAGTAGTGCATTGCTTAAGCTTTGTGTCGTAGGCGGACAACAGCAAGTTCGACTTAACTACCTGTTCACTCAATTCATTCCGTTCGCTACGTACCTGAGAATTTTCATACATCAGATTTTCTATTAATTCATTGTCAGTCTGAACGCGAGATCCTTTTGATCTAACAGTAACATTTGGGTCCCTTTTGCGAGTTCCAACAGGGGTCGAGCTGTTATCACCGCCCCTTTTAGCAGAGCAACTGCATTCCGGGCAGATCCAAGTTACGATATCCAAGCTTGCATAGTCTCTCACTCCGCTACATAGATTAGCATGATATGATCTATTGCATTCTCGTACCGTACAGCGCGCATACTCCTCTTCGCCTAATATAATACCTTGGCAAGCAGCACACTCCATTTCTACGCTTATAGAATAAAGAACAGCACAGCACTCATAAACCGAGGCACGGAGCAGGTAAAACAGATAGCGCCTTGTAGTGTAAACAAAGCACAGCTGATTGCAAGCGTAGCAGGTATCGCGGGGGCTGTGGCGGGGGCTGTGGCGGTGCAGCGGGCGGTAGCAGGCGAGCCGACGATGACTCAGTGACGTCGGTCGAGCAACAGCGGGCGGCGCGCATGCGCAGCGATAGGATGCCGCGAAACCGTTGGTAATAATATGAACGGTTCTTCGCTTCCAATTTCACGAATACTTGCACGATTTCGCTGGGATAAACGTCACTGTAACTGTTTTTTTTTAATCTACACAGCAATATAAGTTACACCGATAAAGATCCACTTTATCCACGTTTACGATTTAAATAAATGCGGAGCGGTTCAACGTGATGCCACTCTAACATGCGCGGAGCGCTAACTGTATAATGTACGTTCGTAAAAATATAAAGAAGTTTAGAATAAATAGTGATATGCATAATATTAATACTAGAAATAAGGATAGGATAGCTGTATCTAAATTTAGACTCACGAAAACTAAAAATAAGTCCTTCTTAGGAAATTGTGTACGTTTCTATAATAAAATCCCGAAAGACATTACTGAGCTCACTGAAGGGAAATTCAAGTTACGTGTCAAAAATATACTAATGAAAAAAGCCTATTATAAATTGAGTCACTACTTAGAAGACAAAGATGCCTGGAAGCTTTCCACTTCTGCCTAATAGCCAACTATTGAATAAATTTGTTATTTTAATACTACTCATATGTAACCTCAATGTACAAAGACTTGAAAAAATAATTGCCCATGAGTTTCTTGCTGCTTCTTCTCGGCGGTGGTTCTTTTCCGAAGACAGCGGTAGAATCATTTAAACATTTTGACGTTCATAAGAGTGTCTATGTATATAATTTTTAAATAATTTTTGAATTTTGAATTTTGAATTTTGACTCAGTCATAGATTTGGGCGTCCATCTCGATTCAATACTTCTTTAAGATAAATATATACATTCGATCTGTTCCAAAGCTACTAAAATGTTAGGTTTCATCTTTCGTATAACTAAGTGTTTTAAAACAGCCAAGTCATTCAAAATCTTGTACTTCAGAAGCCAACTTGAATACGCAACACAAATATGGAACCCAATGTACAACATCTATATTGACCAGATCGAAAAAATACAGAAAAAAGTCCTGCGTTACCTTAACTTTAAATTCAAGATTGACATTCCTTCCAACGACTACGTGTTAAGTTGTAAACACCATCACATATTACCATTGCATATACGCAGAAAAGCTACAGACTTAACGTTTATATTTAATATTCTGAACTGCAGAGTGGACACACCCTCTCTGCTTTCCACAATCAGCCTGGAGGTCCCCAGTAGATCAACCGTCAGAAGAAATTACTTACATCTTCATGTACCAAATTGCCGTACCAATTATAGACATAATTCATTTATTACCCGCACATGTAGAAACTACAACAAACAATATTCGAAAAGTATAGACATATTTAACAATAATCATCGCATCTTTAAATCAAATATATGCAAATCTTTTTTCAATGATGTTAACTCTTATATTATTCTAATTGTATAGTAACCGGCGGCGGATGTGATTGTTGTGATATATATATATATACATATATATATAGATAAAGTTTGTTATGAGTTTACTTTTGTAATTTGTACATCAGGATTGTGAACATTAGGTATTTTTACGATTACCAGTAATTAGAGTGTACTAAAGAACTCACTTGTGGAAACTTTAAAAAGCTAATTCTTAGCCATATGATATTATGTATACAACAACTTTACTTATAGCTGTTAGTTTTCCTATGATAATAAAATAAAATAAAAAAATTTTCACCACAGTACCGTTTAAATTCCGTCAAACTCCAGAGTGTTCGGTCCCAGTCCTAAAACCGACACGCTCCATCTCCCGAATCCTCCCAATACCCGATACAATCAAACGAAACGGACCGACTTGAATTGACGTTCGGCAAGTTTGGGAACTTACCGTCTATCTATAAAGTTTTCTCTACGGAGGGTAGTTATTAATTCTATTCATGGATACGGGATCAATTCACTTATTTGTTGTGTGAGGTAGGAACAGCGTGTGTGCCTTTTAATATCATCAAGTGGATACACGGTATTATGATAAGTGCACTGCATGCCCATGGAGCTACATAATGGAGTTACACAATGCGTTAAGCTTCAAAAGTACTGCGGCATTAAGTTCGATAATTCTATTTTTCTACCAATGACCATCATCCGTTTGATGATTCTTTTTTGTTTAATAGAGTATACTACCGTGGTGGTCTCATAATTTCTCAAATTCGGTTAAGCAGTTTTTGAGTTACACTCCAAAAACTTGAAAAGTGTTGATTTTTCTTGATATCATTATTGACAGTGTATCCCGTAAGTAGCAAGGTCACAAAAATGGGCGAAAAATATTTTTTTAATCAAAAATTTAACCGACTTCGACGCTAAAAAGTGTGAATTAATTTGTCGAAGTCGTTACCGTGCACACAATATTGTGATAATAGGTAATTTCGAACTAGCATGGTACCGACTTTAACAAGTTATTTCACGCTTTTCACTGTAGAAGTCGGTTCTATTTTTTGATATTTATTATGTATATTTGATTTAATGATAAAGTGTTTACTTAATAATAAAACTATAGTATAATATGGTTTATCAAGGTAGACTGCTGCTACAGCTATTCCTTTCCAAATCTGATCCAAAGATTAAGTCAGAAGTCAATTACATAACCCTGTTAGTCGGAAAAAGATTAAAAAAAATGTGTCTGTGTCTAAAAACACATCATTTTAAATTTCTTTTTCATATGAAATTGAGATAAACAGATGTTTAGCTAGACATTGTGAAAATAATTATAAATCTTAAGATTGAAACTAGGCATACTCGTATTAACTAGATAGGAATCTAAAAGCTTGATTTAATGTATACTTAATCGGCCTTATTAATAAACTTGGCTTACACTTAGTTAAAACATCTATCTGTCAATTTTTCGCTTGCAGTAAATGTCACGCGTGAAAGCAAGACAAAGCATGTTACGCCTAATATAGGTTTACGCAACGTTTATTAATAAAGGCCAATAAATATAACTTACTTACTTAAAGTAATGTCAAAGATGAAAATACAGTTACAACGTATGAGCCTCTAGATAAAGGACGATGATCCCTTACGTATATTTACACCGTCATGGCAGTAGGTCAGTGATAAAATAAACGTCAGGTGTGTTAATTTCCCCACGGAGGTGATACATGTTACAATCTAGGCGAGGTGTCCCGGCAGAGCCCTCGTCTGTGTAACCTAATAACTTACCTAGATATAGTACAATGCGTATGGTGTACGCTGGATAGAGTTAAGCGAATACCTACATATGGAACCGTGGCGACGCTACGCAGAGTAAGGACGCGGATTGCTTATGCAAAAGGGAGCAATCAGAGCGATGTTCCGGATACTGCAAGTTACCTATGCGAGACCAAATTTGGAGGAGCCTAGGATTGTAGTATTAATAAAAATAACATAACAATGATACTCAAGACCAATGTACCAGTGATGAATTATTGCACTGAAACGTGGTCTCTTACTATGGGCCTCATTGATAAGCTCAAAGTCGCACAACGAGCTATGGAGAGGGCTATGCTTGGGGTTTCTCTGCGTGATCGAATCAGAAATGAGGAAATCCGTAGAAGAACGACAGTCACCAACATAGCCCAGAAGATTAGCTAGTTAAAGTGGCAATGGGCAGGGCACATATCACGCAGAACAGATGGCCGATGGGGCCGGAAGGTTCTGGAATGGAGAGCACGACCACGGACCGGCAAGCGCAGCGTATGTATTCCACCAGTTGACACGATGGACAGACGACCTGATAAAGGCCGCAGGACGACGTTAGATGCAGGCCGCTTCTAACCGGTCCTTTTGAAAAATTATGGGGGAGGCATATGTTCAGGAGTGAACTTCCTACGGCTGAGATGATGATGATGAACAATGATATCGTTTACAACCTATACCATCGTACTAAGACTACACACAACATCAAAGACCCAAGAACAAACATTTCTGCTTATCACACACATAAATTAACCTCAGTCGGGAATCGAACGCGCTTTGAAGTCAGTCACTACGGACTGAGCTAACGGAGCCTGGATGGTCAGCAATTGTGATCCCTCTGGTTGTCTTTATGAGAAACAATACCGACAAGTATTGTCGCCACGGATACAAATACCCGCACTCAAGCCGAACCCAGCAAGCTTATCCATGTTATGGACTAATGCCCGTGTTGTCACAAACGATATTTTTAGATATAGTGGGTAGTATACCTATTATATAAAAATACGTGATGCTTATAGCAGCCTAAAGCCAGGATATAGGAGATAGGCTGGGGTTAAAGGTCAGATTTATTTCCGCAGCTAAGCCTTTAAACTAAGCTTAATTCTGAGTAACACACCGGAGTGTGCAGGTTACGTGATACTCAGCCCAATATAACAGTAAGTATACATATATCTACATTATCACAATCACATATAGTTAAAAACAAAATTGTAATAAACGGTAGAGTACATACAACTGGAAAAATATCTTCGGAGCATAATGTTATTATGTACAGTAACCGATAATGCAATTGCATGCAACTCGGGAATTGCACTATTTATCAATTCACGACTGTACTAACTAACCTCTGTAATTCATACTTATGCCATCAATTTGCTAAACTGTATGTGATTGTGATTAAAAGTTCTGTACAGAAACTATCACTTAGCAACACATTCCCCTTTGCCAAACAACTTTATCAGCAAGTTTTTAATTCGACATATCTCGGATGAGAGTAGAAACCATATTCTGATTCACTGTATACAACGCCTTAGCCGCTCTGTCTCCATGACGAAAATATGTTTTTATTTATTTATTCAAAATAAAATTCACCATCTTTACCGCGGAATGTCCGTAATGATGTAAGTGAGTAATATATCTCGTAAAGCCCCTTTACCAACATAGGAACCCTTTCGTACAATTTACAGCATTATCGTAATTTGCAGAAATGACCCTCCATCCGTCACAGCACTTTTTAGAGCTCGAAATCAGCTCACGTCACAAGTTAAAACTACTTCGAAAAGCTAAGTTAGTTCAAGTAAAAACTTCGTCGGGATTCGGTATGGCAGCGGTGGGAAAAGTCGGGTTTTAGAGAAACCTACATTTCATATCTTAAGATCATTACTTTAGGAATGCTGCTTTTAAGAAAATGAGCGGCCCTGCTCAATACTATATGTTGTAAAACACAATTCCATGTTCAAAATAGAGTTACTTGATTGGTTAAGGACAAAAATCTTTTATTCTGTACAAGAGTTTTTGACATCAAAATAGTTAAATTAAATAGCCTAAACTTAAACTACCTAAGAATAATTATTCATAATTGTATGACATTTAACCATTTTAAATATTTGCATGCTAATTAAGGCTGAATGTGAATTAGAACTTATATTATTATTATTATTTAAGACCTCAAACTGTACCACATTTACAGCAAATAAACAAACTTCAATTTTAATTTCATGCAACGCGGAAATCCCATTTTAAACGAAATCACAAAACTAACATAGTATAACAATATAAACAAGTTTATATATTTGTTAGATTTTCAATAGCACGAGCCCCCAGCTACTAATATTAGGGAGAGCAGGCTCCTAAATTGGGAGCTTTTAGTTTAGACTGCTGAGTTTGCTAAGTTTATTTTAGCTGTGAAAATGTGATAAGGACTAGACGACTAATCCAGCCAGTCTAAGATTTCTCGTGAAAAATGCTGTGAAATGTATTTGTTACAGTATTTTGCGGGGCGACAACATATTTTAAACACAAAATATGTTGCGCTTGTTGTCTCTACTGGTATCAGTTTCCGACTAAGGGCTAATGAATTACTCCAGCTTACAATCGCTTTATTGTTCTCGCATGATATTGATCATACTCTCGACCACACCAAATTCAAAACAACATATTCAATTGAAAATGTGTCGTATCCCTATCGAATCATGGTTAATTTTCAAAAGTAAGCACACAAACCAATCTAGTACATGCATGATGTAGGATGAAACGCTAGAGTGCAGTTAATCATACGGTGCGACAATTTCCGTCGCGCCGCTGCACGGGTTACCGGCAGGTAATTGCCTCGAATGAGAAAGCGCTGCATACGCTGGCTGGCAGTTATAAAATTAAGGGTACGTAAACACTGAATCCTGTTAAAAGCAAATTTTTGCTGAAAGCAGTTTCAGATGAGAAGCGTGCGATTGACATTGATGAAGTTTTAAACAGCTGGAGGCTTCAAATACACCCCAAGCGGGATGTCAGTGCAGGCCTTAGCGCCCCCACTCTGGGGACTGCAAGAGCACTTAATGGCTTAACAATATAACTTTGTTAGCTATACGTATAATAACGCAGACGAAAGACGAAAACGGTAACATTTAACAAGTAAATTTGAAAAATTTAATACAGACTTCCATTCTATTCAGTTATTAGAGCGTAACAAAACAAAAACTACTGGGCCGAATTTGATGAAATTTAAATGGGACCACACGAAAAGCACCAGCTTTCAAACAAAAAAAGAATTTTGAGAATCGGTTCACCCTAACTAAAGTTTTGAAAAACATAAAAAAAACAGTCGAATTGAGTACCTCCTTCTTTTTGGAACAAAATGAAAATCGATGACGAGTGAGCAAGTCACTCGCCTGATGTTAAGCGTCACGCTTGCCCGTAACAGTTCAGTGTCATTCAGAATTTGAAACTACAACAGTTCAAATCATTGTATGGCGATGCACTGCGCTGGTCACCCTGAAATATAAGATATTTCGCCCTATAATTTATCTGGAAACATACCCTTCAAATCGAAACACAGTAATGTTTGCACACTACTGCTTCACGGTAGAATAACTGGCACAGGTGTGGCACTTCCCCAGGCGGACTCTGCAAAATTACATTTACACTTTATTACTTACTAGCTGCTCTCCGCGCAGTGATGGATGATGATGATGGCGATGAATCTTATATAGCCTATGTTACTCAGGGTGAACAGGTAGCTTCCCACAGGTGAAAGAATTTTTGAAATTGGTCCAGTACTTTTTGAGCCAATTTGTTAGAAACATACTTACAAATCTTTCCTCTTTATAATATTAGTATAGATTTTAATTTATTTGTTTAATTTTGAGATCATTTTTATTACAAAAGTCAAGAAACCCAAACAGAGCGCAGTCTGAAGGCATAGAGCGGTCACTCGTTTAACAAAATGTCTTCGGATAAGCAACTCTCAGTGTTCCCGCCACGGGCCGCCTTTGGATGTTCCGCAAATGTTTCTATTAACTTTATATAGCTGGCGGAAAGAGATCTACAGTGTACACAGCGCTGTGTCAAATAAACATAATTTTTAAACGAATATATATTTCTTCGCTCGAGGGAGAGATTATGGCGAACTTCAACTAGAACCTCTAGTTCTATTTACCGCTTTAAGAGATAATAACTAGAATGCTTGAAAACACAACTTAATGAAATAAGGCAGAGTTATTTACCACGCTCGTAGCAGGTCTTAGGTAGGAAGATATCTTTCAGTCAATCTACGTGGTCCCTGGGTGGTACTAATCTAGCGACATACCAAGCCCGTATGTGGTCAATGTGGTAAGATTATTCTGCAAGTGTTCACCATCATGGTCATGAGACACCACAATGTCAACATAAATAATGGTATGCCTCCAAACAATGATGTATGTTTGAAGGACGCTGCACTGCAACAAGAACTCTTCGAGCACTTGTTACTGTAAACAAGACTCAAAGTTTTGATGAGGTTAATAACGTCTCTGGGTGACGAGCAAAGTGCAGTCACGTAGAATTGTCTACTCTTACCTTATTTATTTAAGTTAATGGTTAGTACTTCATAACTGTGTATTGTAGTTATTGTTGTTTAAGCTATATTGATTTACATACTTATTCTAAATTACATAACGATTACATTAATTGACCGTCTGTAGGTACGGTCCCTGACTACTGATCAAGGATACGTAATTTGTGACATATTAATGTGAGTTGTATTGTATTATATTCTCATAATATATTGCTGTCTTGATGTCATGTAATGGGTTCCGAGTGAACATTAGTAACTAGTCATGTAATGTATAAGGGAATATAATGTTGCATGAATAAATATATTTTCTTTCTTTATCCTGTGACAGATTTTCAACCCTGATGTTCTTAGTTATCCATGCGGGCTAATAAGATGCGCCGTATAACCAAGCAGTAGACATTATCCCCTACCGACACCCAACGCGCAGGGGATTTTTGGATTAAAAGTCCAGAAATCACCTGGGGGATCAGGGGATCTGTAAAGGGGATTTCTGAAATAAGCCTTCTTAATGATGTCACCTTAACCGAAACTTCACGGCAGAGGCAGGATTCGAACCAGTCATGATGAGGGTTCAATAGCAACCGGTGCTCACCACCACTACTCGTATCATCGCTTTAATGCCGTACAAGATTCACAAATGATCTTACTTCTGGAATAGACTTCAGGACAGAAATAGGAAGTTCACTACTGGACAAAGATATTATTGTACATTTATTTTTGGTGTAAGCTTTTGTTATCGCTGTCGTATGTCTTCTGTTTCCTTTTGTTAACAACCCTGAAAACAGCTAGAAGTGTCGAAGATACTAGCTAGAAAAGAATTTGTTGAGATATTTCCTATCCTTATTGCGGTTCGAACAAACGTTGTTAAATTTTTCGTATAAGAATGTAATAAATGAAACTTTGTAGAAACGATCTACGGACTTATATATTACGAGTATACTTATATGGTTTGTGACATATAGCATCCAAAGCTTCATTCATGAACCTCTTACGGTCTCCGTAAACACCACCTCTGCGAGTTAATATAGTTTTAGAATGACATAGTCGCATTTTATCGGAATCGCAGTTACATCGTTATCAATGCTTGTCACATTATTTGTATTTATGAGAAACGTGATTCTTGTCGCTGTCACGGGCAACTGGTTTGTGTTTTTTGTATCTGTCGCATATATACCTAACAAAACATTGTAATGTTAATAACAAATAAAAATCCTATTATTATAAATGAATGACCCTGAAGTGATAATGTTCCGTGACACTTCTAAGAGTCGTCGTCCACGTTATTTACATCTATACAAAGAAATTAATAGAAAAAAAAATTTCTGTCACTGTCTTTGTGTCTTGTTTGTTCCAAGTTCTTCAATGGCAGATAGCTGATGTTATATTGAGTAACTTAGGGTACTATTAGTTTAGAATGATAACAACGGTAACGTGCAAAAAAAATATTGTTAAATTCCTCGTGGACGAAGTCGCAGGTAATATCTAGTAGATTTTCGTAAAATAATTCAATTTATAATGAAAAAGAGAACCTCTAAAATGAAACCACAAATTGTGCTGAAAGGAGAGAATAAACGACAAAACCCGCTATCGCTGAAACACCGCACACATAACAAATATTTGGTTTCGACGAAAACGGATATTTTTGAAACAACGAAATGTTTACCGGTGGTACACATGATGTTTAACTTTGTTTACAATTTTTTCAATGGCATATGTTACAAAACATAGATTAATGTCGTAAACAAAGAGAACATAAACCATCAGTGTGAATGTTAGGTCTTCTGATCCGACGCATAAGACATGCACTGCCAGACGTCTTCCCTGGGTCTCCTATGGCCTCCTCGCACTGCATACCAACTAAACAACGACTGGACTCGTTGAGCAGTCGACCAGTGCACTTGCGCATTGTTGCTTCAAGGCAGAATATCTGAGACGGCGGTGGTACCAACCAAGGAAGGTTTCGTTGCTCTGGCACAAGAGGCCTACCATACTATAAGTGGAGTTTCCTCGCTTCTTACTATTCAATTTCCGACAGCGGAGGAAATATTCTTTAACACCATCTCTTCACAGAGAAACACTTATAGGGTGTCTAATTACCTCACTCACTTTACGGTACAATAGAAATAAGCGAAAAAGAGATAAGTTATATAAATGTGCTTCAGACTGCTTGCTTGCTATTTTACCGCTACCTTACCCCCCAAGGGCACCCCATGGTCTGGGTTCAATTATTTGTGCATAATGCGTCGGGAAGGAGACTTTTCACTCTGTCATCATCATCATCATCTCAGCTGTAAGACGTCCACTGCTGAACCTCTACAAGTTTCCAAAGGGACCGGTTGGAAGCAGCCTGCATCCAACGTCGTCCTGCGACCTTTATCAGATCATCTGTGAAACTGGTCGGTGGACGACCTACGCTGCGCTTGCATCGGTAATCTGTTGTTGCACTCTGTTCGTGGGATTAATATGTTTTATATGGCTGACAAATATAATGTACAAATACAATTCTGCAAATTAACAGGGCTGTCTCACAAAGTGTCACATGAAGAAGACTGTTAGAAGCTTACTGCTGACTTGCGTGATCGGCAAGATTGACTGGCATATTGGTTATATGGGAAGAATGCTGTGATTTTAACTTCTTGGATAACCCTCTACGATATACACGGGATGACAGCGTCGGATAGTAAGTCGGGAAATATTTTACTTTTTCCTACTCTTTAAAAAATAGAAGATTACTTGATTCTAAGTTACAGATTTTTCACATATACATTAAGGCCAAATTTCTTTCACCCCTGGGGAGTTGGCACGACACGCGAAAACCAACTATTTACGATACCATAAACCTTTGCATTACAGGATCGTAGGGGTACGCTACACGGCGCGGGCCAGTGAGCGAAACGGCGAGACTGCGTATTTATTGGCGACCCGTGGAACTGCGGGTGTGAAGTTATGGCCAACCGGGGATTATGGATGCCGACGCCAATTCGGAAGACAGGAACTGGTGAATTGCTTTACGTTCAATAATTTGTGGAAACGCTCGTAGCAGAGCCTGTACGCTCATTCATAAATACTCAAGTATATGATTGTAAACCTTGCCGCAGTCACTGACAAACAAAGCAATTGAGCGCTTCCATGCTTCCTATAACACGTCGATCCCGGTTTGTTATCAAGATAATAAAAAACGTTTTAGCGTATAAGCTTTATATACTATGCTAGAGAGTTTATATTATGTTACGTAAAAAAGTTATAATTGAATACTAGGCTGATCTCAGTGTAATATATATGAACTCTACCTTACAAACTTATGGTTTAAAAACGGAGTCTAGTGAGACAGTGTTTCAAATGTAAGCTAAGAGCAGTTAGCCCACAGCGCTACGAATACAACTTAGGGATAAAGAAAATAAAGTAATTATACATTCTTAAGGCAATGTAGGATACAAACTGCCAAAGCTAGGGCTAGTCTCGAGACTATCTGTCGACATACAATAGGCTTGCGTTGTCCATAACCTTCTCCCTGAAAGGAACACCCGTGTCCCAGCAGTGCAGCGATTTTGTTAGGTTTTTATGGTTCTGTACCTCAAAAGGAAAAATAAACCCTTTTAGGATCGATTTTTAGTTCGTCTGTCTGTCTGTCTGTCAAGACCGTTTTTTTTTTGAATACGCGTTGAGGTACAGTTGAAATAGTAGTATCTATAGGGATCGAACGGCAAAGTTAAGTTTGTCGAAAAAAGTCTTCGATGGGCGAACTGTAGAACTTATACACTTAGATGCCTTATCTACAAGTTTATCCCTGCGCGAGTCTAACTCGGACTTGGCCGGGGTATTTTTCCATAAAAACAGCAATTGGAGTACTATTACTCCAATTGCTACGAACTACGAATACTCGACGAAACCATACTCATTTATTCAAGACTCGTTTAACTAAAATAATGACCGGCAGGGGATTCTGGAAACCGATGGATCCCTAAGCAAATTCGGAAGCAAACACAGGAACTTGCGAACTGGTTTACATACCTAGTACAATTTATGGGCTATGTTTCAGGCATCAGGTGGCATCTTACGCACCACTGAGCTAAACTATAACTATTGAACACTCCAATGTTATTGGCTGCAACTTTGAAGTTATGGTCGACAGGGGATTTAGGAAACATATGGATGCCTATAAGCTACTTCGTAAGATATGAATATATGTATACTTATTTATTAGTTTACGTAGACAAATTAATGAGGTGTGTTTCAGGCATAGAAGGGTATGCCCTCCTATGCCTGAAACTGAAATAGATATGTCTATTGATGACTTATATTCTTATATTACTACAATAGCTGCTCTCCGCGTTTTCACCCGCGCGGTGATGGATGATGATGATGATGAACCTTATATAGCCTATGTTACTCAGGGTGAATGTAGCTTTCCAATGATGAAAGAATTTTTTGAAATCGGTCCAGTACTTTTTGAGCCAATTCGTTACAAACACACATACAAATCTTTCCTCTTTATAATAATATAAGTATAGATTAGTATAGATTTTGCAGGTGTGAAGATACAGGCGGTGGGGAACAATGGAAAAGGATGGCCTAACAAAATTCGGTAGATAGAAATACGCGTAGCGCTATCCCTTATACCACTGTCATTATTTTATTAATAATTTTTCAGGTTTGTTTAATGCATGCGGTGGATACGTACATCGGGCGACACGAGCGAAACGGCCTTTTTATAGACAGACGAATTGTTTGTAGGTAGGTGAAGGCCAGTCAACGTAATGTCGAGATTATTGGCGACCCGTGTGCAGGGTTTGAAGTTATACCCAACCGTGGATTATGGATGCCAAAGTACTTGAAATGAAATCATGACTTTTACACATGTATACACTTTACAGATGAGAGTGTATTTAATTGTGGTGTGTTTTAGTCTCGGAATTGAGTACTGCCTACCTATGCTATGACTAAAGCAGTCGCTACTGTCGACTTGTATTAAGCGTCATGATAATGCGAGGGAACATAGAGTAATTTAGAGACCACCTTGGTGGGTATCACCGCAGTGCCAGATATCCTGCGGGAAGAAATCTAGGGCAGGGGTTACTGTGTTCGCTTGTGAAGGGCACTGTAGCAAGCGGGTGAATGGGACTCAAAAGACCAATGTCTCAAAATTGCGAGCGCAGGCAGGCGTCACGCGAAACTGTAGTTTTGAGCAAGCACTTCAAATGTTATAAACATAATCTAAGATATATGATGTCAAGTAGATGTATGTTTTGAGAACAGCTGGATGTTGCAGTGACGCTACGGCATAGGTTTAAAACATTCTCGTAGTGAACAGTACTCTTGTTTCACCACAATCTTAATTCGCTAAACTTCATAGTTCAGAGAGTGAACATGTTTTACTCGAGCCCGCGTCTAGTATTTATTATCATTCTAGAAAATAATTTACTTATAATCTATAGTTTTTACCCTATGGTGGTCATGACAGTTACCCAATTTTTTCATACCCGGTGTAATATTTTTTTTCCATTGACACATTTATACTATTATTATTAAGAGGAAAGACTTGTTTTTTCAAATTGAATATGCTCCGAAACTACTGAACCGAGTAGGAAAATTATTTCACTACCAGAATCCTACATAATCCTTGATGAACATAGGCTATATGTTGATTCATCATCCAGCACCACGCGGGTGAAACCGCGGAGCGCAGCTAGTGTCATCTAAATTTAAAAAGCTCGGAATGAATTATACAAACATGAGATAAAGCCTGCAGTGGAGTTAGCGAGCAACATATTTGCATGCGAATGCCTGTATAAAACGTATATTGATTCGGGTAAAACCAGGAAGAGAAATGGCCAATTTACTGAGAATTATTATTGCCGGAGTGCGGAATTATGGAAGCTGGATACAGCGCGGCAGTAGGAGTGAATGATGTGTAACCGTTTAGTTTATGATCGTGCATAACCTGCGCCGGCATATTCACAAGGTTATAATATTGATGGTGGCCAGTCAGCGAAACATTTATTTATTGAGGACCCCGATTACTTCTCGGAGTGTTCAGTTTATGAGCTCCAGTGAGTTATTGGCGCCTAAGCAAATCGGAAGGGGTGGAAACTGCTGGGAAAGCGTTTATATATTTTATTGTTGAGAACAATAAAATATATAAACGCTTTCCCATCAATGAGTTAGCAGTAATGCATTGAATCATATTTCCGTACAGTTGTTTCAACGAGGACTCTTACGAATAGAATTGTCTGATTTTGTCGACGGTCATTAGTAGTTACATTTTCAAAGCACATTACGAACGGACGTGCTCCGATTCAGCAGAACCAATCCCTCGGAAATACTGGAATTAAATCGTTGTAAATCCAAATAAAAAAAGCTCTAATGGTCTGCGAGCGTAAAAAACGAAGAGTTCGATAAAAATTCCAATATAAATCGTTTTACCTTCCAACGCTTCCGCAACAGTATTCTAATGAAAATGTATTTAAAATCTCCTTGCCCATCTGTAAGTAAGGCAAAGGCCCTATAAAAGTTATTAAAACATTCAATAAAATCAGTGCCTCTTAGAACGGTCAAATTATTTTGTACCGCAAAGCTCTGATGCTATTGATTTTGGCTTTAACTTAGGAGCGGCCTAAATTCGCCATTTACATCTCATGGCGCTGACGTCATAATGGCTGCGACGAACTTGCGACTCTGTAACGGTAAGCTGGCCTGGTAAAACAACCAACAATTAATGTGTGAGAGCTAACCACTGCGGTAATACAGCAAGGTTAACCGCAATTGCTGTAAACGTGACACTGAACATTTCAATAAAGTACCCATAGCTCGTGGTGAATTGAAAATAAAAAGAAGTAGTTTCATACTTATGCTTTAACGCAGAGGTACGAATGTTCCGTGAACGCTACGATAGTAATGCGTATCGCGCTGAACATATGATATTAATTTAGATGAAAACTTTATAACTGGCTTTGACATTGACAACTATATATCTGTTCTATGCGTTGGCGACGGCGGCTTTAAATCGTGAACGAGAGTGAAAAAAATCAGGCTCTCAAAGTGACGCGGGTTACTAGCTTAAGCAACCTTAGCTGTTATATGCAATAAATAAGTCCTTAAGGTTTATTACTCAGGTAACTACAGCTAGATGTGTCCACAATAATTCCCCAAGAACCGGCGAGTACTCACCTAATTTACCGGAAATCGGTGTGTGTGTGCGCTCGCTAATTTGCACAACATTGACTCCCAGACGAGGAACTACATATCAAAGGGGTCCGAGTGTACAGTAAATATTAAGAAAATCCTATAACCGGTTTTTAATGTACAAGTAAGGTTTTGATTTAAGCGCGCAGAGTCCCGGTTAAGATCAATCCAATCCGGGCCTACCGCTGATATGGTAAATGCTACCGCGACCCCACCCTGACGGAGGACTACTCACAGCAGGGTTTAAGTTGATTTGAGCCCACATCAGCCTTTAGTCACCCCCAAAGTGTGCACAGCATTTCCCTTCTCACATAAAGTTACTTTTTGTCTGTGATAAAAGTTTCTGTGATGCACATTTGTCAGACAAATAATTTTTTAATATAAAATGTAATAATAGCAGGACCTAAGTAGAAACATTGTAAACATCTATATAAAAAGAATGGCCCCGACTTTCTTGCCGCTTCTTCTCGGTAGGCTCTATATATTTTGAAACGCGGCGGTAAACTCTTTACATGTACAACTTTACTGTACATTATACTCGTAATTAATAATTGACGTTCCCAAGTGCGTATTTGATGCCAAAATTGAATAAATGATTTTGCCTTTTTTTAAACTTTTGACTGATAGAATGATGAAAGAAAGACTGATATACTGAGATGAAGCCGTGGTGCGCAGCTACGATTGCATAAAACTATTAGATACGATTTTAAACTTTCTATATTTATTTCTATAGTAATAATAATGGACAGGTAAAAGTATCAGCGTCACACCAAACACAATGTCTTTCCTTATTGGAGCTGTATATATGTTAGCTATATTATGTATATATTGTAGTTTATTGTAGTCAAATTGTTGGAAGTCGTTAATACACGCAACAAATAGCACGAACTTTTGCTATACCAGATTGTTTTAGTACCTTGTGTTACTTCTTCAAGAGTAAATATCAAGGATCTTAGATACTTAGTTAGTAGTAGAAACGTATTCTCCTATTTCCTCTCTGAACACTAGTCCTAAAGATCTTTTACAGAGTTTAGGCATATCTAGGAGTAGGGAGAAAACTCTAAAGACAAGAGAGACTAAGAAGCTGGGCTAAGAGAGTTCGTAATTAGATACTAAAATGTGGTCCCTCTTAACAATAAAGAATTAAGATGTATGGGTACGACCTTCCACGATTACGATTGAATAAAATTGACTTGATTGGCTGCTTCCATCCTTGTTATACGTTTGTAGGGCGAACAGTTAGTAGCTACAATTTGAGCATCGTGTTACAATAATTATTACAGTGTTATATTCTAATTGGTTACGTTCATCATATTCAAAGCGTGATCGACGAACGGATATGGTTTAGAAAGGGCTGCCCAAAATATCAGATTTTCTAAACCAGTCCACTTACGATAAAATGTTGATAAAAAGTTTATAGAAGAAATTCGGGCACGGAAATTAGAGGAAAACAAAAGAACCCCAGACTCAGAATCCCATGCAGACCAACCCCCCACCCGCCGCCTTATTGTCTAACTTCAATGAGAATGAAATGTCACTTCATTCTCATTCCCATTGATGGTTCCAGCCAATAGGCTTGCAGGGTTTTGCCCAGAATGGGGTTCAAATGTCAAAACGAAGCCCATTCCCATTCTCCGTAAAGATAGACATTAAGGCCGCCGGTCTGGGATTTTCAGATTTTCTGTATTTTTTATAATTTTCGTTACCTTTCCACTAGCCGTCTATAACTCGTTTTTTGGCAATTGATGGAAATTTCAGATAAACGAAATTTTCGTTTAGCGTAAGGATAATATAATAATGTACATGAAAGTGGGAAACAACTGAATGTTAATTTACCACTCGAGATATAATTTACACACACACGCGTCGTATATCTACGTATGTGTGGATGTAGTTATAGGAATTACATATAACTTTAACTACGAGTACTATCTTGTTACGAACAAAGTCTCAAGCCACAAATAGTTATAGCAATAATGCTAAATATAAACAGCTATTAACGTAATTGACCATAAGTCAATCTGAAAGTACAGGGATATCAGTGCGCGTATGGCTTAAAGTGTTTTTTTAAGAAAAAGTGTCTCAATATGAAGATGTAGCACTATTATAAATTTTACTATTGCAGATAGTTTTATTCATAAAATATATTACGAATACTTTGATTAGAACATTGTCATTTCACAAACTTGTTTTCTTCTTCTTTCGAGTTCTTCTGCTCGAATAGTCGCCTAACTGGTTTGGTAACGCGAGGTAGAAATTTGCACATTATATCCTGTGGTCTGAGAGAATTCAGTGTGATTTAACACCACTGGATTATTTTTGTGGGGCTATGTTAAGGGCAGAGTCCATACGGAGCCAATCGAATCTATTGCAGCCTTAAAACTCAAAATCCGTGATGTGATTAACGAAATAGACCCGCCATTTTGCCAAACAGTGATTAAAAACTTTGATGAAAGTATAGACATCTGTCAGCGTGGTCATGGTGGACATTTGTCAGATGTCATTTTTCATTCATAATTCGGTATGCTAAAAAAAATTAACCTATGCCAATTCCGAAACCATTTCAAGATTTTATGTTACAAACCCTTATTTTTCTACTCTGACCTTTTAAAACGATAAGATGCCATTTATTTTAACAAAAAACGATGAAATAATTCGACTTTCATTGACCTCTAAATGACGTCACTATTTTGCACTTTTGTTTTGATTGAATAGAGACTTACGAATTAGTAGGTGTCACTGTCAAGTGTTCTAGTTTCTTTTTTTTACTCGCGTGCTTTTCTTGGCTCCTCAACGCAACTACATATTTGTGCAAAAAAGTGACGTCATAGGATTCAAATTTTCAAAAAAATATTATAAAATAACTACTGAATATAAAACAAAAATATTGAAATTAGTTTCTTATAATGACCTAATCTACGAAATAAAAATATAAAAAAAATACCAAAAAAAAACTTTACATACCGAATTGCCGAACTTTTCTCTTCGTAATACAATAAAAATTGTATAATCTTCATCTAAATCTTTTGTTTTATTTTATTTTAGCAAAACAAAGTTCTTGTTGAAAATCCCTGTATTTGACCTCAAATACTACCACTAAAAATATAAACCCTTATACCCGAATTAGAGAAACTTAAAGCGCGTCAGCTCAGCGCTTGGCTACGTTCAATTTCCTTTGCTTGATTTCAAGCAAGCGCATCTCGTAAAAACGTACCAAATTCAGAACAAAATGATGTGCACTCTTAATAAAAATATAACCCGTCAATGTATGTGTATTAAAAAACTGCTATTTTACGAGATGTGTTTCATGATAAATACAATAGCGAATAAAGAGAAAAACTGTTTTAAAGGTGAAATATACGAGTAAGTTAGAATTTCTTTTAATGTACTCTAGTATGTTAAAATATGTTTTTAATTCCGTCAATGTGTACTTAGAAGTCTTAGAAATGTCATATTATTTTTTGTAGTTTAAATTAAATCAATGCTGATGAGATAAACAGCTTTAACAACTTCATTTTTATCGACATCATGGTATGACAGCACCTTAAGTAAAGTTAATGTCGTTCGTATCGCCGGAAGCTACAGTAGCCAGACTGACCAGTGACCGCATGTGACCGCCATGTCATGGACTGTTCTATCGAATTGCATGTACCGAGATATTGTGTGACATACGTAACCACACGTCACTGCTTGCCGAATAGAAACCCTTCCTCCCATGTACCTACAGCATTCTAATATAGAGTGCTTTAAACGTGCAAGGCAATGCAATGGACTTCTGCAGAGTCCGCATGGGGTAGTACCACACCGTTGCTAGTTATAATTAGGATATATTTCGGGATTATTTAATTAATTAAGTACAGGGAATGATTCTAGTATAACATATTTTTTAAATGACTGCGAACAAGGAAATGGTTATCATGTATAATTCTATATACATAAAAATGAACGCCTATTTCTCCTGGTCACGCTACAACTTGAGAACGGATGGAGCAATCTCGCTAATTCTTTTTTTGTTGTTTTAACTATTATCAGGAGAAGGTTCTTATGAAAAACTAAGAAAAGGTGGGAGGTTATGGCGAGCACGAAGACCAAGCTTACTACGCGGACGAAGTCGCGGACAGTCGCTAGTATGCTATAAATATGATGGCAATTTGGTATAAGGAGTTCTAAGTGTATTTCATTAGGTGCATTTTACTAATTACATTTTTCATTTTCCTTTTTAATATGTCTTTTCACTATATAACCAATTTAAATGCAATCTCTGTGAACTTTGTGATATTTTGGGATTTAATTGTATATAATAAAATAAAAAATCCTTTTTATTTCCTACTAATTACCTACTTTACATTTTTTTTTAGTTACTTAACTTTAATTTCTTATCTTCACATAACTAGCTTTTCTTTAATTGTGTTACTTATTACTAATTTATAATACGCTTAACTAGTTTTGTTTACATTAAATTACTGCTTTACTTTATAACTATCATATAACTTATTTAAAATAACATTAATCTAACCTAACATAATTTAGTTTGATACAACAGTATCAGCAGGAACCCCATATTGGGTAAAGGCCTCCTCCAAAGATGCCCATTTGTCTCTCTCCTGTGCGGTCTGTTTCCAGTTCGGCTGTCCTTGCAATCTCTTCATCCCAACGTGTCAACGGTCTTCCTCTGCTCCTTTTACCTGGAGGACCTTTCCAAAATGTTACTTTTAAGGTCCATCTCTGATCTTTAATTGTATATATACATTGTATATGTACATATACACACATATATACAGTTTTATAGAAAGGACATTCTAAGAGGTCACGATATGGTCCCGAGTGCTTAGTAGTAAAAAAGACAAATGTCACTTTTATTCCTTTAGTAATAAGTAAGTAATTATGAAAAAAAAAGTAAAAAAAGTGAAAATAGTACACATATAGACCCATTCGTTGCCTGTGAACAAAAGTATAAATAAAAAAATCTAAATAAGAATTATAAATACCTACTTCAAAACATTTAAAAGTTAATATACGTCTATACACGATATTATATGTACCTTAGTATATGTCTTTGGTATTAATAATATCATATGTTATATGAATATACCGTATCTTGATTAATCAGATCCAAAATGCATGACATTCCAGGTATCACGTGACGCGACGTGGAATTTGTACAATTATAATATCAACCAGTGAAGGCAACTACAGTGTTAATCAACTGTCGGTATCGGGGGACGGAGTTACATACAACATTCAACGGTATCGATCGAGGTTACTCGTGTTCTGAGGTATTCACCATTCACAGCTACACTACGTCGATCACAATTAACTTTGTACGCTATAATTAACTCCCAGAGGAGACGGAGTTAGCAATATTCCATTCGACGTCAAGATACAATTCGTAACAGACCAAGAAACCCAATTACTAAGGGTGCTTATGCAAGAGGCCGTCTTGGATGGTACCACTACAGTACTAGATATTCAGCCGCGAAGCAATCGCACACAATCATTAGTACTGTAGCAAGTAGGTAAACCAATGTCTCAGAACGCAGAAAATGCAAAATTTTCAGTTATAAGTTCTAAGCGGCACTGTGACTGTCATACGCTATTATATATTCGTCGCTTCATTTTTCAGATATATTATAATTGTTTGCGCGTTTTAACCGCAAATCCTTATAAACCTTTTCGGCCAATGGGTAGACGAACGTAGGGGCGCACCTGTAAAGTCTGCACTACGACCGAAGCCACAACAAAAAAAAAGGGAAAGAAAAAGTGTCAAGCTGGGTTATCTGCTTTTTTTCTTCTTCTTCTTCGCCCCTTGAAAAAATGTCGACGCAAACGCAATAAACTTTTTTTGTGTGAATTTGAATTTGGCCGGCTGGCATAGCGATCGATTACACTTAGGATCATCATTATATTCAACGGAAGATAGACCTGGAATTGGAATCAGAGTGGACACAAGCAACAAAGTACCTATCACTTCGCTCCCCAGGACACAGTGCGCATGGAAGAAGGCGAGTGCTCGCCGAGGATAAAAGACACAAGGTTAGTGCTCCAAGTTCTGTCGATTACCCGAGGCCAACCCTTTGTTCATCCCGCAACCCCTTATGGTGGATTTACAACCCTCCATAAGTTTGGTCGACTTCGAGCCAAATTTCAACCAGCAAACGCTACCGCTTTGTATAGTGCACAAAATCTTATTTGTGCGTATTCCCGCTTACAAAACTTATTAACATTGCAATTACAATTAATTTCACCTTTTAAGAGCATGTCTTCCTATTAAGGACATCCTATTTACAATACATTTAACATACATTTATTAGAAGTTTCAATTTCTTTGACGCCATTTTGAGGTTAATTTTACAAAGATTGCATTTGGTAATCTCATTCCCTATTTCAATAATGGCAGAAATAAAGCTAAAAATAAATGAATCCAAAAGAAATACAATATTTGAACAACTTAGTTCAATGTATTCCATAACTAAGAAAATTTCACAAGCTGATACTCGAACAAAACAGGATTTTTTGTGTAAGTCATCCAATATTGAGAAACTTTATGATCAATTTGATAAGCTATGTGATGAATATTATACTTTAAAGTTAGGGGAAGATATTGATTTCAATTTGGATAATAATCAATGGTTAGCATTTGAAAACTTGTACTCTGCTGTCAAACAATTTAGGATCCAACTTTGTGAGAATTCTAGCTCTTCTTTAAAATCTATAAAAGATGCATCTATTGATATTATTCTACCTCGCTGTGAATTACCTGTATTTGATGGAAAAAGTGAAAATTGGCCATTGTTTTATGAATGTTTCAAAACAAATATACATAAAAATTCAAAATTAACAAACTCTCAAAGAGTTCAATATTTAATTGGTCAGTTGAAAGGCAAGGCCTTATCTGTTTTTGCTGGAATATTACCAACTGAGGAGAACTATGAATGTATTTGGCAGACTTTAGTAGATAAGTTTCAAGACAACAGAGCGCTAGCTGCAGTTTATCTGAACAACATTTTTGATCTGAAAAATGTTTCAAATAATAACACTAATCACTTGACTGATTTTGTTGAGAGGTTTTCTTCCTCATTCAATGCATTGAAACAATTAAAAATACCAGATTTAGCTGATTTTATTTTGCTATATGTGACACAAAAGAAGTTGGATTGCAATTTAGTTCAAACCTTTGAATTATCTAGATGTGAGAAGGAAATTCCAATGTGTAGTGAGTTTGTTGAGTTTTTAAGGCAACATATAAAAATAATAGAGCGAACCAATGTTCAAAAGGGATCTATTCCACGAACCAATCGTAATGTGAACTCTCATTCATTTGCATTAGTAGACAAGGAGATACAGGGCACAATGTGCATGTTGTGTAAAAGTGGCTCCCACCCACAAGTTTACATGTGTCCTACATACAAAGAGATGGATGTGAAAACTCGCTTTGAGTTTACAAGAAGCAATAAATTATGTACTAACTGCTTAAGTTGTAAGCATTTATCTAAAGACTGTAAATCAAAATCAACTTGTAAACACTGCCATTTAAGGCACCATACAACTTTACATTTTGAATCGAATAGTACTAAAGTGGAACATAGTAGAAATACCACTCAGAATTACACGCCTGCAGTTTCTTCTAAATTAAATACTCCAAACAGTAACTCGTTCACAGCTATGCTGATTGAAGATAAACCTTCTTTGTTAACCATGGAACAGGCTCCAATGTCTTTTGTAACTGACCAAGATTCAGTGACATTGACTTCGATACCTACACACAGTACTGGCAACAAAAAAACCACGGTACTGTTATCCACTGCACAAGTTTATGCTGTCACAAATAAACAGCAAAAATGTGTAGTACGCTGCTTGCTTGATTCAGCCTCACAAAACCATATTGTTAGCCTAGACTGTTGCAAGAAACTCAAAATTAAAATTATACCGCTAAGTAACTCACACATAAACACAATTGGATCTAACTCAACAAAAATTATAGGATATACATACCTGACCATACAGTCACGGTACACTACAGATACATATAATTTAAAGTTATTGGTTGTTCCACACATTGTGAATAAGCTACCTACTTCTGATATTGATGTGCCCTCAATGACACAATTAAAACATTTACCTCTAGCTGATGAGAGCTGGAATATACCAAGTGGCATTGATATTATTCTCGGTGCACAATTGTTTCCATACCTATTGCATGGGGGACCCCTGTTTGATTGTCCTACCAACATTGCTGATGATTCCGCCGCCTTCGAAAATTCCGCTATGAATTCCGCTTTCGCCGCAAGTAGTTTGAAGGCTTCTAATAGCCTTTCTAACCGCTCAGCTAACGACGCGTCTGATTCCGCCGCCTTTGAAAATTCCGCTAGGGATTCCGCTTTCGCCGCAACTAGTCTGAAGGCTTCTAATAGCCTTTCTAACCGCTCAGCTAACGCCGTGTCTGATTCCGCCGCCTTTGAAAATTCCGCTAGGAATTCCGCTTGCGCCGCAACTAGTCTGAAGGCTTCTAATAGCCTTTCTAACCGCTCAGCTAACGCCGCGTCTGATTCCGCCGACTTTGAAAATTCCGCTAGGGATTCCGCTTTCGCCGCAACTAGTCTGAAGGCTTCTAATAGCCTTTCTAACCGCTCAGCTAACGCCGCATCTGATTCCGCCGCCTTTGAAAATTCCGCTAGGGATTCCGCTTTCGCCGCAACTAGTCTGAGGGCTTTTAATAGCCTTTCTAACCGCTCAGCTAACGCCGCGCCTGATTCAGCTTCTTGTAAAAATTCCGCTATGAATTCCGCTTTCGCCGCAACTAGTTTAAAGGCTTCTAATAGCCTTTCTAATCGCTCAGCTAACGATGCGTCTGATTCCGCCGCCATTAAAGGTTCCGCAAAACGCCTTCCGTATTCGCTTCCAGTTCTCAAGACTACGCTTGGTTACGTCATCATGGGTGAGATACCGGTTGTTATGCCTGACGATGTTGACGTCACCTGGTCCTTCGGTCCTATAACAAATGATGAATTAAATAAAAGTTTGACTAAGTTTTGGGAGTCGGAAGAACTGTTTACACACTGTCGTATTGAGGACCCTGATGAGGTTGCATGTGAGGAGATGTACAGGGCTTCTGTCGCTCGCGACGCTCACACGGGTCGATTTATTGTTTCGCTTCCTTTTAAATCTGACCCGGCGTTGCTAGGTAATTCGTATTTTATCGCTAAACGCAGGCTCATCGCTCTCGAACGCAAGCTTAGGGTAAACTCGGACTTGCGTAATGCATACAATGACGTCATAACTGATTACCTAGAGAAAGGATACTTATCTGAAATACCGTATTCACCTGCGACTACTGAAGAAGGTTACTTTATTCCGCATCATGCAGTAGTCAGACCCGATAAAAGTACTTCGAAAACCAGAATTGTTCTGGATGCCAGCGCAGTGACAGACTTAAATATGTCTCTAAATGATATTTTGCACACTGGTCCGAATTTACAAGCGGACTTGCTCGCACTTCTGTTAAAATTTCGACTTCTACCGGTCGCTGTTACCGCAGATGTTCAACAAATGTATTTGCGTATTTCGGTTATTGAAGATCATCGCAAGTATCAAAAAATATTGTATCGATTTAATGAGAACGAAGCTGTTCGCTTATTTCAGTTTAATTCAGTCGCTTTTGGACTTCGGTCTAGCCCATTTCTAGCTATGCGCTCAATCCGTCAACTAGCTGCAGATTATAAGGAAACTCTTCCTCTAGCAGCAGAGGTAGCTAGCAAAGACATCTACATGGATGACATAACTACTTCTGTTGTTTCCACCGAAGTTGGAATTGATTTATCCCAACAACTTTTGGCTTTATTTCGATCCGGTGGGTTTAACCTTGTGAAATGGGCAAGTAATTCACAAGAGTTGTTGGCACATGTTCCGAAATCACATAGAGTTGCGATTGAATTTTCGGATAACGACAATTTAAAAATATTGGGTCTGAAATGGCTTCCATCTTCCGATGCCTTCACATTCACTACAAATGATGCAGACACCGGTTGCACCAAACGCATAATCTTGTCGGTCATAGCCAGACTTTTTGATGTACTCGGCCTTGTTGCGCCAGTCATTTTGTATGCCAAGTTATTAATACAAGAACTGTGGCTCGCTAAAATTGGATGGGACGAGGATGTACCAGATTCCATATCAAACAGTTTTAATCAGTTTAAAAATGAACTACCGCTTTTATCGGAATTAAAAATTCCACGCCATTTAGGTGTTAGTATTGATTGTGTGGTCAATATTGTCGCTTTTGGAGACGCGAGCCTTAAGGCGTACGGGTGTGCAGTTTATTTACACATAACTCAGCCAAATGGTGATGTGTCGATGAATCTGGCTTGCGCAAAGTCCAAGGTAGCCTCCCCAAAAATCGCATCGCTCGCACGATTGGAGTTATGTGCTGCCCTGTTGCTTTCTAAGCTCGTTCGTTATGTACACACAACTTTTAATGACCGCTACCCTATGTCGGACATATACGCCTTTTCCGATTCGACTATCGCTTTATGTTGGATTCACTCACAGCCACATCGTTGGCAAGTTTATGTTGCAAATCGCGTCAGTAAGATTCACGAAAATGTTTCCCCAGACCGCTTTTTTCACGTTCCAGGTATTTCGAACCCAAGTGATTGTGCTTCGAGAAGCCTTCTGCCTTCTCAAATCCTTAATCATGCGCTTTGGTGGACTGGTCCAGCGTGGGCTCAGTGTCCGATTGCTAAGTGGCCAATCACGGCCTTCCAATCATCGCAAGAAGATTTGCCTGAGACTAGGAAGTCTGTGGTTCTCGCGACAATAGGTGAAGTCGAAGACTCTCCTCTTTATACTCTTGCGTTAAAGCTGTCGTCATGGCCCAAACTGTTACGAATTGTAGTGTACATTTTACGCTTATTGGGAAAACTTCCTCGTGATAGTCTCATAAAGTCATCTGATCTTGATGCTGCGGAACTTGTGATCCTTCGGAATCTGCAACATAAATATTTTCTTGACGATTTGACGAACATTAACAAGAATAAAATGACTTCTCCTGCAATTCGTAAACTTGATCCATTCATAGACAATTCGGGTTTGCTACGTGTTGGTGGCAGACTGACAAACGCCAATGTTCCTTATGAAAACCGGCATCCAATTCTGTTGCCGCGTCGTGATCACATTTTAGATTTATTGATCGATTATTATCACCGCATTAATTGTCACACTGGCTCGCATTTGCTCATGTCAGTATTAAGGCAGCGTTATTGGATACTTTCCGCTCGAAATCTTATTCGAAAACGTGTACGAATGTGCACTACGTGTTTCAAATGTGCTCCAACAAATTATACTCCGGTTATGGCAAGTCTTCCGGCTGCTCGGGTTACGGAAGCCAAAGCGTTCACAAATACTGGAGTCGATTTCGCTGGACCAATAAACCTCTCAATGACAAGACATCGTGGAGTGCGAAGCACGAAAGCGTATATTTGCCTCTTCGTTTGCTTGGCAACCAAAGCTATCCACTTGGAAATAGCTTCAAATCTCAGCACAGAGACATTTATTGATGCTTTCAAACGCTTTATTGCTCGACGCGGTCCTGTATCGGCAATTTATTCAGACAATGCTACCAATTTTGTTGGAGCAAAACGTTATTTCGATGAATTATATACATTTTTACAATCTGAGGACACAAAAACTTCATTTAATTATGAACTTTCGAAACATCGAATCTCCTTCTACACGATACCACCCAGGGCCCCACACTTCGGAGGCCTATGGGAAGCTAATTTGAAGTGCGTTAAAGCACACTTATTTCGATGCATTGGACAGCAACTACTTTCTTATGAAGAGTTGCTGACAGTCTTAGCTCAAATTGAATGCTTACTCAACTCACGTCCATTGGGACTTCTGCCTGACGAACCGCAACCAGAGGTACTTACCCCCGCGCATTTCTTAATGACTACGCCATTGCAATCTTTACCTGCTTATGAAGTCAATACTGATAAAACTGTTGTTCAGAGAAAACGACTTTTAGATAGCTTAGTACAAAGTTACTGGAAAAAATGGCGTCTTGACTATCTCCACACTTTACAGCAAAAACAGAAATGGCTCAAACATAGGGAAAATATAAAAATAGGTACGGTTGTTCTTGTACATCAAGATGACGTGCCACCGCTTCGCTGGCCTCTTGGAATTATAGAGCAAGTGTTCCCTGGGAAGGACTCAGTAATTCGCGTCGCTTTAGTTCGCTCACATAACAAATTAATTAAGCGCGCAGTTGCGAAACTGTATCCTCTTCCAATTAATGTGTAACATTCAATGCATCGCTTAGTTATAAGATATTTACTTTAATAGTTATATAAGGACTTTGACTTACACCATAAATTCTCAATTGTTTGCATAGTTCGCTTATTTCAATTCAGTAATCCTGCTTCACCTCTTAATTTTACTTAATTTTGAAACTCCTAGAGCTTTCAAGCCGGGGAGTATGTTTGCGCGTTTTAACCGCAAATCCTTATAAACCTTTTCGGCCAATGGGTAGACGAACGTAGGGGCGCACCTGTAAAGTCTGCACTACGACCGAAGCCACAACAAAAAAAAAGGGAAAGAAAAAGTGTCAAGCTGGGTTATCTGCTTTTTTTCTTCTTCTTCTTCGCCCCTTGAAAAAATGTCGACGCAAACGCAATAAACTTTTTTTGTGTGAATTTGAATTTGGCCGGCTGGCATAGCGATCGATTACACTTAGGATCATCATTATATTCAACGGAAGATAGACCTGGAATTGGAATCAGAGTGGACACAAGCAACAAAGTACCTATCACTTCGCTCCCCAGGACACAGTGCGCATGGAAGAAGGCGAGTGCTCGCCGAGGATAAAAGACACAAGGTTAGTGCTCCAAGTTCTGTCGATTACCCGAGGCCAACCCTTTGTTCATCCCGCAACCCCTTATGGTGGATTTACAACCCTCCAATAATTTTACCAGGTAGTCCCTTTAACCTACAGGTAACATCGCACGTTTTTAGAGTTTAAGAAATCGATTAATGAAATGTCAATCGATTCCTGTCATTCGGATACTACCCCGCCACTAGTGCGGCCATCTCTGCCTCATTCCTTTTTCGTGCGAGGCAACGAGTGCGCGCATTTCAAAAAAAAAAGAAAGGAAAATGCCTAAACGCAGTGCCGAGGAAAAGTTAGCGCACTACCAACGAAAAATAAGAAAGATACAAGATGAAGTGAAAAAGAAACGTCACATAAGACGCTTTCTGGACTCGTCAGACGACGAACATATTGAAGGTATGTTACTTACAATTTCAAATATGGAATTAAGTGTTACATCGGAATTGACTGCGAGTCAATTACGATAACGCAGGCGACTGCGTTACTCGCTCATGTACTTACCCTCGTGTTTACAATAAAATCGGGATCGACTGCGAGTCTATCACGATAGCGAGCGTAGCTGCGAGCTACCCTCGAAAACTTTTAATGCAGTATATACGCAATATTTTACTTAATTGAGCGTTAATCCGATAATGATTGTCTGCGAGACACTTAAAGCGACTGTTCTGTGCATATACCCGCAATTATTTTTATAATTGCAAAGAAATAAGTTAACAAATGCTTCATCATAATCATTTGTTTCTAGAAACGATTGGCGCTGAATCCTATACGGGCGCGCCCATAATGGATGGGTCACCCGAGCCATTGGAACCAATGCCCGATGACCAGACAGAGGAAGCTCAGTCTCTGCCGGCGGTACTGACACAGGCTTCGCAGCCGCCGTCATCAGCTCCTGCCTCCGGCCCCGATTTGGAACAGTCACACACGCAAGTAACAACGGCACCTCTTATGGAAGCGCCAACAGAACCACCCTTAGACCCAGAGCTATTATCTGCGCTGGGTACGAGTACATCAGATACTCCCGATTTTGGAGAGCGTATCCACGACAGCTTAGCCAATCTTTGGCTTCCCCTGTTACGAAAAGGGTTGCCTAAGGAAGAAAAAGACAACCTGACAAAAGAATATCTAGTACCATCAAACTGCAAGCTTTTACAAGCACCAAGGCTCAACGCGGAGATTTCAGCCGCAGTCTCGGATGTTGTCAGGGGTCGCGATAAAAAACTTACAAGTTTTCAACAAGTGCTCGGCGGAGGTATATCAGCCATAAATCGAGCTATGGATATGATGCTCAAATCTGATAATAAAGTACAAGCCCTGAAACACTTAAGCGACGGCTGTCGTCTTCTATCAGATCTGCACTACCGTTTTACTAAAGATAGAACAAAACTTATTGTACCGAGCTTAGAGAAATTTTTTTTACATATCATTCAGGATACTGAACGTGACGACACCTTATTTGGCAACTTGCTGGCCGAAAAAATTAAAGCCTGCAAAGCGATCGAAAGGCAAGGTCATCAGATACGAAAAGCAACTAACCTGAAGAGTACTGTGCCACAGACATCGGCCAACCGTCCCACTCATCACCAGGGAAGGGGGGGGGGGGGGGGGGGGAGGTCAGCGAAGACCAGCGTCAGCACAAGCTCGCCGATTCTACCCGGCAGCCACGGCTCCAACGTCCTCGAAGAGTTCCAGCCAACCGAAATCCCGTGCCAACGTACATTAGTGCAGGTACATGCAGGTCGACTTTCCTATTTTTACAATTGCTGGTTAAATATAACTAGCAATCGAGTAGTATTGACTTGGATACAACAGGGTTGTACGATCCCCTTTTGTGATACTGTGATCCAACCCGTAGCCCCACGATCAAAATTTAATCGTGATGAGAGACGGGATATGAAAACGGCCATTAACAAATTAATAAAGCTAGGCGCTGTAACCGCCTGCACTCCACGCAACGACCAATATCTATCCAAGATATTCTTGGCCCCTAAATCGAATGGTGAAAAAAGATTTATACTTAACCTAAAATCGCTAAACAAATTCATTTTGCATACTCATTTTAAAATGGAAGATTATAGGACAGCGTCCAAACTATTACCTGAGCATGGATTCTTAGCCACTATCGATTTAAAAGAGGCTTATCTCTTATTACCGATCGATGTAGTTGACCGAAAATATCTTAGATTCGAATTCCAACCTATAAACTCACCTGAACCGATTACATACGAGTTCACAGCAATGCCCTATGGACTCTCAGTAGCACCAAGGGTATTTACTAAAATAATGAAGGAAGTAATTACTTATCTTAGAAGACAGGGTCACAAGTCGGTCATATATCTTGACGACATCTTGTGCATAGGAAACAGTTTTAATGAGTGCAAAAACAACGTAGATGCAACATTAAAATTGTTACACTGTTTAGGTTTCGTAGTAAACTTTGAAAAGAGTTCATTATATCCCGAACAAACTAAAAAGTTCTTAGGATTCATATACAACTCGACGGAGTTGACTCTATCATTACCATTAGAGAAGCGCAACAACATAGCCCAATTAGTACAAAGATTTTCTTATCTACCAAGCTGTACAATTCGCGAATTCGCCAAATTGATTGGTGTTCTAATTGCGGCTTGCCCCGCAACTAAGTATGGTTTTTTATATACAAAAATTTTAGAACGACAAAAATTTCTTGCCTTACTAGAATACAACAACAATTATGAAGCCAAAATAAAAATCCCGGACATAGTCCTAGAAGATTTGAATTGGTGGAGAGATAACATTTTCATAACTTTTCATAGCCTTAGAAAAAATATATATACTACGCCGAATCAACCTTTATAATAATATATAAGAGGTATTTACTTATGTAATTTGAGATTCTATAACCAGCATTTTCAGATTTTAATATCAGTGGACTGGCGCACAATTCTAAATTCCAATAAGTAAATTATAATCAAAAACCGTGTTATTTTAATTTAAATTCGACAACCGTAAGCGTTTCTCTCAAGGGATGGACGCGGGTCCAGAACCTAATCACAGCGCTAAAAAAAGATCTTATAGGAAGACGACGGTGACTATCATGTGGATTAGTGCTGGGCCCCTATTCTCTTAGCTATTGAACTGCATTATCGCAACTCAATTGCGTCGATTTCGATCGCGTTCAAATCTAAATAGCGAGCAGACTACGCAAAACTGTCAAAAACTACAATTTTCGTGCAATCGAGTTGCGATAACGCAGTTCAATAGATAATAGAATAGGGGCCCTGGTGTACATCACAGCTTCTTACCGAATAGCATAACAGTGACGGCAGATGTATTATGCCAAGAATCTCAAACAATTATGGAGAAGCTCGCAATTCAACAACCAAGACTGGTCAATCGCTCGTCCCCATTGCTTCTCCACCAGAACGTGCGAACTCACACTTCACGACAGACCATCGCAAGAGGTACAAGAGGTACAGCTGGAAGCTCTCCGACACCCACCGTACTCACAGGACCTTGGTCTGTGAGTGCCCCCGTAGGCCTATACAGAATAAATGTTTTGAGTTTGAGCTTCACCTTGCTTGAATTTTTAAGTGGGAAATTCAACACATTCGAAGGGCAGTACAAAATGCTTTCGCTGACATCGCTTCCCGCCTGCAGACTTCTACAGTAAAGGGATAAACAAACTGCCATTCAAGTGAAAAATCTGTATAGATAATATGAGATAATATACCAACGTTTTTATACTTTAAAATATGAAAATTTATAATTTTAATTTTTTTTATACAATTCTCCAATTTCATAGGCCTTTTGTATAATATAACATCCCCAAAAGATTTTTTATACGATTAGTAAATGTTCATGCAAACTAATATAGATCTAAACTTTAAAGATCTGCGCGGCACTGCACTGCGTACTTACAGTGTAAGGCACTTGCTAAATCTACCACTTCACATGTCACCTCTCTGAGGGGAAGGCCCGGTTTCCAGCAGTGGGAACGTAACGAGCTGGTTATGCTAATTAGAGAGAGGTAGGTGTAGCACACCGCCCACTACATAACCCTCCATGTCGTGTCGCGCCGGCTTCATGTCCATCGACCGAATGCACAATGAGCTCCCGGAATACCTATAAACACTCAACTACACTGCCGACATTACATATACATCGGAAACGTGACTACGTTTAGCCTTGCTTTATATTTAATGCCATAAATGCTAGTTAGTCTTTTGTGCGCTAGGAAACTACACGTTGATACTTTGGGTGCTGGTTCTAGCTTGCCGCGGACATATGGCTTACCACTGCGTTTTGTGGACGGCTCTGATTTTACTCAGTTCAAGAATATATTTTGCATCTTAGTTACTTTATCTGAAACCGTCGTAGAGCATGCAGAAACTACATAAAAAAATCGATTACTGGACTAGGATTCGTACCCAGCACTAGGATTCCCTGTACCCCCTGATGCTGTACACACACAATCACAGATCACAAAATTAAATATCCGAGATCTACCATTTCTGCTCATTACACAAATGTTTAGCCTGGTGAGGGCTGAAATCTAAGATCCCGTGCTTCGAGGGCAGGGACTACCAACTGAGTTAACGGACCTGTATAATACTACCTGTACGCACTTTTTCCAGACGGAATAGCAGTGCGCGCCACACCAACTCGAAACGAAACTGCTTGTTTCTAATAATTCACCATATACTGGGTGTTTATTGCCTCTTACAATAGGCAGCCTACTGCCTAACTCTATAGCAGGCACCATCCAAAAATTCTATTAGTATAAGCAACGTTGCGAAAGTTAAAATTGCGTCATTTAGTACAGCAGACAAGAAAAAATATGCGCTCTACTAATTTACGTAGTATATGAGTATAAAGTTGCTAAACTTGCTAAGTAAGAAGACTTATACAATTACAGATATTGCAAATTGCAAAATTTTAAACAACAATGCTAGATAATAAATGCGAAGTTGTTAAATAGAGCCCCAACATAAGCCGAGGATTACCTTTTTAATTTTTCAATTTCAGCGCCGACGAAGTTGTCACGAATAATAATCAGTATCTAACACAATAGTAGTACAACTATATACTACTATGATTGCACTGTGCACACACTGAAAAACACAATCCTATGCATCGAAATTCAGTACAGATAAACAAACCAGCAAAGAAAGTAAAAAAGCCGATGGGAAACGAATTAAACTATAAACTCTTCAAGTCGGTTTACACAATTTATAAACTCCATAAAATGCATGGAAAGAATATTGCGAAGCAGTTCCAAGCAACACAATATCCTTTGCTCTTTGATTTTGTGTCTTTAGATGTAGATCTGCTTTTAAAGCCCGTAAAACCCGGCTTTATAGAGCATCAAACGGACTGCGCCGGGATTTTTCTAAAGTGACGACTTTGAGGACTTCTCTTACAAAGTCACTTTTGAGTGACTTAGTTTTGACGAGAATTTAAGCCAACACGTCACTTGATTGAATAAACGATTTGTTTTTAAATGTTGTGCGGAAGGAACAGATTGCTTAAGTCAAAATCGCGTAAAATAGTTGCACGATGGCATATTTAATAAGACTGATTTCATAAAAAACTAGTTAAAGTGAAGTACGTTTTATAAAGGATTTGCTGTTACAAGCCCACATTCACAATTGAGCATCTTTCTGGAACATCGGCTTTAGAGTAGAAAGTGAATAGACTAGACAAGCGCGATACTGGTCAAACGCACGCAAACCTATTATAAAAAATAGATAAAAAAGCAGATAATGGTTTAGTAATATGTAATTAGGGATTACTTTATTGACATCAACGAAGCACATTTAGGTATCGTTTAGGATCAACGAGCGAGAAATGCAATGCCTGAGCAAAACTAAATACACCGAAGATATTAGATATTACATAGATTATACCTATATCTATGTAATATATGTACGTAAAGGTACAGAGGTCTCTGTCGTAAAACGTACGTTCTCGGTCTAGTTGTATCGCACATGCCAACCCGTGCTGTGAAAAGGTACGAAGCGCAACCTCTTCCGAATTCCACAACTAAGGATACGGCATACCGACCGTGGGCCGAACCCTGCTCTATCAAGGTATGTTAGGCGACGTGATGGTTGTAAGTTATTGTTTCTTTGTTAAAATATTTGCATATTTAAATTGAAAATGTTGAACCTTGAACGTAGATTAAAATTTTACTGACCGGTTGGCGCAGTTCGTAGCACCTCTGCCTTTTGAGCCGCTGGTCCCAGGCTTGATCCTCGGATAGGTAAAACATTTATGTGCATGATCATGTCTGTTTGAGCTGTGTCTGGGTGTGTATATGTATATAAGTAGGTATGTAAGTATAAAGTTGCTAAACTTACGAAGTAAGAAGACTTAAAAAACACCAGGCACCAGGTTACCATAGCACAGGCTCTGTCTAGTTTGACCGAAGACCTTGTGTGGATGTTATCCCATATTATTATTACATACAACACCCACACTACGCTAGTCAAAACCTTGATCTCATTGCATCAACACTGAAATCAACTTTAAAAGTCAATAAGGTGTTCTGAAAAGGCTTGACTGAAAATGGCAACTTGGTCAATATTTCAATATTCTTGGAAGTAAAAGAGCACCCTCTTAAACGTGCTAAAATCCAGTCAGTTTTGACGTTCTAGCCTGTGAAAAGTAAAAAAATATTATTTTTATTAGAGATTAGATTAGAGACGGGCTGTAAACGCTGTTGAATTACCGAAATAAATAAATAAATAAATAAGTCCATGCTTCCGAACCGTTTGACAGACCTAAACCGAACGCGTCCATTCCACGGTTTAGGAGCGTCGTGTGACAAACGCTACGTAAATGTTAAGACTCGCTCTGAATTCAAAACGCTGACTGAACACCCCGCCGTGCGGTCTGCTTGAAGGGGATATAGACCAGAAGCGGAAAAGGGCGAACAGACCGATTATACATATTTAACAAGGATTTAAAATAACTTACCTTTTCAGCACGTAAGCGAAACAATGCGCTAAATGACTAGGGTATAGAACAAATGTTCAAAGATACACCACCATGGAGGTAAAATTAAACCGGCCAAGTGCGATTCGGATTCGCGTGACAAGGGCACTTCAGAATCACTACACTAATTATTTATTTTATTTATTTATCCCTCAGCGCAAGCTCTACTCTGGCGTGGCCAATATTCCCTATTTGTTTTTATACTGTAAGGTACAAAAAAGTAAAGTATCAACATTTTATAGATTGATTCATACTAACATCAGCTTTAAAACTTGTGTGTGTTTAGTTTTTATATGTAAGCGCAAATTTAAAAATTTATATCTAATATATAATAAAATAAACATAATTGTATAAAAAGAAATGTATGTGTATAATTGTTTTTTATTAGTTTGTTGTTGACAAATCTATTGGCCACATGTATTCTCTGAAAATTCAAACCGACTTATAGCACGGTTCGAGAGATACAGCGTATTTAAAGTAGAAGAGACAGACAGACAGTAGACGGCTTAGTGAATCCTAAAAAAGTACCTACTAATAGTCAAGAGAGAACTAAGAACCATAGTCGTGAATGACTGAGCGCTATGTTACAGACAGCTTGAAAGCCTCGGTGGCCTAGTAGCTATAGCACCTGACGCAGTCAGTACGAAGACGCGGGTTCGAATCCCATCCGACTTTATGTAACTGTCTCTCTAAAAATGCATTTATTTCAAATTGTTAAAATTGCGACTTCTGCCAAAAATAAAGCACTTTGTATTTGTATTTAATTACTTAGACACGTTTACACTAGTACCAAATGCAATTTTTTGAATAAATATAAATTTATCAACACCATTACTAAACTTCACAATAGAGTGCGCGACGCGATCTCCAAGCGTGAACACTCCCTGAAGAAAACGTCTTACACGTTCGAAACGTCGTCGGACTTAAACCGACATAAAACCAAGTGAGTGAAGCCGGTATCTTTATATTAGTATTCACCATAGCTGGCAGTAATCAAAGCTCAAAACACAATTCGTCAGTATTGATCAAATTGAGTTCAGATCATAATTAAAAACCCACGCCATTAACTGAAGTACGTTCTGAGACTACGCAAATTATTTACGGAGCATAATTAGTTGAAATGTAGCGCCGCAATTGGAGTCTAGACATTTGTTGCTCAACGTAATCGCACTCAAAGTGCTCGTATAATTTTGATCAGACAGCCAAAGACGCTTTTCAAATTCAAATTCAAAGTATTTTATTTGGGCTCAAAATTCATGGTAGTAAAATTAAATTGTACAAGCCGTGATCAGCCATTTTGGGATACAAATAATAAAGTTGTCAAATTATATTAAAGAACATTAACATAAATCAATTAAAATGAGGGTCACGTCATTTACGCCAGAATACAATAAAAAAACAGCATGAAATTCAGTCAAAAAGGGCTCACACAACACAATCATAATATTAGAATTTATTTTGTAAAAAGTCATTAATGGAATAAACTGCATTGTCGATTAAAAAATTTAATAATTTACGTTGAAACAATTAGTTAATAATAGTTAAAAATAGTTAATTCAATTGTTTCTTTTATTAATAAGGGGATGTTATTATAAATTTTAGGTGCCATAGTGAACATACTATTTCCATAAAGACTCGTTTTATGATTGATTAAATTTAAGTTTCTCAAAACAGTTCGGTTTCGAGAGCTGGAAACAATTTCAAATAGTTTAGGATTGAGTCGAATAAAGAGACATATTTCATATATATATTGAACGCATAGTTAATTTTTTTAGTTCCTTAAAGGATGTGAGACAGCTTTCAGCTTTTTCCAAACCACACATGGCACGAATACAACGTTTTTGACATTTGAAGACTTTTTCCCAATTAGTTGAATTTTCCCCCAGAAAATAATAGCGTATCTCAGCCGAGAAGCGACATAACCATGATACGATATAAGTAAAGTTTGATTATTAACTTTTTTGGCTTAAATGTATAGACTATAAGATGACTGTGCTAGTGAATTTTCTGACTACAACGAATCTGAAAAACTTTATAGGAGCACGACGCAAAATACCAACAACCTCCATAAACCGATAAGGACTTACACTGTAGGTCCTACATTAAAATACTTAACACTTGTGGATGATCAATAATGACATTAATAAAGTTTCGCTGGGCTATACATAGGCTAAACTATTTTCCCTGGTTTTTCTTTTTATTCACTCAACGTTCTGACACAAGTAGGGACTTCAGGGCGGTTCATTTCCCAAACAAAGACACAGGCCAAGAGTAATTCACGTGAAGCGTATTTTCCGTGTCCCTTCTGCAAGTGATACGACATAAAAAGCCCTTCAATTCCATTTCGCTGAGTAAATGCAACATGGCATATTAACGCCGAAGTGACACGAACCTTGTTCGGAATTGGCCGGCAGAGGCAATCGTATTAAACCTTCTGTCCGACCACATTTACCTAGCCTACTTGTTTACTGAATATTGCGAATAAGATGTAATTAATTAATTACATATAAATGTTCTACGCTGTGGTATTCTATACTGAGACAATATGTTTACTCAGTCAAAGGTTGTGTGGTAGAATCCGTTTTAGCTATTAAACAACCCATTGTGCGTATTTTTATTAAATTGTTTACCTAATTTTTCGTTTACCTCGGTGCAAGCAAATAATGTTTGTATCGTATTGTCATTATCCAATCCATTATATATAACAGTCTAGTATACAAATAAACATTACTGTAAACATTTTATTCATATAAAGCTAATGTCCGTACTCTAATTTACTGGTATTCATTCCTATGTAAGATAGTACTGCGTCAATGACATATGGCATGTGTGGGAGACATTTATTTAGTTGTGGACGTCCTACGGCTGAGATGATGATGATAGTTATGGCAATATATAATAATAAGTATAATAAGAAAATAAGGGGCGGCCTTGTGGCGAGCGGTCGGTGAGTGGCGACACCGTGGACCCTGATTCTCCCTGGGGCTAAATGAGACCCCTGACCCCCGGCTTGCCTTAATTGGCCGTCCGGGGGTGGAGATGCAAGAGCAAGTAACTAAAAGCTCCAAGGGTGGAAGTGTTAAAGGGCATAACGCCGGTAGTAGCGCTCTAGTGAAACCGCAGCACAACTCTCGACACCCTTTAGGCATCCACACCAACGTTGCCCCTTTTGTCACCACTCATGGTTGCCTTTATGGGGGGGCCCGTTTAGTGGATGGCAAGCAATCACCACTTGCCCAAAAATTTTAAAATGAGACTGTAATTGGCAGGTGCCGTAGTCTCTTCCATAGCCCACTTTCTTCCTTATCACTAATAAGTTCATCTCAATAGCCTGGCCATTTTACCCATTTTTGTAATAGTTATAAGTACCATGTTACCCTTCATCCAACATTCTTTCTGTTTTTGATACTCCTTTGTATTTGCTATACCAAACAGGCCTCTAAGTGTTGGCTACAGCTTCACTTATGCCACTGTAAAGGACCGGATGAAATCCGTGATATTTGGAGAATAATAATAAACATTTATTTATTTCTCTTCACACAGTTTCGTATAGTAATCAGATTTATGTATACAAATATAAATATATCAGGTGTCACTGCCATGAAATTGGGTAGAAGAGTGGTTTCGAAATTATAATATTCATGTATGTATAAATGTCAGGTTAGATTATAAATTTTACATCTCTCATATTCGGTAAGTAGGTCCTTATTACCCCCAAATAGGGCTTGTAGGTGACCAATTAGCGCTCTAGGGTAATAATGTAGCTAGAAAAGCCCTAGGGCGGTAAGTAATTAAAAAAAACACTTCACTCTTTCAAAAAGTTCGCGTATGGACAGACAGCGTTACGTTACATTTTATTATTATCGTATGTGTAGATAGTATACCATATGAGAGCGGATATTTTAAGGAAAAATTCTAGTAGAAGGCGCTCTACTGTGACACAACCTATGAACCTACATCATATACATGGATCGGATCCCGAGAACAACACAATCGCAAAATACAATAAACACCACACATTCCAAAATACAACCAATTTAAAACAACTCCCACAGCAATTTCACGAAAACACTTTTTTTCATGGGTGCGTAAACCAATGTACCAGGCGTCCATAAAAGACGAAGGCGGTTGGTACGACGGGACGGTTATACCTAGCCAGCCAAACTGTCGACATAAAATGTTACAACAGCAAAAATATGTTTCAACCCCGCGCTGTTTTAACCAACAACTAGGACAAGAGGTCGTATATTTTACTATCTCAGTTACAGATTGAGAAGTTATTTAATCTCGAAACGAATCCGCTAAAAGCTAGTATAAATTCACTCATCTCACACATCGAGGTTCCATCTGCGCGCCTTTCATGAAAAATGATTTTATAAATATTTTGGATATACCTACTTTAAAGGGAGCTCTAGTCTCGCGGCTAAAATATAATATTACATAAGATAAATATTGCAAGAACTGTCAAAGTATCTATTCAGTTAAAGTTTCCGTATTGTGAAATGGGTATAGATAAAAATAAAACGCTTTAAAAGCAGTCCTATATATCTCGAGTGGCCTGGGGCATATATATATAATATACAAAGTAATTTATTACATCACAATATATTGTACTACTTATTCTTATTTATTCACTATTTCAAGGTTTTATTTAATATCATATAAGATGTTTTGCTGTTCTTTGGCAACGATTTAGTTAGAGAAGAAGGTATAGACAAAATAAAATAGTATACATTTTATAATTAATTTAAATATTGGTACTGATTCGCTTGTGCATACACTAAACTAAAATTCTCTAAACTATTGGTAGTTCTTATTATGTTAACACTAAAATCCACATTCGTGTAACACTTAGAATTATAATTCTAAACATATGATTATTCTATTCAAATGTGGGTAGTTTTACATCAGTTTAGACTAGTTTAGAGATCACCAACATACATGACGATTAAATTTGCACTAAACATACCCACAATTAAACAGAAACAGCAA
Organism: Selenia dentaria; assembly: GCA_917880725.1. NCBI lineage: Eukaryota > Metazoa > Arthropoda > Insecta > Lepidoptera > Geometridae > Selenia > Selenia dentaria. Next base: position 1,455,786 of record OU862885.1, on the reverse strand, counting down.
ATTTAAGAATTCTCATTTTCAAGCATTATACTTATTTGGACTTTAGCATGAACATAATAAGAACTATCATAATTTACTAAAAACAGATTTTAGTTTGCTAGTTTAGTTTAGTGTTCTGAACAAGCGAATTACTACCATTATATCAATTAATTATTGGAGGCATATTAATCCTCAAGCGTTCTCAATAGTGGAGGAGTATAATATGCAAAGTAGCAAATCAGGCATATATGTTCTATTTCTTCTTTTACTCATCAAAAGCTCTATTAAAAAAAATACAGTGACTACCGACGAGTGATTAAAAGAACAGGGTTGCTAAAATTTGTGCCAAATATCTTATTGCATAGACGGCATTAAGATGGAAACATGGTCAAAAATATTAAAAAAATATGACTGACAAATTAACCGACGCGCAAAATGAATCCGTTATCGACAGAGTATACTTCGGCCAAACTCTGCCGGTAGAACCAAACGTATAGAAATGAAGCCTTCACTGGTCGATCTGTACGAGTAATTATCAGGGGTCATCAGACGGCGTCGCCTGTGTGTGTATACTCGTACCTTCGCAAACTTACCGAGTACCAAACATGCTTAAGCCGATGATTAATTAGGTGTCATCACTTTAATCTACCTAGTTTCAGATAACGCATATTTTCTTTGATACTGCACTGGAATAATACTGCATTTTCATTAATTCCGAAACCATAAAATGGAACCATATCTAGAAACCCGACACATGATCGGGGCGAGAAGGTACTCGTATCTATTGTATTGTTTCCTTTATGCTTCGGAGAGATTTGATCAACAGTTTCTTTTGTCAGAGATTTGTGGTTCGCATGTAATGGGGCCGGAGATCAATAGGCGATGGTTGTCGGAATCAAAGCAAAAGATGGGAAACGACATCTGTGGAGATCAAGTACTTATGTGAAAGAAAACGATTTTTGCGATACATGATTTATCTGTACATACTCGACAAGGTTAGAATCCATACAAAAGAGATTCTTGCGCTAACTCAAATTTCGGACAAAACTTTTCCTACCAGACTACATAGCTAGATGTGGTAAACTTAATTTCCTTCCCGTCTGTGAACGGAGGAAAATATCTGATCTGGCATATCTCATAAACATTGCAAATGGCACGGTGGATTGCTCTGAGCTGTTGGAGCTGTTAGGATTACGCGCCAACACAGCTGCATTTAGAAGACCTAACATCTTACACGTTCCGACTTCTAAAAATAATTACAGGCAGAACGCATTTAGTATACGAACAGGCGCCTCGTTTAACACCTTGGTGAGCAGATACTGATTTATTTAATACATCGTCAAGTAAGTTAAAATGCTTACTAGCAAACGATTTCTTTTTTGACAGATATTTTAACTGTAATTTTTTTTAAAACTCTTTTAGATTTGTTTACATATATTATGGTTATTTATTTCTTTGTTGTTGTCACATTTGTCGTCCACATAAACTGTAATTTTGTAAAATTCTAAACACATTTACGGAAATTTGTAATTGGCCTTCATCGGCATACATGTGTAGTTAAGTAATTTTCTTTGTACCTAGCTGTAAGTTTCTCAGAACTCTAAAATAAAATAACTTGGCCTTTTTCTGAGATATAATAATATAACTTGATAGAAAATTTTGGAAGTATTCGACTTTATAAATTTGAACTTTGACATTTTTACTTACGCCGTGGGTAAAGTTGTGTATCACTACCGGTTTCGACTTATAAAAATACAGTTTAAAAAGAACTTTATATAGTATCTAGCTGCGCTACCGTGGTGATGATGATGAGGATTAATAAATAAAATATAAGTTTGGAAAGAAATATAGCTTAAGTTACTCAGGCTTAATGTAGCTTATTTACTTATACTTGTGAAAGAATTGTTTGAATTGGTTAAGTAGTTTGACGTGTACCCATTACAAACAAACAATCATATTTCTTACCTCTCAGTAGATAAGAATTAATACCAAGGCACGTATAATGTGGCCTGGTTTGTACCGGCGTTACTATTGCATATTTCAAAATGAAAAAGTATTTATTGTGACATAACTGTAATAGTTAGACATATGGTAATATGGATTTTGTAGATATTTAAGTCTTCTGTAAAACCGTAAATCATCACTTTGCTCTATTGTCAATAGTTCCCGCAGCGTACGCGATATAAGGACTTTTTTGGTGATTTTCCACACCTGGGGTTACATTATCGAAGTTTTTATACGGACCTCTAAAGTTTTTTGAAAATATTATATAGCATGCCTATTTTCATCAGAAATATTTAAAGGAACGACCAGACACGAGCAGCCATAAACGGTGAAAGCCATGACACGCGTGCACGAGGAAGGCTGCAGGCAGGGAGGAATGGCGACGCATTGTAAGACGCGTTACACAACCTGAAGTGACGACCACGACCGCTCTGTCAAGAGCGTAGCGACGAAGAAGAAGATGTCTTCAGGGAAAACATAGGATTCTAATGGTGAAATAATTTCTAATCGGTCCAGTAGTTTCGGAGCCTATTCAATTCTTATAAACAAACAAATATTTTATAATCGACAAAGCCGTAGAGCAAACGAACTCTATAGTCAAGTATTAGTACCTACAATAATAAATAGAGCCTTTAAACGACAAGCGAAACAATTTATTAGTTAATCAGTACCCCGAGATCAAGACCAAGTCAAAGACTCGATTCAAGTCCCGTATTCTAATATTGCAAAGTTTTGTTAACGCTAATCCAGTATTATAGTGGTTTAAAAGTTCTATAATAAAAATATGCCATGTAAGGAAAAGAAGCTTCACAAATACGTATTAATTGGCACGCGTTTTAACTAAAGTCCTATCGTGATCGCAATATCAGCACGACTCGGTTGTATAAACCAAGTGCAGTTTTCTACATATCTCTTCTATCTTGTATCTCTCTTATATTTCTATATTCTAAATTCTATCTATCTCGCGTGAATCGTATTCATTCACTCACAAGTAGGATATTATAATGTTAGCTATGTAATGGAAACCAAAAATATACATACACAATCTTTGAAGGTAACGATAGAACACATTTGTCAATTTTATTGTCAAAACATATCATATTCCACCACGCTGACAGATTCTGAAAATATCAAGCTGAGAGACTCGCTGACGCCAGAGATGTACTCTACTAAATAGTATAAGAGCAATATGGTCTCATTTAAAATAATTTAAAAGCATAGGCGTAGTCTACTATAATACTATAAGTCATACTATAAAAATATATAAATAGGATTTGTACATCTCAGCCGTAGGACGTCCACTGCTGAACATATGCCTCCGCCATAATTTTCCAAAATGACCGGTTGGAAGCGGCCTGCATCCAATGTCGTCCTGCGACCTTTATCAGGTCGTCTGTCCACCGTGTCGGTGGTGAATTCCAGGATACAATAAGCAATAACACTTTGCGTCCCAGAGACGTATATAGTCAGTTTCATTCATACATGTTTTGTTTTAATTATCACGGTATAGTAAGGATTAATTAACTAGGAATAGAGAAAGTGAAAAAATCTCGAATCGCATTTATGTCTACTTCGTTCGGAGGACAATAAGGGGATATTATTAGGGCTACGTTCCTGGCTGTAAAAGATGGAAATATTTAGGGGATATTATTTAAACTATATCGCAAACTGATTTAGTTCCACAGCAATCTCACTCTTTACACACGAATTAAGAGAATTTTCGGTTCATTTAGTTTCTGAAATCAGCGTAATAAAATTATGTTTAGGTATACAAAACTTTCTGCATTATAATCTCTAGCTTTGGAGTCTACTCTTTCAGGTATGTTTGTAATAAGGTGTTTTAATAAATCATTTTGTTAGACAGTATTTATTGCATGCTTATTGATTGCATGTTTAAATGCGTTATTTCCTCAAGAGAAATTCAATGTTTTCAAGACTTATGCTCTTCCAAATCTTAGCAGTTCGGCTAGAGTCGGTACATATGCCACAAGAATAGAAATCTAGGTTTTCTATTTTTGTGCATATATCAAACGAAATATCATTCAGATAACGTGCGAATCAAAAAATAAAAAAATATTTTAAAAGACTGTCTACAAGAGTTTGATTATGATGTCCTTGAAAATATCTTCGTAAAAATTGGTTGAAATTCAAACTATCACACACCCACACTTTACACATGTACAAGCATATTATTTGATAACACTTTGCACAGGTGATGTCAGGTCTGTGCAATTGTTTTTGTGTGTGCAATTGTTTTGTGTATTTTTATTGTTTTATTATTTCAGATTTATTTTATATTATTTAAGTTATAGTTAGTTTATATATTTGCTTATTGTTAAATCCATTTATCTGGGGAAGACACTGACTGCTGCAACACAGCTTACGCTAAAGCAGCAGGCTAGGCTACCTATATTTATATGTACGATGTCTAAGAACAATAAACAATTTGAATTTGAATCAGCGAGCGCTGCAATGTCCGGCAATAATATTAACATTATCGGCTTTCTTACAAAAGTAAAATGGTTAAATATGTCGATTAAGTAAAAATACAGGTTAGCTGTATGTTCAGTTAACATGTTTAACATCATGGCCTAGTTTAAAGTACCCTTCAAACATTACAATTTTAGATAAATTACACATCTTCGAACATGATTCGAACCTGTAACTTTCGACATTCCGAGTCAGACGTCATGACCGCTAGGCCATTGAGACACCCATCCGACCATCGAATAGCTATTGTTTATATAAATATCAATAAGCTTATAATTTTACTGAGCTTGCCTAGCTCACCTCTAAAATTCCTGTACTTACCTACTTTAGTAAGCGTTACTTTGTACTAACTTGTAATAAGCGTGGAAGATCGTTTGCAGACGAACGACAGATTCCAACGCATCATTACTCTCTAAGTGCGACGTATCTCGTAGACAGCCAATAATTGCCGAAACGCGAGCGGCATTGTGAGCACTTCCAGGATCATTTGCCATCCGATATGACATTCCATTTATTACACAAAAAAGTATAAAATATGGTAAGCGCCAACAGTTCTTTCCCCGTTAGAACCAAGTCACATGATGTCGTGTGTATTTTATTTAACACAATACATCGTTTTGTGAAAGACAGGAGAATATTTTGAATAAGATAGTTGTCCTCACTTAAATATGTATTAAAAAGCGTGAACTGAAATCAGATACATCTGTAGCTTCAAGGCACGCATTTATATTTATCTATTTTATTTTATCAAGCTTTATGCATGAATTAGAACTATACTTTTAATATTATGAATATCTCATGTCCGTCCCGGTGTAAAAATGTAAAGTAACAATAGAATAGTAAAGCTCAGAATACGAAGCCAGCCTCGTGTCTGCATCCCTCGCGTCTCGGATCACAAATAGACTTAACCCCAGTCGCCCCTACACCCGTCGGTGTTTGGTCTTACGTACTCACGGTAATCAACTAATATTGGTTCAACTTGAACAAGGATGGCGAAAACAACTTAGCCAAGTTTTGGTAAATATACTAAGTTTACGACAATTTAATATTGAGTTGTAAGTTGATATTAAGCCTTAATTTGAGATATTTGTGAATGTTTGCAGCTAATTGGTAGTGTCGCTGCGTATCCAATAAGTTATTTATACTTCCCGTAAGTTAGATATGACCGGTAACTGGCCGCAGATTAACCAACTGAAATTGGAGAATGCGGAAGCGTGCGGGCGATAATTATCATACCAGTACGCCACGCTACTTTTTCTTCACGATATGCGGTTATAGATAAATAAGGTTATGAAATAATGTCGAATGGGAAGGAAAAGGACAATCAAGCACAAACACAATTGAGGTTGATTATCAGGCGGCTCCAACGACGATGATGCCCGCAAGTCTTGTACTCTACACCATTATATTAGTTACGCACAGCGTTCCGTTTTAGTTAGAATGAGACGCATTATTTATTACTATATACAACTTTTATGTTTTGTGTATATTCGCTTTTACAACGATACAACATACTACTGTACAAGAAAAGATGGGAGGAGTAGGCTCTACGCGCTACTACGCGAACGATGTCGCGGCCGGTCGCTAGTGACAAAATAAATACCGGGTATTTTGGCCAGCAGTAGAAGTTTGCAGGCTGAAATAACAACGACACAGCAAATAGATTATATAAAAGAAAAATTGGCCTGAACTCGTTTCTATTGTGAACTGTGTACACATCTGTCTCTGCAGGAAATATCTCTCTACATGTCACGACACCGCTATCAAATTCTGCACTATTTGAGGTGATTTTTATAATCTGCGACAGTTTAAAGAAAAGCGGGCTGTTTAGAATTTAGAAATGTAAGCCTAATAAATCATTATAGTATTTTATTCAGACTTCTTTTGCTTTATTTTTAGAAAAAGAACGTATATTAATCCTTTTTAAATATAAAGGTATCGTAACCGCTCGAGGATTTAACAACAAAACATTATGAATGAAACCTGGGCATATAGTTCTCAAAGCTTTAAGAACAACAATTACTTACTAAACGGCGAGTTACGTAACCAACAAGATGTAGAAGCTGGCTTTATACTTTAATAGCATGTTCGTAACGCATATTAATAACATGTAGTATGTGTTGAGTTTACATCGAGAAAAATGTATTGTTCCACTCAGAAGTTAGTTTAAAAATAAAGATACTTAAACAAATACTACAAGTCTACGCATGAAACCATCTTAGTGGGTACTGTCGATGCCCTACTTCAATCTAAGGACTAGTGTGTATGCCTACAATAACAGCAACAATGACAACATAATAACAACAATTAAAAATGCTCTAAAATCCTAAATTTTGTATCAAGTCTCAACATTACGCAATAATTTTAATAAACAAACCTTTTTTTATTATTAAGTATATTTATGTAGGTTATTAATGTTATTAATGTTATTAATTAACTATGTTGATTAAAATAGTATGTTATTTTAAACAACATCAATCTACGAAGGGTCAAAAATTACGGGACAACTGTCTCTGTGCACGCTAGGTGTTCGCTCCAAAGGACAACAATATTATCAACTACCTGTCGGTCCTAGATATGACCTCATAAGAGAAGGTACTATGGCCACAGATTATTATACTACTACTACATCAAATGCTTGTTACAAGTATTCTTCTCAGAATCCGATCTCCGGATTAGTGTCAGATATTTCAGAAAAATCCGGGACTTGCTCTGTGGATCTACAACTTATAGTTAAGATTGTTTTAAGTGACTTAAGTATTGTCTACTGCCGTATCCCTATGTTAAGATTTTTTATTGGTTTCTTTTAAGGCTCACAAATAGCTGCAAATACTCAGTGCTATAGGGTTTCTATCTGGATCCTACCTTATACAAATAGTAATTTATAATAAACAAAAAAAAAATATCAAAAAATAGAATCGACATACAAATAAAAAGTCGGCACCATAATAGTACGAAAGTACCTATTATCACAATATTGCGTGCACGGTACCGACTTTGACAAGTTTATTCACACTTTTTAGTTCAAGCCGGTTCTATTTTTTGATTAAAAAAAAATCCCCCTTTTTAGTGAACTTACGGGATACACCGTCAATAATGATGTCATCAAGATAGGCGAAACACTTTTTAGTTATTGAAGTAAAAACGAAAAACCGCTTGACCTAATTTGATGATGTTTAGGGGACCACCACGAAAGTATACTTAAACAAAAAAAAAAGAATTATCCATATCGGTTCATAGCCGACGAAGTTATCCGCGAACACACATAAAAAATATATTTATACAGTAGAATTGAGAAACCTCTTCCTTTTTTTGAAGTCGGTTAAAAAACTAAACATTATTTCTTTTACTATATATAACTATATTTTTGTATGATTCCATGGTCGGTATCTCCTCATATGCTTGGTACAACACTGCAAAGTTCAATACATGGCTTTTACCTGGCCTCAGCAGTATTCACGGGTAAGCAATCCATTCAAATGATATTAAAAGAGATGTACATTTCAAGAGAGCCTATTCATGTCGTGAAAATAAAAACGTCAAAACCAACAACGTTTCCCCCGATCTTTATGCTAATCATAATGCAAACAACCCGCGCGAGTGTTCGATCCGACGAGCCACAAGCGGGGGCAGAGAAGCTCAACATTTCCGCTTCAGTTCCATTGAACCGAGATCCTCCCCAATTAGTCCCCGAACTGAAGAGCAGGGCTGAACGGTGGAAAGCGATGGCAAGCGCTTGCATTCGTTTTCAAAGGGGTAGATTAAAGTGCGGATATTTATCTTGGAGCGTTTTCATATCACACAAATGCTGGTGAAAGGCTGCACGTTCGTAGCCAAAGCGTTCATTAACAAAACGACGACATTATATATAATGCCAGTAAGGACGCTGCTGCTACGCTTGACGTTTGCATATCTTCACATCACTTTACACATTATTAATATTAAAAATACGAAAATGCAGAAGTGAGTGATGTTTGTTACTTCTTTAAACTGAAATGGCAAGGATGAAATTTGGAATGGAGATAGCTTATCATATATATCATAGCCTATACTTTGATGCCGATTTAACTTGTAGTTCCTGAGCATACTGAACAGACCCATAAACCGGTTTGACTACGAACACCGCTACACCTCACTTGCAAAAATTATTTACAAATACAATCTGAGAACCTTCGAAATGAGAGTGAGTACTAAGAGAAATGAGAGCGAATAAGAAGCAAGCCAAGTGTTTAGTACTTTTAGACCTCAACATTACTCTTCAACAGGTGAGATACTCGCAGTAAAACGTGATTACATTTACTAACCCTTTGCGTCCCAGAGACGTAAATATACGTAAGTTTCATTCATAAAACTTTTGTTTTAATTATCACGGTATAGGAAGGATTAAACAACATCAAACAAACATTAATATATATATATATATATATATATATATATATATATATATATATATATATTATAATCTTCTTTCGTTGCAAATTTACACTGAAATTAAAATACCAGTTACCCATACTGTAGATACATAATAACGATGAAACTCAGGACAAGCGGCGCATCTCGCTCAACAGCTCAGAAATATGCCAGGGGACAAAGGCGCAGCGAACAACGACCTACATAAGTCATAGAGTTCCCATTTGTCACCAGTAATCTTCACCGTCTTGCATTAGCAATAATCAACTTTATCTACACCCACGCTATAAATTCTCTATAAAAGTTTCGGAAACAGTTAGCTTATTGCCAACATTAAAACAACCAGTGTCATAGTAACCATAGTATCATCCCAACGAGTGTTATAATGTTGTACTGAATTTCATAATGCAACTCCTTTGCTTTTTCGATCCTTTCGCGCAATGGGGTTTACTAATCAAACAGCCACCTTCGCACTCGCGCTCTGAATTATTTTAATGAATTAAAAAAAAATTATTATTATGCACGTGCGTTTCACTACCACAGAGAATTCTTACAACGCTGTACTACGCGCTATGGTTTCAGAATCTTTCATGGATGATCCATATCATTGGTGTAGATAAAGTCTTGTATGCAACCGTACATAATTAGATATTAAAACACTCATGTGATACTATTATCATGAACCCACGTTCGTGTCTTAATACGCCTTATTATACAACAGCTGACTAAATAACTATTATAATCGCAATATTTACCATGTGTCTGTTCTGAGAAATTAATATTGCGGCAGTTGCCTGCTACGTTCATGAGTGTTAACTCATGAACGTAGCAGGCAACTGCAACCAACAAATACGACACGAGATACGGCGCATGCCACAATGCCAACGCCAAATTGTGTATACTCTATACACTTACAGCCGTGTGATTCTCTAACGGCCTTATTAATAAACTTGTAGTAAACCCGGAGTAGTTAAAACATCTATCTGTCAATTTTTCGCTTGCAGTAAATGTCACGCGTGAAAGCAAGACAAAGCATGTTACGCCTAATCTATGTTTACGCAACGTTTATTAATAAAGGTCTAAGAGTAAACATCGCTACATCTTTGACAACAGACGTGAAACAAATGACGAGAAGACAAGAAACGTTGGAAAAACAACCTTATGTACAAGGGCGAGATCTCATAAAACATTTGACATCGGTGAACTCGTCGACGAATCATTACAGAATCGCACGGCAGTACATGCTGGATATCCCGTTTAGTAGCACTAAGTAAGAACAGAAATATTTACTTAATTAGGGCTCATAAAAGCACAATCAAAATCATTACCCACACGAAACCCGCTTATGAACGACAATTATTTTTTATGAGATTTAAAAAACTATTCAAAGTCAAAGTCAAAGTCAAAATCATTTATTCAATTTAGGCATCAAAGACGCACTTATGAACGTCAATTTTTCATTATAATGTACTTCAAAGACTACCACCGCGTTCCAAAATATATAGAGCCTACCGAGAAGAAGCGGCAAGAAACTCGGGGCCATTCTTTTTACATAGATGTTTTTACAATATTTTTACTTAGGTACTACAGATATTAGCTCCAGTGTGTTGCCTTACAAAAGAGAACATAATAATGGTATCAGTAGGGCAAGACACGCTACACTTTGACATCTTAGTACACGAGTAGATAGATCCTGGAGTGATCAGTCCCATGCTGTTTTATCCTCCAAGTAATCCGAAATTTTGTAATAACCTTTTTGACAGAGTTTAGTTTTAATAGTAATTTTAAACTTATTAATAGGCAAATCTCGGATAACATTGGGAACTTTATTATAGAATCGTATACATTGTCCCATAAAAGAATGACTTATTCTGTGGAGACGCGTTACATGTATGGATAGCTTGTGCTTATTTCGCGTGTTGATGGAATGAGCATCACTCCTTTTATCAAAACTGCTAATGTTTTTCTTTACATACATTAGATTTTCATAGATAAACTGAGAGACAACAGTTAGAATGTTTATGTCTTTAAACTTCTGTCTAAGGGAAACTCTGGGAGCTAAACTGTAGATCGCTCGTATAGCCCTTTTTTGCAGTATAAAAATGGAATTAATATCTGCAGAACATCCCCAGAGCAGTATGCCATAAGTCATAACGCTATGAAAATAACTAAAATAAACTATTCTAGCTGTGTCTACATCAGTTAATAGTCTAATTTTTTTAACAGCATAAGCCGCTGAACTGAGCCTACTAGACAATTTTTTTATGTGGGGACCCCATTGCAATTTAGCGTCTATAGTAATTCCTAAAAAGACCGTTGACTCCACAAGGTCCAACCCTGTTCCATTCAATTGTATATTGGATTTTACTTGTTTCACATTTGGCGTCGAGAACTTTATACAATTAGTTTTCTTCTCATTGAGGAGAAGATTATTTGTATTGAACCAATTCACAACTTTAGCTAATAAATTGTGAACTCTACTCCACTACAATCTTAAATAGTGTGGCAGATGCAGACTTGACAGAAATTGCATACAGGTGAATGCACTTACTACAGCTAAAGCACTGCCTGCTACTTTACTATCCACACTGTGTTGCTGCAGGCATTATCTTGTACGAAATAATAAGGCCAATTACGTACGTCAATCTTAAAAATAATTAAATAAAACGATTTATTTATTAGTGACCTCATGACAGTTTCAAAACCTATATCCCAACCAAATAATTACTTCATTGATATCATTTATTGTTACTCAAAGAATGGGTCGATAGGAAAACTTTACTAAGAGAACCTACACCTTGATAAGAACTCGTTTTGCCTCCAGTATATCCTAAATCCATCGACATCAAATGGCACCTTACACTACGTTTGACGTTTATATGTATCTATTCCAGGAAATATTTACCGATACGGTTATCGATTCTGCTAAAGATGTGAACTCGCATCAATGATGTCAACATTAGATCATGCCAAAATACTATTCCCAAGATCAATCTGAATAGGCCTACCACAATCAAGATCGAATAATTCATTCAATGGAGACATATAGGAAGCACGTGTTAACTTTAATTTTATTATTATAAGAGATTGTAATCGTATTCCGTATAAAATGGAGCTGGTACCGAGCGGAAGCGTGAATAAACTCAGACAATATTAATTTTCAACAGTTTTATAACAGTGTAATGCTAATTACGTAGTCTACAATACAGGTGATACACGCCAACTCTACTGATTTCCAGTATATTTCCAGTATTAAAAGTGAGGTTTATTGAAAAATATAAATATTATAATTATATAACAAGCAAACGTTGTTAGATATTCATGAGCTCTTGCGTTTCGTTATTCTCGTAGATCAACGCCTACTGCTACGCGCTACGGTCGTAGCATACGCGTAGCGCCCCTACGGCGTAGCCACATTTGGAATGTAGCGAGCGTCTCAGGTGGGCGGGAGGATGGCGAAGAGTTCTATTGAAAGTCTGAAACACAGCTACATTCACAAAACACCGAAGTACTGCGTACAAGTAAGAATGGCCAAGTGTGCAACAATTTTGCAATTATATCCGATAGCGAAATCTTATGAACATTCGTGGGACTCGACTTATTTTGTCTCCGTAAACTGAGCCACTTAATCACCTATAAATATTAAATATATAAAAGGTAGTAGTAAGCTTAACCTCCAAAATACGTTAGTTAATAGTTAGTAAATAAATTCAATGGCAAACAAGAGATTGGATTCTCTCAAGGAGACAAGCAAAGTGCAATTCAGCAGAAACGTAACGACTTCAACTCTGGAGTGGCACTGAGACTGTCATAAGGAGGATAGTGTTTGTTTATATAACGAAATACTTGTCCATCTGGTCACAAGATAATATAAGTAAAAAACCAAACGTTAAGAATCAAAACTCGCCGTCATGCCAGAAGGGTCACAACGACGACGGCCGCAACGCGCAGCTCAAGATCTCGAAGGTTTCCGGACGATGCTGAAATTATTATTCTATTGTGATATGGGGAAAGCGTAATTTCAATCGTAAATCCCGTTATTACAAAAAACTGTATGATTAAAATAAGATGGTATCGTACTCATTCATTTCCGCTATAATTATCATAATTAAATATAGACAACTAATGATTAACATATCAAAAATTAAAATTATTGTAATATTAAGGTGCTGTCATATCACGATGTCGATAAAAATTAGGGTTTTTAAAGCATTTTATCTCATAGGCAGCGATTTATTTAAAACTACAAAAAATAATGTGACATTTATAAGACTTCTAAGTACACATTGACATTTACATTATTTTAACATACCTACTATAGTACATTAAAAAAATTCTAACAAACCACTTCATTTCACCTTTAAAGCAGTTGTTCTCTTTATTCACTATTGTATCGGTTATGAAACACATCTCATAAATTAGGAATTTATAATCCTCATACATTGACAGATTATTTTTTTATTTAAGAGTGCACATTATTTTTTATGAATGTTTAACGTTTTTACGAGATGCGCTTGCTTGATTTCAAGTAAAGGAAAATGGAGCTCTGAGCTGACAGCGTCTTAATGCATGTATCTGCACATTGTAACTATGCGCTCCGGTAGGCGAAGGAGGACACTAGGCTGTATTGACAATCCATTGCACACTCATTTATAACAAGCTACACTCCGCGGTTCCACCTGTATTAAATAGAACAAAACATTTTTTAAAAGATAATGTATCAATACAGGTGCGCACTGCACCTACTAATCACAAAAATGTTAAACTAACAATATGAATTGGCCATTCTCTGTTTTTCTAATGTTCTGTCAATGCTGGCGCTGAATAATAAAACACAGCTATACACGGTCTAATCTCAGAAGTGCCTCTATAAAACTTCGTACAAAAGCACACAAAATCTTTATGGCTTTTGCGCTTCCTCCGTATTAGAAAACACTTAGTCTGTAACATCGAGTTTTGAATTTAACTTTACCAATTAAAGACAATAAGATCTACTATCCAATACAGGTTCATAATTTAGAGTCTGTTAATTCCCATAATCATTAATCTTTCGTATACCGTGATAATTCAAACAAAAGATTTATGAATGAAAAGAACGTAAATATACGTGTCTGGTACGCAAAGGGTTAAGGCGCTGTTAGGTCAGAGCTTGAACTATTTCAATTTATTTTACTTGAAATCAAGCAAACGCATCTGGTAAAAATGTATAAATATTCATAAAAAAAATTGTAATTAATGTACATAATCACTATTCAACAAAAATACTCGTAGTATCCGTCAGTTTATGTGTATTAAAAAATGCTATTTAGTGATATGTGTTTCATGACAAATACAATAGTGAATAAAGATAAAAACTGTTTTAAAGGTGAAATTAAGTGGTATGTATGATTTTTGCTAACGTACTCTAGCATGTTAATAGTAGATTAGAAGCCAAGGGCTGTAAGGCATCAATTGCAGCCCAAGATATTTAGGCGTACGAGCGCAGCGAGAGCGCCTATAGTTCGAGGGTGCAATTGATGCTTACACCCGAGCTAACTACTCTGCTTTACATCTGGATTGTGAGGTAAGTAGAAAAAAACCGGCATTACAAAAATAAAATTGATGACTATTATACTCATACGAAGACAAGGCTGAATAGCGAAGCGACCTCTTTTGTCATTGGGCTGAATGCATGATGTCTATTGCCAGTATAATGGTTAGATGTACGCGAACTTTATGAAAGAGCGAAGTGTTTTTTTTAATTACTCACCGCCCTAGGGCTTTTCTAGCTACATTATTACCCTAAAGCGCTAATTGGTCACCTACAAGCCCCATTTGGGGGTAATAAGAACCTACTTACCGAATATGAGAGATGTAAAATATGTTTTAAGTCCGTTAATGTGTACTTAGAATGGTTGTATATTATTTTGTGTCATTATAAGTAAATCGCTGCTTATGAGATATACTGCTTCAAAAACCCTCATTTTTATCGATGTCATGAATTGACAAAACCTAAGCATGAATGTACATTGATGACTCGTCAGCTAAATATATATAACTAAATAGAGATTAATCTTGAAAACATATAATTTGTGCAAACACATATTTTTTATCATTTAGTGTAAGATGATAAGAAGGTCGCAGAACGATGTTGGATGCAGGCCGCTTCCAACCGGTCCTTTTGGAAAATCATGGGGGAGGGCTATGTTCAGCAGTGGACGTCCTACGGCTGAGATGATGATGATGATGAGAGTAAGATACGAAGCCGGAGTTGGGTTTGAAACACTCAAAATTGGGAAAGGTAGGCTTTACAGTGGTTAACTTATGGATCTGCCAAAATAGCCCAATTACATCGTGTTATTGCCTGATTGTCTATGTATTGCAAGTTGCCTAATGAGTCATAGATTTAATCTACGATACGTAGGTTTCGCCCGAAAAAAAAGGGTTCTTCCATCATATTTGTTTGTTAACTATTCTATGTTTAAACTTGTAGTTTTGATTTAACTAACACACAATCGTGGAATAAATGGTGAGATACAATGAGATAAATAAATAAAGGGATGTAACACAAAGTTTAGTATTATCCTTTGCTTTACGCAAATAGCTCTAAGCTTATTCA
Source organism: Selenia dentaria (assembly GCA_917880725.1). Classification (NCBI taxonomy): domain Eukaryota; kingdom Metazoa; phylum Arthropoda; class Insecta; order Lepidoptera; family Geometridae; genus Selenia; species Selenia dentaria. The sequence continues at coordinate 1,440,305 of OU862885.1, read as the reverse complement.
AGTTCTAATTAAGAACATGTTATTTCACGCGTAAAATTAGTCAGTTCATCTCTCGGTGAGTACTTTCGGCTTCATTAATTAGGTTTAATAATGTATTAAATAGCATCTATCGTGTTGCGGTGAAACTTTGTCGTAGTATATTGAGCTCCTTGAAGCGTATGATTACATCGGTGTCTGATTAAACTTTTAACTTTTAAATTAAATTAAATAACTAGTAAGGAGCGTACCAAAGGGTAACTTGGGAAACATTTCACTTTCATACGGATTAGAAAAATGAAAGTATGTACTACGCGATTCTGTCTCGTGTGGGTAGAATCATATCGTAGTAAATCTTATCGTTGTGTTGAGTCCTCAAAATAATACAATACAATACTTGCTTACTTGGCTACTACAATACTTACTTACTTGGCTTTGTCAATATGATTATGAAGGCATCGAAAGGATGCTTAATAGTTTTAGAGATTGATATTTTGAGCACATACCCCATTTATTCAACTGCGTTCTGCGCAATATCACACGCAATGCCCGGTGCACACAACGTTACACACAGTGTACGGTGTGCTAAACGCCACAAACATTGCTTTACATACTTAAATCACTTTCATACCTACACTTCCACACATTCACACAACATACACAAATATCCTCCAACCCACTTTTACTCCACTTGAGTTGGGTGCTTTGACGGAGATGATATACACTTAAACATACATTCACACACACATACACTACACTAATATCCCAACACACCCTCAAATCCTCAAAATGAGCGTGTTTTATCTAATTTCAAAACATTTTTGCTTAGCTTTTTTTAACCATTATGTATGCTGTTCCATGTGTTTTATATTTTTAGTTATATAGACTATGATTTATGTTTATATATATATGCGTGTTTATATATACAAAAATATGTTTGTTATATGTATTTGTAAGCATAAAATATTAAAATAAATCTAGATGGGAGAAGCCACTGGCACCCGAAACACAGTTTAGCCTATGGATTCATTATATAAAATGTAATATATTTATGCAAAAAAAAAAAAATTTTTTTTTTTTGAGGAAAGACGCTACGATATAGAAAGCAGATATTTTATTTCTTGATCGAAATATTTAAGAACTGCCCCGAAGTCGAGAATTCTATAATTTAAATACCAACAAAGAGGAAAAGCATTGTCATCGATTTCCTTAAGCTTCATTCACCTCCCACATATATAACGAGTTTACCAAATGGGCCAAAGCCGAGCCAAAAAATGGGATCATTACGGAACATTATTAGAAAGAGAAGTACATAATAAAAGGACACAACAGTCGTAATACCTTTGCGCACAGTTGGGTTATTATACCTTAACAGACCCAGATTTACACTAATGATACACAATTTCCCGGAAGAATCTCTGTAGATACAAATAATATAATTCTAGGTATATGCGTACAGTTGTGCGGTAAGAAATCAGCTTTAAAAACGCTTTATGGTATTAGACGGCATCTATTTTTATATTTTTACATATCTCTTGCTCTGTAAGTACACCCTTACACCCCTGAATGCCGGGGTGTATGACTATCATTACAGCATAGGTTTTGGAATTTGAAAAAAGAACTGTCATACTCATACTGCACGAAGAATATTTTAAAAAAGTTAATATTTTTTTTCTCGGTATCGATTAATTACTCGAATCGGAATCTAGACAATTTATTTTATAAAGATTTTATTTTAAATATGGAACTATTTGTTTCCACATCGTATGTTAGATGGAATCGATTTAAAAGTCAAACTGGCCAGCAAGAGTTGACGCGCTTGCGTGCGTGAAAAAAAAAAAGGCAGTCTACTAGTAGGCGCGAAAGCATCGCGAAAATAATTAATTTTCTTGTTTGAGTTCTTTTTCAAAAGTTTTAAACATGTCTAGTGACGAAGACATAGATCTAACGCCCGATTTTATTAAAGAAAGGGCAAAAACAGTTGTCGAAAATATATTACCGCCGAACTCGAAAGAAAGATATGTAAAGGCATACGACGAATTTATGAAATGGCGGTCAGAAGAAAAAGTGAAATCTCTTTCTGAAAGTGTTTTATATCATATTTTGATGAATTATCTAAGAGGCTACAACCTTCCAGTTTATGGTGCTTTTATTCCATGCTAAAATCTACAATGATGACAAAACATGACATGAATTTGAAAGATTTTTTTAAACTTACTGCTTTCTTGAAAAGGCAGTCTGACGGCTTTAAAAGCAAGAAATCGAAGGTATTTACTGCAGAAGAAGTACAGAAATTCTTAAATGAAGCTCCGGATGAAATTTATTTAGCAATAAAGGTACCTACGTATTTACTTGCCTTTTTAAATAAGTTACCAAAATATTTCACAAAAATACTATGCGAATTTGGTGCCTTTAATACAACTTATGTCTTTTTTACAGGTTGTTCTAATTTTTGGGATATCGGGAGCCTGCAGAACCGTGGAATTGACAAACTTGACAATAGAAAATGTAGAAAACATAACAAATTACTACTCATAAAACTGCCTAACACGAAAACTAAAATTGACCGGTCATTTGTTGTGCATGAAGAATTTGCAAATTATGTTGAAAAATATCAAGCTCTTCGGCCTGAAAACGTGGATACAAATCGTTTTTTTCTTAATTACAGTAAAGGAAAATGCCACAGACAAGTAATAGGAAAAAACAAATTTACAGGCATGCCAAAGCAAATAGCCACATATTTAAAACTGAGTAACGTAGAGTTATACACCGGGCATTGCTTTCGCAGAACATCAGCGACTCTATTGGCTGATTCGGGAGCCAACCTCACTCTGTTAAAAAGGCACGGCGGCTGGAAGTCCAGCAAAGTGGCCGAAGGTTATATCGAAGATTCGATGGCAAACAAAAGCAAAATTACTTCTAAAATAACAGAAAATATAAACTTGAAATCACCACGTCAAAGCACATCATCTGAGCCATTTTTTAATGAAGAAAATAGTACCAGTCAACTGCCGCCATTTACGATGCAAGAACCTCAAGTCACTCAAACTCAAGTCTTATCATCACAATCTCATATTCAAACTATAAATATTCCTAAAAAGAACGTGACCATATCTCTTACAAATTGTAATAATTTTACTATTAATTTTAATTAAATACACATTTTTTTCTTCTTAATAAATGTTCATTGAAACCTGCTGTCTTGTTGTTTACTAACCTCACAATCGATATGTAAAGCAGAGTATTTATCTCGGGCGTAAGCATCAATTGCATACTCGGGTTAATTAGCGCCTTCGCTTCGCTCAGGCGCCAAAAACCTCGTATGCAATTGATGTCATACAGCCCTTGGTTAATAATCTACTATTACGTTATATTTTTATCGAATTCCTTTTCTTTTATGATTTCTATACCCAATCAGGGAACGTTTAGAAGAGGGTTATAATTACTTAATTAGAATAAGTTATCTATTTAAGGTCTTTACATATTAAATAATTAATTAAATTATATTATACAAGTTACCTTCTTATTTCTTGAAATTGGTCGATACACTAGAATCTAGTTACACTGAGTATTTTTTAAACAAGTCATTTAACTTATAGTCCACTATAAATTAAACATTATTTGAAATTAATAAAAATTAACATCATGTCATAAAAACATATTTGATTTGATTTTGTCAAAGTCCCTCACAATCAATGCCCTCTCGCCCAAACGTGCCTATCAGGCTAGCGGCAAATTCTATTTAATAACTAATTCCGGTTTGGGGTAATCATATACAGGTAGGCCGGTATTGCAGAAAGATGTTTTTAGGTGTGAATCTAGGCTGGAGTAAAGATCTTAGTAAATTTGTGCAAATGAAGTATTTGAATTCACTGTCATATCTCCACTTCAGTCGAGATTTATACTATTCTGGAATGTAACAGCTAAGTGGAGCATGGTGAACAGCTACAACATGTTAGAGTACATAAATGAAAAAATACGGTTCGTTACCAGCAGTACTTATAAGTAGTAAACATTTAGAAAGAGAGAGTTAGGCGCTGTTGAACCAAAGTTAACCGATTTCTGCCGACGGAATAGCTCTGGCAGCGTAGCTTGGCCAGTCGTCCGTGATTACTTGATGAGGTAAGAAAAGCTTGCTGCGTTCAGTGCTGGATGGGTGATCGCTATTGGTAATTTCAACTAAGATCGTTCGGGTTACGCAGTTACAGTTTATAGATTCTACGAGTACTACAATTTATTTCTAAAGAAACCTCGTTATGGCTCGTCGCACTTGAGCGATTTTATTGTTTTTATACAAAATTATAATTTAAGACCATTTAAAAACGTGGTTATACAATAACACGGCGAACTATTATCAACCTCAATTTTATTTTTGATATCGGAAAGAGTTCTGTTGTTGATATTAAAAACGACCGATGCAACACTGATACCGCACTTTACACTTCCACCTACGAACCACGGGGCGGAAATCTCGTCGGATATTGAATTTCATATAAATTTTGTTGCCATGTCGAATATGTAAATCCGAATGCGCAATTTATCGAATGTGATTCAGTATCGATCTTTTGGCTGAACTGTTCACTGAGATACAGTCGAAAGACAAAAGTTGCGATGTTGGCGCCCAACATGTGACTCTAAATGACGATTACGAGACCAATGAAGACCGTGAATAATCCCTTCCATTTGAGCACTGTCAAAGAGTTAGTCTCGCCCGGAAAGCGGTAAATCCCAACAATTAATGTCATTGGTTTTGTTTAATTTTCCTACATATATATCTTGAGTTTTAACGTCCAGTAATAATGGTGGCTACGTCTAATAATAAAATTAACCGATGATAGCAATAGTATAGGCGAAGTAAACAAAATTTACCAACGTAGGATTTCGGTTTACTTGCCAATCGCCCTACACAAGAAACGTGACTTAGATTACAATCTTATTTATGTGAGTGTGACTTTTTATTGCTTAATTAACTTAACTTTTTGATTTTCTTAATTAAACTGTTTTGTTTTCATCCCAAGGACAGGGTGAAGACATCCTTGAAAAAAGCTCTGCGTTAGATTTGATTTTAGTCAAAAGGGTATTAAGTATCTTTTTAGAATGGATGCTTCCTAAACGAGCCACCGACCCTTCTCAAACGAATGAAGAAAGAAGCGGGAAAAATTATACGACTAGCCTTAACTGTAATTCGCCGGAATATTAGGAGATATAAAAAGGAAGTATTTTTATCCGTTTAGAGTTAATGATACTCTATGTCAATACAAAATGAGTTTTAAATCGTAGCCAGTAGATCATTATTTGCCCTGGCACAAGTGACCAATCCCCAAATGTAAAACGGGCATAAAAGAGACACAAAATGTGAATCTGAACTTTTCTATAAAATTCGTAGCTGTTTATTTGCTTTTGTGTTAAGGGCATAAAGTCCGCTACTTCGCTATGTTAACTAAATACTTCTCAAGTCTACCAAATAAAGTTACAAAAAAGGACTTAAACTTACTTCCATTATTTATAAACTTTTATGTCGTACATTTTTTCTTGGATCTTTGCCAGTTCATTGTATACCTAGAATTATTGTCCTTTTTGCATTACTGTAAAAACTTTTTGAATAGACCTTTTTACCTTAGCTCGAAGAAATGAAAGGGTGAGGACCATTGTGGCTGGCAGGGGTAATTAAACACCTACATTTCACTATGTTTTAAATGTTTATCGGGACTTATCATTTAAAACATGTGTTCAAATCGCGAAAGTTTAAAAATTACTACATTTCACTAGTTATATAAACATACATTAATAAAATAAAATGAAAGTTCAAGCATTTCTCGGCTTGAGAATTAGAACGGTTCCATGTTTAATACCAACTGCGCTCCGCGGTTTCACCCTACGCGGTGATGGGAGATGGTGATGATGAATCAAATATAGCCTATGTTACTCAGGCATAATATAGCTTTCTACTGGTCAAAGATTGTTTTAATCGGATAAGTAGGTTTTGCGTTTATCAGTTACAAGCAAAATATCAAATCTTTATTCTTTATTATTAGAGTAGATAAGGATTAACACCAAGGTACGAATAATGTGGCTTAGTTTGTACCGGCGTTAATATTACATATTTTAACCCGGAAAAGTAGTTAATGTGAAATAACTGTAATAGTTACTCCTCCAGTCCAGTAGTTTTTAAGTTTATTCGTTAAATACAAAAATACAAATCTTTCCTCTTTATAATAATAGTGTAGATTCAATCGTTATTTGAAATCCTTTCACTTACCACGCTGCACTATGTTCGTACAACTTTCCGAGTATACGTTCCACGCGCTCACTGTAGGCACTAGCGTGCACACGGAACGCTATTACCAGCCGTCAAGGTGAAGAGTCGTATCGAACGGTCATCTAGACCTCTATCCAATTAAATCCTATAAAGTGGATGGAGCCACTATGCTTCAGGTAGTTCGGTTCGAGTATGCACACTGAGTTACTTATACAGGGTGTTCAGTAATGAGTAGATAATACTTTACCTGCGGGCAGAGAGGGTCACGGCTAACCAAATAAAAAAAATATGTTCGGTGAAAGTGCCACGGTATTCGAGATATTTGACATTTTCTAAATAATAGGAAAAATCACACCCTTGGTCGCTATTTTCAATCCTGTGATCTGCATTCTCGAAATTTTCTGTGTCTGTTTTTTGCAAAGTAATCTCGGATAAGTTCGCTATCAAATTCAAACAGCCACTTTAGTGTCGCATCGTCAATTTTTTTGCTTTTTAATATTTTATCAAACATTTTCAAGGAGAAAAACTAGTGCGTAAGGGTGCTTACATAAAGAAACAGGTTTCCGGTGCATGCGAGTCTGTACGGGTCGGTACTGATCGGTGCAGGTATAATATTCCCATGTTATCATATGCGGTCAGTTATAAAGGAACAGGTTTAAACTTGTCGGTACCGACTACCTGTACTGATCCGTACGAGTTTAAGCATTTGCCGGTGTAGTGTGTCATCTTCTGTGAAAATTGATGTGCAATGCGAAATTTTTAATAACATTGATATTTGCTAAACCACCTATGTGGAACAAAAGACATAAATTACACAGCAACAGAAATGATAAATATTGGAAGGAAATTAGCTTAGAAATGAAACATGATGGTAAGCAACTAGAATACATTTTTTTATTCCATTATATTTAATTCATTAGTGTACAACAATCGGTTATGCGTGAAATACTTTACAAAAATGTTTCTGACGTTTGTTGCTAAATTCGAAGGTGGACCCGGATTTTGATTGTGCCATTCTTGTCTTACTAGTTGAACAGGAGTTAATTGCCTATCAAAACCCTCTTTGTCAATATATTATATTATACAAAACATACATGGTTATCACGATTTTGTCAGCTAATTCAATATCTGTTTCAATATACTTACTTACAAGATAGTAAACGCCATTTTGAATATATTCTGCCAAATGCACATTCCACTGTTTTTTTTGCTCGAGATAATCGCTCATTGATATTATGTTGCTCCTCTGTTAATTCACGGCCCCCAAAGGGTTTTAATAAATATGTTTGTAATGGATAGGCCTCGTCAGCTAAAAATACATAAGGAGCAGATACTTGAGTACCTGGTAAATAGTCGGGTTCTGGAATATCAATTTGTCTCTCATTAAAAAACCAATACAAGTCTGAACCTCTAAAGGTGCCTCCATCACTTTGTTTACCGTATCGTGGGTTCGATTTGTGTGATGGGCCCGAGTATATACTGCTAGCTTTGACTCTTGATTTTTATACAAACCTACATGGTGTGTTTTGTTACAGAAAATAAAATAAGAAAAAAGTGGAGGTATCTCACAGGTCCTTTTCTTACATTTATAATGAACACTTTCGAAGAGAAAAACATCATCGTCCGAAGAACTCGAAGACATTATGGTCACTAAGAACAGATTTACCGGTTTCTATATGTAGTTTAATCGGTACCTATGAGTACCGACCCGTGCCGACATATCGGGACCGAAAAACCTGTATCTTTATGTTTGCACCCTAAGTTTGGAGCTCCTGTGGTGAAAAAAAATGTATGACCACCCAAGTGCACATCATTCTAAAAACTTGCCTAGTTCACTACGGTCCTAAAATGGCATAACACGTTACATTTTGATCATCCAGTAACTGATAGAGCTCATAAAGTGCACCAAAGTTGAAAATTTCAAGTTCTAAATTCATACAATTGTTTTATTTTGTTTGCGTCACTGCGTTTTACTGCTAAATCTATTAATAACTCTTGGAAACTGATAGCGGCCCATGCGCCAGAGGTACTGTCCTTATCTTTTATGGATCTAGTTAAAGATATAGTTAATTACTACATTACTTGTAATAGTACGACAATTGCAACCCTAATGCCTAAAACGTGATATTTGGGATTGACATGGAAGTGTTAATATTAAATAAAACTGAAACAACGGTCATTAGGCAAAGAAATTTATTCAAAAACTACAAATATGGTTCCAAATGCCCACCTCGCGCTCGTCTGCAGGCTCTACACCGCCTTATGAACGAGCGCTTTATTTTGCGCACGTATCCAGTCTCATTTATTTCTCTTGCTGCAGTTACTATGCGCTCCTTTAATTGTTCCACATTGGCAATGGGTTTTTGTACACTTTCTCCTTGAGACACTCCCAATAAAAAAATCTAAAGGGTCGAGATCAGGAGAACGTGGTGGCCATAAAATTGCCCCTAGGCGTCCAATCCATCTTCGAGAGAAAACTTCATCGAGATAGGGACCAAGGGTGTGATTTTTCTAAAATTTTGAAAATGTCAAATATCTCGAATACCGTGGAATTTTCACTGAACATATTTTTTTTTATTTGGTTAGCCGTGACCCTCTCTGCCCACAGGTAAAGTATTATATTATCTACTCATTACTGAACAACCTGTATATGTTGTTTAAATTAACCTCTTAATGACTGTATATTTGATTATGGTTTTAATTACGATGGTATCATTAACACACTAGTAATATAGTATATATCGCACCTTGAAAACAAAAGTGGCATTATACTGAAAATAGCAATATTGAGTTACAACGACATCTAGCTTCGTTGAAAGAAAGTGCTTCTAATGCAAAAACTGACATTATCTTTTAGTTTTAATACTATTCCCTAGAGGCCGCTAGTGTCAGTTTATACTTTTGGGTAAATGACGAAGTAGTAATTCATAAGGTGACACTATTCGTGTTGACGACAAGCATTCGGAGTGGATACACGCTGCGGTGAGTAAAAAAGTGGCATTTTTGTATAGTGTCGTTTTAAACGTAATTCAAGCTAACATTTCTACTGAAGTAATAACTACAAAAATGGCATTTTAAGTATACTGTCGCTTATTTAGTTAAAGTAATACTGAAACAAATTTTCTGATGAATAAAAAAATGATATTTTATGTTTAGTGTCGCTTATTTAGTTAATGTTACACTGAAATATTATTTTTGATTAATTTTAAAAGTGTCATTTTTTGTTTAGTTCCTTTTTTAAAGTTATTGTCTGTAATAATTTTCTGAACTGATAAAAACATAAATGGCATTATAACCATAGTGCCATTTTTTAGGTTATTTTATTTCAAATCGCCATTTTTTTTGTGAATAAAAACTGGCATTTTCTTTTAAGTGTCTGTTTTTAAACAAAATTATTAAAAGTTGATGTTTTAAGTTATTCTTTAAGTTTAGTGTCCTATTGTTCTTAGTGCCAGTAATACTATAAGTTAAGAGGATGATGATGTTTCATTTTGTTAAATAAACGTCATATTGAGCATACTGCCACTATTTTGAAAAATATAACATCTACATTTTTTTTAATGACATTATTATAGCGAATTAAAACCTAAATTATGTTTTCTTATTACTTATAGAGATTTCCAAAATTGTTTTATCTATATTTGGATGTTTCATATTCTGTATCTATATTTGGATGTCATTCTCGCATTTGAGAAACGTTTTTTCTTTCCTTATTTAAGGTTATCAACATGAATCCTTCCAGAGGTAGAAAACTATTAATGCTAGCCATTCAAAATAAACAAAACTGTTCAGAACCTGAACCCTCAACCTCAACATTCAATTTGCCAACAACTAGCAAACATGCATTTCCAGCTGTGCTACCAATTCAGAACAAAGAAAACCTCTGCGACGACGATGATGGTGACTTTTCACCCGCTTCTGACGATGATACAACATACGCACCTTCAAAGAAAACATGCCGTAGATCAAGCTCCAGTTCATCGTCGTCTTCGAGCTCCTCATCATCATCTTCATCTTCCAGCAAATCACCTGTTTCATCTTCAACTCCTACTGCACCCGATCTACCAAATATTTGTCCAGCCACCACTCAAACTACCAATGTAAGTGACAATAATTTAGAATTTGTTAATGATTGTACGGAAGTGATTTCGAATAACCAAAGTTCTGGGTATGTAGATAATAATATTGCAGTAGATATTGCAAAAAATACCTGAAGGTTTGATTGAAGGAGTTAAACGTCATATTAATAGTATTCCTAGAATTGAAAGCCATTATTTACGGCAACAAACGACAAGAGAATACATCGACGGCGGAAAAACCTTAACAGATATTTATTTTGATTATAAAGAAGACTGTATAAAGCAAGGATTATCCTACGTAATGATACATACCTACAGAACGAAAAATCACGAAAAATTTAACATTGGTTTCTTTATTCCAAAAAAGGACCAATGTGAGCAATGCTCTATATACAAGCTCGCAGAAAGTGTTGATAAAGCTGCTCTTAAAGAAAAGTACGATCAACACTTAGCAGAGAAAGAAAAGAGTCGTGAGGAAAAGGCTAATGATAAAGTAATGGTGTTGCCTAGTTTTATTGTCGCATGTTATGATTTGCAAGCCGTGATGACAGTACCAAATGGTGAGATTTCTACGTTTTATTATAAGTCTAAAATTAACTGCTTGAACTTTACCATCTCTGAGCTTAAACTTGACAAAACTGAATGCTTCTTCTGGGATGAATCTCAAGGACACCGAGGAGCAAATGAGATAGGTACTTGTGTTTTAAAATATTTACAAAAAAATCTTCTTGTGCCGACGAATATCTTGACATAATTTTTTACTCTGATAATTGCTGCGGTCAGCAGAAGAACCAGTTTATTATTGGAGTTTATATTTACGCAGTCCAATACTTAAAAATTAAGTCCATAACACATAAGTTCCTTATACGTGGGCATACTCAGAATGAGGGAGATGCTGTACATTCTGTAATTGAGAAACAAGTTAAGCGATGTCTTAGATCTGGAGCCATATACGTACCTTCGCAATATATTTCTGCTATTCGAAGTGCTAAAAAACGTGGAACACCTTTCATTGTAAATGAAATGGGTTACGGCGATTTCATAGATATAAAGCAACTACCAGTTCCTATACTAAATAAAGATGTAGATGGCCAAGTTGTGAAGTTGTCGGATATAAAAGTTATCTAAATTGAGAAAATTTAACATAATGAGATTAAAATACAGTATAAAACATCGTATTTTGATGATTTTAAAGAGCTTGATTTGACTAAAAGAACAAATAGAAATAATCGTCCAACAGAACTCAAACCGCTTTATCAGCGTAAATTGGAAATATCCGAAAGAAAGAAAACTGACGTAAGGAGCCTCATTAATGCTGGTTTGATTCCCAGTTATTATACCTCCTACTACGAAAGTATATTTCAGTAGGATACCAAACGATAATTTTGATACAACCTACGTATTTTAGATGATCTCAATAAAATAATTGGTATCACTTATAAGTATATTTAGATCAGTTTATTTTCTAGAAGACTTTATTTTTTATTTTGAGAAAAATACTAATTATTTAAAGTTAATTTTATGTTTAAGTTTAATGTTTGTTTCATTGTTATTAGTTGTAAGGTTTAATTGATACCCCCAAAAATTTTGATTTATACCTAAAACTTGCATTTCAACGAAAAACATTGTTTTTGCCAAATAAATAATGTTTCTTCTATAAAAAACATCATTTCGTTTTATTTCTGTTTCTTTTTTCTTATTTCCATTATTAATCTTTGGGTAATTATCCTAAAACACGGTAGGTTTACGTAAAACAAAAGTGGAATTATACGGAACTTTTTTTAAATCCATGTTTTCTAAATAACTTCATAATATACTGGCATGTTTTCAGAACATAACTTAACTAAGATAGTCAAACTGATAAATGAAATTAATTGTATTCTTTTCTTCCAGTTATTTGCTAAGGTATTGGCTAAAATGCTGCGTCAAAAACTTAAAATGGTCATACTGAAAAATGTAAATTTTTGTATAACGCCACTTTTGTTTTCAAGGTGCGATATATGTATTGATAGATGTAAGTTTTTAGATAAATAAATATATGCGAAAGTATATCCGTTTGGTAAGCGGAAGTTTGTTACACTTTCACTCCAGAATCGGTTTAGCGATTAAGAGTCGTTTTATTTATTTTTAAAAAGGGGACACTTATACACACTTTCCTTTATAGAGGGGATACACTTTTCCTTTATAAGGAGGAATGATTTGTATTTTTATATGTTTGTAACGAATAAACTCAAAAAGTACTGGACTGATTTCAAAAATTCTTGCGCCATTAGAATGCTACTCGTACATTATCCTTCAGTAACATAGGCTACGAGTATATATATTTTGATTCATCATCGGGTGAAACCGCGGAGCGCAGCTAGTTATTAATAATGGTAGATGTTGATGTGGACTAACGCACCTTGTCTTATTTAAGGTCATCATCTACCTACATTACTTATAACAGCTAGCACTTACTTTATATATATTATATTAGGAACCTAACTAGGTTAACTCCCAAGCATCAAATCAAAAAAAGTTAATGCATAGATATTATATTTTATACAACTTTAAACATTATATTTAAAAAAGCTCATCAAAAGCCAGCAATATCCATGCATATATCAAGATTCAATCTTAATCTGTCCGAATCAGCAAGCCTCATTCGAGGCAAGTTTCATTCATAAATCTATTGTTATTTATTGTCCTGATGCGGACAGATTAATGCTGGCTTAATTCTTTAATAATAATATTAAAGAATTAAGCCAGCATTAAGAGCAGCTGCAAATGCGAGAGGCGGCGGGTTCTCTACAAAACTATTGGGTATCACGAGAACTTAGCAAATGAAAACCTCAGCTGCAGCGTCCGTTAAATAACTTCTAACAACCTCTCTTATTAACGAACACAAGAAGTATGTCATAATAACATGAAAAAAATATGTGTACAATAAATCTAATTTACATTTAATACCGTCGTACCAAAAACAAAAGGGGAAAGAGTTAAAACGGCATCCCGGTAAATTGGCATGGCGCGTTCATTAAATGATAACTCCCGCAGGCCTTTGTCCTGGCCCGGGACCGGATAAGTTCCGGGACGGTAAATACCACCCACCTGCGGGACACTGCTTGTGAGGGCAAATTAAGATTATTGTTCACTGAACTGTGTTGAAAGTTAAAAACCAAGGTATTTTATGTAGATGTGTAGTATGAAAGGATTCAATCGAGAACATTTATTTTAAAACAATAAAATAGGACCGAAAGCAAGGTTGATAACGTTGGCCAATTACGTGAGTAAAGTCGGTTTTCTACCGAATTCCAAAAAATGGAGGAGGTACTCAATTCGACTGTTTTTTTTTAATGTTTGTTACCTCATAACTTTCGACTGGGTGGACCGATTCTCAAAATTATTTTTTTGTTTGAAAGCTGGTGCTTCCCGTGTGGTCCCAAATTCGGTCCAGTAGTTTTTGAGTTAGACTCCAATAACTGAATAGAATGGAAGTATTAAATTTTTCAAATTGTACAAAATTTAATAAATTGTATAAAATATGTATCAAACTCACAAAAAATTCCAAACAAAAATAGGAATTATTATGAAATTGACATTTTAAAGAGGACAATCTTACGATAATAATTGTAACGGCTGTAGGTACTACTGATCTGTTCATCAAATCACCCATCTTTGTACCCAAAGATAGTTTATGAACTGCACCAGAGAAATTTACATTTAAGCTCCTACCCAAAGGTTTCATAATTTTGATCTGAGCATCATTTAAACCTCTAAGCCGTGAGAGCTGCGGGTATGACATATTATATTAAACTATTATTCTTACTCGGGTCAAACACTCACGGCACTACCACCAATCTGGATACCCGCTCTGAATGCCACCTCAAAGCGGAAGGTGTTAGGCAGTCTAGAGGGCGACGTAGTCAGCAATGTATGTCACGTTACTATTCTTTGGATGATGGCACGATAACAGAGGACGAGGCGGTTTCACCATCTACAGGCACTGGCAGCGCCGAGCTCGTTTCACCCACACTCAGTTCTCCACGCTGCCGGCGGCAAAGTACTCGGAGCGCGCGGCCTCGAGTAAGTAGAACGTCTTCGCGACAAATAGCCGACAAAAGTGCGATGAGGCGGTGCGATGGGGGCGGAGGAGGCTTGCCGACGATTATTGCGCGAGTGCCGGCAGAGTGGTCGGGGTTGGCAGTTATTAAATGTCATTATTTTCTGTTTTGTACATAGGCTACCGACAAAATAGAATGCTCGTATATTTATTGGTAGATATGATGTTGACATCCCTACACGCGTCTCGCACTTAGCCTGCGTAAATCAACGCTAGTATAGGGAAGACGTTCTACTTATAGATATTTATTTACTTTGCCGCCGGTGTCGTGCGGAGCCGCACGTGCTGCGCACTCACCCTATATATCTGGCAATAATACGCTTACAAATATATATACAAAACACATCTAAGTTGGACCATTGCATTCGGAGCTACACGACAGGCTAAGACACCCTCTCAGTAGAGTGCATACAACTCTCTAATTAAAGTTACTTAGGTTACGTAACGAAGTTACATCTACCAACATAGGTGTATTTGTATGTTGTATAAAATACGAAATTGAAAGTGACGTCAAACAGCAGAACTCTACTACTTATTAACTGTGTTGAAAGACAGATAGATATATGAGAAGGGAATAAACCCGAATAAGATTGACGTCAGATAAATGAGATGGCCGTAAAAACATCCGGTGGTTATCTCTTCATCCCGCACGTTACACTGGATCACGGCGGCAGCGAGCGATACGCCGGAAGTGCCTAAACTGGCGTATTTACGAGGCGCCATGACGTAAAATATTCATCGCTGGGGGCTTCGACGAGAAAAGTGCAATGGCCACAAATTATATGAATATTTGATGCACTAAGTGGCGCGCGTGTTAATGATGCAGTGGAGGTGTAATGACGCCTTTTAGGCAGTGTAATATTGCCAGCTTTCCTGTTTCCTCTATTCAAGTACTGCTGAAAATTGGTTTCAAACATAGACATAACTTTAAAAGCCCACGTGTACTTGGGTTAATCAATCCTTCGGCTTCCGATTTTAAGAATTATTTTGACAGGCAAAGCTACCACGATACACCATAAAGTCATAATATTACAGCAAACTTTGTATTCAAGCAGCTTATTATTAAATTAAGGTTTGTGCGCCACTCACATAAATAGATAGCAATATGGCGACCCAATTAATATAACATAATTAAATTAATAATATTAATATATATGACGGAGAAAACACCTCCGGAGTGTTTTTAAAAAGTGTGACGTCAGCAATGCTGACGTCACAATTGTTGTTTTCATGATGATCACTAATTTTTGGGTCCTCGAAGTAAAACTTCACAAGTACTTTTATAAGCTTCGTATATTCAACGAGCAGCGTAACAACGTCACAAAGAGGTCCGTACTGTACGGCGACTCGAGAGCGACTGAGACGAGCGCCTACAGTGCGGCCGTATTTATAGGACTCGGCGCACGTGCACGAGTTTACAAATTTGTTGGTAAAGTATTGAAATTACAATCATAACATTCATTTTACATCGTAATCAACTCAAAAATAATCAACTGATGATTTATAAACTATTTTTAGGGCAATCAAATGATTAAACTTAATTATTCTCGACGAACTGTTGTAGTTGCGCCGATACGGCCATACTGACAGGCGGTGCGTGCTCTGCACCAGCCTCGTTGGTTCTCGTAGATTGTTATGGATTCTCGTAGATTATTTGGATTCTCGTAGACCTGAAAGAAATGAGATATTCTCTGAGTAGTGAGTCTGTAAACAACTTACGTTGCTTTATCTTGTTTGTTACATTAACACAACTGTTATGTAACCTTAGGAGTCTTTTGATTAGTAAACAGTACACAAAGACATCGTGCACTGCCTTATTGATTTAGAATCTGTGGTGTATACGTGTCTACCCATAGTTCCACAAGGCGTCCCCACGGTATCTCAGGGTTCACTTGTGGATGCATCAAGGATCCGTGGCTAGCTCAAGGGTAACACATGGTTAGCTCAGAGGTATCACTCTCCAGACATTTTTGTAGATTACTACAGTACACAAAGACATCTTAAGTGCACTGCCTTATTAATTTAGAATCTGTGGTGTATACGTGTCTACCCATAGTTCCACAAGGCGTCCCCACGGTATCTCATGGTTCACTTGTGGATGCATCAAGGATCCGTGGTTAGCTCAAAGGTAACACATGGTTAGCTCAGAGGTATCACTCTCCAGACATTTTTGTAGATTACAACAGTACACTAAGACATCTTAAGTGCACTGCCTTATTAATTTAGAATCTGTGGTGTATACGTGTCTACCCATAGTTCCACAAGGCGTCCCCACGGTATCTCAGGGTTCACTTGTGGATGCATCAAGGATCCGTGGTTAGCTCAAGGGTAACACATGGTTTAGCTCAGAGGTATCACTCTCCAGACATTTTATTCTTGTAGATTCTAGTTGAAAATATCGTGAAACATAATGAATTTTATACTCGCCGGTTTTAATCCGTTGATGCGTGTTCGTCGTTGTGAGTTATCCGGACTGACTGGCCAGCTTGAGATGTGGATGACACTGAATCAGGGGCGATTGCAGCGTTGTTTTGCAGTGTATCGAGATCATCTCCCGCAGCGATTGGTGTGGACGTCATGTCTGTGGTAATTCCCGTTGTGATGGGCTGCATGGTATTAAAGTTGTTTGCTGGTACTCCTGAAGTGTTCAATGAGGCAGGGCCTATCAGCCTGGTACTGCCCTGCGCTGTTCCAGTCGTGACAGGTTGAACCGAAGTCGATGAGGATGTGGTTGGGACCAGAGCTTGTTCTGATCCCACTTCTGATGACGGAGAAAACACCTCCGGAGTGTTTTTAAAAAGTGTGACGTCAGCAATGCTGACGTCACAATTGTTGTTTTCATGATGATCACTCATTTTTGGGTCCTCGAAGTAAAACTTCACAAGTACTTTTATAAGCTTCGTATATTCAACGAGCAGCGTAACAACGTCACAAAGAGGTCCGTACTGTACGGCGACTCGAGAGCGACTGAGACGAGCGCCTACAGTGCGGCCGTATTTATAGGACTCGGCGCACGTGCACGAGTTTACAAATTTGTTGGTAAAGTATTGAAATTACAATCATAACATTCATTTTACATCGTAATCAACTCAAAAATAATCAACTGATGATTTATAAACTATTTTTAGGGCAATCAAATGATTAAACTTAATTATTCTCGACGAACTGTTGTAGTTGCGCCGATATATACATACGTCATACTTATATCCATCCATTTTCTTATACGAGTATAAGGTGAAACTTTTCCACGAAGGCTCTTTTCGACTCGAGCTCGACAATCTGCTTACCAAAAGCAAACTTAATCTAACTAAAGAAAGAAAACTATTACCTCAGAGGCTCGAACCCGCGTCTTCTGTCGTGAGTCAGTTCAGTCACTTTCGCTATCGACGCTTCCGAAGTTATTCCATCATTAACGGCCGTTTTCAATATTCTATCTATCCACAGTTTGCCTTACTACCGATAGAAATTTGACATAACGTCCATACAAATAGTGTCAAATATCTATCTCTAGTAAGGTAAACCGGCGATAGATAGGTTATTGAAAACGGCCGTAAGGTAAGCAGCCATCTATCAGACAACTCCAGTGCTGGTATGGGGAAATATTTTATTTGTCTTAAAGTAGTAATCATTTTGTATTAAAAAAGGCTACGATTGTAAATATACCCAATATTAGAGAGATATTAATCATACCCAAACTGAAACCTACGTTAATCTTTAAAACAATAATTGTATGTACTATATTGCAATCAGTCAATAAATAATCTTTAAAATTAAGTGTATCAGTCATGTCATCATATCTTATCTCTCAGCTCATTTATCAATCCCGACACACAAATCGTTTTACTGATAACAGCAACTCCTGAAATAGCAAGAAGTTAAACCCGATACAAACCTTTCCCGTGTTCATTCAATGTTCTCCCGCTCGGGGCGCTGGGAAAACAATCGAACCGCGCACGCCGGACTCTAGCACGAAGAGTTTTTCTCTATAAGGGACGGACTTAGGGTGCTAAAGACAGAGAGCGGTCACGCGGTCAGTTTAGCGTTCGTTGTATTGTGCCTTACATAGATATACCCAAAGTCTACCCACAGTTGACCGACGCAGTCAGAACGCCTCCTGTTTGGGTATATCTATGTAACGTAATACAACACAACGAACGGAAAACTGACCGCTCCCTGTCTGAAAGCACCCTTCAAGATTTTTTCCTGGGTCGTCGTTGGGATGCGAATAGTATGATTGGAAGGAGAAAACACCCAACTTATAAAGTATAGTCTTGTGCAAGAGACTGCCTTGGGTGGTGCCACCGGAGTACCAGATATTTTACTGAGAGCTTGCGCACGCAAGAGATACTGTGTTAGCGTGTGAAGATAATAAAGAAAGAAGAAAGAAAAATCTTAACTACCCCCACCCATTACAGTTGCATTGCTGCCCAGACTATATAGTAGTTACGCGCGGCGCTATATTGCGCTCGTCGTCCCACACATTCATTTTTGAGTCACATTCGCCCTACAATTTCACGTACTACAGTACCTTTCAAATTCTAACGCAGTAATTCCTACGTATTATTGCTTCGTTGTGGACTATAAATAACAGATACGTATATTGTAGAGCGAAAATGTCGCACTCGCTCTAGCGTTAGAAATGGCTCGACGACGCAAATTGCCCACAGGCGATCGCTTGACACATCAGCCCTGCGAAATATGAAAAGTTTGGCGTTATGTTACAGTCGGTATCAAAAGTCGTTCAATATATTAATTATTCATACAGAAATCATGTTCAAATCACGCGAAGCAGAGTTCGATAATTGGTTATGGATAAAAAAAGTAGCCTTTGGACTACTTTTTACTTTTTCTTATCATTATTGATGATTATAACATAATCATCTATAAATGAGGAAATTGCTTATTATATTACGAGTAGTATTCTAACAAAAAGCTAAGCAACATTGGAACTGTGCTTGGGAGGGTGGTCTCGGTCCAAGTAGTAGTCTTACTTAGGCCGTTATTTTAGAAAGACGTTCATTTGTGCATTTTGATTTGAGTGGAAATTTGACAGTTAGTAAATTTGCATAGATCTGTGACTGACAAGTTGAAGTTCTGGTCGATCAAGCCTGGTTTTATAGCTAATCGAACTTTTGGAATACGGTTCTTAGTCTTACAACCAGTGACCTCTTTTGAAGAGTCTTAGACGACTGCTGGTCTAAGAGCAGGTCAGGTAGGACTTCAACTCAAAACATTAACACTACGGATGGCCACTAACCTACACTCTATTCACACACTTCAAACCACGGACCTGCGTGGTGTATATTGGATTATTGGTACAAAGACAAAATTGAGTTAAGTTACGGTATTTTTTGCGGTTTAGGTGCTGATCTGTTTTGTCGACGACTGTACATACACATGCACAAATTTATTACTCAAGAGTTGTGTTGAAAGGAAACATGTTTTATCGATTTCTGGGATAAGTTTCCAATCCCAATATAACATTCTCAGGTGTACCCAATAAACGATTTGTTGAAGTTAAATTAGTTATTTTTCGTATTAGTTATGCTCTACAGACAAGTGTGTCAACAAACGAAAAGAAACTCCAGGTTTGGGAAAAGATATTTCAACTAAAATAATGTGAGATGTTGTTCGTCCGGAAGTTTCCGATACTAAAGTACTCATTATTTCCGTTTCGGATACAATGGAGGCTAAGTTCCATTTTATAGTAAAAGATCTCATACGTTTTCTGTAATGTCTCAAGTGTACTTTTAATGCAAGACGGATGTATATAGGCGTCTTTCAGAGATGGATTGATAATTTTATCGTCATTGGTTGGCTCATCATCTCTTGAGTGGCATGTAGGATATATTATTGATCTACTTAAAATCCAATCAGACCGAAAAAAATAGCGAAAAACATAACTAAGTCATAGCTAGAATATGAGCCGAATTTCAGAAATGTTGGAAATTACTCGAAAACGTTTGAGTAAGTCCAAGTAATTTAGGATTAAAACACAAAGTGATCGCAGAATCAGCGTGTACATCTCTTCAGTTCCATTTTCAACCCTAAAGTGAATTCTCGTCAGAGCTACGCTACCACATCATTTCACAGTCTACCGACTGACCACTGTGGATTATCTACGTCACTCGATTTTCAGTCTAGTGACTTCCGCATAGTACACAATAGCACAGCTGTTAACTAGTTTATCAAATTTCGGAACCTCCAACGTTGCCAATAGCATTAATTGCATCTTCCGTTCCACTGAAAGTCGGTTAGCTGTTGTTTATTCGCAGAATTTTAGCAGTGCACACAAGTCCACGTAATATTTAAATCAATTATACAATTATTCAGTCTAAGCCGTATTCCAGGAGAACGCTTTGTTGTATATCTTAAACTTGTAGGTTTTACCGTATATCATTGCTATGAGTTCTTCGATCTGCGCACTCAAGATTACTTACTAAGCGTCCTTTTGGAATGCGGAATGATAAAACTCCGGTTAATTATACAAATTAATAACAAGATGTAATTCTTGATCTAACCATGTGAAATACATTTAATAATAGTTAAAATTGTAATAATTCACAAGGCAAGTTCAGTTCTGATGTCTATTCTGACCACATAATATACAGACAAACAATAACTTATCGAAACAGAAAGATAAAAGACATTGTGTACACGTACACGTTTGACAATATATATATATAGTACTTATAAAGGTCAATACTTCATTACGCTATAAATTCAGTCGCGCTACTTATTACATTCTAAACAACTTTTATAAAACTATTTATACGTGTTATTTTAAAAATAAACGAGTTATTCAATAAACAAAAAATGACCCTTAATCAAGATGGCTGATGACGTAACGGATCGATTACCACGCAAAACAAAATTTAAATAGTCAGTAAACTTCCCCAACGAATTCCGAAGGAAAATTGCTACCAATATTTTTTTCCGAGGCACATCCTTATTCGATAGGGCTATACTCGAACTTATAAGACTATGTCGCACTAAACGTATTTACTTATCATGTCTTACTGTGGAGTATCAATGTTCCATCTATAAGTCCCAATTATGAAATCATTGGTGTCATAGAATATTTTTTAAAGTAATATTATAAACTTAGAAACAAGTTTAACACTTTTATTTAATCTAATATAGACAAATTAAATTTAAAAACACGCATTGGTTCGGACAGAAATTTTGATTGACAGATGGATTGACGAATGTTACTTTTACACTCCAAACATGTTTAAATATATTGGCAGATACCACACATATTAGACTCAGAGATTACTAATGATCCCTAAAATTTCCCGGGATATCCGCCGAACAGTCGGAGCCACGGGGCGCAACTGATATTACATCTCGAAGGTAGGTCGGATAAAATCTATGTCGTTAGCCTTCAAGTTAAGTCTACTTAAGGGGAGCACTTAAAGCTCAGGCCGACGAATAATCCAATATTTTCGTAGCACTAAAATGCCTGAGCTTTCATATATAGAGGTCAGCTTGCTTACGTATATTGTACACTAGAGGGGTAAAAGGTTTTTAGATATCTACAATGTATTATTAAATAACAACAAGCAATTGAATTAGAACCTCAATTTCAATTAGAAATTCTGAAATGTCGTCGAGATAGATTTAACAAGTCACCAAATCAGTTACGGCTCTAAAAAGCACAGCCATTGATACGTATAAAACAGCACGTGGAATTCAATTCGGACATTCAGTCGTATTGTACAGATTTAAATATGACCTTTATTCCGTATGCATAAGGTAACGCTGTGAAGTGCATGAAGCCGTGCGTAGCGCTTGTATCGATCTCTGGAGACGTTAGTTCCACGTGAGCGCGGACAGTGTGAGGGTACCTACTACCGGAACCTTAAACCCTCACAGTTTGTATAGATTATTTAATTGTATGACGATATCGAAATACAAGAAAGTTGAATTGCACATCGGACTTAGAATATTGTACAAAACGCTTTCATAATAGACTATGAGTTAGATGAGCTCACCACACTGGATTCGCGCTGCACGTACCCTCGACACTTGATACATCGCGACTATCAATACTCAATACTTTATTGCAACATATATATGTTTACATGCCGCAGGGCTATTATGTATCTCAGTTGCTAACAAATGATCATTGAAATCCAATAAAATGGCGGCTCTATGTCAGTTTTGTCAGCTCCAGTCATCAACTTACTAACATTTTTGCTTACTGGAGTTGCCAAAACTGACATAGAGCGGCCATTTTACAAGATTTAAATCAACATTTGTTAGCAACTGAGATATATAATAGCCCTGCAGGTCTTGTCAACATGTTACAGAATGACAATATATGACCCTGTAAAGGTATGGCAATAGTTTGCTTGTGCGGAACGAGTTATTTCATATCAACAAAATGTCGTTGAAAAATTCATCTAACGAATAGTAACAGTTTTTCTCAAGCATGCTATTTAGATTTGCAACAAAGATAACGTCATATTCTATATCTTTAAGGACATTAGGCAATTTATTATAAATTTTAACAGACATTGAGTAAGGGCTGGTGCTATGCATCACGAGATTTGATCGCGGTTCTAATAATTTATGTCTATATTGAGATCGTATTTTATTATATTTATCGGCTTTTTTTTAAACAAGTCAGGATATTTTTTTACAAATTTACATATTTCGAGTATATTATATAGAGACACTACTGACAGGATTTATAATTTAATAAAAAAAGGCTTATGAAAGTTTGGTATCGAAATGTCAGCAGGTGCTTTAATATTGCCTAAGATACCGATGCCTTTTTTCTAGGTGATAAAGAGGTCTGATATATTTACATTGTTCCACAGATAATACGAGTAATACCGTATCTGAGCCACGAAGAGGCGTAAGCGTGATAGGCGGTGATTGCTGTGTTTATGTCGGTAGCACGTCTTAGTACCCTCAATGCATAAGAGAAACTAGATAGTTTACCTTTTTTTTATGTGAGCTTTCCAGTTTATATGGGAGCCAAGTTCTAAGCATAAAAGTGTGGCCGTGTCATAACATTCTATTTTGGTATTATTGTAATAAAAATTAATATCAAGTGGGGGTTTTTGGTAGGGTCTAAATTGCAATATTTTTGTTTTATATATTATATATTATTATTACATAATGTCAAAATTGAAATATCTAATTATTTTAGGGAGGTCGTTTATATATAATAAAAACATTCTACATCCGAGGACACTACCTTGGGGAATTGAGTTGTTGATTTGCATTGGTGTCGATCGGGCTACATCTATAATTTTGGCGTCATGATCAAAGTTTTCAATTTCCACATATTGTTCTCGGTTGCTTAAATAAGTTTTGAACCAATCGTGTACAATTCCGCGCATTTCTAAATTGTATAATTTATTAAAATATGGTACTTTCATTCATCAACTGCGGCATAACGTAACGTAACTCACACACATCGACACTTAGACAGTGTAATCGGGTACTGATACAAATATACCTTTAATAACAAAAACTAAATTCCAACATGATTCACAAACTACGGCGTAGGGTCCGAAAGGCAGGGATCGAATATTCTACCTTCTGATGAACGGCAGTCTTTGGGCTACCATCGCTTTATAATGTGTCCATTCCCAAGGTGATACAGGTTTTCCCATAGGTATTTTTTTGTGCGAGTGTATAATATTTATGTAAA
The DNA here is from genome assembly GCA_917880725.1 of Selenia dentaria. Classification (NCBI taxonomy): domain Eukaryota; kingdom Metazoa; phylum Arthropoda; class Insecta; order Lepidoptera; family Geometridae; genus Selenia; species Selenia dentaria. Next base: position 1,416,219 of record OU862885.1, on the reverse strand, counting down.
AGTTAGTGTTAAAGCTAGAGACTGGTTTGTTGGTAGCATCCTCAACCTACCTGTTGTCAAACAGAGATGCGTCCTAGTTATTCTGTGGCTTAAGGCATTCATATTCATGAGTTCGCAACGTGTGATGTGTAGACGACTACTGCTAATGGGATCCCAATGCGAATAACTACGCTCTTTGACTGAGCAGGGTTGCATTGTTAATAACACAAGACTGTGCGTTGAAGACAAACCAATATTTCAGAGTGACGAGCGCAGTGATAAGCTACAAAAAAATTCAGCTGATAATCCCCTTGGGAAAAGTTCATGGGCTGTACTTATTACTAAAGTGTTATATTGTCATAATAAAAGTTCAGTTTATTATTTTTACCAATTAAGTTATATTTAATAAGTTACCCATTATTTGACATAGTTAAAAATTAGACTCGCTCACCAATATTTTGTTAAAAAAAACACAACTTTGAACGGTTTTTGGAAACAAACACATTTCTACGGATTTCAATAAAATACAAGCTATAACAAAATACTAAAGCTTAACCAACTGATATGACAAGTGAGAAAGTATGCATGCTTTTCACCACTCAGCGATTTAAACGGCTTAACATATTTTGGAAGAAATTAATAATGAATATAGCCCCAATAAATATGTATATATATTATATATAGGCTATATCCAACGAGTAGTCCCGACTAGGAATCGGCATAATATTTTTCCACGCGCAAGAACCTGTGTTCGGTGTGGTATTTCTATATTACGAGTACAAAGCAAAAAATACATTTATATACTATTAAAATAAACATCAAACCTGTAGGGCTATTATGTATCTTAGTTGCTAACAAATGTTAATTGAAATCGAAAAAAACAAGCGGCTCTATGTCACTTTTGTTAGCTGCAGTGATAAACTTACTAACATTTTTGCTCACAGGAGCTGTCAAAACTGACATAGAGCCGCCATTTTCTAAGATGTCAATCAACATTTGTTAGCAACTGAAATACATAATAGCCCTGGTGGTTGTAATTCGAATACTTTGAACGTTTTTTGTTTGTCAAGCATAAAAATTACAAGCGGAAGTACGTAGGAACAAATGATGTCTCACTATACGTACGTAGGGTTTGGGGACGGCAGAAAGAGACGACAATATTATCAGCTATCTGCTGTCAAAACAGGCAGAACTGTACGGAATCTTATATCTAAGTACCTACCTATACTATTATATCCATGCAAGGATGAAAATAATTGCAAGATCACAAGTTGGGAAGACACCCACCCTGTCTGAGCACGATCGATAGAGCCGCGATGGCTCATTAGCGACAAGACAGTGCATTCATTATATTCATTAGCCCGCTCTATTGGAAGCCGTTAAGTGCAAGCTACGAGTACTTTAAGGTATTAAGCAAATGCAATAACCGTTTCTATACTGGTTGGGTAAATGGATGAAACGAATTAGTCGTGTCGCTGTCGTAGAACGTATAATAAATCCTCATAAATAAATGAATGAATTTTATTTGGACACCATGCAAGACAAGAACAAGAAATACAAATTATAGAAAATTAAATCTTTGATGACTAGTGCGTTTTAAATTCACTGTGAGTTTTCATTCCACAATTATAGGAAAATCTACTAGAAAAGATAATATTACTAAAATAATATCTAAGTAAAGATTGGTTTCTTTTATAAACAGTTAATATAAATGTTTCGCCACGGATTGATCGTATCGCGGCTGTTGTGGGCTAGATTATTTTGAAAGTTCGATGACCTCCAACGTTGGACGAATTTAGTAAAGCTCACATGAGCAGAGACCATCGCACTTTCATTAGCCTAAAAGCTGAAATAATAAGGTTATAGCGTAGTCAGTTAAATGTCGGGCATCTAACGAAACCATAACTTCGGTACTGGAATGAGGCCAAACAAGTGTTTGTGTTGCTCTCATTAACGGTATGTTTTAGCTCAGTAAATACTTTACAGAGGTCTTGGCTCTCTATTAATATAATCGCATTTTTGACACTTTTATAACAATTTAAAATTAAAAAATACTGAAATAAGATTTAAATTTTTAAACTCAAAATAGATTTTTCCTAAAAGAAAAATGCTTTTAAGTGACAGCGTTATGTGTCATAGAATACTTGATATTTACTCAAGTGCTATAAACTAACCGTTAATGAACTATAATGATGATATGTTTATAAGGTAGTGTGTTCTGTAAGCCAGTGAATAGACAGACGTCAAATTAATAAGTTGCTAATGCATTTCTTCCTTCTGTTACGCGCACACTGCGACGAGAGCATTTCGTATGCAATGAGCAAACTTAAACGGGTGCTTTCAAACTTCGAAGTATAAGTAGACATAAAAATAAGCAACTTTTGATATTTATAAAAAAGGTTTATGGAAAATATAGGCATAATTTAATTGAGGCATGAAAGATGCCATCGTCCATATGGACGTCAATTATTGATTAATTTACTTTAAAAGCCTCTAGTGCCGAGTTCCAAAATAAATAGAACTACTACCTACATCGAAAAAACGCCGCAAGAAACTCTGTGCCATTATTTTCAAATAGTTTTTGCAATATTTTATTTTCATTACTTTAAATTACTTGGTAGACGTGAAGTACTCCAGGCATTTCTAAATCATGTCTTAATCAATCTTATACTTGTTTTGAACCTACTTCGTTTTTCCGTGAGTTCTTTTATGTGTTTTGTGATTTTACTATAAAACGCACACCCTAAGGACATATTCACCTTGACGGTAAACCATTTTGTACAACTTGAATTTGCAGAATTGAAATGGTACATATATCAGTAGCTGAACCCTATCAGCAAAAGCTGAAGCATCAAACCCATCGACCTGTGGTTGAAATACAAAAAGTATGAACGTAACTGAGCCGTAGAGACCTCTGTCAATCATTATATTTTAAGAACTTGTTCTGTATATGCAGTAGAACAAAGTCTTGAGAAAATAATTTCTTAATATTGTGGTCTAATATCTTTGTCCCAATATGCCATTTTAATATTTACGGAACAGGGACATTTGTGAGCAGCTTTTAAATTTCAGATAACAGACTCCGATCCGATCCTTATAGATCTTCCACATTATTATAGTCTCTAACAGCTTGGTACATTATATCTATACTTCTATACTAATAATATTTTAAAGAGGAAAGATTTGTATGTATGTTTGTAACGAATTGGCTCAAAAAGTATTGGACCGATTTCAAAAATTCGTTCACCATTGAGCTACATTCACCCTGAGTAACATAGGTTATAATAATTATGGGTATAAATTCGATTCCCATCCATCAGGCATATATTTAATAAGTCATAAAAATCCACAATTAAACTTTCGTAAGTAGTGGCAACAAAGGAATTGAACTCTTCTATTGCAACTAATTGCGTAACTTAGTTTGTCACAGCGGCCAGATAGGGGCTTATCACCTTCAACCAGTTCCCAGAGTAAAGACATCACCACCAATAGACCTGTTTAATATGCAATCTACTTTATTACGACATCGATTGATTGATTCGTAGAACTGAAACCATCCTGAAACATCATTAGTTGCTTCACGCATCCATGCCCATTTGTAGGCCTTACTCCATGGAGTTAAGGGATACATTAGAAGTCGTTGTTTCTAATTGTACCATATCTGGATGGTGTGGACCTTATTGCCTGGAGTTACGAGCTAGCTTGGTCTGCAGAAGTGCATGGGTGAGCTGTTATTCCTGCTGACACAGTAAAATAATAGTAAAACATCTTCATGATAACGCACCAGTTTAACAAGCAAAAAACACAAGTACATATAAATGCCAATAATATTAAGTACCTTTTGTTCTAGTCCATAATAACATAATTTCTTAGGTGCTTATTTCTTTGCGATTATTTACAATGAAATGAAGTTTAAAGCCTTTTTCAGTTTTCTATAGTCATCAGAAAGTACTCGTATACATAGATTATACTAACACAGACTTTAGGTACTTAAGTCCTTACATATTCCGCACATAGAACGCTGCGTGCTAATCTCAGCGCGTGTAGGTATTGCACGCAAGCGCGCAAAAAGCCATGATACATGTTTGTCCCTCCTTTACCCAAAATGTTACTTTGATTACAAGCCATAACACGCATTTTATAAACTAAACACACTTAATTGTTAAGTACCTAGATGGCCGAGGTTTGCTTGTAAGTAAATAACTAACTTTCTTCGGCTAACCTCAAACCAAACACTCATTGGCTTAGTATTGCTTAACAACGCCATCTATTGCCAAGTAGCTTTAGAATACTCGTAATATTTGCGGTTGGGCGTCAAGAGTACTTACTCTTCTTGTTGTACTAGGGCACCGTCGTGGTCAGCAATTGATTGATGTGGCAGGTGCGGGCCGGAGCTAGGATAATTGGTTTGTTTTACGTGTCGTGTTTGTGCGACCCACTTTGATGTTTGATAGCCAATCGGGATGGGCCGTGGTGGAAGTTTGCAGCGACTTGACAAGTTTCCATTGGTATGTGGAGGGAAATAGGCTTGTTTCGCTCTCGTTTCGTATCTTTTCAAATGAAATACCCGCCTTACAATTGGGCACATCTACAACTATAAAAAATGCAGCTAATAACACTAGTATAATATGTAATTACAACAATTAGACATATTAAATTCATAATACACTCGAGAGCAATGAATCCGGGTCACTTAAAGAATCCTAAAAATCTCGGAAACTAAAAATGCTAGGTTAATGCAATAAATTGTATTTAATAGACAATGTAATACTCCTTAAATGAAGGTATTAAAACTTCTTAGTTATTGTAAAGTTATATCATAAAAAAATCAAATTTGAAAAAGGGCCACTTTCGAAGATGGAACTACGAAATTACAGCATTTGGTTTTGCTTTTGTTTGTAATCTGTCATTTATGTGGGTACATAAACCATGTTGATAGTGCTCTATATTCATTATTCAAGCTGAAATTATGTCGCTTACGCCTGAAGAATGCACCAGAATACTTACAATGCTGGAAACCGGCCGGAGTCAGCGCGATACAGCCAGGACTGTCGGTGTGTCGCTGTCAACAGTACAAAGAGTTCTCAGACGTTACGAAGAAACTGGTTCTAACCTACGCAGACCAGGAACGGGCAGAACCAGGTGTACCACAGCACGAGAAGACCGATACTTGGTGAACACCATGCTTCGAAATCGCTTTCTCACAGGAACTGAACTCACAAATCAGTTTCGACGCCTCGGAGGAAGTAACCCAAGTGCATGGACAGTAAGACGTCGGCTTGCTGAATCTAACTTAAAACCCCTTAGACCTGCAAATGGCCCTAAACTGGAGCGTGGGCATCGTATTTCAAGACTAAGATATGCCCAGAGCCACGTAAATTGGAGTATTGAAGATTGGTCAAAAGTTATGTTCTCCGACGAATCAAAATTTATGCTCTACAAGCACGATGGAAGACACAGAGTGTATCGAAGACCAGGGGAAAGATTCAAGCAAGCATGCATCGAAGAAAAAGTAGCCTACGGTGGTGGGTCTGTACTTGTGTGGGCCGGAATTTCTTCTGAAAGTCGCTCAGAGCTGGTGATCATAGAAAACGGCTGTTTAACTAGCGAAAGATATGTGGAAGAAATCCTCAATGATCACGTTGGTCCATTTATGGTCAATTTAGGTGAGGATGCTATATTTATGCATGACAATGCCCGACCTCATACAGGTAGGATTGTGAATGACTACCTTCAAGAGATAAACATTACTCGTATGGAGTGGCCAGCGCGCAGCCCGGATATCAACCCGATCGAGCATGCTTGGGACGAGCTAGGCAGATGCGTAAAACAACGAAACCCTCCCCCAATCACGCTTCGTGAGCTCAAAATTGCTCTCACAGAGGAATGGGAGAATATTCCCCAAAATCGTATAAGGAACTTGGTGTACAGCATGCCAAACCGCGTAAACGCAGTAATGGAAGCACGAGGAGGCAATACGAAGTATTAAAATTCAAGAAAATCGTAATAAAGTTCAAAAATTTCATGTTTCCTATTTTTGTTTTAAGGAGAGATCAGCAGTTTTTTTCTTTATGTAATTTTGTGTTAATAAAATGTATGGTGACTCATTTTTTTTTTACTTTCATTTAAGGAGTATTACATTGTCTATTAAATACAATTTATTGCATTAACCTATCATTTTTAGTTTCCGAGATTTTTAACATTCTTTAAGTGACCCGGATTCATTGCTCTCGAGTGTATATTATTATAACCAGCACGACTTCATTATAATGTAACAACTCCAATAGTTCTACACTTCCTGATAGTTATTTTGAAAGTTTTTGACACAATAAATCGATTTTGAAAACACAAGATGATAACCTCGCATGCGCCAATTACTAGAGCACAATAATATGATTGAAAATACAGAGTTATATCGACTGCTGACGTTGTAGCAATAGTTCTAGCGAAAAAACTATCAAAATATTTTTTTAATGAGATGCTACCTTCAGACATCGTCTCTTAGCATTCAGTTCTAAGACGTAAAGTCACAAATATACGTTTAAATCTACTAGTTCTATTCATTTGCGATAAAGCAATTATAGTTGTTCCCTTAAAAGTAAAATAATAATGATTAGTGTTATTATGCTATGATACATATACGAGTTACCAACATAAGGTTCAAAGTTCCGCGTGGCATCTCAAGCGTTTTCCAGGAGCACGAATAAGCCTACAACTGTACAGTTCTGCAGCCGCAAGGAACCATATTTTTAGTCACAAACTTGAAATAAATGTTAATAATAGCACCTCATTTAAAAAAAATGGTTTGGATAGTTTTTCTCACTAAAACTATTGCTGCAACGTCGACAGTAGATATATGTGGTCTAATAATTGAAAATTGTTGAGATGCTGCCGGCACACAAAGTTACATCTCATTTTTCAAAATCGGTGAACTAGCAGGAACTATTGGAGATGCTACTGGAACTGCGAAAAAATTCTGGAATTTGTTATTTTAGGTTCACAGACATCATTTGCAAGAACTAAAATAAAAAAAAACGAGTTTGTCTAAAGTAACGTTTCGATATTATATCATAGGAACGCCTTAATTTATACAATGCGTTATGTTGTGTTTCTGCAAACCATATTGAAATAATTTGTACAAGCCTTGTATTATCCACTTATAAAAGTATCGATAAACCAGTACGCATAATAAAACCTTTTCTTGTACTTGTATGTACTCTTATTTTGAATAAAAGAACATCTCCATAGACAACAATTATAAGCTTTAATGTGTACGACACCAGTTTCATATCTTCTCCACACTCCAAAACAAATTACATCGTCTCCACCTATTAAATCTTCCCTAATAGACGCCAAAACTAACACCCCTTGTCAATTTTAATCCCGTCACTTAGAACCCCTCTGCAAATAACCGTGTTGCCAGCGCCAAAATCCACAGTCGCCGTCACCATGACGCCTCACCCTTTGCTATCTATGCATTTTAATTAACTGTTTATCCGAGGTTGCCTTTAGGAGCCGGAAGTTGAGGAAACAAGCCGACAGGCAGTTTTAATTTAGGCCTTTTTGCTTTTAATTTAAGACGTTCATTAGTCGACGAGTAACTCACAACAAAAAGTCTTGTAATCGTATCATTCGTGTAAAACATTGTGGATCCAGTCCAAATTTATCAAAAAACATATCTAATACAAATGCAGCACAGACGACTTTAAGCTTGCGAACCCTTTTTTAATAGAGTACCTTGTAATTGAAAGTTCGCAATTGATAAAAAAATATTGAGCAAATATTGAAGTGTATCGCGTGTTACGCGCCCTACATCCACGCGTTCTGCCTGCCTAATAGGCAGGCTGCATAGGCAGTGCCTATGCAGTTTCTACGGAAATTGCCATTGACGAATATTTTATAAAAAGATCTCGGTTTTTTTTGAAATCCTTCGGCTGTGGCCTACGTAATTCGCGTTATTCAATTGTTTACAATGCCCACACGATTACTTTTTTATAAACTATTTCTTATATATATATACCAGTAATTTCGTAATTGGTAAATAGATAAATGCGTCGTCTCCTCGTGCTAGATATGTATTCTGTATAGTACCTTCATTTAAAGACCAAGAGCCGTATTCCAGAAGTACGCTAATAGTGAATCCAGACTCGAGTACAATTTTAAGTACACTTTGTATGGATTTTACTGGATCTACTCATGTCGAGGTCCACCACTAAGCTAGCGTCTATCTGAAATACCGGCTTAAGTATATCGTACGCGAGGTTGCTATTTCAATATCATGTTGATAAATTGTCGAAATGGATATTGTTGATGTTGGTTGGGTGGTGGTGGCTTTCAAAGTGTAGCGTGTTTTGCCCTACTGATACTATTAGCTCTCTTTTGTAAGGCAACACACTGAAGCTAAAAATCAACGAACATTTGTTATACACATTAAGAAATTGGCGATAAAAAAATGTCGTAATCGCGTTCCGATCTGGTTGCAGATTTAAGAAATAATAAAAATAAAATGACAATTTGTAAGTGCCCCCGTAGGCCTATACAGATCAGTGTTTTTCAATCTTGTTGTATTCGCGACCCCCTCACAGCTTGAAAAATTCTGGCGACCCCCTTGCCAGACTGACAAAAAATTTATAATTTAATATACTACGATAATAGCCACCTACCATTCTCTCTCGTTTGTTGTCTGATCTATCTACAGAACAAATCTTTCTATTCTTGGATAAGTCAACAGAATTGGCTGATCTCTCCACAAATTTTAAAGAATGCTTCATAGATTTAGCTGCTGACGGCATGCTTAAAATATAATGTTATTCACAAAGGTTCGACGTGTTTTGGGTAAAAAGAAAAGAATAATATCTAGAACTAGCAAGGAATGCTCTAAAATTATTAGTACTATTCGCCACCTCATACCTGTGTGAACTGACATTCTCTTCAATTGGGGACATTAAAACTAAAAAGAGAGATAGACTTCAATTTGAAAATGATTTGATTGTTAACGTTAAAAAATTAACACCACCATTTAATACATATTTGCAAATTGAACACGCCCATCCTTCTCACTAAAATTGTGTTTTATTGTAGTCTATCTTGCCTTTTTCTTTCTGCTGGCGACCCCCTGAGTAAGGTTACGCGACCCCCCTAAGGGGTCGCGACCCACAGATTGAAAAACACTGGATTAAATGATTGTGATTTTGGATGCACTAAATAAAGCGTAACGGATTACGCTGCTGATTACTAACGGCCGTTTTCAATATTCTATCTATCCACAGTTTTCCTTACTACTCATAGAAATTTGACATAACGTCTACACAAATAGTGTCGAATATCTATCTCTAGTAAGGGAAACCGACGATAGATAGGTTATTGAAAACGGCCGTTAGGATATTGCAATACAAGGGACTGATAGATTAATCAGGACAGCAGTTGACAGATTAGGGTGTTGCGGATACGTGTAAAGTATCACTTACATCCGATACGGTTGCTTAACTTCCTTTTTGAACTCGCCTCAAAGAACGTTATTCGACTCCTGTGTTTGTAACAAACACAACATTATTTTTACACGTTGATAATTATTATGGTTTCTATTTTTATGATCAATAGCAATACTAATAAATTAACAATTCAATGTCAGCAAAATTCAGTTTACTAACATTATTATAGGATATGAACAAGCGTCACATTTCATCGTAATGTCAACTGTGAAACACCGAAATAGTTGACAAAGCAGTAAATTACACCAGGAATAATTTGGTCAACCTCGCACAAAATTTTCGATCCAAATTATTGTGTTTATAAGGTTTAGGGTCACTTACTGAGCATAAAATCACAAAATAGTGACAGATCCAGGTGGAGCTTCATGCGCTATCTTGAAAACAGTTTTTGGCCGATATCTCGGAAACTATGCACTTAGGGGCAAAAGTTATCGAGACTATTATTGTAGAAAATAAAATTTCGCATCTTTCATTGCGTGTAAACTTTTTTGTAAAACTTACAGTTTATGATTTATGGCCCATTTATTAATTTATTTTTTATTGAAACTACTTCTTTCGCATAATGGATATTTCGGGTACCAGTTTCAGCAAATTAACAGCCCATTACGCTCCCACTGTTGAGAATCAGGCTTTATTCTCGGAGAGGAGAGTGGGTCATAGTCCACCACGCGGCCCCAGTATGGCTTGGTGGAAAATAATAATTTTATAATGAGACTGAAATTGGCAGGTGCCGTAGTCTCTTCCATAGGCCACTGCCTATGGAAGAGATAGTGAACTTCTTATCACTAATAAAATCATTTCAATAGCCTTGTTGCCATTTTACCCATTTTTATAATTGATATACCATGTCACCATCTATCCAAAAGTTTCTGATTTATACTACTTTGTATTTTTTATACCAAACAGGCCTCTAAGTGTTGGCTACAGCCCCACTTATGTCTTTGTAAAGGACCGGATCAAATCCGTGATTTTTATTAATAATAATAATATTATATTTTTTTATTTCACAAAAAATAGGTATAGAATATAAGCCTTATAGTTATACATACAGCAATAAAATAAATACGTACCTTATGTCTATTTGAATGGCTTGTAAATTATAGATAAAATATGGATAGAATAGTGGTACGCCTAGTGTCGAAGTTTTCAGAGCGCCCATGTTTCCGCTGATATAGTCCTGTTGTCCTAAAACAACCGGGACTGACGGTTTAAAGTGCTGTACGAAACATGAAACGCTCAGTTGTATATGGTACTAGCGAGCACCCATCCAAATCGTAACGGCAGCAAGAATAAGATTAAACTTGTCATACCAGATCAGCTGATACCGGAAGGGCAAGGCCTTATAGACTACGTTCAGTAACAGACAACGTAAAGTTTAAGTAAAATATATACATAAAAATATCAGAGGGCAGCACAAACATTTCTAACGGCCTTATAATTAACCTTGGCTTACACCCGGAGTAGTCAAAACATCTATCTGTCAATTTTTCGCTTGCAGTAAATGTCACGCGTGAAAGCAAGACAAAGCATGTTACGCCTAATATAATAGGTTTACGTAACGTTTATTAATAAAGGCCTAAGTGTATAACGTAATAGTATCGTTGACGTGTACAGCACAAACTACGAGTTATCTGTGCCACAGCTGTACTAGATAAATGACAGTTTGTACAGCATACGACAACGATACCATTAGGTTACACTTACGCAAATTTTCGTGCTAGGCCCACAGATGATAAGATTGGAATGGAAAATTTTGTAATCAGTCTCGTTATGAAAACGTAAAATAACCATAATAATGACATGTATCATTTTACCTTCTGTAAACCGAAACATTTGCGTTCTTGATTATGTCGAACTAGCATCTGTTCTCGTCACTATACCAAGAAGACCAAACTGAAGTTTCGGTAAAATTGTTTTAATCAAGTGGAATTTTCGGGAAATTTAGGCCGTTGTAGGAAAGCAGTCACTTTGAACCTACGAACAAACAAATATTATGTCTCCTTATTAACAAGTTTCCTTCCCAAAGAGAGTAAATATCATTAGTCAACTGTCGAAATATTCATTCAATAGAACTTACAGAGTGTACTGAACCATTTCATTGAAACTTCGAAATTGTTAAAAGCTAAGTGTTTATCCGTGTCTCCAATAAAATAAGGAGTATCGGAGTCGTTCGCCTTGATATTGAGTAATCGATATACAGAGAGAGTTATTGGAAATGTTGATTTAAATTCTGAATTATACTCCAATATGTAATTAAATCATAATCATTTATTTCATAGATATAAACATATGTGTTATGCATAAAAGTTCGTATTTGCATAATATCACACCAAAAACTGCCTTTCAGGCATACCAAATTACAAGTTTAAATTAATCCTTTTATAGACCCATTTTTATAAATTCTTTATACATTAGGAATATTCTAAAGACTTTACTGTCATTTTGCTTCACTTACAAACGCTGCTTAACTTACTTACTTGCGCCGCACTAAAAGACGTTATTTAAATTTAAACAGCAGCGTGGATGTAATTAACATATATGGTACTTACATACTTAATTGAAATGTCAAAACTTGCGAAAGAAATATATAATAATTGGAATATTAAATGTCAAATAATAAATAAAAGTGGATACAATTTAAAAGTGAGTAGTCTGCGTATAAAAGCACTACAGTACACCGTTTGTGTCCTAACAACTAATTACTTTAGGTCTAGACGCTCCCTTAATCAAGCTTCTTTACACTTATTCTGCATTAGTTTGGCATCGGCGAGGCGGCTGTGGAGCAGAGAATTCTTTGACTAAGTTGTTTGAGTACATTCCATTGCCAAATATTGAGACTGTACTGTAGTGTTCATAACTTACTATTATTATTTAGATGTTAACCGTGAGGTCCTGTAATTGGCTTTTGTTTTATTATTCCTTATGTTTAAAAATTATATTGCTGTTGGTCTTCCTGAAAATGAAAAGTAAATAAAATAAATAAAGAGTTTTTAGCCTTATTTACGCAGAATAGAAGTAAAACAAATTCCAATACGCTCCCACGACTGGTAATTGTTAGTTACAACCGATACAAGTAAAAACTTACAATACAATAACATTTACACACACACACCCATATATCTACAATCATATATCTAGTACAACTGGGGCACAGATAACTCATAGTTTGTACTGCATACGTCAACGATACGATAACGTTGCACTTTAGCAAATGTTCGTGCTAGGGACACAAAGTCAAAGTCAAAATCATTTGTTCAATTTAGGCGTCAAAGACGCACTTATTAACGTCAATTATGCATTACTAGCTGGTGCCCGCGACTACATCTGTGCAGGATTAGTACTTCGAGTAGTATAGGAGTATTATCTTCTCCAAGGACATATTCTATATTTATACCAAAATGTCATAAAATGTTTACATGGTCAAACGCAATTGCTATAATAGTATTAGGTATATGAGTAAATTTAAATTCATAGTAAATCAATCAGTAAACACTAATAATAAAATACAATACCTATGTACTTACAAATATAAAATTAATCACCATGGAAAAACTGCCATTATATTTCATCACTCTTGGTGTTACCTATATTTCATCACCCTTGACGGTCGCCGAGCATATCTAGTGTGTCGAGTTGTCAAAATGTAAAAGCGTACTTTTGACTAAGCTATCAGAAACTGACACAAGCCTTGACAGAACTGTCATCATTACAATCTCGACGTAAGCGTAGGTTTGTTATTTTGTCTATGATGTGCCTAAGAATGTTCCGCTTTTTCACCCGCGTGGTCTTGGATGATGATGAAAAGTATCGTATACGTGGTAATCCAGCACCACATCTACCTCCATACCAAGTATCATTCAAATTGGCACAGCCGTTTGAGCGTGAAAGAGCAACAAACATCTATCCAAACTTTCACATTTATAATATTAGTGGGATAATGTACCTACTTTATACACTCTACGCGTTCTAAAATATATATATATATATATATAGCCTACCGAGAAGAAGCGGCAAGAAACTTGGGGCCATTCTTTTCATATAGATTTTTACAATGGTTCTACTTAGGTACTACTATTGTTACATTTTATGGGTGGTAGATGACAACTTGCCAGAAGTGGAGTATTATAAGCATAATTGTCGTAACAGGTCCAGGGTCACTTTACCTAGTTTTAAGATATATTTTTAGTCTGTTAAAATTATTGTTCAGGGATACCGTAATGTGAAAGTTTGCGAAGCAGAGTTCGATTCTCTACACTAACAAATGCTTTATTGTGTAACGATTTATGTGCATTAAGTGTGACCTTGTAAAAATAGAACATAAATTGCTTGAGTCTATTTTTTTCAATGAGCTGAAAGAATATTTATATACGTATCTAGGAAGGATAGAGCTATTCTTACAATACTTTTTCTTGACTACATTACTTATATTAAATTGGAAAAGCAGCTATATCCAAACAAAGATTAAATACAAAAAACAAATAAAGTTCCATAGTCCTCTTTTCTTGTCGGATATTATGTGTATTATATGTGTCTTCATCCAATAACAGTCGAATATTTAAAAAGTTTCTACTATTATTAAACACTAATCATAACATAAATGAAACAGCAATAAAATAAATCGAGCGAAGACAATACATCACCAAACCACAGATTAATAAAACGTAAACCAAACAGTCCACGTGCAAAGTTCATAAACAACGTAAGTGCGCGCACGCAACTCGACACGCGTGAGAGGCGCCAGCTGGCGGCGTAATCGATACCTGTTTTCACACCTCTTCGCCGAACATAAGTCCCTAGTACTTTAAGGAACCTCGATAAGATGTTTGTTTTTTCATTCTTATCCTTAAGGCGCGGTCCAATCCTAATTTTAAACCCATTTACGATGCTTTACATAAGCGATTGAAAACGTGCTAAAACTTTTTATATTTAGTTACGAACGCCACCAATGCCCTAAAAGCTAAACGAACGCACCTGTATTTGATAATTATTGTTAAGGCGCGGTCCAATCCTAATTTTAAAACAATTTACGATGCTTTATATAAGGTTGAGAATTGCTTACCAGATTGGATGATGTAATGCGAAAATTCAATTGAATACGTGCTAATACTTTTTATATTTATTTCATATAAGCAAATTATTAAATTTAAATGATAAAGGAGTCCATAGTTCACTAGTAAATTTCATTGGGAATTCGAATGTGATACATTCATTGAAATATATTTTCCCATAATTGAATAAAAATGCTTTTCCCCACGAAACACGTAAGAAAAACTCTAAAATTTAGGGAATGTTGCCTTTTTTTTATCGAGCTTAGTTTGCTCAATCGTGTATTGGTTCCCATACTTCATAAGAACGTATATTCAATTTACACTACGTTTTTTATCGAACTTCGATTATTAGGTTTAATCGTCGAAATTCTAAGTTTACGCGAAGTCGAATCATGAAATTTGGTCGTAATGTACACTCATTTCGCCTTAACAGCTTAAGAATCTAGTAGGTTCTTAAAACCCCTGAAATTGGCGTTATATAAAGAAAATATCATTTTAGGGTTCCGTACCTCAAAAAAAAAAGAACACACTCACTATGTTGCTCGTTTGGCTTTTAATCGTTCTGTTGTTTAAGACCCTTTTCCTCAGTAACACGTCAACGTATCAAGTTGAAGTTTATGTCTAATACTCGGGTGTACGGTCTCTATGAGCTGTAAAAATCCAACGTGTAACTATGTATGGCAACGCGATCAGAAGATGTAACCGTATTTATACGTTTTTTCGCGCTTTCACAAGGGAAATAATACCTAGACGTGTTCGGCGACCGTCAAGGGTGATGAAATGTAACGAGTCCAGTTTTTTTCCATGGTGATTAATTTTATATTTGTATGTACGTAGGTACTGTATATTATTATTAGTGTTTACTGATTGATATACTAAGTATTTAAATTTACTCATATAATACTATTATAGCAACTGCGTTTGCCTATGTACATATTTTATTACATTTTGGTATATAGGTAGATTATGGCCTTGGAGAAGAAATTCAGCTACTCAAAATACTAATCCTGCGCAGACGTAGTCGCGGGCACCAGCTAGTACAATATAAAGGTGTGAGCCAAGACGATCGAGTGATATAAGAGAACTCATATTAGTGGGCAAGATATGCGCGATGGTACAAGGAATACCGTAATCTCGAACAACCAAAAAATGTGATCCGATGTACCCTCTTCAAGGCCGCATTAGCAAAGTGAATCTTGTATTTTGATTTTGGCCAAAAATACTGGAGTGCATGAGTGACTCAACCGCAGGCGAAAAATTGTTGATATACATAATTGCTTTATTGATATTTTTTAATTTATATAACCAAGTTTTCGAGGGAATAGTAGGCAGAGACGCACGTTCTAGGAGGCCGTCGTATGTACTTCTGATTGCAGTTTTAATTGCATCATGGCTTGAAACTGCAGAGTATTTTTAAGGTATCATGACCATAAGTTACCTATTTGTGTAGAATATAATTACTACTGATGCATGTATAGTTAAATTAAACGTCATTTATGATTTCGATGTTCTAACAAAGTTGTTGTTAACATGAGAAAGACATGGCGATGGAAATGAATTAGTTCCGCGCCGTCACGGATGTTCGATGTATCTGCATCAATGTTATTTAATCCATGTTGCGCTGTGTTGAGCTACACCACTGAAACCCGTGCATAATCGATTCGACTTAAACTGTCAAGTAGGTGAGTCTATATATAGAGACGGATTGAAAAACTTAGTCCGTCTTATGTTAAAACGTGTACAAAACAAAAGTCCATTTCCGAGTTTTAACCATTGTTTAAGGCGCGCTCGTATCCAGATAATAGTAAAAAGCAGAATCTTTAAACATCTAGTGTTACGAAACCGATGAAGTTGTATTGATTAATTGTATGATAAAATAATTCAGTTAGAAAAGGAACAGACAAATAATAATAACCGAATAGAATCCATAAATATTACTCGCTTTCCGAAAAAATCCTAAATAAGTCCACAAAAATTAACTTCCACGTCTAAACTTTAAGAATTTTCAGCGATAACACTATATTTTTAAGGTAACGTATAGTACTGAAATAGTAACCAGCATTTTTTTCAATTATTTTAGTACCTATACATATATATATATTGAAAAATATAAAGAAAACGTACTAAATTAATGCATTTTCGCATTAAATCGTCCAATCTTACAAGCGATTTTCAAACTTTCGTAAAGCATTGTAGATTAGTTTAAAATTGGCGTTGGACAGCGCCTTTTTATTTATTACATGAAAATCCCTTAAAAATAAACCATAGTTTCAACTAGGGATTATCTCTAGTTTACGTTTTATAACAAGACGGAATAATTTTGTGGTTCGTTTCTATATATTTTCAAATCTGATTGAAATACTTAGACCAACATATACTTTTATATATAATATCCAAACCAAAATCTATTAAAAGTACTCTACCTATAAAACGGTTTAAAATGGGGCATTAAAGCTTCATACATACGCCATATTTTCCGGCTATCTGAGGAATATCCTCCAGAGAGTACTCAACATACTTGTTGACTCCGACCTCCCGTGATGTATTCGGCTGATAACTGACCATCAAGCACCCTTGGGGGTAACGTTGCATGGTATTTTGTCTTCGTCACTAAATTTTGCTTCGTAAATTGAATGTTAGGTTCAAATAGGTGGCAGAATGTTGGGATCATATACTTGCAAAGACGAGTAATTCAAGATTCAACTCAAAACAACTGGCGTACTGAAGAACTGTTTCTATTTGTGGGATGGTTTGACAAAGTACCAGCGTGACGCTCTCAAGCCAAATGAGAGATGAGGAAAAAGCTCATAAGCAACGTATACTTAGTTGAGAGAACACTGACTCAAGAGTTGCTTTACCGGTCATTTACCGGATACATTTCGGGAAGTATGCTCTGGAGTTAGACAACTTTGACACTGTTGACACTGCGGTGCGACATCGCTACATGGTCGTAATCACACCATTGCGCGCGATGGGTTTTGTCTCTACATTCATTCTGGATGTAGAAGCGAAACGGTGAATGGCTAAAGAGCTCATCTAGAGGCTATCTCACGATGCGTTCAACGATGTAGCACGCTTGCCTAAAGATTTTTATTTCACTCTTGACTTGTCGTCTCCCAAATTTCACCTCTCAAGAACATTGACTAAAGCGTGGCATTCCATCCTGGCGGTACGCATGATGGAAGTAAAAGCAAGACGCTTCCTAATATTTTGTAGTATAAATTTGTAAAATGGAGATGTCGAAATTCCATTACTTAAACTGACACTCACGCATTTAAGATACTCGTATATTTTTCAAAATGTATCAGATAAGAGCTTTGTGAGGCGATGCTTTCGGCTTAAACCTTGTGAGTAAAAGCTCATCGTTGCTGATTTTCTTCCCGGCTCTTCTATCAACAGATTCATCTGTCGCAAGCTAGTACTTGGCAAATCCATCCCGAAGGTAAAAACCGTGTCCCGTATAAAAACGACATTACAAACCTTAGCAAAGTATGAATATCCTGCTACATTTTCTAGTATTATTTAATAGCATTCACAACGTCCGAGCTCCCTACTTCCGCTTACGTAAGCCCATATTGCAACGTACCGACTCCAAATCTGAGAAAATTGCAAACGGCGAAGGTAGTCATATTTTAAGAACAATGTGAAATTTGGAGGAGGCTCTGTTTAAGGAAGCTTGGTAGCGAGGTAACAAAACTTTTTATGTTAGTAATATCTTCGTCGTAACAATCTTTAACTTAGCCTGCAGCATTTCTTAAAGGGCAAAGCAATTAAATATTAATCTAAAGCAATAGTTCTGTAACTATTTAAATAATTTAAAACCTGATCCAAGTAAGTGTTGCTTTCAAAATATTTATTCCATAAATAACGGTTTCATTTCCAAATTCTGAAAGCCGAAAAACTCTATCACATCAACTCCCAAATAGATCAAAAGAGCTTTGTGAGCCTAGGTAGGTAGGAACGTTTGTCTTTCGTGGAATTTTAAACATCTCTCAAAAGGGTCGAGAACTCTTGAGGAGTTCGTTTAGACTGCTTCGAATTTGCTTAACGTTTGAGAGATAAAATCTTTTTTGTAAGGGATCTCGGATATGAGAGTTCAGTACGGAGGTACCTACTTGAGATTTACGCTTCAATTTTGGTGCCCTACATTTAGTACAGTGATAAATCACTGCAGATGAACAATGCCCCGCTGGGTAGTATCACGGGCTCAAGGAAATGAACACCCATAAAATATATTTCTATAGAGAATAACTTATGTATTTTTTCGTAGGACAAAAGTGGAAGAACAGAAGAATCAGTGTAGAAGTTAAGACTTAACAATTGAGTACAATAGTTGTCAATTCCACATAATTAAAGACAGCAATAGTAATGAACACTTTTACACTGAATATATCGTAACCGACTTAATGACCTACTTCTATACACAGCTGTTATATCTACGCGACCACGTGACACTATTTGTAAATCAGCATGCCGATTGTCACGCCTCAAATTAAATAGGAGCTACTGTGTTCAAGACTACTACCTACATGTACCTAGTACACCAAGCTTTATTCATGCTTTGCTAAGGTTTTTAAATGTCGTTTTTGTACGGGACACGGTTTTTACCTTCGGGATGGATTTGCCAAGTACTAGCTTGCGACAGATGAATCTGTTGATAGAAGAGCCGGGAAGAAAATCAGCAACGATGAGCTTTTAGTCGAAAGCATCACCTCACAAAGTTCTTATCTGTTACATTTAACAACTTAACGAAATCTGTAATGCACAGATCCGCATATTAATCAAATCGATACGAAATAAAAGTATTAAATGAATCCATAAAACTCGATAAAATTTCAATTGAGGAATCGAATCACCGCCTTCATCGCTCTGTAGCACTTCATTGGAGGATCCTTCGATTTAATCTTATTGCTTTGCAATCAAATATCGTTCGTAGATTAAGCAATTCAAGTACGAATATAAAACAGCCGTGCGAGCATCGATCTCACGATAAACTAATCTAGTCGATAAACTGACTTGTATCATTCACACACACACACACATACACACACACACACGCACGCGCACACAAACATACAACCCGGTCAGAATATCTGTGCACCTCGCTGGAATGCGGCGCCTCTCCCGCTTCCCCTGTCACCTCTCCGCGCACTCCCCGGTGCGACAGTACGGTTAGCATCTTCGTTGCCGATACACATCCCGATAATTTTGATATGTTCGCTTTGTTGTTGTTTTGTTTTTTAATATTTATTGTTAAGTTTAGACTGTTTACTGTTAAGTTTGGACTGGTTTTGTTGTTATTAAAATTTTTGTAGCTGTTAAACTGAAGTCATGGGAAAAACAATACACAGCGAATCAAGAAATTTAATCTTCAAAGTGCTCAAGTTTTTTAAATCGGAGAAAGCAAATAAACAGTACACCATACCTGTATACCAAGTGGTGAAACGAACCTGTGCTGCAACTGGGATAACAAAGAGGAATAATTTATAGTGACTGAGTTTAATAATTAATGTTTTTGTAATCAAAATTATTGTTTTTTAATAACAAACCCTTCATCAATAATAAATTGATTTGAAAAGGTTAGTAATTTTTTTACCTCCACATTTCTCGAAAAAACTTTTTTTCACACCGTACCCAGACCGCCGATATGACGTCACGAGGTCAGGTGCACAGATATTGTGACTGGGTTGTACAGATCGCGCGGCGAGAGTTTGGCTTTGACCTTCGGGTGGAGGGGATTACTGCGCATGGGTACTGTCGCGCCATGTGACAGAGAGAGACAAGAGTCCCTCGTCTTCGATGTGACAGAGAGAGACAAGAGTCCTTCGTCCCTCTAGCCACCCTGTGATACCCAATTTTTGACTTCTGCGCAATAACGGTCAAAGCCAAACTCTCGCCGCGCGATCTGGACATTACAAGCTAATAATGTGAAATTTAATGTAGTAAAAAAATTGTACTTACCTTATCTAATGTTTTTAATCTTTCTGGCTATGTTTACTTTACATGTTAATACTGTGAATTGGAAGAGCAAGCAGAAACCTACAACACAAGTTTATTCTTAGTGTAGGTTCTGCGGTCTTATTAATGTATACCAAACTTGTATTTTACTTAAGACAACAAACAAAGCATTGTATAAGTCTTCATTATAGGTTATTGGTATGATTTTGGAAAATAAATTATTATTATTATTATTCCTTTTATTAAAACAAATTCACGGATTTAATCCGGCCCTTTACAGAGGCATAAGTGGGGCTGTAGCCAACACTTAGAGGCCTGTTTAGAGTATAAAAAACAGAAAAAATGTTGGATGAAGGTTAACATGGTACTTATAACTATTACAAATTTGGGTAAAATGGCCAGGCTATTGGTATGAACTTATTAGTGATAAGGGCGATAGTAGGCTATGGACGAGACTACGGCACCTGCCAATTTCCGTCTCATTTTAAAATATTTAGGCAGGTGGGGACTTGCCACCTACTAAACGGGCCCCCCATAAGAGCCACCATCAATGATGACAAAAGGGGCAACGTTGGTGTAGATGGCTAAAGGGTGTCTAGAGGTGTGCTGCAGTTTCACTAGAGCGCTACTACCGGCGTTATGCCCTTTAACACTTCCACCCTTGGAGCTTTTTGTTACTTGCGCTTACGTCTCCACCCCCAGACGGCCAATTAAGGCAAGCCGGGGGTCTCATTTAGCCCCAGGGAGAATCAGGGTCCGCGGTGTCGCCACTCACCGACGGCTCGCCACAAAGCCGCCCCTGCGACTTATTATTATTATTATCAGCTATCTTACCTTGACTCCAGTATGTATCTAGCGGCGATCTCGACATCGAAAGTTTATTACCTATATTTTATTATTTTGTATGAATGCATAATAGTTTACATAAGAGTATGTTTCAAGTATTCCACAGAAACATTTTAAAAAATAATAAAATTAAAAGTATAGTATATAATTTTCCGGTTATAATCTGTGCATAGTTTCATGAAATCGGTTTAGTAGGTAGTTAAAGCATAAAATAACATTCGCATTTATAAGTGTTTCAGATACAAGCATTAAAAACAACACTTACATTTTTGTACGTATATTATGTAATCAGGTGCATGGATATACAAATAATTTAGCGGACAATGCAAAGATGAATCGTTTGGCTTTAATTTCATAATCATGTCTAACACTTACCTAGACTAGCTACAACATCTTATCTTATCAATAGCTTTAGATTTCCCACAGTACCTAGGTTAAACTTATTCCCGCTGTTAATTAGAATTGTCAAAACTTTGCTAAGTACGAGTAGATAATATAATCATTATAAAAAGTATCATAAAAATGGCCCTTGCCGGGCCGCTTTAGGAAATTGGAGAGGAGCATTGGAGGAAACCACAAGCCTTTATTGTTGCAACAATAAAGGCTTGTGGTTTCCTCCAATGCAATGCTGGAAAATGCAAGAGCCTTCTGTTTGCATTCAGAAAATTCTGCTACGACACTAGTGATCGAAAAGAAGTGCGTAGAAATTCATATAAATGAATCATTTTGAAAAATATTTACGAAAACTGTGAGAATAATGTTTGTAATTTACAGTCTCTGTTGAAGGTGCAAAGTTTCTAGTGAGGTGTTCTCTATTTTTTTTTTTCAATTATGAGTACCTGCTATACCAGGTGTCCTGAAACTCAAGTATAACCTGGTACCGGGCGAAAGGTTAAAGTATACCAGTTATGAAAACAATAATAAAAATATCCATGATCCAAAAAAATAACATCTTTGGTAGGTATTTCGGAATTAAGACTCTAATTTCAATGTTTACTTCAATAGAAACCTATATGTGAGTCGTCGCTCATAATATTTATTTACAAACCCATTTAGAATGACATGTCGTATTTTATTTATTACATTATCATAATCTAGAAAACAATATAAGAATTGCGATGTAACTTTTGATCGAACACGATTCTGATAAGAACCCACCACACAAATCTCGTAAACAAGACAACTTGAAATCAAACGAGTGTTCTTGACATTTCTATTATTCTGCTGTGATTTCGAGGCAATGTTTCGACAGCTTATCAACGAATTAATTTGGCGGAAAACACAAAACATTATGCAATTATTGGATCCGTAATCACTCGGCTACAGTAGCTATTACTTATATTAGGGACCGCAGCACAGCGAACATACAAACAGTGGGGCACATTTGAAGCTGCCTCATTTAGCACGTAAGCCCACGGTGTGATGTGATCACTTTAATTTGTCTGTGTATCAGTTTTAAGCATTATGTAGAGGGAAACACTTCGAGTACACTGGTTTAATTTTGACTACCTATAATATAAATCGGCAAATCCCGAAACTCAATGATAACCTAGTACCGAGAGGCCGGGGTATACCAGTTATGCAAAAAATAAGAAAAACAATCCATGTCACTGAGCTAACCGATAACAGAAATTTTTCGGAAAAGTAGAAAATATAGCGTTTTTTTAATGTAATCTCAAATAACAGTGCTATTAATCGCGACCACAAATCAAAGTAATAAACATTGTTAAGTTTGACGAGTAATGGTTTACACAATTATTGTCAGTTAACTTTGACACTCCATGTTGAAAAAAAAATGTTTTTTTCTTATGTTCTTCTTAACTGGTATACTTTGGCCTCTCGCCCGGCACCAGGTTATCTTATCGTTTTCGGGACACCTCATATACCGATATCGCATTGCTGGTACATCGGATCATTCCTAAAGAGGAGTCATGTTACTTCATATAAACGAAAAATAATCTCTACGGTGCATTCTCAAAATAATATTCTTACTCGTAAGTAAAGGGGCGCAAGATATACTTCTGTTTAAATGCTACGCCCACACCAGAAGCAGGGCACTATTAATTGGTCCCTCGAAATAGTATCCTATCCGGTGTTATATCCATTATTTGGGTTTTCATTCTCCTATTTGCTATTGCCTTCAGTACCAGATCGGATAATAGGTGCTATAGTCCACTGGTAAAACCATTTATTAGTCCTTGTGTGGATGAGGAATACTCGTGGGCGATTGTGTGGCAATTAGACGAGTTGATAGGCGTAGATCACGACTAAGAGGGTGATTGGCATCAATTCACTAGTTGAAGCTAGTTGCTAACGTATCAATTTTCTATACGATACATTTACGTTAAATTTATTTATGTTAAAGTGAAAACAATCAAGTATTACCAATATAATAAATACGTAAGCGGATGATTGTTTTTTAGACCAAGAGGGCGAAGCCCTAAGCGATGGACGGATCCAACGGTATCGGATCAGCTGGAGATATCTTTCAGCACAGCTCTACACCAGGCCAGCAACAGAACTCGGTGGACAGAAACGGTAAACAAACTGCAACAGAGGAGTCACAATTCTCAGTAATGAGAATTAACGGATTAGGGAGAAAACGATGATGGTTTTTACATTGCCAACTTTGTCGTTCTTTCACACATCAACAATGAATCTATGTAATTATTAACACATACATAATTAAAGGGCTGAAAAATTACATAGAATAATTTTCAAGCAATTTCCAGAAAAGGAGGTTCTCAATTCGTCTGTATTTTTATGTGTGTTACCTCATAACTTTTTACTTAGTGAACCGCTGATTTTGGTGTTTTTTTTTTTATATGAAAGCTAATTTTCCAAAAGGACCGGTTGGAAGTGGCCTGCATCCAACATCGTCCTGCGACCTTTATCAGGTCGTCTGTCCACCGTGTCGGTGGACGACCTACGCTGCGCTTGCCGGTCCATGGTCTCCACTCCAGAACCTTTCGGCCCCATCGGCCATCTGTTCTGCGTGCTATGTGCCCTGCCCACTGCCACTTCAACTGGCTAATCTTCTGGGCTATGTCGGTGACTTTCGTTCTTCTACGGATCTCCTCATTTCTGATTCGATCACGTAGAGAAACCCCGAGCATAGCCCGACTTTGAGCTCCTTATGTGGTCCATTAAATTTTGATCATGATCATACCCGTAGTTCTTTCTAAATTACCATTTTTTTTAAATTTATTCATTGACTACATCGGGTTTAATATGACGGAATGGACGTAAGTTTAATTTTTTGT
Organism: Selenia dentaria; assembly: GCA_917880725.1. Classification (NCBI taxonomy): domain Eukaryota; kingdom Metazoa; phylum Arthropoda; class Insecta; order Lepidoptera; family Geometridae; genus Selenia; species Selenia dentaria. The sequence goes on along the minus strand of OU862885.1, from coordinate 1,391,634 downwards.
TTCAAAAAGTAGTTGTGATTATATGATTTTAAATAAACAGTAAAGCCTACTTAGCGATACCGAATTCTTCCGTCTTTGGTGGCCTAGCGGTCATGGCGTCTGACGCGGATTGCCGGAAGACGTAGGTTCGAATGCCATCCGAGAACGTGTAATTTTTCTCTCTAAAATCGCCTGCCATGGGATAGTTTTTGTAATGAAAAGCGTTCTGCAGTTGTAATTTACAACGCAGATGGAGCCAGGGTTAGTATAGACATAAAATATTATATTTTCAGTGAAATACAGAAACCAGTTGATGCTGTATGCTCATATATCATGAATAATGTGAACCTATCAAAAGTTTCCCTTGCACTATCACAAAAAGTGAATCCTTTAAATAGACCAATCTTATATAAAGACATTGATCGCATAAGGCCATCAGATCGACTTGATTGCTACTTGCTAGTAAAACATACTGACGGCCACGGTAGGCACCACTCAATGACTCGATCTATTGACGAACAACTCTAGGCTGGGTAGTAGAGAGCAAGAATACTCGGGATTGATAGGTTCTATTCCCGCGACGCGAAAGTAATTTTTTTTTCACTGTGGTAAAGATATGATAATTTATTTAATCAATCAATTGATTAAAGAAATTTAATTATAAATAATAAAGCTAAATTTAGCTTACTGAATCTTTAACTTTTATTCATTTTTTTAACTGTTTCCCGTGAAAGTTACACTATACCTATCTTGTGTCTTACAATATATGCTTAACAAGTTGCTTAATGCACTTGACCTTATTGACGTGAATGACAATCGATCCCGTAAGTAGGTAGCAAGTTTCTACCAAAAAAATGGAACCGACTTCATCACTAAAAGTGAAATAACTTGTCGAACTCGGTACCATTCGCACAATATTGTAATAATAGGTAATTTTCTCTAACAAAGTATCGACTTTAGCAAGTTATTTCACACTTTATAGTGTTGAAGTCGGTCCTAATTATTGGTTAAAAAAATATATAAATTAAACATATCTTGGCAATATCTTATAGTATATATTTACTTATGTTGGTAGACGTAACTACCTATACAAATTTCCGGACTTAAAACACGTTAACTGAAAAGCCCTTCAAAAACCTAATTCGTACTCAACGGCAAAGAGCACAACAGTAAAAGTTACAAGTAGGTTTATTAAATCACGTGCGCGCCAAGAAAAGTAATTTGTCTTCGGGCTAACAAATCAAAAGGAATTGTTACAATGTCACCCCTAGAAGACTGAATGTGCTGTCGAGTGTGACTGGAGTCTGCACCATCATGTAATCTCAACATTCGAACTGTGGCCTTCTTTCTACTCATGCGTACAATATGTAAATTGTCTTTTTTAATATCATGATTTTGTTCACAATTAGCTGAACTGCGACCGGCTTCGCTCGCTTAGCATATGGAATATAAAGCCACAGAAATATATTGAATTCACCCTCTTTAGGGGTCAAGTATTCAGTTAAAAGTACGTTATCGATATAACAATAAACGTTCATAAGTGAGTATGTTGCCTAAATTGAATTATTTCGATTTGATTTGATTACGCAAGAGTCGGTGTTATGGCGTAATGCATTCATATCTTTATAAAAAAGTTTTTTACCTGCGTTAATGCTGAAGCCATATCTATGTCATAAGCATATATCCTTAGTGATCAAAAATGTATCTCACTCGCACGCTGTGTGTCGGTCTCATTTTAACGGATAATATAGAGGACAGATAATATCATCGTGTTAGAACGAGAGAGTGATAAGAAACATGTGAAGTCTAACTTCAACGGCGATTTCTATTTTTAGTCTTGTATGCTAACATTGAAAGTAAACGGGAGTCGAAACTGAAACACCTACGTACGTGGCAAAGTACACTTTATTATATTTATGTACTTACGTCCTATATCCGTATTCCCAATACCTTCTGCTAATAAATGGAGCGTGGGAAGGCAAAACATGCCCTGTTTATTTTCTTTACATTCGTCTTATGTACAATGTTTTTTTCTATTAAGTATATATACCCGCGTACATTACAACTCCTTCTTTGTAGACGTTAGACGGCTCTTACAACAAAGTAAGAGATAAGAAACACTTCACTAATTACTTTGATAAGACAAGTGTGTAAAACATGTTTCAGTGTTATCAGGATGACAATAATAACTGAATAAAATACTTTTATATTGTGTCAATCATTTTCCGGATTTAAGGTGCACGTTAGAACTAACTAACTAGCTTAGAATCATATTCCAGAAGTGCGCTCAGTAGATTTAATATTCAAAAATATTTATTTGCATAAAATACACCATAGTCTTTAGGGCCTTTATTAATAAACGTTGCGTAAACATAGATTAGGCGTAACATGCTTTGTCTTGCTTTCACGCGTGACATTTACTGCAAGCGAAAAATTGACAGATAGATGTTTCAACTACTCCGGGCTTATTACAAGTTTATTAATAAGGCCGCAAGTGTATGGGTAGCCCTGCTAGCCAGCCTATTACGTATTTTAGTGGCTGACAAATGTTGATTGAAACCTTGAAAAATGGCGGCTCTATGTCACTTGATAACTCCAATAATCAAAAATGCTAATGACTGTAGCTGTCAAAAGTGATAAAAAGGCACCGTTTTCTGCGATTTCAATCAATATTTGTTAGAAACTGAGATACATAATAGCCCTGCAGACCATCACGTCAATATACATATTTCGCTGGCCTACCAATCCTACTTCCTATCCCACTAATCCTACCAATAGGTACCTACCTATTATAAACGCGATATGGATGTGTGGATCTTTGTTACTCTTTCACACACAAACGGCGGGGGCAACTTTGATGAAATTTGGTATGGAGGTAGATGAGGCGCTGGATTAACACATAGGATACTTTAATCATCACCATCAAGCGGGTGAAAAGCGTAATATGCTTGGGCACAGCATAGACAAAATAACAAGATCTTCGCCTATGTCAAGATCGTAATGATGACAGTTCTGTCAAAGTTTATGTCAGTTTCTGATAGCTTAGTCAATTTAACAGCTCGATACACAAGACGAGCTCGGCGAACGTCAAGGGTGATGAAATGATATATATATATACAATATATAAAACGAACCCCCATTTCTCCTGGTCACGCTATAACTTGAGATCGAATTTACCGATTTCATTAAAAAAATGTTATGTTTTCAATGCGTCGTAGGCGGTTCTTACATTAAAAAAAGATAAGATGGGAGATTATGGCGAGGCCAAAGGCAGAGCCTACTACGCGAACGAAGTCGCGGGCAGTCACTAGTAATAAATAAAAATAATAAAGAAGTAATAAGGAAGTGTTTGTAATGTGGTTCTATATTAAATTCGTTACGGGTTACGGTATGTCGTTGCTTGGACGTGGTTATGACGCGCCGTTTTGTGTTCTAATTGCGCTTTATTTGCATGCATTTTGTATGACATTTGAATGCAATAGGAACCCGCCCGTGCCATGTCCGCGCCCGACGCCATTTATGTGTGGCCTGCGCCTTAGAGTGGAATGATCACGATTCAAACGAACTAACAGAAGGACAAGTTCATCATTTGAAAATATTACAAAAACATACTGTGGACGTTTGTAAAGGATATTTTAGTGCGTATTGTGTAAAGTATACGCTTTGTGCCTTTTCCCACATGCAGCAGTAGCGCTACTTTGATGTTTGAGTCTATTTATTTTTAAAAGCATTTGTACTCTTGTAAATTTACGTGTATCTTTATGTACCTTATTAATAATTGATTCTTGAGAGCGCACTGGGTGCCTGAATTAGATAAATTATGTACATTATCTATACTATAATATTATAAAGAGGAAAGAATTGTATGTATGTTTGTAAACATTCTTTTACCATTGGATAGCTACATTCACCCTGAGTAACATAGGCTATGTAAGAATCATCATCATCCATCACCGTGCGGGTAAAACCGTGGAGAGCAGCTAGCCTTTGATATTTTATTCAAAGTACGTGCTATAGACAAAAAACTCCAGTCACTTCTGGTTCCTCCCCATATTCATTCGCGATATAGGTACCCTATAGTAAAATAATTATGAGCGGTGTAATTACCCACGAATCCCAGTAAAATCGCGTTAAATGTTATAGTTGCATGACCAATATAAAAGATTAATACATGTATTTACTCTTACTCTTACTAATATTTACAATAATACGTGATAATAAAAACTATAATTAGGTAGCTACTCGTAATTTTGAGTATTCTTTTAAATCGACATTAACCTTCGCAGCATTAGAACGCGCAGGCAGTGGTTATCCGCACGTGCAGCTTCGATCACACGCTTGTCTCCCGAGTCAAAATCTTTGGCTGGTGTTCCAGAATGACGCTCACTCAGTTATGACCCTGGACTTGAGTATAGATTAGACAATAAACTATCGTCATCATCAGCCGGAAGACGTCCACATAGGCGTTTTCCATAGAACACCACTTGAAACGGCCACTTTCCTCCAGCGCCCAACGGTTCCCCGCGGATTTGACGAAGTCGTCGGTCCACCTAGCGGGGGGCCTGCACTTCGTCTTCCCGTGCGTGGTCGCCACTCGAGAACCTTCCGTCACCCTCAGTTATCGGTTCTGCGAGCGATGTGGCCTGCCCATTGCCACTTCAACTTGCTAATTTTGAGAGCTACGTCGGTGACCCTAGTTCTCAGGGTAACCCAAAGCAAAGCCCTCTCCATTACTCGTTGAGCGACTTTAAGCTTCTTAATGAGGCCCACAGTAAGGGACCACGTCTCAGTGCCATAAGTCATCAGATCTCTGCATTTCGGATCTTATCACGCTGGGTGACCCCAAGCAAAGCCCTCTCCATTGCTCGTTGAGCGACTTTAAGCTTCTTAATGAGACACACAGTAAGGGACCACGTCTCAGTGCCATAAGTCATCACTGACAACACATACTGGTTGAAAGCCTTGGTTTTCAGACTGTGAGGTATTGTGTACGAAAAGATCGATCGAAGCTTCCGAAGGCTGCTCATCTGAGCTCGACTCTGCGGGCGACCTTTACACAGCACGAAAATAAATGCCGTACAAAATTTACTCAGCGAAACTAGCTTGAGTGGGGCCTACTCCCACCTTTTACGAAACTATCATGAATCAGGAGCGTTTTGTAATAAGCTTAGAATAGTCATACTTACTATCGTACTCCCACCGACGCAAAACGGTCAACCAAATTTAATGGTAAGTTTTCAATATTACTACCTTAGGAGATGGGTGCACGGATCTTCATAAATTTGACATTGGAAAAATGAAAAATGAAACACGAAAAAGTATGCGAATTGCGTGAAATATTTGATACTATGTCATCAAGACGTCTATCGTATTACATTATTAATATAAGCTTGCTATATTGACGTGATGGTACAAAACTTAATGGTAAGGTTGAAACATGACTGCTTTAAGAGGTGGGAGTAAGGCCCCACTCAAGCTAGTTTCGCAAATGAGAGTACTTCTGGTATATGACCCTCAGCGTGCTATGATGAATATTAACGTATACCGTATCTTTTTTACGTGTTAATGAAATTGAGTTTGAGAAGTGACAACATCTTAACCCGTTAACGCGCGATTCGCCATATTTGGCCAATAATACAATAGATTTCACAGAAATCAACCTACTTTTCCAGGAACTGAAACGTGTGTGGTTAAGGCGCGTTAAGCACTTTTTTGGTGAACAAAAATCATGGAACTCGCGTCATTGTCACCGAACGCTCCAAGTTACTTAGTTTTCAGTTCTATCGACAGTCCCCATAGACTGATCCTGCATGTTTTTTTATGGTATATTTTATGTTTAGATCGTGAATGGTTTGAAGGATTCTGAAAGGAGGTCTGCAAGATAATAGCTAAAAATAATGAGATCATGAAGTGAATGGGACAAAAAAGCGTGGATTTCTCTTTTTGCTAATGAAGACAAATAAGCAAAGTAAACCGTACACAAATGTATTGCAAATCCAATAAACATGGATTACTTATCTTTACAAATGTAACTATTGTTTAGTCTACTAACTTTGCTCTTATTTTTCTTTGCGATCTTAGGTTTTATTTTAAGGATACATGTTTCAGAGAAACATTAACCTATAGGACGAAATTATACTTGCATTAACAATATATTAGAATTTGCGAGTGTCTTCTGTTATCTGCAATATGCCGTTCATGTAGCTCGAATCGAAAATATGCAAAACGAATTCTTAAGTGGGGATAAAAATAAATATGTTAAAATACAAGCCCGCTGAGTTTCTTGCCGGATTTTGTCAGTCGTGGTCGCGTTCCGATCCGGTTGTAGATTTAACAAATAATAAATGTTAAATGACAATTTGTAAGTGCCCCCGTAGGCCTAAACAGAATACATGATTTGGTTTAGATTTAGATTTTTAAGTGTTAGATTACCGAACAGTGTGCCTAGCACGAATAACTGCGTAAGTGTAATGTAACGTGTCGTTCACGTGCAACAATACAAACTGTCATGTATCTAGGGAATCTTACGAGCTTAGCTTACGATACGAATACTTTTTCGCAAACGTGCTACGGCCTCAGAGGCCGCCTATGACGACACGTTACGTTACACTCACGCAGTTATTCGTGCTAGGGGTCCTCGCCTAGGGCCACAGGGAACCTATTTATCAGCTACACTGACTGTCACGCGTCCCAAAGTTGCCTCGGTCCAGCATCGGTGTGAGTACACAACTGGATTCGCTATTCCTTTACAAAATTATATGCTACCGACTCTTCAAATTCACTTAGCTACATAAACATCAGTATACCCTGTTTTACCTCACGGAATAGAGACATATTTACTTTTATGATGTCATTCCAACGACGCTAAAAATTCGTATTTTAGACGCACTCTAAATCTGTTTAATAAAAGCTGTGCGATGTTTTAAGCACGAGTGCCGTAAGTTTCTACTTTCTTAATTTTACCTTACTTATTCTCATGCTTTTTCTGACCTGAAATGCCTACCACTGTTAGGAGAATTATGAAATAATGAAAATATTCTACCTGGGACATAGTTGTTTTTTTTCTTTCTAAGTGTATGTGATAGAATTACATTGCTTGTGCTGTGTATTAGTTTATGGAAATCCTATGTCTGCTATTATACATAATAACAACAAGTAAATTTCAGTAGTTAAGAGATGATTGTTTCTTAAAAATAAATCATCAAGCATCAATTAAACTTCAGACTTTGCCAATAAGTCGCACTCAGGCTTCAGGCGGTCCGATGCAAATGTCGAAGGAAGTGGCGTCGAAATAATATTCATACTCGCGCGGAAATCAAAGCGGATGTCCAGCATTCCATATAGATTGCATCATATCGTTTTTGAAGAGTATGGATGCCGAAATAGTAAAAATTGGGAAAATTAGGCAGAATTGATGAAGGTTTCAAGTTTTATTACCCGTAATATTCTGGAATTATAAAAATATTTGAAAGTAAAAGCATGTCACTGCACTGATGGAGCTTTATATTTATATTAAATGAATATTTACAATATAGTGCAAAAGGTAGAGTTAAAAATGGTAACGGACGTCGATCCCAGAAGTTTTGGATCCCATCGAAGTAAGTGCCTTCGAGAGCGTCACGATTGCACGGATCACATCGCAATACACGGCAGAATAAAGTGATTTGCAAATAAGATTGCATTGCTATTTGCATACCTATTTTACACTGAAAATTACAAAGTTTCTTGGCAAAAATTTAAACAATGAAACTACCTGGCCAAGGTGAAATTACGTCACTTCATGCATGAATTACTACTTCTAAATATTTGCCGGCCTGCGCGCGGTAGATAAACATCACTTCTGTCAATTTCCCCGAATACCGGATACCGTAACTATTTAACTATTTTTATATACCTCCAATTATGATAATGATCACATTGGCTGTCCTATTGCAAAAATAGCACATGCTCAAAAGTTACTAGTGTTTTGTTGTTTCTTGGTGAGCAGCATTCAGTATAACACCATCAAAACAAACAGCTCAAGCACCGGGCGCGAGTGGCCGCGCGTCGCACGTTCACAGCGCGATCGATAAAAACAATGAAAATAGACGACACACCAACTACCTCAAGGTGCACGCCACTACACAATAATCACATTACCTTAATTAATTACTATCTAACTATAAAACACGTTGATAACGAGTATATATTAGAAAACTACAGTCAAAGGTAACCCAATAGCATTTCCAAGACGATTCTAATTAGATGCCAAACAATACGTTTCCGGTGTGATATTGTGATGATGACTTACCAAGTGCAAGACGGTGTTCACCACCTCCCTGTTGGTCACCTGTCCTACTTCAATCAGCCCGATAAGAACTGCAAATTTCAGACTATCGTTCGTAGTCATCCTCACCACTTCTTCAGGTCTTTTGATATCACTATACGGCGGTGATTTTACGTCCGCCATGGTTTATTTTGTCACAATTCACAGTTACACTATTTTATAATCCACTCGCGATCATGGATTTCAAGAAAACATTATTTTCTCGCCTCACATGATAACACACCGAAGTTGCAATCAGCCATTTTGGTTTTCGATGGTGTTGCCATTTAACTCATCTAAAACTCTACAACGCTTTTCTACCACTAACTACCAAGTTCTCAGGGTACGTATACGGCTTAAATTCCAGTTCTTGATTTTCTAAGGTATACCGTATAGTTCTCATTGAAGTACATCTATAAATGTTTTTAGTGTTCATGTAAATATGTAAACTTATTTATACAGTTTAAACCCTGCCTGCTTGCTAAGTATACATGCTTTTTTGCAGAAAGTGGTATCTTCCTCTAATGTTGGTGGAAGATAAATAGAAATATAATTATGAATAAGAATTATGTACTTAGTAACCATGACTGAGTTAAAGATAGTATTTCAATGCTTAGAGTATATAGTTTGTATGTATTCTCTAAGATTACCATGTGTGCGTGTGCGTGCAATAACTAAAAATTGTTTCACCTATCTTGATCATATTATCATCATTGACGGTGTATCCCGTAAGTAGTAAGGTCACTAAAAAGTGTGAAATAACTTGTCGAAGCCGGTACCATGCACGCAATATTGTGATAATAGGTACTTTCTAACTATCATGATACCAACTTCAACAAGTTATTTTACACTTTTTAGTGTAGAAGTCGGTTAATTTTTTTATAAATTTTTTTTTTTCGCTTACTGTGCTAAATATATCCCAGAAGCACCACAGATATGAATCCAAACATTGGAGGCGTTGTGTCGTAGTTGCTTCCCTTTATATAAGGCAGAGCTAAAAAGTGTCATGTAAGTACTACAAAAGTGACTAACATTGTTTATTGTGATGTACTGGTGGTACCCTTAAGAGGTTATTAGCATATTTCCAATAACCCTAGTATACAGGATGTTTGGTGGAACGATGTAGGGATTTTTGGAGCCAATTAAGGGCACTAACTTCTGCTGTATTAAAAGTAAAAACAAATTATTAATAATAATAAAAACATGACACTTTTCACTACACTATGGCATATGTGGTTTAAAATGATTATATTGGTGCCCTTGATCGGCTTCGAAAATCTCTACATCGTTCCACCAAACACCTGTATAATGAGTGTGTATGTGTGAGGGTGTACCGTGAGTGTGTATGCGTATGTGGACAACTTACATGGAGTGTATTTGTTAATACATGAAGTTTTATCGGGATTTATTATGATCCACGCGAGGGGCAAGGACAAACATGTTAACACATCACAAATTTCCGAGATCCGAGAACGAATATTTCTATTACAAATATTTGCCCCGGCCATGGATCGAAACTGGAACCCAAGTTTTAATAGGCAGGTATTCTATCAAATAAGCTAATGACACCTTCAAATTAAGAAAAAACATGAGAATGCAAGTGCTGTACCGACGCGGAACGACCGTGCAGATGTCGCATGCGTCCGTAGTACAAACCTTATAGTATAAGGCATAATAAAAAATACATACATTCGAACATAAATCTTCCTCCTCTTTGAAGTCAGTTAAAAATTAGTACAAGGGTTCATGCTACCGCTCCGTTTAATATGAAGTAGCCGCCCAGCTTTGCATTGACTATCTTTTAATATGGCAACATTATATCTTATTTTCGTAGTAATCATGTACGACAACCCAAGAAAAAAATAGGTGCGTTAAAGCAAACTGCGTAAAATTTTGTCAGAAGTCAAACAAGGAATTTGTATTAGTAACTTCTTAGTTTTTAATATGTAAATAGGAGTTTGACATCTGCTGATGTAAATAAAAGCACAAACGCTATGTATAAACATTTAAGTAACAATCATTAGTCAAATTATATTTTTAATTATATAAAATTTTGATACTTTGAAAGGAACATACTAAACGTAGAGCTTAATATTCATTACAAATTAATCAAGTTTTCATGGGTCCATAATAAAATTGATACTAGCATCTAAGTTTACCATCTAAGCTACATTGTGGAATGCAAATATAGAATACTAGCTGCGCCCCGCGGTTTCACCCGCGTGGTGATGGATGATGATGATGATGATGATGAAATGTATCCTATGTGTTAATCCAGCGCCTCATCTACCCCCATACCAAATTTCATCAACATTAGCCCCCCCGTTTGTGCGTGAAAGAGTAACAAACATCCATACATCCATACATACAAACTTTCACGTTTATAATATTAATAGGATGAATACGAATCGTCTCGATCTTAGAATGGCTAATTGAATATAGGTACTTAGTAGCTAGCCAGATTAGAATCAAGTAATTTACGATGCAATATTTATCTGTCAAAAATGTGATTCGTCTTGTCAGCTAGTCTAATAGTCGTGGGAGCACAATATTGTCTTTGGCTGGATGACTTCATTTTAGAAATGCGACTATTTTGTTTGCGTAGTGGATTCGTATGATTTGTGCATTTGCCAGTTATCAAGTAAATCGAAATAAAATTGTTTCTTAGAGTGAGATGTACGTACAAGTAGTCGGAGTCAATTCATATTCACGTATAAGTCTTTCAGTAAGTCACTGTTCTTTACAAGTTATATTAAAGTGATGTTTGCATTAGTTACCAAAAACATGAACCAGAGACTACTGTTAAGGCGAAATGAGTGCAGATTACGACCAAATTTCATGATTCGACTTCGCGAAAACTTAGTTTTTTGATGCTTAAATCCAATAACCGAAGTACGAAAGAAAGTAGTGTAAATTTAATATACGCTCTTATGAAGTTTGGGAGCCAAAACACGATTGAGCAAACTTGGCTCGATAGAAAAAAATCGGCAACATTCCCTAAATTTTGCAATTTTTCTTACGTGCTTCGTGGGAAAAAGCATTTTTATTCAATTATAAGCAAATATATTTCAATAAATGTATCATATTCAAATTTGCAATGAAATTTACTAGTGATTTATGGATTCCTTTATTATTAAATTTTAATAATTTGCTTATATGAAATAAATATAAAAAGTATTAGCACGTATTCAATTGAATTTTCGCATTCATCCAATATGGTAAGCAATTCTCAACCTTATATAAAGCATCGTAAATTGTTTTAAAAATAGGATTGGACCGCGCCTTAACAATAATTATCAAATACAGGTGCGTTCGTTTAGCTTTTAGGGCATTGGTGGCGTTGCCATGGATGGCTCTTTTGTTAAAGCGTTCGTAAAGCTCAAAAACGTTATTTTTGCCACTTTTGCCCATACCCTATTCGAACGCTCAACTGAGCATAAGACCTAAAATCGCATGATTAGCTGTTAAAAACATAGCTGTCAAAAAACGATCATAAACAACCATGCTCCGGACGTGGGTCAAAAATTGCAAATTTTTGGTGGCACAAATAACTTTTTTTTAGCTTTACGAACGCTGAACAAAAAGAGACATGAACGCCATTTTCACCCACAGATTCCCAATTCGAACGCCCCTTGTGAGCGTTTTAGCGTTATATTCGCTAAAAACGCTCCCAAAGGTTCTATTCGAACGCACTATGTATATATACGTTCCGTTAATGGCTTACCATTATTACACAATAAATGCCTTACTCGTTTCTTCAGTAGCAGTATTTACGATACGACACCTTTTTCCTCCCACGAGGCTGACGATGATGCTCGCTAATATTAATTGCAGAAGTTATTATTTTACATCATTTGCAAGACCAGTTTCGGAAAGTTCGGAATCACTACTGGCACTGTTTAGTACACTTATTTAATGCTAAACCACACTTACTTACACAAACTAATAATCATTATCATTCATCAATATGGTGTAAACGCGGTGTAGACGACAATATGTTCGCACTCTATTAAATGGTACTGAAATCTAAACTGGACAGAATCTGGTTATGTTTATCTGGAATGTAGAGACATTACGAAACAGAATAAATAATATTCATTTTATAATCAGCTACCTGATTTTGTAAGTTATGAGTTTGGTTTCTAATGACAATATTTTTTTGCAAGGATAGGTACATTCTAATTGTTTCTGATTGCTATGACTATCGACAAATAATTATTAATTCATTTACGTATATGTCACGGATAAGTTTGCATTGGTTTTTTATTACACCGAATTATTAGGTTTGTTAAATTGGGTTGGCCTCTCTGTTTCACGAAGTTAGCTGAGGTTTGCATAACCGGAAGTTAAAAATTCACTGCCTCCGCCCTCCACTCACTTCATGATCATCACAATCTTTCAATCAGTCAAAAAGTAAACATGGCGGCGATTGACGTTGAGCCATTGAAAGTGAGTTTTAATTGAATATAATTACAAAATTTAGTGTTTAATCTATTTGTGTATGTCCACATATTAATTATTTCTTTGATACAATTTATACCGGTACTTTTTTATCTTGATTACTTACGTCAATATTACAATAGTAGCATCTCGGGCGTTGTTCTTTCTGCAGGATTAAGCCCCAAATCGTATTATTTATAGCGATTAACGATAGGATAACGTAAATAAAACATTCCTTACGCACCGGTGGCGGCGTATAAACATTAAACAATACTCATAGAACCGATGATATTGAGTTCGTATTGAGTGTATTGTAAAGTGATAGTACATGGTTCATAGTGTTAGTTTGTGTTTTTAGATAGAAGCCGCGATGCGCACGCTGAAGCTCTCGGGGCACGTTGGTTTCGACAGCCTTCCAGACCAGCTAGTGAATAAGAGCGTGCAGAATGGTTTCGTTTTCAATATTCTCTGCATCGGTAAGTGTGAACAATACAAGCTATGATTCATTCCGCAGGAGTGCCAGACACCAGAGGCTTATCGACTCACTTTGGGTGTTGTTACGTTTATATCTTGATCAACCTTTGTAGAAGCTAACTTATACATCATGAATACACCTGAGAGAAGAATATCTCTTGATAGGATGGTCAGATAGTCTATGATCCCTCAGGAAGAAGTTAAAAGTTGAACCAAACTAAAATAAGTGTTAATTGTTGAAGAGTTCTATGTCTATATCTATATTAGATTATTGTATTCAAATTTCAGATAGTCCACCAATGTTTTCCTTATTAGGTACCTATTGTTTATTGCACTGGATTGGAGGCCTTGATGTAATATTTCCTTCATGATATACCTACATTTGATTCTCCTTACAATATTACCTTGTAGCACACTCCAGGACCATGGTAATGTTATCTAAACAGTATTCTGTCTTCATAGAAACGGCCAAAACTCGAGTTATACCCATGCTCCTCGATATTGGTGTGCATTACCTGGAAACTATAAAATATTTTATATACCTATCTACATACTAATATACATGATTTGTTTCTTTTATTAGGTAGGTATTTCTCTTATTCCACCGAGTAAAATATCTGGATTAATAAACTGTTTATTGTTTACTGATTATAAATAAGTACTAAAAACATTAGTTATTATGTACATGATAAATGGTAGTAAATATAGAAATTATTCTCAATACAATTGCTTTTTAAGTCATTTGTTTTGGGACCTGTCGCTTAAACTAGGCAAGCCACAGACTAAGTAACATCAAGGTACTTGCTGAGTTTGTCCTTCTCGGCTTTCACGAGGTTCTCGTCATGCGGAATGGTAATGTCAAAGAGCACTGCTCGGCGCTGAGATCGATCTACTATCACAATATCAGGCTTATTGGCTACAATAGTCCTATCCGTCATGACAGATCAATCCCAATAGAGTGTAGCACGACTGTTTTCAAGAACTGCCATAGGTACGTATTTATAGTACAACACTTCTGACTCGACAAGATTATATTGAAGGGCAAGTTGCTGATGGATGATCCTGGCTACTTGTTTATGTCTGTGCAAGTACTCTCCGTTAGCAAGATGAGAACATCCGGAAATAATATGACGTAGTGTTTCTCCAGGACGGCGGCATGCCCGACAAATGTCGCTCGTACCATCCTTCATAATATATTTCCGGTAGTTGTTCGTCTTGATAACTTCATCAGCAATTGCACAGACAAAACCTTCTGTTTCCCCAAAGAGGTCACCAAATCGTAACCAGTTCACCGATGCAAGTAGCTCCACATCAGGCATTATAAGGGCACGATAGAATCGACCGTGCAGCTCCTTTCCTTTCCATACGTCTTTGCGGTCATCAGTGCTTAGCACCACTGGTTTGCGCTAGTTCTCATTTGCCAAGGAAAGCGGCATGAAGCTATCAACTGCTACGACATCGCGATGCAATCCATATTCGGTGTTGCGGAAAAAATCCCTGAGACTGCACACCTCGCGGTTGTGGAGGTTTGATTATTATTTTTAATTATTATTATTATTATGACATTTAACCTTACGATTTTAAGTCTTATGCTCGGTTGAGCATTCTCGTAGGATGTAGTCAAAAGTGGGGAAAGTGGCAAAAATTAAGTTTTTTTATTGTTTGTTTCTGCACTTGTGTTACTGAATAGTAACTCAATAGATCGTTGGGGTGACCTCGACACGTGCTTGATAATGAACTCCCACAATTGCTCGAGCTGCAGGGTGGGTATGGAGATGTGGACTTGCGCATGAAATAACCACCATACTACTTTCTGTGCTATTCACTCAAGTCTTTGAGACTAGTATTAAACTACAGTGATTAAGTAAAGATTCTGGGCTCAAAGGGTTTCAATTCAATACACATTCTTACTCGATATACCTTTAGTCACATTGATTCAAATCTTTATAATTTTTAGGTGAGACTGGCCTGGGTAAATCTACACTGATGGACTCACTTTTTAACACCAACTTTGAATCTGTGCCGAGCCCACACAACCTGCCCACTGTAAAACTGAAGGCCCATACTTATGAGCTGCAGGAGAGCAATGTCAGATTGAAGGTAAAAAAATATTCAATGCAACTTATCTGTTTCTGCCTACATGAACCACTGCTGGACTGCTGAGTTATCATGACTCACATCTCTATGTAAAACCAATTTTGCAATTTTAAGCTAAGCATGTTTTATTATAACAAAAAAGGTTTTAAGCTCACACAAGTGGTGAACCACTTCAATCATCAATAAGACCTAGGTGAATTCAATTATTAAAGTAACTATATAGTAGGGTACATAGAGTAGCGACCATGACATGATTTTGTATTTGAAGAAGTGCCTTCGAATAAAGAGAAAATTGTAATATTATGATGAGACACAGATGGATAATAAATGTGACATCTTGCCAGTGTCTTAGTTATTAGTACCAATCTTATAAACTATGAGGGTTTTAAATTATCCATTGACATATTCATGCTATAGGGGAAGACCTCTTGCTGTCCACAAGTCATAGTCATAGTGCCATACTTCCGAATGCTACAGAATTTGTTTTAGAAAAACTAAGCCTCATCCATTGGGCTGTCCCTGGAATTTGTATATGTGATCTTGCCATAATATTTTTTATGTATGTCCGTCGGCATGAGATATACGATGTTAAAACTGTAGCCTTGGAATTTCACTGGAATCATTGCCGTTCAACGAAACATCAATGCTTGCACACTACTGCTGCACAGTGGAATAACTGGTATGGCACTTCCCTAGGCGGATTCAAAAGTGCTGCCACTACATCTGAAATCAATTTTAACACAGTTGTTTCTTTAAAATATATTAAACCAAACTCCACTACTAATCATGTCAATGTCATCTAGGTAAACATTTTGAGTATAACTTTAAAGCTTTGCTTAGAATGTTGACGGAAATTAAATGGGACCAATTTAAAGTTATAAACCATCCGACATACAACCTTTAAATTTTGTATTTGGCATAATACATTTGTATTGAGTACTTTAATTGTTACTTTGGTAAAACTGTGTCCTGCCATGCATTTATTTTAACGGACTATATTTTTTTCACACATGCTCCTATCAATATTGCAGCTAACAATCTGCGACACGGTAGGCTACGGTGACCAGGTGAACAAGGAAGACAGTTTCAAGGCTGTAGTGGACTACATCGATGCCCAGTTCGAAGCTTATCTTCAAGAAGAGCTCAAGATTAAACGCTCGCTGCCGACCTACCATGATAGCAGGCTTCATGTTTGCTTATACTTCATCTGTCCCACCGGTAAGTTTAAATAAATAAATAATATTATTGTATTCATATTTTTTTTATAATGTCTCATACATATTTTAAACTGAAACATATTTACTTGCATTAGTTGCAGTATGATAAACAAAATTTCTACTTAAATTTTACTATCAGATTCTCAGAACAATCGATCTAGTTACAATAAACTTTACTTTCACTGATATTTGGACCAGGGCACCATCAGCGCGCAGGAGTGTGAAATCGCGTCCTTGACTTTGTTCCCTCGTTTGTATGCGAAGCGCGGCGTTGTAATCGGGACGCGCGTGGCGCCCTAGTAGTATGTATCACAAGTCCGCAGAGAACTAACGGAACCGTGATTTCTTTAGCCAAATTAAGATCGAGAGAATGTCATGATGGTTTATTTTTTCTAAACTGATACAAAAACATGCGCTTTATACAATGCAGTTGGAATTCTTATGCAAATATAGTCATATCAATGGCATGATATTTTGATCCTAAATCATCAGTAGACTCTGCAGTAAATTTAGTCCTATCATAACTAGGGTTGCCATATTTGGTTTGACACTCGTCGGGACGCACGAAAAAAAAGAATAAATATGTTTATTTATTTGATCAACAAATTCTAACTTATTTAAGCAGTGGTTGACCCACTTGAGTAGCTAAATCATGATCATATTAGGCTGAAGATTTTAGTTTTTTCAGTACACCTTGTTGTGCCTTTACATATTTTAAACTCCAGGCATGGATAAAAATAAACACCATGGTGTTTCGCTAACAGAATGTGGAACAGGAATATTTTCGACAATTGCTGCAGCTTTTGAAATCGGTCCAGTACTTTTTGAGCCAATTCGTTACAAACATACTTACATACAAATATTTCCTCTTTATATTAGTATAGATAGAAAATATAGATAATAATATTATAATTTTATAAGCAACGCCTGCTAACCCGCCCATAACGAATTAGATAAAATCTTTTATAAATACGATTAAAGAAATAAATGCGCCGGCGAATTCCAGCTCTCGAAGCAAGAATCCACAGGAAGCAAATTCGAATCCTATTGGAGTCTAGTTGAATTGTTCTAATTGGAATCAATTTGATTCTTATAAAAAAACTTATTTTTTATGAAATCCTTCATCGTCACGAGACCGTGTGACAGTGTATGATATGATTCATAATATAGCAACTACTCATGTACATAAGATTTCATCTACAAACGAAACTATGTATGTATATGGTACCCAACAATTCCTACCTTCAAACTAGAAAACTAACTTAGTGACATGGTAAGACAAAGGACTTGATATATGTAAACTAGCTGCGCCGCGGTTTCACTCACGTGGTGATGATGATGATGATGATGATGGCAAGTAACCTTGGTGTTATACCTGAGACTCTCTACAGTTACCTGACTAGACAGTTCAGCCGTTCTGGCGGGATTGATCTAACAAACCTGCATCCTAATTTCACATTTATAGGCCAAATAAGATTAATGTTATTTTGTATTACAAATACGAATTACTCACACAAATGAATAAGACAATTGCGTCCCAAGTCAAGTGCATGTTATGATAACAATGTGCATGCGACGTATTCGATAAATGCGCCGACACAAGTGAGAAGGCGAGCGCATTTGTTTACGCGTCGAGCGCATAATCACCGCGAGGTATGCGCAAACATTGCTTATCGTATCCTGCTGCCGAGTCACTTTACGTGTACATAATTAATCGGTAATTAACATTTAGGTCCTCTAGTCCGACATACAATAAGAACGTTTTTGAAACATAATTCTGTCTGTAACCGATAGCAAACAAAAAAAGGCCACCACGATGTTTTAATTCGGTTAACATTTAAAAGTGCGGCGAGCGCAAGCAAGCCTGCAAGTAGAGTTTAAAGTTAAAATATGTAATTTATATATAACACAGGGATGTCCCACCATACATCATAATGCACCCACACTGGCACGCGTGGTGGATTATATCCTCATACATATGGTTTCCTTTCACTGAGAGGAAACCATATGTGCCTGCTGTAGGAATGCATAAGTATAGCATATACAGTAGGTTGAGCTAAAGTTCAGTGTCTCTGTGAATTTTAAGATTTAATGCCCTGTTCGGGTCGGCACTGTTCACCTATATTTTTACAAACATATTGAAAACTAGCTGCGCCCTGCGGTTTCTCCCGCACGGTGATGGATGATGATTAAAAGTGTCCCTTCTCTGGGATATAATCGATCTCTGCCAGATTTCACTCCTCACATCCCCCTGACTCAGTTTTTACCATTTTTTTCATTCTACATAAATTCGACCTCTACAGCATTATCATATGTACAGATTTAGCTTTTTAAATACAGCGGTCCTCTACCTAGTATATTCCGACCCACCTGGTTAATTACACATATAGTTCTCAGAAATCGATTAGCTGAAGCATACATGTGAGTATAATTAGTTGTTAATGATTTGGGCATGATAACAAAACAAACCATGAAGGATTTCATATCTCGCTTGGCAGCGCTGGCATATCCAATCAAGTAGTTTCTAGAGTCCAAACAAATGAGTTAACTTGCGTTGTGCGAGGATTTTGACCAAATCTATGTTATAATTTAAAAAAATATTAGTTATGATTAGGGTTGCCATTCGTCCCGATATATCGGGACTGTCATCAGTCTCTTCATCCCGACGTCCCAACAAAGTATTATTACGTCCCGGTTTTTGCGCGGTCTCAGTATCCAAATACTAGCGGCAAATCATTCTGTTATTCTGTGTTATATATTTTATTGTTTTATATCAGTTAGTCACGGAGGTAATGCTATGTTAGCAATCCCATTTCTATAGCTAATCACAAGAAGAAAATTGCGATCGTATCGACATCAAAACCTTCCAATGTGGTTTTATGCTACTACTGAAAGTTCTTTCACCATTGGAAAGCTACATTAACCCTGAGTAACATAGGCTATATAAGATTCATCATCATCATCATCATCCAACACCGCGCGGGTGAAACCCCGGAGAGCAGCTAGTCATGGTATAAAATATGAAATTATATTGATATGCGATATTTAGTGACACTTACGCTGGACCTATGCTAATGACAGAGACGCAGTGCACCCTCCTCCCTCCCGCGTAATATGCATGCAGGAAGTATACGGAATAAGCACACATGCAACTCACTCAACCAACAACTCTGTATAGTTAAAGAGATTCAAATTCAAATTCAAGTCATTTATTGCGAATAAAGGTGATACAGAGATCTTACATTTAACGTTTTATGATACACTCTATCCGGCCTTTACACGAGGCATGCAATATTACATAAATACTAGGTATTTATAACTTTAACGAAATAATTACTTACTAAATTGGTCATAAATAATAGAATAATCAGTAGTAAATCACAAGGTCAAACAAAAATTAAGTAGGTACAATGTAGAATTATTAAATTATTAAATGAGGCGAATAATCACAATATTAGATAATTCAAAGGAAATTATATTAAAACAGTTCATAATACTATATACCTATTGCCAAAGTCGCATTACAATAATTTTTCATTTAAATATTTATCAACTCTATAATAACATTTATTCACCAAAAGCTTTTTTAAGTTATTTTTAAATGCACGAGTATTTTGCTCTTGTAATATACTATTCGGTAGATGATTATATATTTTAGAAATCATACCAAATATACTATTTCTAAATAAAGCAGTATTAATCTTAAAGGATTTAATTTTATGTTGATGTCTTTTGGTGCGTAATGTGTCAAATAAATACAAGTTTAATCTTGCAAAGACCGAGACTTCATATATGTACAGAGAGGGTAGGGTCATTAAATTAAACTTTCGAAAGTAGGGAACACAGCTGTCTCTCCGTTTAAGACCAAATATGGCTCTTACACACTTCTTTTGGGCTTTAAAAGCTTTAATTTTGTCAACTGAGTTGCCCCAAAACATAACACCGTAACGCAATACACTTTCCACTTGACCATGATAGGACGTCAAAACAGTTGAAACGTTAACAACTTTGTTCAGTTGATATAATGCATAAGAAAATTGGCTTAATTTTGAACACACACTAGCAACATGTTCCTTCCAGTTTAAATTTCGATCCAGTGTAAGGCCCAGAAATTTAGCTAACACAACCTCCTGAACTAAACAACCACTATGTGCTATTTTGAGGTTTATTGGTTGAGTACCAGTATTTGTAAATGGTATCATGCTGGTCTTTTTTAGGTTTATCAAAAGATTGTTTGAGCGTAACCAATTCACAGCTTCGCCAAGAGTATCAATAGCGTCAATTTCTAGTGATAGATAATCTTTGGCTGAGAACATAACAGTACTATCATCAGCAAACAGTACCATGGGCTGCTTTATTGATTTAGGGAAATCATTGATATAAATTATGAACAGTAAAGGCCCGAGAATGCTGCCCTGCGGTACACCACATTTAACCTGGCGGTAATCAGAGAGATAAATCTTTTCTGTTTTGGTAATTGGACAAATCCTTGTAATTTGGGTTGCCTGTTGTCTATTGCTCAAGTATGATTTTACTAAGTCCAATGCATTACCTCTAATGCCATACATTTCGAGTTTTTTTGTAAGTTTTGTGTGGTCGACATGGTCGAACGCCTTAGTTAAATCCATAAGGAGCGCACACACCTTTCGCCCGTTATTCAGATCGGACATTACAACCTTAAGAAAACGATATACTGCCAAATTAATATTCTTATGTCTTCTAAAGCCTTGTTGCTCTTCTACTAAAATATTCATGCTTTCAAAATAAGAGTAAAGATTGTCATATATAAATTTTTCAAATATTTTAGATATCGTGGGTATAAGAGCAATTGGCCTATAACACTGCATGTCATTTTTATTATCTTTTTTAAACAGAGGTTTGATAATTGTGCGTTTAAGTTTAGTAGGAAAACATCCACTAACTAAACACATATTAATAATGTGACTAAGAATGGGGGCTATTAATGGTGCTACTACTTTTAAAACTTTCGTGCTAATGCCATCATAACCAGTGCTGTTGGTATTATTAAGTGACTGTATGATTTTAATAATGTCAAAAGGGGTGCTGGGCTTCAAAAATATAGAATTGATACAATTAGGATTGTTGGAGTTAGGTATTAAATTATTGTTATCATTATTAATGTCAGAGTTTACTTGGTCAACATAAAAATTATTAAATGCATGTGCTATGTCACTAGGATTGTGTAAATTTTTTTTATTTACAATTATCTGCGAAATGGCATCGTTAGGAAGGTTTGTTTTTTTATTATTAATGATAGTCCATGTAGCTTTAGACTTGTTAGGGGCCGATTTAATGAAGTAATTATTGTGCGATTTTTGTGTTAGCTTAATGATACGACTAAAGCGTGTAGAGTACTGTTTAAATGTTTTTCGCGTTAATTCATTTTTATTTTTTCTGTACTGCCATAATAGTTCTCTTTTACTTTTACGATTTCAAGACTTCCGGGTTTTTTTTCTTTCCCTGTGTTATGATACCTTGTTTCTTGCCAAAATTCATGATTATACAATCAGCACAACAAGAAGTAGGGTTTGATTTAATAGCGAATGTCATACGAGACATTAATTTTTTTACGTCCCACTAAATGTATTCTTGATTGTTTGAATTCGACCTTAATGTGTATAGAATATGATCTAAATTGTTGTATGATATTTTCAGGTCACGGGCTCAAGTCCATAGACTTGGTGTGCATGAAGAAGTTGGACACCAAAGTGAACATCATTCCCATCATCGCGAAGGCTGACACCATCTCCAAAACCGAACTCCAGAAGTTCAAGGTATCAACTTTTCTTCTTATTCAAGGATATAAATGCGAAAATTTAAAGTAAAGCTTGAAAAATTAATGTTTTGAAGAAAATTGGCCAAATAATATAATCACATTATTATAAAAGCGAAACTTGTGAGAGACAGTGTCTGTCACTTAGAGGTATAAACTATTTAAGTAACTATTTAAACATTTCTAATTATATATACTCCTTATTTCAAACTTTAAATAGAGTTATCTGTACCACAGTTGTACTAGATAAATGATAGTTTGTACTGCATACATCAACGACGATTACGTTACACTTTAACAGATGTTCGTACTCGAGCCACAGTAGGCAATTTAACGGCGTCTGACCCAATGTTTTTTTTATTTTTCTTCTTTATTTAGAAGTATAGATTATTGCTTAATAATTGACCGAGCGAGTGAAGCATCTCTGCTTCAACGGCCAAATTGACTTTCATCTGTCCGTATGTTTACGTTATGTATTGGTCCTCCTGTACAGGTCGCATTTTTCAACAAATCTTGACGTAACTTAGTATGCATGTACTATTTAATATAACTTTTTTCCCGTCGGCGATTTCCTGTGAGGGGCAGGGTACTTTTCCTAAAAAAGGGGTAAGTTTCGCTGCGGTGCTATTTACCGACTGATTTTGATAAAATTTGGTACACACATTAGGTACGTGACTTTAAAGAGTACTTTCGAATATGAGCATAATTGGTCAAGTGGTTTCAGAGATAATAGGTTGTGAAGTACTGCGAAACATTACCACTGATAAGACTATGTGCTCGCGAGGTCTACTGTTCGCAGAACTATTAATTTATTTATATTTAATTTTACTTGTTAACAGTCGAAAATAATGCTTGAGCTGCAATCGAACGGCGTGGAGATCTACTCATTCCCAGTAGACGACGAGTCCGTATCAGAGGTGAACGGGTCCATGAACTCACACATTCCGTTCGCGGTGGTCGGTAGTACGGACTTCGTCAAGATCGGAAACAAGACGGTCCGCGCCCGCCAGTACCCGTGGGGCACTGTGCAAGGTAAACAGACATTATTAATATCGATTAGTCAAGCGTTCGGGAAGCTTCGATCCATCTTTTCGTCAATACCTCAGAGCCTGATAACCAAGGTTTTCAACCAGTGTGTGTTGCCAGTGATGACTTATGGCACTGAGACGTGGTCCCTTACTGTGGGCCTCATTAAGAAGCTTAAAGTCGCTCAACGAGCAATGGAGAGGGCTATGCTTGGGGTTTCCCTGCGTTATAAGAACCGAAATGAGGAGGTACCTCATTTCCTCTGTTCTCAAAATTAGCAAGATGAAGTGGCAATGGACAGGCCACGTCGCTTGCAAAACTGATAACGGATGGGGATGGAAGGTTCTTGAGTGGCGACCACGCACCGGAAGACGAAGTGCAGGCCCCCCCGCTAGGTGGACATCAAAGCGTATGTGAAATCCTACGATGCTAATGTTGTTTATGTAGTCGTTTGTACGTAATGGTTTGTGTGTACAGTTGAGAACGAGTCCCACTGCGACTTCGTGAAGCTGCGCGAGATGCTGATCCGCACCAACATGGAGGACATGCGCGAGAAGACGCACGCGCGCCACTACGAGCTGTACCGCCGCCGCCGGCTGCACCAGATGGGCTTCAGCGACGTCGACGTCAACAACAAGCCGGTCACTACTCTCTCTTATACACTACTGCCTCCTATCTATCTATCTAACCCGCTCACTCACTCATTCAAACTGTCACGATAATCATCAACACGGACAACATTTTCTCCAAACACTTTTACCTCAAGTTTCTGAAATGTTCTGGAACAGACAGAATACTGAGCTGATCGGTCACATATCGCGTCATAGAATACCATTGACCAATGAGCGTTTAATATTTGGTTGGTCAACTATTCAATGCTTTCACGATCATTCTAGAAACTGGGGCCTTAACCTGCTCGTAGTATGAACCTGAGTGAGGCCCGGTTAAGATTAATTTGGGCCTACCGCTGGGGTGAGATGGTGAATGCTAGTGCGACCCCATCTCGTCCCACCTTGGCAGATGACTGCTCATCACCATCATCATCATCTCAGCCGTAGGACGTCCACTGCTGAACATATGCCTCCCCCAATGAGTCTAAGCCCCTTACAAAAGGGAAGTGCACAGCTTTTCCCCTCCTAAAAAAAAAAAGATTGTCGGTTCATTGCACAAAGCGGAATTCTCATTGGTTTGTAAAACATTTTTCTGGCTAAACTCAATATAAACATTATATATAGATATAGAAATATAATATAGAAATAGGATAGACCTAGACTTCTATTAAACAACACATGCATAAATTCACAGATGATATATCTGTTTTTTCCCTTAAATTTGAGGTCACGGGATGATGTTAGATGCAGGTAATTTGCTGTTGTAAATCAGTCATATATGTCCAGTAGTAATAATATAACCTTTATATTTATTTATAAAATAACACAGCTATATACCACACTAGTATTCCCTGTGTCGCGAGACGTACAACACACAATAACACATATCAATATCTTAAGAAACATAAGTTTATGCTTAGTAATTTTCTTACATTTAGACATAGCTTTGTTTGTGGTTAGTTAAATCAGCCGTGCGATTCTCTAATTTTCGTTGCGATCGACGAGCTCACAGATGTCAAATACTTAAGAGACATCGCCCTTGTACATAAAGTTGTTTTTCCAACGTTACTTGTCATCGTCGTTGTTTCACAGATGTTGTAAAAGATGCAACAATGTTTGCTCTTAGAGAATAGCCCTGCAGGTTCTAGAGACTGACAAGTGATATGAACTGTATGTGTTGGCAGGTATCATTCCAACAAACATTTGAAGCGAAGCGAAGCGCTCACCTCGCAGAGTTGCAGCAGAAGGATGATGAGATGCGGCAGATGTTCATCCAGCGGGTCAAGGAGAAGGAAGCAGAGCTTAAGGACGCTGAGAAAGAGGTATCTAGCATCCACTTATTATTTCAGTACTTGTATGGATTGTCCATATGATAAAAGTTGACAGTAATTATCGGTAAACGACAGGCGATATAGCTAGAACCATGCCAGAGACGAGGTTCGTAAGATGAAATCAATTTATAGACGTAACAAGTTTATCGTGGACAGATTCATGCTAGCACTGCTGATACGATAAGATAAAATTATTTGGCCTAATTTATTTATTTTATGGAAAATCAACAGCTAATAATACCTGTGTGGGTTTTATTAGGCAATTTGAGCACCATCTTATTACTTGATGGTATAGTGCTTACAATGGATTAAGCCATTCGTAGACGAATGGCTAGAATTAATTTAAATCAAACAAGCTCTTTCTGCATATACTAAATATTCTTTAATACTGCAATACTGAATTCATAGGCTTACGAGTTTTCTTTTACTTTTTCAGCTGCACTTAAAGTTCGACAAACTGAAGAAGGACCACACGGAAGAGAAGAAGCGCCTCGAAGAGCTCCGCAAGAAGATAGAAGACGATACCATCGAGTTCAACAGACGTAAGCAGCAGACCACTCAGTCGCACCACACACTGACGCTGGGGAAAAGCAAGAAGAAGTAACGGTGGGGAACCTACGCGCAATGTACTATGTGAAGGACGATGGGACTGCTTGTAACAACCGTTTTCTGTAAACCTATCTATTGATGATTTCTCATTGTCAATACAAACTAATCACTTGCAACATTTCGGTATGAAGGATGCTATTTTCATCGATGATTACGTTACTCTGTCTTAATTATTCGCGTAAGTATATGGAAGGACAGAAACGGATAAGATATATATTATAAATGATATACTGATATCTAATATAGGTATAATTATAATATTATGTTATTTGTGGTTCGTTAGAAAAGATACAGGCGACTGATGACCAATGTTACTTTCACTTGTACCACTATATATATTTTTAATAATTTCAAATATCATGGAGTCAATCATGGTGTGGTATAAGTAAATATTGCACAACTCTGCTGCAAATTTGCAGTAGCATTGTTAAAGACATGTGCATGGTGAAGAATGAAATACTTAAGTTATGGTGGCAGTCACAATCACGCTGTGCTCTTCAATACAAACTATTGGTTATCCGTACACAACTGTACTAGATAAGTGATAGTATGTACTGAGTTCATTAGTTTACATGACAATATTTACCTTACATAATTACAAGTAATTGTGTATGGTGCACGAAGAGAAAACAGTTGATAGATATGTTACAGAAATAGGATGTAATGTAATTAAAATAGAGTGGAAATTATAGTGTGTGTGAAAATAAAATTTGATCCAATAGGCAAGTCTGTAGTGTCCAAATTGGCTTGTTATGGCTAGAACTGGAGATCTTGCTTGTGGGTACAATTTTTATTTCCATAATCGCTGTCTCACTTTAGTATGCGGATTAGGCTGGGATTTAAATAGCTCTTTATGTCAATGTACTTTCATGTCAAGTCTGATACATGCAAGAACAGATTTTATGTCATATTTATAGAACTTTGGACAAAATAGTAAGTAAATAGTGAATAAATCTTAAGTCATTGACAAAAGCCGTATTTGATAATTTCAAGCTGACTCCGCATAGACTAATGTATAGATTGTTGGTGATAAAGCGGGAAAGGAAAATACCCTATACTGATTTAACTTAATACTGTGTCTAAAACTGACACAAGTTCACATACTGTATCACATTGAAGTTATACCGATTTAGACCAAATTGCCTCAATTGAACCAATTGTAAGATTTACTATGTCACCAAATCATACAATGCATTTGTAGAACTACAGATATGTTAGTTGAATTTGACAGTGTCTTCGAAAATAACTTCGACAACAGATAGACCTATATTCTGACAACCCAAACAATTTGATTCTCTGTTCTAATCACCGACCATATTCTAAAAGCATATTTTAATTTCTTCTGCAGCTTAGGAAACTGTCATGTAACACATACTGGCAAAGTTGCAGAGGTCATTCACAAAGAATATAATCTAGTCTCTGTGTACTGGTAAATGGATGTGAAAATGTTATAAGATTTATTAACATTGGTTCCGATCATGTCTGGTAACAGGTACAGTTTCGAATATGTCCAGTTGTACCCAATTAGAACAAAATAGAATCAAACCGAGTTCAAATCCAATTGGCTGGATTTGAGTACTAGGAGATAGTTGAAGAACAATTAATTTAGTTTTAGGTCTGTTGTTCTTTTGATGAAACAAAAGCATTCCTTACTTTATGAAAAAAAATATTGTTTAGGTTCGTATTGTATGTTCCCTTATTTTCACCAATGTTCTCTGTGACAGGAAGTAAGTGGATGTGGATTGACATTGACGCGTTAGATTCTATAAAAGTACGCTGATATGAAAGTAATCAAATATTTATAAGTCTAGTGTAATGTAATGTGTCTAGTAAAATGTTTGTTTCACGTTAATGGCTCCGACTGTAGCTAGACGGGCACTTCTTAACATTTTATATGTTTGATTTGATTGTTATACATTTTGCGTATGTGTACAGTGCTAGGCTCATGTCAGTGCTTCGCTTTCTGCCTTTTGTAAGATATTGTGTCAAGCATGAGTGGTATTCTCGAATAGAATTGTGTCACCTTTAACTTTTTATGGAATGGCTGAAGATATAAATATTAAAATAATGATTTTAAGAGAGTAATTTTCTTTTAATTTATAGGTATAATTTTAACAGGCCTAGTTCCTGGTAGAGGCTAAAATGCTTATTTACCTTTGATTACTGCTTTCATATCAGCGTATTGGAAAACTGGTGAGACTGTAAAAATCTCAGAAATTAATTTAATTGCGTGTGTTTTCAAACCAACAGATTCTTTGCCACTCTTGGTAAGAAAGCTTGATGCGTTTTTTAATTATGTAAGTGTTCTAAATACTAGTGATCCATATCAGCCAGTGTTATGAACATAATCGCTTACTCGGAATAGTAAAAAGTAGATTGTTTGTGTGGGTGATAAAATAATGGCTCACAAATGTGTCTTGCTTTCTTTAGTGGTTAAACTTAAAGCATAGATCCGTTTATAATTAATGTCAAATATTATGTATCTAGATGTAGGCCCGTAACATCGTTATATGTGATGTGAAAGGACAGTGCACGCACTTTTTAGGAACTAAAATAATTTGAGATGGATTGAAAAATTCCATGTTGGAGTCATATGCGTTAGCTCGCTGTAAGCGGAGTAATATAGAACTACACATTGTTTTAAACGAAACAATCATGTAGTGTTTTGAATACATTTATATTCGCTGTAAAATCAGCTTTATTGTAAGCCAACATAAGGATTATAAGATTTACTCGTAGTTTTAAGTTGAATCGGCCAAAAAATATTTAATCACATATAAATGCAATGACTACCGATACATATTTAAATTAATTTTATATTATTTATGTTCTAAGATGTAGTTTAAGTTAAGTTGCTCGATTGTGATAAACTTGTATCAGAAAAAAAGACTTTTCTTAAATTTGTCACGGCCAAATCGTTATACTGTCATTTGCTGTGCCACTCACAGGTTTTAAAAGTTGGAATAGCAGAAACCATCCTTATTTTCTACTGTCATGAAATTTTAGATCTTGGGTTCTTATAGCTTTAAAGTAAAGACTTATTTTGTTCTAAACGAGTTTCGTGAAACATAGTGCAATGGCCCCAAATTAAGCCATGTTGATTACCGGTACGTTCGCGCTTTCAGGAATTATATTGGTACATGGACCGCGCGGCCCACGGAGCAAAGGAATTCTCGTAGATATGTTTGGCCAAGTTTTCCTTAGATTTCTGAGTCATATAACTTTATCACAATAGAGAATAATATGCATAAGCAAAATAAATAAGCATAGATATAGTTTGTATAGTTTATTGCGAACTGACTTACATTATGTTATGCTTCTAACTACGCTGCCTGTTTACTAACTAGATTACACACAATACATTTAGAAATACTTCAAAATACTTATATACTATAACTATGTTGAAGTTCTAACAGTTAAATATATAATGATATTTCAATATATAAGGTATTTGTTAATAATTAACATATAGGTACTGTGTTGGCCGAAGGCCGATAGGCAAGTATACCTATACAAAAAATACTATAGCCGGACACCAGGGGTTCCGAACAGATGTGGTTGGCAGGGCTCCCTAACAAGGCAAGAAAGGCATACAGTAAGCTCACTCACCTGGCGAAGTGGAGGGTTTATAAGAGCCACGCAGCTTCCTTGTTTGTCCCAGCGCTGGGCACACAGACAATCCGTAGACAAAGAGTCCCACATTCACGCACCAACGTCTTGCACCACACAATTGTGCCTGATGCTGCTACAGTAACTTCTGGTCCTTCGCGGTCGATTACGAGAACCAACGATACGAACTCGCGATAGGATCCTTTTGAAGATTTTTAGGTTTTTGGATTCAATGGCGGTTAGTACACGCCACGACGCAATTCACACGACTCAAGGTTCGTTCCTTCCAACAGCGCGTATGCGCAGCTCGTAGGATCCGTTCAATCCAACCCTTTCCGTTCGCGCGCTCGATTTGAATCACGAGCAAAGCGCGCGAAGTTTGAGTGAGCTAATTTGCACACAATGCTTACAATGGTAAGAATTCCTCACAACCACAACTATATACGGCCCAAACATAGCCCCCGGCTTGAAAGGATTCCATTCAAAAAATAAAGTTAAGTATAACCTAATGGAGTATAAAAGTACATAGATAATTATAATCTCTCATAACTAAGAAAACTAATACGTATTATAAACTTCGCTTATATATTTTTTAACGAATAGAAATAAATAATAATATGGAATACATAAACTAATGACAGGAATAAACTTAGGGTATAGCTATTAATTTCAATCCAATAATTAAGCTTATTCATTGGGATGGCAATGGACACAAACGGACCACTGGACGCTTTAGCACACCGCCTTTAGTTTTTACCAAAACAACACGGGTTCGACGATCTGATCCGGGATAAGTTTCCTGAATAATGCCTAACGGCCAATGTAATGGCAGAGCGTTATTTTGCATGATCAAAACGACAGTACCTTTCCGTATTGGGTTGGGGTCTGTCATCCATTTCTCACGCGCTTGCAGAGTATTCAAGTATTCAGTACTCCATCTATTCCAGTACGACTGAACTAACTTGTCGATAAGTAAAAACCGCGAACGTAATTTATCAATACTTTCTGTAATTGGCGCCGACGGAAGCGAACGCAAAGGAACAGTATGTAAAAAGTGTGCAGGAGTTAACGCTACCGGTTCCGAGGGATCTGAACTCAAAGCCTGTCCCAACGGTCTCGAGTTCAAAACAGCTTCTATCTGAATTAACACTGTTAGAAGCTCTTCATACGTAAGTATTTGAGCGCCAATCGAACGGACAAGATGTGTTTTAAATGATTTAACTAATGATTCCCACCCCCCTCCAAAATGAGGAGAATTGGGGGGTATCATTCCCCATCGAATGCGTTGGATAGATAACTCACTATCCCACCTTTGTTTATGTTGTTCCGAACTCAAAAAAACGCTGAGTTCATCAAGGTATGCTCGAGCACCAACAAAATTGGTCCCATTATCGGAAAACAGTTTGTCCACAGGGCCGCGTCTACCTAAAAAGCGTTTCAATGCGTTGAGAAAAGCTTCAGTACTCAAATCTGGAACCAACTCTGTGTGTGCAGCTCTAGTGGCGAGGCATATAAAAACACAAATATAAGCCTTCTGACTTATTACACCACGTTTACGATTCATAGTGATCTTTATTGGACCACAGAAGTCCAAACCTGTCTGTGAAAAGGGCTTCGACACTTGCAACCTACACTCCGGCAAATCTGCCATCACCGGCGGTACGCAAGCTTTGGGCCGTGCCCGAAAACAAGCGTAACATAAATGAACCCGGGAACGAACAACATTTCGTCCCGCTAAAATCCAGAAACGTTGTCGCAAAATGGACAGCAGCAAATTCGGGCCAGCATGACAGTTTTCGCGGTGAGTGTGGTCAACGATTATGTTGACAATGTGATCTTTCTGCGGCAAAAGCATAGGATGCTTATGATCAAAGGTAAGATTCGAATTCTCCAACCGACCACCTACACGCAGAATGCCATTAACAATAAACGGTCTTAACTTCTGCAGTGGTCTTGTACATGACCTGCCGACTAGCACGGCACTCATTGTTTTAGCAAAGTGAACCGATTGCAGTGAATGGATGATCCTCCGTTCAGCCTCAGCTAAGTCTTCCGCATTAGGAATGCCCTTCGAAAGTAATATTTTCGAGAATCTCAACACATACACGACTATACGAAGCAACTTAGGCCACGAGGATACCCTTTGTGACAACGTATACAGTACCGGTTCTATAGGCTCGGTCAGTACCAACGATACAGTTTTAGCCTCTGGGACTGGTATATCAATGGCTGCCCGAAAAGGTTGGACTGGCCATTGAGACACTTCATTTTGCAACCAAGTAGGTCCATAGAGCCACAATTGGTGTTCCAGAAGCTGAGCCGGACTGAGCCCACGCGACAGACAGTC
Organism: Selenia dentaria; assembly: GCA_917880725.1. NCBI lineage: Eukaryota > Metazoa > Arthropoda > Insecta > Lepidoptera > Geometridae > Selenia > Selenia dentaria. The sequence goes on along the minus strand of OU862885.1, from coordinate 1,359,795 downwards.
GCTCGAATTATCCTTCGAAGAGATATGGTAGAAATGAGAGGACGACAAGTTTTCGTGTATTTTTGCCACGCGATTTGCCACAAAAGTTTTCCACTTGTGAGGACTAGAATGGATCCAGTGCAAGGTAACAGTGGAATCCGTGAAAGCAAAAATGTGATCTATATGACAACGTCTGTCAAAATTATCAAGCACTACTCTCACCAACTTCGACATCAATAAAGCTGCACACAGTTCCAAGCGAGCTAATGAAACCGTCTTGAGAGGTGCGACACGTGACCTTGCACATAGCAGTCTGACACTGACTCCATCTGGTGTCTGACAATGTATGTAGATTGCAGAACCGTACGCCTTCTCACTAGCATCCGAACAAGCCACTAAAGTTATCACACCGTTCTCTACGACACCCACATGGCGCGGTACAAACAAGCGTGATAATAACGGCAGTTCCGTCTTAAAACACGCCCATTTATCAACAATATGCTGAGGAGGCGACTCGTCCCAATCTATTTTTAACTCCCACAAGTCCCGAATTAGCAGCTTTGCATACAATATGACTGGCGCTGCGAACCCTAATATATCCCATAGCCTAGCAACTACGGACAAGATGTTCCGTTTCGTGCAAACGTCAGGACACTGAGCTACCTCAAACGAGAATTCGTCAGATCTCGGATCCCATTTGACACCTAGTATTTTATGGCTATCATCATCGAAACTACGAATCTGCGGGTGTAGATGTGTTTCCGGTATCTGAGTGAGTAACTCGTTGGAGTTGCTGGACCACTTCATGAGGTCAAAGCCTCCAGCCTTGAATAATTCTATCAGCTGACTCGCTGTCTCTTTTGCTGTAGATACCGAGCTTACACTGAAAACCACATCATCCATGTATAAGCCCTTATGCACGGCTTGTACTGCGAATGGGTAATTGACTTGCTCGTCATCACACAGCTGCCCGATCGTTCTCAATGCTAAGTATGGGCTGGAAGTCAAACCGAAACAGACTCTGTCAAATTGCAGCAATTGCAACTGATCATTGGGGTTGAAGCGATACAACAATCGCAAGTATTTGCAATGTTCCGGGCGTACCTTTATTTGTAAATACATTTGCTTGACATCCGCACAGAATGCTACTGCAAACAAACGAAAGTTCAACAATAGGGTAAATATATCACCCTGTAAATTGGGACCGGCGTGAAGCATTTCATTCAAAGAGTGCTCACGATCAGTCCGGGCGCTGGCGTCTAATACGATTCTCAATTTAGTAGTAACTTTGCTATCCCGAATCACGCAATGATGCGGTATGACATACCCGTCATCTTCACTAGCACGTCTACTATTTGATATTGGAGTAAGGTATCCAACTTCCAAATATTCCTTCACAACATCATCGTAAGCATTTCGCAATGGCGACGACGCTTCTAGTTTACGTTCCAAAGCAAAGAAACGTTTCTGTGCAGTGTACAATGAACTACCTAAGTCAGTTGGGTTGGCCTTAAATGGTAGCGCTACGGTGTACCTACCAGTTACATCACGTGTCGTAGTGGACTTATAAATTTGCTCACACTCCTGTTCATCGCGACTAAGCCGCGCCGAGGCGGAGGACGGAACCTCTTCCAATCGCCAAAACTTGGACACCTCTTCTCGCAACTGCGAATCTACCACTGCACAATAACTCGCTGTACGAGTTGAGTTATGCGGTAATGTCAATGACGGTACTTCACCCATCACGATAAATCCAAGACTAGTCTGAATAGCATCTGGGCTACCAGGCGGTCCATACACTCTACCAGGTAATAACAACTGTGCAAACAATTGTGCCCCAATCAACAATTCTACCTCACCTGGCACCTGGAAGGTATCATCAGCAAGGGGAACGCTTGACAGGTATGCCAACGTTGACATGTTGACGCTGGCAGTCGGCAAGCTGTTTGTAATATTGTTCACTACCAACGCTTGAATGCAAAAAGCCTTTTTAGTGTCAAAGCGAGATGTAAATTCTAGCTCGGTTATACCTTGGACATGGTTAACCCCACCACCAAACCCTTGAACCGATAAGGGAGAATCTGGCTGTTGTGCCGTCAAAGACAAGCGCTTACAGCACCGAGCAGTAATGAAATGATTCATCGATCCATTATCTATGAGGGATCGAACCATATGAGCCACACCTCGAGGGTCTACAACACGCACCATAGCTGTGGCAAGTAGCACGGTAGATGAAGCTACACCCCGTAATGGTCCTTGTGTTTTATTTGCAGCATCATGCATCGAGCATAACGATACCCCTGCCTGAGGCGAAACCTCCACTTCATAATCACTAACTCCCAACAGCTCCGGGTTACCATCACAAGAATCTTCTGCAATGGATACTGGCAGTGATGTACTTGACTTTTCACTTGGAAAATGTAATAATGTATTGTGCGTTTTTACTTGACATACACTGCAACCTATTTTGGACTTACATGCGGGGGACCGATGATGAAAGCTCAAACAATTAACACACGCATTATGTTTCTTTACAATGTTATATCTTTCCTTAGATGAGACTTTAAGAAACTCGGTACATTTTGAAAAACCACTATGTTTCGAAGAATTACACAAGGGACAAACTGTACCCTCGTTTGCAGTAACAAAGGAGCTAGTATTTCTTCCAGGAACAGGCACTGACTTGGAGATCATTGGCACTCGAGTATTATTCCATTTTAACGAACTCCTCTCACTCGCATTGGACCCCGAACCTGTCCTTTCTAAAATCTTAGTTTGTTCTTTGACAAACTTTACAAATTGGCTATACACCGGTATTTGTACACTACGCACTGAATTTTCAAATAATCGCGCGGTTTCATTATCCACCTTTTTTAATGCAATATATAGATACATAAAATCTAGTTTACTTGCAATGTCTAATTTTTCATAAGCTGCCACCGACACAGAAAATTTGTCAATAAATGCATTAAGTCCATCAACAGATGGCACCTGCATTTTCTTCAAATTGAAGATTTCATCCAGATAGGCCGTAGCCAATGAACGGACATCCTGATATCTATCTACAAGAGTACTGTAAATTAGCTCATAGTTATCACCCGTGGGTGAAATCCCAGCGATTGCTTCAAGCGCTTTTCCAGACAGCTGACCGCATAAGTAAAATACTTTTTCAGACTTAGTGAGATTATTATTATTATGAATGGTGCTATTAAAACACTCGATAAACATTGGCCATGCCTTCCTATCGTTGTCTAATTGTGGTAACTTTATAGCGGGTAATTTTATTTGCGGAGATTTAAAATTGTTCAAACTCGCTTTCGTCAACTGTTCGCTTTGAAGTACGTTTACCTTATTTTGCACATATACATATAAGGTTTCAAAGGCTTCCCATTTTTTTAAACATGGTTCATACTTCGGATCCGCTTCCATTTGCAACATATTCCACTCTTCTAATTTGGCAATAAATTCTGACCGAAGTGTTGATATATTAAAAGTTGACACTAAAAATTGTTTCTCTACTGCCTCACTTTCCATACCTATAGCTAGGTCGTACAATCCTTGCATCTTCGCAAAGTATGATTGCAAGGAAGCCTCACTAAATTTAATTTTCATCCTTAACTTTCTTTCCTCTGCCATTGTTACAAATACACAACAAGCAAACTGTCGTATCGGTTACACGTACTAAATATGTCAACAATGAACAGCTGACCATGTAAACAAACTTCACGAAATGTCAAACCGGTAGTAGAAGACGTCGTAATTCGAACTTTCTATTCTATGGTTATACAAGTATGACAACTAAAGCAAACGAACGAAAATATTTCACAGTTTGCTCGCCAGAGGGCGCACGAGTGGAGTGAACATTATGCATTAACCCGTTCTCCTGACGTCACAACCGGCGTTCGTCAACAATAGACGTACAGTCGGGGACGTTCGGTCAACCTCGTACTCGTAACGTTATAATGACGAACGTAATAGCGGACAGAACAATTAATAATTAATGTAGGTAGAAAACAATTCAATAAATGTAGGTAAATTTGCGAACTCTTACTTTAAATAAAGTTGTGAGTTATCGCAAATGCACTAAATACTTCCGTTATCAACTAATTATAGTTATGTTATGATTTGTATACCGGAATTACTTAGCAGTTAGGCACTGTTGTGACAACAAATCCCGTTATCTAATTCGACTTGTACCGGTACCTACCTAATGCCTGTGAAATGGCTTAGTAATTATTCTCGTTATTTGTTCAAATGCCTTTATTGGATTGAAACTAATAAACAAAGATAATACATTACATACAACAGGTAAACTTTGGTAACTTAGTGATGTACCAGATACGTTTTTTAATAAGGAAATTGGGTTTTTTTTGAAGTGTACTGTATTAAGTATATGGTATGAATATAATATATATAATATATAATAGTTTTAACTAGATCAAATTAATCTGGGCTTCGAAGAACCAAACTATGTGTTGGCCGAAGGCCGATAGGCAAGTATACCTATACAAAAAATACTATAGCCGGACACCAGGGGTTCCGAACAGATGTGGTTGGCAGGGCTCCCTAACAAGGCAAGAAAGGCATACAGTAAGCTCACTCACCTGGCGAAGTGGAGGGTTTATAAGAGCCACGCAGCTTCCTTGTTTGTCCCAGCGCTGGGCACACAGACAATCCGTAGACAAAGAGTCCCACATTCACGCACCAACGTCTTGCACCACACAATTGTGCCTGATGCTGCTACAGTAACTTCTGGTCCTTCGCGGTCGATTACGAGAACCAACGATACGAACTCGCGATAGGATCCTTTTGAAGATTTTTAGGTTTTTGGATTCAATGGCGGTTAGTACACGCCACGACGCAATTCACACGACTCAAGGTTCGTTCCTTCCAACAGCGCGTATGCGCAGCTCGTAGGATCCGTTCAATCCAACCCTTTCCGTTCGCGCGCTCGATTTGAATCACGAGCAAAGCGCGCGAAGTTTGAGTGAGCTAATTTGCACACAATGCTTACAATGGTAAGAATTCCTCACAACCACAACTATATACGGCCCAAACAGGTACCTTATTAGTTCATGAAAGTAAAAGATTAAAATTATATGTATTTTTTATTATTATGAACCCATATTAACTGCTCCGCGGCTAAGAGTCATAGTGCGACTGAAAGCACTGGACGCACCGCTACATCACAGAATAGATAGCAGTAACTACGCGAGACATACCTACCCGCTTAGAATAAATTAATAGGTACGACGTGCGGACGTCGACCCGCCCGGACCGCCGTCCGTTATAGGCATAGACATCAGCTGCGTAAACATTCGCGCGTAGGTAGGTTCGTACGTCGTTGTACCTATTCTAAGTGGGTAGGTTGTCTCGCGTATTTATTGTTGTCTAGTGATGGAGCGGCGCCGTCGTGCGTTCAGGCGCGCAATGGATAATAGGTGCGGAGCAATAAATATGGGTTAGTACTAATTTAAAAGGATGTTTTTTCTTTCACTTTCATGACCTATTATCGAAACCCAAAAGCCACCCCGTCAAATATTGTGCATTAATTAACAAAGACCTTATATATTTGCAAACACGACTTAGTAAAGTAGTAAGTTTACACTGGGATTCTGCTTTTTTTCTACATATTAGAATTATATTCAAGATCTGTTCAGAAAAGGTGTAAATAACATTTTGATATTGACTTGTCTATACTTTACGTTATGTATTAGATTCATATTGCATGGACGTATTACAATAATTGGATACTTTATGAATATTCTCTTAAGACGCTGACACTACCGTCTACCCCTGACGTACCGTAACGACAAAACAAACGATCAGTCAAAAAATTGCATTAGTTAATTTTTTTCTCATTTTTCGCTAATGTAAAATTTTAATGAGTAAATTACCCAGTGGTCTATTTAAAAGGTCACTTCGATTTAATATTATCTTGTCTCTATTGGTTGTCGATTGTTTTCTTTTGTAGTCGAATTTACATTATACTGCGATTATTTTTAATTAAATATAAATTGTTTGTAATATGCTTTAAAGCGTTATAAAAAGATATTACAGTATTTCAATGTTATTGTAGTTTTTATAAGGGTAAAATAAGCCAAGGCAAGTTATGCGCTCTGGCAACATTAGTTTTTGGGGTTAATACGGATATGCGACAATATCCGTCGGTCGCACAAATCATCAGTCAGTAATTAGGCGGTAGCACGTGCGAAGTATTTGGAAGTGTATAGCTGCTAAATGTTCCAAAATCGTGAAGATTGTCGTGGTCATAAACCTTCCTTGTATTCATTAGATGGTGTCGGCGTCTTAATCTTCCTTCACGTGTTTCTGGATGGACTTAACTTATGCCATAATATTATCGCATAAAGTAGTATTAAAAAACGAGAGTTCTACTAAATTATATACATTGTGGTAGTGTTGCTCTCTAACTTAGTTTAACTATAAACTATGAATTAAACTTGGCATTTATTCATTCATTCCTATTACATATTCATTTTATACATATATTAATTATTTTGTATTTGCCTAATGAGGTATTTAAATAAATAACTTATGAAATCGTACGAGTTTTATTTCTCATCGATCTGTAAACATCTTTTACGCAATTTATCAACTTGTCGGCCACCCAACGATTACTGCGATGTAGGTACTAACATATACATTAGCTTCTTAGTACCTTCCTACCATTATACAGCGTGGAACATAAAAGGTGTACTAATACTAAAACCACACAGCAGCTTGCATACGATTGGCCCGTAACTACTGCGTCCCAGGAAGTAGTAAGAATTCCGAGTTATGAGCTACCTAAGTTTTTCCAATACTCAAACGGGTTCATTCCTGAGAAACTAGGTCAAAGATAGCCGTGACCCACACAACGTCGCCTAGCCTAATAAAGAAGGGGCTTGGTATATAGATAAATACTGTATGCCTGGGCTGGGGCGGGGCGCATGCAGTGTAGGCGGATGGAGGTGAATCAGTAGGCAACCGATTGCAGAGCGTATTGACCCCAACAAACACCAAGAATAGGGATGTGAAATAATATATATAATAAAATAGGAAGATAATAATTTTATAATGTAAAAAAATGTTTAATCTGTTTTTGACTTAGCCACGTGTATGGCTAGGTACATATCATGTACATAGGCACACCTTTATGTTACACGCTGTATAGTGAAGCGTAGGACTAGCATCTCTTCTGGTGTTAGTCTCCGCATTGACGCTTTCGTTTCGAACCTAAGTTGGTCGGTGCAAAGTTAGGAGAAACGAGAATCTTTTCAGTTGGTAAAAGTTTCTATAAAGCACACTTCACATTTGAACTAATTTAATAGAATTATTTTCAAAGGGTTTTATTTGTTAAAATACACTTCTTTAATAATGCAACACCTACCTAGGTTTGGGGGCCCACTTGGTGAATACAAGTTGGCCAAAAAAATCCCCAACCCCCCAATTTTTTAAAACTTTTTTGTTGTGAATTTTCCCGTTTTCTCCGAAATTGTACCTATTTACCACCATAACATTTGTAAAATCTGTTTTAGGCCGGATGTTTTTAGTTGAATTTGGTCTCTAATACACCTTCAGGCCACGCAAAGCAAAATTGCGTACAAAACAGAGCTAACTAACTGATTTAGAGCTCATAGAGTGAAAGAATGAAATATATTTTACCTCATAGTTCAACTTTCACAGTGATCCAAAATAAAGGGAACTTTCACAAACAAAAAAATTCACAAAAAATTGGGGAGCCTGGGATTTTTTTTGGCCAACTTGTAGGGTTGTAGGACTGTTGTTCGAAATTCATTTTACAGATTTTTATTTGTATACCCTTCACTGGATATAAAAGACTTGACGTAACAGGCAGTTGATATAATTTTATTTGATACACGTTATAGTTGTTATATCGATCACCTGTAATACCATTATTTTATATGCTATTAATATTACATACTCTTTGAGTATCATATTTTTTTTCAATATAACAATGATTTGACATACTATACATTTTGGTATAATTCCGTTAACAAAATGATGTATGTTTAATGCTATTCTGTATTCATGACTAGTCTAAGGCAAAGTCACGATAGGTGCGACGACGAGCGTAGCGAGGAGGAGCGTTAGGTTGAATGGTGACCACACAACGCGCGAGCGTAGCGAGTGTGCCGCCGCAGCGGCCGGCGAAGCGCCAGAATCAGGTTATCAATCTTAAGCCCATCACACACGACTAAGATAATATATATTATAGCGTCGAATACAAAAGTTATGTTAACTTAACCCACCACACACGGCGCAGATACTATAATATATAGCAAGCGTACATTCTATCGGAGTCCGTCTCGGGAGCCGCACGTCTCGATCGTTCACACTGTAATATACAGAGTGTTCATATTTTTATTTTGCGATGATTCGTATTTTGTTGCTAGACCTGTTGGACAGTTCCTCAGATGATGATTGGGACTGTGAATATGATATAACCGTCATACTAGCTAAAAGTAAAAAACGAAAAATCTGGATAGAAGATCACATAAAACACAGGAAACACTGTAGTGAATTTAAACTTTACAATGATCTTTCAAAAAAAAAAAACAGCTTTTTCTTGCACTTTCATATGGTTATTTGCACGATACCTACCAGTTTTTTAATTGTTTGTCTGTCTGCCTCTATAATCCGGGTATTTTCTGAAAAGGCTGGACCAATTTTGATGGGATTTAAACTGAAAGCATTAATTAAAGGGCCACGCGAACGAAGTCGCGGCTGCAGCTAGTCTATTAATATAACATAGCCTTATTTCATCAAGAAAACTAACATCGATTTAGTAGTTACCTAGTTTGATTGATCTATACGTAGTACCTACAATCTAAGAAAACCTACGGAGGTTAGGCCCATAGAACATTTTTTTAAATTCTACTAAGATAAAATTGTCATACCGCTAGTTCGGTTAGTAGATAGAAAGTCTCACTTTTTCGATGATTTCCTTTGTTTGACACATTCGCGTTAGTCAGACATTAGTTTCATTTATATTTACAAAAAATATTTCTACAGGTTCGAAACAAAATAGGTACATAAGATAATGTTAAGCTTTATTAGTTTTTATTGTGAAAATATAAATTTGTTCGGTAACTGAAGACCAGATGTCCATTTACTGCAACAACCTGTATTTGATCAGTATCGGACTGATCTTAAGATGTCTTCATGGTCTGCATTAGTCTTAGCGTATGTTAACATGCCGTTCGAATATCGGTGGCGTCTGAAGCTACTCTAAGGTAAAATATTATAGTATAATCGTATTCACCGTGTGTAGTCGCTCATTGAATTATATGGTGAGCGATATGTCCGAATCTGCCCTAAGATAATATATATTTTATAGTATCTTGATCGTGTGTGATGGGCTTTAGTCATGCATTTTTGTTTACTTTTGAAATAAATTCATCGGTTTCGACGTTTCATTATATATGTTTATTAAAATTGGACTAAAAAAGAAGTATGTGCAGTAATTATATTTTGTATAATAGTTATTTCAATTGCTAAGTATATCACATGGATTTATAGTTTATGAATAGTTTTCATTCGTGGTTATTAATTTTGAATTTCGATCAAAGGTTCATTATATTATATGTACTATATACGAAATAAATGGTATGTCATAAGTGTATATTTCTTTTGTCTATATGTATTTTATGAATCGAACAAATATTACTTACCCCAACTTGTATTCTCCAAGTGGGCCCCCGAACACGCTCATTTGGTTTGTCGGACCCTCTACCAAACACCCGGTATATCGACAAGTCATTGCTTCGACAGGACATATATTCGACAAGTATTTTATCCCAAAAGTGCTGCGTATCCATATCGAGGTAAAGTCTGATTCTGGCGCTTCGCCGGCCACTGCTGCGGCACGGTCGCTCGGCTCGCGCGTCGTGTGGTCACCGTTCAACCTAATGCTCCTCGCTTCGCTCGTCGTTAACTGAACTGCCAATATCAATGACCTGGGTTTTCAACGGATTTACGCTAAGCCAAACGATTTATTCCAATTCGAAATCTGCCTTATCTATAATATTACGAATTAGACGATTACGATTAGATTACGAGACTTAAGTCTGCATTAATCTAAAGGCAATAGGTATATGCCTTATAATGCTTTTACACCGCGGTGGAGATGGCCACAGACCGGAGCCGATGGAGACAGTTTGTCAGATCCAAAGCGCTGCCGTGATGATCACGATCCTCAGGAGGGAACGACCGAAGAGAGGTGCCTTATTCATTCATTCATTCATGCAAATCATAATTAGGGCAAATATTTAGGTTCTTTATCCAAAAGTAGGCCGACAAGCGGCAAGAGTCGTTATATTATAACAAGAGATATATTATTTTATATATACATATATATATATATATATATAAAACGTATATATATATATACGTTTGCAACACCAACCCCAGATCGTAGCGCAGAGGGAAAACTTCGGCGGGAAGCTTCATACAGGTTTTTGTTGTAAAAGGTTAGCTCGCTTAGGATATAACACAGCACTTTTGGGATAATGGGGTTTTTTGGGGATAATTGGGGAAATGGGAATGCTAGTCGAATACATGTTCTGTCGAAGCAATGACTTGTCGATATATAAGAGGGATTATTAAACATTTCTTTTTAGATTCCCGTTTTCCCCTTAAGGGGGATTTCCAGAAGGGAATAGTGAAATAAGTTGTAGGTATGGTACCTACGTTTCAATTCAATATATAATAGGCTCTTCAATACAACTCTTACTAGTGAACTAATTAACACACTTCAAAATAAAATTGTTAAGTACCTATAGTAGTACTTATAATTGACAACCAATGGAAGAGTTTTATTGTTACATTTAGATCATGCACATGTTGTTACAATCGACTTAAGAGATTCTCAATTACCCATGTGCTGACTAGAATCCCATCATGACAAACTGGTTGTCCACCCCGCAGACCTGGTAGGCTACGGCAAATACTTCTTGTCTTGTCAAAGATGTTCCACGAACTCATACCTTTTGACTATAAATTGTGTTTCTGGTAGAAACGCATGTGATCGATAGGTAAGAATTACACTAAGGATACTTTGAGCGGTTTGGGCAGCGTGTAGCACATCGGTTTGTACATCTTGTTGTAGTAGGTGTATCTCCTCTTGTTCGGCGTCACGGAGGCTCTCACCGGAACCGCGACTGGGGCCGGGGCGGAGACCGCCCGCCCGACGGACGACTTGCGGCACTGGGGATGGTAACGATTGCTGGAAGTCTACTTCAACCTACTAAGTAAATACGTGTAAACCACAGAGAATGAAGTCCTAAGAGACAGGCTCGGTTCTTCTGTGGTATACACCTATTTACTTGCATACTATTATATAACTATTTTAGCAAAATAATTTGACAGTTGGTTGAATTTGCAAATCGGAATGAATGACGTGATATGTAGATTGTAGGTGCCTGTAAGTTTAGGCGGTCATAGCCCCACATACAAAATATAAGAGCTAGCGGTGCTACAGTGGTACTAGATGAAATGATGGTTAGGTACACATCTCCTGCGCGTATTTTGGTGTACACATTACCTACACAATACAAGTAGGTACGTATTCTGTTAGGAGGTACGCCTTACAAAATGTTTTTTGTAGATGTTGTGGTAGTAAAGGTCATACCTACTGCTAATTAACAATTTAACTTACTCACATACTGTGCTTAAATAGGTAGTCACGTACCGATAAATTGATACCGTTCCGTACATAGGTACATATTGTCCATGCCTGGCAGTCCCTCGCAAATTTGCGACGCTGGCATGTCCAGAGCTGAGGTCTGACGAGATTGCCGATCTCCGGGTTGATTGCATTAGGGCCAGACGCTAGTATACCAGACAGCGTCGACTGCCGACTCAACGCCGCAACGCGGAAACTGAGAGGCATATAGGAGGCCTACCGCGGTAAGGTAATCACCCTGCAGCTGGCTCTCAGCAACTCTGTCTCAGGCTAGGGCTGAACTCGAGACTCTCAGTCACGACCCGTGGGGGCGCCCCTATAAGACGGTCGAGCCCCCGTTGCTGGAAGAGGTGTTATCTGCTCTGTTTCCGAACAGGGTGGAGTACCAGTCCCCAGCAATGGCCTATTTGCCGGAGGGAGGCGGTGAGCAGAGGGAACAGGATGTCGAGATACCCCCTGTATCGCAGTGAGAGCTAGGCGCGGCCATACTGAGGCCGAGGGCCAATAAAGCCCGTGGCCCAGATTGCATTCCCGGGCGCGTTTTGTTATCACTCTCGGAAGCCTAGAGGACCAGTTCCGGCGCTTACTCGACGCCTGTTTGGAGACGGGACGATTTCCGTCTCAGTGGAAGACGGGCAGGCTCGTCCTTCCGAGGAAGGACAGGCACCCCGCGGATTCCGCCTCCGCTTATCGCGTGATCGTGATTCTCGACGAGGTTGGCAAGCTCGAAGCTCCCTGCTGAGGAGGAGATCTCAGAGAGTGATGGCCGTCGGGGTCATACGTGCGTATCGTACCACCTCTTACGAGGCGGCGCGGCGTGCGTATTGGCAGGGTCTCCCCTTTGGGATTTGGAGGCTGAGGTCTACGCGTGTATGGACGAGTGGCGCTCGCAGCACCGAATCCGAGGGGAGATCCTTCCACCATGGGAAGTGCAAGCGTGGAAGAACCGCGCTCGACAGGCCCTTACTGGGAGGTGGAGGGAGCGGCTGGCCGAACCTAGGGCTGGCCCATGGACTGTTGAGGCAATCCGACCCATCCTTCAGGACTGGTTAGATAGGGAGTACCTACAGGTCGCTGACCTTCCGGTTGGTGCAGGTCCTTACGGGCCACGGGTGCTTTGGGAAGTACCTGTCGCATCGCTGGAAGAGAACCGACAACGGAGTGTCACCATTGTAGCTGTGATGAAGATACGGCGCAGCATAAGCTCGAGGAGTAGCCAGCTTGGGAGAGCGAGCGCCGTGAACTCGTCTCAGTAGTGGAGGACGACATCTCGCTTCCGTCATTGGTCAAGGCCATGGTGGAAAGCGAAAGGTCATGGAACGCGGGGCTAGATTTCTGCGAACGGGTCATGTCACAGAAGGAGGCAGCGGAAAGAGAGAGATCACCTCTACTCTGCCGATCCGCACCCAGAGACTTGGGCGTGACGGACACGGGGTGTCCGTTACCGTGGTGCACGCGGTGTTTCCGCGCGCCCCTTACGTGCGCTGGGATGGAGTAACTCCTACTCCATGCGGGACGGGGTCCTCATGGGAGAGCCAACGCCGCCGGGACCTAGGACGATTGCAAATGCGTGTCCGTAGTCCCGACATAAAGGCGCCCGGAGAATCACCGTGTGGTGGTTTAGTCGGTATGGTCTGCTTGCTGCTAGAGGGCAGTTGGCGCGTAAAGGACGAGTCCGACATACCCCGTCGAATCGCGCCCAACATCACACGAAGCCTCAGCGACCGCCAGCACGGGTTTTCTCGTGGCCGCTCCACAGTGACGGCACTGAGGACTCTGCTTGGCGCTGCGAAGGACGTGAGAGAGCGGTACGTGCAGGCCATATTCTTGGACATCAGCGGCGCCTTCGACAACGCGTGGTGACCCATGATCATGGTCAAGGCTAAGCGGAATTATCCGCCTAACATCTATCGGATGCTGGCGGACTATTTCCGCGAACGCCGGGTGGCCTTGATCGCGGGGAACCACGCGGAGTGGAAGGTGTCGACAATGGGCTGTCCACAGGGGTCAGTCCTAGGGCCAACTCTCTGGAACATCTTGCTGGACGACTTGCTTGCACTTCCGCGGGGGAACGAGGGGGAGGGGGTAGAGATGGTTGCCTATGCCGATGACGTGACCATAATCATCCGGGGGGACTCACGGGCGGCGATTGAGAGACGGGCCGCCTCCGTGCTAGGGCTGGTGGCGGATTGGGGTAGCCGAAACCGGCTATCATTCTCTCCGGCCAAGTCCGTTACAATGACGTTGAAAGGGAAGCTGCAGCGCCCCCCGGTGATTAAGTTTGATGGTCACGCCGTCAAAAGTAGGGAGCAGGCGACTGTACTGGGCGTTGTCATTGACGACGCCCAGTCATTCGGTCTGCATGCGGCAACCATAGGCGAAAGGGCAAGCAAGTGTTTCGGCAAGATGTCACGAGTTTCGGCCTCATCATGGGGGTTGCGATATAGGGCGCTGCGTACTCTGTACAAAGGCACCTTCGTCGCAACCCTGACCTACGCGGCAGCCGTATGGCATGCACGCGCCGCTCTCCACGTGGTCCGCAGCGTTCTGCAGAGGACTCAGAGGCCGTCGCTCATTCTGCTGACTAAGGCGTACCGCTCGTGTAGCACGGCGGCACTGCCAGTGTTAGCAGGAGTTCTTCCGGCGGACCTTGAGGTGACCCGTGCTGGCCGACGCTGGGCTGAGTGTGAAGGGCTGCCCCGGGAGGAGGTGACGAGGCTGAGGAGGAAGATCGACGAAGAGGTGGTTGCATTTTGGCAGGACAGGTGGACGGCTGAGGGTAAGGGCAGGGAGCTGCATGCCTTTTTCCCTGATATCAGGGAAAGGCTTAGGGCAGTCTGGGTGGAACCTGACTACCAGGCTTCCCAACTTTTGACGGGGCACGGTTGCTTTAACAAGCGGCTGGCTAATCTGCGAGAGGGAAGTATGTGCGAGTGTGGAATGGCTGTGGAGGACAGGCACCACGTTCTGTGGGACTGTCCACTGTATGAAGAGATGCGTGCAAGAATGCTTGATGACTCCCGCCATGAGGAGGGCCCAATATACTACGCGGATCTGGTACGTGATGCGGCGAGCTACAGGCGCCTGCGCGAATTCGCGCACAATTGGCACGCCGTGCGCTCTGCGCGCGACTCGGAGGATCTGCCCGGCGGCGAAGGTCGTAGTGTGACGTCCGACAGCCCCAGAAGGGGGAGAGTGTAAAGGGAAGTAGAGGGACAAAAATATTTGTAGGACAATCTGACCTTAGTCAGAAATGTCCGCTGATTCGGTCCTTATAACCGCAAGGTTGGCAGGACCATGAGGAGGAGGTGGGTATACCCCGTCGAATCCCCCCAGTTTGGTGGCGATGTGTAAGTGCATTCCCCACACGATAAAAAAAAAGTTTGAGAGCCTATTCAATCCAAATAAACAAACAAATGTTTCTTCTTTAATTAGTCTAGATGTAGACTATATGTTATGTTTAACTTATCACAACAGGAAGCAAATAGTCGCAATATTACTTTCCTGTTGCTCGACTATACTTCCATTTCCACAACAGCTGGTGGGCAATTACAGCTAAAAAATCCACATTCAAGCGCACCCTGATTCTGGTTGTCTGCGGTAGGTTTTTAAACGTGGATGATTCGAGATCTTACCTCAGATGGATGATTGTCGTAGTCCCATCGAGTTGTGCTCATTACATTGCAGTGTCTGCATTACCATATAAACAATACTAAGTTCTAGCAGTAGCCTAGTGGTTTGTAAAACCTGTGGTGTAGTACGATATGTACCAAACTAAGTGGGCGGGTACGTTTACAAGTTCTCCTTGCTTTTTGCATAGTTTCGAAGCGTGCTGTCTACTTGCAATAAAACACAATGTACTGAATATTAAAAAAGTTTATTATCAACCATAATTACTTAGGTAGGTATACATACACCTATGTTTAAAGGTACTGTTGGCACACTATAGGTAGACGTTGGCAGTAGGAGTTTGTGTATCGCGGTATAATAAAGGCTAAGCTCGAATATAAATATTACTCAAACCGTTATAATTGCCAGTAAGAAAATATTACATGATAGTAATATATTAAACCATGATAATATCAACATGTTGCCCTAATTTAGAATTAAAATTCGATAATAATGCATATTATATGTCATAAAAGATTGCATCATTTAAGCTCATCACCGGCCATTCGGCATCTTTAAAACGACCTCAAATTAAAGAAAAGCGAATTTTGATACCTAAAATGTAAGCCAATTCGAATAGAAACGCAAGATTTCGAGAATATTAGTACTTAGGTAAATAAAAGTGAAGCTAAGTCAGTTGTAACTCGCGGATACAAGAGACTTGCTAGATTCGAAGTTCGAAATAATAAACAAAAACAAATAGAATTAAATAGAATAATAAGAGTTAACACTTGTGCAGCTAAGGAAAGCCAGGTACACCTGGGCGTCATTCTGCTACTTTAATGTTTTGTTAGTTGCTGGTTAGTGGATGTGGATAATGGATATAATTCTACTGGGCGACGGATCACACGGTAGTAAACTAAATCCAGAATTATAAATATAAGAAATAGAAGTTTCATTAGAAAATTAGTAATTATAAGAAAATAATAAAGTTAATAAATAAGTAAAATAGAGTTGTAGGTAAAAGCTACCATTAAGTAGTTAAGCAGAATAACGCCCATTTCATTTATACATTATAAATAAGTTGTACAATCTTATTCGTGACATACCTAAAAGCTACTTAACTGTGTGTTGTAAAGTACTTAGTATTGATAAATATTATATGATAATGTTTTCTCAGTCAGTGTACATAATATAGATTGTCCTCACTTTTGCCTTTTGAGTCAAACACGCAGATATAATATTGTTAGAACACAGCCTTTACTGGTCAAATGTTGATTGAAATATAAATCTGCATCAGAATTTAGAATGTATGTAACATAGCGATGTACATCTACGGTGCAAAAATATCTTCTATATCTGTATGAAAATATATGTATGTATGTGTGCCTAGCAACGATTTGTACCGTAAACGTGTGTGAGGCCACTTGGAACTATTCTAACGATATATGGTTGATACGAATATTGTATAAAACATTATATTACTGTCCATTAAATTAATTAAAATCAATATCACTCAGACACACTAAGAAAATAATTAAATAACGAAATTGAAATGTAATTATTATTGGAGAAACTGCAAGAATATTATTTTACCACTAAATATCATTACACATAATTAAAATCCATTATGACTAGTTTCGCGTGTAACGGGGCGAAAGAATGTGAATTCAAATATTAAATTATCAAATTGCTTAATAACTACCGGTACAATACTAGAGATCTAAATAATGCTTAAAACGCGAACTCATTAAACGATCAAACGTGTCAATGCTTTAAAAGTAGCGGAATGCAGTTATCTAGGAGGCACCTCCCGCGGCGGGGGACTTCTGTATTTGGCTTTTATGTGTAAAAATGGCTTTTTGGTGACGTCATGGTCCGCGATGGACGCCGCCAGAGACGCGCGGATACTCTCCTCTATGGCCGCTTGCGTCAGCGCTCCGGAATACGTCACGGAGGAGGTCTTGTTGCCCAAAGGTTTGAACTCGACGACGTTTGTCGCGAGGCTCATGCTACGGGTCTTTTTCGCGTATCCATTGACGGGACCAATGGATGTTAATGTTTTTTTGGGTTCGTTTATAGGCGTGGACGCAAGACTCTGGCTGCGCGTCTTTCTAGGAGCGGGTGACGTCGGCGTCACGGCCGCGCTGACGCTACGCCCTTTGGCTTGGTTCAACCTCTCCGTGCCACAGAACGGCTTATCCTTCTGCACGTGAGCCAGACTCATGCTACGAGATTTCTTCGGGGCGTTGACCAGTGACGCCGAAGTGAGTGATTTTTTGTACTCAGCAGGTGGCGTTCGGACCGATCGGCCGGTCGGAGTGCTGGGCGTGCTGAAGCTAGGTGCGGATTGCTTCCTAGTGCGAGTCGTGGCCTTGACAGCGTCAGGCTCCGAACGCAGCGGCAAAGTCAGGCCCTTTCGGTTTTTGACCGGATGTGGTGTGGAAGTTTTCGGGCTGGTTTTGCCGCTGCGTGCGACGGGGGAAGTGTTTCCCGTTGCGGTGATCGGTGAGAGTTTCCCGCTGATGGAGGAAGCTTTGCTGTCTACGGGTGAGACGGTGCCGGCGAGGGAGGGCTCCCGGGAGAGGTCGTGTCCGCTGGAGGCCTTGCTGATGGTGATGGCGGTGCGCGTGCCGGAGCCCGGGGCTCCCGGCCCGGAGGCAGGCCCGTGGGTGACGAGGCGCACCTGGCACGGCTCGTGTCGCGACAGGAAATGCTCCAGCGTGTCCCAGCCGCCGCCCACGCGGACCATCATGTGACGTCCTTTCAGTAGCTGCAACCAGAATAAATAGTCCATTAAAATAATTCATTAGCATATATTTTTAACAAGCTGTCATAATATTTACTCTATTAACTTTGCCTTTCTTATGTGTGTTTGCAAATATAATGTATGTTCGTAAATATGTACATCAATATAATATATTAAATAGTGATCACCACCTTTTTAATTCTAATAATAAGAATAGGATAGCTGTACCTAGTTTTGGACTTGAGAAGACTAATAAGGCGTTCCTAGGAAATTGTGTACGTTTTGACAAAAAAAACACATAACTGAGCTCACAGAGGGAAAATTAAAATTGACTGAAAAAACATTTTAATTAAAAAAAAACCATATAAAACCCGACATTATATAGAAGACAAAGACAATGCTTGGAATACTCCACTTCAGGCAAGTTGTCTGCCGCTCATTAAATGTAATAATAGTAGTACCTAAGTAGAAACATTGTAAACATCTATATGAAAAGAATAGCATCGAGTTTCTTGCCGTTCTTCTCGGTAGGCTCTATATATTTTGGAACGCGGCGGTAGAGTTTTTAGAGTACATTATAATGAATAATTGACATTCATAAGTGCGTCTTTGATGACTAAATTGAATAAATGATATTGACTTTCTACTTTAAAGCACGCTTAAACAAAATCAACACATGTGTCAAGTGCGCGTAAAACATAGTGTATCGTTAGAAATGTTAACAACGCTAGTTTATTGACACGTTTCTTGACAGGATTATATGACAGTGCTGTGATGAAATGCGACCTATTGGGGGCGTTATGTACACCCGTACAACCCCAATACACAATAATAATATGTTCTTAGTACTTTATTATAAGTAACTCTATTAAGACATATTACGGGGAAGGTCGCATTTTCACGAGTTCTTCCTTGAGCCGCATGTAGAGAACCGCTATACGGAACTTTTACATCAATGTGAGTCCTAGAGCACCGAAACTGCTGCTAACTGCTCTATATACGTTTTTTTTTAATTTATTGGTAGGCTACTGTTTAACCACTCTCTTACTTCATGATCAATGATGATGGTATGACGTCATCAGTGCTAACGCCATTACACCGACATAATAGCCGATGTTAGTGTATATTTACCCGGATGAAGACGTTCCGTCCGGCGATGTTGTAGCGGCCCTCGCCAACCTTCTTCACCTTGAGCAGCTTGGAGCACTTCCCGGAGGTGCAGCTGCAGCCGCGCTCCATCAGACGGGTCACCAGCTGCACCTGCAATATATATTGCTTATACAACCACTATAATAATATTTTAAATTACTTTCAAATAAGATATGCTCATATTTTTACAAAATTGAGTGAGCGAAACGAGCTTGACGGAAATATTATAATTTCGCATCTGGAAAGGGGGGCATTGATTAGATCAATTAGAAAATTCAAATTCAAATGTAGAAATATTAACTCACTCGCTTGTCTAGCTCATTAGTGGGCTTGAGAGGCACGTCGGAGTCGGTGCTGGCCACCGTGCCCTCAGACTTGGTGCTCTCGTTGTCCGCGTTGTCCGGAACGTTGTGCTGGCCTACAACATTAATCAAATGCATAGTCAAATAAGAACAGCTTGCCCGCCGATCTGTAAACGCACACGTATTGGAGTTAATTATATAGGTGTACAAAATGTTGCTTACTTTCATTTGGGTCTGGTGATGGCGGTGGGTCAGTTGTTGATCTGAAAAAAAATTATGAAATTGGCTCAAAAAACAGTCTGAATATTCTGAATAATGCTTTTAGTGCTATTGAATAAGTTACTGTCACGATTGTTGCGATCGAATTTACATTCCCATTGCATATCCGGTGGGTTAAAAAGCCAGATGAATTCAAAATATAAATATATTTTGATCAAATTGAATGCATTTGCAAATTTACCCTTATTTTTTACTTTGATTTGAAACAATCATTTTACTAATAACAACAAATAACATACAAAGGAAAATGAATTATTGCTAAGTTGTTTTCGGTACAGCTTTGTTATTTTATGCTTCTTTCTACAGGGTTGGCATCTATCATCAATACAAGACGATGTCCGTAACAGCTGCTAGCTACGTTATATTCCTTCGTAGAGATTAATCAATCTCAAAAAGCCAAAAATCACCTTAATTATAACTGTGTAAAGCAGTAGGTAAGTGGTCACTATATACTATAGGAAGTGTTGACACAAGGAAGGTTCACTTCTCCTAGTTTGTGATAGTAATCACCCAGTGATTTCACCTGCGTGGATGATGATGATAATAAAAATAATTCCGTATAATATGTCCGTCCCCGTGATGTATTCTTTTCCTTGTCACATTTAATTATGAGCCGCTGAGCCGTTTAGATGTAATAAGGTAATAAACAGACAGAGAGATAATTATTCTTCCCAACGCACACACACACTCACTTGTCTTTGGGTGGTGGTGAGATATCCCGGAACTGCCAGCCGGCACTAGACATGGCGGAGTCCAGCCCCGAGTCGCGCTCCTCCAGGGCGATCTCCTTCTCCAGCTGCACCAGCCCCGGGGGCTCAATGTCGAACTTGGTGGCCAGCCGCGCCACTTCCAGCAGGCAGAGGATCACCTGACGTGGCTGGTTGTGGAGGACTGGAATACGTGAACACGTTATAGTAGTAGTTACCACATTACAACTTAAAATGTACCTATGATACTTTTCATCAACCATGCTCCGAAAGTGCATCCTCTCCATCCAAAGGTTGTCTGGAAGAGATCGCTTGTTAGCGATCATACCGCCTATTGTACAATGTTGTATTTATTATATAAATACATAAGCATCCGATTTCATGCAAAAGAGTGATATTTGTAGATGACGATTTTATGAAGAGGCTCTGACTGATAGGAAGTCAAGTGTTTATTAGTACAGTCGTAATGATGCAATTTTATTGCATCGTATTAGTGATAAGCCGCTCGTCCATCCCCAACTAAACTAAGTTAGTTTAGCTTAGCTCACATATCTGAGAGTATAAACCATTTGACTAAGCTAAGTTAGAGCTAAGTTGGCGTAGTTTACGGTGGACGCACATGTATGACAAACAGGCTCAACTATGTGAGCTAAGCTAAACTAACATAGTTTAGTTGTAGTGGACTATTGGCTATAAAGCACGAGACTACACCCTGCAAAGTAACTACCTCACAGGGACACTTTTACGGGATATGTATGTCCTTTTCAGGTTACAGGCTATCTCTGTGCCAAGTTTCAGTAATAGTTCAGTGCCTAGTTTTAGCGTGACAGAAGGGGAAAATAAATAACTTACACACTTTCGGATTCTATCATTGTGTTGATACTGATTTCCGATTACTGATATTGTATTGTGAACAAAGCATATCCTTACCCAAGTCATCGCTCTCGAAGAGCAGGTTCTCATGGACGCCGAGGTCCCGGCAAAAGGTAAGGAAGTTCTCGGTGTTGTCCCGGGAGAAGAAGCTGCGCCGTGCAGCGCGCTGCCAGCAACGTCCGCGGATCTGGGGAACCGGCTGGACACCACACACGTTCTATTAGCTCCACACATCAAGCAAGTCTGCACTATGGTCAAATATATTGTCTTCTTGGACTGTACGGAGTCTTTAGTCTCATTTGCTCACAAATACAACCTTCTACATTATATTGCTTCACACATACACACACCAATTATTTTATACTATAATACTACTTCTATAAATAATGATGTTCTAATTATAAGTACATTACATACGATGGTATCATGCAACCATGCAGAAAGGACTAATCCCCAGAGCAACAATGAAAATCGGAAGAAATTTTTAAGCTATTGAATAGAATAGAAAATATTTTATTTGCGACATTACAATGTAAATGTATAAGAATATAGAAGAAAAAAACACAAAACATGCAATTGTCACAAATTGGCACCAACTCAGCATAACACCAGCTGTTCGCCAGCGCTGATCTTCCGTTGGAGCCATTTGGTGAAATCACGGACCGGCATGCACACAGAACAGAATATAATATTATTTAAAAATCAATTATAAAATCAAAAAAGAAAAAATGAAATTATAATAACCTCCTAAAATAAAACAGAAAACAAAATGAATATAAATAATTAAGCTATACAGTACATTCCCCTTTATCGTCTCTTGCTTTTTAATACAATAACATATAACAATACAACTACAATAACATTTAATACAATACACAACTTTAAATACTAAGTATTTCAAGTTGATTTGACTCAAATTGCACTAGTATCGTGTTTGAGCGTTTCCTCCTTACTCTGGTGTGTAGTAATATACTTCTTTAAATGAAGTCTAAAACTAAGTACAGTTTGCAGGTTCCTCACCGGAGGTGGGATATTATTCCAGCATTTAGTAGCTGCGTAACGGAAACTACCTCTGAAGGCGGCTGACCTATGACATTGCGTGGAGAGTCGTGACGCACACTGGCGGGGATCTTGGGGTCTATGACTTGACATCCAGGATAGTTTTTCATATGGATATGAAGGCTGCTTATATTTTATTATACCAAAAAGTAAACATGTCAAGTGCAACTTGCGCCGATGCTTCATTTTTAAAATCGAATGTTTGTTGAGGTAAGGGCTCACACGAGCTCTTGGCGGAATGTCGAAGCAGAATCTAGCGCAGGCGTTTTGTACTCTTTGTATAATTGTTTGTGTACGTGCTAGTAGCCTGGGGCCAAATACCGTGTCCATGTAATTCAATCTAGACAATACTAGGGACTCCACAAGTTGGATACGTAAGTCTTCTTTCAGATAAGGTCTAATACGGTAGAGCACTTTTAATTTATAAAAACAGTTTTGTATTGAATTGGCTACATGTTTTTCGAATCGTAAATTGGAGTCCATTAGCAAGCCCAGATTGCTAGTTTCATATACCCGTTCAATGGGTCTATCCATAAGCATTACCCTCACCGACAAGTTAATATTAGCTAGCTGATGTTCTTTACCAAAAATTATATATTTAGTTTTTGAGGGATTGAGTAGCAGACAATTTTTATCAGACCAACATGCTATAGTGGCTAGATCCTCATTTAGTTTTCCTATAGCGCTATCAATGTCAGTCGGCTTGCAAGAAATATACAGCTGAGTGTCGTCAGCATAAATGTGACACTTGCAGTATTTTATATGACTTATTATATCCGCCGAGTACAAAATAAAAAGAATTGGTCCCAATATAGAGCCTTGAGGCACCACTCGTTTTACAGGAACTCTATCTGATGCCAAGGTAGAGCCATCATTTCGCTTGAGGTTCACATACTGAAATCGATTACCAAGATAACTACTGAACCACAGTAAAGCATCTCATCAAAACCATAATAATGCAGCTTTGACATCAGGAGATCTATATTAATGGATTCGAAAGCTGTAGAAAAATCTAGCAATACTAGAATTGTACACATTCCTACATCTTGAGAACAGAGTATATTATCGGTCACGTCGAGTAATGCTGTGACAGTGCTGCGTCCCTTTCTAAACCCTGATTGTTCTTTTGGCAAAATGTTATTTTTTTCTAGGAACTCTGTAAGTATATTATAAGTATTGCATAGCTTCTATCGCGAGCCTTGAGCCGGGAGACTGAATCCAGAAATTCCGTAACGAAAATAACCTAACACCCCCACTTCGACTCCATCTATCGATGAATAGCAGGACTTTTAATGACTTTTGGAAATATTACGCTTGTCTCTTTAGTTCAGCAACTCGCCTCTAGATGGCATTGGTTAAATAAGTATAATTGCATAAGTTGATTTGGCATCTATCGATGAATAGCAGAACTTTTAATGACTTTTTGAAATATCACGCTTGTCTCTTTAGTTCAGCAACTCGTCTCTAGATGGCATTGGTTAAATAATTATAATTGCATAAGTTGATAAAACCAGCTATGCAATAGCTTTACCGCGGCAGTCTCCGAGTGCCACACGTCTTTTTTTTGTGTGGCGCTGTGCTTCATGAATGCTAGCGACACTTACCCCGGGTTCCTATATCCAAAATCAGATCGTGTTGCGTACGACTCTTTACTTTTTAAAAGTTGTTCCATACAAAAAGCAAAGTACCTACTTGGAGCTCGCGGAATATTTACTTACTTTGCAAAAAGTGTCAATAAAATAAGAGTCTTAAGCAAAACGATCCGTTTCTTTTTTGGAACCCAGTACTAGTGATTTAGTAATAAGTCCCGTGAAATGTATGATATTAAAGTAAATGATGAGTACACTGACCCCCACAATGAGCCCGGAGTCGAGCGCCTCCCGCGCCTTGTCGTGTATGACGGCCGCCAGCTGGCACAGCTCTGCGCCGTTGTCCAGGACGTCCAAGAAGTTCTCCCCGGTCAGGTACGTTATACCTGAGAACAACACACATTATATGTCACAAATAAACATCAATGTAAGAAAAATATACTTTACATACCAGAAAAATATGCTCGACAATGTCCAATTACCTATCACGCAATCTCGACGTAAGGCAAGGGATATATTCCCAGGGAGGTAAGGTATGAAACTCCCAAGGGATTAAAATGATTTGGATTAGGAACGTTTAAATTTGTAGGTAAAACTCTTATCATAGATAAGGGAATTGTAAAAAGAGTTAATTCGATAATCGGACTAGCCTCCACAGGCACACAAAAAAGAAAAAGAAAAGAGGCGCGATAGTAATGAATGTGAAACAAGACGGTGTTCTTCTCTATTCACTGTTTAGTATTTTATCAAGTTCACGTTGGCTCAAAAACATTACTTTGAGCATCCATAACTTGACCAATGTGTCCAATAATAATATGAACTTTTAATCGATTTTACTTCTAACTAGTAAGTGTAGTTACTACTGTGGGCCTCATTGACAAGCTCAAGAGCTATGGAGAGGGCTATGCTCGGGGTTTCTCTACGTGATCGAATCAGACATGAGGAGATCCGTAGAAGAACGAAAGTCACCGACATAGCTCAGAAGGTTAGCCAGTTGAAGTGGCAGTGGGCAGGGCACATAGCACGCAGAACAGATGGCCGATGGGGCCGAAAGGTTCTGGAGTGGAGACCACCGACCGGCAAGCGCAGCGTAGGTCGTCCACCGACACGGTGGACAGACGACCTGATGAAGGTCGCAGGACGACGTTGGATGCAGGCCGCTTCCAACCGGTCCTTTTGGAAAATCATGGGGGAGGCCTATGTTCAGCAGTGGACGTCCTACGGCTGAGATGATGATGATGATGATAATGTATTCAAATATATTTCATACTTATAGATAAGTTAGACAATAGCAAATTCATTTCAATAAGGCAGACTAGAGGGTTCAAATGTCAAAATTAAACCAATATCCGTAGGGCGTATGTTCAGCAGTGGACGTCCTACGGCTGAGATGATGACTTCTAACTAAACATCTAAATTATTTTTATGAAGCCCTGAGTTTTATTGTCGCGCAGTAGGCAAGTAAAGTATTACCTCGACGATAATATATATAATATATCGATAGATAAACAAAGTCTGTCATGTCTTTTTGGGTGCCTTGAACTCCTCGCTTCACTCAGTTATTAATTTAAGTCCCCGTTACGCTCAACGTTCATATACCGCCCGTGACGTAAGACACTGCTTTACTCCCTTGGTGCATAATCTACCATTACGTACGCACGCACATGATATTTCCGTCATCATGCTTCAGTCAAATTAGGCGATATTTTGCAAAAGGTTGGAAATAATTCGCGACAGTGGGTTTTTTATTTTATCATGGTTTATGATATGGTCTAACTAAATCCCTACGAAATTTAACCTCCGGAAGATCATTCTTCAAATCGAGTAAACACTTTTATATTGCATAACAATTCGCTCAGAAAGGACTGGTGATCACTATAGACATGATCCGTAACTTGCACATTGGTTCTGATTAACGGACCGTTAAAATGTATACCTAATATTTAACATGGTTCCGTAGGTGCTAGAAACGGGGCGATACTCTCCCCGGTTTGCACCGTTTCTAGCTGTGTTTCCTAACGATTCCTGAAGAATCTACTACTATCAGAATGATGTCCATATACTTTATCCTTATTTGACTGGATTAGCAACTGTATTAATGACTCGTGTTCGTTTGACTATGCCCGTTTAGCACACATAACTTACAACGGATTATGTTCGGGAACAGTTTTCGGGGAACTTTGATGATCGTTAGCTTTGCTTCCATACAAAGTTGTTTCCGCCAGTATCCTCTTTTCGATACAATAATACGTCATGAACGGCCATAGTGGTTATGGATGTACACATTATATACATTTTTGTTGTTATTATTGCGTATACATCCGTCCACCTTCTACGACGGGCCCATGGCTGCTATGCGAAAAATGTCGAATTGTGTTTGTGTTCGCTTTGCTAGTTTAGTTTATAGGTACGTAGGAAACAATAAGCAAATGCTCGATATAATACGGCTTATGAATCCTATGGATACGTGAAATAATTAGCAATGATGCTCATGTTAGGTAAGAATACTGCAACTTCGCTTGATCACCTAACCGAAAGGATTTTCTATAATAACGACCAATGTGACAAAGTAAGCATAGCTGGAGTTGAAGGCGGAAAGGAAAGCTAACTAAGCTAAGTACGAGTATATACTACAAACAGTTTTACTGCAAGTTATTTCACGAAAGCTTTTCGGTTTAATGAACTGAGTAGATACATATTCAAGTAACGTGCTTACATCGTAAATTGTACTTGAATAGTTGTTGCACACATATGTACGAGACAGTGCTACGTTGCATGAGTCTCGGTTCGATGCGTGCGCACGCGACGCTTCTTGTTGTATTTCTTTAAAGGTTCCGTGTCTCACATTTCAGAAGATTTTCAGAAAATATACATATGACACATTTTAATGAGTTTTGTTTTTTTATGTTATTAGCAGACATTACAAACACGAGGCTCATCTAATGTTACGTGGTATAACCTCTGCGTCTATAACAGATGCATTCAGTCACAAGTGACGAACTGCACTGCGCCCGTAACCTTTACACATTTAATTGTTAAGTTTCATGTGCCTGTAATTTCGCCGGCACCTGTACCTACTCGTCATCCAGAACACAATATTGCGGACATTACCGCTACTACACAGAAAAAGGTATGATGTTATCTCAGATGGATGTTATTACTTCCCCAGAGGAAGTCATTTACAAAGGGTACTGCTAACTGCAGAAGTATACAATATAGTATACCTATATGTACAAGTATGGACGAGCTTGAGAGCTTGCGCTTAGGAAGTTA
Source organism: Selenia dentaria (assembly GCA_917880725.1). NCBI lineage: Eukaryota > Metazoa > Arthropoda > Insecta > Lepidoptera > Geometridae > Selenia > Selenia dentaria. The sequence goes on along the minus strand of OU862885.1, from coordinate 1,332,520 downwards.
CTATTATTTCATCAGCGCATATCTTTATCTTTACTAATATAAAGAGGAAAGATTTGCATGTATGTATGTTTGTAACGAATTGGCTCAAAAACTACTGGACCGATTTCAAAAATTCTTTCACCATTGGAAAGCTACATTCACCCTGAGTAACATAGGCTATAAAAGATTCATCGTCATCATCCATCACCGCGCGGGTGAAACCGCGGAGAGCAGCTACTGTTATAATATAACGAACACGTACAATTTGGTTTTTGTATGTGTTCTGTTATTCTGTAGGGTCGCCTGCTTTTACCGATAATAGAAATTCACATTTTCAAGACTTAATCTACAACTAAACCTGTCCTGTCTACCGACACTTTATACATGGACGAATTAATTTCGTACGTGAACGAAGTGAAGGTAATTACACAAATACGTATAGCAGGATGACAATATTACAAGAACGAAAGAGAGGAAAGAAAACACGGTATTATTTTTAAGTATTGGTTAGGTTGAGAATGTCCGACCGATGTCTATCCTCTGTTTAAAGTGTAATTGTTTCAAGACTTTAAATTACTATTTTCACAGCTCGAACGTAATTGCATTCTTCAACGTAAATGCTACGTTTTAGCAGTAATTGGAAAGCGAATAATTGTGGTCGTGCACTGGAATTGTGATTTATGATCCGGCAAATATAAAACTTCGAGAACGAAGAAATAAACTTAAAAATACTTCTCTAAACACTTATTAAACAAAGAAATCACATTTACAAATTACTATTAAATTACAATAAAATTAAACACAACGCATATAAAAGGATTAAAGTATAAGTAATGAAATAAACACCTAGTAAAAGTTTCACATGGACTTTAAAAATATTTTGAAAGCTTGGAATGCAACGCCAGCACGTTCGACAATGTATATAGCTAAATAGTGATAATATGAGCTCATGTACAAAGAACAGGGCAGCATTTTGGTCTGATGTCGATTCTTTCAGTTAACTCACGGTTTCTTATTCTTAAAGTGCTACTCTATACCAAGCTAATTAATATTTAAGGTGTCATTTCCCGACGTTAGTCTGTATACGGTGGTCCCTTTTCCAGTAAATCTTAGAGCATTTTCAGGTGGTCGAGCTCTTGAACAAGCGTATTGGTGGGTATGGCCGTAGTATTCTATACGTACTTTACAATAAGTGGTGTGCCATCATTATTATTTGTTTAGGTTTGTAAAGTCAAAGTCAAAAAGTCAAAATCATTTATTCAAATTAGGCATCAAAGACGCACTTATGAACGTCAACTTTTCATTATAATGTACTTTAAAGACTCTACCGCCGCGTTCAAAAATTTATAGAACCCACCGAGAAGAAGCGGCAAGAAACTCGGGGCCATTCTTTTTATATGGATGTTTACAATGTTTCTACTTAGGTAGGTACTACAAATATTACATTTTATGGGTGGCAGAGAGACAGCTTGCCAGAAGTGGAGTATTCCAAGCATCTTTATCTTCTATATAATGTCGAACTTTATAGTAAGCTTTTTTTATTAAAACGTTTTTTACACTCAACTTGAATTTGCCCTCTGTGAGCTCATTTTTGTGCTTTGGGATTTTATTGTAAAAACGCACACAATTTCCTAGGAATGACTTATTAGTAGTGTAGATAGTGTTACTGGAGAACGAAAGAGGCATGCGGATCTTAAGGGTCGATGGTACTGCAACTGACTTGGGCGCTGAACAGGCGTCACCGGGAGCTACTGGACCTTTTTCAGGGTTCTATTGCCAGAGGGTAAAACGGGACCCTATTACTAAGACTTCACTGTCCGGCCGTCTGTCTGTCTGTCTGTCCGTATGTTACCAGCCATGCGTTTCTCTAAGAGCAAACATCGTTGCATCTTTGACAACATCCGTGAAACAAATGATGAGATGTCAAGAAACGTTGGAAAAACAACAAGGGCGAAGTCTCATTAAGTATTTGACATCGGTGAACTCTTCTTAATGTTATTTGCTGCCCGGTCGGAACGCAGCCGGGTGCGAACGTACCTACTCTATGAAGAAGTGGCCCGGACGGTCACGGAACCGGTCGAGATATTCGACTATACCTACCGCGTAAGTTAAACCGTCAAAATAACATTAAAATGTGTAATACTTACGAAAGTTTCAATCGGTGAACTCGTTGACGAGTTCGTCGACGAATCATTAGAGAATCGCACGGCTGGTATCTCATGTACCGTAATAGTTAGACAGTTGATATTTTGACAGATTATGTATTTCTGTTGCTGCTATAACAACCACTACTAAAACACAGAATAAAATAAATATTTAACGGGACTCCCATACAACGAACGTGATTTTTTGCTCGATTTTTGAGCTCTATTTAAATATTAATAAAACAGTAACTCACGTAAATATTGTACACGGTATTTATTTAGAATACCTATAGGTAAGTATTTAAAAACCACATCAGAGTGCGAGGCGCTACCTTTGTATAATAGTTATGAGTATAACTGCCCGAAGGTTGCTCAAGAACAGAGCTGAACATGACAGGATGAAGTGATGGAACGGATTTATGGGGTTTAACAAATTAGATATTCTGGAACTAATTGTGACGGCATGCTAATTAATGTTGAAGGTTAAGCCCTCGTAGTCGAATACTACTACGTGTTTATCTATACGGATATATTGTACAACATAAGAATTTCGGTGAGTTGTTTATTTATTAAGGAGATTTTTTTTATTGCTTCTATACAGGTTTTATTCTTTAAGAATGTGCCACCACACTATGGTATATATTATCATGGTTATGTGGTTACATAACCATGATTATATATAAAAAAACAACAAATTCAACAACAAAATTCAATTCAGAAATTCAACCAATTGCACACGACCGACAGCCTTCCACAGCTAAGTAGTAAACAGAAGGTACTTACGAGGTTACAACTTAAATGTTTTGTAAACCACAGGCTATGTAACAGTGCTAGCAAACAGACAAACTAATCCTTAATCCAGTGTTCGAGACATTACCCATAACTCACAAGCTGACTCCCCAGTTGGCAGTCCATTAAACAATAATTACCGCCTAAAACGGAAAGTACTTTCACAGACGCATTCGGAACTGCACTCTCCAGTTCTCACGACCCGCGCCTTCACATTGCAGATGGCAGAGATTACGTCTCGCCCTTCATGCACTCCTGGTAATTTAATATGGTTTTGAGTTGTTTGTGTTGAAAGTATCATAACTTGGATTGGTTGGTCAAAAGGTCGGCTAGCGGATGACCTCCAAATAACCCATTTAGTCAAAAGGTATGTTTCAACTGCAATTCTGCGATTGGAAAGTATTTGCAATTTAGTTAGCCTGAGTTTATAAGTATATAGCAGATTATAGCACAATATTATAGCGTTTGTTTGGATCCAGTCCAGTAATTCATTTGCGACACTGCCCCTCATATACAGTTTTTGTCATAGAATAAAAAATAGTACTCACTCAGTAACCCTTACGTGGTAGAATTTATGGCATTGTGTGTCTGCCACCCATCAAGAACCCACCAAGTTCGCTGAATTATCCCTACTAAGCATCCTAACTACGGACGTAGATTCCTACGACCGAAAACGCCAATTTCATCTAAAAACATATCGATATGTTCTGGAAAAACGTCCACGTTGTAGTCCTAACAAAACACCAGACCTGCAAGTATTCTCCCATAAATGTAAATAAATTCTCGATTCAATGGCTCGTTGCAGTGCGATATTGTTGCATTATGCATGTGCGTAAAAGCAGACTCGCATCCGAGGTATACGCAATGCGAATAACGCGATAATCGCGTACATTGCTGTTGCAATCAACCAATTATACCATTCCTAGCCGTCTTTTTGATGTTTTGTTGATTAATTAATTAACAGTGCTTGCTAAGTGCTCTTACGGAACGGATTTATGTTTACTAAAAACTTAGCTATTGAATTTACTACATTCAGTAGTAGATATATTCGGAAGAGACAGAAAAATACGGACTATGCATGCAATAGTGCATTTTTATTGTGTTCCGGGAATAGGATAAAATTTAAAAAGGAGCGATGGTAGGTATTATGCTAAGTAGGTTTCAAGTTCAACAGCTTAGGGTTATTTCGAGAAACTTCCTAATAAACTAAGTTCAGTATCAATATAATAATAATAATATTAATAAATCTTTATTTCAGGTAACATAACCCATATACCTACTACAAAAATATATATTAAATTACATTTTTATTAACAATAGATAAGATTAACAAACAATGAAAGTATAATAATAGAGTATATATATAAAGTAAATAGGTTTTTTTTCATCCACAAGTGTTTGTGGACGAAATCGTCATTTGCGATTTTCGCTCTCATATTTTCTATATAAATACCTAACTGATGAATTTCAATGATAATAACTTTAAAGCCTTTATTATTTTACAATTTACTTAGATGTTAACTTTTGAATTCATCACCAAGTTAAGTTAATTATTTATTTGCATAAAACATGAACGTGTACGTATACACACACTGGGCATGTACATCGATATTTACCAAGAAGAAGATATTCCTGAGTGAAGCAGACTCCAAAAAAAAAAACTCTAAGAGGTAGTAATGTGTAGAGGTAGGTAGTGGAGCGGGAAAATTTCCCTCTGCAATACAAGAACACACAGCAGTTTTCCTATGGTGCCAAAAACCTGCTATTCTGCGTTTCGATGAGTTCTCGGAAAACTGTAAAACAACTCGGACTAATAAAGATCTACAGCACCAGGGTAACATGACACGAGGGATAAATCTTTCTCAATCTCATTAGAGAAAGATCTTAGTTGCTATGATTGGTACTACAGCCGCCTAACGCCCAACATCTACCCTCGTTAGGTTGTTGCGTAATATTATCGAGAAAATTGAAAATAGAATTATATTGTATTATATTTTACTAGCCAATTAATAACTTACATCTATTAAGATAATTTAAGTTAATTGTAAACTCGTATATTTTATGAAAATAAATATTATTAATTATAATTATTATTAAATACTAATACTTATATATTATAATATACTTAAAACTCAGTACCTATATATAATTCTCAAATGTCATTTGACCCTACAATTCATTTGTACAGAAAACCTGAAACTTTTATTACACTACCGTGGAATTCTACCGTGCTTATTTTTCCAATCAAAGCCTGTTCAGGAATGAAAACGAGTAAAAACTACTGGCTCAGGATAAAATATAGTATTAGTAATATAAATAATAGCCACTACTTCGCTTCGTCGTAATGTTCAGAAACAAATGTTCTAAATGATAGGGTCTTGTTTTGCACGACGTAGGTACCTACTTAATCCATAGCATTTATCTTAAATACCGTATGTCTCCTACGCATAATTATACACAATATAACATACGTAAGATACAAGTACCTATTCAAGTTGAGTTTAAATATTTAAAAACCTGCTTTCGGATAATGCCCGAAGGGTTTGCAAGTACATATGTCGTACCTAGATTCAATTAAAGTTAAAGCTCAGTACTACTAGGCAATCTGTGGTGAGAGATAAATGGCTGGTAGACCACCCGCGACCAGCTGAACTTCTGTTGTTGCGAACATATTGGATGTTACTTTACACAAAAAAATACACTACTAGATGATTATGCGATTTGTCTTTCGACTGATAGGATTACATTACACTGTTTTCGATTCCTGTATAAATAAAATATTTGGCAGCAGCTTCGTACTTCTGACTCAGGAAGGCTTTGAAGTAAATTAAGCCAAGGAATACAACCACAATCTATCTATATATAAAGATGAACCCCTATTTCTCCTGGGCAAGCTATAACTTGAGAACGGATGGAACAATCTGGTTATTTCTTTTTTGTTGTGTTAACTATTGTCAGAAGGTTCGTATGAAAGAAAAAACAAGAAAAGAGGGAGGTTATGGCGAGACTGAAGGCCGAGGCTACTACGCGAGTGAAGTCGCGGGCAGTCGCTAGTATGGCAATAATTAATCACATCACACTAAATATTATAAAGGTGAATGTTTGTGAGTGTGTTTCTATGTTTGTACTTCTTCATGCTCAGACGGTTTTGATGAAATTTGGTATTTTGTGTAGATGAGGCGCTGGATTAGCACATAGGATACTTTTCATCATCATCATCGATAGCTACGTTGGTGTCACCGTGTCAAAGGGCGTTCTTTTCTAAGTCGCAGTGCGTGCGGATATGAAAACTCTTTCAATTAAACTTCATTCGATAGTTAATTCGGGCCGCATTAAGTTTACTATTAATAAAGTTTATATAATGCTTATAATGCTCGATTGAATACACATACAATACACTTGTAGTAGAATCAGGCTCTAAATAACTCAACGTTTTAACTACCTAGTACTAATTACTAGAACTAATTTTAACGAGTAAAATAACAAAAGTGCAAAGTTGTCGCTGACCTTACCAGACGCCTGGTTTCCGATTCCACTAACTCAATTGCAATCAAATCGTAGCTGAACGGTGACTTTTGATATGTTTTCCTAATGTGTTATTGAAAAGCTGCAGTTACGTTTCTACTGACGCCAGCGATCGATCAAAACTTTATATTCTACTAACTCGATATATAATGAACACGACACTACCTCATACTTGTTTAAAATGTATATTACGCAGAGGAACGCATAGCGAGTACTTGTCTATACTAAAAGAAATAACTCCTTTCTTCCTCTTTATTGTCCGATTTCAGTGATTAATTTTCATGTAATCTACACATTGTTTACTATGCCCGTACGTTTTGATTTTTTCAGTTTTTTAAAGGTTAGGTACCTACCTACTATAAATTAGCACTAGCTATGCGCTATGCGTCTCTCTTAAAATATCGTTACGTTTCAATTTGTCTACAGAAACAGTAGAATGGCTTTTTGGGTAATGATCGAACGACAACCGGAATCGAATTGCAGTTTTGTTTTTTATTACTATTATAACTAGCCTCCACAGACTCTAGAGCCGTGTCATTTTTTAGGATACTGCAAATTGATTACGTCTAAATCCCGTATTGCACTGGAGCAGGGCCTCAATTACCACTTTGTTACGATCCCTGACAAACTGCATTTGCAGCGGGATAGATTGTTGAACGTTGTGAAGTAACAGAATAGGTCTCCAGTAGAGGCCTTATACACTACACAGGGTCAAGTATACGAGTACACTTATTCTGGCACTTATCCTTTTTTGCTGTGGCTCGGTAGATACGTATCTACATAATTACGTGCCGTCGTACGACATGCTCGATTTATTATTTGTAGTCGGTAAGGCAACGTATGATTTACTATCTCTTAAGATGCCGCGGCCTGCCCGACTGTGGGAGGTAGTCATAATCGGACATATAGCATATTATGCTGCCCCTTGTTAAAAGGAAACATAAATAATAAACTTCAAAATATGAAAACAACTTGAAATGTTATATACCTTCCAATATGCGCTACTTTAAATGCTTTTAATAATGATGCCATGTAGATGTAAACATGTTTTTCTATTATTTAGCATCAGTGGAATTATTTTCAACGGACTTCAATACAAATTTAATATGACCAACTTGTATGTTTGTAAACTTTTAACAAGCCATTACATCCTATTGATTATAACTAAAATATTTAATCTGACGACGTACATAAACATTAAATGGGGGACCTTGAAGGTCTTTCCTAGTCCTGTCCTGTCATAGGTCTTCTCCTGAATGGTACAATTATTTTTTCAATTGCATCCACCGGCTTCCTGTGCCTTTCAGAATATCGTAGCTTCATCTAGTGCCGTAGATTGCCTGCCAAAGTCACATGTTCCGATTCGTGGTGGCGCTTGTTTAATGTTTGGTTGTACCTAGTCACTTTCAATGCATTGTAACCCTAGACATAGTAATCACTTCATATCTGACTGCATAACAAGCTGTTCTTATCATATTTTATTATTTTGTTATCCGCTTATTTAGTTCTTTAATTTGCTTCTCGGCAAACATCTGCCCGAGCAGGGATATGCTTAAAAACAGCACAGCGCACGTCTGATGGACGCAAGCGCTGCTTATGCTGAGCATAACCATTTTGCCTGCTGGTTAAGATATTTTAATTGTTTTTTTTTGTATATAATTGTGTACTAATAAGGCAATAAATGGTTTATTTAGTAGTTATTGTAGATAGATGTGGCCGGCTTATGGCCACTTCAACTTGCTAAAAGTGTAGGTAATAGTTCTGTAGTCGAAGGTATGCATATATATATATATATATATATATATATATAACGTATGCAGTTGCGTAAAAAAATGTGGTAGACCACGTGTGCATGGGGGTGTCTTGGTCGGTACCACCGCATCGCCAGATATTCTACCGCGAAGCAATAGTGTGCAAGCATTACTGTGTTAGGTTGTGAAGGGCACTGCAGCGAGTGAAACTAACTGGGCGACAGAGAATCAAACAACAATGTTTCGGGGAGACGTCGTTGCAGTGCTACACAAAACTACAGTTGTAAGCACTGGGTGCCACTGCAACTGTAATGGGCAAGCGTAGTGCTTAACAGCAGGCGATTCGCACATTTCGTTAATTGCATAAAACAACAACCAATAAATAATAGTTCATAACAGGCGAATGCGTCGCTTATCATTCTCACAAAAACATATCTCTTTTTGTGGGAGCAATCTAATTATGGTGTTTAATATTATCTTGAAAGCCTTGTTTATGCACTTTAATACAGCACTTAACTGCAGTAATTTTGCCAATAATTATAATTATTATAACCGACTCATAAAATGAAAAGCGATAAAGTTTCACAGTAGTATAGCTTCTACAAGGACGCACGACGCGAAATTATGGACGGACAGTATTTTGGCGTGTTATAAAATAATATTCGTTTATAATCATAATCGGCCCATTACGTTCCCACTGCTGGGACTCGAACCTTCCTCTCAGAGAGAGGAGTTGGGCCATAATCCACCGCGGACCCAGTTCGGATTGGTGGATAGGTTAGTGTCCATCCCATGTCGAAGTTTTCAGGCCGCCCGAAAGCCTTCGACATAGCCTAACGACTGCCCTAAGACCAACAACCAGGACTGACGGCCGTGCCCTCTGAGGCACAGAAGCGCTCAGTTGAATAATCCCACTAGCACACACCAATCCAAATCCTGACCGCAGCAAGCGTTGCTTAACTTGTTAACCGGTTAAGATCGCCAAGACAAGCTCTGCTACGAGCGCTTCATAAAATGGCGCCGTTTATAATATGGTGTAATAATATTATATTTTATTTGTTTTTATTACATCTTACATCATAGGTTTTTTGTTTTATGTAGGTACCTATATTAGCTGTGTTCCACTGGCCCACCCGCGCAATGTCCAAGTCAAAGTCAAAGTGTACTTACTACAGAATTACATGTGTAAAAAGATGTTATAAGTTATTAGAGATCCAATTCAATCTACCTTTTAAGAGCGTGCAATATTTATCTTACATAAACAAATAATAAAATAAGATAATTACACAATAAAATAAAATGAAACCAAAATCTCTAGTTAAAGATAAAATTAGAATTACAATTTAATTTCGAAGTAAATATAAAAATAGGTCATTATGAGTAAATCTAATTAAACCTTACCTGTCTACTTATAATCCATGACATATAAATTGCAATTTTGACGAGAAAGTAAAATTATATTTAATGTTTCGAAGAGAATTCTTTTAATTTATTAAGGAATAAGTATTACTGTCAACAGTTTTATCATTGATTTTGTAATAAAACATTTTTGTGATCAGATAGTTTTCAGCTTTCTATGAAAGAGCGACCAGCTACCCACATTTATTATTAGTAGGTACTGTGATGTTAACTTATGTAAAAATACTAGTAATATATAATAATATATTAATAATAATAATAATATAATAATAATAATGCAAGTCACCACCTGCCTAAATATTTTAACATGAGACTAAAATTGGCAGGTGCCGTAGTCTCTTCCATAGCCTACTATCTCCCTTATCACTAATAAGTTCATACCAATAGCCTGACCATTTTACCCATATTTGTAATAGTTATAAGTACCATGTTACCCTTCATCCAACATTTTTTCTGTTTTTTATACTCCTTTGTATTTTTATACCAAACAGGCCTCTAAGTGTTGGCTACAGCCCCACTTATGCCTTTGTAAAGGACCGGATGAAATCCGAGATTTTGTTTTGAATTAAAGAAATAATAATAAAATAATAATAATAATAATATAACCGCAGGGGCGGCTTTGTGGCGAGCCGTCGGTGAGTGGCGACACCGCGGACCCTGATTCTCCCTGGGGCTAAATAAGACCCCTGACCCCCGGCTTGCCTTAATTGGCCGTCCGGGGGTGGAGACGCAAGAGCAAGTAACAAAAAACCGCAGGGGCGGCTTTGTGGCGAGCCGTCGGTGAGTGGCGACACCGCGGACCCTGATTCTCCCTGGGGCTAAATGAGACCCCTGACCCCCGGCTTGCCTTAATTGGCCGTCCGGGGGTGGAGACGCAAGAGCAAGTAACAAAAAGCTCCAAGGGTGGAAGTGTTAAAGGGCATAACGCCGGTAGTAGCGCTCTAGTGAAACCGCAGCACACCTCTCGACACTCTTTAGCCATCCACACCAACGTTGCCCCTTTTGTCACCACTCATGGTGGCCTTTATGGGGGGCCCGTTTAGTGGATGGCAAGTCACCACCTGCCTAAATATTTTAAAATGAGACTATAATTGGCAGGTGCCGTAGTCTCTTCCATAAGCCACCATCTTCCTTATCACTAATAAGTTCATCTCAATAGCCTGGCCATTTTACCCATATTTGTAATAGTTATAAGTACCATGTTACCCTTCATCCAACATTTTTTCTGTTTTTTATACTCCTTTGTATTTTTATACCAAACAGGCCTCTAAGTGTTGGCTATAGCCCCACTTATGCCTATGTAAAGGACCGGGTGAAACCCGTGAAATTGTTTAAATAAAAATAATAATAATATATTATATTATTATATATTATATATTAAATACTTTGATTTGGGCTGCTAAACGTATTGGATAAAATGGCTTGTTCAATGTTAATTCAGACCACAAAATAAATATCCAGGCGTAGTGCAATGCAGCTAGTATCCTGAGCTTTTCAGGCCTTCATGGCCGCATTAGCTGTAGGATACCATCTGTACGAGTACCTGACGAATGTGGTGTTGCATAATTTTGATTTAGTAATAGAATTGGCTTTGTAACAGAATGCTGTATCCTGTCCCAGTTTGGGGAATAGTTACTACGTTTTTACTGGGTACATGATAGTAACTATGTAGGTACCTTTGTTGCAACATGTCGTAAACAAATCAAATTATGAATTCGCACGTGCTTAGAGAATATGATATTAGTTTCGATAATGAAGTGGATAGCTAACGCGTCGTAAATTCGGTTCGGTATTGCCATGTGGGTGGATATTGTCATGTTTAGCACTTTGACAGGCTGTGTGAAAATGTTAGGTGTGGTGGTCATGTGGTCAGAGACTACTATTGGGTGAGACAGGATTAATAATCATAAACTCTATACATAAAGCAGGTTCACTCCGTAAAATGTTTCGTGTTACGAAAATTCTCTGAGGTTACAATTTTTCTATAGTAACATACTTATTTCGTTTTGTTTAAATAAGTATGTTACTATAGAAAGTTCAGTTCAGCCAAAAAAGTATCAGGAATTGATGATTTGTTTTTATGCTTCCAAATTAATATTTTCTCTAGTTTTGTTGTTGTTAGATAGGAACAACTGTTTTCCATTTTGGCTTATTGATTGTTGATTGTTGTGATGTTATTAAAATGAAATACAGTGTTGTTTTTAGTTAAAGCATATCTACTCGTAGTGTGTATTTTTGTCTTAAATTTTGCATCGTCAATGGAATTTCGTGTTCGGAGTCACTGAAAATGTTGCAGAAGGTTTTCGATGAATCAACTTTATCAAATACTCGTGCTTATGAGTAGTACAAAGCGTTCAAAAGCGGTCGAGATGTGATGGAAGATGTCACGCGCTCGGGTAGGCCTCTAACGTCTTCAAATGAAGTTAAGATAGCAAAAGTGAAGGAAATAGTGTCGGAAAATCTACCGCTCGGCCCCAAAGACCTGAATTATCTCCAAAAACTCAGTCTGAGGACATGCTAGAATAAGTCAATTCCGATTCGTGCAATGCATTGTTACTGGTGACGAGACGTGGGTTTACGAGTTTGACATGCAAACTACTCAACATGCTTCGGACTTGCGCCTCCTACTGAACCGAAACCGGAAACACCACCCCAAAGTCATGTAAAAAAAAATAATTAAGTCAGTTTTCTTTGGCTATCACGGTGTTGTGCACTCGGAATTTTTGCCGGAAGATCAAACGGTAAATAAAGTATTTATTGTAAAAATTCAATTAGAATTATTTGAAAAATGAATGAAACTTAATTTAAAAAAAATTAAATGAACATTGCAGCAAGTCATTTTATTAGTCGAGCTCATTTACCTAGTACTTTCCGTGGGGCACTGTATCTTCTTCTATTTCTTTATACTAAACACAGGAGTACTTGCATCTAGGAGGAATCAGAGGCCGCAGCACAACTTGCGAAAAAGTATTCGTATATAAATATATCGCAAGCGTCAATATGCCACACTTAGTCGTATAAACTATGAGCTATCTGTGTCACAGTAGCCCTAGATACATGACAGTGTGTACTGTTGCACGTGAACGGCACGTTACGTTACACTTACGCAGTTATTCGTGCTAAGCACACTGCTCCGCACATGGCTGAGGTACTAAGAGAAAAGCGTAAAATTGCAATGTTCACGGCGGAGTCGCCGTGCATAGGCCGTACCTCGCGTCGCGACGCGTGCCGAGCTAAGGATTGTAAGAGCTGACGAAAGTGAGCGCCGCTCTCAGCCGAATCTTGTCACGTATATTTCTTCGTAATAAAGTATCTCTGATCTCGTACTTCTCTCTAATTTACCCAAAAACATACAAGCATGGTGTAAAAGTACAAGTAGTATTTTAAATCTTATAAATTTGAAATATCCACTTGCGTGTGTTTTTAGTTTGATTTGTAGACACGTACGTGTGACTTGTTTACAGTTGGGATATAGACAACTGGCAAGGGTACCAGAAGCTAAGGGCAAAGGTTCAAGACAGTTACAAGATTTTTAAAAAATTTAAAATAAATTGTTAATTATATTATTTTGTATTAAATTGACCAAAACGTAAACATAAATGTCTTTACAAAATGGTCGACATCACCGTAAGCTATAGTCGGCATAAGACATACTGTTCCTCTTAGTAAGGCACATTTAATAATAGGTCGATTTGCCACAAACACTACGTCAAACAATCCTTTTGGTTATTATAGAAGTTAATGTGTTTGTTTATCAAATCATCCGAGTACACATGACATACATTTAACAATTCGTAAGAGTGGTTCAAGAATAAACTCTTTTCTTTGCTCACCAATAGTCTTGTTGATCCAGTCAGCCAGGTCCTCTTGCAGCGGGAACAGTTGCCTCGCCTGGGAGTAAAGGATCTTCTCCCGGTAGAAGTCCTCGTCCTCCAGGATGGGGGTCTGCGCAGCCAGCGCGCAGTCCGCCCGCTCGTAGCTGCTGCTCATCTTTCTGTTCACTACTATGTCTCCATGTCCTGAAAACATTATCATAAATAAATAAACTAGTTTTTGATCATAAGACAAATAATCAATTAATGACGAAAGTAAAAGCGGTCAGAAGAAACGACACCAGCCGCTCGAGACTTCGGATAGAGAACTTCGGTTCTCCAGTCTGTCCCTAGAATGTTTACGTTATCAAAATGTTATTTTCTATTCGTAATAATATTTACACAAATACCGCTACCTTTATATATTGATATAGTATCAATATATAAAGGTAGCGGCATTTAAAATTGATGTCATTACAGCTGCTAAGCTGTATTTTCTCTTAATTTCATCCGCGTGTGATTTGGAAATGAAACTGAGAACATATCGTTTCTTCGCGTTTTATATGTATAAATAATAGTATCCCTTTTAAGGTTCCATGTCTTCTCTTCTTGTTCGGATAATCACAATCGGTCAATAATAACAGCTGTGTAAGAGAAGGAATGACTAACATTTTTATTAATTCTAAATAAAATATACTCTTAGATCATAATTATGATTAGTGTAAATAAGGTAACGAGGTAACGCTGCCAGCTTTTTGGGCACTACTCGCACACAGGGATTTAAATGTTGTGTATCACCTATTATATGTCTAGACATTTTTCATATTATGTATAAAATATATTTTTTTATTGTAATAGGCATCTGGGTAATATACACTCGAGAGCAATGAATCCGGGTCACTTAAAGAATGTTAAAAATCTCGGAAACTAAAAATGATAGGTTAATGCAATAAATTGTATTTAATAGACAATGTAATACTCCTTAAATGAAAGTAAAAAAAATATGAGTCACCATACATTTTATTAACACAAAATTACATAAAGAAAAAAACTGCTGATCTCTCCTTAAAACAAAAATAGGAAACATGAAATTTTTGAACTTTATTACGATTTTCTTGAATTTTAATACTTCGTATTGCCTCCTCGTGCTTCCATTACTGCGTTTACGCGGTTTGGCATGCTGTACACCAAGTTCCTTATACGATTTTGGGGAATATTCTCACATTCCTCTGTGAGAGCAATTTTGAGTTCACGAAGCGTGATTGGGGGAGGGTTTCGTTGTTTTACGCATCTGCCTAGCTCGTCCCAAGCATGCTCGATCGGGTTGATATCCGGGCTGCGCGCTGGCCACTCCATACGAGAAATGTTCATCTCTTGAAGGTAGTCATTCACAATCCTACCTGTATGAGGTCGGGCATTGTCATGCATAAATATAGCATCCTCACCTAAATTGACCATAAATGGACCAACGTGATCATTGAGGATATCTTCCACATATCTTTCGCTAGTTAAAGAGCCGTTTTCTATGATCACCAGCTCTGTGCGACTTTCAGAAGAAATTCCGGCCCACACAAGTACAGACCCACCACCGTAGGCTACTTTTTCTTCGATGCATGCTTGCTTGAATCTTTCCCCTGGTCTTCGATACACTCTGTGTCTTCCATCGTGCTTGTAGAGCATAAATTTTGATTCGTCGGAGAACATAACTTTTGACCAATCTTCAATACTCCAATTTACGTGGCTCTGGGCATATCTTAGTCTTGAAATACGATGCCCACGCTCCAGTTTAGGGCCGTTTGCAGGTCTAAGGGGTTTTAAGTTAGATTCAGCAAGCCGACGTCTTACTGTCCATGCACTTGGGTTACTTCCTCCGAGGCGTCGAAACTGATTTGTGAGTTCAGTTCCTGTGAGAAAGCGATTTCGAAGCATGGTGTTCACCAAGTATCGGTCTTCTCGTGCTGTGGTACACCTAGTTCTGCCCGTTCCTGGTCTGCGTAGGTTAGAACCAGTTTCTTCGTAACGTCGGAGAACTCTTTGTACTGTTGACAGCGACACACCGACAGTCCTGGCTGTATCGCGCTGACTCCGGCCGGTTTCCAGCATTGTAAGTATTCTGGTGCATTCTTCAGGCGTAAGCGACATAATTTCAGCTTGAATAATGAATATAGAGCACTATCAACATGGTTTATGTACCCACATAAATGACAGATTACAAACAAAAGCAAAACCAAATGCTGTAATTTCGTAGTTCCATCTTCGAAAGTGGCCCTTTTTCAAATTTGATTTTTTTATGATATAACTTTACAATAACTAAGAAGTTTTAATACCTTCATTTAAGGAGTATTACATTGTCTATTAAATACAATTTATTGCATTAACCTAGCATTTTTAGTTTCCGAGATTTTTAGGATTCTTTAAGTGACCCGGATTCATTGCTCTCGAGTGTATATATTTTTACTTTATTTTGTAGTTATATTTTCATTACTCAATTTAATTTTAATTGTAATTCAGTTTGGTTGATATGAAGTTAAATTGTTTTTATTTACATTAATTTTAGTATGTTGGTTAAATTAAATTGCCGTAAAAAGGATGAATTTAAAAATATCTTTTATTTAAAAGCAAAACATGAATACGAAAAAAAAAATTTGAATTTCACCGCGTACAATTTCGTCTGTGGTAATTATTTCCGAGGTGGTGTATACCGCTCATCCAAGTAGAAGGCAAGTATTAAGTTGTAGTTAGATTTGATGGGTTGTGGACTTCCTCATTATGTTATCTCCACCGCGAGGTCAAGCCTGAGGTAGAATTGGAACCAGAGAAACAGAGCTATCATCGATTTGGCAAACTCTTTTATTTCGAGCTTTTAAACGATATTTACTGCAACATTGCTACTGCAGCAGGTTTGACTTTACCATCACGAGTTGCTAAAGCGAAAACATTGTAGAATTGTGTTGTCTTAAGATTACGATCACCGTACCTATGTGTCTTTCTTCATCTTTTCCCTCGAACGTGTTCTTGACATACTCGAAAGCGTTGGTCCTTTCGAAGGCATTAAATATACGATCAAAGTTCCCACTGAGGGGTCGGTCGAAGGTCTTCTCGACGGTGGGGGACGAGACCGGCCCCCAAGACGTGCGACTCCCGATGGCTGTGGGCCCACAGCGGTAAAACGCCATGGTCGTGACCTGGAGACAAAGAAACATGAGGTTAGAATATGTGGAAGAAGAGAAGCTGATTCGCACTGAAATCATTCGTAAGCTGAAATAGTAAATTAGGAGCATGGAGACAGTTTCTTTGAATGGGAACTATTGTCACGATATCGCATGTCGCCAGTCGAACACACTTCTTCTGGAGAATATCCTCAAGCAGTGTGTTCGACTTTATATTAGTGTCGCAAATATGATATAAATTATAATACTTATAGAAATATAATTACGGAATGCTTGTTTATAATATTAGGAGGTTCAAATTATTAAAGGCACTAGATTCTGTAATAATCGTAGAACAATAGTGTACAGAACACTGATACTGTTTCAATTTGTGTGTGCCTGATGTTACGCATTATTTAATTCTTGTACAATTTTGAGCGATGTCTATATTACAAGCGTCACAAACTTACGAGATGCTTGTAATGCAATTAATTAAACCGAATTACACCATAATTGGCCAGTCTAATTCGCCAGGATGATCTAATTGACATGAGCTAATACTCGAATGACATAAAATATATAATATCTATATATCCTATTAATATTATAAACGTGAAAGTTTGTATGTATGGATGTATGGATGTTTGTTACTCTTTCACGCACAAACGGGGGGGCTAATGTTGATGAAATTTGGTATGGGGGTAGATGAGGCGCTGGATTAACACATAGGATACTTTTCATCATCATCATCATCATCATCCATCACCACGCGGGTGAAACCGCGGGGCGCAGCTAGTAATAAATAAAATCGATATGACTCCAAACATTTTTTATATACTCTCGGTCTGCTTTTTTCTCTAATCAATTATAGCCGCAGTAATAATAAAGGCAGCGTCCATACCTTTTTGTCATAATGAATGACATCATTTGCTGTAACCAATACGGTTATAGGAGTCTTTTGTATTAGATCATGGAGTTCTGACCTTCAGAGTTCTTCACAGAGCTTTTTTGGAACTAATCAGAAATTGATAAAAAAATCACATCACAAACAACCTGGAAAAATTTTGCCCAGGTCATGAATCGAACCTGTTACCTGGTTCACGCACTTTGAACTGAAGGTTGCCAGCAACTGAGCCAACAGAGCCGTCAGGCAGAAATAGAGGTAACTACATATTTTTTCTGAAGCAGAGTTACATATTGAACGTAACTTGACTTTAAAGTTTGGCGTGGTGGATTAAGGCCCATATACTCCTCTCCCTGAGGGAAGGCCCGTGCCCCAGTAGTGGGAACGTAATGGCCTGATTGTGTTTTAACTATATCAGCTTTTTCTTCTAGATTCAAAAGTCTGTCGTCGTGAACATTACTGGCTTCGCCTATATAGTGCACTGACCGACCTGCACTCGGCTACACTCGTTTGGCATTAGCACTATGATTTACTAAACTAAATAACCGTATTTCACGAGGCTACCCGATCAGATCAGCTCAGGTCACTATAATCCATACCTATGTCATATAAGGTAGATGAGCGAAATACAGGGAGCAGAATTTTGCAGCTCTCTGAGGTTGACAACCCCCAGCATACGCACATGCTCGGTGGGGGTTGCAGTGTCCTGCAAATGTCCGTGGCAGGCATCGTGTTTTTTAAAATTCCTGGCCGGAATAAAAAAGCTTCATGATGATTTTAGACGTGTTTAATTATAGCAAACTCCGAAAACCATTCGGTCAGGGCCAGAGAATATGTGATAGTACAAACAGGGCTTCTAATTGCCGTTCTGCGGCCGACAGTATATCATTATTTATACACAAACTCAACTCTCTGAAGATTTGACAGGTACCAATCATAATGTATAACACTGGCTCAAAATTTCTTTCACGGTCTATAAATAAGATCTATCCACCAGATATCTTATTTTTATGTTGTCCTGTGAAAATACGAGAAAGTCATTGACTTGATTTTTCTGTGCTTATCGAGTTTGCGTTATACAAGTTCTACAAAGACTGATGTGCCCAGTAGTTTCAATAGCTACTGTTCTTCACAACTAAGCACTAAACTTACAAATTTTTAGTTTCGTTAAGATTCTATACAAACTAAGGCGGAGTGTTTCTGAAGAGCTTTCTAGCAATTATTCGTTTGTATAAAGAACAGTTTCAGCATGAGATATGATATCTAATAAGATATTAGGGACTTAGTTGGACATTGTGGAACAGACCCAAATCTGGTCCTCGTAAAATTATTTCATAAATTCTTAAAGCTTACATCTTGAAGCTTTTAATTAGTTTTACTAATTAGTAATTTTTTTCTGGTTCGCCTACGTGGAAGATGCGATGTTTTAAAGATGAAGTTTCAACTTTTTTATCGTTTACAGTCCTTTTATGGTATTTTATGGTTGTGATCAGCACTCATGTTCACTTCATGACATCATATACGTTTTGTTGTTTTTACCTTTTTTGATTGCATACCATTAAGATCAGTATGATATAATCTACTATATAAAAATAAGTCGGGTTTTCCTTCCTGACGCTATAACTCCAGAACGCACGAACCGATTTCCACGGTTTTACATTCGTTGGAAAGGTCTCGGGCTCCGTGAGGTTTATAGTAAAGAAAATTCAGGAAAATTTAAAAAGAAAAGCGGGAAAATCTTTTTTCACATACAGCGCCATCTCTGATACATAGCATGTACTACAAACCAATATTTTAAGTAGATGGCGCCAAACGAAATGTTACATAAAACGAAGCCATCTTCATCAATCAAAGCCATCAAAGGTGGCGAAACGGAGTTCGCAGGGTTTGCTAGTTACTTATATTTATGCCTCAGTTTTTTTGATAATTATTTGTTATCAGCATTCTCTCTCACTCCTATTCAAAAGGAACCACTACTATATAGTTATATGTTTTCAGGAGCTGTCATAGACATAAATGCTACTTCCTATGAAGAATTAGAAGAAACTTTTCAGGCTCGTCAAAAAATACAATGATCACTCAAGTTCAGTCTATGTAGACTGAAAGACCGAAAGTTATCACGATTCTTCGGGAACGTCGCGCTGTATCGAGACATCAAGTGTTTATTTAGTGTTATAGACCTATTTAAAAAAAATAACATCCTTAATCACTAAAAAACTTTCGTGTCTATAACAGTGTGATGTAAATCTTTTAATATATTTTCTTTTATTAACTGAATATGCTTTGTAAATCATATGAAGTTTGTTATTACCAGAGCCGGTGTAGGTTTGTAAGCCCGTGGGAATACATATCTTTACTATCCCCATCGTCAACGATAAGGTAAAGAGCCACCAGTGGAGCAGGCTGTCGGTGTCGGCAACACCGTCGCGGCTAGATCACAAGCTGCCCTTATGTGGAGGAGTCGTGACGTGGCCACGTGACTGGAATGAGGCTGCCTGATTCATTCCTGTGATTGAATCGATAAGTGGCACTAGCTTTTGTCTGCGGTTTGCAGGACTTAATATCGATTGCGAGTTCTGACTGGATAATACTATTTATAAAGGACGGCCCATGAGTTACTTACCGCTTCTTCCCTTGCTCTATGTTTTCACACACGCTGTTAGAATATTTTGAAAACACACACGTTATTTCTATTACTTATACATGTCTTATTCTGACGCTGGATGGACAACCGGTACTTTTGGAAATATATGGCGGAGGATATGTTCAGCAGAGGAAGTCCTGCGGCCGAGATGATGATGATGGTGATGTTATTGTAATTACATTATGTTTCATTGACGTATATGCTTAAAAAACTAACAATTAACTAAGTATGTATTTTGAAAACATAAACATGTTTTAATTATTTAGTTTTAATACGTACCAGAGTACGAAAGCACTTCTGAAAGTGAAAATTTATTTATAAGACAAAGATACTTAAATTACTTACTTCTCTGCCATTCTGACACACGTGTATTAAAAGTACATTAAAAAATACAATAACAATAGAAACACTTTAAAACAATTACAATGTCCCTAAGATGAGAGAAAAAGTGCCACGAATGCTGCATCATAGCCATCTTGGCTGGCAGTGCTAACTTTTTGCTCAAAATGGTTTACAAAGTTACTTAATTACCGATCTTCGATCTTTTATAATTCGCATACTAAATAGGATATTACCTATACATTACATTGATATTACTATATAAGACTGAATATTACGTACGTATTTCTGTAATATACACTGTTATTTGTATACTTGACTTTACATTAGGAAGTAAGGAATATCTATCTATCTATCTAAGGAACAGAAAGCCACGCGAACTGCCAAAGCACCAGTGAAAACTATACAACTTGTACATGTCATTTTAACACGTTCATCGCCGACTAATATTTTACAAAATCATAAAAAAATGTCATTGGTTTTTATGATTATTTTCAGTTCTATTTGTTCATTTATACAAGTTTTACAGTGACATTTGGTTTTTTGGCTTTATTTAAGGTTTTTTTT
Source organism: Selenia dentaria (assembly GCA_917880725.1). Lineage (NCBI taxonomy): Eukaryota > Metazoa > Arthropoda > Insecta > Lepidoptera > Geometridae > Selenia > Selenia dentaria. The sequence goes on along the minus strand of OU862885.1, from coordinate 1,311,498 downwards.
AAGTGCCGGTCATAACGACCCGGCGTGGCCTAAACGGAATAATTATTACATTCAGGCCGTGCCGGTCACAATACCGGTCAGCGTACTTACGTACGCGTAATGTTCGATCGATGAGACAACGTGCGTTATGCTCGTAGATACGTAAAATAAAATAAAATAAAATAATATAAAATATATAAAATAATATAAAATAATATAAAATAATATAAATAAAATAAAATAAAATAAAATAAATAAAACGGGACCATATTACTAATTCCTTAACTTTTTTCTCTAAGTCCTAAAAATAGGTATGCCATCAAAAAATCAAAAAACCAAGTGGTTACAGGTGTTCATTGGGGCCGCGCCGGTCATATTGTATGATTGAATACACAGCTTTTGCATTCTGCGGCGCGAACGGGCTTCGCAAAGTAGGGTCTGGCGTGCCGGTCATTTTAACCCCCCACGGCCCCAATGGGTAGATCAAGTGCCGGTCATTTTGACCCACCATGGCGATGAACGTGTTAACCTAATTTGGGTGCAAATTACTAATTCCCGCATCGTGTGCGTCTTACGAAAGTCAAGCAATGAATTAGCGGTAGTACTTGCGTTTTGGTTCCTTGATCAAGAAGAATAAAGTCGTTATGAACAGTACGCAATGTTTTATCACCTAGGATCATGGTGACTCTTCTAGAAATCATGTTTTTTCATACTGCCTTTTAATTTTATCGGATTTGTCGCAAAGCTTTCGATGTTTAGTTTATTCAATATTCCTCTTCGGCGTTGTTAGATCGATAACAAATAGGCGGCATCATAGCAAAACTTTTTATCGCAAAGTCGAAGAAAGCCGCCTTTGCACGCAGCGTCTCGCGTGCTATCTCCCATCAGACAACATTCTACCCATTGTACACTTTATCGCGAAGTTATATGTTATAAATTGGAATGTTGGGTTGGTAATGTAAATGCAAAATACTGTCCCATTTGGGAGCAATCGATTGTTATATAAGTTTCCGTGTTTTGGGACGGGGCGCGGCGCGGGCTCGTCCCCAATAGCCTCGTGTTGTCGTTTCATATACAAAATTAGAAGCTCATATTATGGATATGAATAATGTAGTTTTATGACTTATAATACAGTCGATTCAGTTTAACCCGTCGCGTGTCGTGCGTACACTATGTGTACGTGCAAAAAAGTCCTAAGCCATGTCGCGCTTACTCCAAAGGTATATAACACATATTTATACATTTTGTTTGTAACTAATTTTATCAGATCCAATAAACTTCACATGTATAAATTTGTCTTTTAGTTGGTCAAACTATGCAAGTTTAGTGTAGTATTTTTTATCTGAACGTTTATGTTGAATCTATGGATACAATAATAGGATATAGAGGTATTCTGATTAATATATCTATTTCTAAATTAATTCTATTCCGTGCAGCCTTTTCTGTACTGAGATTATTTTATTATTTAGGATTTAAACAGATAGCAGATTCACTTTCAATTATAATGATATCTAAGTGTTGGGTACCTGTACCAAAAATGCCGTAAGAACCTCCTCATGGTATGATTCTTATAGGCTTTCTCATTCTTCTAACTAGCCAACTGTAGCTTGCTACCTACATTGTCCTCATCATCATAATCGGCATCTTCATTGCTAAAGGTCGTGTCTTGTCTGAATGGTTGACCGCTCGTTGTACTATGCTTTTCCACGTGGTTCTGTCCTCGGCGGTCTTAATAGCTTTCGTGATTGGCAGGCCGGTGAGCGTCTTTACTGCGTCTGACCATCGGGTAGGTGAGCGACCGCCTGGTCTTTTCCCGTCGACCTGACCAACTACTATGAGCTTCTCTAGGCTGTCAGGGTTTCTACGAACATTGTCCTTACAATGGTTATATATTCGGGGAGATGGTATTATTTTTAGTTGTTTTTTAAATAGCTTAGATGACAAGATAATTTGAAAGAAGCGTAGCTTTTTCAAGCAAGGACTTTTTCCAAAACGTAACAATTTAGTCACCCGTAAATATTAATACAAATCTCCCGCAGTATTGTACATCATTTAGTTCAACTGCGTGGAGTTCAACTCTCATATCATTAATCTAAGGTCCATCGTGCTATTAATCATCATCGTCTCCTTTTCATATTTCAACAAGACTATTCAAATGTAAACTAATGGAACGCAACAATTGCTATCAATTGAACCTTGCAATATATTTGCAATACAACACGCCTTACGTATGTCGTATGATGGCTGACATACATAAACAAAAGTTTGGATATTTATCCAAGGAAATTGTATGATTGTAAAAAGCTAGTAGTCAATTGGATACGTACTAAAAACTATGATGAAACAGAATCGCTACTTCGTACTGACAAGTGAACAACTACAATTATGTAAGATGTACAGAAGTATATTTTTAGTTAAACATACTGGACATCACAAACATTCTCACATTTGAAAACTTAATCTACACCCGCCACACATAAACACACACACACACGCACACACACACACACACACACACACACACACACACACACACACACGCACGCACGCACGCATAAAAACTATTGTATTTTAGAAATAATATGAACCATAATATAAATATACAATTATTAAGTACCTACCTGTAACCATAACATGTAATAGTATGGATATGGAGGAGCGGGGTCTTCTGACACAGGTGTTTTTATACCTACTAGAAGGTCCCAACCTATCTTAAGTTAAGTTAAACTTTGGCTACAGTAATAAAACATTTTTCATTTTTCATTTTCATTTTCATTTCATACATAACAATTTTGAAATTGTGTAAGACCAACAACCAAGAAACCTGTATAAAGTACATAAAGAGGGCAATTACGGTATTTCAATTCAATCAAAATTCTGATAACGATGAATTTACGACGGCTTACCTACATGTAAAATTACTAAAGTTCCTAAAAATAATAATAAAAGTAATAAGTTCCTCATAATAAAAGTCCTAAAAATTTATTGTTTCCATTCTGCTATCAAGACAAGACTTAATGGCAATATAAGTAGTACACTACTACTATTTAATAATAATAAAATATAGGACAACATCCACACAAAGGTCTTCAGGTCTCAAATTAGGCAGAGCCTGTACTATGGTAACCTGATGACTGACATATGATATTTATATCAAACCCAGACACAGATCAAACAGACATGTGCACACAAATGTTTGACCTGTCCGGGAATCTAACCCGGGACCAGCGGCTCAGACGGCAGGGGTGCTACCAACTGCGCCCACCGGTCGGTCAAATATAAAAAAAGACGTGTGGCACTCTGAGACTGCCGCGGTAAAGCTATTGCATAGCTGTTTTTATCAACTTATGCAATTATACTTATTTAACCAATGCCATCTAGAGGCGAGTTGCTGAACTAAAGAGACAAGCGTGATATTTCAAAAAGTCATTAAAAGTTCTGCTATTCATCGATAGATGCCAAATCAACTTATGCAATTATAATTATTTAACCAATGCCATCTATAGGCGAGTTGCTGAACTAAAGAGACAAGCGTGATATTTCCAAAAGTCATTAAAAGTTCTGCTATTCATCGATAGATGGAGTCGGAGTGGGGGGTGTTAGGTTATTTTCGTTACGGAATTTCTGGATTCGGTCTCCACGCTCAAGGCCCGCGATAGAAGCTATGCAATAGCTGTAATAAAATAGTGTGCAGGCAATATTCTGGCGCCTGAACACGATGTTGCTGCTTGTTATAACTTACATTGAAGTATATTTTTAATTCCGTAAAGATTTACAGACGTGGGACAGCCATTGCGATTGCCCACACGGGTGCAGCTGCGAGGCCGAGCTTGTATACCCATACAACTTAGTATTTTATAATTCATGACATAAAATGTCCTCTACCAAAAAGCAACTCTACTTTATCATTTTGAATACCGCTCCGACAAAGTCAGAGCTTTATTGATGCTTGTTACTGATACCGTAACGAGGCAAATACTTTACAAGAAACATCAACAGAAATAGTATCTAAATCTTTAAAGATTATAATAGGCATGCATTCAAACTTATTACAATGCTTATTTTTAGAATAGGAATTGATGTTGTATTCACATCAATAATAAAAATATTTTTATATATTTTTGCTATTTGCAACCACTGTTAATACGACGGAATGTTTTCCTTTTGATGGATCTTTGGTACCAACTGCCCGCGACTTCGTTCGCGTAGTACCTACGCTTGGCCTTAGGCCTCGACATAACCTCTCGTCTTTTCTTGGTTTTTCGTTCATAAGTACTTTTGCCTGACAATAATTAACACTCTAAAAAAGAATTAGCAATATTGTTCCATCCGTTCTCAAGTTCTAGCGTGACCGGGATATATAGGGGCTCATTTTTATATACAGATAGACAGAGATAATGTATGACGTCACCGAGTAATCATATCCAGTTGCAACCTACTTACTCGTGATGTGCAATCTACCGGTTGTGCTCATTGAACAACTACTGTCAATTAAACACATTAATACATACGTTGCAACTGTAGAGGTGAAAAATCCTCATCCTTGGACGGGGTTCGAACCTCTCGAAATCGAATTAAAAAATAATAAAAGTACTATATGTAAGTATATAAAAACATGAATTATTATATGAAATATTATTCAAAGAGAAAAATCTGAATATCTCGCAGGACGTAAGTAGTAGAAAAATCATATACTTACATATTTGTAATATATATATATATTATAATAAAAATAAAAAGCATATCTCATACATAATTTTGCTCATGGTTCATGCAGCATCCGTTTGATTCACCATCACTCTTTGATGACTCCATGACTCTTTGACAACATCCGTAAATTGTAATTGACAGCGGAAAAATAACCTTCTCAACAACGATGGGGAGTTCGTCGACGAGCGCAACAACGACGAAGTATTTCTTAAAGAATCACACGGCTCGATACGTTAACAAGTGGCATACGTATATTCAGGGAATATGACAAATTGCTCGCTGACTTTCGAGATGCGTCGTAATGTTTCTTAAGTAAAATTATCGCTATTATTAATGTCTACTTCATGAGTTGGTATATCACAGCAATGTTGAAAATGTATATGATTAAGTATATGTTTTAATCAGTGGTTCTCAACCGGTGGTCCGCAGACCACTGGTGGTCCCTGGAACCACCTGAAATGGTCCGCGAACACATCCAAATTGAAAGATTATACATACTTGAAACTTTCAGAAAGATTTGAGAAATATAGACACTAAACCAAGGATTCAGAAGTATGAAAAAGTATGCAATCACAAAAACTCCATTAAAATAATACATGTACTTCTTGGGTGTTTCTGTAATATAACATTTTCGTTAAATATTTAAAGACATTTAACAATTTTATGTTTTTCTACCGACTTCCAAAAAATGGAGGAGGTACTCAATTGGACTGTATGTTTTTTTAATTTTTTTTATGTTTGTTACCTCATAACTTTCGACTGGGTGAACTGACTCTCAAAATTCTTTATTGTTTGAAAGCTGGTGCTTCCCGTATGGTCCCATTTAAATTTCATCAAATTCAGTCAAGTACTTTTTGAGATACACCCCAATAACTGAATAGAATGGAAGTCGGTATCAAATTTTTCAAATTGTACTTACGAACATTTATTTATGAAATGGTCCCTCATCACTAACAGGTTACGAACCACTGTTCTAAATGGTCTCAGTCGATTGAGTTGTTTAGTTACAATATACTATGTATACAATAAACTATAGTGTATAATAATAGTAAACATACTTGAAGAGCCCGCTGACATTTTAAGCATTTTTAATGATAGACGTTAACAGTTCTCCAAGGGCCAGCCCACGCGGACCTATCGGCCCTACACATGATAATCAATAGGTCAAGTTGAACCACTGAGCACTTGGCATACCACATACTTTTGTACCTTGTCACTTTAGACCCGCGAACAAAATGCTTAAGGCGCTAAATGCTACCAAACATTTATTAGTTGCATATAAAATTTCAAATGTAAAAAATAAAATAATGTATTGATTCAGGCGTTACTTTGCGGAAATACATTATAAAAAAACGATATTAATAATATTTTGTGACACTTCCGCTGAAAAAACAAACGTAAACAAATTCAAATGTAAACGGGAAAGTCAGTAATAAATATATAGAAACGATGCAGCAAAAACAAAAACTACACGATAGTGCATCACTCATATAAAACTTTGAAGCGACAAATGCAAGAGGCTCTCTTTAACTTCTTGTTGTTTACAGAATATGCCTAGACAGAGGCAAATGGACTTTCTTCGGTTACATTCGCTATAATAACATCTGCTGACGGTATACAATCTAAAAAAAACAAAGTTAGAGTCTCTTAGAGGATCTGCGACGGGAAAATGATCATTCGATATTTGCCACACACTACCTGGGCCGATTTGACTGACTGAGTTTCCGAGATTATTTAATCTACGAGTAACTCACAATAACCTCTCCTGAGCAGTTCTCCGCCAAGTTGGCTATATACTCATAGATATAGATGGTAAGGGTCATGTGCCATCGTGATATCTTCCGAATGATGTCCTTGACAGGCAGTCCTTACTAGAGTTCTGCTGTGCTACCACGTTAGACCATCATCACCGACCCACCTATCGATAATAATTAAAAACCTGTAAATGTTAATGAGACGAGATAGTCGATTAAAAATAAATTAAAACGGTAACGAATTTAATAAATTAAGAATTCCAAGTATTAAGCGCCTTAAACAATGACAAAAACTTGTTGTGATATGACAGGGTTCTAAAGTATTTCCGAAGTTCCCAAAAAGGATCAGAGTAGTGAAGTAGGTACAAGAAAAAAGGCTATTTAAGCAAATTGCGAAGGTTCCTCATTAAGTGGTTCGCTCTCAGTTTTGGGAGAGGTTCGCCTTCGGTCGGGATCTGCTTTGATTGATGAAGACGAATAGGATAAGTTATGAGTTGGTCTTCGTATGGTGCTGGTTAACTAACTGTTACATCATTAGCGTCACCTAAGTGACATGACAAGCTCAGTAGGAATGACAAAAAAATCTACAATGACACAAAGAAGTTTAAGGTTGCTTTTCCACCAAAGATATGCAAGGCAGTTAATATACTTAAATAAAAACAATCTATGAAAGGTTTTCTATTCTGCCTCCGGCTAATCTCTAAGTCTAAGGGTCACCGAAATGCCTGGACTGATTTTGACGGGACTTTCACTGGCAAACAGATGATGTTATCAAATATCCATATAGCTGTGTATTCCGCATACCAAGCGAGCGAAGCCGCGGGCGGGTTAGCTTTTATTTCTTAAAAATATACAACATTTAAGAAGCGCTCGCAGTGGAGCTTGACTTTGGCTAACTTACCCGATCAAGAATGTAAAACAACGCTTGCTGCGATCAGGAGATGAATGGGTGTGTGCTAGTGGCATTATTCATCTGAGCGCTTTTATGTTTCACGGACGTTAAGCCGTCGGTCCCGGTTGTTCGCCTTAGGACAACAGCCTATGTGGCCATATCGAAGGACTTCGGGCAGCCTGAAAACATCGACATGTGTTGTCCACCAAGCCTATCCACCAAGTCGCACTGGTGGTGGATTATGTCCCAACTCCTCTTTCTAAATGGAAGGCTCGTCGAGTCCCAGCTGTGCGGATATAATGAGCTGATTATGTATATAACAACTTGTACATGTATCTGTTACAGTTTGGGTTACTACAGCTTTTGTTTAATCTATTTTTAAAGGGATTTTGTCCAAAACTGACCAGGTCACCATAAGTTCACAATCAACTTATCTGTAAATTACTATTCTTACTACTCTTTGCTAACTACTTATACGATTAATACAATCAATACAATTTCTGTTATACAACATAATATATTTGCTATTTTATCGTTTCAGGCGCCGTGCGTCGGCAGAAAGGATTTCTTTATTTAGTATTCCAGTTTTGATTCTGTTCCATCCATCACCGTCTCCAAACACTTGTCTTTCTGGAGGTTATGTTCTAATATTAATCAACCTAATGATTTTATGGTAAACATTGATAAGCATTAGGAGTTTTCAAGTTATTTCTCGAACTACATATAACCTGTGGTACCTATAAAACATCACTACTCGTACTTATAGATAACTGAATAGTTACTCGAACGTAATTCAAAACATCACTACTTATAGATAACTGAATAGTTACTCGAACGTAATGCAAAACATCACTACTTATAGATAACTGAATAGTTACTCGAACGTAATGCAAAACATCACTACTTATAGATAACTGAATAGTTACTCGAACGTAATGCAAAACATCACTACTTATAGATAACTGAATAGTTACTCGAACGTAATGCAAAACATCACTACTTATAGATAACTGAATAGTTACTCGAACGTAATGCAAAACATCACTACTTATAGATAACTGAATAGTTACTCGAACGTAATGCAAAAATCTTCCCATATGTAGTAGCTAACTACGATCTGATCTAGACTCAAGTGAGATGTTCCTCTGTCGGAGCAGCAATACAACTATTATCTAATAACATGTGCTGAGGATCTTAGATTGAACACTTGTACAGAATAAGTGGGTGGAAGGAACTCTTGGGTAGCTGCATGTTCCCGCGCGGGGAGTGCGTTGCCCCCTCCTTAATTGGTAAATGAGATTCGTTCCCGGTTCTGCCGTGCTACTAAGGAAACTCACTGGAAATATTATAAATCGTTTTTTATCACAATTCATATCAACAAAAAAGTAATATTGCAATAACAGTGTAATATATAATATATATATATATATATAATACAATGCACACATATTAAAGATTTTTTTTCCTTTCATTGTTTTTACATACGCTTTTCTCTTATAAATTACTTCAAGTGTTACCTTTTCTTCTTCTAGCCTAAGAGCCTAACGTAGAATGTACAAAAGTATCCCTGAAGGAGTCGTCAGAGGTTAATAACAGAAACCGTCCCATTTCAACAGGCACTAGGTGAACGAACTAGGTGAACTTCGAATCAGGAAAATATGGAGCAGTGTAATTACTAAGCCAACCTAAAGTATTAAAATGATTATAATGGACAAGCATAGGCTTATCTTATATAATTAAATATAATAACCTAGAATTTTTGCCTTTTCCTTATACCTAACTGCATATTTCACTCAGAATACATAATCTACGTCCAGACTCGGGATATATCTTAAACATAACAACTATATAAATTGAGACTGTGATAAAATACGAGGTAAATCCACCATGACCAGTCTATATATGCATGGCATAGTGATTCTCTATAGAAATGTCTCTGAACCAGCAAATCCCGATCCCCGACCCGATTCGCCTCTAGCGGACAGTTCAGCGGCCATCGTATTATTGTCATCCATCATTATTATACGATTTAGATTCAACATAGTGATACTATGGCTCAGGAATGATTCCAGGGCGCTACTCCCACCTCTTAAAATAGTCATATTTAAACCTTACCATTGGTCATCATCATCATCATCATCTCAGCCGTAGGACGTCCACTGCTGAACATAGGCCTCCCCCATGATTTTCCAAAAGGACCGGTTGGAAGCGGCCTGCATCCAACGTCGTCCTGCGACCTTCCTGAGGTCGTCTGTCCACCGTTTCGGTGGACGACCTACGCTGCGCTTGCCGGTCCGTGGTCTCCACTCCAGAACCTTTCGGCCCCATCGGCCATCTGTTCTGCGTGCTATGTGCCCTGCCCACTGCCACTTCAACTGGCTAATCTTCTGGGCTATGTCGGTGACTTTCGTTCTTTTACGGATCTCCTCATTTCTGATTCGATCACGTAGAGAAACCCCGAGCATAGCCATAGGCTAAATTTGGTACCACCACGTAAATATAGCGAGCTTAAAATAATAATGGATTACGATAGACGCTTTGATGACGTATTATCAAATAGTGCACTCAATTCGCGTACTTTGCAACTGCGTTAGTGTTCTATTTGGGTTGGGCATTATAGGTATTGATCCTGGAACCCACCATTAGGATCGATTTCGGCTAAAAAAAGGAACACGCCGTAAATACGAGTAGTATTGAAGTATTAAGTTCGACCGTTTTGTGTCGGTGGGAGTACGATAGTAAGTATGATTTTTCTAAGCTTATTACAAAACGCTCCTGATTTATGATAGTTTCGTAAAAGGTGGGAGTAGGCCCCCAGGTTCTTGTGGGGATTCAATGTTGGACCTATAATGTTTGTTGCCACTCGTCAAGTAAAATGACTATGTGTTTTTTTTTAGTTAGAATCTATTGAAATAGTCAGAATAAGATTACAGTAAAGTCCAGCAGGCCTAGACAAAATTCAAACAGGCGTGTTTCCGCACACGCTACAGACAAAATGTGTCTACGAACTTAGCGCGACGTCACGTGACTTTTCCACAGGTAATGTCAACGCCATACATTTTGAAGTTGTCGTTTGGCGTTAACGATAACAGAAACGTCTTTTGTCTAGGCCTAAGTAAGTAAGTAAGTAGTAAAATACACTTTCCTCGAGTCTATCTACACTAGTTGTGACTTTATGGTCACTCAACAGTTAATAGGTAACTTTGAAAACCTGTAGAATGCCACCTAATGTTGTTTCCGGCAGCTGTCCTTAATAGCCAGTCCTCATTGTAGCTCAATTATTAAAAAAAATCATATCTATCATAACTTAAAGACAATCGTTAAAATTAATCATCTACTTACTTATATTTATAATTAGTTGTCCTCCCAATGGACTGACGGAATCATAAATGCAGAGTATATAAACCGATGGGGCTAGAAACTTGCAATTATTGTGCATAACGAAGAATATATTTTTTATAGAATATTTTCCCCGTGAATCAACAGAAAAACCATACGACACACATTTCTTCGAATACTATTTCTTTCTAATATACAAAAACTGTTAACATGATCACTTCCCAGTGAGTAACCTAAGTGCCCGAGGCGTATCCGTGTCACAACACACAACTCCCGACCGCAACCAAACCGCACCAATATACGTGCAATATCTTAAGCTTGCTATCGCCACAGAATACCCACCAGTTTGTACACAAAGCATTAGCAAGTAATAAAGTGATTACTACTTATTCTATGGTTGTACGGTGTTAGTACAGCCACAGAATATACATAAGCTAGTTAAGAAGATGTTATAAAGCGGTATAGAAGCTGGTACGTATTCTACGGTGAGTAGCGGTGGACCTAAATGCACAACCGCAATGGATTCGCTTTCTTTCGGTGTCGGGTATGGAATACGATAGCGGAAATCGAGTTTGCTTTGGTTTTGACTTTATCTAGCTGATCCGACCGCGGCTTTGCTCGCGTGGTCTACGGGATACGAAGCCACAACAATAAACTGAATCCACCCTAGTATCAAAAAAACCCTGCCTGAGCAGATGCCTACAAGATACTATATAAAAGGCATCAACTGGCAAGATTTTAAGTTTTCCAGCTGTTTAGACTCTGCGTTGATGAATCAGTCAGTCAGTTAGTTAGTTAAGCAATCATATATGTAAGTGATAAATACTTAGTAATAAAGTATGTTCTGGGGAAACTGTAGCGAAAGAGAGATTTAAAGCACAAAATAATGCGATAGAGCTGCTTGAAAGTTCGGGCAAACTGAAAGTTGTGAACCCTTATTTAAAAACCTTAAGATGATGAGATTACCTTCTGTGTATATCTACGAAATTGCTTTTTGTTCGTAATTACTTACATTTGTTAAATACTTACAGAAGTGACAGACATTGTAATAAAGTTTGCTATCCCGTTAACCAGACAATATGTTGGACGGTAAACTTAAATATCCGTTTACGTTCAGCAATTAACACACATCATATTTAATCTGAGACTGCAAAAGACTGCCTTTTGTACGCATTGATCCAGGGGTCATACGCATCAATCACTGCATCAACCCATCAGTCATGAATCAATCAATCAATCACTTAACATGGTCCGAATGGTAACACGCAGCGTTTCTTAGTATTGCAGTAGGACTAGTTGTGACTAGTTGGAAGCACTGGGTTTAAGTTATTCCTAACTTGAACTACTTCAAGTTTGTTGTACTTTGACGTTTCAATGTTATATTATAAGTTGCATTTATGAGTTTATAATTACATGACATCTCATAGTATATAAGTATTGAGTGCAATATTTGAATCCTAGAAATTAAATTAAAATAAAATAATAAAAGGCGGTAGCGAACGGCATTTGTAATAGTTTTATTTACACATGCTTTTTCAAATGTGTCTGTCAGAGTATCAGCATTTAGAGAAGATTTTTATATTAATAAGTATTTTAAATGTTTTTAACAATAGTTAACAGGCTCACCTGGTATGGATGGTAAGTGATACCGTCGCCCACGGACATCCGCAATACCAGAAGTCTCGAGGATGCGTTGCCGACCTTTCAGGAAGGATGATAGGAAGGAAGAGATAGATGGGTGTAACGGTTGGAGGGGGAGGGGGAAGGAGAGGGAGAATGGGGAAGGGGGGATCGGACCTCCGGAACCTCCCACAAACCGACGAAACGCAATAGCAAGTATCTCGTATGTTACTTCACGTTCAGCTGTGGGGTTGCACCGTGGCACTACCTCTGATGTTGCATTTATATTACTTAGTGAAATTTTATAGGCTCCATTTGTGACTAGCGACATTGCTCTATATATTTCTATCGTATTGAGGGAAGCCATCATGAGACTTTTTTCGTTTTATAATGCATCAAAGGTCGCACGGCCAGACACAATAGAAATTTCATTGTTATAATGACATCGATCCTTGAAGGGATAATAATATAATTATAATTACAATTACTAAAGTATGTTCATGGAAAAAATAATTTGTTCTATTAAAGGTGATGCTCTATTTTGGAGCACATCCATGATCACAATAATTCAGACACTTAAATGATGCGTAAACTTAGAAAATTATATAGAACGACTCAACAGCTGATGCAGCGGATGAGCTCCGTAAAAAGTCACCAGTTAGTCATTCATTACCTTCCATTTATTTCAAATTGTTAACTTATTCTGTTACTGACCAGATTCTACACAAACTACTTCCAAATATTTACGCTAAAGTTTTCAAGTTAAAAGATTGAAAAATAACACACGTCGTACTGTTTAAAAATAAATCCCATCTCCCGTCTTCAAATTACTCTTCCTGTACAAAAATAACTTATAAACCGAATTCCTTAATGTGCAGGTGACAGGTTAACAACTAAGCCATAGACACAACACAGTAATTACGTATTTACATCACAGACAAACAATAGTTAGTACGTAACTTAAGCATGGTGCATACAACACTATTCACGAACTCTCCATCAACGCACGAATCAGGTTACTGCACTAAATTTATAAACTTCGTCATATACAAGGAGATTTATGTCTTATTTCTAAGTGGTAAGATGTAAAATTGAACATTAACAAGTTTATACGTTATCCATTAAGTTAACTTAAAATACAGACTCTAACTCCTACCATTAGAGTTTACATTCAATGAGAATTCATTATAGTTATCTTCGTAGGGCACTTTACTAATAAAAACGTACAAATAAGAGTAAAAAAATGTAATTCCGTTTCTGGTTACAATCATGTTCACGTAAATTGCGTACAAAGGGCGGTTAAGAGGATGCACTCGTTAAGGCTTTACGGAGTTAGAGATAAATGGTTATTTGGCTTGTCCGGCAGATTTATGCGACCTTATTTATGTTGCTATTGAACAGTCTCGCGTGAAAAGGTTTCTGTAGTAAGCTTTTAGCGATAATAATGTAATACAACAAACAAAACATCTGAAAATGAAGGTTAGCTATTTGCATTAGATAATTTACTAAAGCAAAGTATTTCTATAGTTTTTATTCTATTCCATTCAAAGTAAACAATTTAATAGTATAGTAAATAATAAGGTTTTTTGTAAGCATGGATCATACCTTATGCATGCCCCCATGGAATTGAGTCAATTTACTGTTAATAATTGAAACAAACGACTTCCAGAAGGAGAAGGCTCCTTCTGGAATCTGGAAGTCGTTTGAAAACATGAAGTTCTTCAATTCTCAAGTCTTCGCGTATATATTTTTAAGGTTCCGTAACTCAACAGGGAAATTATTTCTGATGTTTTATTTTTTATTTTAGTTTAGTTCAAGCTCTGTACATATGAAGTCTCCATAAACTTCATCCCAAAAGTTTGAGGTTGGGACCCACTGGCCTTTTTGTAGGTATGCGTATAGTGCAGAATTGTAGAGTGAATGTTTATTTCTTTGTGGGCAATGAGCAGTTTATAAACGAAGTGACCAATGTATAGTGTAAATTGTAATTTAGTTGACTATATTCGATCAAAAGCCGTTCTTAAGTCCCCAAAAAGTATAAGCCCATAGTATTAGGTGACGAAGCCCATCGAACTAAAGTAAATCGATGAGCGAAGACGGTTACACTAAATACGGTTAAGGCTTTCGGTGAATAATCAATGCAGGTTAATGCGACATAAGCTTTACATGGGATTGCATTTGTAGCGGGCGGGTGTTCCGATTACCATGAAACTCTCATCTTGCTGGTCATAGTTAAAATACAGGAGAGTTTGACGTCATCTCTCCTTGAAAATTCACTTGGACGTTATACTGCAATCATTATTTTTTTTATTTAGACCGGTGAATAAAATCTAATAATAAGTTCTTTGTCGCATTAATCTTTATGTTAATTTCTTGGCTAACGTTTCCTGGATATCTTTTATTCCGTTGGCCGCCCGACCTACTAAACAATATAATTCCAGTTTATTAGAATTTACTGTTTAATAGAATAGAGTAGAATAGAAAAAAATATTTGTTGCCATTAAATAATATATAGAAAATGATAACATAAAAAACCATTAATAATGAAATAAAATAATAATAATAATTGTTTAAGCAACTTAACGGATAGGTACATCACGATATAATAATATATTCTAACAGTTATAATTTATTTTAAAAATAATATTAATATAAATATTTTCAAATAAATTGCCAAATGGAATATTATACAATTTTATTTGAAAATAAATGAAAACGGTCGTCGCTTATGCCTTGTCCCATACCAAAGAACGGATACCCCGCGCCCCACACTTCACATCCCATTGACGGATCGAGCGCGTCTAATCAATGAACGCAATCGTATGTGCTCGCCTTTATGCGGCGTGTGGAGACTACGAGTGTGCACTTGGGCTTATGAACTGCTGACTGGATAGTAAGTTACTTGATACGTAAAATCCGCGCTCGACATTTTTTCAGCAAGAAAGGGGCTGACTCTCTAGTGAGTTACTGACGATTAACACACAATTATAATAATAAAATTAATATCACATTCTACGCACACACTAGATTTCTAAATAGGTATTATATAGTAGTTACGTAGATAGGTACTTACTGAAGACATAGCCCAGACAGAACCCTTCGCATATGCCTTTATGTATATATCCGAATGTTTTATCATATGTCTTAATCTGCGTGCTTCGTCTTTTTTGCGTCTTGTAATCACGGAGCATAAACAATCATTAAAGCACCGCGTAAAAAAAAAAGAAGATCGCGAACTCAGTACAACGAAATACGCACAATAAGCATCAATACTTATTACGATTTTTTTATAATTGGCGAAGGTTGTATCACATTACATACATATACCTAAAATGGTTACTGACTTCTCAGGCGGGCTAGACAAAAGATGTTTCAGTTATCGTTAACGCGAAACGACAACTTCAAAATGTATGGCGTTGACATTAACTGTGGAAAAGTCATGTGACGACGCGCTAAGTTCGTAGACACATTTTTGCATCATTTTTGTCTGTAGCGTGTGCGGAAACTCGCCTGTTTGAATGTTGTCTAGGCCCGCTGGGCAGTAAAACATCGTTAGCCAGTTAATAATAAGACATCTATCTAGCGTCCGCCTGAAGAGGAAGAAGAATAGAAAACCCGACAGCCGTCACTACCATTGAGCTATTATCACTTTAAAAAAATGTTCAATGGATCCCAGAACTACAAACTGACAAATGTCATCCCACGCAAAATTCCAGAAATCAAACTGAAGCTCAGTACAAGCGACATAACGTAGGCCCCTTGCCCCTAATAACGTTTCAAACGAGCTCCCTAACAATACCACCCACACGCACAACGTAATGTCACCACTTATGAGGGAAATGGTCCATCAGTTCAGACCGCTTATCCGCTCATTGTTATGATGTCCCAGTACTTCGGGAATAAATACGGTTGGTTTTAATTTCGCTTCTGGAATACTTAGTAAACATAAAATAAGCTATCTATGCAATATCAATATAAGTTTTAACCACGAGCTAAACCCTAAGATGATACCTAATTGGAGTATGTAATAAATACTATTTATTATATATACATATGGTAGTGTCGAGGTTCTACGAACGATTAGGCAGACGCCGCGGCCGGTTCGTTCATAACTCTGCTACCCGTGGACCGATCTTGAAGATTTTCGACGCTAGATAGGTCTTGTTGGCGACTAGACGAATATAAAAACCACTTTAGCGACTTACAGCTCTCCTCGGCCTTATTCAGGGACAAAGAGTCCTTATCCCCTGGATGAGTCGGATTGTGCACACAAATCCTGGCAAGTCAGACATGTTTTACTTATAACATCACTTCCAATCCCGTAAATGCATTTTGTATTTTTACCATTTGTTCTTGAGCATGTTGTTTCGACCACTACTGTAGAAATAGGTACTATTGTAGCTAGATAACATTTTATTTTACTCTACATTTTCATAATTAAAAGAATTATTATTATGTTTAATGTTTCTTATTACATAAATACATAGGACACCCGTATAAACCTCCTTGCTACTTATCAGTGCCTACATCAATTCTTAACCTTCACAAAACCATTACTATTTACCATTAAAAGCGGATTCAAATCACATCCACGCTCCATTGACCGCGATGATGAAAGTGAGATTCTGTAACTACTTACTATTCTGCGTTGTAGCGGTACTGCGCATGTAAACTCCTCGGTAACCTAATGCCCTGGTAGATGCAGCTACGCATCATTAAACAGTGCAGTGCAACGACTGATATCGTACGCCTGGTTGAGATGCCATAGCGGTATTGTGCATGCGAACTCTTTGGTAACCTAATGCCCTAGTAGTTGTGGTCGTGCATCACTAAATAAAGCGAGAGATTAGCTTTCTGAAAGCCTGGTAAGTTAGCTTGTAAATCATATTAGCGATTATAAATGGATCACTGACCAAAGATATATTTTATCTCTAGTTGGTGTTTAGAATTATCTCACTTTTACATCTTGTCGAGTTATTTACAGGAGTGTGGTATGTTGTAGTTTGTTTACATCAGGAATGCCTCCTGGAAGACAACACATGTAAGACGGGAGTAGCAGATGTCTAACAACTTTTATTTAGTAACATCATCGCTCACTGATTGGAGCAACCAATTTTCGTGGCTTTTATAAAACGAGTGACAAATGGTAGTTTTCTACCGACTTTCAAAAAGGAGGAGGTACTCAATACATCTGTATTTTTTTTTGTTACCTCATAACTTTCGATTCAGAAACCGACTGGGAACCGATTCTCAATCCAAACTCCAAATCCTAGTTATTTACAAAGAAATTTATTTTGTGTGGTGTGTTTCGAGTGTGATTACTCGTATGAACAATAAGAAATACCTTCCGTGCCTTAATATGGCAATACTCATTTCTAAACGAATAGAAAATATAAATGTGATTACTGTGTAAAACTTAGTGTAACTATACTACTTGGGTCCAATTCGACCAAGTTAAATAAATATAAGCATAAAAAATAACAACCAATTAGGGTATATATATCTAAAAGCAAGGTATATATAACTTTAGTCTTATACAATACATGGAAATGGGTGCCGTAAATCCTCAAAGGAACAGGATGACAACAGGTTCGTCCCCTGTAACATAAAATCGTCTTCTCTGATTAAACCAAGGGTATAGCTATCGAAAAGTGTGTGTATATACGTCTATATCTGTGCAATAAGGGCATAATGTCATATATTTACGAGTATATTTAGTGAAACCCGGCCTTACTTAAATAAGTTATCTTTATCAGCACACTTGCACAAACCAAGGGAAGAACTTAAAGTCGGACGTTAAACTGACAAGAGATAACCTACATTCGTAATTACACAGCGCGCCTGTCGCCGGACTCACGTTAACCTGTGATTAGGACTCGTTACCGAGAGATAGGCGAACTGGACGCGTACATGATTCATGGACGGACATTTAGGGAATGTGTCTGGAGACTGCAGACCCTATTGCAATAGTGAAGTAATCTTAGACTAAAGACTAAAGTATTGACGGGTATAATAATTGTATATAGTATAATATAGTACTTACGGTACGGGGTTTGAAGGAACAAACAGGAAGCGCCAAGAAATGATGTTGCTCATTTCTTGGCGCTTTTGTGAGTACAACTCACAAATTGCGATTGCCATGATCACAATACAACTTATGGTGAACTGTGACATTGAACGCGTAGAGCTTGTGAAGCCTACCGTTGAAACTTTTTATAAAAAACAAACGATAAATATATCGCACCTGGTAGAAATGTATTTTCAAACCATTCAGGAACCCATTGAAATATACAAATTTTATTCAAAGCCCTGGAACGGCTTTGAATAAAATTTGTTTGTTTTTTTGTTAAAGTAAAAGTAGATTGTTAGATGTTTAAAAGTAAGATGACAAATACACGTGCATAACAATTATATAAATTAAGAATCTAACCGTAAAAGGCACCAGTAAGTAGGGGTTAAGACTTTTTTCGAAATGAGCCCAATTCGCTTAAGCTATTGGTATCCTTGTCCTGCATTACTCAGCCATCTCGCTGCATAATTCAATTCAGTTCACCGTTAAAGGCCACTTATATTAATTAATATTAATCACGATTATATTATCGACACCCGTCGTGCTCGACACTCAATGCATTTTGACTTAAGAGCAGACTTTCAACGTTATTATTTGGATAAATATTTTGATATATAGAATATTCGTATCGTAAACAAAAAAAGTAAATAAAAAAATAGACCGCTCTTCGTCGTACAAACTATGACTTATCTGTGTCACATTAAATTTGAACTAGATAAATTAAAGTTAGTACTAAGCTGAATTGTTTTACGTCAAAGATACGATTGTGTTACACTGACTCTGATTTTCCTGCAAAGGCTCTGCAGGCAGGTACCACTGGTTTACATTCCTGCGATGATTATTGCAGCTTCAACCTCTTTTAGCTATTATAAACTAATGGTCTAAATCTATGAAATCATATTAATTTTATTTTGAAAATATTCTAATAACTGAATCGATAAAAAAACTACATAATTATCAAACCAACTCACAAAATTTTACGAGAATCTGTTGACAAATAGAGAACAGTCTGACATCCGGACACACGCAAGCATTTGTGCCCAAAGTATTGCAGAGACGCTGCGTACTCGCTCGGTCAATAACTCATCACATTACGTTGGAATATGATTTTAACATAAGGATATAAACTATTAAATTTTATGCGTATTTCAACCATAAGTACGGATACATAATGACGATAGTTTGATTTTATTTGTTTACCTTAGCATCCTTCACCTTTTTTTCGAAATTGAGTCTATGTCATACCTACTAGATGCTGAAAAGCTTTGTTTGTTATGGTTTGTAAGAGTAAATTCTTTACTTATAACCTCACCCCACCACCACTTACTTATAACCTCAACTGGATCAGAGGGAAGCTTAGACATGGAGTTTAGGGGAGTGTTTAATTCGCCCAAGTAGGGCAAGCTTGTTTTCTGTAGTACTCATTCCCTGAAAGAATTTTATTTGCCAATGTTGCACCGACCGAAGTACGAATATGTTATTATTATATACCTAACTATAGTATGTATCGTCAACTTCGGCATTATGGAATACTCCGATTTGACAGGAGGTCGTGGGAAACATCCAGTGGCAACCCACAAAACGTTGTTTCTATGGGTTTATACCCAGAAACAACGTTTTGTGTGTTGCCTACAAAATTTCACCTAAATCCGTATCAGAGTGAAGAGGTTACAAACATACACTCACTCACCCACTTATATGAACGTTATCTTAATAATATTTGAATCCGCATGTCTACTGTTAGTTATACTGTGGTATAACTACAGTAGGTCTGCTCTTAAAACGCTTTGGCCTTGTATCGGACATTTATCGATTAATCGAGCTCTCCTTACAGCCAAATCGATTTGTGATCGATTAGGATGAAAAGTTAATTTGATTGCCTTTTTAGTTATACAGTTTATAAAGTTATATAAATTGGACGAAGTTTGACCTAATGAATTAAAATTCTAACCACGTCGTTGATGTTTTAATTACATTTGTATTGCACAAGGCACTGTTGAGTCACTTACTAGACACTCACTGGCTAGAAACTCGGTGGGGGTTTAAAAGCAGGTTCTTATTCTACAATAATCCTTGTTATTAACAATATTATTTTTCCCACAAAATCGAAGCGAGGTGTACAATGATAGGTAATAATAATAATAACTTAATAACAAGTCGACAACTTTAATCTTGGAGGATTGTCAAAGAAGGTAACAAACAATGAGATTAATTAGTTCAGTTTTAGTAACCTCAGTTTATATATAAAATCATTGGTAACAAACAATTTTATTCAACAATAGCAGAACATTACTGAAAAATCATGTTTATTTTGGAGCAAACACACAGCTAGCAGAAAAACGAGGTACTAATAATAATCAAGTCAAGTCAAAATCATTTATTCAATTTAGTCATCAAAGACGCACTTATGAACGTCAACTTTTCATTATAATGTACTTTAAAGACTCTACCGCCGCGTTCCTAAATATATAGAACCCACCGAGAAGAAGCGGCAAGAAACTCGGGGCCATTCTTTTTATATGGATGTTTACAATGTTTCTACTTAGGTACTACAAATATTACATTTTATGGGTGGCAGAGAGACAGCTTGCCAGAAGTGGAGTATTCCAAGCATATTTATCTTCTATATAATGTCGAACTTTATAGTAAGCTTTTTTTATTAAAACGTTTTTTACACTCAACTTGAATTTGCCCTCTGTGAGCTCAGTTTTGTGCTTTGGGATTTTATTGTAAAAACGCACACAATTTCCTAGGAATGACTTATTAGTCTTCGCAAGTCTAAAACTAGGTACAGCTATGCTATTTGTATTTCTGGTATTAAAAGTGTGGTGATCACTATTTAACTTATATTTATGTAAATTTTTACGAACATACATTATATTTTTAAATACATATAAGGAAGGCAACGTTAATATATTGATTTCTTTAAATAAATCTCTTAAAGATTCACGGGGACCCATTTCGTATATGGCTCTAATAGCACGTTTCTGAAGGATAAATATGGTCTCTATATCAGCCGCTGAACCCCATAGCAATATCCCATATGACATTACGCTGTGGAAATATGCAAAATACACTAACCGCGCCGTAGAAGCATCTGTTAGCTCTCTTATTTTACGTACTGCATATGCAGCAGAACTGAGTCTCCCAGACAGGGCATTTATTAGGACCCCATTGTAATTTTGCGTCAATTTTTATGCCTAGGAAGTCTGTTTCCTTGTCCATTACGAGTTTCCGTCTCAAAGCCACATCAAGAACAACACTCTCCACGAATGCTACACCAGAACTCCCAGGTTTATAACTGAAAGAGCCTAGGACCAAGATAAAACCGTAAGAACACTACACGATAAACTTATGGTTCAGAAAAACTTATGTACTTAAACCTTATGGCACCGTGTACATCAGTTTTAGCAAATCACATTTATGTAAACTGACTTTATTTTTACCTGCATTTAAATACCTGCTGGCCTCAGCATAGAGTTGATCCGATAACAATATTCGTGTAATTTTCTTATCAATGATGATAATGATTTATATATTCTTACTATAACATATTCCTACGGAACAATCTAATTACATTAGTATAGGTGTATGTCCAGCAGCGGACGAGTGCGTTTTGATTAAGAATCAAAGAATGGCTAATGAAATTAATATTGTCACTGACCGATGAATAACAATATTTGCCAGAATACGTAAGCAAATTAAACACATTATATACATATATAATATACGAGTATTACAATATTAATAAATTGCAATAAAACATACAAGTTTTCAAGTTAGATAGTACACAGTTTCAATAAGATATTATTATAGTATATTCACTGTTATTATGACAGAAAGTTACAGCGTTTACGTGATTTTTCATCATATTGCTGCAGAGTGCTTTCCACATACATCTGCGTTATTGCATGATAATTATCTACAATTTCGCTAAGATTTATGATAGGTAGGTACTTAAACAGATGAAGATTTGGTTGGCAAACATTACATTATATGTATTGCGAAACACTTTGAAAGAGAAGATCTGTTTAAAGTTCAATGACAGTCCTTCTTCTTAAGCCTTTATTCGTGCATTTCTGCACACAAACCACTCCCAATTTCTTCCAGGCCACTCTGTCTGCAGCTTTTTTGCAATCAACGTTCAACATTTCACAACCGTTTTAACTTAAAAAGTTGTATCTGTTAAAACAAACTTTGCGTGATTAATTAATTCGATTGAATCAATCAATCAAGAATTCTTATATTTTTACGATTTCTTAACGGAAACTGTGTATTTCAGCATTCCACATTAACAGATAGTGTACTGGACTGCACCGGCGCGTGCGCAGCGAGAAAGTGTGCGGTAATTAAATTCGGCGCGCACCGTTCGGAAAGCGGAACCGATTGCGTCACACATGTGGCTATCGGATGCTATCGGATGCTATCGGATGCTATCGGATGCTATCGGATGCTATCGGTAGCATCAGAGTATGTAGAACAAGCATCACAACAAGGGTTGCCATCTCTTACATTTGGCAACCAGAACAAGACGCGTGAAAACTCCGAAGTATAGAGCCCAGGACCCGGACGTGTCAACATATGTTTTTAAACATATAGTCAGTGTAATTAAAATATCATAAATCAATTTTCAATTTCTTCAGCAATATCATTGCATTAAATTTATTACATATAAATTAAAAGTATATAAAAATTATTAATATTTTTATTTATTTTCAAACATTAAAATTAAATTTGGTTATCTTTTATCATCATTCTAAATGTACTTAACAAAACAGACTCTTCTTATAGTTTGTTAGAAATTGTGTCAATCGTCAGTTCGATTGTTTTATTTTAGGCCCAAGAAGGAGAAGACTTTAAATTTTTAAACCCGACTACAAGTGAAATCCCGCCCGGATGCCCTCTAAACTAGGACAAATCCGAGGAAACCCGGACGGACGGCAACCCTAACAAGTAGTGATCAAGCCGGTTATCTAAATGAAGAGGAAGTTTGTTACTTATGACTAGGCGAGTTCACATCCAAATTGCTACTTCTATACCTGTGAGCTGGGGGGTGGCCAGATAACTAATTACCTCGTGTAAGACCGTCTTATTAGTTAGTTGATGATGATTGATGACAAAAAAACTTAGTTGATGACACTGCAATGATATTAAATCTTCAAGCACCAGTTGTGTGGAAGCAATTTTTCAGATTTAAAGGACAGTAAGTAAAAGTAAAATTACTCCGCGAATATGACTCAAAACCAATGAGCGCAGTCACGAAAAGTTTCTATACTTAAAGCTCTGGATGGCACTACAACTATCAAGCGCTTACCATCAATTGTAAATGTTTGATTTGTTATAAATTATTGAAATACTTTTAGGCATCCACTTTAAACTAAACACTAATCAAATCACCAGGCTCGCAGCACGAAAAAAGGGGTAAGTGACTGGTGCAATATATCATATACATTAAAATAGTGTGTGTTTGTGTGCGTTTTGAGTTCACATGACGCAATACAACGCGTCTGCGAGTGGATTAGGGAAGTGGATAAGTGGGTTACTTTGCGGTTTAGTTGTTTCAGAGGAAGTCGGAGCTCGGGTAACTGGGTGAGTGGCGAGGAGCAACAAGAACGTTCACGGTGAGACTATACAATCAGCTTGAAATAATTGTCTACCTTAGAAATTATACATGATATGTACTTGTTTATGTTAGGAAGTTCCTCTCCGTGAGAGGTAGGAATTAAAGAGTTTCCCTTCATCGTCTGGATGCGTAAAAATACCTTACTACAATCTTGTCATTGTTGAAGAATAAGTGCCCAGAATGCTGGCTGCATTTCCACGTTGATTAGATATGCTAATTTTTTGTGCAAAAAATGTGGCAGCATTCTGGTCACCTCACGCTTCCACCAAACGTTTTGCCAAGTCCCTGAATAATTCGTATGCCTCTAGACTCTACGAACCCATAGTTTGTACCCCAAACGGCACAAATACACAACTTCCATCAAGATTGGCATATTTGCGCCGTTTAAAGTTTTCGGCATTTGTCGCTGCCATACCAGCCTGAGCGTAAGTTTCTGGAAGTGCGACGGTGCCAGAGTATCGACACAAGTAGCATCCCACACAAGAGGCCGTCCCATCTTTCCAAGAAAAAGAGCCATTCCATCAGACCTCCTACCGTCGCACCGTATCAGTCCATTAGGTTCTAGAACTGACAAAAGTCTGGATACTGGATGGAAGTACGTTTGGATAATGAAGATGGATGTTATATAGCCTGTGTTACTCAGGGTAAATGTAGCTTTCCAATGGTGAAAGAATTTTTGAAATCGGTCCAGTACTTTTTGAGCCAATTCGTTACAAACATACATACAAATCTTTCCTCTTTATAATATTATATATAGTATAGAAGATTATCCATATACTAATATTATAAAAAAAATCGTGAATTTGAAATTTAGAGAGAAAAACTAACGTTCTCGGACGGGATTCGAACCCGCGTCTTCCGACTACCCGTGTCAGACGCTATGACCACTGGACCACCGAGACGTACCGAGCATCGATTTTAACTCTCTATATGATTTTAACCGTCGTATGAGGATGAAGCGACCTTTATTAAACATAATTCCTGACACGGAAGACGCGGGTTCGAATCCCGTCCGAGAATGAGAATTTAGCTCTCTAAAGTTACAATGTTTGATATCGCAAAAAATATCGTAAAAATTTGTAAGTTTGTCACTCTGTCTGTTTGTTACCTTATCACGCCTAAATGGCTGAACGGATCGTTATCCAATTTGGCAAGGAGATATATTATATCCCAGGGAAGGAGTAAGGACACTTGTAATCAACATCATCATCCATTATCACGCGGGTGAAACAGCGGGGCGCAGCTAGATCAGTATAAAACTTGCGAGGTATGTCATATTCAGTGCGAGTGGAGCTGAGCGCCGAAGCTATAGTATTCTTGAATATGTATTTCATGTATCGTCATTCTCCTCAAGATTGCCTATTACCATCGCAAATTGAATGTTTAGTGAGCACATACATATTGTAATTCTTGCTTAAATAACTGCGCTATCGTCATATTCATAAGGATTATCTCAACTTATGGTAATACAAAATTATTTAAATCAGAATGAAAGTGCTATGTTAGTTACAAAACGTCTCTAGAACTATATAGAATCAGCTACAATACCGTATCACTTTGTCTAATTAAATGTCACACAATAACTTCACTATTGAATGGAAGGTTTCTAAATTGTATTGCGATATGGTTCCAAGTTTACGATGTACTCTGGAAAGTTGTGACTGCCCCAAGCAGGTACGGGATGAAAGTTGTCTATTTCTGTGAACACAACAAAAACTAGACTTTTTGATTCCGTATTGAGTAACTAGCTTGTTATGTGTTCCTAGTACTACATAATAAGTAACAGTACAACCAGTTCCGATACCATTAAAATTTAGAAAAATACGAAAATATTTAAAATTGATATTTAAAAATATTACAAAACCATCCATGGTTTCATACGAGTAGCATAGGAAATAAGAACATACAATGGGTAAGAATATTATTTTATTTGTCATTCTTTCAGGTCATAATTATTGAACAGACTTTTATTAAACTTTGCACAGAGATAATCATATCCCCCCCGAGGCAGTAATCTGTGCCCGAGGGTTCTCGCCTTGCCGTGGCGAGGGGGCTCAGTAGTCGTGGATTGGGTCACCACGATGAAACTAAGAGGAACCAATGGGCCTGCCAGTGATAAGACACAGCTGGCGTGCCCGAGGTGGGACCGCTCCTATAGGCTTTGCCCTCCAAGCCTACATGGGAGCGGTCACTGTAGGTAGCGATGGTGTATGGGCGCCCCTGCAACTGAGGCGGGCTGCGGTGTCGTATGGGCGGCACCGCGGCTGAGAGTTAGAGGCCGCGGCGGGAGAAGAGGCCGCCACCGTTAAATGGCTGGAAGAGGACTGTCGATATAATGAGACTATTGAGAGGCGCCGCTGTCCCTATCCTCTGCGGCCGAAGTAGTAGGCAGTGGCACAGATTACTGAATAAGCAGTGGGGCTACTCATCTACCCATCGTAGGGGGACTTAGGGCGCCCAGACTCTGGGGGAGTCTGGCGTTAATTTGGAGGTTTGGTCCCCGAGGCGGTTGCGGCACGCCAAGTGTACTGGCGTGCTGCAAGAGAGAAGGGTCCGACAACGGACAGCCGCGGCGGGTTCGCGGTCGTGTACGAAATCTGTCCCGCGTTCCCGCCAAAAGCGGCAGTGTCAGAACACCGCAGAATTTGTTGGGTATGCTGCCCTTCTAGCAGAGACTCCCACGTAACCACCGTGCTCCCCCGGGGCCGGTGGTATCCATAAAGGATTACTCTGCGTCAAAAAAATAAATTGATAATCATATAGCATTTAGTCTGACTTACTCGCTTTATCGTCAAAATAATTATTTATAATATATAGCTGCGCTCCGCGGTTTCACACGCGTGGTGATGGATGATAATGATAAGAATAAAAAGTATCCTATATGTTATTACAGCGCATTATCTATCTACATACCAAATCGCATTAAAATAGAGTGACAAACATCCATACATACAATTTACACGTTTGTAATATTAGTAGGACATTTCTATACGTAAGACTAAGGCCTGAGGGTTTACATACATACAACATTGAGAGACGTGTAGGTACATAACAACATACCTTCACATCGGATAAATGTTAATTACCTACGACATAACACTCGACACATTTACATAATTTACAAATTGACGACATTCAATAGAAAATATGTGTTAGTGACATAACGGACGTGATCGTATCCAATCTGGATCAGCCGCAGTACGTGACCGAGTGGGATAGCTGCTCCACAGTAACTGTTACCGATTCTGCGGCGGCGGGCTCTTGACCTGCGCAAGCGCAGACACAGACACATCCAACCGTGAAGCGGACCCATTCAATTATACATATTGAACAATGAGATTGTATCTGTAATGAAGCTGCTCAATGACTATGATTATACGGATAATTTGCTTATGGAAAGATGAACAATTAATTATTTTATTAGTTTTTTGTTTTAATTGGCGTAGAGCAAACGTGCAGTACTTACGTAAATGTGCGGATTAATTGGTAACTTTATTATTTCTTACAACAATTATTCATATGCCATTACATAAGTCGTTATAATATTAAAATATGACAGTATGCGCGTGTGAGGGTATGTAAGAGACGTGAGGCCGTGCACAAACAATTTGCGAAAAATATTCGTATTGACAGCGTCAACGCGTTCCGCATCGGGTACAAACTATGAGTGTATCTGTGTCACAGTTGCCGTGCCGTTGACGACACGTGAACGACTAGGTACACTTACGCAGTAATAGGTGCTAGAGCCACAGGTTAGCATCCAATGTATCAAACTTACACTTAATTCTTTGTTGTTGATTTGTTATTTGGTGGGGCTAAAAAATAAAAATTATAATTTAACTTAACTTTTATTTTTTAAAACGTTACCACACTCACACCACGCACTAGGATTCTCTGTTTCACAAGAGGCACGCACACATAACAACATCTAAGACCTGAGAACAAACATTCTTGCTTCGATCAGGAATCGTAACTGGGACTCCGCGCTTCGAATGCAGGACCGACTGAGCTAAAGGAGCCGGGGATGTAGTGTAAAGGTACGTAAGGCGGGCGTGGTACCATCAGATGCACGACTTGACTTGAATAGTAGAATATGCATAGGTACCAAGTTTTGTCAAGATTGGTTGTAAAATGCAACATATACAAGACAAATCAACAACCTAACAAATATACGGACAGATGAAAGTCAAGAGTCTGCTGTAGCAGAGAAGCTTCACTTATCATCATCGTCATCATCATCATCATTATCAGCCGGAAGACGTCCACTGCTGAACAAATGCCTCCCCTTGTTATTATACCCTCCTCCTCCTCCCATACGCTTCGCTCGCTCGGACAATAATATAACACTGGTAGAATTGAAACTTTCTAAAGTGGGATAGGTTAAAATATTCGCGATTAAATGATTATTAAATCAGAATTATCGGTTGTTTCATTACGTCGATAAGCTTTGTGGAAGTTTGACATTCACTTGATTTACATAAAGAAACTAACAATTGAGATCTAATATTTCTTGACATAATTACGTAATGGCATTTGAAACGGCCTCGTCACCGACATGATGCTACGAGTACATCATAGTTGGAACTCTTCAATTAGTTGAAGTGAGGTCGTTAAATCATTTAGCGGGACTGCCGTGTCATCGTATTTATGTCATGCTGATTGTGGAGTGAATACCGTGAAATTACTTTTTTATGGCATACAGTGACGAGACGACAAAGCTGCTCACTTGATGTTAAGCCTGATATAAACTACCTACAATTTAAGCACATTTCATATACGAACCTCCCTAAAAACATGGTTCAAAAGCTCGGGACTATCAATGCAATGCGCTCGTCGCCCTGGGATATAAGATGTTAAATCTGTTGCCCTGTTATTTCGCTGGATGCATTGCCCTTCAATGAAATACAGTAATGTTTGCACACTACTGCTTCACGGTTGAATAACTGGCATAAGTGTGGTGCTTCGCCAGGCGAGCTCTGGTGGAAGACTTCTTGTGGTAGTCTTGGTTAGGTTGCGTCGAACTGGTTGCGTCCAAGAACCAATTGTTGTGTTTCGAAGATCGCTGTAGCAAGTGAAATTACTTGCTAACAAGACTTTTAAAGTAATGCCTCACAACTCGGCTGACAGAGCAACTGTTAGGGGCAGGAGTTAAGGCGGGAAATGTACGGCATTCTAAACGTTCGGTGAGAGAAAAGCGTAATGCAGTGTAGCCATGTTGCCCGCCGCCGCTCGCTGAACCTTCCCCAGATCTCGGTGTAGTTGTACAGAGTTATATGAGTACTTTCTTAAGAATGAAAACTTCCTTTATGTACTTGTATGAGATAAGGGTACGAATTTCGTTGGAACCTGAAGATGGGGCGAGAAAAAGCCCCGTTGATTAGATTTGTGCTTCTTCTTTTGATAAATAGATAATAAAAAGAATAAATAAAGATAAATGGAAGAATAATGTATGGTAACAGTGGTGGATTATTAACCGTTAAGTGCTCGTAATGTTGCACGAGTGCAGGCAAAATGTACAAACCAAGCGCGGATCCACCGTTGTGGGCACGATGGGCATGCCCACAACCTTAAAAGACTTGTGACATCAGACGTCACACTTTCATATTCAACAGGCCGATGATATGACGTTTTATAAAGTGTACAAAACCTGGATATCAATGAAATTATTAACGTGTTCGCGAAAAAGAAACGTAAGCTTCTTTTAAATTTAATTTGACATCATTTGATATCCTTTGTAGTTGTTTCCAGCGAAGTTGCAGAGCAAGAACATCTGATTTCTCCGAGTAAAAAGCGCAGTGCTTTGCCATGCACGGTTTTGAAGTGTTGTACCTAGTTCTAAATTCTGAATGGCACTGGACTGTTATGGGCAAGCGTGACGCTTAACATCAGGCGAGCGACTTGATACTATATCTATCATGAGAGAGTTCATGCTCCGACTCGTACTTTGCTGATTTTCGGGTGGCTGTGACCACAACCTTTTTTGTGGGCTGGATCCGCGCTTGGTACAAACTCATGAAACGCTATGTGTTTTGCTCGTCAGTCGCCTTAGAGAGCTTTAGAAAAGTAATTTTTTTTTATTAGTTTAGTTTTTTTTGGGAAAATTTCAGATGGACAGGGGATATACCAAATTTCATGTAAATCGTTGGGGCCGTTTCCGAGCTTCAGATTATTATATACACACAAGAATTGCTCGTTTGAAGGTAGGTATTAACTTTTCTTTATTTTCACTTAAGAGGTTTTTGCATAAATTAAATAAATGATTTGTAA
Organism: Selenia dentaria; assembly: GCA_917880725.1. Lineage (NCBI taxonomy): Eukaryota > Metazoa > Arthropoda > Insecta > Lepidoptera > Geometridae > Selenia > Selenia dentaria. The sequence goes on along the minus strand of OU862885.1, from coordinate 1,281,244 downwards.
TTATAATTCCAATACCTAGCAATAAGCTGTGGAGAGTGCTCGCCTATATGATCCGTCGCATTAATAACGTATGCACATGTGACGGCAGTTAAAACGAACCGCAAATGGATGTACCCATTTAGATAGATATGCGATCGACGGATAACCCTATACGCATTCAGGGCGCGTTTAGAAAGCTATGCAAATTCCAACACAACGTAAACCTTGCGGTGCAGGTAATAAGAGTGCCGTTATATGCGACACGTAATTTGATCCTGTTTCATCGGTTTAGGTTATGCAACCATCCTTGTTATGAGTAAATTGAGTTTTATGCTGTGAGAGCATTTTGGAATAAATGTCAGCGCGGTAACATATAATGTACTTACATTGTCAATTATTATAAACTACAGCACTGAATTAAAGTAACTATGACGTTTTTATTTGTTTGTTTTTGTTTATTTTTTTTTGCCATTTTTTAATACAATCATCAAAGAATGTGAACATCGATATCTTTCATTTTATTTTGATTTCCAAATGCAAATGAACTTTAAAGTATAGCGGTGTTATTTGTTTTGATATCAGATATATGTTTGTTTTGATATTACAATTGTACATGGTATAATATAAGTACCTCGTCATTATCAGCCGGAAGACGTCCACCGCTGAACACATGCCTACCCCATATGACGCCACTTGGGCCGGCTACTCGCTTCCTGTATCCAGCGATTCCCCGGGGTTTTGACGAGGTCGTGATCGGTCCACCACGGGATCCACGGGGCCGGCCTACTACGTCTATGTACTACATCTTCCGCTGCGTGGTCGCCACTCGAGAACCTTTCTTCCCCATCGGTTATCAGATCTGCGAGCGATGTGGCCTGCCCATTGTCTCTTCAACTTACTAATTTTGAGAGCTACGTAGGTGACCCTAGTTCTCCTACGGATCTCATCATTTCGGATCTTATCACGCAGGGAAACCCCAAACATAGCCCTCTCCATTGCTCGTTGAGCGACTTTAAGCTTGTTAATGAGGCCCACAGTAAGAGACCACGTCTCAGTGCCATAAGTCATCACTGGCAACACACACTGGTTGAAAATCTTGGTTTTCAGGCTCTGAAGTATTGTGCAATAAAAGATGTATCGAAGCTTCCCGATCGCTGCCCATCCGAGCTGGATTCTTCGTGCGACCTCCTTGTTGAAGTTGGACCTACCTAATTGGACAGTCTGTCCCAGGCAGACGTACTCGTCTACAACTTTGAGTGTATCGTTTCCAACAATTACCGTTATAGGTGGAACATGGACATTGGACATGATTTTCGTCTTATTGATGTTCATTTTAAGACCAACCTGTTGGGAAATTCTACTGAGGTCGTTGAACATGGTGCCGATATCCTCAAGCGACTCCACGATTATGACTATTTCATCGGCAAAACGATGTGCGTACGTAAGTACCTATAGTAGTTTAGTTTAGGCACGGTAATGAATTACCGTGGTTCAGGTTAGTTTATAAATAGGGTCAGGCAATAAATACATTAGACACACACAGAGAAAATTATAAATGCTATAGCTATTGAGAATAGTTAATAATAAAATACATAGATTACAGTTTTGATAAGTAATTGCTGTTAAACTACATATTAACAGTTTTCAGAATTTTTCCTTTATATGTGCTGTAAGAAATTTCATGATTCCTCTTCACCTTGATTCCTCTACGCGTGCCTGAGTAAAAGGGTATTGACAGACAGACGGACAACAAAGTGATCTTATAAGGGTTCCTTTTTCCTTTTGAGGTACGGAACCCTAAAAACCAATATCGTGATGAAATCAATTTGTAGTCGATACCATGCGATTGTACCCGCTTGAGCGCCTTCACCAGTGCAGTGGTACGCGAGATGCAAGATCGATGACCGGTTAACTGGGTGGACTTGTAATTGAATAGTTTGAGGTTATTATCGCCATTTACATGTTACCTAATCATTAGTGTTACGGCTTGTTATATGCCTACTGCCCTATTTCCACTGTGTCGTCGCAGTCACAGTATACAGTCGTTTCGCTGTAGGTTAAGGTTATAGTAATTCTAGCGCACAGCCACAGGACACTGTCTGCACACTTCAAACTTTTACGTTAACAGATTTGTTGCTAACCACCCAACTTGTCTGCCGGCAGCTGTTCCTGATACTCAGTCACCATCCTGGTGGTAGTCCAGCCTGGACTACCACCAGGATCGTGACTGAGTTACTGGCCTGGACAAACAGACCTGGACTGTCCAGGTCTGTTTGTCCAGGCCAGTGACTATCAAGTCACTTAGTAAAATCAATTCTAAATCGAGCAAAAGTAAGGGCAAGAAACTCGCGGCCCTTAATATTCTATTATATTTTGACCAGCTGCGCTCCGTTTCATCCACGTGGTGATGAATTATGATGATGATGAATCAAAATATATAGCCTATGTTCATCAGAGATAATAGAGGATTGTGATAGTGAAAATCAATCTCAAATCGGTCCAGTAGTTTCGGAGCCTATTCAATCCAATTCAAACAAACAAACATCTTTCCCATTCATAATGATATACAGTATATAAAGTAGACATGTAGTCTAGATTAGCTGTCAGTTGTCAACAGCTGTTGTCTTCTAAATAATGTAGTACTTTATAATAATTATCTTATTTCAAACATTTTCACATGACATTTGAATTTTCTTTCTGTGAATTCTATTATGTCCTTTGGGATTTTATGAACTCAACCCACTCTCTCTAAAATATATTAGTCGGTAGTGATTAGGTATCACGCTATAAGTTTTCAAGATAGATAATATTGTCAAAAGCAGATATACACAAAACTCTTGTTAAAATCAGTGTTAATAAAACAAGAACAATGAGATTGTTCTCAATTGGCTCGCGCGAAGATAATCGTCCGTGTAAACAGCTCGTAACGCGAGATGCAGTTTTCTCCGTAACTCTGTCCGCCATTACGCATTGGACATGCAGCGCCGCGCCGAGGGAAAGCGGTAATACTTTATAAACTAACATGTAGGTTTGCTTATAATTATCATTTTATAATCGTTAGGTTTAGGTATTTATACAAATGAGAATGAGCTTTATCAACATCCAAGTCTTTATAGAGTTTGCCACACGAAAGAAGAGAATGAAAAAACGCGTTATATTTGATTAGACATCTACACTAATATTATAAATAGGAAAAATTTGATTGTTTGTTTGTAATGGATGAACCCAAAAACTACTTATCCTATATATATTGTTTTTACCTTTCACCAGTATAAAGCTACATTGTTCTTGAGTAACACAGGCTCATGAGTCAAACATCATCATCATAATCATCATCCATCAACAGACAGGGAGAAACCGTGGAACGCAACTAGGTACTCGTACATGAACAGAAGGATGGACGGACGAAAGGATGGACAAATCGACGGACAGAAGGGCAAAGAGACGGGCGGGCGGGCATACGGCAGAATGGCAAACAGGTAGATAAAACTATATTTAAATATATAGTTCCTTGTAATCACTCCACCATGCCCGAGAAATTATACGTATACCTATTATAAAAGCAGAATTTTAATTGTTTATCTTCCAGATTTAGCGTTTAAACTTACTTTGGTTTGAGTAAACCCGACAATATAAGATACGTGAAAGATTGCACTTACCAGCGGTTAGATCGGCGACATCCTACACAATGGTGAACTGTAACAAGGAAAAGCACTTTGTTAAAACTTTTCTTCTTTTCTTTTCTTTTCTTTTCTTTAAAACAAACTTCGCTATTTGCGGTTTCTGCCCAAGAATGTCTACATCTCTTATTACTGACAACTTTTGTTTAGGGATCTTTTTATTCAGGCAAATACACAACTGCAAATGTGCCGGAAAATTAAAGTTAAGACGCACGATTTACTACATACGAGATAGATAGATAGGTGTGGATTTATTGGTACAATCATATTTAACAAGTTATTATTTACAGACGACCCCGTTACTCTAGCGCAGTGGTATAACTTTAGTCCATGACAATTTCAGCAAATGTCTGTCTTGCCATGGACCTGTGGATGTTTGGAGGTAAGTAATATACAGTAAATGTAAACGAATAAAGAGTTATTCTATCTATAAATAACAAATGCATAAAACTGTTCAAAGCAAACATTATTTAAGTATTTGACGACAATGATACAAAAATAAGTATTTGATACAAAAATAAAATCAATAAAAAATAATTTTCGACGCGAAACCGTCGAACGTACATAAAAATACATACAATCGAATCTAGAATCTCTTCTTTTTTGAAGTCTTAATAAGTAATATGTGGTCATAGTTATAAATGCCTCTACTTGAAAACCTTATCTTCCTTTGGAAATCAGTTAAAAAGCAACAAATAGATACGTCCGTCCCCATTAGATGGTTAGTTAAACTCGATGCTCGGACCTATCGCTTTGGTGGTCTAGCGGTCATGGCGTCTGACACAGATTTTTAGAAGACGCGAGTTCGAATCCCGCCACGAGGATGTATAATTTTACTAGGTACATAAGTTACAAAGTTTGGTCTCACTAAGCAGAAGTAAGTAAATGCGTTATAAATCATATAATTAATTTATAATCTTTACTGTGTCCAGTGACACAGTCACAGTCAAAGTATTCCAAAACTTCTATCACTGAAGTTTTATTTACTACCAGCTGGTGCCCGCTACTACGCATGCTTAGGATTAGTACTTCGAGTAGCTTATTATCTTCTCCAAGGGCATATCTATCTTTATACCAAAATGTCATAAAATATATACATGGTCAAACGCAGTTGCTATAATAGTATTATATGAGTAAATTTAAAGACTTAGTATAGCAATCAGTGAACATTAATAATAAAATACAGGACTTACGTACATACAAATATAAAATTAATCACCATGGAAAAAAACGGTCAGTACATTTCATCGTCTTAACGGTCGCCAAGCACGTCTCGTGTTGCGAGCTGTCAAATTGACTTGGCTTATGACTAAGCTATCAGAAACTGACACAAACTTTGACAGAACTGTCATCATTACGATCTTGACGTAGGCGGAGATCTTATTATTTTGTCTATGCTGTGCCCAAGCATATTACGCTTTTTCACCCACGTGGTGATGGATGATGGTGATGATGATGAAAAGTATGCTATGTGTTAATCCAGCGCCTCATCTACCTCCATACCAAAATTCATCATAATTGCCCCCGCCGTTTGATCGTGAAAGAGTAACAAAGATCCACACATCAACTCATATATACATCCATACTAACAAAATTTCGCGTTTATAATATTAGTATCCACTCGCAACTTCGTTCGTTTGAAATATGGTTATTGCGATCCCACGGACTACTCCAAATCTCACTCAAACTTCATACTACAAAATTTAGAGAGAAATTTGTTATAAAAATTGTTTAGAAATCCTAAATCACAGACCATAATATGGTCTGTGTCCTAAATGATCCTTTCCTCTCTTCATATGAACCTGTTAAGCAGTTTCCTCTATTGAATAACCTATACTATAGTATACCGTCAAGAACGCCTTTATGCTTTCGCTAACCCAGAAGTTCCCAGTCTTAAATCAAAATTGACTGCACTAGACGCTTTCTCCGGTTTTACCTGCATTGGATATTGCTACAAACAAACGATGGAATAATGTCGCATAAATGTGCCTTTTATTTAGAAGAATTAACAGCTAGATACAATACTACAAAATAAAAATATAAAGGCGAATGACTTTTGGAGCATTTTACGTTCGTATATTTCCGCGTTGTCGGTCGGTAATGCAACACTTGCTGCGGTCAGGAGTTGGATGGGTGTGTGCTAGTGGCATTGTTCAACTGAGCGCCTCCGCCGTTTGTCCACTTATATTGACATAAAAGGTACCTATAATGGCGCTTGGCTCTTACCGTTATGGGCGCTTACTGCCGTTTGGATTTTCACCCTGTGGTGCTGTACCACCACCACCACCATGCTGTCGATTTCTTATCTATGTTACCTTCACAGAAAGCTCAAGAAATGGTTTTATTATAGCCCGAGATATGGTTTCAATCTGCGACTGTCAAATCGGTACTCTACCGTCGCGTCTGTCTCCGAGCTATCTTGGTACAACATGGCTCGTGCTGCATGCTCCTACCCGTAGCCGTAACATGAACATAAAGTTATAAGACGTAAAGTCCAATAACCCCAAGAGTTTAAAAGTCCCGATTTAACGATTAACTCCGCGTTTCCGTTCCCAATATTCATAATTCACGAGACAAATCGTTCAGTTATTACTTGAATTTATGTCGACGGCTGCCGAAGTTATCGACAAAACGGTATTATGGTACGAGTACAGCAGTAGCTAAGAATCGACAGTTTATTGCCTGATCTAATTCTCGGTGAAAGAGTTTTTAAAAATTGACTTAGAAAATTTGTTGTAATTTTTTGTAAGTCTGCTCACAATCGACGTTAGTAACGACATAATCTACTATATAAAAATAAGTCGGGTTTTCCTTCCTGACGCTATAACTCCAGAACGCACGAACCGATTTCCACGGTTTTGCATTCGTTGGAAAGGTCTCGGGCTCCGTGATGTTTATAGTAAAGAAAATTCAGGAAAAATTTGAAAAGAAAAGCGGGAAAATCTTTTTTCACATACAGCGCCATCTCTGATACATAGCATGTACTACAAACCAATATTTTAAGTAGATGGCGCCAAACAAAATGTTACATAAAACGAAGCCATCTGGTGGCGAAACGGAGTTCGCAGGGTTTGCTAGTTAAGTATGTATTTTTTTCTTCATCTCTTATTCAAAAAGCGTTGAATCACTTTAGAGAAAATGTATAGGTATGGGACCACGGAGTATGGGACCACTTCTATAATATGACCAACCGAACAAAAATGTGTCATCATATCAATACATTGGTATGATTGGCGAAGTAATCACATAACAAACATACAATCGAATTGAGAAAAACCTTTTTTTTAAAGATGGTTATTAATTAAAATGTGCGATAAATGGTAATACAGACGTGTGACAAATCGTCTTGACCGTGTCTGCCCCGGTCCTGTACCGGTACCATCGAGATCGACAGTGATATCGAACGTATCGGTATTGCGGCACTCGACACCCGCGCCCCGCGCCCCGCGGTACCGTTTGCGATCCGACAGAGATACCGTTTCCAACGGCAACCGGAGACGGTCGGCTGCATATCAACCGATCCCCTATGTATAATAAGGACACAGTCAAAACATAAAGTCATTATGCAAAGGGCAAAATTAACTTCGAATTTCCTTTTTATCCGACTTCAAAAATAAGAGGATGATGTGGAGAATGAGAAGGATTATGTTCAATTGTATGTTTTTTTTTGGTGTATGTTCACCGATTTCTCCCCCATTTGTAAAGCATTTCTCAAAATTACTTTTTGTTTGGTAGAATATACTTCCGAGGTGGTACCATGTAAATTTCATCAAAATCGGTCAAGCGGTTTTTGAGTCCAATATTTGAATGTGTTACGCCTATCTTGATGATACAATCATTGACGGGCAGGGGTCACTAAAAATGCTGAAAAATATATTTTAATAAAATGACGGGTAGTAAATGAGTCGAGGGCTTGAAAATAATTTAAGAACTGCAATAGATTGGGGTTAAAACAGTACGAAGATCATCTAAGATTGGAAAACAGAGCGCAGATTAGGTATTCAATTATCAGGTCATGCAAATATTTTAAAAAGATATCATAACTATATCAAATCATCATGTTATTATATTATAATCAAATAATCCTGCATTCACGCACGTCTAGCACGTCTAGCACGTCTAGAAAGTTAAGTTGTTAAGTTAGGTCACACATACATAGGAGGCTGCGGAAAGGGAGAGAGAGATCACCTCTACTCTGTCGATCCGCACCCGGAGAGCCGGGCGTAGGAGGAGGGCGTATCAAGCTCCGTGGCTCCTACTCCATCCGGGATGGGGTCCTCATGGGAGGGCCAACGCCGCCGGGACTTCGGACGATTGCAATAGCGTGCCCGTTGTCCCGATATAAAGGCGCCAGGAGAAACACCGTGTGGTGTTTTAGTCGGTATGGTCTGCTTGCTGCTATGGGTACAGTTTGCGCGTAAAGGACGAGTCCGACATACCCCGTCAAATCCCCCCGGGTCGGGCGGGGATGTGTAAGCGCATTCCCCACACGTTAATAAAAAAAAAAGGTCACACATGCATCGTTAGTAGTCGATCCAAGTAGTTGCCTTTTAAAAACAGTTACAGACACCATGTCAGAGCCCTTCGGATGATCTGACCAGTCCAACACTTGGACTGGCACTAACCTATCCGCTAGCCCGCATTGGGCTTGCCTGATGGTCATACCCTGTCTTTGACAAGAAGACCCGTCTCCCAGCAGTAGGAATCTGAGTGACGAACCATGAAATACAAGAAATGTCTGCTCCAATGCGTTAAAAATAAAATAAAAACCTCGATTTTAATATCATTCTTACATCTCACTATACCATTTTAAATGACCCAAGTTGTGTTACTTCATTAAATATGCATTCAAAAGTTGTTATTTGTATTCGTACGTTATTACGCAATCGTTCAACATTTATGACATATTACCTCTGCGCAGTCATTATGACGTGTGTCAAATTAAATCTGTGGAGTGACGTTTATGGCATCATTTCTTATCACGAGAATGACGTATGCAAGTGTTTACTTTCACTCAAGACCGAGTTTGAGATGCAAACTGGTTATTTACGTTAACTTGAGTCAAGCTAACTCGATAAACAGTTCGTGTTACGTTAACTCAAATATCCAGTTTATTACATAAATTATCGTGATCACTCGTCGACTAAGTACGCAGTGAATCGTGATAAATGTAGCCTATATATTTATCTCAAGAACCGATTTCATCCAAAACTATTTCAGCGTGAAGGGGTAACAAATGAACGATCAAATATAATAAGGCTTGGAAAGAGCCCGCTTGGGGAAGTAGACACCACATATTTACCAGTTATTGTTAGATATGAGTAGTGTGCAAACATTACTGTGTTCCGTTTTAAAGGGCAATGTTTACTGTGAAATTACAAGGCAAAAGAATCAACATTTTATATTCTACAGTACAGTGACGATCGCAGCGCATTGTGGTGCATGGTTTTGACCTATAGTTTAGTATTCTGAATGACGCTGAACTCTTTAGGAGTGAACTCTTCAGTGCAATCACCAGGCAAGTGATATGCTCGTCTCGTCACCGAACTTCATAAAAAACACACTCACTCACTCACTTTTGAATTATAGTATTACTGAGTTGGGAGTATAATAAACTACGCTAAAATGTAAACATTTACTTAAACATGTAGCACCCACTCAACAGGTGCTTGTTGGTACAAAACATCGCAGTGATGGAAGGCGCTGGCCACTGGTCCGCCCCTCAGCCACCATCTAGTTAATTACGTGTGGTAATTATATCCCGTAGTTACGTCGGTGTGGGTAATTAGCCTACATTCCTGGTTCCGATCGCTGGCCACAGGCGAAGGTAAAAACTATAGAAATGCTGGTATAACTTATGTGTTAGAATTGTGTTATAAAACCGACCAGATGCGTTTCAGTTTATGTAATAAGGTATAGGGTTCCGTACCCAATTAAACAACTTATCGTACACCTCCTCGCAAAGATTTCCGAACCAGAGACCCAGAGAGCATCCAACCAGTAGAGATGTCATGGGCGGTTTTGTAATAGAAATGTAACTCACCACGAATTGAGGGACGAAGAAGAAGGTTCTCTTATTGGCCAACACTGTGACACATATCTAAAGCGTAGCTCTGATTGGTCCGCATGCAACAAAATACTTACATGCACAAATTACAGTTCTATAAGTTAGCAGTAAAGTGCAGTAAGGTGTATAGCGCAGTGCAGAACTATACGCGACATAAGTTTGTTAAAAATGTGGCGCGAGATTAGCGTAAGCGTTCAAATCTTATCTAACTCATAAAGCGATGATAGCTGTGGGTTAGTGAGGCTCGACCAGCAGTCCGAGTCCTACCGTGGGCGACGGGAGCCTACGAGTATAAGTGGAAGTTTCCGTGAATCCCCACCAATATAATATGTATGTATAAAAATATAGGTGGAATAAAATGCCACTCTTCCTCACCAGGAGGCCTAATCAAAAACGAAATACGAAGTTTCGTTTGTCGAATTTAGCTTTTTCTGCTGTGAGAGGGTAAACGCACAAATACGGTCATGGGTGATGATGAAATGTAATGACATGTTGAAACATATTTTTAAAGTTTTAAAATTATAATTAGTACTCACAGGATGTACACTACGATTAGGCGGGTTTTGGAGATCCCGATATTTCGGCGCAGTTACATGCACCATGTTCACGGGAAGACTGAACTGAAGATGCATTGTGAATGTTTGTGAAAAAAGTTCGAAGTTATTTAAGAGCAGACAAAGTCTAAGTATCTAAGTAAGTACTAAGTGTATATTTGAAAAATGTTATTGAACTCTATATAATAAACCAATTGTTATTTTCAGCACGTCGTGACGATTTGTGACGATTTGTGCCTACATCTATTACGTTAATACGAGTACAATGACTACTTGTTCAAATTCGTTCTAGCATTGTTTCACGACAATAAAGTAGTCACAGTAGAAGTCCTTTTATACAACTACTAATGGACATATTTTATTGTTAAGTTCTTTAGCATTATCGGAACTATATTAATTAATCATTCGTTAATTTCTCATTGTTTAAGGTATGAGTAGATTTACTGGTACCGACATGCCTTCGCCTCCGGAAAACAAGCATAAGGCTTAGCTTAGTGTGCTTATGTATGTATTGTTTTATTGTAAGCTCAGTCACGGTCATATACTTACTCGATGTCATACTTTTTTTACAAAAAATGGAACCGCCTTCAACACCAAAAAGTGTGAAATAACTTGTTGAAGTCGTGAAGTCGGTACTATGCGCACAATATTGTGATAATAGGTAAGTACCAACTATCGGTTCCATTTTTTGGTAAAACATGTTTTTTACCTTTTTAGTGACATTTGCTATTTACGGGATCGATTGTCATCCACCGTCAATGATGCTATCATCAAAATAGGCGAAACACTTTTCAATTATTGGAGTGTAACTCAAAAAACTGCTTAGCTGAGTTTGACGTTTAAATGGGACTACCTCAGAAGTATACTCCACCAAACAAAAAAGAATTTTGAATATCTGTCTACAAGTGGGGGAGAAATCCTCCTCCTTTTTTAATGTGGATAAAAACGTCGATAATGTAACCCAAGGTGAGGAAAAATAAAAATAAAATATAAGGACTTTTATGGATTTTTTTACGCGTACGCTGCGGATACTATTGACATTTGATTGATATAATTAGGTATATTTTATTGGTACCATTTCATATTTATTGTTCGCTCTTCTTTCGTTTATGTACTACTCTATGTCTATTTGTTAAGCAAATTTGAGTCAGAATCGACTTGTATAATATAAATATAACCATGATTTAAATAAAAATATGAAATGTATAATATAAATGAGGGGTGTAATTTCAAAACCTCTCTAACAGCGCGCGCTGTCATTGGTCGATTTCATTTTAGAGGATTTTGATTGTAACACAAGGCATTTTAGCGAGGTTTGCTACTAATATTACTTTTTAGAATGATTTAAGTGGATTATGAAAGTAAACGTATTCACATATTGAAAGTAAAATTTTAAACTTTATTTTGTTGCAATAGTATGTAAATGTGTCCGAAGTCATTTAAGGGGGTTTTGATATTACACCCCTCAAATATGAACTGTACTCGTACTGCTAGAACCTTGACGGAAACACGCAGGAAACGACGAACGGAAAAATCCTAGTTGTGTCCTTCTTCAATCTCCAACCCCAACTTATATCTGTTCAATTCTCCTAATCATACTATTAACGGTTAGATAAGTCCTTGTAGTATGTTAAAAAATAACAATTTTTTTATTGTAGTATGTTAAAAAATAACAATTTTTTTATTGACCAACTAACAGTTTCACAATGTAGGTAAATTATATATAAATGTTTAAATTCTAGATTACAATAAATGTGATACCAACTTTTATTGACCACAAATTTCGTAAAGAAGTTATGAGGTTTAAGTTGTTGACGTGCAAACAGTGTTAATTATTCAAAAAGCTAGAATATAATATGGCAAGAAAATAAAGATAAGTATGATAATATACAAAAATATAAGTATGCAGTTACATTATAAGCTTATTTTACATTATTCGAGAATAGTAAACCATAATTGAAACTTCCTATTGTTATGAGCTCTGAATTAGCTATAAAACAGTACAAGTCCGTGAACAGCATCACAATTGGTCGCTGCCTTTACCTCCAAGAAGGTCCAATACATACTTCCTAAAGCAACCCACACGTTCATGAAATCATTATATGAACTTGTCATACGATGCAGTGGTGATCGTTGACTAGCTTAAAACAATAACTACAAGGTAATATTGATATTTTACGGCACTATCTATATCTTCTAAATTCTAATAAAGTTATTTATAAGCTGGTTTATAAATGTAACAAGTTATATCTTGATCTTATCAGCGTGATTAGTTTATTACTTTAGAATGGGCTGATCTTGTTTTTGTATCTACTTGTGTACTATTTTAAAGTACGCTTACCCATTTTAGAAAAGAGAGTGTTGTACATGAACTGGATATCTAGTTAATACATTTTGGTCCACACTGGCACTGAACTGCACATCCGGGATTATCGACGATTAGTTTTTGATTCTTAACTGCGTAGTCATTTCGCCTGCTACATCGGCTGTGTACGCTTCCGCTTCGTGGCAGAATATCTGGCACTGGCACATACTAAGACAGTCTCTTACACAAAAAGCCACCTGCCGCCTGTCTGATTAGATTCTTTACTAAATTCTTTAATTTTATAATTATCGTGTACATTTGAAATACAAATTATTTATTTATTTATTTATTTATCTAAAAACTAACATCTATTTATGATCTATTATCATCTATTATGATAACACACATTTAGGTACATTGAATACAATTGGCATATCTCAGCTTAGGAAGGTAATACAATTTCTGCAAGTTTACTTTACGTACCTATATTTTTTTAAGTCAAAGTCAAAATCATTTATTTATTTAGGTATCAAAGATGTACTTGTGAACGTCAACTACTTATTATAATGTACTTTAAAGTTAAAGACTTTATATACCGCCGCGTTCCAAAATATAGAGCCTACCGAGAAGCGGCAAGAAACTCGGTGACTCGAGGACTTTAATTTACGTTTTGTATATTTTGTTACATTGAATCAATTTTATGCCACGGACTCGATGGAATTATTGGTGCTATCCCCGATTATTGTTAATAAATCTCTCAACTCAAATCTATAATAATAAAATATGAAATTTAGTTATTGACTTACTTTCTAGGCGCTAAAATTTTAGGGTCTAGGGGAATTAAGACAACAGTTAGTCATATTTTACAAGTCTGAACACTTGATAGTTTAGAAATAAGAGTACCTACAGTGACGTCCTTGAAGGTTCAAATAAAATTAATATGAAATCCCGGCCCACACCACACTTTGAATTAAGGTTAATGATTACGAGTATTTCGCAACTCACACTCGTTTCAATCGGGATATAATCGATATATAACTGACCGTGGCGACCGCGCGCAATCGAATCGTAACTATTGAATCGATATCTGTCGTAACCCGTCCACAATCGAGAGCAAACCGTGCCTAACTCTGACCTTACTCTTTAATTGTTTTAAATTAATACTTAAAATTTCTCACGCCTTTGTTCCAATCGGATTATAATCGAAGTGTTGTAGAGTCGATACTTGATATCGATATTGAGCGTGGCAAAGGTTGCGTTAATGAACCGTTTCTAACGTTTAGTGAGAATTTCTTTGTAGTGCCGTGAAGGTTACGTATGAATGTGGTGCGGTGTCCATTCGACAATTTGGTTAGGTTATGATATCGAAAAATCATTATTGACAATTAATTTAGAGTTGGTTAGAAACGGAGGACACTGGGAGTGTGTAATTTCATATTTTTGATCGTTTTTTTATATATAACCTAGTTATTTGTATATTTTATACATTTGTAATACGTCAAATTAATCGATTATTGAATGGAGTGAGACTGTTATGTAATTAAATAGCCATATTGAAATTAGAATAAGCCACAGGTAACACACACTTATCGTTATAATGTTGTATTTACTATTACAAATACTCTGTGATAGTGTTGGATAGGTAAGTTATCCGCCAGTAATATGAACGACGAACAAACTTCCAAAATAATACCAAATCAACGACTTCTATTTTTTATGTTTTCTACTTTAAAGCTCGAATTACTCTAAAATTCAATCGTTACACATTTATTTAGACGTTATGTAATATGATATCTTTTCCCGTTGTTGCTTAAGGTTATGAAGAATTATTCAAATTCGAATCATTATACATGAACCATAAACAGCTCCTTCTACTTTGCTATAACCAACTCTTACATTCACGCAATTAATGTTAAAGTATAGGCACTGTTAAATGCAGGTAGGGAGAGGACAATTAAAACAAACGGCGATAAAACAATCAAATATGAACGAGAAAACAATCATCAAATCTATTGAAACCTCAACTCAACCACGGCTTTTCAATATCGGATTTCTATTTCCCGGCGTGTAACTATTCTATATTCTGTGGCGGCGTTATTTGTCAAATTGAAAAAGCAAGGTAGATACCAATGCGAGGGCATGGACCATGACATTCTGAATGAGTAGAAAGTCTATAATGATGTCTTGTTTCTACCTCCATTGGGTACGCTTATTACTGCCAGATGCTGTAATCTTTGTCATTATAGAAGAAAACTTGAGACTGGACCTCGTCGATGTTGGAGAAATTATTGACTAATGCACCCGCGAAAGTCCTACAGAAACATTTGTCAGGATAAATAGTAGGCTATGTAATTATGTAATATATAAATTACATTTATTCCGAAACACAGTGAAAACTAGTTCGGAATCAATGGATTCATACATTTATTTTGTACAAAAATCTATGTGAAATAAACTTATTTGTATTTGTATTTATCATTGTATACTTAGTATATTTATCTCACTGTTATTTAGTTTAAAGTTTACTGGAATCTATCAGCCATCAGCGCTGGTTGGCATAAGCACCACGCGCGACCGCCCGAGCTTTAAGCTAACGTTGACACTCTCTGTGCTTGTCATGCCGACACAGTTCAGTCCAACTAAATCCAACTAAAGTAGTAATAGTAGTAATTTCACTTGCTACAATGCTCTAAGAAAGCAAACACAGTACTTGCTCACTGCAGTGTGAAGGCAGAACATATAAACCCGCGTCGACGTAATTTTGCGGAAGAACCTTAATCCAGACATGAGTGGAAGGTAGGTAATAACAACATAATGTAAATCATGTGCATGAGTACAGCATACATTATTTTATATAGTAGTGATAGTACTGGCAATATATTAAGTCCCGTCAACATTGGTTCAGCCGTGACAGACAGACAGATAAATATTATAAATTCGGTTTATGTTATAAATATGCGTATATATTTTCATATCAATTTTAATAAAACATACATATTGTTAACATACATACAGTTTGATTTATTTGTATTTTTATTAATTTTTAAATATATTTCGTTAGGAATTACTACTAAGACGTGCCCAACGCGCAGTCAGGAGCATACTAACTAATCGAAACCATCCCAATTGAGACGTATTTACGGCACGTTATGGTCCTCAAACGGCATGTATCTACGTTTTTAAAGCATTAATTTAATCGAATGCACCGCGTTGTCGCAAGCTGTCAGTGTGCCATTGTTTCGATATTATTTATCGTGCCCGATATTTCCGAAACGTGCCTCTACAGTCAACACGAGACTGCAACCTTGGACATTACTGTCATATGTAAAGATGGTTATTAAACTTATATGACGATCACGATCTACCTCGGGGAGAATGACAAGCGAATAAGTTTGTAGCGATTAGCGAGAAGCCGTTCAGGGGTAATGAAAGTCAGCAGCTAAATAGGCGGTCCCCAATTTGAATTCTACCTCAAGCTTTAGCTATTTGTCAAACCAACATCATGAGGAAATGCTCAGCATTGCAGTATCGGTGGTGCCATGGAGCCACTTCTAGTGCCTCCTTACGATGCGCAAAGTGCAGATGTCTTTGGACTCTTTCAGTGTGATTACACCTTGTATCCCAATATCTCTGACTATAGGGAGGTAAAACGCTGCAGAATAAGTAATAGTAGAACGCTACCCAACAGTAACAAAATAAAAATAAGTATTTTCTGAATGAAGATACGTTCAGGAAGCAAAGGACAGTCGGCGGGAGGAATGGTAGGGGAACATGTATTATCTTAGCCCAGCCAGTAGATTAACTAGATAGTAGGACTCTGCAGTAGGAGTATAACTTGGTGTGTTCCACCGAAGTGCTGGACATTTTATGATTACTGAGCAAAGAAGGCTTTACAACTCGAAATTCTTCGAACTTCGAAATAGAATAACGAGATGAGTGCAATTCAATGCTACGCCAAACTTCAGCTTAGACGTGTGGTTCCAGTGCAATTCAGGATTGCACTGAAACAATCACGGCCAGAAGCCGCAGTAGAAACAATTCTGCGAAAAAGTATTCGCATTGCAAGCGTCAACGTGTCATGCTTCGGCATACTAACTATGAGTTATTTGATACTTGATAGTTTAAGAAAAACAGTATACGGAAACTGCCTATGCGGTCACTTGGTAGTAAATTTGTTTAATTATATTCTATTGCAATTGAATAAAAATTAAGGCGTAAACTTATGTGTACAATCAAGCCGCACTGAGCCCGCGTGCTGGATTCTGACCCATACTCCCGTCTCTGAGAGGAAGGCTCAAGCAGCAGTACAATTTTAATGGGCTATATGATAATAATAATTTCTTAGATATAAATGTATTTTGAAATACGGACGTGAGCACAAAATAAATATTTCGCAATGTTCGTTTCTTGTATAGTGGATTAGTTTTTTAGGAACAAATAAAATTTCATATTATATATATTATATCGGTTATGGTGTCGGCATTGGCCTGGTAATAAATTAAAAAGTGTCGATAAATAAAATTCATTTCAAAATTGTCCAAGGAATGAAGGAATGGAATGTGGGAATTCCTACTTTATTTGGTCCCTTTGCAAATAGCGTCCCATTTCACAGAACTTGAAAATAAGCAGAGACGTAAAACCGCGGTTTATTTCGATCTCGAATTCATGGGCTCGGAATAACTTGCGGCCGGTTCAATTGTTGTTCAGTTTCAAGTAGTATTTATGTAAGTACATACAGAACTGTACATTCGGAATTATAGGTTTGCAATGAGCCACAGTACTGTAAGTACATAACAGTACGGTTTCGCGTATCACCGGTCAGTTTACTTATTCGTCAGTATCGCTAATTTACAGTATCCTTATTAGACGGTTTCGCAAAGCTGACAGTTTCTTTAATTCGTCAGTCTAAGACGTCCATTGAACAGCTTTCTTTCTAATTTTAGCAAGTATATTATTTAAGCTTTAAAATATAGTAAAGTCACGCAAACTAAAGACAAAGATTAAAAAACACACATAAAAAAAATTGTTAAAAAGAAGTAAAAAAAATGTTAGAGGAAATACATGCCTAGAATGCTGCATTTCCACGTTGAACAGAAAAGTTAAGTTTGTTCCTTAACCTGTTAACTCTCGGTGTGCGAGTTCAACTCGCACTTGCTCAGTTTTTTGAGTTGCAATCAATTACATTCGAGTATCGTAATGGAACTGTAATTGGTGCCACAAGTTGAATGTAACAAAATCATCATTAATGTGATGATCGTTTGATTTCAGTAATTGATTTTTTAAGAAGGGTTAGGTAATAATAAAATCACCACTCTAATTGGCTTTTGTATATAACTGAGCTCACAGAGGGCGAATTCAAGTTGACTGTAAAAAACGTTTTAATAAAAAAAAACTTATTTATAAAGTCCGACATTATATAGAAGATAAAGATGCTTGGAATACTCCACTTCTGGCAAGCTGTCTCTCTGCCACCCATAAAATGTAATATTTGTAGTACCTAAGTAGAAACATTGTAAACATATACTCGTATATAAAAAGGATTTTCTTTTATAAAAAGAATCTATAGAAAAAGAAGGCCCGAGTTTCTTGTTGTTTCACTACATATTTTGGAACGCGGTGGTAGAGTCTTTTAAGTACATTATCTATTGAAACCTCAACTGAGTAATTTTGAGTAATTATAATGAAAAATTGACGTTCATATGTGTGTATTTGATGCCTAAATTGAATAAATGATTTTACCTTTGACTTTGGTTTTACCTATAGTACGAAAAAAAAGCTGTGTATATTAAATGTTTAGTATAATATGTTTCAATTCGGCAGGAAACATTTTTAATTGTTGTTTCTGATAGTTATTAATTAGAAGTATTTGTAAAATTTACTCATAAAGTTAATGTTAGGGATAAAAAGTATTGTTATAATAAGCATTATAAGAAAACATTTACGTTCTACGATTTTACTATAAGCCTGACCTAAAAAAACTTGTTTAGTGCTGAAGGATATAAGTAGGTACGCATTGCGTATTTCAATTCCATATTAAATAGGTACTACTATGAGCTAAATATCAGTCAGCCTTTGCCGAAATGTAGTTCTATTTCAATTACAAATCATTATCACAGTTTTTTTTTTTTTACCAAAAATTGAACTGACTTCAATACTAAAAAAAGTTGAATAACTTGTTGAAGTCGGTACCATGATAGTTTAAAAGTATCTATTATCACAATATTGTGCGCATGGTTCCGACTTCAACAAGTTATTTCACACTTTTTAGTGTGGAAGCCAGTTCCGCTTTATGGTAAAAAAAAATTTGCGCCCTTTTTAGTGATCCTTGGTAATTCCGGGATCGATGTCATTCACCGACAATAATGATATCATCAAATCATCAAAATAGACGAAACATTTTTCAGTAATTGAAGTGTAACTAAAAACTGCTGGACCGAATTTGATGAAATTAAAATGAAACCACCTTCAAAGTATACTCAAAACAAGAATTTTGAGAATTGGTCCGCAAATCGGGGAGAAATCAGTGAGCATACACGAAAAAAAATATACAGTCGAACATATAAGCTCCTCCTTTTTTGAAAGACGGTTAAAAACACCGATATTCTGGAATCTGGCCTGGAACGTAGATATTTCGCGTTGGCATTAGCAATAAATGAAGCGTTTTACACAAAACGCATTGAAGTTGTAAAAATTCAACACTGTAACGGCAAGCACCTTCAGACGGTTCAAATATTCCACGCATTTTTCCGTCGCCATCCCGTGCCATCTCGGCCCGCACGCAGGGAAGAATTTGATCAATAAATTTGAGTTATTTGGCTTCGTTCTATGAAAATACGCGTTCAAAAACTTCAAGGCTGTGGTGCAAGGGAAGCCGTGTACACTGTGCCGAACGCATCGATATCGGCTCACATAGAATTCTTACTAGTGGAAGACTTGAGTAGGTTATATAGTTTACATGTCCACGTTTGAAGCTATGCTAAGGTTCAACTGACTGAAAAACAGCTAGATAGACACGAGCAGCGCTTGTCATTTATCGAGAGCTACATACCTTGTAGCTCTAAATACTGTCTAAAGTCTGGTCCCTGCAAATTCAGCACCATTTACTAGTGCGTTCGAATTGACACCTTGTGAGCGTTTTTAGCGAAAATAACGCTAAAAACGCTCACAAGGGGCGTTCGAATTGGGAATCTGTGGGTGAAAATGTCGTTCATGTCTCTTTTTGTTCAGCGTTCGGAAAGCTAAAAAGAGTTAGGTATGTTTGCCACCAAAAAGTGCAATTTTTGACCCACGTCACACGGAACATGGTTGTTTGTGATCGTTTTTGGCAGTATTTGACAGCACAATCATGCGATTTTAAGTCTTGTTTTTAGGTCTTGATTTTAAGTCGCTCAGTTGAGCGTTCGAAGAGGTTGTGGGAAAAAAGTGGCAGTAATTTGCGTTTATGATCTTTACGAACGTTTTAACAAAAGAGCCATCAATGACAACGCCACCAATGCCCTAAAAGCTAAACGAACGCACCTTACGAAGCGAATTTTTGCAATTTGTATGTGTTGCTCGTCTGTACGACGCTCCATAAGTTAGCTTCAAACTTCGCTGATGACACCTGGGAAATATCCGCGTCCCGCGTATTTGACACAATGAAAATGTTTATACTTACTGCAAGAACATACTACATCATTACTTAGTGGGTATTCTCTACATTAAGGCGCGGTCCAACCCCAATTTTAAAATAATCTACGATGCTTTACGTAAGGTTGAAAATCGCTTGTTAGATTGGACGATGTAATGCGAAAATGCGTTAATTTTGTACGTTTTCTTTATATTTCTCGATATATACTAACAGAATCGAAAAAACTGCTGGTTATAACTTTAGTATACTATACGTTGGCTATGTATAACCTAAAAAAAATATAATGTTATCGCTGAAAATTCTGAGAGTTTGGACGTGAAAGTTTATTTTTGTGGACCTATTCAGGATTTTTTTCTGTAGAAAGAGAGTTATATTTATGAATTCTATTCGGTTATTACTTTTTTTCTATCCCTTTTCTAACCTTAGTATTTTTTTTTCATAATATATTATCGATCTGTTTCGTTACACTAGGTGTTTAAAAATTCTGCATTTTACTATTATCACGATACGAGCGCGTCTTAATACAGTATGTGCTCTTACTTATTCTGTGGCGTGAGGGATCGCCAACAGATAAAAAATCCGTCTTTTGATGTTCGTGTTTAGGAAGCTTTGTGTACAGAAGGGGAGGGGGATAAGTTAATTGGAGATGGCGTGTGTTGAACAACATTACTGATCTGAAATCTCACCATGTTTTTTCCAACTTGACTTATAACGATTCCATTTTAACAAATTGTAAACAATGGCAATACACAGGGTGTTTGGTGCATGGCACGGCAGTTTAGATATGTTAAATTTTTTTTAAAACACCCGAAATCTTGCTTTAAACCGTCATAACTTTTTTATTTGTGGTGTAATACCACAAAATAACTTATGCTAGTATTCTGCAATGTATCCCTATTCTAAATAAATTATTACTTGATACAATTAATATCAAAAAAAACTTCTGAGCTTTGTGTGGGAAGTGAAATCTGTGTAAATGTTATGAAAAGCGATAACTTTTAAATTAATTAGAAAAAAAAACATAAAGTAATTTTGAATTTAGCTTTCTTTTAAAAAGTTCTTTAGTTTCCTTTTCCAACGATATGCTACAAGACAGTGTTTATCCTGTATATATTTTTGAATAAACAATAGAAAGTCTACTAATACAAGTATAAGTACTAAAAACTAAATCGGTCATGACCATAACTCTGGCAAGAGATATTCCGTGAGCAAGTAAGTTTAAGTATATTCTTTTCGCCGTCAAGATGCGAATGGTAGCAAGCAGAGAAACCTGACTTGCTAGATGTTAGGCCCCTTGTCTGAGAGGCCGTCTAGATGGGTACCAGACACAGATTCATCCATAAAGCAGTAGTACGCAAGCATTACTGTGTTACGATGTGAAGAAGAGCGCTGTAGCAAAGGAGATTATTGGGCGGCCGTGACATAAATAATGTCTGGAGGGTGACGGATTTCGGAATGCAATTCCCTCGAACCCCGCGACAGACATCGACACTTTACTTCCCTAATTAATACTAGACGAACAACGTACATACACCAAAGTATATGGATCGCGCGGCTCCGAGTAAGTAGAACGTCATCGCGATAAGTACGAGTATAAGCGATAAAAGTGGGAAGAGGGCGGAGGACGCTTGCCGGCAATTATTACATGAGTGCCGGCAGAGCAGTCGGGGTTGGCAGTTTTTAAATGTCATTGTTTTCTTATGCGTAGGTATGCTACCAACAAAACGTAGTTGCGACGTGCACTTGTTTTGTGGCGATGTTGACATCCCTACACGCGTCTCGCGTCAAACCTGCGTGAATCAACGCGAGTAGAGAACACGTTCATTTACTTACTTTGTCTACACACAATTGTTTAAAAAAGTGTAGATATGAAAGCACGCTGTGGCCTAGCAGGTACAAATATTATACAGCCTCTGCTAAGTAAATGCTCTCCATCTATACACAAACATGCACATGCAGTAGGTATAGAAATCGAACAAACTAATTGTTTTGATTCAGATTTTTTTCTTTTCTTTCGGAAAAATCTAATTAAATAATATAATTCAAATAGCCAAATATAATTAAGCCCACACTGAGATTCAACACCTAGCTATATTCTTTCTAATGTGTACCCCCACATATAAATTAGGTAAATATTGTGTAATCTCCGAGCGAGTTCACGAATGCGTTCCGTAACGCCAGCCTGCCGGCACGCTTGTGGAAACTGCGCCAGATAACGCTTATCTTTGACGTCATCGCAAATCTGTTTTCTTCCTATGCTGGTCGAGATATCACATAATTTTGCGTAAACTAAAAACGAGAGGTTTTTTACTATCGTACATGAACAGATGAGAAAGTCTTTTTTTTTAAATTAGAAATACGCTATTACTCACGTAATATTTTTCCGATATGTCCGACTATAGTTTAGACCACATTCGGTGGTCTTTTTCAAGGAGTGTTCGAGTGCTAAGCGAGACGTCATCGACACGGGCGTCCCGAACACTCCTTGAACAAGACCACCGAATGTGGTTGAAACTACAGTCGGACCTAACCGATAAATATTACGTGAGTAATCCCGTATTTCTAATTAAAGGTGAGAAAGTCGTTAGACTGATGTTCGGCATGAAGCTAGACCTTTAAACGTGTAAAGTTTGCGCGGCATTGCATCTCGCTCGTCACCCTGAGATACATGCTGTATTGTCCTATTTAGTCCTGAGGTGGTTTCACTTTCTTTTTTTTTTTCCCCTGTAATTTTTATTTATTTATTTTATTTATTCGGGGTAGAATATCTGATAATGCGGTGATACCTACTAAGACGAAATTTTGCGCGTCCTACTACTTGATATGTCACCTTATTGGTACCACCCGAGGGCTAAGTCGAGGCCTACGTACAGGGCCTCAGTGAGGGTATCCTCTTAAGGACTTTTTTTTAGACGAGAACAGAAATCTAATAATTACTTATGTCATTATTTATTATTTATAGATTGGTTGAATGATTTCGAGTAATGGATTATGTCTGATTGGCAATTTGAAAGTATAAGTTCTTTACTATGAAATTTTTTAATTCAATTGTAAGTTGTAACTTATAATTGAATTTTAATGGTACAAACTTTGTCTTAATTCAATTCCAATAGATACAATTGCATGGTGTTGTTTTACGGCAGGCTGCTTTAAAAATGTATAGGTACTTATATTAATAAATAAGAATGATACTGAAAAAATATTTAACAAAATCCAATAAGAATCATATTTTAACAGGTGTCGCAGGACTACGTGCGTCAATAACTTTAAATAATAACTCTTAACAATCCCACAATGTTTTACGAACAATATATTGACGTCATTACATTATCAAAACAACACAATACAAGTAAATAAGATTATAATAAGTATTAATAAAATTATTCTGTACTTACACAAAAAAAACTCTTGTCATAAGATTGGCATATATCACTTTTCTATACTTAACTAATCACTAACCACGGTTATTAAAGCTGCATTAGTCGCGTCTGCATCGTCAGTCTATTAATAACATAACTGAATGAAAATATTGTCGAAAAGGATGGGTTCATGCAAGATAGAGCCAAAACGGCAGCGTTGTCGGCGTCGCGACGCGTACTACCGGCCTACGAGAGTACGGCTACAAGCACATCTGGGAAAGTGGACGGCGGCATGCGGGAGGTAGCCACGAAGGTCAAGTTCAGATTTAAGGCATAAGGCCAGACATTCAGGTTACGTCTGTACCTGAATGTTAAGAGCGGCCTTTAGCCGTGCTTGTAATACGAGCCGTGTTTGCCAATGGTGTAGGTAATGTCCATTTTATACGGTAAGTGTTTCGATATTTTAATTGAAAAGCAGTTGAAACCTGGTCTTTATGCTTGTGGGTTTATTGGAGTTATATTGGAATATGTCTTCTTGAAGAGCATCTATAAAGAAAGTAAAATTGTTACTTTCTTTATAGATGCTCTTAACAGACGGGACGAGGAAACCGTGTTATTGATGGTAAGGACCATGCTCGCCCTAGCTTTAAGGTTAAGTAGTGGTAATTTATTGATTCAGGCGTTACTTTGCGGAAATCCATTATCAAAAAACGATATTAAAAAATATTTAGTGACACTTCCGCTGAAAAGAAAACAATGATTTTGGCCTATTTGGGGGGCGTGCACCACCCTCCCTCCCGCATAAAATGCTAATAGGAAGAATACAAAATAAAAAACACAAGAAACCCCAAATAAACCAAAACCGATTCGACACGTGTTTCGCCTCTACACGAGGCATCCTCAGGAGATGTTGACTCGTCGAGCGCTAGACCGACAGCTATCGTTTTTTAAGTAGTGGTGTTCCCCGCTTGTCCCCAGCCGAAGTTCCCTCCAAAACTTATCACGTTAGTGCCTGCATACTACTTCATCGAGGCAGAATATCTGTCACTGCTTTGGCACCAATGTGCGTAGATATACCAATCAAGACAATCTTTGCACAAGAGGCCTCCCGTCTAGAGGCCTCTTACGATTCGGATAACAGGTCGAAAACGAAAATTATTTGAAAATTCTAAATATATTAGAAGACATCTGTGGTCTGTCTATTTGCTTTGAAATAAGTCAATTAGAGACGTGGTCGAATTTTCACTATCGTATAATTGAATGAACCCTTCCTATACCGTGATAATTAAAACGAAAGATTTATGAATCAAATGCACGTAAATTTACGTCAATGGTGCGCAAAGGGCTAAATAGGTTCTAAGTACTATTTCTAGTATATATAGTATTTTTACTAAATAATAGTTCGTACTATACACATACACATATATGTAATCTGTACTACCCCGAATTATTAACTTTGATTCAATCATCATCAGAATCATCCATCAATATTGTTAGGTGACCGAGCGGTGGCGGTAAAGATATATACTTATAAACTAATAACTGCATGGTTCCCAATATTCGGAGATATCAAAAACCAAGGCCAGGCCTCATAGTAATTTAACAAATATTTTAAAGTTTATTTTTTATTTTTTTTTATTCCTATTTTGTTTTAAATTATTAATTGTAAAAATTGCATAATATAAGCGTTAGCGGAGATGTGGAAAATCAGTGTAACGTAACCTACTACTGCAACATGCTCGCCAAACTAAGCCTACATATCTTGGCGCCATTTAGAATTTACCATCCACAGCATCTGCAGTACGTGAACTAATTCACCCTCCCTTCCTCTCATTCACTCTTACTTCTTCCCAAAATGAGAAAAAGAGACAAAAAGTACCGCATCGCGCAAGTCTTCACCCCTATTACGAGGGGCTCAATGGCCATAACTTAATCAATATTATATTTATTATGGGATAGAACAATAATAATAGATAAATAAATAATGAAGGGATGGTGATAGTGGCATTTTATATCTTTTTGATTGTGTCGCGATGTTGGATAGAGGAAAGTTAATGCTCTGAAGTTTGTGAAACTGTTTTTAAACGTATAAACTTAAAATTTGAAGTCAAGGCGGTAGTTCGAGTTGCCGACAAAAGAACCCTGGTGTCAACTTCAGTCCTACTTCCTGTAAGTGTATAACAAATCAGGTAACATAGGGGCATGCCTGTAATGGTGATAATATCCATGTCACACATCCATGTCACACAAAGAATATAAACACTAGCGTGAAAATCCAAATAGGCAATCTGGAATATCCATAGACTTGTGTAACTGATATATTAATCAGTGGCCATTGTATTCTATTTTCCATTAAAGGGAATTGTAGCAAGTGACATTAATTGGCCAATCAGACTCAAACGCCTTGTGTACATATTGACAGGCCGGTTGGCGCAGTTGGTAGCACCCCTGCCTTCTGAGCCGCTGGCCCCGGGTTCGACACTGGAACTGCAAAGGGCAGGCATGGTACTTACCATTAGGCTCATAACGATCCCGTCTCGTCATATGATTCGTTTTTAAAATCCTTTTACTAAATACTTGTATAAGTACCGATCAACTAAGATGATATTTTTGAATATTTGAAATGATAACTGTTTATTAAATTCAAGCCCATAAAATTAAATTAGATAACCCCAAAAAACCATAAATAAGACCACAGCCAGAATAGTAATGTGATAAGCACACAATCCCTGTAGAAGTTCCCGCCGCTTTCCCACGGATATTCTACTTAAAACTATGGCTGTGTTGTTTCAAGTGGACTTATCTGGCTTAAAGTTAATCTATGGTTATCTATGTTACATGTTCGAATGGTATACGTATATGAACGTAGAGAACTTCATTTTCTTATTTGTGTACCTAACTTAATCCAAATTTTTGTAGAAAAATCCATCTAAGTGATGCCTACTTAAAATTATGTTTGTATCCCAAACATAATTGTTTGTTTTATATATTTTTGGAACGTTGTATTATCCTAGGTTAGTCGGGGAGAACGAGAGCCAGTCTTGTATAGACACCCCACTCGATAGGCTCACGCTATTGTATTCAATTGGAAACCCTTGAAAATTTCATTTCTTGGAAATTACTCGTAGGTATATCCTGATTTTTATGCCAATCTCGTGATGGACAGGAATACTCACCTCATATAAGAAAACCCAATTACCGCAACGTTTCGAACAAACAATGCGGCCCTAGTTCTTGTTCAGAAGTAAAGGGTACAAAATATTCTTTAGATATGTCCCCGTTCTCAGTGCTATATACATTTTCGCATGACGGAGCTTAATTGCAAGTATTTGACATTCTAGTTACAAACTCGGTCCAGTCATCAACGTTTAACTACCAGGGCGACAGCAATTAGAGGAGACCACTATAAATATTAATCCAGCATTGTATCGTATGGATGATATCACTTTTATTACCATCTGGTTGAAGTACCGAATGGTTAACATTTTAATGCTCTACAAGTATCTTACTAGGTCTGACGTTATGTTTAAAGCAGTCACTTAGTGATGGCCACGGGAACGAGAAAATTCAAGAGGCAGCCCAACACTCAGATGGAAGGATGACATGGTGTCAGTCAGACAGTTAATGGTTTGCGAGTAGGATGGTATAGTATCGAAAGGGGAGACATCATGAGATATCTTTAACGTGTCTATGATCTGTGCCCAGCCGTGGGGCGTCAAATGGAGAAGAAACAGATAGGTACAGAATTAATATAAGACACGAAGACTCAGACAATGAAGTTCATCTTGGTAGAGACTTTTTTAACTTATTAGTCCTTTATGTTTTGAATATTGAAATAAAAACCTTCGAGAGCAATAGAGTTTAGCTTAGAGTTTTTTCGCAAGTAGAGGTTTAATCATGTGACGATGGCGCATGTACGTTCGTGGATGGAATTTGGTTGGATGAATTCAATGATGTACTCGTAGTTGATTCCAACTGACATCCCGATGAGTCTAACCAATGACGGATCAATATACTCTGTGAAGGTGCAGCTAAACTTTTGAACTTTTGTCATATCTTATTGTAATAAACGGAATAAAAAACTAATATGGGTAATTATTTTGTCCAGAATACTCTAAATATTAAATTTGGTATTATTAAATTAATCTCTCAAAATAAATGACACTGACTCATCCAAAAATAATAAACGGTCAATTTGAAAATTCTTTTATATACAAAATGTGGAATTCAAAAACCATCTGCCATAAAGTCACCTCAGTTCCAGTGTTTGCAGATGATGATGGTGGTGTTCATGACTCATGATGTGTATGGCAATGACTCATTATTACATTTATTACTAATTTCTTATGTATGTTTTTAAAGTAATTAAAGTATTTGACTTTATCGAGATCGACACAATGATACAGTAAGTATAATGTAAAATGTACACAGGAGGATTTATTTTGATTTAAGCAACTAGTGATTATAGAACTGTATTCTAAAGATGTTCCTGTATTTTATGTAGTTATATCATATGTCAGAGGCTTCAAAGCTTGATAAGAGTTTAAAGATTTTGAGCTTGAGATTTCGGTGAAGGTGTCTTCGTAAGTCCAACTGGCTAACTACCGTCCTTAAGCCTACAAATATGGCTATTCCGCCTTAAGACCCAGTCATCTCTCTATGTCTACAGTGCTAGTACTAGAGGGGTGTACCAATCAATCAATCAATTTTTGCTCTGATATGGTGTCAACCGCTAACCTATTTCATAAGCAAATAGGCGCAGATTTCAAAAATATTGACATACTTGCGACTGAAAATAAAGAACTACGCCTGAGAGAGACGAACACTGTTAGGTGGTGAGCTCTGACCTAGTACAACATTTACACAGGGATCCCTGCTATTCCCCATCTCATCATAAAAATACTTTACGACCGCCTTTATTTTACCACGTCTTACATATAATCCTTTACAAAGAGCTTGAACTAAATATTTTAAAAGTTGACTCTCCAAAGTTTACTAGACAAATATTTGAGAATTCGAGCGCAATATTTGTCGAAGCAAACAGCCGATTGAAAGGAGAAAGCCTAATGTTTGCATCGGAGTATTGACTTCGAGGCTCAAATGTGTGAGCAAACATACCCATTATCACTTTCCACAATCATTTGGAACAGATATAGATCTAATAATTTCTTAGGCATTCATAATATATCCTTAATAATACTCGGTTTTATCTGAATAAGTTGAATAATTTCAAGACATAGGTCTACTCCATTTAAATTTACGCATTATAAGTAGGTATGATGCGAACCTGTACCTTTACTGATATGGAAATATTGAAGGTGACAACCTGACCAGGATGGTAAGATCACACCTGACTTTCCCGTGTCTGTGACAGGAAGCAAAATACACGACTACACTAATAAAAGTCACGTAACCTACAGAAGTCTGTAAGCCATAGGTAGCCTGTTCATAAAACACCACGACGGGGCACGGAAACCCATAGGAAATGAACACAAAGCTTACATTGTTTGCACAAACGTTATTGCTGGGGGGGCAAAGCGTAATATAAACGGAACTGTTCCAGCCGTCCGCTGAAGTTTTGTACGTTGTTGCATAGTGATAGAGTTCAATATGAAGCTGTTTTACAGCAGACAGCAGGGCGGGTTTCGTCTAGACATGCGTAAATACATAAACTCACTGAATGGATAATGGCGGTGCAATATTTAGCAATGCGGCACCGACAAGGGCGGTGCAGCACAGTGCAATGCAGTAGAAGTCAGTCCATTCGCAATTTTACAGGCTGTAAAAAGGATGTCCGGTGCTTTCCAATTTAAATGTAAACAGGAGTGGTGGCTGTTTGCGTTTTGAAGGAAGCTTTTAAAGTTAAATGAAAATTTGTGAGTATTAAAATGATAACTACCCATAGCTGCTGTGTCGAAAGATGAGTCACAGCCCCACTATAATTGAAAAAAGAATTTTGATGCTCAGAGCGGTGTTTTGGCAGAGTTGGCCATATCGTCTCGTCTTTTGTAGTGTTAATTTAGGGGTTTTCCCAAAAATTATATGAGTTGTAGGGTTGAATAGGTAATGTCAGATTTCATTGCTTTTTTCTGTTGAAGACTTTTTTAGGAGTGGGACTAGCAAGAATAGTTTGGGTAAGAGTCACTTAATTGTATTGTATCTACAAAAAAGTCAGAAGAAAGTTTATAATAGTATTTTATAATTCATTAAATAATAAATGTCTTGTTAAGCTGTTGAACATTTTGCGGTCATGTACTTAAAAGTAACATTTATACACTATTCGAAACACTCCCCATTGTAGACAAATAGACGGAGTGTATGATACGGGGTGAGTGGGTGATATAATTATATTATACTGCTAGATTCAAGATGTTGTTTGAGTTGAGGATCATTGATGAAATTGACAGCGCTATGCTTATAACCACACAACTCGCATGAAATTTAGTACTACTGACAGATTTTCCAGATTAGGCTAAGCTTTATCTTGTGCCCACTTGAACAATTAGTGTCCTAATTTTATAATGTTGTATCATCTTATAATTTGTAAAGTTTATGTTTATGTAGGTTACGGAATGTATGGTAAATATAAATGGGTTCAATGTTCTTATTCTTTAGCAAGATCCCTCCCTCATCACGTTTTCCTATTTCAATAATTGTGTCTATAAAAGGTGTAAGTACCAGGAACCCATAGCTTCGCAGAGCTTTGATCTCGCGCCTTGCTGACTGACGACTTTGTTTGTAATAGGCGCGCGAACTGCCCTGAAACTGCCTGAACTTACTGATTACTGTCTGTGCGGGCTATTTCGGTGTGTTTACTGTTTCTTTTTGGCCATGTGTGATGTGCGGTAATGCAGTAATGCAGGTTACTTGAGGTTGTGTATATATAAACTTATAAGGTCTTCCGTAACTCAGTGTTTATAAATTGGAGATATACTAAGGTAGTATGCTTATTAGTTTTTTTTTTTGGTTTTTATTATTAGTTTATTATTAACTTATAGCACGTAGATTTAGCATACATAATTTCGGTGGTAGTGCCCACGCTGCAACCCCACAGCCGAATGGGCCGGCACGACCGGGGAAGTACCACACTCCCATATTACACCGACGTGAAGTAACATAGCTTACTATTGCGTTTCGTCGGTTTGTGGGAGGTTCCGGAGGCTCGATTTCCCCTTCATTCTCCCTCTCCTTCCCCTACCCCTCCCCCTCCACCCTCACCCCTTTTATCTCTTCCTTCCTATCATCCTTCCTCAAAGGTCGGCAACGCATCCTCGAGACCACTGGTATTGCGGATGTCCGTGGGCGACGATATCACTTACCATCAGGTGAGCCGCTCGCTCGTTTGCCAACCTATCCCATATAAAAAAAACATAAAACCGAAATAATGCTATTTTTGACACGTTTCGACTGTTAGGCGTAGAATTGCTTGGTAAGTTGGCCTACGAACCAATGCAGTTTTAGGAGCTATGACCAAGAAGGCATTTTATTTTGAAACTTGCTACCATTGTCAATGAGTTGGTTTTTAGTCAATCGTTCTAAACTACGATGAAATATTTCTTCGTAGGTTCTAAAAGTAGATAATTTTATTTAGGCTGTTATTTGCGTTAATAAAGTTTGCAGTTTTCAGAGAGCGTTTAATGTAAGTGTATGACGTAGGTTAAGCATACCAATAAATAGTATCCTTTATACCAGTCAAAAATTTCACGAATATTTCACGTACTCCGAGTTCGAGTTTAAAAAAATCATTGAACATTTTATTATGAAAACTAACGTGGTTTGTACACATTTTTAATATGAAAAACGGGATTCACTCACGTAAAAAAGTCGGATCTTTCCGACTATAGTTTCAACCACATCCGGTGGTCTTTTTCAAGGAGAGTGCAGAACGCTCGCGGTTGCGTCTCGCCTCGCACATCTGACTTTTTTACGTGAGTGAATCCCGTTTTTCATATTAAAAATCATTGAACATATTTGGTTAATGCCTTTGGTTATTCACATTTTCAACTCAGTCTTTCCGGACTTGCCTTGAATAACTGAAAATTAACTATTACCTACTACCACTGTCACTATGTCAACCTTATTTTATGTTAAAATGTGTAACCGACATTAGGTTAGAGTTTTATGTCAATACGGACAATACGTGGAGGATGAGCTCAATATTTTCCAACATTTCGTCACACCGTACACCTGTGTACACAAGGTAAGTTCCTATATATCTACGCGTTATTGATTTAATCAGGTGTTTCATTCGAACTTGAGATTAAAATTAAAATTTAAAGTACAAAGCCAGCGTGACATAAATTACAATTAAATGGTGTTTCATCGATGAACTACGCTGCCGGCGCAATAACAAAATTCACCTGAACAAATTCGCACAGCCTTCATAGAGATGATCAAGTTCATCGGAATGCAGGATCCTATCACAATTAATTTTCTGTATATTCTAGTAATATACTGCACAAAGCATGTTCTCCTGTTATTATAATTATTGATATTTTTGCCTTTCGTAAAGAAAAAATACAAATTGATTTTCGAGAAAAAATGCATTTATTATTTATCATTTAATTAATTCTTTGGCCACAAGATACAGGAAATCTGTTGTGTCGTGGGCTGCCCTACCCGTGAAACTACTTAAGGGGATTGCATAGCTAGTACTTGTCCATACCAAAAGAAATAACTTATTTCTACCTCTTAACATTTAAGTTCTAATAAAGTTAATTTATAGTAAGTACTTTTAAATACTGAAAAATAACAAAACGTACGGGCATAGTAAACAATGTTATGATTACATGAAAAAAAATCACTGAAATTGGACAATGTTAAGAGGTAGAAAAGAGTTTTCTCTTTTAACATGGAAAGTGCTAGCTATGCAATCCTCTTAATGCCTGGAAATGCGACTACTGGTTAAGCCAAGATACGGCAATGATACCTATACGAGGAGAACATGGCCTTTTGTACACTATGGCTACACTACTTCTACCTGTGCTCCTTTACTACCGCTCAGTGAAAAATCCACCATTAAACCCCCAAAAAACCAAACCTGAAAAGAACCTATACGAAATTAACGATTGCAGCTTTTAATGTGTTCCCATGTTATTTAGCATGCATCATGATCATGAGAACTTAATGTTACTGCATGTGGTAGACCATGCGGTTAATAATACTTGTTTTTTACTCAGTCATATTCACATGTGAGTACGTCACCATAGAGGGTAGAGCTATCACTCATGTGGAGAACTCTCCCAGGGCAGACGGGGAGCAACAGGACAAAGTTCATTTTTATTTGTCGCAGCCTTTGTTACAGTTTTATTGTAAAACACAGTAATAACCCCCGATTAATTTCATATTTATGATATTATTCTCTTGCGTTTCATCATGTTTTATTATGTATTTATTATTATTTATTGCTTTTAGCAATAAGGCCGCACATTGTGACACAATTTTTGTAATTATTACATTTATGTTCTCATATTGTTATGTATTTGTGAACAATTAAGTATTATCTATCTATCTATCTATGTATAATATTTTTTAAGGTTGGCAATATTTCATTTTAAATATAATATGCAACAGTTTGTGAGTGTGTGTGTGTATGTTTGTTACCTACTTCTTCACGAGAACGGCTTAATGTTTTTAGATAAGAAATATAAAGGGAGATATACTTAGTAGAATCATTACGTCTCGAATCTTTCAGAAAGTTTCGAATTTATACTTTCAATTTAGATGGCTTCACGGACCACTTCGGTGGTTCCAGGGACCACCAGTGGTCCGCAGACCACAAAGTGCAACACACAAAAAAATCAAAACAAGCTACAGCTATCATACACAATCGAGTTAGTTGATGAGAGCTGAGTAATGAGAGAACCCCTCGTGCTAGAGGGTAGGTACAATACAAGCGCTGAATTGTCAAGCCGGCCCTTGTATTCCTTCCTTGTGTGTGTTGGATTGCCATTCATTGTGTAGGGTATACCGGGAACAATTATAACATGGTAAGTTTAGCGCTAATTTCTGACTATATTAGTAGAATAATAGAAATAACGCCAGTGCTCATTGATTTACAAGCCTTTTCCTACAAGTGTTGTAAACATCAGTAATTAGCTCGTTATGTCTTAAGCTATTAGTCCTATCCTAAGGAAGTCCTGTCACCGTAGAGGGTACGTACTTATGAAACAAATGACAAACTATGTTTTAATTGGCAACGCGGATTTGATTCTAACAAGCCTGCTCTGTATGCAAGCATGACCAGGAAATTCTCAAAAGTCCTTTCTCACTGATGGATGAAGGAAGTAAGTACACCCCATTTGGCGTGGAAATGAGACAAATTCTCAAGATACGTGCCAAATCACCAGTTTAACAATCCCATGCAGCCGTAAAAAGTTGAATAGCTATGTTTTAATGGCATGAATATCCCTATGTATGTGTTCACTTGAGTGGTCTCCCTACAGCCGTCTGCGAGACTTGCATAGTAAGTACTGCTGCATCTGCGCCGAGACGGCATTGTGCCAGACTGCGTGTCCACACGTACCGCCCACAAGCGCGTTACGCACACACACATACATGTCCTTTAATGAGGAAGACACTTCTGGTTGAGTGTCCTGTATAATAAATGTCATGTAAAATGACGTCATACATTTGTGATTTTATGATCGAATTACCTGAAAAGCAAGATGCCAATGACAGCATTTTACCTAAAACAAGACGCTGACTGATGCCTTAAACGTGATATGCCGAGAAAGCACTATACCTGAAATGCTAAATTGACTAAGAAAATGATAAAGGAATAGTATCTTTAAGTTAGTGTTATTGCAGGTGACATGGCGTAAATACTATTATAGTAAGAATCTCCGAAACGCTCAGATTAATAATCCACGGGCGGTCACCCATTCTAGCAGTGAATGTAGCAAACTTTACGATCGAATAGGCAAGGTTCACTACAGATGCTTCTACATTTCTATAATGGAAGTAATACTTACGTATATTTATGTGGATAGTGAATCGATTTAAAAAAACTAGCTGCGCTCCCGATTTCACCCGCGTGGTGATGGACGATGATGACAATGAATCAAATAAAGCCTATGTCATTCAGGGATAATGTAGCTTTCTACTGGTGAAAGAATTTTCAATTGATTGTTTGTTTTTGAGTTTATCAATTACAAACAAACAAATCTTTCCTCTATAAAGTATAATGATGGGTATAAGATAGGAGTTCTTGAAAGAAGCTTGAGACTGGTTTCTTCCCGTGCCTTGGTCTTCGCGGAACGAAGTTACCATCCCTGAAGAACTACCCGTACAATCGGGACAAGAACAGTGTATATGTTAATCCTCAGTATCAGCTATATCTGTTACAAATTTAATCAAAATCAGTCGAGACGTTTCAGTGTGAACAAGTAACGAATAAACACAAACTTTCGTATTTACAATGACGATACCGTCTTTGACATTTATTTATAATATTAGTAGGATTAAGTAAAGAAGTTTTATACGACAATTTCTTTTATCACTTTAATATGTTTATGTTGAGGAAAATTTGAAGTTTATTCTTCAAAGGTTATAAGTATCTTATGTTGCGATATCGTATGAAAGTTTATTAACTGAATTTATTATCAAGTTTAACTCGATTTAATGCGATTTATTGGATTAAATTTGTCCAAGTATTAGCAACATTGTAGTTAAGTGGCTCAGATCATACAAAAAAGGTTGTTTGTATGAGTTAAGTTGGTACTCGTAGTACCAAAGAAAGCTGCCTTAGAAGTTAGAGAGCACGGGCTCTAAATCCTGACTACGATGTTATTATTATTAATAATCCTTTATCGTGATGGAAGCGCTCGTAGCGGAGCGTGACTTGGCGATCTTAACCGATCAACAAGTTAAGCAACGCTTGCTGCGGTCAACACTTGGAATGGGTGACCGCTAGTAGCATTATCAATTGAGCGCTTCCGTGCTTCGGAGGGCACGTTAAGCCTCCTCCGTAAAGGTCCCGGTTGTTTGTCTTCGGACAACAGTCGTTAGGCTATGTCAAAGGCCTTCGGGCGGCCTGAAAACTTCTACATGGGTTGGCCACTAACCTATCCAACAAGCCGCACTGGGCCTGCGTGGTGAATTATGGCCCAAATCCTCTCTCTGAGAGGAAGGCTCGAGTCCCAGCAGTGGGAACAAAATGAGCTGGATGGAGCTCTTGATATGCATAAATGTGTACAATTTGTGTCATAAATGTGTGTCCAAGTCTGCCGTGACACAAACAATCCTAGTATAGCTATAGAGCGGTTTCTCGCAATAAACACGCAAAGTCTGATGAAAGCGTCCTGTTTATCGGCGCTTCCGTTTTCCTGGTATTTGTTCAGTCGTCATCTTCCATCAACTTGATTATAGTGACTGGAATTTCCTTTCCAAAAGCCTACTTAAAGTACTTAAAGTAGGTAAACTGGGATTTTGTTATGCTAAATAGGTAGAAGCTCGCCTGACCATGCCAGTCGCAGCGTCACCCTAAGACTGAAGTGTTGCTCGCACTTATCCGAAATATTAGTTTCATCGCCTGTTATAGTTGATCTAATACACTTGGAGGCAGGTGAAGCGGTGTAACACAGATTTACTTTAAGAAGCATACGGATTAAGCCCATATGTCCCACTACTCTGTCCCCTTAACAACTACACACAACAATGGTAACAAATGGCAATAAACGTGGGGATAAAAATGGGGACAAATGGTAATAAACAACCGTGTGTCCCCATTTCTGTGGTTGGGGACAGATGGTACGTTTATAGGTTTAAAAAGGTTTCATCTGTCCCCTCATCTGCATCAGGGGGACAGACGGTACATTTTATGTCCGTTTATCCTCCCGATGGACAGACTAATAGGGCAGAAATAAATAATATCACGTAATGTCGGGTTTTCTCATCTCTTAATTTTCGAATCCTTACATGGCGCAGGAGATAGTTTAACTCCACCCCCATTAAAGCTTTAAACACAAAATTAATCCTTGTTAGTGCCAAAATAATGCGAGCAACATTTTTATTGGCAACTATTACAGTAATGGATATTATTTCGTTGGCTATGTAATAATTGTATTTATTGCAAAGCTTTTTTTACTTTTTTATATATAAAATATATAAATACAAGGATAAAACAGCTTAGGACTGATCATTCCAGGATCTACCTACTCATGTATTACGATGTAAAATTGTAGCGTGTTACTGATACCATTATTATGGTCTCTTTTGTAAG
Source organism: Selenia dentaria (assembly GCA_917880725.1). Lineage (NCBI taxonomy): Eukaryota > Metazoa > Arthropoda > Insecta > Lepidoptera > Geometridae > Selenia > Selenia dentaria. Next base: position 1,244,448 of record OU862885.1, on the reverse strand, counting down.
GCAACACAATGGGGCTAAAAATAATGCAACATTTAATTTTGTTATATCAATTAAGAAATAGGCGATAAAAGAAATGTGAAAAGACAAGCCCGCTGAGTTTCTTGCCGGATCTTCTCAGTGGTGGTCGCGTTCCGATCCGGTTGTAGATAAGAAAAAGTAAATGTAAAATGACAATTTGTCAGTGCCCCCGTTGGCCTTTACACGAATAAAGGATTTGATTTGATTATAAACTTGAGATCCTACAAAAGTGCAGCTGTCAGCTAACTAGGTATTAAAACGTACCAGTTTATTTAAGTTTGACATCAATAAATCGTAGTTAATCCAATTAAAGATCTCCAAACAACCGATAAATTATTCAATCGACGATGTGATGGAGACATTAAGTATATACCTAACAAGCACGACTTCAGCAAACATTTTCATATTTGAATGAATAAAAGGCAATGTTGCCTTACCATTTACGGGCTGCATGAATCCGCGGTAAGGTTGGAATCTACTTCAACGTAACAAGACGGGAACGTAACAACCCAACACTTTCAGAGTTGGACAACTAATATCACAAAGTATTGCGAAGAATCAAATTATTTACGAATATCTGCGTAATATTTATGAACACACGCGGTTTGAGTAGGTTTATGAGAAAGTATGATGAGTATAAGTATTGAAATTTAAGAATTGGACATGGGGTACATGTCCTACTTCTCGACCTAGGCGTATAGTCGTGGAAAGTAACAATAAGAAATCAAGGCTTTAAAAAACTTTTCATACTACCTCTCCGAAAATGTCCAATTACATAAAACGCAACATCAACGTAAAGCAAGGCATTCCCTAGGATGTAATTTTGTATGAAACTCCCTTGGGTGTAAAGTGATTTGGATTTGGAACGTTAGTTATAGGAAAACTCTTAATACGGAGACAGCATACAGAAAAAAAGAAGGTGCGATTGTACTATAAGTAGTTCGTTCGAATAGCTCTAAACGCGAAAATAACGCTAAAAAACGCTCACAAGGCCGGTCGAATTGGGAATCTATGGGTGAAAATGTCGTTTATGACTATTTTTGTTCAGCGTTCGAAAAGCTAAAAAAGAGTTATTATTGCCACCAAAAAGTGCAATTTTTGACCCACGTCCAGAGCATGGTTGTTTGTGATCGTTTTTGACAACTATGATTTGACAGCATAATCATGCGATTGTAGGTCTTATGCTCAGTTGAGCGTTCGAGTAGGTGAATCTGAATTCTACATATCAGCGTTTTTGTTATGTTTTATTAAATTACCCGACTGCCAAACAAAAGAGGGTTAGGTATATCTTGATGGTGTATTGTATCATTATCGATGTTATAAATATTAAAGTTGGTATGTTTGGATGTTTGTTATTTAGTCACCCAAGAACAGCTGAACTAAAATTAGGATGAAATTTGGAGTGGAAATTGTTTGTACCCGGAATTAACGCATAGGCTACGTTTTATCCTGATTCAAAGCTTAGTTCCCTAGGGATCATAATAACCTTATCCACGGACGAAGTCACACGCATAAACTAGTTAGTATATACATCCAAGCCACGCGAGTGACAATATCTATGTACGAGATTGTCGTAAAACCTTATAAATCTAGCCTTCGATCCGGTATTATATGATCGAAGAATCTAGCCAAGTATTATAACGTGATAACGTCTTATAAATCGATTAACGCCGGTTGCACGCGCGAAAAAGTATGACTCATTGTCACGTTCCGCCTGAGCCGAGCGTGCAAGCGAGAGCGCGGAACAAACGATAGAGATGCATGATCGGCCTAAGCTTTTGGATTGTCTTATGACGTTATCATGCCAAATAATGTTTTTAGTTCGACTGTGTACCTATGTTAATTTGTAATTATGTTAATTAGAGATTCTTGTTTTGTGTTGAGATTTATGTTACTAAAAAGTGAATACCCTCGCGTACCTGCCGAAGTCCGATGTTAATGTTTCATAAGTTATAAGTCCAAGTAGTCATTAGCAACCGCGACTTCGAAGAAAGGATTCATTAGCAAAATATTAATGGCGCCCTTCACTCGCGTCAAACGAAGTTATTCTAGGGATTAGGGAGGAATCCCGCCTAAGCGCAGAATGCCTTCCAAATCCAAGGCGTTTGCGTGATCTATGTTCCTGGAGACACCATTCAATTAATTATCCACAAGCACTAAGATGTTAAACCCTGTTACTAAGTCTGATATTAATGCTTTGGATTTGTGTGGAGAATACTAATTTATGGAGATTAAAATACATATACAGATTGAAACTTTACAAAATGTTCTGAAGAAGTCAAAGTGACCTTGTTCAAGGCACATTGCATGTGTTTATACACATGAAAGCCTTGGTTAAGGTACACCAGATCAGCATACGGCACCATAAGGGTGCAATGTAATGACGCATTTCGCATCCTTATGAAAAAACCAAGATTTTGCAGCACGTCGGCCATGTTCTCTGATGCACGGGTTCCTGATCCCTTCGCAGTTATTCGATCTCGTATTGCGTCCTTTTGGGATAGGATACGAAGATCGAATGATACGAGTAGCATACTGCAATGCGTGTCTGATAATGTATTCTGTCCAATTAATAGGTTCTGGATATCTGTCCATCAGAGCAAAAGCAGGAAATGAAATGACATAAACACAATTCCTAGTAGGAATTACTTATTATGTTTAACTGTATTGTATAAGTATATTTTAGTTAATGTGTATATCAATTATATATCAATTATACTGACTGCAGATTATTTTTATTTATTTTTATTCACGGATTTATTTTCCGGTCCTTTACAAAGGCATAAGTGGGGCTGTAGCCAACACTTAGAGGCCTGTTTGGTGTAAAACATACAAAAGTGTATAAAAACAGTATTTGGGATGTCGATGGCATGGATTATCTATTACAAAAATGGGTCAAATGACGAGGCTATTGCTATGAACTTATAAATGATAAGGGAGATATAAGACATGGACGAGGCTACGGCACCTGCCAATTTCAGTCTTATATTAAAATATTTAGGCAGGTGGTGACTTGCCACCCACTAAACCACCATAAGAGCCACCATCAATGGTGACAAAAGAGGCAACGTTAGTGTAGATGGCTGAAGGGTGTTGAGAGGTGTGCTGCGGTTTCACTAGAACGCTACTACCGGCATTATGCCCTTTAACACTTCCACCCTTGGAGGTTTTTGTTACTTGCTCTTGCGTCTCCACCCCCAGACGGCCAATTAAGGCAAGCCGGGATCTCATTTAGTCAGGGGTCACATTTAGCCCCAGGGAGAATGAGGGTCCGCGGTGTCGCCACTCACCTTCGGCTTGCCACAAAACCACCCTTGCGGTAAATTATTATTATATATACGAACTAGCTGACCCGCCAGCGGCTTCGCTCGCATGGCCTCGCGGGATACGGTAATTGCAGATTTTTAATTATGCCTCAGGAACTCTTTAATTTACCGGGATCAAAATTAGCCTATATGTTGATCAGGGATATAAGCTACCACCATACGAAATTTCATTTAAATCGGTCCAGTCGTTTCGGAGATTAGCCCGTACAAACAGACAGACAAACATACAGAGAAACAAACAATTTGAACTTATTTTTCACTACTTACATCCCCTGACTCAGTTTTTATATTTTTCATTGTACAGAAATGTGACCTCTACAGTTTATAAAATGTAGTAGTTTTTACATCCCTCGTGTTACCCCCTTATCTCATACAATATTGAAAGCATCACTATTTATTTTAAATTACCTATCCAGTTATCAATTTTCATCACTGTAGCTCCAAAAACTAAGACCTTTCAAAAAAAAATTATACCCCGTTTCACCCCCTAAAGTCATCCCTGTTAATAAAAATTTAAATCATCACTATTTATTTTAAATTACCTATCCAGTTATCAATTTTCATCACTGTAGCTCCAAAAACAAAGAATTTTGAAAAAAAATTATCCCCGATTCACCCCCTTAAGTCATCCCTGAACCTAAACTTTCCATATAATCTTTCACCCCTCCATTTCACCCCCTTAAACCACCACTATCCAAAAATAAGTTAGTCCAACATTTATTTTGAATGACTTATCCAAATACAAATTTTCACAACTATAAGTTCAAAAGTAAGGAGTTTTATACAAACGTTTTCACCCCTTTTGACCCTCTTAGGGGTAGAATTTCGAAAACCCCATTCATAGTACACCTCTACATCATCAGCCTGTAGCAGTCCACTGCTGGACATAGGCCTCTCCAATTGCACGCCACTTAGGTCTATCTTGGGCTTCTCGCATCCAGTTTTTGCCAGCCGTCTTGCGCAGATCGTCACTCCGCCGTGCCTCAGGACGTCCTACACTACGTTTGCCGAGACGCGGTCTCCACTCTAGAACTCGTTTACCCCAACGGTTGTCGGTTCTACGGCCAATATGGCCACCCCACTGCCACTTCAGCTTGCTGATCCGGTGGGCTATGTCGATGACCTTGGTTCTCTGACGGATCACTTCATTTCTGATGCGATCCCTCAGAGAAACACCGAGCATAGCCCTTTCCATAGCCCGCTGAGCGACCTTGAGCTTGTGGACCATTCGAGCCGTCAGTGTCCACGTTTCGGCTCCGTATGTCATGACGGGTAGGACGCACTGATTGAAGACTTTCGTCTTCAGGCACTGTGGAATCGGCGAAGTAAGGACTCGACGTAGCTTCCCAAACGCTGCCCAGCCCAGCCGAATTCTTCTATTCAACTCGTTCTCAAAGTTGTTTTTTCCCAACTGCAATGTCTGCCCGAGGTACACATATTTTTGAACAACTTCGAGAACGGCGCCGTGTATCGCAATCGGTTCCGGTAGAACATGTTCGTTGAACATGACCTTGGTTTTGTCCAAGTTCATCCGTAGGCCGATGCGTATAGAAGAGTCAGCCAGGTCATTCAGCATCTGTTGCAGGTCCTGCAGCGTCTCTGCCACGATGACGATATCGTCAGCAAATCGCAAGTGAGAGATGTATTCGCCGTTGATATTAATGCCACGTCCTTTCCAGTTCAGCGTCTTGAACATATCCTCCATTGCATTTGAAAACAATTTCGGGGAAATAACGTCCCATTGTCTCACTCCTCGATGCAACGGTATGGGACTTGTTTGCTGATTCTGTACTTGGACGGACATGGTGGCGGTTTCGTAAAGACATCTCATCACTTGGATGTATCGCCAATCTGTCTGGCAACGCTGCAGGGACTCCAGAACAGACCAGATTTCAACCGAGTCAAAGGCCTTCTCATAGTCCACGAATGCTAGACACAGGGGCTGATTATACTCTTCGGTCTTCTGTATAATCTGCCGCACTGTGTGAATGTGGTCTATGGTGCCGTATCCGCTCCGAAACCCAGCCTGTTCCGGTGGTTGGAATTCGTCGAGTCTACGCGCAAGACGGTTCGTGATCACTCTTGAAAACAGCTTATAGACGTGGCTTAGAAGGGATATGGGTCGATAGTTCTTCAGCAGGGTCTTATCTCCCTTTTTGAAGAACAGGACGACCACACTCCTACTCCACGCCTCTGGAGTTCTCCCTTCGAACAGGACAGCGTTAAAAAGCTTCTGGAGCTCCCTCAGTATGGGTTTACCTCCTGCTTTTAGTAGCTCTGTTGTAACGCCATCCTCTCCAGGGGCTTTTCCATTTTTAAGCTGTCCAAGAGCGATCTCGATTTCGCCAATACTGACTTCTGGCAAGTCTTCGGTGAAATGGCGTGTTAACGTGGCTCTAGGATCATTTTCGGGATCAGGTCGAGATGCATGCGATGCGTATAATCGGCCATAAAAGTCCTCCACTTCCGAAAGGACTGCCGGCTTCGAAGCAACGACTTCTCCACTAGCTGTGGTCAACTTCGTCAGGTGGCTTCTTCCAAGAGATTGTACGAACACCTTTGACCCCCGATTCTGCTCGATCGCTCTTTCGATCGAAAGAGTATTGAAGCACCGGAGGTCGTGTCGTACGTTTTAGTTGATCTCTCGGTTTAGAGTCCGCTTTTCTGACGAAGTGATGGGTGGGTTTTCACGTCGTTCCTTCATTAGCCCCAAAGTCTCTTCTGAAAGCTTGGACTTCTTGCCCTTACGCTGCATGTAACAAAATCTCGTACCTTCTTCCCTGAGGACCCGAGTCACATTTTCGAGGTTCTGGTTTACGTCTGTGGTGGTTTCCACGGCAGCGAAAAAACACCTCTACGCATCAAGGAAAATACACCTTCCAAATTTCAAGTCTCTACGATCAGTGGTTTAGGCTGTGCGTTGTCTGTCAATCAGTCAGGACATTTTCTTTTATATATACAACTACATATACAAATATATATATATATATATATATATATATGTAGATAATAACAACACGAATTTACATCCCGGCAGAATAGTTGCAACACTCAACTCGCTAGACAATTTCTTGGTCTCAACAAAGCGAGTTCACAAGTGAAAAGGAAAATGTCTATATTGCCATCCCATCACTTAATCAGCTTTTACGACACCTACATGGGAGGATACATACACCCATACATACCGTATGACATACATTCAAGGACAAATCTTTTTAAAGATATTTTTAAAATAACTTTCTTTTTAAAGTAAAAAGTTCTTGGCATGTTATTTGATTGAATCTGATACTTTTCCAGATACGCAATAAAAATCTTACTGTACTTAAGTATGCAAAGTTAACTTATTAACATATTTTATTGATTAAATTCCACATTGGCCTGTCTATCTCAAGTCTGAATCAATTACATGATCGTGGCAAGGATCGATGCAAATCGTTCTGCATCGAACGTGTTCTTTTTTATTACGTGCAATATCAAAGTTATAAAGTGTTATATAAATTATAGTTTAAAGGCAATAATTTTATTTAGGACTGGTTGTTATGGATTTCCGAGGTGTATTGGAGGTCGGCTGCAACTGAATAGAGTCAGACGGAGGATTGACTCAGCTTTTCTAATGTATTATTGTATTATTATTGTCGGCTGCCAATCAGGCTGTTACCGCGGTTCGATTCCTAGCTGGAACTTGAGTTATCGATGAACCGTTAGAGATGATCGTCAGGAAACCCACTCATTACACTGATAAGGCTTGTTTGTATGCATGCATATTTACTACCCTCAACATTGAAAACTTGTCACATAGCACCCACTTATTATGTACGGGTGTTTCTTTAGTTAAGGGCCATTTGAAATACCTACATAACATCTATATTTCGCGTTGACATCTAATCGTCTAGTAGGTATCCTAGACGGCTACACTATCTCTAGATAGTGGTTAAACGCAAGTCCACCAATTATTATTTGTTCCGTCCGGAGACCACGAAACAATACAGCTCCTCAAAACGCGACCGTGATGCGATCATGCTCAAATTATAATGCAATTATATTTAACTGATGTTTACGTTGTGTTTGTAACACAAAAAACACTCAACGGAATTGAGTGGATGTAACGCGCACGTTGTTGACTTGCGAGGTTCAAGTTTTGGCAAAAAATGCACCATCTCTGCATGAGACGCCATGGTTATTATAATGATTGTCAATACATACCTACTTCTAAGGTTCCCAAACAAAAACTAAAAAAAGAATACTACTTAAGTGAAAAATTCGTTTTCTTTCTTGTCCTTTTCATGTTATTTTGACGGTTTAACTTGCGTAAGTTTCAATTATTCTTGAACCTACCTGTTCTCCTTTTGCGCCGTGCTATTCCTAGTTTAAAGCCCTATGGTGGGCGGTCCCCCGAATCGTGGGGAAAGTGTAAACACCGTCACTCATAACATTATTAATGACTAAGCATTCCTGAGTAGCTCTCAGTTCCTCACGTAATAGCCAGGATGCGGGTAACAGTTAACGAGGGCCCTTTCCGCAACCACTTCATTTTGTTTTGTCTAGTTATTAGGGTTCGATTGAAGTGCACTTTCGTATTGTTTGGATTACAAATAGCTTCCCTTTTAAAGCAGTTCCACTAATGGGTGGCCCCTATTGTTAGCAACAGAAATATCAACTTTAGTTTACTTTGATTTTATATGCCTACTAATAAGTGAGGGAGCCATCAAGTCAACAAGCTTTACTTCTGTTCATAATAGTTTCAGTGTAACTCAGATCCTTTAGCTTCAAATTCTGCGTGCGCTGCACTGTGCTCTTCACCTTATCTTACCCTACAACCGTGCCCGAGTAGTGCTTTCACACAACAGATTCGAAAAATAATTTAATAGGCACTGCGGTGGAACAAATACTGTCCATACATCCCTCTATGAAGAGTATATAATATCAATAACCTGATCGGCCCACCGGGAGACCACGTGTACCTGGAAGGTAAATGCGTCGGCCGCTAAAATGTGAAGAGTTCGTTTTAGAATTTAAATTAGGTATTCGTTTAATTATAAATAGCAGTTGAATATAGATAAGGCTTTAAATTAGAGATACGTGTACTGCATTAATGTGATGGTTAGTCGCCGTCACTTGAAGTCTATATTTATTGAGCTTGTTTATTAACTCAGCAAAAAGTATAAAATGATTAACATAGATTGAAGGACGACATTCAAATTAATTTAGTGTGATTTATTTCATATCTGTATGCAAATAATGCGGTTGGGTAATACATATATCTGTCTAATAGCTATCTATAAATGTAGAACTGATTTTGTTGAAATATGAACATAGGTCGGCTTTTAACAGAGTTAATTGATTGCATTTTTTTGTTGTATATGTAGATTGTGGCCAATAAAAAATCCAAATTCGTAAATTTGAAAAAATAGTTTTTTACCGTCGGGTACATTTTGTACTTAGGTACATTCTTTTATTGTGGGCCGTCTTGTAGCCCGGGACGCAACTATCGACGTATCAATGTTGAAACTAAGGGCAGAACTCAACAAGTTATAAGATTCCGAGTACCTACTGAATTTGTCATCGGCTATGAGGAGTTTTTAAGGAAGATTTTAGTACGATTTGAATTTTTATCGCTTTCTTTCTTTTTGTTTATTATTTAAGTTTGCCGCAATTTTAATTTCATCACCATCAACTGAAAACTTTTTGAGTTATGTTCAATAATAATAAAATATGTACGCGTATATAGATTATATTATAGTTTAAAGCGAATAAATAATTACTAGTGATAATATCCTTCCAACATTGTCTGAGGCACACGTGTAGCTAGTCCACTTCACAAGAGAAGATCCCAGGTCTATCGTAGACACAAAGTTGACGAATTACACGCTACATTCTATTTCAAGCTATCCCTAATTCACGGTTGAGTGCAGGAGGAAGTGCGGCTGCGGTGGCCGCGACACAAATATAAATATTTGTGGCTTTCTGTCCGTCCGCGCTTCCGAGCCCACGTGGTACACATACTGTTAAGATCTCGCACAATTCCTTTTCCTTTAGAGATTTACTAGTTAATACAATTTTCAGTTCCCAGTGGAAGTTATCAAGACTGTTGTATTTATAACCGTCTTCCTAAAAAGTTACTGAAATGCTCGTCGCGGGGATTGCTGAGCGCTGAACTAATCAAACTTGCTGTAGACTTGGATACGTATACCCTGGTGGCATTTTCAAATAGATTAAAAAGGCTTTTTCTATGTTTCGTGTACGTTAAGTCGATCCAAAACAACAATCATTAGGAAATATCGGAGACATTCAAGCGGTCTGGTAACCTAACAGACTAGGACCGTAGGTATTGCCTGAGTTTATTTTCAGTGGCTTTATCGAAATGCGAATATGGCAAGTTTTTATATGGTGACTCGCTTGTATTTTTTTGTAGAAAATACTGTTTTTTATGTAATTAGGAGATGGTATAAGCATTAGGCCTACCTGATGTTATTTGGTAACCTCTGCATCCATCACCTTGATACACAAGTTGTTAAGTCTGACGTGCCTGCTACGAAGAAATAATAAGTCTATATCTTCGTTGCGCGCCTGTGATTTCACCGGCACTCATACCATTTAAGCCGGAAGACAATAATGCAAAATTACTGTTTTGCGGTAGAAATACATGTTGGCAGTACTTCTCCGGACTAACTCGTTTACAAACCGTTGTACTACTACTCAATTTACTGTGTTATTGATGTTTCTTGATAAATACCTTTTAAAATGTAGTAACACAGAAGCGCTAGTACGGAAATGCAATCGAGTTTGATTGCTTTGTAAGTACGCGGTATAAAATACTTACAAGATCAGATCCAATAACAACGCCTTGTGGAAACTCCACTTTCAAAATCGCTTATTAAAGTTTTTTTCCGCATTGAGTAAAATTTTGTAAACTGGATTAAATGTTACAAAACGCAACATAACTCTGCAATGAGTGTTGTTACGTGGATCACTGTGGCAGTGATAACATCGGCACCTCGAGTCTTTCTGACGCTTTGCACGTGTCAAAATTCAGGTCAAAGGTGTAAGTTTAGTCGTGAGTTTAGATTGTTCAAAGTGAAATGCATCTTTAGACGTGACTTATCTTCAAACCGATCAGGAGACAAACGAACGATGAATGGAGCTGGTCTGTTAGAATGTGCACTCGTCACGCACATAGTGTTTAACTCGTAACCGCTCTGTCTTACTCGTCCTTTATCAAAACACTAACCCTAGCGTTAGACCGCGTAGGAAGGAAACCACAAACTCGATAAATGACTAAAGAAGCGGTTACTTCCAGAGCGATCCGATTCTGCACGCACATAGCGGTCTCATTACGTATCCACCCGAACCGGTCTTCGTGTTCCTTATCCCCACACCAGTCAGACTGGATCCTACATACAGGAAGAACTTGTGCATTATCTAATTGTGTTCACTTTTGGGGTCAACTTTTGTCAGTTACTGCAGTGATGCTAGTTTATTTTTAGAAATGTTCACCTTGCATTGTTTTTTGTAAATTCAATTTGTTTTTTGGAAGATTGTGATGCCAATAAGATTATTTTAGATGATAATTATGAAATTGTTAAGAAGTGACTGGAATGCTGCATGGTTTATATTATATAGGCGTTTGTTTCTATGTCTTTTATTTTTAATTATATCTATCATTGTTTTAATATTATTTTGTCGGTTATACTTAGGCGTTTGACTGGTTTCGTCACCTTCCAGGTTACTTCAAAGATTCCTTATTTGAGTTCCGATTATTTTATAATATGTTTGTTAAGTTATATGTAACTAGCTGGTGCCCGTGACTACGTCTGCGCAGGATTAGTACTTCGAACAGCTTATTATTTCTCCAAGGGTATATCTATCTTTATACAAAAATGACAAAAAATATGTACATGGTGAAACGCAATTGCTATATTAGTATTATTTGAGTACATTTAAATACTTAGTATATCAATCAGTAAACAATAATAATAAAATAAAATTAATCACCATGGAAAAAACTGTCATTACATTTCATCACCCTTGACGGTGGCCGAACACGTCTAGTGTATCGAGCTGTCAAATTGACTTGGCTTTTGACTATGCCATCAGAAACTGACACAAACTTTGACAGAATCTGTCATCATTACGATCTTGGCGTAGGCGGAGATCTTATTATTTTGTCTATGCTGTGCCCAAGCATAATTACGCCTTTTCACCCGATTGGTGATGGATGATGATGATGAAAAGTATAGGTGTTAAACCAGTTCCTCATCTACCTCTATACCCAATTTCATCAAAATTTCCCCAGCCGTTTGTGCGTTAATGAGTAACAAAGATCCACACATCCATACATGCGAGTCTAGCCGTTCTACCAAGTAAGAACAGTTTCGCCAAATTACCAGTTCCTATAATTCGTCAGCCTCGCTAATTCGTCAGTTTCTTAAACTTACATTTCGTATGTCTCAGTAACGTCTGCCATGGTGCGACAAAATCCATAAAACAAGTACTAATTGCGTAATTCGCGCGAAAGTCTAATTAAGTACCAGCTCCGCCTCCGCATAATTTGCGTAAAATCATTCCGCTGTCGAATCGCAAACTGGGGAAAGCGGACGAGACAGAATGTATGTTTATTAATTAGTGATTTAAAACGTAAATATGCGAAGTTTAAAATGTCAGATCATAAAATTCTGATACGAAAATAATATTTACGAATTAATGTTGTTTGTGTCGCACGAAATCGAAATTGTCTGATTGGCGAATGCTTTTTTCAATGTTTATTTTCGTTCTCAATTCTGTAATTTGATTCAGAAATAATTGGTTTTCAGAACATAATTATTACCTATAGCATCATAATGACAGTTTGATTGTATTACTATTCTGCAATTTAACCGATGACTATCCATTGCACTGCTTGCCCACTTATGTATCTGCTCTAATAACTGACGGACTAACAAAAGATGGCCACTTGCAAAGGCTTTTCATCTAGCAAGTTTAATTTCCTCGCTTGTTACTATTTCCCTTTCGACGGCCAGAAAATTATTTAAAATAAACTCCCACACTTCTATTACGGGTAGCATTTAGAGAGAACCCTACCAACTTGGTAGGGCTTGTATTTTTATACTTGTTAGACTACTATCTCACTTGATGGTCAAGTTAACAAGTGATGATGCGGTCAAAGGCGGTATCACACTAGATATAGTAAGGTAACTTAACGACAGCTGCCGGAAGCCGGAACACATAATTAGGTATGTGATTAGGTGCTTCCTGATAGTTTTTCAAACTTAAGGGTGGTAGCTAGCCAAGCACTTGGTGGTGCCCACCAGAAAGAGCCAGCATGCTGTGAATTTCTTTAACCGAAGGGTCAGGTAGGGATTGATCCCGCAGCTACTGAATTGGCGTTCAACTCTTATTATTTAATATATATTATCTTCGCTTGATCCGTCTGTTTTTGGGTTTATTTCACAGACGACTCTTTATTCTCCTATCGTTACTCTTTAGCTGCCACTTCATTCAAGTATTTGCTCTTTAGCGCCTACTTTTACTTCTACAAGTGTGTAATGAGCTCCCACGTTGTAACCTCAGGCTAATTCTGTTATGAAATTAAATATGGACGATGTTTATAACTTACGTCAATCAATTCAGTTCAGTTAACACAATTATTCTTGTACGTGACTTCCTACTCGATTTTGTAATGAGATTTGGCGTTTTGAATATTTTTTATAAGCTGATATAGTACTTCTATCTCAATGAGCCTGGTACAGTTGGCATCATAGAATAAACACAGATAAATAAATTAAAGCGTCTGTTTTAATTTCAAATTAACAGCTTTTTACTTAATGTGTAGACCATAAGCTTGGTTGCTACCTCACTATAATTTTACAAGCACCTAACTAGGTCTTCTTAGTATTAAGTATAATAAAAACTGTATGATTACCTTAATGATTCTTTATTCCATATATCGTTATTACATTCCACCAATACTCTGTCTGTATCGTTCACAAAGTGTTGTTCCACAATTCATTCCGCACCGTCTGTATACCAATCCTATCTATCAGTTCTTTTCTGATCGTCTGTATTACTCACAAACAACTTTGTTACCCAGTGCATTCGACACCGTCTGTACACGAATAATCTTGTCTCAGTTGCGACCGTGCCGCTCGCTAGCTGTCACCAGAATGAGTCAAAGCCAAAGTTTTCTACCCACCTGACCAATTTGTGTTGCCAGTTAGGTTTTGATTTTTCCAACAGATCCATTAATTTATAAAAATAGGCAACTAACAACAAAATCTAACACTCGACCATCCTGATCACGTGCATGTCCTCATGCACAAGTGCAGGAAAAATATCTAACACTTGGCTCAGTCTGATCGCAACTTGCAAGCATAAATTATATAAAATTACATAGGTACTAAACCGTAATTAATTAATGACAAGGTAAATGTATGTAAGACTTATTGTACTTACCTACTAACGTTATATTTACATTTTTAGCTACGTTTACGTTATTATTTTATCTTTGTCGTATTGAACAATAAAACAATAAATCTTTACAATCCATCCTAATTACAAAAGTTAAAACTAAATAGGTACATTTAAGTCATATATCATATCATTAAGTGTACATCGAACAACGAAACGGTAGTAACAATTAATGTCTTATAAAAATATCATATCTTAATCTCGTCATTTTAAATACAATACCTACACTTGCAAACCCTCCTTCTTGCAAGAGTATGTATTCAATTCAATCTATATTCATGAGCTCTTTCATTGAAGTGAACCCTCCATTCTCACAACAAATGAAACAGCTCAGTTTACAAGCCATCCTTCTTGTAATGCGAACCCTCCATTCTCGCAAATAATCTCATCTATGTATCTACTGTTACAAACCTTCCTTCTTGTAACAGTAAGTACATTTTATATTGCTCTGTCTCATTGGAGTGAACCCTCCATTCTCACAGCCAATGTAACAGATAACATTTCCTTATACATCATATTTACAAACCATCCTTCTTGCAAATATAATAGATATATAAAAATTATAAAACATTTTCCGTTTTCATTATTACAATCATGTTAGTACTCGTATCTAATCATCATCAATTCAAAATTATCACTTACATAACAGATCTTCAATACAATTCTTCAATACATTATGTCATTATTATCGTATTTCGCTGTATCTCATTGGGTGAACCCTCCATTCTCACACCAATGTGATACGCAACACGTTCATATTAATATTTGTAAAAACATCCTTGCCAGTTACTCAAAATTTTTTTTGTACATATCATTAAATAGTAAAAGGTATGTGCATTTTCCATTTTCATTGTCACAATTATGTAAGTTTCGTACCTAATCATCATTTTCAGAATTATCCGATACATTATTCTCATTGCTATCCTCATCTATCTCTAACGCAGCAAAATGAACCCAGGGCGACATGCGGTCAGCAGCAACTGTTGTGCTACGCTTATTCTCTTTACTTGTCAGTCCTGGAATACCGGAAATTCTATACCGATCATTTCCTAAAACGGTAACCACTCTGTAGGGACCAATATACGATGGGAGTAGTTTTTTACTCTTGCCGTCGTTTTTAAAAGAGGTTTTTGGAATATGCGCATTCGATGCATGCCTGAACATACTTTTTGACGAAACGGGACATTTTGGGGAACCAATAACTACTCTTCATCCTGTCCAAAGTCTTCTCTACTCCAAAATGTCCTATTTCATCGTGATTTTTGCGCAATACCTGCCACCTAGCGCCCTTTGGTACCACCCACCGTAACTGCGATTTGTCTCCATCTAAACACCTATATAGATTATTATCCCTAACGATATAATTATCTCTAATGTAGTTTAAGCCATCAGCATCTAAATCACTGGATAATATATCCCTAATCCTTCTTAACTCTTGATCACCTAACTGCAATGTTACTAACCAGTCTGCGCTAGATATTGACATCACTGAAGGGCACTGATCGAAATCAGCCTGATCCTCCATATTAATCACCGGATTGCGTGATAGTGCATCAACATGCGACATTTTTGAGCCCGCACGGTACTCGACCGTACACTGGTATTCTTGCAGGGACAGCCACCATCTTGCAATCCGAGGTATAAGGTCTCGTTTGGAAAAAGTCGACCTTAGCGCACTACAATCTGTTACGACTTTAAAAGTTTGCCCTAATAAATACACTCTGAACTTTTTGAGTGAACAAATTACAGCTAACGTCTCTAACTCAAAGGCATGAAAATTTTTTTCTTCTGGTGACGTTTGTCGGCTGTAAAATGCCACAGGTCTGAATGCTTCATTTTCGTGAAATCGTTTCAAAAGTATTCCACCGATGCCAATTTTGCTGGCATCGGTGTGCAACTCAGTTTGCGCTGATGGATCGTATATCGCTAATATTGGTCTATTTACTAGTCGTTCTTTTAATTCCTTAAACGCTTTCTCTTGCTCATCTGTCCATTCCCAAACCGCATCCTTTTTTAGAAGCTTATTTAAAGGGTGTGACAAGGCTGCGAAATTTCTTATAAACTTTCGGAAGTAACCGACAAGGCCCAAGAATTGGCGAACAGTGTGCTGATTGCTAGGACGAGGAAAATCAATTACGCTTTGAGTTTTCATATCACCAGGGCGAACACCCGCGGAACTAATTTCATACCCGAGGTAATTGATCTTATCTTTTAAAAAACAACATTTTGATAAGTTCAGGGTCAAGTTCGCGTCTTCTATCAGTTTCAGCACTTTTTCTAGCCGCTGTAAGCCCTCCTCAATACTCTTTCCATAGATTAAAACGTCATCTATATATGCTGTCGCCTCAGAAAATCTAGTAGAACCTAGCACCTTATTAATCATCCGCTGGAATACCGCAGGAGCGTTTGCCAAACCGAATGGCATACGATTGAATTCGAATTGACCATCCGGGGTGACAAACGACGTGTGTGGTTTGGAGGTCTCCGATATTGGCACCTGGTAATAACCTGATGTTAAGTCTAACGAAGTAAAGAAAGCCTGTCCAGATAACCGTGCTATCTCATCGTCAATAACCGGCATTGGATACCGCTCTTTGACGGTAATGGAATTTAACAAACGATAATCTACGCACATTCTTAGACCGCCATCCTTCTTTCGCACCAGTATAATTGGACTTGCGTACTCAGATGTTGACTCTCTCACAATTCCCGCTTCTAACATCTCAGCAACCATATCTCTGACATGTTCTCGTTCCCTGTGCGACAGTCTATACGGGCGGTATACTACGGGTCTACGGCAGTTCAATTCTATATCCATCTCTGCTACATGTGTACACCCTAATCCCTTTAAAGTCGACGCAAAGCAATGCTTATACTTTTGTAATAATGCCAATAACTGTTGTCTGTGAGTATAGTCGACTGTTACACCAATATTAACCTTATCAACTTCTATGTCCTCATGGTGAGATGTTTGGACATCGGTGGTTGGTAATTCTATTCGATTCACTACTTGTACTCTAACGCCGCGAGCTATGACCATGCCCTCATGTAGAAAAGTATCTTTTGACAAGGGTGTGATCCCGACGCTAACTAAACCATCTCTAACTTGATACACACCTCCATTCACCATTATCTGTTGATAGAGTGGTCCGATTACTTTACTATTCAATAAAACGTGACCATATGCGATATGATCCACATGTGCTCGTATCATAACGGGACCAGAAACTGTCACGCTCGAAATTACTCTAGCAGTTATGCCCAAATCCTCTAGTTTCTCAGCGACCGGACAGACACCCTCAACATCTACTTCATAAAACCTCAACTCACTAGCATTTTTAAAGACCTCTATGTGGGGTTGTTCCGTGAACGTCTGTCCCACGAGTAACGGTACATCAAGAAATCTATCCTCCACAACCATACAAGTAACCCTAGCATCAACGTTGTCTACCTTTAAATCCACGTCAACTGTACCGAGTGTATAAACAACCTCATTTCCGAACCCCCTTATAGGTGACGACTGATTCGTCCAAACCAGCCCTAGTGACTCTGCCGTTGATTTACCGATTAGCGACACCTCACTACCGAAATCGACGAAACTCTTTACAACAATTCCGTTGATTGTTCCGTCTTTTGAAAATTTCGATCCTGAATCCGTCGCCGTTATACGCATGTTCTTAGGAACAACATTTGTTTTATTTCGTTGTTCACTTTGATAGTCACTATTAAAAGTGCAAATCTCAGTTTTGTGGCCATAGCGATTACACTTAGAACATTGTATAAGTGGCTTTGGGCATTTAAGATAGGGGTGCCCTGTTTCTTTACAGTTGAAACATGTAAGCGACGTATTTTGTCGGGTAGAAGGGGGCCTGCGTGACGATTGGTTATTGAACTCTGTTGTAACCCTACTTCTGTTTTTGAACTGATCATTAGATGTTAAGTTATCCTGATTGCTCATAAGGAACTGTAAAAGTTGCTCGGGTTGGTCACTGCGTAGTGCATTAGCACTTGACCTCATCGTCTTGTCGCTTAGCCCATGAATCAAACAGTCTACCGCACGCTTACCGACAATGTCACACTGAGTCAATAAAGCCATCTTTTCGTAGTAGTATACGTCAAGGGGCTCATTGTACTTACTTTTTCTTCGCAGCATCTCCTCCAAGGATTGGCCATAATTCTGCTCACACGGAAAAGCACTTAATATTTTCTGTTGCCACTCAGGCCAACTGAACAAAATTGTTTGTTGACTTTCATACCAGGTCTTGGCCAACCCTTCGAGTTTCTGCATTGCAAAGTGTATTATAGTGCGTTCATCCCATCCGTAGACAGTGGCGCACTCGTTAACTTTGTTAATCCAAATGTCAGTACGTTGATTTTTCAGCGACGGATTGAATTCTGGTAAAATATTTTTATGGTGGATCGAATTGTGTGGTGTTAACGAGGCACTAACTGTCGGCGGTTGGGTTTTCAAAGAGTTTATAATATTAGCAATATCTTTAGATGTAAATGTTGGACTACGTGACCTTGATCTACGCGGTGAAGTCGTGCCATTGTTGCCATGTCTGTCACGACGTCGCTGCGCTGGCTGCGGTTCCGATGATTTTCGATCAGCTGTCCCTCGTTGCTTGGAGTTGCTGCACTGTAGACGCCTTCGTTCTCGTTCAACTGCATCTTCAAGCTCGCGGAGCCGTTTCCGCTGTTGAGTGACCTCACGTTCACTCCTTGATGTCTTGCGTTCGGCGTGCCGAATGGGGCTGCGGCTGCGGCTACGATAGCCACGGCTCGCTAGGCGGCTACGGCTCCGACTGGGCCTAGGTGCATCTTCCCTTGGACGCACAACACGGCTGTCCGGCGTCGTTAGCCGGTGCCGAGGTGACGTACCTTCACTGCGTGGCATTTTTCTGAAACTCAAACAATGACATGAAGCTCATCCCACTTCTGAAATGTAGACCATAAGCTTGGTTGCTACCTCACTATAATTTTACAAGCACCTAACTAGGTCTTCTTAGTATTAAGTATAATAAAAACTGTATGATTACCTTAATGATTATTTATTCCATATATCGTTATTACATTCCACCAATACTCTGTCTGTATCGTTCACAAAGTGTTGTTCCACAATTCATTCCGCACCGTCTGTATACCAATCCTATCTATCAGTTCTTTTCTGATCGTCTGTATTACTCACAAACAACTTTGTTACCCAGTGCATTCGACACCGTCTGTACACGAATAATCTTGTCTCAGTTGCGACCGTGCCGCTCGCTAGCTGTCACCAGAATGAGTCAAAGCCAAAGTTTTCTACCCACCTGACCAATTTGTGTTGCCAGTTAGGTTTTGATTTTTCCAACAGATCCATTAATTTATAAAAATAGGCAACTAACAACAAAATCTAACAAATGCATATGTATATACGGTACTTACATAAAAAAACAATCTTTAAAATGTTCGTCGTTCGTGCTAGCCAGTGCAGAACCGCACCGAACTTAGGCACTGCAGTGCAAGTGCTAGCCAGTCAGTATAGGACTGCACTGAACTTAGGCACAGCAGTGCAAGTGTTAGCCAGTGCAGGGCTGCACCGAACTTAGGCACTGCAGTGCAAGTGCTATCCAGTGCTGTGCATGACTGCACCGAACTTAGGCACTGCAGTACATCTGCCACGGAAACACATAGGTACCGTCATCAAGCCAAAAATTTTGCACTACGATTTGAAGTCTGTTCACCATTTAGTAATTAAGTTGACTTTACTTATTATAATTTTATAACTTGAGCTATGATATAACGCGGTAACTTGTTTACCATATTATTTTTACATCGACATGCTATAGAAGCAAACAAAACGTGCCGAAAATACGTCCCAATTAGGACGTCTTTCAATTACTTCGCTGGTCAATCGTGACGCATACGACGTTTGCGTGACTTTTTTACTTTTGTGAATTTTATTTATTTATTCTCAATAGTAAGATATGATACTTGTAAAGAGATATACCATAGGAATTATTATTATTTATCCTTTGGGTATACCTCGCTATAATTATGTATGTATGCAGTGCATCTTAATTTCGAACGCAATAAAGTTAGAAAATACAGTTACATGTTTATTAAGTAATTCTGCTCACCCATTACTTTTCGTAGTGACACGGTATGTTTTGTAACTTTGTTCCTATTAAGCGTCCACCAGCTACCCGATAAGTCTACAATAACTACAGAAAACCATGCTACGTTTTGCAATCATGAAAGTAGAGTAACTACTGACATTGGCCACAAAAGGTGCTTATCCAACAGCATATCTTTCTTGGCTGTTATTTTTCATTGTGTCTAACAATAGATCCATAAGTAGGCGTGTGTGGGTGGCCGAAGAAGACATTACTTCGGTCTGCGCAATGATATTACCGAAGGTGTGGTTGTATGTTCATTTTTATATCTTAGAACTTGGAATCTCTTGTACATTTTGTCAGAAAAATAAACAAAAAAAATACAATGAGGTGAACGCAATCCAATGCTGCACTAAATTTCGAAGGTTGAACTTGCAAAGCAGGGTGAAAATAACTGCAACTCTCATGGCCAAGCGTAGCACGTGCCTTCAGGTCAATGATTTAACTACATAAAACTGTAATTGATACTATGAAAAAAACTTCTAAGCAAGCCCTACACGACCGCGTCTGCAATTAAAATCAGGTTATATAAATAATTATGAGGCAATTGCTAATTATCAAGCTATAGTGTGTATATGGTCAAATACCAGTCAACAACAAACAGACAAAATATTGTCTTTCGTTGTGATTGTAACTTATTTAATACTAAATAACAAACATAATGTATGTACAAGGCATAACATTATTATCTTATCATTTAGTCCAAGTACGGATATTTTCAGTCTCAATGCTTCTCCTAAATAAAAAGAGTGTGTGACTATGAAGCGAATTGGTTCCAAATACCTCGGAGTGGAACCAACCGTTACTGCCAATTATAAAATTTTTGGACATATCACGAAGTAATTCTATGGATAGATGTATCTTTATTAGCTGGTTGTATTACGAGCTCCAAGATTGATAGGTGTTGTCTGGTAGCGGGTTGCAAGTATCCTCTCCGAGATAAAGAATTCAATGGTCCTTAGTTGACGTGGAGGTCAGTGGTTGCGAATGATCTTTGATTTGGACGGATTTCACAACAGATCCTGCCGAAGCGTCTTCTTTGACGTTATCACTGACTAAGCTAAACCGTATAACTTTGTTACATAAATGGCTTTCAAAAAAACTCCGATTATTGATCTTTGTTTTTGTGTTATTATTTATTATACCCCATTAACCTACGTCCAGATACATCACTTCGTTCATTGAACCATGCTGCTTTGCAGGATTAATGCATTTGTTTTTGTGTACATTTATCAACAAGGTAAATCTTTCATGTGGGAGTAACTAGAGGGGTAACGGGATCTGTGGTTGGAATTGATTCTAATAGAAAATAAAAAGCATTTCAAACGATAAACGAAACCTTTCCGAAGCAGTGAGGTGTCAAGTGTGTCTTCACAAGAATAATTTCATCAAACTTCGTTTAGGGACATTACTGAGCTGGGAACACACAGGATCGGTAACAAATCACCCCAGTGGGCCGAGCACGAAAATCTGTTTTAGTGTAACGTAATCGCATCGTTAATGTATTTAGTAAAAACCGTCATTTATCTAGTAGCAATAGTGGTACAGATAACTCATAGTTTGTACTGAATACGTAATCGATACGATAACGTTACACTTAAGCACTTTTCGTGCTCGGCCCACTGGTCCAGGTGCCTGTCTAGGCACCGATAAAACACCCAGTACCCATACATACCTAGATATCAAAGGATACAAACTGGTTACGGAAGATGTTTCCATGGAGGATCCCTCATGTGCCGACAACATTTAGCCCTCGGTGCAGGCTGTATGCTGTGAGGATGAGCTCTTTCCGTGACAAAGTCCCAGAAAAAATTAAACAATGTAACAGAAGAATGATGTTTAAAGTAAGTCATATTAGAAGAAACGAGACTCGGGACCATCTACTTAACAACAGGGACAGCTTCGTGCTGGCAACCAAAGCCATGCTCCGATACATGAAGATAACTGGGTTAGATGGCGGGGCCAATGCACAATACCCTAATGCAAAAATAGAGGAACGGCATTGTAGGACATACCTCATGTATAATAAGAATACGGCATGAGCCATTTTGCTCTAAGAATATGGAACAGTCCAATTTATAAGCCAGGAAATGTTAGTTATATTAGTTATAATAGAATACAAGCGCGGTAAGAGGTACGACGCGCAATACCCGAAGTAGGACGGCGATGAATGGAGTGAACCAAATGGCGACTGACCTACACTTTATTCTTTCATTATTGCATACTTCCTAGAACGGTAGCAAATAAACAACCAAAGGCATTGATAGAGAAATGTTTCAACGGAAAAGAATAAGCCGAAAGAGAACTTTTCGTTCTTCCAGCTAAGCTTGTATAATCACCTGATGATAAGCTGTTGAAGATGTAGTGCGCATGTCTAGTGGATACTTTTGGTCCGTCGGGATTTGCAAAATTCAAAATCTATATTGTACCGGTGAACACAGACAAGTAATCGATTTAACTCCATGAGGGGACGGAGTTAAGAACGTTTCTCCCGCCGGCGCCGTCGAGATGCGAATCGTAAGAGACGAGAAAACCCGACTTACTAGGTGATAGGGATCTTGTGCAAGAGGCCGTCTTTGTTGGTACCACCGCGTTGCCAGTTATTTATTCTGTGATTCTACCGTGAAACTAAAGTGCGCAAACATTACTGTAGGTATCAAGGTGCAAAGGGGAGCAAGTGAATGACACTC
The DNA here is from genome assembly GCA_917880725.1 of Selenia dentaria. Lineage (NCBI taxonomy): Eukaryota > Metazoa > Arthropoda > Insecta > Lepidoptera > Geometridae > Selenia > Selenia dentaria. The sequence goes on along the minus strand of OU862885.1, from coordinate 1,221,795 downwards.
AAAAACCAATCTCTCTTGGTGACGAGCGCAGTACAGTGCTACGCAAAAGTACAGTTCTAAGTTCTGGGTAGCACTGCAACTGTTATAGACACACAATTTGCCTCTATCGTCTTTTAAAAAAACTAAAAATATAGAACCGACTTCTACGACTAAATAGTGTGAAATAACTTGTTCAAGCTGGTACCATGATAGTTGGAAAGTATCCTATAATCACAATCTTGCGTGCACGGTACCGACTTCGACAAGTTATTTCACCCTTTTTAGTATAGAAGTCGGTTCTATTTTTAGATAAATAAAAAATCTTCTTTTTAGTGACCTCGCTATTTAGGGATACACCGTCAATGATGATATCATCAAGATAGGCGAAACACTTTTTAGTTATTGATGTATAACTCAAAAACTGCTTGACCGAATTTGTTGAAATTACGGATATATGTACTCGTATATTACGGATGATACGGAAGTATACTCCATCAAACAAAAAAACAACCATAAAAATCTGTTCATAAACAACGAAGTTATCCGCGAACACAGATAAAACCTCCTCCTTTTTGAAGTCAGTTAATAACACTGTTACGGAACTGCGTTATGCAAGTAGAAGCTTCAGGATTTATGTGTGTAGTTATGTATACCATATAATAGGTATATAAGTAACCAGTCTAATGAATGGGGATGGTAGAACTCCATTTACTAATTCCAATACGCGTGTAAGTGCTCGCCGATATGTAGGTATCCAATAGAAAACCGTCCAGCCAGCAACTCCGTGCTGTTGCCCTTTGGAGTTAATAGTAGGTAATATTCTATGTGTAAGTATAATCCAGGTTTGCTGCCTTATTGTCTATCTCTACGGAGAATGGGAATGGGCTTCATTTTGACATTTGAACCCCATTCTGGGCGAAATCCTGCAAGCCTATTGCCTGGAACCTTCAATGAGAATGAGAACGAAGTGACATCATTCTCATTCAAGTTAGAAAAAAAATGCTCATTCTTTCACTTCGTCAACATTCCCTCGTAGTTTCGTTAGCTTCACAGTCCTTCAATTTTACCTTGTAGCAGTACTGATTGTATTAGAATCTAAACACACACGTGCGTGCGATATATACAAACTATTATGTCTGATGTACACTCTCTTCTCTCCTATAACCGCATGCAATATGTTAGAATACATTTCCCACGTACGATACATTTACGATCGGTAAACCATCCCGCATGCCGTCCCGCACAACTCACAAATATAAAGTTCAGCTATAAACAGCACGCGACCGATATGGACGGCGGTAAAAAGGATCACTCCCTTTGGACTATAAGGAGTGAATAACCTAAAAGTACGGTATTTTGTAACGCTCTGGACGACTTTTACAAGCGAAGAAGACTTTGTCATTTGAATGTTGTCCGTTAAGTTCAGAAAGTTGTTATAAAATCTAATGCCAAAAAATATGAAAGCGATGTGTGTCTTTAAAAATCCTCTGGATAGCGTTTTTGGCTTAACCGGTGTTGCTTTATGAATATTGCTGAGTACTAGCGCGAACGCAGCCGGGTGCGCAAGTACTCCATGAAGAAGTGGCCCGGACGGTCACGAAACCGGTCGAGATATTCGACTATACCTACCGCGTAAATTAAAGCGTCAAAATAATATTAAAATACAGGAAAACTTGCGACTAAAAGCGAAAGCTCACTTATAGGGCTAATTGTCACCTAACCCGCATTGGGCCGAGGTATGACACAAAGTATACTCCTGTATGTGAGAGAGAGCGTCCTATAAGTGGGAACCTAATAAGTAGATTATACTAAGTATTACGTAAACATTTTTAAGTTGCTTCTATGTTTATACCTAAAGTTTGCCTACTGGTAATATGCATACGACTTTGATGTTACTTAAATGTAGGGTTATCGATCTCAGGATTTTTTGGACTCCTCTCAGGATTGCGGCCAGATTTTGTAAGTTTCGGGAATTCTCAAGATTTTTAAAATTTTCAATAAATACAGTAAATTTTTAAGAAAAAGTTTAATAAACTAAAGCGGCGCGGGGTGGTGGATGGGAGGGGGGTGACGCTGCAACCCCCGCTAAAAGCGATGTGTGACGCGTGAGCGAGACCCCCCGAGATCCGCAGTGTATAATAACGATAATAATATGACTTTTTTTAATTGTTCAATACGTTTGAGAGAACATTCCCAAGCTGCATCAAAGTCTCAGATTTTTTCAATGGAAACCAGGCCACATAAAAAAATTGACTAGTAGGCTCAGTTCAGCGGCTTATGCTGTTAAAAAAATTAGACTATTAACTGATGTAGACACAGCTAGAATAGTTTATTTTAGTTATTTCCATAGCGTTATGACTTAAGTATGGCATACTGCTCTGGGGATGTTCTGCAGATATTAATTCCATTTTTATACTGCAAAAAAGGGCTATACGAGCGATCTACAGTTTAGCTCCCAGAGTTTCCCTTAGACAGAAGTTTAAAGACATAAACATTCTAACTGTTGTTTCTCAGTTTATCTATGAAAATCTAATGTATGTAAAGAAAAACATTAGCAGTTTTGATAAAAGGAGTGATGCTCATTCCATCAACACGCGAAATAAGCACAAGCTATCCGTACATGTAACGCGTCTCCACAGAATAAGTCATTCTTTTATGGGACAATGTATAAGATTCTATAATAAAGTTCCCAATGTTATCCGAGATTTGCCTATTAATAAGTTTAAAATTACTATTAAAACTAAACTCTGTCAAAAAGGTTATTACAAAATTTCGGATTACTTGGAGGATAAAACAGCTTGGGACTGATCACTCCAGGATCCCCCCCGAAGGGTTCTCGCATTGACGTGGCGGGGGGGCTCAGTAACCGTGGCTAGGTACACCACGGTGAAGCCAAGAGGAACCCAGGGGCCGCGCCGGCGTTGGGGTGCGCTGGCCGGCTCAGGCGGGCCGCTCCTATGGGCTTTGGCCGCCAAGTCCACATAGGAGTGGCGGGGTCCGGGCGCTTTGGCGCAGACTCGAGGAGGTGGGGCCCGGGCGCTTTGGCGCAGGCTCGAGGAGGTGGGGCCCGGGCGCTTTGGCGCAGGCTCGAGGAGGTGGGGCCCGGGCGCTTTTGCGCAGGCTCGAGGAGGTGAGGCCCGGGCGCTTTGGCGCAGGCTCGAGGAGGGGGGCCCGGGCACTTTGGTGCAGGCTCGAGGAGGTGGGGTCCGGGCGCTCGGCGCAGACTCGAGGAGGTGGGGTCGCGGGGGGGCTATCCCTTGTGGCTAACGTAGCAGGCGGTGGGGCTACGTATCCGACTCACCGCAGGGAGACCACGGGCGACCAGACACGGGGAAGTCTGGCGCCCATTGTTGGCGAGTTTGGTCTCCGAGGCAGTTGCGGCGCGCCATGTGTTCTGGCGTGCCGCGAAGAGAAGGGTCCGGCAACGGACAGCCACGGCGGGTTCGCGGTCGTGTGGAAAATCTGTCCCGCGTTCCCGCCAAAAGCGGCAGTGACGGAACACCCCGGGGTTTTGGTGGGTATACGGACTCCCACATAACCACCTCCCTCCCCGTGGTGGGTGGTATCCATAAAGGATTTCCCCGGGACAAAAAAAAAAAATGATCACTCCAGGATCTATCTACTCGTGTACTAAGATGTCAAAGTGTAGCGTGTCTTGCCCTACTGATACCATTATTATGTTCTCTTTTGTAAGGCAACACACTGGAGCTAATATTTGTAGTACCTAAGTAAAACATTGTAAAAACATGTATATAAGAAGAATGGCCCCGAGCTTCTTGCCGCTTTTCTCGGTAGGCTCTATATATTTTGGAACGCGGCGGTAGTCTTTAAAGTACATTATAATGAAAATTGACGTTCATAAGTGCGTCTTTGATGCCTAAATTGAATAAATGATTTTGACTTTGACTTTGGCCTTTTCTCCGGACTATTGATTTTTTCATCTGGTAACCTACTTAAATGTAGTAATTCCCTGTACTTCTTTGTGTACTTAGCTCATAATGTTATACCGGTTAAATAATACCTGTTTCAGTACTTGTCATGAACACCGATTTTAGGATGTTCCTGTGGCTTCGTTGACAGGTTTTAAAATTAAAACTGTCTGGAATGTTTCCTTTCATTGATACATTCTCCTTCTGCTGGTGGTATTTAGGTAATTATTGTATATCCTGAGGGAACATGATCTATAAAACTTACAGTATTCTCGCATACATTATATTAACATCTAATAGTTCAATGACTATTAAAAGACATGAACCTAATTACTAAATAAGATAAAAGTGCTTGGATGACCGAGTTTTGCTCGTAAGTAAACAATTGTTTTTCTTGGTCTAATCTCAAACCGAACACTTATTGGCTTACTTTTGCTTAACAACGCCATCTATTATCAAGTAGATTAAGTGTTGCGGTAAAACAGTTTAGTGTAGTAGTTTTTCATTGCCTGAAAACACGGATAAAACAACGTTTTCTAAAAATGAAACCTAGCTAGATCGATTTATCGGCTCCAAAACCCCCCGCAAACTAAATTTCAATAAAATCGCTGAAGCCGTTTTTGAGATCTAAATTATATATACACAAGAATTGAACGTTTAAAGTATTAGATGTACTACAGTACCTCCATCATTTAAAGTTTTTCAAAACTTCAAATGATATAGAGGTAGTTCAAATGTTTCAGTTTGAAGATTGAAGTTTTTAAAACTGTGGCCCGAGCACGAACATCTGCTTAAGTGTAACGTTGTCGTACTGTTGACGTATACAGTAAAAACTATGAGTTATCTGTGCCACTATTGTACTAGATAAATTTCAGTTTGTACTAAATACATTAACGATACGATTACGTTACACTTAAACAGATTTTCGTGCGCCCACTGTAGTACCTATATCAAAGAACGTATGATTGATATTTAACTGTGGCAAAACAACCAATCCCCGAAACAGGACAAACAAATGAACAACATTGTCACCTCCTTGTCTGAACATAAAACCCTCGAATAGAGCAAGTCAAAGCACTTCACGAGCACTTTCTCCGTCATCTATCAGCATTTATCTTCACAGACAAATGGGGTCTTAATCTTCGGAGCTGTTACAGATAACCCTCGGGTCACGGGGCCCTAAGGCACAGATTACGTTATGGATACTTTAGGGTCCTCCTACGTGACGCCCACGGAGCACAGGACATGGCAACTCGTAAAACGAATGATGCGTATTAAGTGTTATTAGATAGTGGACCTAGCACGAATAACTGCGTCAGTGTAACGTAACGTGTCGTTCACGTGAAACTGTCATTTAAAAAAAAAATTGTATGCTAGTTATTGGTGTCGATTCTGTTACTTTTATTGAACAAGTAGATCGATACAGATAGCTATTGTAGAACTAAGCGTGCAGTTGTAGTGTTCATTTGTTTTAATAATTTAAGCTGTTGCAGTATTAATCCACCGTGACGTCACAGACTGGCTCCAACGGAAGACCAGCGCTGGTTTAGACCAGCGCTGGTTTAGACCAGCGCTGGTTTAGACCAGCATGGTGCTGAGTTGGGGACCATTTTATGACGTAGCAGTAAATTGTAATTCTACCTTCTTACTTTTATCAATCAATGTTATATGCTGCCGTCATAAATAAATTATATTTCATTCATTTCATTATATTTCATTCATTTCATTTCATTCATCTAGAGCACACTGTGTCACAGATAACTCACAGTTCGTACGCCGAAGCGTGACGCGTTGACGCTTGCGATACGAATACTTTTTCGCAGTTTGTTTGTGCTGCGGCCTCTGTACGTACAATGTTATTCTATAGATTTACTCGTAAGTTTCTGGCGATTCAATTGAATATGTATTGGTAGTTTATAGCCCGGTCACTGTTCGTCAGGAGAATTCCTGTGTGGGACAAATGGAAAATGTGATGAAAACCCGTTTGTAAAGCAGGTAAGTCTCCAGCCCTTACGAGGTCCGTCCTCCGCAGTAAGTCATCTTCAAATAGTATACTAGTATATAGCGCCGTATCACGAACAACGAATCTTGAAATTAGTCTGTAGACGACAAATACTCTTCGTGATAATTATAATCAAACAACTTTTAACTGATTTTATCGCGTAATATATTATTAATATTGTAACATTGAGGTAAATGTAGTAAGTACGTAGTACATTTAACTCAATGTATTGTAATCCCAAAGTTTCAAACACTTTTCAGGGGTCCCAATATGTGGTATAAGAGTCGTTTATTCTTTTGATAACTAATTTTACAAATGTCCTAACCATCTGTAATTTGATTTCTACACACTGGGTTCTGCAAATTTTAATATCCTTAGTAGGGATTGCACAGTGAGCTTGCACAATCTGCTTGGTACGAACTTAGCGGCGGTACCAACTAAGGCAGACTTAAACCTACTGCACCTATCTAGTTAGCCCCCTGAGTGCCTCACCCAGAAACAACCTGTATGCCTCCCATGCGTTTACAACATTGAAACCAATCGATGCTCGCTATCGACTGCTGCGAAAAAATGTATGAAAAAAAGAACAGTGCCACCGCGCGGTCAATTGTAGAACTAAAATTGACAGCGAGTACGCCAATCACAAGCTTAATAGGTAGGCGAGATCGAGTGTCGACTATACATGACATTTATGTTGCCAACTCATGGTATATTATAGCCTCTGTAGGTGTATTCACTGAAAAGGGGTAAGTACCTACCTTCGTAGGTGAGCGTAAAGACAAGACAAGAAAGTAATGTGGGAGACTCGGGCCTTTAAAAAACTGAGAAGAAATAATAAACAGACTTACGATTATAGTTTCAAAACTTCCTTCTCGGGCTGCTCTTGGATAAGAATACTCTCCTTGCAGGACAGCGTCTTATAGGTTGAAATGTCGACCTTCAACCGACAACAATTCAAGTGAGCGCAGCCAGGCTTATAATACTGTGTTCTGTTCTATAATAAATCAAGAACTATATTAAAATGTGAACCCACCAAGGAGAAAATAACAAAGCTTTTAAGAGCTATATACGGAACAGTTCAGCCCTCAAAAGGGCAGACAAAACGACCCGTAATGAATACGGGCAAAATTTTACGAGCACCTATTCAGTGGCTTGTTTAATAGCTTCTCAGATGATTGTATGCTAATTGAATGAAGTTAAAGTTGTTCGAAGACGTGGGGTTGTGGTAGTTTCATGTTTCCTGAAGATCATAATACGTTCGCACAAAATTTTGCTGTCGGAAATGTTGCCATAATCTCCTAAAATTTCGCAAATACTATGAAACAATCGATGATAGAAAGAAAGAAAATGTTTATTTTGGACATCAAACCACACCACAGCAAGCAATGTAGAATAATACAGCAAAGACAAGTAGGTAAAATACAAATAACCTTAGTTACTACATTACAGTAAGTATATTTATTAACATTGTATAATATTATAGGTTATTTATAAAATATATTATGTAAACAATACGTAAAAAAAGAAAAGAAATTGCTGTCGTGTGCGGCCCAAAAAAGGTCCTGGCTCAGCATAATGCTGCAGGCGAACCTACAGCGCTGATTTTCAGCCAAGGCCTAGGTGACACACAGACACAAATAATATTAACTAAGTACAGTAAAAGCAAATAAAATGATTATGCCTATCTCACTATAAAAAATAAATAAATAATAAAATTTTAAAAACTCTTCCTTGATACAGTGAATAAAACGACTAACGGAAATACGCTTCTGAAAATATATAATAATAATGATAAGTATATCTAAAAATGCATAAAAAGTCTACCAAGTATTTTGATATAACTCAATCGCCAATAAAGAAGAAAAACTGCATATCGACTAATATTAGTTAATGATTTATATCAGACCACTCCAAAATAAGTAATTAAAAATTAAATAAAATAATAATAATAATAACATTCTAATCTATAAGCCCCATGGTGGGGGGAAAAGTGGCCAAAACGCTGGCGGCATTGCCACGCTGGATGGCAATGCTAAGTTTTTGCCCAAAATGATGTATTAAACAACTGTACCGTAATTCGAAACCTAATTATACATGAGAGTAGCGTACTCGACTTCCGTTCCGAACAAGTCATGCTGTGATTGGTCCGCCCGATCTCCTCGCCCAATCAGCGTCGACTCCGCCCCTTCCGCTCAAATGTCAACCATCACCCCAGGTAGTGCGCCTAGCGCAACTTGGCTTCATTGGCGTTTGGATTTTCATCCGGAGCAGTCGTAAGTACGAAATATTTACTTTACTGACTGCGTCATGCTGGTGAAAGTTCAGGTAAAGTCCTGAACCAATTAGTAAGTTCATGTGCAATTATATATACTTACTAAAAATATTTTAACGGTGTTACCGTTCGCTTCAATACTAATTATGTTTTATTTATAGCCAGTGCTATCGCTGGTTCTAGATATAAATGAAATATTTTAACTGTTTCACACTGTTTCAGTTGAATTTTAGATTCTTTAAATTGATAGTTATACTGGTCCAGCCCCAACGATGGAAGAAGCGGAATAAAAACAGGAAAAAGAAGATGATAACCTACCAACGGTATCGGATTCAAGTGTTGGTTCGTAGTTTAGCTCCGGCTCATCACCAAACCGTGAGTAACACTTACTATTTTTCATCAACTATAATATAATCGTGGTAAATTACAATCCAAGTTACAGTCATTCTGACTTCTACTGCAATTTGAGCAGACCCAAACATGTGTGGGTAATCAAACGAGGATAAGCCCTACTGAGCACCTCAAACTAAAACCACTGAACTTTCAAATGGTTAAAGCGTGTAATAATCTTAGTTTACGCTTCAGAAAAATAAAGGTAATAAAGGTTATGTAGAACAGCTCATAGAACCACAACCTTTTGAACAATATTGTAATAATGTCCAATACTATAAAACTCAAACACTTCTATCTCCAATGTTATGAGTTCATTAGCTATGGTGTGATCCCCATAATGAAATCAAACGCTACGCTTACTTTACGCTTTGCTTAACCAGTCGAAGTCGTTCACTCGTTAGTGAAAGAGTCTCACAAAACCCGACTTAAAACAGTTTAAATGGTTTCTTAGATGACATGCAATCGACTGATTAATGTTCCAGATTGGCTAAAATCTGTTAAAGCACATTCTAATACGAAAATGTACAAAGAAAACTTCTACATTCATGCACTTTCACACCAGGTAAAGTAGCAAAACTGAAAAATTCGATGTTATTTAGGCAGAGCTGGTAGAATAACATATATTCTCAGGTCGCGTTTTGGCTTATCTTCGAATATATCTTAGTCTTTTTAGTCCCTGGACTATATGTAATTGTTAAACAACCTACATACGAAATATTGGCCTGGACCTCTGATGAAACAAAACGCAATGAAACACATCTAAAAACTGCATCACAAGATAAGTTTCTGAACAACACGGGCTAACTGCCACTACCCTACCACATTGCTACGTCAAAGTAGGTCAGTCTAGAAAGTGACACAGCACACGCCAATGTCTGCAGTGGCCAACTGTAGTTCGCAGTCGCTGCTGCACACCCATAGATGAGTCTGTTTTGCTTGAAACCCGGGTCGACATATTCGATCCCTAACATGAGGGCGTTGCCGGTGTAACTAACAAATTTTACAGCCCGACAAGAGGCATAATTCCTCCTCATCCCATCGGGATAGGACAGGAAATCATAATAATTGCTTCCAGCAACGAAATAAAACGAAAAGATTCTGACTCGAAACCCTTCCGTGCCAGGCAGCTACCAAAAAAGGTTGCAATCACTGGTTCTCAAGAAAAATTACTCGTTGAAAAAGGCTTGGGGCTCCGCTCTATATTCTAAACGTAATAAATGGCTTCCGTACACCATTCAAAAAGCTCAAGAGGCTTAGTTTGCATCGAGATAGGTGATAATAATAAAACATGCATACAAGCAGCCCTTCGTGAGGGTCATTAAGCAAAGTTAAACTCATCGAAGAATGCTTGGAGCTCCGCTCTACATTCTAAGCATAATAATTGACTATAATGTGTACCACAAAACATCATTGCATTTGTCGAGCGACCGTAACAAAAGTTAAGCGCATCGAAGAATGCTCGGAGCTCCGCTCTACATTCTAAGCATAATAAGTGACTACTGTGTACGGTTCAAAAAGAAAACGTTATTTCTTTTGTCGAGCTACCGTAACAAAGCTAAACGCATCGAAGAATGCTAAGAGCTCCGCTCTGCATTCTAAGCATAATAAGTGACTGTATACCGTTCACAAAGAAACGGTCATTGCTTTTGTCGAGCTACCGTAACAAAGCTAAACGCATCGAAGAATGCTCGGAGCTCCGCTCTGCATTCTAAGCATAATAAGTGACTGTATACCGTACAAAAAGAAACGGTCATTGCTTTTGTCGAGCTACCGAACGCATCGAAGAATGCTCAGAGCTCCGCTCGACATTCTAAACATAATAAGTAACTACTATTTACCATTATACACGAAATTGTCATTGCTTTTGTCGAGCGACCGTTACAGCAAAATATCTAACTAAATTGAAATGAAAGTGGTTGACGAAATGCACACTCGAGGTGTCATAAAAATGGGAAGCCAGTCTTTTCCAAGCTGTTAGCAATATTCTCAGACTTAAAGGCAACGGCACACCAAGACCGTTTTTGGGATCAGAAAAACTTGAACAAGTACCTACGGTGCTCTCTTAAAATTCAGATTGATTAACCATGATTGCGTGCTAGTTTCTCCAAGAGAAGACTGGATCGAGCATTGCGTGCTACTTTCTCTAAGAGTAGACTGGATGGCCAAGGTCGATCTTCCTCTGGACCACTTGTCGGTCGATTCAAACAATCACCGTTTCCTTCAGTTCATTTACAATGACTATTTCTAGACTATTTTAGTTTATATACGAATGTATATCTTTTTGCAAAAATATCAAAAATATCTGCTTGCAATCTGTCTTTAGCTCAGTGCCCCAAAAACATGTGCGGTTGCGAGCATCACAAAAATTCTGACACTGAGCAAGGCTGGGGATAATTCTAATAATAATTTGAATTCCTTCTGACGCATCAGATACTACTAATACTGCAAAACCTTATTGTATTAACCGTGAATATATGCGAGTACCTCGTTTACGCATCCTCGTATTCGTTGCAAAATATACACAGAAATGATTAGTTATCCTTAAAAACCTACTATGAACTAGAGTAAGATCAAAGCTCACAGCTTATGGAAAATCTATTTAATTTTGGAAGCTCTGTTCCGAGTGGTATTGCCAAACAGTGATCTACTACAAAACTAACAGACACAGTTTTTGTAAAGTGGGGCAAACAAGAAATCTATCTTTTTGCCTTTCGCCAAGCTTACGAGTGATCACAATTTCTGCACAATCGACAGATTAGATTCCCAAGGTCACTGTTACGCCCCACCGGCTGACTTGGAACTTCAGAGTAGGGTTGGGTTTATCCCCCGGCATACCATAAGAAATACTAGCCGATTTAAAACAAATCAACAGGAATTTTCCTGATCGCTGAATTACAGTGAGAAACAGTCGTCGCATTAGCAACCCGATTTAGACCTCACGATTACTCAGTTACCGATGCTATTAAGTATGTTTTATTCTAAACGATTCAATGTTTTTCAAACATTGGTACCGCTAGGTATTGTTTTTTTTTATGAAGGCTGTTAAATAGATCGTTGGATTACCCCGTTCACGATTACAAATCTATCCAGAGTCCCAACAATGCCGACCGACTGGTCGGCTTCCCGTGTGGGTGACTAACCATTGTCGCGTCCGATAGAAATGATACAAAAAGTTTGTACTCGTAGATGTACGAATGTATCAAAATCTAAGCGACTATAATGCAAGAAAATGTTTAGGCTTATCTGCTCCTTGGAGAAAGTTTAGCTTGGAAAAATTAGCACTCTTCGTGAGATAATTACCCAGGAAACCAACAAAAACCCAAGTGGTCTAATCTTGCAAGATTCTTAACCAATCTTAGTAAAACGACCCTTAGTATATTTTTAATTCACAAATCTGGAATACTTACCTCATGCATTTTTAAGTCGAAATTATAATAATACTTAAATATAAATATTTAAAGCTAAAATCACTATTTTAGCCAAGGCGACCGCGACCCCCAACCTGGAAGTCGATACCTTAATAAATCAATAATTTTATTCAGAACATTTGTGAAGAAAATAGTTTTTATCTACCTAATTCAAGGGACATAGTAGCCATCGTTATTTCTATGTCACAATAGTTTATAAGCTTTTTCCCAGAATTAAATTACGGAACTGCAAACTACTTTAGCACTGCTATGGTCTTAAAACAGATACTCTCACGAAACAGACAGTTGTAATGTGTCCAGCACACTGACTGCACTCGGCATTTAAATATATATATAAATATATATATATACTACACTCATTCAAGAATGCTCGGGGCTCCGCCCCACATTCAAAACATCATGAGTGATTACGAGAGTTAAAAGATGGGTTGCAAGCAGCACATAAATAAACCTTGAACAGCAACACGTGCCAAGGTTACTAATTTAGTAAAACTCATAATTAGTGGAACGTATTGATGAATTGACCTTGCCTCAAGTCTGCAAGCAGTTCCATTGAGAAATTGGGCGTACCTTCCTTATTTACTCTTTGTTCGCAGTGATTTGGCAGACAAATCAAATAATGGACGTTTCATGTACTAAAATGAGTAGTCTAATTTTCCTACACCTAGAATTCATGCTTACGCAGACAACAAAAGTTTTGTGAATGAAACCTGGACCGCTGGGCGTCAGAACATTCAATACCTATTAAAGATTTATCACATTGGCGTCACCATCACCACCAGGCGATAACAAACACATCTCTCATGTATAATTAGGTTTCGAATTACGGTACAGTTGTTTAATAGCGATGTTTTACCTGCAATTAAAACATTTATTAAACATACTTACCTAATTCGAAACCTAACACTTTCTATACCTGCCTGGTGGCATAACACGAGAAAACCAATGAAGCCAAGTTGCGCTAGGCGCACTACCTGGGGTGATGGTTGACATTTGAGCGGAAGGGGCGGAGTCGACGCTGATTGGGCGAGGAGATCGGGCGGACCAATCACAGCATGACTTGTTCGGAACGGAAGTCGAGTACGCTACTCTCATGTATAATTAGGTTTCGAATTAGGTAAGTATGTTTAATAAATGTTTTAATTGCAGGTAAAACATCGCTATTATTTGTTAACACACAAAAAATCATTTTTATTATAAACAGTAAAACATCTGCGACTTAGTTAAGTATTTATAAATCATACAATAATATGAGAAAGAAAGTAAATTAGAGCTAAAAATTTGATGATCCACAGTTTTTTTTTTTGTAAATCCAGTAAAATTTGGTTAAATTTATTTCTGAAAATTCTTTTACATTTTAATAACCTTAATGGTGGGGGCAGCGAATTCCACCACTTCGTGGCAGCAAAACGGAAACTACCACGAAATGCAGTACTGTGATGTCGAGCAGTAACTATCAAATAGGATGAGGCTCGAGTCGCATATTTGTTGTAATCTTTGGACCAAGCAAATTTTGAATACAGGTAATGTGGCTGTTGGGATTGGACCACACCGAACATTAATGTCGCAAGATGTAGATCTCTTCTGTGCTTCATATTGAGTATCTTGTGCTGGTTAAGAAAAGGAGAAACGTGACTTCGAGGTGGAATACGAAAACAAAAACGTAACGTAAAACAAAATAGTTTCGGTGTATGCAGTTAGTTATCAGATGATGGCTGGTTTGATCGATCTCTGCCATTCATCTAGCTATAGTATATAGTATAACTACTATAAGCTTAGTCCAGAGGTTCCCCTTTAGTATTGTATGACTAGCTGACCCGCCAGCGGCTACGCTCGCGTCGCCTCGCAGGATACGGTTTTTAACTATCCCACGGGAACTCTTTAATTTACCTGGATCAAAAGTATCCTATATGTTGACCAGGGGTATAAGCTACCACCATACGAAATTTCATAAATCGGTCCAGTCGCTTTTGAGACGTACAAATAGACTGAGAAACAAACAAGTTTAAAAAAATCTAAATTAGTTCGATTTCACTTCTTAAGATACGGTTTTAAGAATTTTTTTTCATTGTACAGTAATTCGACCACTACAGTTTTATTATATGTTAGTGATTAGTGATGATAGATGATAAAGTAGTGGACACCTTACCAACACGACACTATTCAGGCACGAACATTTGCGTAAGTGTAACGTAATCATCATCTTTGACGAAAATTTGACGATAATTTCGTATAAAATATAATTTATCTATACGGTAGTACAGTTTTGGCACTGACAACTCATAGTTCGTACGCGGAGGTGCGGCGCGTTTATCTATTGATTAGTTACGTTTACAAAACGATATATTTATTCTTAATTAAAGGATTCTCATGCGATTATGCCGCCCTGGTAATTACAGCAGAGTAATGTTAAATTAATAACTGTTAAATTACTCGCGCTACGCCCGAGAAAAAAAGAGAAGTAACTATTTGCAATTTTTTATCAATTTTTACACATATAGTAGCGTCCGCACCAAGCCGAAATAATTGGTGGCTTAACTACTACACTGGGACAATTGCAATAAATATCGTAATTAGATTTTCGTAGGCGAGATGTCAGAAAAAATAAACAAATAGTGCGTACCTGGGTATGCCTCGCATCTCACGCAGCTTCCATCTAACCCACCCTCGATTAGTTCACGAGTCGTCAGCCTTGCAAATCTTTAAGACAATTGATTGAATCACGCACGTATGATGTTCAGGCTCCGGAGGTTGTGCTGGTGTGCAGCCGATGTTGGTGTCAATTGCACGTTTACACAAATACGAGACTCCACGATTAGAAACAATACGCACTATTCAGCGGTCGGAGCGCCACTGGCTTGCCTATGACTTTTCTCGCATACCCTCAACATCAATTTATTGCATGTGATTATTTCAGGTTACCTTCTATTTTAAGGTACCTGCGATGCGTTCAGATATATATTTATGATATCGGAACACACATACTCGTAGGTAAGTACCTATACCATGGAAGCGTACTTAGCGTAACTAAGTATATTACATGTTAAACAAACCTCATTATTCTACATAGACGTTCTACGGACTCATACATATTTAAATTCATAAATATGTGTTGAAATAATACTCTAATTATACAAGATTTATAATATTTGTCTTTTTTCTATTAAAATGCAAACGTTATCAAGGAACAATTTTACGAATTCACAAACCTTTAAAAGCGTAAATATTTAAAGACAAAAAGACATCAACCACTACAAAACATATTATCTCTCTTCATGATAAGCCCCATGAGCACAAACCTCCTCCTACTGACCTCACCATGGTTGAGTTTAGTAACCTCCTTTGGCTGCAGGGTCAGATGTCCAGAGTTCGAACCTCCATCAAGTTGACATTATGGTGATTAGAAATTTATAAAAAAAACTGATGACTGGTGCGCCCCGCGGTTTTACCCGCGTGCGTAATGATGGTTAAAAGTATCCTATAGGATACTACAATGTCCTCCCCATCCTCGCCCTATCTCCTTACCATATGTTCATTACGATCCGCTCAGCCATTTAGCTAGTTAGTAAACAAACCAAAGAAAGCAGATAGACACAGTGACAAGAGTAACAAAGGTTTTTAGAACATTAGTATGGATTATTTACTATAAAATGAATACCATCCGAAGATGTACGATCAAATAGTATCTAATATGCTTAGTTTGTATCTTGTGGGCCGAGCACAAATAACTGCGTAAGTATAACGTAACGTGTGCGTTTACGTGTAACAGTACAAACTGTCATGTGTATCTAGCTACTGTGTATCTAGCTACTGTGTATCTAGCTACTGTGTATCTAGCTACTGTGTATCTAGCTACTGTGTATCTAGCTACTGTGTATCTAGCTACTGTGTATCTAGCTACTGTGTATCTAGCTACTGTGTATCTAGCTACTGTGTATCTAGCTACTGTGTATCTAGCTACTGTGTATCTAGCTACTGTGTATCTAGCTACTGTGTATCTAGCTACTGTGTATCTAGCTACTGTGTATCTAGCTACTGTGTATCTAGCTACTGTGTATCTAGCTACTGTGTAGCTAGCTACTGTGTATCTAGCTACTGTGTATCTAGCTACTGTGTAGCTAGCTACTGTGTATCTAGCTACTGTGTATCTAGCTACTGTGTAGCTAGCTACTGTGTATCTAGCTACTGTGTATCTAGCTACTGTGTGTGACACAGGTAATGCACAGTTTGTACGCCGAAGCGTGACGCGTTGACGCTTACGATACGAATACTTTTTCGCAAATTGTTTGTGCTACGGCCTCTTGAGAGACTTATTAAAACCGCAAAACATGCGGTTTCAACAGTCTATAGGTACTCCATTAGATCTCCTTTTATAACTCGAAAGTTTCTCCTAAATCTTTCTTTGACACTGCTTATGCGAAATCCCCCTTACAAAAATAACTCGGAAACATAAATGAATTTATGATCAATTGATAGAATAAAAAACGCCTAAACATCAATGTATCTTCCAAAATGAAATATTACTTTTATCTTCAGGCTTTGTGTATTCAGAAAGGCATCATCCAACACGCGTGTCATCGCGCCATGAATGATGAGACGAAGACTTCCACTCTGGCCACAGGCTACCCAGCAGTTCGTACGTGTGACCTGAATGTGGGACACAAGTGGGGCACGACGGCCGATGAACCCACACTCAGCAGAAGTTAACACAACTCCTCACCTCATTCAGAGATCTAGGAGCAATTCTGAATTTAATGGTGTAAAAGAGATTATAATGCCTCCATTATGGTGGCTTTTTATCCAACATAGTTTACATTATTTTCCGATATCATTGTCATGTACATATAGTCGAGTAATGGTTTACAGTCTGCTTATTTATTATTACTTTTACTTAAATAAATATGGTAGGTGTTGTATATAATTTCGAAAAGGGTATTTTATGTAGGTACTTTATACGATTATGTCTTGGCTAATTGTTTGTTTCAAAAAAAAATCTGGTATGCGATTCACAGCCGATATTTTTTAACAGTTAGGTAGGTAGGTAAATAAATAACATGTGTCAGCCATCAAGTCTCCAATTAAAAACAAACAGATGTCATCTCATTTATCAAATAAAACCGTACAAGCGCTAGTGTGACTGGTCCTGCGAGGATTCCGTACAAAAAAAAGATTTAAGGACGAAAATTTATTTGAATTTGCAAATGTGTTGTCCCATACATCAATAGGTAAGTAGGTACCTGTTACCGTCTGGTTAATTAGGTTATCGCAAAAAAAATTTGATATGATTAAAAAATAATATAATATTATTTATTTGTGCCGTGAGCCGTGGCTTCCTGCTAAATTTCACTGTTCTACGTGATCGACAAGTGCCTGTTTTTTTATTTATCGCCAAATGTCAACCTATGCGGCTTAAATGACCACATATTTTTTATGATCATTATCATCACCCGGCATCACAGAACGACATGATTATTGATTATGTTGACAAAGCTAAGTTTCTAACTTGATTTTTTCAGCCGAGAGGAACCGAAGACCTATGTATTTAATGTTAATTTTAACTGGATACCTCCACGCGTTCCTGACCAAAGGGTCTTGCTTGACAGACCGACGGACGGACAACGAACTGATCTTATAAGATCCCCTTTTCCCTTTTAAGGCAGGGAACCCTAACAACGATTGTAATCGCAAAATGGATGTCCAACCGGATCGATTGTGACAAGGTTGATCGATCTAAATGTCGTGTGGGAACTATGAAGTAAACAAAGTGCATTGCCGCGCACGAGTGTTGTATGTGTCAGGGTAGAGAAGCCTAAGCAATACTGCGAGTAGGCCATTGCGATCTGCACTGGAGGCGATGGCCTACTCAACAAATCATTCTTGCACTAATTTTAATAAGTAACTAATATGACTTTAGAACTTTACATAAGTAGTTGAGAAGACAGAAAATTATCCATCAAAATACGTCCACTGTTGAACACAGGCAACACCACAATGGAGAGCTACATGCCAGTTCCGTCTAGTGGCTATTAGGGGTCTATGAACACGTCTTCAGGTTCGTGGTCGATCGTGGGACTGATAACCAATCAATAGGGAATAAAGGTAAAATGTATGTTTTCCATGTAATGTGTTTGTGTAACAATAAAGAATTATCTATCTTTAATCTGTCCGAATCAGCAAGACTCATTCGAGTTAAGTTTCATTCATAAATCTATTGTTATTTTTTGCGCTGATGCGGACGGGTTAAAATCGGCACAATTTATATTATACAGCTGACTCACACAACGACGTCCTCTTTATAACGCGTAAGCAAATACTTGTATTATCAACACCGAAGTAGGTTAGGCCTATGAATAAAGTTGATGTCCAAAAGCGAGTAATTGAAATGCATGGAGCAGTCGTATCTACAGTTTTATAACGATTTCCGCCGGGACCAGACGTGGGAAAACTTAATCACATTCACGACGAACTGTGTAGTGCTTTCGGCACTCAATTTACTCAACTTAGTTTATCATAATATTACATATATACGTGTGAACTTATATCCTGCTCAATTCACCACCTGTTGCAGTGGTAGGTGAGACCTATAACTATTATTAACCGATTCATCACCGCAAAGCCTAAGCCGATGACACGGTAATATTAACATTACAAATTTGAAATTTTGGCAGTTCCGCATCTGCTACGGAAGAATTATAAACGAGCGAAGCCATTTGCGGGTCGGATAGTACTCGTATATTACATAAGTACATCTGTTTCACATTATTTTGATGAATTATGCTGGGAGATTGAAGATATGTTTGGTATTGTTTTACATCTAATATTATCTTATTTCAACACGGAAAAAGTATACTTCGTGAGCGTCACTCACTCACACTCCTACACTAAGATTTCCTGTGTCGGCATGGACACATAAATACGTAAACACATCCATCCAAGACCAATATTCGAAATGAATTAATATAGCCACATACATATCTGCTTTATTTAACCCGTGAGAAGGCGCGCTATGAGCAATTTGCTCACACAAAAATTAATTGAGAAAGTTTTTAGTGTTCCTGACCAAATATCGTCCCGAGCTCCTAGGTACCTTCCTAACTATTCAACCCCTCTCCCCTCGCGCAATTCACGCACTCAGTCCCGCTGCTTCCGCGCAGTGAAGCACTTGTGGAAGGCCTGCACTGTCGTGCGGCAATTTGCTCATCGCGCGCCCATTCGCGTAAGTATTTATTTTTCACATAAAAACATGTTATTGTATTTTTCTTGTGTATTATTATGTTAATTTGCATAAAATTTGTTTTTTATCGAGTACATAACTCTAAAGTCACATTTTAATGCTAATGTTTTATGTTATCAGCTACAACACACGTGAAAAATGTACGATCTGTATAATGCACAAAATCTTCGAAATTTCTTTTTTTCGTGGTTGAAAGAGGATTCTAAACGAGAAGAGAGGAAACTTTTATATTACTTAAGACAACAAAAATGTAAACATTGTATAATTTTTTATATAGGTTTCTGGTATGATTTTGGAAATAAATTATTATTATTATAATTATTTTATTATTTCCTTAAGCATGCACTTCGTGCAAGCAATTACTCTGCACCGATCACATAACGTATATATATCAATAAATTATCTAACGTATATATGTTCAATGTATTTTGAGAGGCACACTTGTCTTGATCTCATGGAAGAGTGAAATTATTAAATTTAGTTTTCAGTTTTTTATTTATCGGGATTTTTTTAAGACTACCAAAGATTGTAGGTCCAAAATTAATTAATTTGTTATTTGAGGTAGAAATTCCTTTTATTTTTCATAGTTTTAATTAAAACTCTTGTTTTATATTAAATTAATGTTGTATTTATTATGGATCCATTTATAGCCAATTATACTAATGTTGCAGAAATATAAGCATTTAAAGTAGTGTGAGCTATTTGCTCGCGCGCGCCTATCCGTGTAACAATATAAGGCGCGCCTTCTCACGGGTTAAATTACAAAAGGCAATAGCATAAAATATGGTTCATTTAATGGAAAGAAATTTGGATTCCATCGATCAAAGAACCTGAAATCCACAAAACAAAGTACATCTTGAAAGTAGAAGTTCAACGCTCATATATTCAGAATGAAGATTCCTCCGAGACAATAGGTACGTGGAACATCACAATATGTTGACAATGACGCACTCAAATATCATAATGTGTACCATTACATGTGTTATTGGAGTTCCCACGCGACGGCGCAGCGGCAGCGGCAGCGGTCGCCGCTTCAATGTCACATCCACAACAATAACAAGTGAAACCAGCGCTTCCGAAACTTATTACGGTAGCGGGTGGCTAGTCACTGCACGCGACTCCGCCTTGCATGTACAGTATGGGTGCTATGCACCCATGTCATCCATGTAATAAAAAGTGCAAGTGAGTGTAGGCCCGCAACGTGGTGCGCGACCGTCCTACGGAGTGCCAGATGGTGCCGGAGACGAGGTAGCACGTCATTCCTACACATGGAGAGTGAAGTGTACCCTTCCCCGCTACCCGCTGATATCATACCTCGTCCCTCGGCAGTCATTAGTATATGATAAAAGAAAAAGATAAAATCCTTCTATTTTCTTTCTTTTCAATTAAATTATTTATAAAGTTGTCATGTCGTAACAGGTGAACAATCTTTTTTCCTCTTCTCTCTTGTATGGTCTTGAGTAAGACTCTTTTTTAATTTTTTATTATTGTAATTGGTTATACCCAGTAGAAATGAATAAATACCGAGTGGCCGACTCCAAATAACCACCTTGTACATTCCGGAAGTTATACATAGTAAGTATTTAATGACATAATGCACCTATACTTATATGTAGGTATGTGCTAAATGACCTGTGGCTATTATGCCATTTTAAATTGAGATTAGAGTTCACAACGCAATAGGTTAGTTTAAGTTTAAATGGAAAAGGATGTTATTCTGATTGATGCTTTTATATTTTTTTTACATTATTATAATATACTTCATAGTGATTCAATTGTTTATTATTGCAACATCAATGAAAGGCCGTGTATAGAAATTGACTGATTTATTAAATGTGAAGTGTACCCACATTATACAAATGTGTCAAACCCAACAATTATAATCACTAGCTGCGCTCCGCGGTTTCACTCACGCGTATTGGTTTTTCTTGTCCCCTCCGTATCTCTTGTGTGTACAACAAACTGCCCTTTATGTCTTGTGTGCGTGACCCATTAATTACCCATCCATTAACCAGTTCGGCAGTTCTCCACTACAAACTGTAATATTTTCTGTGTGATTTTATATTTATTCTGTGTGCTAATATTTTATTTATTTTGTTTCTTCTGTGTAAATAAAAGTTGCAGTTGGGTGTTACTTTATATCTAGTTTTCTTTTGTCCTAATTACCCTACATCACTACATATAAGAAGCGCTCGTAGCGGAGCTCGACTTGGCGATTTTAACCAATCAACAAGTTAAGCAACGCTTGCTGCGATCAGAAGTTGGATGGGTGTGTGCTAGTGGCATTGTTCAACTGAGCGCCTCCGTGCTTCGGAGGGCACGTTAAGCTGTCGGTCCCGGTTGATTGTTTTAGGTAGGCTATGTCGAGGGCCGTCGGGCGGCCTGAAAACTTTGACATGGGTTGGCCACTAACCTATCGACCGATCCGCACTGGGCCCGCGTGGTGGATTATGGCCCAACTCCTCTCTCTGAAAAGAAGTGTGGTCCCAGCAGTGAGAACAAAATGGGCTGATTATAATTATGGTTATGACTACATAATATAATAAAACTGTAGAGGTTTTATTTCTGTACAATGAAAATAATGCTAAAAACCGAGTCAGAGGGATGTAAGGAGTGAAATCGAACTAATTTTAAAAATAAACTGGACAAATGGCTATCTACAGAAAAGAAATCTCTTCTGAAACTATAAATCCAACACTGCAATGATATGGACATATCAGCATATTGCTGCTCGTCCATTAATAATAAATAAATAAATAAATAATTTAGATTTTTTTCAAATTTTTTGTTTGTTTATTTGTCTGTTCGTCTGTCTGTTAGTACGGGTTAATCTCCGAAACGGCTGGACCGATTTCAACGAAAATGTGTACGGTGGTAGCTTATATCCCTGGTCAACTTAGGATACATTTGATCCCGGTAAATTAAAGAGTTTCCGTGGGATAGTTAAAAAAAATGTAATACGCGAAGCCACGCGAGCGAAGCCGCTGGCGGGTCAGCTAGTTAGGTGATAAATTTAAGGCGCGCTCGTACCCTGATTAAAGAAAAAGCAGTATTTTTAAACACTTAGTGTAACGAAACAGATCGATAGTATATTATGAAAAAAATACAAAGGTTAGAAAAGGAATAGGAAAAGAGTAATAACCGAATAGAATTCATAAATATAACTCTCTTTCAGCAGAAAAAAATCCTGAATAGGTCCACAAAAATAAACTTTCACTTCCAAACTCTCAGAATTTTCAGCGATAACACTATATTTTTTTTAGGTAATACTTAGCCAACGTATAGTACTAAAGTAATAACCAGCAGTTTTTTCAATTGTGTTAGTATATATCGAAAAATATAAAGAAAACGTACAAAATCAACGCATTTTCGCATTACATCGTCCATTCTAACAAGCGATTTTCAACCTTACGTAAAGCATCTTCAATTATTTTTGGTTTGGACAAAATTGGGGTTGGACCGCGTCTTAACTTTACATTCAATTTGATTAACTTAAGGTACTGTCGGTGAATCCCTAAGCTAGGCAACACGACAACTAGGAGCAGGTGGTCTCCGCAGCTTTTGGAAAAAGATCTGCATGAGATTCAGAAAGGTACATTACAAATGGAACGCACTGCTTCTGAGAAATTAAAACTTTACCCATATGGCACGAATTACCCCATTTAAAATGTCATAGTTAAGAATCTTCGGCAGTTGACTTCTTCTTCGTCTAATCTGAAGATATACTACATTGTAATATAAAACAATATTGTAATATTGAAGAAGTCGAGCTAAACCTGTAACGCGACAGGTGCGGCCAACATGTGTCCAAATGATATCACTCGTATACAAAAACAAGGCCCATTGATGGCTCCAGTGGGCGCGGGGGCGGAATAAACAAACATGCTGACATACACTGTTATACAATCTGTGAAACTACTATACTAGCAAGCATATTATGTATATTCTCTTTGGTAGCATCTAATAGTCAGCCACACGATGCGAAAAATAAAATATACGCATCAACGTTCAGAACCTCCTCCTTTTAGAAGTCGCTTGAAAAATAGGTGTCTAGATGATCTGAACTAATAATAAATGATAACAAAAAATGTTCATATGGTACAGTTTCAGAATAACTTCACCCATCCGTCCTCATCGGAATAGTAAGGTAGGCACTAAGGTTTGCGTAACCCAGTGGAACAGTTCAGAAACTTTAGAACGACTAGCTAATAAGATCCGCAGCAAACGCTTCGTTACAACTTGAATACTTCGACCAAAATTCATTTTATTTTGCTCGAAGGAGAATCAAAAAGAATTTGGAATCATTTACTGGCAGTTTAACCACAGTAGAAATATAGATAAATTATTTATTATTATTTTTCTATATTTATACTGTGGTTTAACCACACACGTTGCAATTCCTGGAAAAGTAGGTGGATTTCTGCGAAATCTATTGTGTAATTGGCCAAATATGGCGAATCGCGCGTCCACGGGTATCACATACAACAGTCATCTAACGTAACTTTCTGACCAAATGCTTTAACAGAGAGAGAAAACATCAGTTTTTAATCATTATTGTCTTTTTATATTTACACCTCAGCTGCAGTA
The DNA here is from genome assembly GCA_917880725.1 of Selenia dentaria. Classification (NCBI taxonomy): domain Eukaryota; kingdom Metazoa; phylum Arthropoda; class Insecta; order Lepidoptera; family Geometridae; genus Selenia; species Selenia dentaria. Next base: position 1,197,971 of record OU862885.1, on the reverse strand, counting down.
CAATATAATGTGATCCTTAATTAAATAAATATAATTGCGCTCCGCGGTTTCACCCGCGCGTTGTGATACATGATAATAAATAATTTATTAATTTATTGATTCAGGCGTTACTTTGCGGAAATCCATTATCAAAAAAACGATATTAAAAAATGATAATAAATCCAAATATATAATAGCCTGTGGTCATCAGGGATAATGTTGGAATTATGGAAATGGTTAAAAAATGAAGAAGTTACAAAAGCATTAGCTAATGGCGAAAGAATTTTTCAAATCGATCAAGTAGTTTCGGAGCTTTGTCAATTAAAATAAACAAACAAATCTTTTCTTCTGTATAATATTATCCTTTGCGTACCAGAGACGTACATTTACGTCCGTTTCATCCATAAATATTTTGTTTTAATTATAACGGTATATGAAGGATTAATAGTAGATTAGATAATATAGAAGTATAGATTAAAAAAAATCTAATTAGAAACCACTTAGAACTTTTGACAGCAGTTAAAAACTTAAACTTAACAAAAAACTCAACATGTTCAGATTCAGATCCAATTAAACAGGATATTTTACCGTTGACTGCACACGATATGATTAGCTATGTAATTATTATTTAGTATGCATATTTTCTAGTATATAAAGTGTTCTTTTCATAGCAAAGTGGCATTTTAGTTACATCCGTCCAGCTCTTAATTCACATTGCACACTTACAGTGACAGGGTACGAAAGCGTTTACTGTTCAGCTTCAAGGGCGAATTCTGCTGTTTGGATAAATTCACTATGGCGTAATAACGGTTTAGAACAAAATTAAATAAGCACGTTTTGGGGTGTCGGCAGTTGCGATAAAATACCGCACGTATGCCGCATCAGACAATAGCTCAAAATGAATTGCTCGTTTCATCGCTGGATATCGTAAAAAAGCATTTCTTTAAATTACAGATAATAAGGAATTTCCGAATAAAAACAAAGGTGATCTTCGAAGTGGCGCAAAGAAACGCATTTTTCATTACGGTAGGAATTATTAACAATAAGGAAAATATAAATTAAAAACACATTATTATAAATTGATTATGGTTTTGAAATGTATTCATGTAGAGAGTTAAATTCGACACGGATGGGAGCCTCGGTGGCCTAGCAGTCATTGCGCCTGCCACGGATTGTCGGAAGATGCGGGCTCGAATCCCGTCCGAGAATATGTAATTTTTCCCTCAAATCTTGCAACATTTTATTTGTATCCGATGTATTATTATGTTAAACAATTAAAACATATAGTATATAGTGATAACTTTTTTACCTACTTAATATTAGATACTTAACAATGTATATTATAAATCGACTGACCTGGATCCACTAGACTAAGCGTTCGTCTGGAATACGGCTCCTATTATTTAATAGTCATTGACCTAAGGGGCTACTATGCCCCTGTATAAGTTTACGGACAAAATAGCAGAATGGAGGCTCGAATCACGACTGCCCAGTCTGAAATGCGATAGATAGCTAAATACTTCGATAAATCAAAGCGTAAGGTAATGGTATTCAAGTTTTTGTGCTGATAATGATTTAATATAATCCAAGCCAAAAGGATGTAGTTATCTAGGTTTCAATGACCGCGAACGATGTTATATCTGTGTGAGTGAACGATGCGTGTTATTGATGTGAACAACGCGGTGCAGTATCTCCTACGAATAATGATATGATTATTTGTAGAGAATTCCCATTTAAACTATCTCAATTCCAAATGTCATCCAAATCTATCGTGCTGTTTTAGCGCCATCTACTAACGGACTTATATATATTTGTGTCATTGGACTGTCTGGTAAAAAAATAGGCTAGGTATTTGAAGCATCCATAGGAAGATTCCAATCATCTTATATTTTTTATCAACAAATTGTAAATGGACATTCAGGAAGATGACAAACAATTTTACAATAAGCTTTTTGTTTGAGTACCAGGCTCGCAGACCTGATGAAGATATATCCGCGTGATAACACAATGAGGTAGCAAAAACTATGAAGGTTGAATGATGATTGCAGTTGAAGAGTTTTGAATGCCTTTAATTTGCTAGTCTCCTATTACTTGTAATGGTTTTACTTGTCGCTAATTGATGGATATTAAAAAACATTGAGCGTAATTATCTAATAGGCGTGTGATTATCTCAATACCATAGCAAATAAAGTTAACTATTCTGTGGAAGTAATTAATGATGTATGGTGTGATTATTCTATACCGTAGCTTGATTAGTGTGTATGTAGAAACGCACGAAGATATATTTAAAACAAAGTACTGGCTGAAAAAAAATGTGGATATGTATGAGTAATTTAGATTGGCAGCAAAGATAACTATAAATTTAAAAATGCGACAAAACAGCGGGTGCGACAATTTCAAACACAAACAGACACAAAAAATATCGCAGACATGTACACCTCGACATACTTATTATGTCCATGTAATGTAGGTAATGCGTTTTGGGCTCCACGGACAGCTGAACCAATCATCAAAAGACCCAAAGGATGGCAAACAACTGCGGTAGAAAACGCTTAACTCGAAACGTGTCCTGCGTGCGAATTTATTAAGTAAAGTAGTTGTAGATTTTTGTATGGGATAGGTTGGCGAACGAGCAAGCGGCTCACCTGATGGTAAGTGATACCGTCGCCCACGGACATCCGCAATACCAGAGGTGCGATGCCGGCCGTTGAGGAAGGATAATAGGAAGAAAGAGATAAAAAGGGTAAAGGTTGGAGGGGAAGGGGGGAAGGTAAGTGAGAATGGGGAACGGGGATATCGGGCCTCCGGGACCTCCCATAAACCGAAGAAACGCAATAGCAAGCTATGTTACTTCACGTCGGTGTTATGTGGGAGTGTGGTACTTCCCCGGTCGTGCCGGCCCATTCGGCTGTGGGGTTACAGCGTGGCACTACCACCGACAAAAGATAGTAATAATAATATGATGATGGTGAACTTATGGGAGTGACACAGTAAATTTATGACTCCTTTAAAAATTAGATGCTAAAAAAGCTCTAACTCGCAGATCAGCGCTCTCTCTGTCTTACTGCAGCAGTGAGATGCTGACATTGTGTGCATGAAGTAGAAGATCTTTGAGATGGCTGCATATTAATAAAACAATGACTTTGAAGTATCAACCATCTCGCACAACACGATTTCTTACGATTAAAATCGAATTGAATCGTAGTTAGTTTCGAAACGGCATCGCCACAGTTACAGACATACATACAAACACCGTCTTCAAACTAATTAAACAATGCACTTATTAATGCGCCCTTATATTCTTATCAGTCGGACCATAAAAGGGCACATTAGTCCTCGTACTCCTACCAGTAGGAGAAACTTAGTAGGACCACGAGGAAACCTTCGTACCTCCAATTTCCTCTCAGGATTTTAAAGATACTACCGAATACTATTATTTATTCTGTGACACTGGTGCAAGTTTTCTTTTTAAATGACCACAGGCACGTCCATATTTCGTCCGTACCTAGGGATCGACCTATCGTCTATCGGATAGGCGGGTCCACATTATCATTATATTGTTATGTAGAACTAGCAAAGCGGACTATTTAATATAATAATAGTAGTTTATGCAACTGTCATATAATACCTAATTATATGCAGTTGCATACACTACTTTATTTAATATCATGACATTATTGCTACTAAAGTTTTATCCAACAAAATATTACTCAAATTCGTATGTACGAAATAGCGCCAAAATGGAATAAGTCTTCTTCTTCTTCTGCTTGTTTGTATGGCTTGTGCGGCGTTACCACAATTTTGCCAATATCAGTGGAAAAAGTCTGTTATTGGTCTATAGGCTCGGAACCAGCGCGTTGCGCGCGCAGCGCGCTCACCACAGATAATGTGTACTTTTTTTTTCATTTTCCCTCCTTAGAGGGTTATGGTCCCACACTTCTCGTGCATTTGCCAGTGTCAAGTTATTTGTATTACAAAGTTTTAGTAGAATATTCTGGTGATATTAGTCGTAGTCAGTCAGAGTCCAAAATGTCAGTCAGTCATGGTCCAGTCAGTCTAAGTCATGCTTTAGTAAAGTGGTGGCAACTTTACCATCAGCTTCTATGGAGTTTTGGAAACAACACGGAAAAACACGTTTCACCACATTATATCACTTGCCCACACTCATGCACGTAAAACAGCACTTAATGAGTAAAACGCAACCAATTTTAAACATTAAACTGAAAAAAAAGCATAAGTTTTGATAAATAATGCAATGCAAAAACGTTGACTTTTCCGCGTTCGCGCCAAAACTCTAATGTGTACTTAAATTGAATTGAAAGTTTCAATTTGAAACCTCCTTGGTCGGGATACATTGTACTTTAATAATTAAAAAAATATTTTAAAGCATTGTTTTGTTCGGAGAATAATTCTTTAATTTTTTTTTATTTATCTTAAAGAAGTATGTAATTAAAATATGCCAATAAAAGTTTGTATTTCATTTCATAATTAGAATATTACCGAATGAGATTATATAAAAGTTGATTATAGGCTATTGTTATACAAAACATACATACGAAGTCAGCATTTAATATGTGTAATCGCTATTCGTTTCGTCACTGCGATCGTAATTAAGTAATTAGCCCGTGCTCGGCCCAACCTAGTAACCGCTAATTATACGAGTAAGTAATCATCAGTTTTGCCAATACTTACACAGTACAGGGGGTTCGTAATCGTATAATGATTACTTGTTGTACTTATGTAGGTACTTACATAAGCACCAGTGGGTGGGCACGTTGGTTGGAATTGGGGCGCAAAAATACAATCCTGAACTTATAATAATAATAATGGTTTATTTATTTACAGACAGAACAGAAATACAAACATATGACACCTGCAGAAGTGTGAAACTGTGTCACAGATATCAACGCCCTCCTCCGGAACTCCGGAAAACTTACATGAGGTTCCAAAGTTTAAAAACAAAGTACAATTAATTAGCTAACAAATAGCTAGGGCTTAAATATATCAAAAGGTGAAATTAAAACATGAAAAATTGTGTGTGTGTGTGAGAGTGTCATACATCACAATTATCCACTAGGAGTGAGGGTAGCTACTGCTGGCCTAGCACGAATAACTGCGTAAGTGTAACGAAATGTGTCGTTCACGTGAAACAGTACAAACTGTCGTTTATCTAGGACACCTGTGACACAGACAACTCATAGTTTGTACGCTGAAGCGTGACGCGTTGACGCTATCGATACGAATACTTTTCGCCAATTGCGTTTGAGCTACGGCCTTTGTAACTTAGCTTTAAAACATGAACGATTCCTTCAAATCGTTTAATCAATTTTGGCGCCAAGATTGCGGTTAATAATTTCGATGTGCCTTTTAAAATAATTTATGCTGTTTAAAATAAATGGAGCTAACACTAACGGGAAGAAGAAACTGAAAAGAAGAAACATCCTGCGGAACTGCATACACTTTTACAATTACATAAGGCTCGCAGTTCACGAGAATTCAAATTGGATGTAAAAATGTTTGAAGTAAGGGATATAATATCATAAGTTACGTGGCAGACAAATTTCATTAGAATAATCCAATACTTACTGGTTAGTTACAACAACAAGTAATTAAATATTGTAATATATGTAAAAAAAACGTTATTGTAAATTAAAAACAATTTCAAAACTACGCCCCCCGGCTTACCGGTATACCTTAGTATACCACTTCTTTACGAGTTTATTAAGATATTAGGTCTCTCGGAATGTAAAGTATAACTCTAATCAATGTGATTTATTTCATTCATAATCCATCAAAGGTCGTTGGTCATCATAGGGCCAGACACAATAGAAATTTCATTGTTATAATATAACGACTCTTGAATGGAAGTGAAATGTATTTTATATAACACAAAAAAAGTTAAGTTACCTTTGATTGATAATTCGGAACGGGAAATGAAATCGCCGAATTAAAAAGTTAGGGAGAAGCGTGGAGAAGTTCTCCTATTTGAGTAAAATGACGATGTTCATGGTTATGATAGTTTTGATCCTTTTTCTAATTTGATAATGAGAATTGATAACAATGGTAGGTATGTGTGCTATGTTAAGGGCCTACGGAGAAGTAAAGATCGTTCGTCTATTCCATCGCAATGGAATCCTGCAACGCATGGCATTGAAAACACAATAGTGTGTAAAGAAGAGTCGACGCACATGAATTTGATTGAATCCATGTGAAATATATCGTTACATCTTTAGTAGTGATTGTGAAAACCATTTGACCACACTGATAAAAATTGCGGCACATATAAGGTGCGTTCGTTTAGCTCATGAGGGCATTGGTGGCGTTGGCATTGATGCCTCTTTTGTTATAGCGTTCGTAATGCTCAAAAACGTTATTTTTGCCACTTTTGCCCTCACCCTATTCGAACTCGAGTTGAGCAACTGACCATAAGACTTAAAATCGCATGATTATGCCGTCAAATACATAGCTGTCAAATAACGATCACAAACAACCATGCTCCGGACGTGGGTCAATAATTTGGTGGCAAAAATTCCTCTTTTTTAGCTTTCCGAACGCTGAACAAGAAGAGGAATGAACGACATTTTTACCCACAGATTCCCAATTCGAACGCCCCTTGTGAGCGTTTTTAGCGTTATTTTCGCCAAAAACGATCTTAAGTGATCTATTCGAACGCACTAATAGGAAATAGCGGTATTTTTGCAAACGTAGGTCATAAATACGAGTAAGTAGGAACTTATTCGAACGCACGTTGGTAATCCAGGCGTAGCCATAATAATCAATCATTTATTCTTATGGCGTAGGTACAGAACGCGTGAGTTCTCAGTAGGTATTTTTTTAATATAATATTTTGCTAACAAAGTCGCGCTTAAAGTATCATTATGTTATAAACAAATAGTAATTATAATCAAGCAAATGTATTTCGTAGAAACACAAGCTTTATGTGCCAAAATATATAGATTTAATATTTGTTTATTAGTATAATTAATAAGAGTTTAAATATGAAATAGATAATTCATAGCCACATAGAATTAAAATGAAATCTTCTTAGTGTCAGATTTATGAGTGAAACTTTTTATACATTCAAAACTATAACAATCTAAATAAAAAAGGATGCATTTAATTGTTAGACTTTCAATTGTTATTACATTCAGTTTTTAAGTAGTCAGTGAAGATGGAAACGCGAAAATCAAAGTAATTTTCGAATACGAGTTCCGACGCGGGACCAACGCAGCAGAAACTGCTCGAAATGTCAATGCCGTGTTTGGAGAGGGTACGGCTAACGAACGCACCGTGCGTTTTTGGTTTAAATGCTTTCAAACTGGAAACTTCAACTTGAAGAATGAACTACGAGGAAGACCAGCCACTAAGGTACTTATATAAATATGCTGGAAGCTGATCCGTATCAAACTACCAAGGAATGAGCGACATGGTTTAATGTTAGCATCACCACAATATAGACTCATTTGAACCAAATCGGGAAATAAAAAACTTTAAAATGGCTACCTCATGATCTGACTGATCTGCAGAGAGGAGCGCGCGTTATCAACTTCCCCTACCTTGTTAAGCCAATACAACAATGAAGGGATTTTGGACAGAATTGTGACGTGTGATGAATAGTGGGTTCTTTATGATAAACCCAAGCGCCCAACGCAATGGTTGACTGCAGGTCAAATACCACAACAAGCCTAAATGCTATGCTAAGCTTACCCATAGAAAGGTAATGGTAACGGTTTGGTGGTCACTTCATGGTGTTATTCACTATAGGTTCCTTAGATCCAGTCAGGCAATAACAGGAGATGTCTACTGTGCAGAACTCCGAACAGTGATGACAAAACTCGACTTGCTAATCGGTTTTCACCATTATTGCTTCATGATAACTCAAGACCTCACCCTGCTAAGCAGTGTCTTCTGCAGGCAGTTAGAAACCATCCGTCATCCTCCACACTCGCGGATCTCGCCCCAGCCGACTAGGTAGGTACCAGTTTTCCGCGATTTGGGTATTTTTTGCGCAGATAAAGATTTTCATCCCAGGGAGTAGCCTCCGGTTATAAACCATATTGTAGAACATCATTGAGTACAAGATGCCTTCAGACAGTTTGTGGAGTTCAGGTTCCCAGAGTTCTATCGCAAAGGTTTGCATGATCTTCTGATTAGATGGCATAAATGCATAGATAACGAGGGTAAATACCTACTTACTTTGATTAAATAAATACATTTCTTCCTACAAAAAAATCAATTTTTCCGTTTGAAATGGCAATTTCATACTTTAACCCATAATTTTAAGTTACTTTACTACTAGTAATTTGAGTAACTCCATCATGGCATTCCATGTCATGATTTTGAAGATGGGCAAGTCACATGGCTGACGGTATGCGCTGTGCCTGCTCCCGATGACCTTATAACCCGAAGCTACGTTGGCTGCTCAGTACGGTGTTCTTAACTGAAGTTTTTATTTATCACCCTAAGACAGATTTTTTAGCGAAAACATTTTAAATTTATTGAAGTACAATACGTAGTATACGTACTTACTGACTTTGATATTGATTGTTAACCGACTTCAAAAAAGGAGGTTTCCAATTCGTTATATATATATGTTGTGTATAACTATTATGCGTATAACTTCGTCGTTTATGAACCGGTTTTGAAGAATTTTTTGTTTGATAGACTACTTTCGTGGTGGTAGGTACCATAATTTCATCATATTCGGTGAAGCAGTTTTTGATTTATACCTACTTCAATAACTAAAAAATGTTTCGCTTTAAAAGTTTTTCGTTAAAAAGTCTTGATGATATCATCATTGACTGTGTACTCCGTAAGTAGTAAGGTCACTAAAAAGGGTAAAAATTGTTGTCAAAAAATAGAACCGACTTAGCTACACAAAAAAGTGTGAAATGACTTTTCTTTTTACCATGCACGCAATATTGTGATAATATGTACTTTCGAACTACGTATCATGGTTTTTTATTTTATAAGCAACTGAAGACGATGATAAAGATAAATAAAACTTTTTTAGCGCTCCTAAGTATTTAAGCTAGACATATTGAAATAATGCAACCTACTTTCCGAACTGACAGTGGTTGTCTAACACCTGAGTAGGTACATTTTGGTCACAAAGGGCTATTCAGGCGAGGCCGGGTTGCAGCAATAGTGTTATCGACGTGCAATATCGGTTGGCAACGTGTACTGCAATCTGCAAGTACCCTCGTCCCGTCCGGTAACCGTTGCGAGACTTCTCTTTTATCGTATCAAAGATCGAGAAGTTCATTCGCATGATGGTAACACGCTTGACCTGCTGCGAAAGCTCTGCGAGAGGAACAAAGCTAAAGTGCGCCAGTAATCCCAAGATGAATAAGAATTAAAAACCTGTCTCGAAGTGGGTAATGTAGTACATTTTTAGTTGCAAGTGATCCTGGGTCTTTCGAGCGCGGCGTCTCGCGCGAATCTGTCAGGTCATCATAGGGGTGGCGATTAGTGCAACTTACGGCTGCACTAATGGTCATTGCTTCTTGATTCCGTCTCCGCTTTCCATCAGGCGAGTGGGCCATCCATCATAAAAAAGTACAAGTACAATTTGAAAAATTTAATACCGACTTCCATTTTAATCAGTTATTGGAGTGTAACACAAAATCTACTGGACCGAATTTGATGAAATGGGACGCATCAGCTATCAAAAAAATAATTGAGAATCGGTTCATCCTATCGAAAGTTATGAGATAACAAAAAACAACAGTCGAATTGAGTACCTCCTCCTTTTTGGAAGTCGGTAGAAAACTAAAGTAAACCGTTACCTTCAAGCTCTGGGTGCCACTACAACTGCCATGGACAGACGTGACGCTTCCCATCTGGCGCACAACATGTTACTGGCAGGTACAAAAAAACACATATCGACACTAAAAGTATGAACATTTTACTTGCCAAAGCGGGCTCTGGCAAATAAAATGTTAAGTCTCTAATAGGCCAATTTTAATTATTATTTTGTGAGTACCTAAGTAGGTACGAGTACAATTATAAAATTATAAAATTGAATTCATTGACCACTGTTTCTCATAATTGTATAATGCCGTAACACGGCCCACGAAACGAAAGAGTTGTAGAGCAAGTCTGGCAAAGGTAGGGTTACCATATGTCAGGACCTCATCCGAGGTTCCGAATCCCGTCCGAGGATGTGAATTTTTCTCTCTATACATTTCAATGTTTGAGATCGCTAAAGCAGGCGTTAGTGCTTTAAAAAGTAATGACTATAAAAATTACAAGGGTTGCGATGTCAATACGAAAGTTTTAAGTATTTCTAAATAATGCTTCTTTCGGTTTGATAGTAGGTACTAAGCTGTTCACTGGCGTCTGACACGGAGATATAAGTATAAAGTTAAACAAACTAAAATAATCTTCCTTACTAATAGAGTAATTGGTATCAAACTTTAGTATTCATGGCACAATTAAAATCAGTTTTATCATATTGAATGTGTGAAGATATCTTTTTAAGCAAGGTTGTTTTTTTAATTATTGATTTATAAAACGAGAGGAAATTCTGAAAGTGCAACCAAGTACCTGGAATTTTCAATGCGAATCAGGCCTTTTCTCCGGACTTTAGAATATTCGTCTGGTAACCCTAGGCAAAGGAGTCGTTCATGAAATTGTATTCTAGCAACTAAAAGAGATTCTGACGGTGGTTCAGTGCCTAAAACAAAATATGTTCATTAACTACACACGTTGCTGAACACATTTTACTCTAGACCGAAAATGATAAACCTAGTGAGTGATAGACCAAATTATAAAGTATTGTCACCTATGCAATAAAAATATGAACGAAATAAAACTGTTAAAAGGCTGCGTTGCATTCCGACCAGTCTCGTACACAGTAGCCGGTAGCCGGTAGCCGGTATTCTCCGGCCAAGGTAAAGTCTACTACAGAATCTTAACGAACCCGCCTTTGCCGTATAAGGCACCCGCCGAAATGACTTAATCATAAAATCATGCAATATCATGAATAATCAACGCTAAACGAAGGTAGGTACATTGTAGGTAGATTGTTTGTTTGTTTTGTACTTTCTGTAATCTGTGGTTTTGTCTCCGGTAAACAAATATGAAGTAGGTACCTACCGACTTAGGTAGGTTTGGACGAAAAACTTCTAGTTGCACAGTTTAGACTAAAAACTGAATCCTAGAAATACCTACTCGGGGTTATTTCTGACACTGATAGGTATTTTGCATAAAAAAACAGTCGAAAACGAAATTGAGAACCTCCTTTTTTGGAAGTCGTTGAAAATGAAACTGAACCTAAAAGTCATTAACTCATCTATATTATCATACATTTATATTATATTTTAAAATTATATAGTTGCGTATAGGTATATAGTATAGTAATTTATACATTTAGTAAGTTTCTTTTATACGTTCAGTTTTTTTTTTATGTAAAATAGGGTACCTACTAGTAAGTATGTAGGTAGATCTATTTACTACCTATACACGGGCTATAGGTACCTACATAGATAGGTACTACCGTAGCCTACGAATTAAAGTAATATAATTTATAGTAATATCATATTCAATAACTTACCTAACTACCTAATTATTACTTAAATTAAGTAAGGAATATTGTAACTAAGCCAATTCATCGTTTGCAAATCAAAAAACGTAGCAGTAAGCAAGCCTAAGTTTTGCTTAAGTTAATAAACTTAGCAAATCTTAAACTAGATTTCACCACGTCCCAATTATAATGCAAATGCATAAGAAAATCAATTAAATCAACTAACTAAGCTTGCTTAATCAAATTAATTGTCCGAAACTGCTTACAACAACAACAAAATAGAAACTTACCCAAACTTTTATTCACTGATACACATAACAGTTTCACTAAGATGCGTTCACTAACTCTCACTCTTTCACGGGTTTAAAATAATAATTAAATATAGTTTTTTGCATATAAAGTTTGTAATGTCCGCGATCGCGATGTTTTAACTTTGAAACGAATGGCGTAGAAATGGACGCGTGCGTACGGCGCGGGCTCGCGTGGCTTATGGCTTGAACAGACAGCGGATTGCGGACGGATACCGGCGACCGGCGACCCGCTCTGCTGGCCCCGCGGCTCGGATACCGTGCGAGATATAAACCGCAGTCGTTGGACCGGTGTGAATGTTTTTCTATGGAAGTGCACTTGAAAAGAAACGCATTGACATTGTATTGAAGTTGTATTGAAGTTCTCGTGAGTTTGACACTGTAAATTATTAAGTCAAAACAAACCCTGTGTCCAAAATGTGTATATTACTTTAATATTTTACAAACATAGTCCTTGAAGGAAAGGCGGTATTACACATACAGCTCCCTTAAACCTTAAACCCGTGTGAAGCTCAATACAAGTCTGGACTTTTTGGGCTGGATACAGTTTGGCTTTGAGTTTGGCTGCAGGATTGCATACAAGACCAGTCTTGTCTTCTATGCAGTATTGCATACAAGACCAGTCTTGTATGCAATACTGCAGCCATCTCTGGCCAGCTCGAAGCCTCTAACTCTATAGATAACCGAGCAAATAAGCTGACAATGAGAGGTGGAGGCTAAAAAAGTAAAAAAAAATCATAACTACGTTGAGACCCTAAATACGCTTGTGCGCAGCCATCTACATGCTACTTCAGAATGGCATTGATCCGTCGGCCGTACTGTACTGCACGATTTCGTTACAAACGAAGTAAGAAGTCACTACACAGCTGGGGCTGCCAGATCAGCTTACTCAATTTATGGGACTTTAGCGCTTAAAACACTGGACACAAGGTAAAAAGGGGGAAAAGCTTTTGAAGTATTTTTGTTATAAACTAAAACTGAACATAATCACCATGCATCTATTGTATAACATTAAACCAATTTCAAGGGAATAGTTTAAATGAATGAGAGAGATAGAGTATACCAACTAGTGACGATTGGTAGTCCGCAGTCCGTCTTTCGTTTGATCAGATAGAATGCTCTCGTTCTAAAAAAGTTCTACGTACCTACCTTTAAGTTGCGTGCGTCTGAGATTTTATTTAAGACTCGCTGCGCCCCGTGGTTTCACCCGCATCGAGATGGATGATGATAAAGAAATAAAAGTAACCTAAGTAATTCCTTATAACATCAGCTATCTGCGAGTGAAAGTCCCGTTAAAATCGATCCAGCGCATTCAGAGATTAGCCGGAACAAACAGACAGACACAAATATTTAATTTTTTTATGTAAGTACTTTTATATGCATTTAGTGAAAATATGTTAACTGGGAATTAGAAACAGACACTTCAATTCTATTTATCTGTATAGATTATAGCAATTCCAAAATACGGGACTATAGCAATTCCACTGCCGTGGCGGTGCCGGCTTAGAATAGCACCCCCCCAACTCTACCCGTGGGTGCCGTAGAAGCCGGCTAAGGGATAACAAATCAGAAGGTGGGCAGCAGCACCTTCCCAGTCAAACACACACAAACTGCGCTCGCCAACCCGCCTGCCAAGCGTGGCGAGTATTGGCAAAAACCCCTCATGGATTGGACAAAAAGAACCAGGCCCCCAGTCCCCGGCAGCCCCGCTATTCCTGGCTACGGTAGCGGCCACGGTAACGGTGGGGCAGGGGGTGCTAAGAATCCCCGGCAGACGCCCGGCTACCACCCCCAACGACGACGACTGGCCCTGGTAACACACAACATACGCACGATGAGGACAGACGAGAAGATATATGAGCTGGAAGAAGAAATGAGTAAGCTACGCTGGGACATTGTGGGGTTATCTGAAGTCCGTAGAGCGGGTGAGGACACGATAACCCTAAAATCAGGTAACCTACTCTACCACCGGGAGGGCGACCAACAGTCCCAAGGTGGTGTCGGGTTTCTCGTCCACAAGTCCCTTACTAACAACATAGTTAAGATCGATAGCGTTTCCAATAGGGTCGTATACCTAATACTCAGAGTATCCAAACGATATTCGCTGAAGGTCATTCAGGTATACGCACTGACGAAGTCGCACCCGGATGATGAGGTGGAGGATATGTATGAGGACATTAGTCGGGCCATACATACCTCTGAAACGCACTTTCTAGTTGTTATGGGGGACTTCAACGCGAAGTTGGGTAAGAGAAGCGAGGATGAGTCGAAAGTGGGGCAATTTGGCTATGGACAACGGAACCGTAGGGGACAGAGGTTGGCCGACTTCCTGGAGAAAGAGGGACTCTTTATGATGAATTCTTTCTTTCAGAAGCCACCTCACAGGAAATGGACCTGGCTGAGTCCCGATGGTTCCACGAGAAATGAGATTGACTTCATTATGACCAGCAAAAGGCAAATATTCACTGATGTCTCCGTGATCAACAGGGTTAAAACCGGTAGTGATCACCGAATGGTAAGAGGCACGGTGAATATTAATGTCAAACTGGAGAGGTCTCGTCTGATGAAGTCTACGCTCCGACCTACTCGTGCCCATATTCAAGACCCCGAGAGCTTTCAACTTGAGCTATCCAATCGCTTCGATTGCCTTGAGAACATCGCTTCAGTGGACGAGATCAATAACAGGTTAGTAGAAACTGTCCATACAGTGGGTTCCAAGTACTTTAAACCCCACTGTACAGATAGGCCACAGAAACTCTCCAACGATACCCTCAACCTCATGGCTGAACGACGCTCATTGAAACTGAAGTCTTCGGATGATGCTGAAGCATATAGGCTGCTCAATAGACGAATATGGAAGTCCTTGCGACACGACATTCGGATCTTTAATACAAACCGTATTAAAGAGACGATAGAGCGGAAAAAAGGCTCCAAAGTGTTTGCAAGAGACATGTCTATTGGGCAAAGCCAGTTGACGAAGCTGAAGAGAGGAGACGGCAGTGTAGCGTCGACCAAAGCGGAAGTGTTAGGAGAGGTCGAGAGTTTCTACGGACAGTTATACACCTCGGTCGCTAAACCTGTTAGCAGCTCGGCCAAAGACCCAAGAGCCAAGCTGACCCGACATTATACCGAAGATATCCCGGACATCAGCCTGTACGAGATTAGAATGGCCTTGAAACAGCTTAAGAACAACAAGGCGCCTGGTGACGACGGTATCACATCTGAGCTTCTGAAAGCGGGTGGAACACCGGTACTTAAAGTCCTTCAGAAGCTCTTTAATACCGTCTTACTCGAAGGTTCAACGCCAGAAGCATGGAACAAAAGCGTGGTGGTGCTGTTCTTCAAGAAAGGTGACAACACTTTACTTAAAAATTACAGACCCATCTCGCTTTTGAGCCATGTTTATAAGCTGTTTTCGAAGGTCATAACGAACCGTCTCAGTCGCAGGTTTGATGAATTCCAGCCTCCGGAACAAGCCGGTTTCCGAAAAGGCTATAGTACCATAGACCACATCCACACGCTACGGCAAGTTATACAGAAGACCGAAGAGTATAACTTGCCTCTTTGTCTAGCGTTTGTGGACTATGAGAAAGCCTTTGATTCGATCGAGACGTGGGCAGTGCTTGAGTCTCTCCAGCGGTGCCGTATTGACTATCGGTATATTGAAGTGCTGAAGTGTTTGTACAAAAACGCCTACATGTCAGTCCGAGTACAGGAGCAGAGTTCGAAGGCAATTCCATTGCAAAGAGGCGTGAGACAGGGAGACGTTATATCTCCGAAACTGTTCACCGCTACATTGGAAGACGCCTTCAAGCTTCTGGAATGGCAAGGACTTGGCATCAATATTAACGGCGAATACATCACTCACCTTCGATTTGCCGACGATATTGTAGTCATGGCAGAATCCATGGAAGACCTCAGTACAATGCTCGAAGGCCTCCATCGAGTTTCCCAACGGGTAGGTCTTAAGATGAACATGGACAAGACGAAAATTATGTCTAATGCCCATGTTGTACCTACCCCAATATCAGTTGGGAACTCAGTTCTCGAAGTTGTTGACGAGTATATCTACCTGGGACAGACAGTCAAACTAGGCAGGTCCAACTTCGAGAAAGAGGTCAATCGTCGAATCCAACTCGGCTGGGCAGCGTTCCGGAAACTTCGCGAAGTCTTCTCGTCAAAAATACCTCAGTGCCTCAAGACAAGAGTCTTCGACCAATGTGTGTTACCAGTGATGACTTATGGCACTGAAACGTGGTCTCTTACTATGGGCCTCATAGATAAGCTCAAAGTCGCACAACGAGCTATGGAGAGGGCTATGCTCGGGGTTTCTCTACGTGATCGAATCAGAAATGAGGAGATCCGTAGAAGAACGAAAGTCACCGACATAGCTCAGAAGATTAGCCAGTTGAAGTGGCAGTGGGCAGGGCACATAGCACGCAGAACAGATGGCCGATGGGGCCGAAAGGTTCTGGAGTGGAGACCACGTACCGGCAAGCGCAGCGTAGGTCGTCCACCGACACGGTGGACAGACGACCTGAGAAAGGTCGCAGGACGACGTTGGATGCAGGCCGCTTCCAACCGGTCCTTTTGGAAAATCATGGGGGAGGCCTATGTTCAGCAGTGGACGTCCTACGGCTGAGATGATGATGATGATGAAAATACGGGACTTTGCACCTGTCCCTTATTTGTTACCAAAACAGCATAGTTAGCACATTTCTAAGAGCAAGTCTAGCGCTTACCATCAGGCACTTGCCCTCTCACTCGTTAGAATAAAAAAAACCATAAACTTTCCTATAGAATAATGTTATACGTCATTAATCAGTGGTGATAGTAAATTAGCTACTACATATTAGTCAATCAGCTGACAGTGCTGATATGCACTTGAGAAGTTATACAAAAGATCAAAGTGTAAGAAAACGCTGGAAGTGTTGGCACGCACGAGTATATCTAATAACGTTTATATTACGATAGGTTTACTGTTCGCCACGGCACATCCGGTGTGGTGTCAGGGACCAATATTGATCTTTGAAACCTGTTCCAGGCTCTTTGTAAAGCCTTCATTCAACCCATACCTGCCCAAACGTAGTCGGTTTCTATTCTTAATTATTAATCATTGAAGTAAATTATTTATAATTATACTAACTGCTCTCCGGTTTACCCGCGCCGTGATGGATGATGATGATGATGATGAATCTTATATAGCCTATGTTACTCAGGTTGAATGTAGCTTTCCAATGGTGAAGAATTTTTGAAATCGGTCCAGTACTTTTTGAGCCAATTCGTTACAAACATACTTGCATACAAATCTTTCCTCTTTATAATATTAGTATAGATTTATTGGCTGGGGTATATATACGTGGTTTCAGCATTACTACACTTTTTTTATTACCTACACATTGTATATACTAAATAATATACTAAAATAATACAAAATAATGGGCAAATATTAAAAATCCCACAAAACTTTGCTAAACCATTTGTTTAAGGAAAAGTGCCCAGAATGCTGGCATATCCCCCTTGAATAGCTATGCTAACCTAAGTAAATAAATAACCTGTAAAGAAAAACGAGGAATTATTTACTTTTTCGCGGAATAAATTTAGTTAACATGCCATCGCAGCTTTACATCTTTAAAGAGGTTGTCAGCGGTGTACAAGCATTCGCATTCTGCCACATTCTGCCCATCACGGTCGCCCTATCAGCACAGCCCTATCTTCTGTGATAGGAGAAAAAGCACGCTAAATAAACAGTAACTTACTTCTGTCGTCATAACGGGAAGCTCTAGTAATGCTTACCAATTCTACGTTACCACCAGCTTTCAAATGAAAAAAGAATCGGTAAAACTCAGTTCACTAAGTAAACAGTTGTACGGTTACACCCATAATAAATACGATACAGATTGAGAATCTGCCCCTTTTGTGAAGGTTGGTTAAAAGTCTACGTATTTACTTTACCTACTATATGGCACATAGAACATCTTTCTTCTGAATTGTATCTAAGATATGGCATCATCCAAGTGTGAAGAAAGAACGTAAAATTATCATGAGTTCTTTGTTACATATAATTGTTTAATTCAATTTGCATAAATGTTAGTGAAACACTAGTCCATTAAGCATCAATGACACCAACTTTTTCCCGCGAGATGTTGCCACTTTCTACTTCATAATTATTCACATTATAATAAGATGCAAGTACAAGTAAAGTGAGGACGCCGATATGAGCGATATGCTGGGTCTTTCCTGTTCATCCGATTGTTAGACGAATCAATGCACGTACACCTACGCACCTAAAGCACATTTTACTCATGTGCGTAAAGTAATCTTATATAATTTTTGCTAATAGGTCACTTGTTTTCGAATCGTATGTCCGGCGAATCATTTGTTCATAGACAATTAATCAAATTAAATTATTCAATCAAGACAGTGCAAAGTGGTATGAAGTCACATTCCGACCGATTTAAAATTCCTCAGATGGGCAAAAAATAATATAAGTACAGAGGTACTCTCTACAGCTGTACCTTAGTACAAATTATGAAACATCAAGTTTTTTACAATAAAGGAACAAGCTAAAAAAACTACATTTTAATCAAGTAGTAGTAAAATGCCGCGGAATTCACGTATTTGGTATTTACGAAAAAAAATATATAGGTATATTAACTGATATTTTATATTTGAAATTAGGTAATTAATAACATCTAATTTTTACCTCAAACGGTTTGTATATAACTACTACTACAACGTTTATTATCTTAATATAATATAAGTACATATTTGTGAACAATTTTCATAGCCCTAACGTCGATTTTCCAACATACATACTAGATATGCTGCAGGGAAGGCTAAAGTTAACTAAGTCTAGATTAACTCGTCCGCATCAGGACAAAAAATAACAATAGATTTATGAATGAAACTTGCCTGGAATGAGAGTTGCTGATTCGGACGGGTTAAAGTCACATTTAAAAAAAAATGTGTAACACGTCCATTTCACCTTGTTATTTTGAAAATAAAACAATTTGAATTTGAATTTGGATTTCAAGTTTGTATGTGGCTGTGTTCCCTCTACAACAACATTAATGTTTCTACATTATTATTTTTATCCCATCAAGGATGATTCAAATAACTAAAACGTGAAGAAATGGCTTTATTTTAAAACTTCTACTGCCTTTTTCTCATGTTAGATTCGAGGCTGAATTCGCGATTTTTCAAAAATTTTGTGATAATGATTATTTAGTGATGATTAAGATTTAACGATTAAATAATTTTATATGAATTAATTTTTCCAATAATTTTCTTTCGCTTCCAATATGCCTTTGCTTGTTCTTTCCTTTTCCGGATTATTAATAAAGTTGGCTTGCGCATGATGTCCAGTGGTGGAATACCGCAAGTTAAAAAACAACAGTACTGCAACATTGTGTTTCGAAGTTTCTCAAAATGCTGCCGATGACGTGGCTTATCATTACACAATGGATGGCCTGCGATCCGAGATGTTTCCGAACCCTGGCTGACATTGTGCTTGCAGTGTGCAGCACGGAGCGGCTGCGACTGTGGGAACGGAAATTATGTCAAAACATGTCGATTGTTGAAGATCATACAGCTACGTTACAGCTATATACTATATACTTGTAACTGTAGATGTTGTACTATACTATACCTACTGCAGGTACGTTCACATGGAGAGACACAGCTGAATGTTTACATTTTTGTAATAGGAGAGATGCTACTGATTCGGTATTTGGGATTTGCAGTTTGGAGTTTGGGTTAGAGTTTTGTAGCGGATAGAAACTACCTGTGCCACAGTAGGATAATAATTTTATTGTAGGTTTATAAATATTGTCAATGAGACAATTCTTTAACTTTTCCATCATTCATTGTTACTTTCTGCTCCTAATTTGTATTTTGCACCAGGGTCTTAGATCTATCGATATATGACTTCCATTCGATCCTAAGGTTATATAGAATAGATCTGGTTGATACTACTGCACTAATGTACCACTAATCAGTCTATATGTTGAATGCAATGGATGGATGAATGAATGAATAAATAAATTAAAATCTTCACAAATACTGATAAATATCCGAGTTCCATATTGTATTATATTGTATCTTTGTAAATTTTTTATTTAGTTAGTTATAACATTTTAATATACTAATAATATTCTAATAATAATTTGTTCTAATGATAAAATATAAATTAGGTAGTAATTTCATGTAATTTGTAATGCTAAGTACGAAATTATGAATGTAATTATTTGGAAGGAACTATCTACCAAGATACGGGTGTATTATACGTCCAGTTTGGCAGATAGAGCCGCAATGTATAATGATGTACTAAAGAGAAATAAACTAATTTCAATTTCAACTACGTAGGACCCGTTTGTACATAGCACTGGTAGATACTAGTACCTTTCTACGGTATAAAAGCTCTTTCTCACCGCACGGGACCCACATCGCATTTGGCGATAAGTCTGAGTCCGAAGCATAGTCTAATCAAAATATGGCGATCCGAAAACACCGCCGTTGTAAGCCTTTGATCTCAAAAGGTACTAATGAAAAGCGCGACACGTGTTATCATGACATCTACATGCGGGAAGCGCACCGCATCAGGATGCAGGACTCCGCCTCTTTCATTGTTCATTCTGTAGTACTGCGCATTCGGACTGGCAAAGGGACCGACGAAATGTAACATACTATGTCTTTAATTGAAGCATGATTTTCGCCAGCTGTTTAATCAGCCATTACAGATTGTAATGTATGTACCTACCTATGTGATTGGAATATCGTCAGACGAGCAGTAGATAGAAATCGTGTTATATCGTAAGATATCATTTTGCGGATGTTGAAGAATATTTTCATTGACGGTGTCTTCGCAAGGGCTTTGTTCGGTTAGTATATATACTACCTATAGGTATCTTCCAGTCTTTTTAGACTGTCAAGTGAAAGGCAGCCAACCTGATGGTAAGCAGCACGTCCGCCCATGCCAGTTACAGTGGCTCCCAGTGGTTAAAACTGAGCATTGCGTGGCGCTGCACCGCGCCCATAACCTCAATACATTTGTTTTAAAGTATTTTTCGTCCAGTGATTATACTAAAATTCCTGTCACCACTGATTAGAGAGATTCCTAGCACAAACTCAGCTTTTCTATGCCCGTCACATCCTAATACTCACAGTGATACTTGTGCACTATTACTTCGCGGCAGAATATCTGCTACTGCGGTGGTACCAACAAAGACGGCCTTTTGTGTAAAAGACCACCCGTACGAAGTCGTTTCCTCGCCTCCGTCCAGACGGCTGCGGAGGGAAAGTGTATTAACTTCGTCCACTCACAGAGTAAAATTCAAGATGAGGTTCGCCTGATCATATAGAAACCATGTTCATTCTACAAGAATGCTATTCCGCACGAGTCTTAAAAATACATCGCTTTTTAAGACCCGCGGGGAATAATAGCTTGCCTTCCTTGTACAATGTACCCATATTTAAATAGATATAATAATGTGTGTTCGTAACAACTATAAACATTTAAGTTAAAATGTGATCGTCACATCGTCCTCACAAGAAATAAGGATAGGATAGTAGGGTCAAGTGTGCAACTGTGACAGATAACTCATAGTTTGTACTGCGAAGCGTGACGTTACGAATACTTTTTCGCAAATTGTTTGTGCAACGGCCTCTGAAGTATGTAGTTCTAGGTTTGTGTACAGAATGTATGAATACATTTTATATGCCATATGCATTCTCAGCCACTGTGTGTGGTTTTACAATAAAATCCCAAAAACCAGAACAGCCTTTTCCAATTCGTTATCGGTAACTCAGTTTTGTATTAAACTCTTGTACGTATTTTGTCGGCATTATTGGATTAACTTAATACTTACCATATAAGATCTATCTCTATCAAAAACATCTAAGTTTGTATGGATTTCGCTGTTCAAGTAGGTATGTATACCATGTAAACCTTTCTTTTATAATTTTAATTTACTTTTATCTTTAATCGGGTGTTGTCACGCATCCCAACAGGTAGCATTAAGTATTCCAGTGCTGTCATTAGTATGTCGGCCAGGTCGGCAACAGGTGTGGTCGGGCGCGGCCGGACGTCCGAGAGACGAGCCCCTTGCCGGCCACCACTAATGCACACCTGCATTACCTAATGCGCATTGGTACTATCAAGTTGTAGGCTATAAAGTAAGGGTACATGATCTAAGTAATCATTCGTCTAGCCGCAGAAAAGCCTCTGTGTGTGAGAAAACAGTTTGTCCTCCGCCTAGCTAGCAAGTGACAGGTTGGTGGAGACTGGTAAATGAGATGCCTGGCCGGGCCGAATATTTGTGCGATGAACTGCAATGCTTCTTCTTGGGTCAGGGATGTTTGTGATGGGCGGGTCTGGGTTTATGTATTAGTAGTTGCTCTGCCTAGCTTGCATGTCTCGCACTGCTTGTTTTGGATAAATCCAGGCCTTCCTTACTCATCCCGGATGGGTAAGGAGGCGTTGGTCTTGGGGGAGAGCGCAAGTCGTGTAGATCCCCAAGGCAAGTCTGGTTGTTCTCCTTCACGTGGTTGCTGCCTGTTTTGGTCTACTTCCTTCAGAAATAGACGTAACTGAAACCACCAGGCGCCGTGTGTCCGTATGTATATGTATTTATTTATAATGTATTATATGTGTATTTATGTCTTTCTGTCTTTCCAGTCTTGTTATTGTCTTGTTCTCGTTTACTGCTTTTCTTCTTTCCCAATCCTAAGTTATGATGCCCGGCGAGAGGATGAATGGCTGCAGGGAATGCAGTCGTAAGGGCTCACCCAGGCTGTCAAGCCTTTAAACTGACAACCTAAAATGGCGGATTGCAATACAAATAAACTACCCCAGGTGGGTACCGTTAATGACGGACAATCCCACCCTCCTTCGGGAGGCTGCCCCTCGTATTCTGGGGGGGGCGACAACCGCCTCGAGGGCATCAGCCCTCAACCAACAACAAAAAAAAATGACGACCTTAGCATGATAATGGACTCCGATATGTTGGCGACTGAACCGCGAGTGGTATTCACAAGCTGCGATGCAACAGAAGAAGTGTCTGACGTAGACTCTGTCCACGGAATGGTGTTGCGCAGTGGAGCGCAGAGTGTAGACGAAGAATGTAGCCGCCGAAAGCGGCCGGCTTCTTCGACCCTCGTGCCCGGGCATTTGGACTCGGACACGGAGACCGAAGGGACGGCGTCCGCTAAGGTGGCGACATCCAGAAGAGGGAGGGGGAGGACCACCAAGGTGGGCCCTTCCAGAGAAACATTTCTCAAGCCTACGCCGGTGCCTTCACCTGTGGCGTCGGACGGAGAGCTTGGAGAAGTCCTAAAAAGCAGGCGTTTCAAAAAGGCGCCGGTTGCTGCTGCCAAATTTGGAACAGAGACAGGGAGTGAGTCCGACGCTGCTCTGATGGTCGACGATCTCAGCACGTTAAACGCGCAAGAACTGAGGGCGCAGGCGGGCGAAAAACTTGCCTGCATTTTAGAGGTTGCCAAGAAGTCGGGCAACCTCAAGGGTGAGTTCGTCGGCCGCCTGAAGAGGTCCGCATCGATCCTAAGGGAGGTAGTCGATGCCCTGGCAGGCAGGAGCGAAGCGGAGGAGACGCGGCGGCTTAGGGCGGAAAACAGCCGCCTGCGACTCGAAGTAGAGTCCTCCAAGGCGGAGGTGAAGGCGCTGCGTCGCGGCTTTAGCGAAGCAAAGAGTGAAGCCGCAGCCGCTTCCACTGCCGCCGCTGCCGCAACTACAGTCACACAGGCATCTCCTATAAACCTGCCGGTGGCTGAATTGATGGAGGAGCTGAAACGCTCGTTGACCATCACGTTCGGGCAAATGCTCGATGCTCGACTCGCGGTGGTCGAGGAACGGCTTCCGCCTGCCCCGGTGGTCCGCCCTCCCCTTAAGGCAGACGCTATGAAAAAGACGGCAGTTGCCATGCCGTCTAAGCCGACACATGTACCAGCTCGCGATACTGGCCCTAAAGCGGGTAAGGGGACCGCTAAGGCCCCGAAGAATGCTGCCACTCCGTCAGTGGCACCGACTGCAGGTCCCTCTACTAACCAGGACACCCAAGTCACCATGGAGGATGCCTCCAATGGGGGCATTGTCCCTCAGGTTGAACCCTGGGTAGAGGTAGTGAGGAAAGGGAAGAGGAAGGACAAGGGGAAGGGCAAGGGGAAGGATAATCCCTCCTCTTCTGCTTCACATGTAACTGCCTCAGCGGCCCGTGCGCCTGCTGCCAACCTTAAGCTGGTAGCAACCGCTACCTACAAACCTAGGACGGTGCCTGAAGCTCCAAAATCCGCAGCTGTTGTGTTGTCATTGCGGCCTGAAGCAGCGGAAAAAGGAGTTACATACAGCGCCGTCCTCCGTATGGCGCAGGAGAAGATAAATCTTCAGGAGCTGGGGATTGACAAGCCCCGATTTCGCCAGACGGCCACAGGAGCTAGGATACTAGAGATTCCTGGCTCCCAAAACTCTGAGAAGGCAGACAGACTCGCAGAGAAGCTTCGCGGTGTCTTGTCTGAGGTGGCCATCATAGCCAGGCCGATTAAATCGATTGACTTAAGCGTCAGAGGCCTGGACGATGCGGCCACGAAGGAGAATGTGGCGGCGGCGATCGCCAGAGCGGGTGGATGCGACGTACAGCTTATAAAGGTCGGGGAGATTCGCCGCGGCCTAAGCGGTACTGGCTCAACTTTAGTATCCTGCCCAATTTCGACAGCCAAAATGGTACTAGAAAAGGGTAGGCTTCTGGTAGGTTGGAGCTCAGTTCGAGTGGTAGCGCTGGCAACGCGTCCCATGCGTTGCTACAGGTGCATGGGGTTGGGTCACACGCGCCCCCAGTATCCTGCCTCGACTAATACAGGGGAGCTGTGTTTCCGGTGTGGAGATACAGGTCATATGGCGGCCAGCTGCACGAAGACTGCTCCGCACTGCGCAATATGCGCAGACTCGGGAAGAACTTCTGGGCACGTAATGGGGGGACGTAACTGTGTACCCCCGAAGACGAAGGGGAAAGCCACCAGGACCCAAGAAACCCTAACGACAACAAACCAGGCCGCCCTTGGAGAAGCACACCAGTCAGTGTGCGAGGAGATTGTTATGTCTGATTGATGGATCCAGTCCGGCATCACAATCTCCTTCAGACGAACCTTAACCACTGCGCCGGGGCCCAAGATCTGTTTATGCAGACCCTGGCGCAGTGGCAAATAGACTTGGCCGTTGCTGCGGAGCCATACTACGTTCCACCTAATGTTTATTGGGCTGGGGATTTGGATGACTCCGTGGCTATTGTGGGACGGGCGAATGGCAGCCGCTCTCTTTCAGTGGAAGAGAGGGGTTCGGGATACGTGGTTGCCAAGTGGGGAGAGTATTCTGTCATCGGCGTATACTTCTCCCCTAATAGACCGGCTGTAGAGCTAGAGGTCTTTATGGACCTCTTGGCCACAGTAGCGAGAAAACAGGCGCCTCGTCAGGTCCTTCTACTGGGGGATCTGAACGCCAAGGCCCGGGAATGGGGCAACCGCTCTACGAACTCTCGCGGGGAGATCGTCAGGGAATGGGCGGTTGCTACAGGACTGACCCTTTTGAATAGAGGGTCCACCCACACGTGCGTGCGGCATAATGGGGGGTCCGTAGTAGATATTTCATTCGCTACCCCAGCTGTCGCAGCACTTATCCAGGAGTGGAGAGTTTTGTCGGAGGTGGAGACCCTCTCGGACCACAAGTATATAAGGTTCGAGATCTCCACCTCTCACAACCAGGGACGAGATCGAAGCGTGCGTGCGAATTTCCCGCGGTGGGCGATCGGTCGCCTCGACGCTGGATTGGCCGAAGAGGCAGCTATCGTACAGTCGTGGTGTGCCACCCCTACGCATTTGGAAGTGGACGTGGCAGCGGAGCATTTTCGCGAGGCGGTGACGGCCGTGTGCGACACGGCTATGCCTCGGTCTCGGCGCTGCCCCAACCGCCGTAAAGTATATTGGTGGTCTACGGAGATCGCGGATCTCCGAAACGCCTGCTCAGCGGCACGGCGGCCTTATACCCGTTGTAGGAGGCGGCGTCACAGCCGGACCGACGCACAGCTATCAGCTGAAGAGTTGATGGCTGAGGCCCAGCTGTACGGCGTGTACCGTGACGCCAAACATGCAATGCAGCTGGCCATCAGTCGGTCCAAATCCCGGGCTTGGGGCGAAGCGCTGGTGAGCCTTGACAGGGATCCTTGGGGGCGTCCATATAGAGCCGCCCGAAGTAAGTTCCGGGGCCAGATGCCCCCAGTAGCTGAGTCCCTGGAGCCAGAGCTCCTAGACAGGGTGATGCAGGGGCTCTTCCCTGCCACGAACCCCCACCTCACTCTTCCAAGGATGGCACTATCCCTCCCAGAGGAACTGGACTTGGCCTCCATTCCACCTGTTTCGGAAGCAGAGATAGAGGTTGCTATCGGCCGTCTAAAACGTAAAAAGACAGCGCCTGGTCCAGACGGGATCCCAGGGCGAGTCCTTAGGATCGCCCTAGGGGAATTAGGTGTCCAGCTTCGGGAAATCTTCGATGCGTGCCTTAATTCAGGACGGTTCCCGAAGATCTGGAAGGATGGCCGATTGTGCCTCCTACGGAAGGAGGGTCGCTCCGTCGATTCACCCTCCGGCTACAGGCCAATCGTCTTGCTAGATGACACGGGCAAGCTGCTTGAGAGGGTGATAGCATCCCGTGTCATACGGCACCTAGATGGTATTGGACCTGGCCTGTCGGAGGCTCAGTACGGCTTTAGAACAGGGCGGTCCACAATAGACGCCCTGCTTTGGCTCAAGGGGTGGACGCAGCAGGCAGTAAGCGAGGGGGAAAAGGCGTTAGCCGTATCTTTAGACATAGCCAACGCCTTCAACAGCCTTCCACACGGAGCAATACAGGAGGCGCTTCGATATCACGGAGTGCCCCTGTACTTGCGAAGGCTGTTGTCTGACTATCTGCTGGACCGCAACGTTCTGGTGGAAGGACGTGACGGTTTGAGACGCCGTCATGTCTCTTGCGGGGTTCCACAGGGGTCGGTGCTGGGACCACTCCTATGGAACATAGGCTACGACTGGATACTTCGCGGCACGCTTCCTGCAAATATACGGGTAGCGTGCTACGCGGACGACACCCTAGTCGTGGCCAGGGGGAGGGACCTCAGGGAGGCGTTGCGGCTGGTCACGGTGGGCACAACCCTTGTGATCGACCGCATACGCGCTCTTGGTCTGGAGGTTGCACTCTCAAAAACTGAGGCTCTATTATTTCATGGGCCCCGAGGGGGGGCCCCTCCAGGAACGCGAATTATCCTAGATGGGGTTCTCGTCCCAAATGAAATATTTGGGCCTCAGCCTTGATGGTAGGTGGGCTTTTGGGGGCCATTTTTCCCAACTGGCCCCAAGAGTCGTGGGAGCTGCAGCCGCTTTGGGGAGGCTGCTGCCCAACGTGGGTGGCCCGAACGCCAACTGCCGCCGACTTTACTCCGGAGTGATCCGGAGTATGGCCCTATATGGGGCACCGGTCTGGGTAGACGCCCTCAGTCGCAGCAATAGAAGCTTGCTGCGACGTCCGCAGCGAGTCATTGCGACTAGGGCAATTCGTGGATATCGGACGGTGTCATGGACGGCAGCGTGCGTGCTGGCCAGTGATCCCCCCTGGGAGCTGCAAGCGGAAATCCTCGCTGAAGTCTACCACTTCGTGGCAGCGAGGAGATCCCGAGGAGCAGCCCCAGACTGGGAGGAGGTCACACGCATGCGGCGGCAGGCGCGAGCCACCCTGTTGCGGCGTTGGGAGGAGGATCTGGCTCCGCCGGTCCCTGGGCAGTGGACGGTGGAGGCAATCCGTCCAGTCCTTCAGAGGTGGGTGAAGCGCCCTTTCGGTTCGCTGACTTTCCGATTGGTGCAGGTACTCTCCGGACATGGATGCTTCGGAAAGTACGTGCACCAAATTGCGAGACGGGAGGCGACACCAGCCTGCCATGAGTGTGGTGCGCCGGAAGATACAGCGCAACACACGCTGGAAGTGTGTGCTGCATGGGGCCCGCAGCGGCACACGCTTTCAGCGGAAATAGGCGGAGATCTCTCCCTGCCGAGCGTGGTAATCTCCATGCTCGGCAGCGAGAGATCGTGGCAGGCGGTGGCCACCTTCTGCGAAGCGGTAATGGCGCAGAAGGAGGCTGCAGAGCGGATCAGGGAGAACGATGTTCGAGCTGCACAGGCGCTGAGGCCCGGTTAAGATCAATCCGGGCCTACCGCTGGGGCGAGATGGTGACTGCCAGCGCGACCCTGTCTCGTTCCACCTTGGCGGAGGACTGCTCACGGGGGGGTTTTAGTGGGTCTGAGCCCCACACGCCCCCTTCCGTCACCCCCGTGGCGGAAGGGAAGTGCACAGCATTTCCCCCCTCAAAAAAAAAAAAAAAAAAAAGGGATGTTTGTGATTTGTTAACGTGTGTCCATGGTATACCTATCAGGTACCCAATAGTTACCAGTCGGTCACTTTCCGAATCAACAAATAGAATTATACCTTGTAGAGTTTCATTGATATTCAGGTCTTCGTAGACATAATCAAATCTTGGTCAGAACAAATTATAGTCAAAAGGAATCACGAATCAAACGGTCGAACGCTGTGTAGGTATTTGGAGTAAGAGTAAATTAAGGCTTGACCGATTCCTTGCTTGAGTGCAATGCTAGCAACCAGAGACGACAGCTCAGGGGCACTGAGCTGGCAGTGAGGAACTGAGGAACAACCGCAAATAAGGCGTTAGCTGGTCCAATTCTTTACGACTTGGGCTTTCGGGGAAGGAAGAGTCAAATTAATGCCTTCACATGACGCATTGACTGAATACTAAGTTAAAACGTTTGCAAACCTCTTTCAATAGTGCGCAATATAGCACCTAATTAGCACATCCATCACCCATCAGTTCAGGTAGTATTTGTAAACAAACGCCCGCACGGCGCCCCCACAGCACGCGCCGCCCCCGCGGACTGCGAGATGTAAAATGTGAAATAACACGCATAATGTGAGGCTATTAACAACAAATCCATCATAAACTTACAGAGATGTGACAATGAAGTTTCCGCGGAACAAGTATAGGGTTTGAAATATTCTGATACACTATTCTGCAACATCACTAGTTAACAACGCAATAAGCAACATGTCTATATTAAGTACTAAATTAGAGTTTTGAATCTTAGGACCAGGCTAGGTTTATTGGTATTATTAAACGTACTATAATTTATGTATTGATAGTAATAAGAAATAAATAAAATAAATATTGAAATGTACATAATAATGTAACCAGGTACCTACCTAATGCAATTAATATTAGGATGATTGTGATTTGTAGTTACTCAGTGTAATTACTTTAAGAGATGAATTCAGGCTATTAACGAGTAGATATCAACAACCCAACCATAGTTTTGATCTTGAGGTCTGTGTTACGGCCACTTTCAGTACCTAATCTATCTGTGTTTTGTCCTTTTCCAACCTATCCACAGTTATCCTTACTACGGATCTATACGAAGAAATAATAGCGGCCGATCCCATCTATCTATCCACAGTTTTCCTTACTATCGATTCATAACGTCCACAAAAATAGTGTCAAATATCTATCTATAGCAAGGTAAACCGGCGATGGATAGGTTATTGGAATCGGCCGTAAGTAATTTCTTCGTAGCTATAATATAGTGTAACTACGGATAGTAATGTTGGCTTAATGTCCAAAGAAATAGTGGCAAATATCTATCTCTAGTCTAACCGCCGAGTTATTGAAACCAACCGTTAGTAAATATATATTTTAACAGCTGCGCTCTGCGGTATCGCTCGCGTGGTGATGGATGAACGATGATGATGCTACAAATTATCCTATGTGTTTATTCCAGCGCCTTATCTATCTAATCCGTTGAACCGTTCAGGCGTGAGTATCTAACAAACCTCTATCCATACAAACATTCGCATCGATAATATTAGTAACAAGTAAGATAATAGCCCCCCGACACACTCTACCCGCCTTATTCTATTTACTTTGCTGCAGGACTAGCACGTTTCGACGAGTCCGTGCTCTATAGTGGGAGTAGCGGCTGCGGGACATACTGTCTATGAACAACGTCAAAAGGAAACATTTTATCTCTTTCCCCAGTTGCCGTGCTCTGCAAGGTGGAGAAGACAATTATTTCCACTGACAGGTGGATAAAAACGCTGGAAAGACTATTTTACTGTCCGCCGCGTGCTAGGGGTGTAGGAGCTACATTTAGGTTGCCTGTAAAACTATTTTCAAGAAAAAGGTTAAAGTTCTAATTATTTTTTAATTTTAATTTCTAATTATTCTTCTTATTTGCAAAGAATGATAGAGTTCCTTGCTGCTTCTCTTAGTAGGGGATATTTAGGTAACAATTTTAGATCGCGGCTGTAATTTTATAAAGTAGGCCTTTAAGTTAGTTAATACGTCACATTCATTAGAGAGCCTTTGTTGGCTACATTGAGTAAATGCTTAGAGTTTACTGGACATGAGCCAGCCCTGTGCACTCCTATAATTATTAACGAGTGACAGGTTAATGATTACAATTAAAAGTGAGAATGACCAAGCACATCGTGACGGCATTAACGCCTACGTTCTAAACAATTAGCAAACCGTCTACCAACTGCGTCGCAAATAAATGAATCCAGGAGGTAGGTACGCCGAGCAGTACCTACAAGTTGTTTTGTTATAAGATAAAGTCCTCCATTTACATTAACAAAATTACTTGTCCTTGTTTCCTGACTGTTTGACTGGTTCTTCAACGCAGAGCCTAAACCGCCTTAAACATGAAATTATGGCCCTTGAAGGCTTTTACAGCCAGTTTAAGAGCAGTAGAACTCTCTATAAATGAGTTCGTCCGGGGTACTACTGGAACACCATCTTTATAAAAAATGTTCGGTTATTTTTAGCTCCAGTGTGTTGCCTTACAAAAGAGATCATAATAATGGTATCAGTAAGGCAACACATGCTACACTTTGACATCTTAGTACACGAGTAGATAGATCCTTTTTTTTTTGTCCCGGGGAAATCCTTTATGGATACCACCCACCACGGGGAGGTAGGTGGTTATGTGTGAGTCCGTATACCCACCAAAACCCCGGGGTGTTCCGTCACTGCCGCTTTTGGCGGGAACGCGGGACAGATTTTGCACACGACCGCGAACCCGCCGCGGCTGTCCGTTGCCGGACCCTTCTCTTCGCGGCACGCCAAAACACATGGCGCGCCGCAACTGCCTCGGAGACCAAACCTACCAACAATGGGCGCCAGACTTCCCCGTGTCTGGACGCCCGTGGTCTCCCTGCGGTGGGTCGAATACGTAGCCCCACCGCCTACTACGTCAGCCACAGGGGATAGACCCCCCCCCCCCCCCCCGCGACCCCACCTCCTCGAGTCTACGCCGAGCGCCCGGACCCCACCTCCTCGAGCCTGCACCAAAGTGCCCGGGCCCCCCTCCTCGAGTCTGCGCCAAAGCGATCGGGCCCCACCTCCTCGAGTCTGCGCCAAAGCGCCCGGACCCCGCCACTCCTATGTGGACTTGGCGGCCAAAGCCCATAGGAGCGGCCCCGCCTGAGCCGGCCAGCGCACCCCAACGCCGGCGCGGCCCCTGGGTTCCTCTTGGCTTCACCGTGGTGATCTAAGCCACTGCTACTGAGCCCCCCCGCCACGTCAATGCGAGAACTCTTCGGGGGGAACGAATACGATTCTATAATAAAGTTCCCAATGTTATCCGAGATTTGCCTATCAATAAGTTTAAAATAACTATTAAAACTAAACTCTGTCAAAAAGGTTATTACAAAATTTCGGATTGCTTGGAGGATAAAACAGCTTGGGACTGATCACTCCAGGATCTTATAGATCCTCCAAGTAATCCAAAATTTTGTAATAACCTTTTTGACAGAGTTTAGTTTTAATAGTTATTTTAAACTTATTGATAGGCAAATCTCGGATAACATTGGGAACTTTATTATAGAATCGTATACATTGTCCCATAAAAGGATGACTTATTCTGTGGAGACGCGTTACATGTACGGATAGCTTGTGCTTATTCCGCGTTTGAAAGTATGATTACCGGCGAAATTACAAATACTGTAGTGAATAATATTTAATCAGGGGTTACTAGATGTGTATAGGAGGTTGGCGTCGTGCTTGTAAGGTTAACTATAATAATAACATTAAAAACTACTGAGGAAGTATTTTTGGAAATTTCGCCCCTAAGGAGATAAATTCGATTTATATCTGAGGCTTCCTATCCCATAAACCGCAAGCGACTTAAGCCACGGGCGGTTCCAGTAGTAACTGCAGTGCTACTCTGGTGGTAAGCGACTCAGCTGCCCTTGACCGTTGCAGCGTTACCCAGAGTTTTACTTTGCTTGTTGTTGCAATGCAAGTGATAGGGAGTTCATGTAAAGTACAGCATCAGCGTGCGTATAGTCTTCCGTAGCGTGCTTGCTACCTTTAAGTACGATTATAGATTCCTAGCTGGTACCCGCGACTTTGTCTCCGCAGGATTAGTACTTCGAGTAGCTTACTATAGCTACAAGGGCATATCTATCTTTATACCAAAATGTCATAAAATCTGTACATGGTCAAACACAACTGCTGATAGTTTTATATGAGTACATTAAAATACTTAGTATATCAGTAAACATTAATAATAAAATACAGGACTTACCTATGTACATTCAATAACCAAATTAATAACCATGGAAAAACAAACTGGCATTACATTTCATCACCCTTGACGGTATTTGTGTTACATTTCATCACCCTTGACGGTCGCCGAGCACGTCTAGTGTAGCTGTCAAATTGGCTTGGATATCAGAAACCGACACAAACTTTGACAGAACTGTCATCATTACGATCTTGACGTAGCCGGAGATCTTATTGTTTTGTCTATGCTGAGGCCAAGCATATTACGCTTTTTCACCCGCTTGGTGATGGATGAGGATGATGATGAAAAGTATCCTATGTGTTAATCCAACGCCTCATCTAACTCTATACCAAAATATTATCAAAATTGCCCCCGCTGTTTGAGCGTGAAAGAGTAACAAACATCCATACATCCATACTCACAAACTTTCACGTTAATATTAGTAGGATAGCGAGACAGTCCTGCCACCATAAGATAATAAATATACTTGTTAGGCTAATATCAAAACCATAGATATATTGTCTTATGTAAGTAGGGCGAATTCTGTGATTTTTTTTAAAGTTTTCCCGGTTGTTGTCAATAAAGTTTGTTATACAATACTTACCGATTTATCGGGAGTTCGTTGTAAATAATGATCACGGGTTTTCATCCTGTAAGTAACGATACAGGTACTACTATAAGAAGGCCCAAACATAGCGACTGAATACGCCAATTTTACAATTTTCTCCTTCTAGACAAGTCATCATATCTTCAACCGCATCAGACGAGAAGCGACCATCTCGTCTCGCTAGTCTCGCTAGTTTAAAATACAAATTACGACTAATTTGTAAGTATTTTAAACTAGCGCACACTATCATCAAAAAAACTATGATTTATTTAACTAATCTCTACGTCTTGACCAAGTTGCGTTGACCGAGCATACTGGTGCAGTCAGAAGAAATGGCCAAACGAAAACCTATAAAGAATCTGTATAAATATAAAAGGAACCCCAGTTCACTGTTTTCACATTTCTCATCATGAATCCAATAGAATTTCAGCGAAAATATACTGTGAATAGAGTTTTCGAATAAAGTGAAGCATCAAGCCATTACCATAACTGCTATTCCATTACACAAATGGGGTGAAAACCTATCCAGTCGGTGTAGTGAACTTGTGAATAATAACTATGGTGGGTTGGCGCACGGCCACCAATCAATTGATTGCGGACGCAAACTTTCCTCGAGTTCTCTCCGTTCCCGTGTTTCGGAGCAAAGCCACAGAATAGACGATACCTTCTACAGTAACTGCCCCAATAGCGTAGTAACTACTAGTTAACTATGCACCTGCAATGCAGATTTATACGAGTCTCTAGCAGAACAGAGTACTTTCCTATTTTTTGGATATTTCCGGTTTTCTTTTTATTTCACATAATAATGACCTCTGCAGTCATAGAGATTTCCGTGACATGTGTCTGCAGTCATCACTGGATTATAGTACTTACTTAGGTATGATTATAATAAATGAAAATGTAGGTATTTATTCATACTGCACAGCAGTAATTTTTGCAATAAGACTGTGTTCTGGTTTGAAGGATTTATGTAGCTCCCGGCGAACTTACAGGCAAAAGAGACCGTGTCTTGAAGCGCTCGCGGCGGAGGTTATCTTGGCGATCTTAACCGATCAACAAGTTAAGCAACGCTCGCTGCGGTCAGGAGTTGGATGGGTGTGTGCTAGTGGCATTGTTCAATGAGTGCTTCCGTGCTTCGGAGGGCACGTCCGGTTCTTTGTCTTAGGACACCAGTCGTGAGGCTATGTCAAAGGCCTTCGGGCAGCCTGAAAACTTGGACATGGGTTGTCCACTAGCTAACACTATTTTTCCAAGCCGCCCTGGACCCGCGTGGTGGATTATGGCCCAACTCCTCTCTCTGAGAGCAAGTGGGAACATAATGTGTGTGCTCATTATGAGACAACGTCCCAGGGTTATGGGTACAGTGCAGTTCGTCACGTCTTGTGACGAACTGTATCTGTTATTAGAGGGTCTCCTAATCACCTAAGTAGGTACCTACCTACCAGGAGTGTTATAGCACATGAAGTGTCGATTTGGGCCAAACTACTTCGCCTGGACCAGTACTGGATGCTGTCTTTGATAATGTGTTCAGGAATCCAATGTACAATCACATGGTATTATTACTATAATAAATTCTTATAAAATTTCATCACGATTCATTTTGCTAAGTGCGTACGAAAAGCCTATCCTGCAGGCTGCTAACACAGATACGTACCCATAGGTACACTCAACTCCATTCCCATTTATTTAAAGATATGTAGTGTAGGTTAATAGGTAGGCGATCAAACGCCTGAAACTTTCGTTCATGTTTTTGGTTGGTTCATCATAAAAGTAGTTTAAGAAGGCGCCGCAGGCTGTATGTCGCACTGCGCTGGCCTGCTCCCGTTCCGGGGTCAAGAGTTCCCCCGAGTCCCGCGGCGGGAATCTCGGACGTTCACATTATGAGGATGCTTTCAACACCCGGGAAGTAGGCCGCGCTTTTACAGACAACCAAGGTGTTCTAAATATGTTGATTGAAACAAGTCAAAAATTGTAAGAGACAGTGTCTCGGTGGCCGAGATTCTGTGTGAATTTAGTGATAGGATATCTATAATATATGATAGACTTATCTATAATAATATACTAAAAATATTATAAAGAGAAAAGATTTGCGTTGGACCTCGCAAAGGATCCAATGAAAACTCTCGAACATGTATTTGGACTATATATTGTTTTTTTATGCGGAGCAATACTTCGTCACGAGAGTTGAAGGTGGGTGAAAAAACAATCGGGTGAACTGAATAAATAATACTTATCGGGCAAGATTCACAGCATTTTAAAGCTCTTCGTAAATTATCAGGCGTCAACAATTTGAATGTTTGTAACGAATAAACTCAAAAACTGGTGTCAAACATTCTTTCACCACTAGAATGCTACATTATCGCTGGATAACTTAGTTTATATATTATGATAGACCGCGGAGCGTACTGCATGGTGTCTAGCTGTCATAGCGGCTGACGCGGTAAAAAAAGTCGCGAGTTCGTATATCTTTCCAGGGTATAACTATTCATCTTAGTTTAGCATTTGATCCTGATAGTTAAAAAAAATCTCTCGGAATGCGCATATGAACCGTAGGTAGGTGAGAAGACGTGGTACCTTGATAATGGCCGTCATTGTTGGTACCACCGTAGTGCCAGGAGGTATTCTGTCATTCAGCACTACGAGTAGTGTGAACTAAATGAAATTACCGGGCAAATGTGACACAGCAACTGTTTTCTGCAGTTTCGAGGTAACGAGCATACGCATAGTCACACAATAAAGAACGTAACCTTGGTTTGATTATGGACAGTGATCTACGTTTTGAGAAGCATGTTAATTATTGTATTAGGGACTGTTTTTATAAGCTAAAAATATTATATAGAGTGAGGCCATTCTTAGAAACAGCGCTTCGGATACAGCTCACTGAATCTTTGATTTTGTCTAAATTAAATTACATGGATACCTACAGCCACTCATTCGCGGATGCTTGCTAGAACGAAAAAAGTAATTCAAAGGGTTCAAAACGCCTGTGCTCGTTTTTGGTTTTCAATCCCTCCTTCAATAACTCCGTTTTTTAATAAGCACCTTATTCTGAAGATGAGTCATTGCCATAAGCTACACCTTGCTTGTCTCTTGTTTGGGGTCATACATTTCAAAGAGCCGTCTTATTTATACGACAAGTTATCATGGACGTCAGCTCGCAACCCTTACTTGTCTCGAGCTTGCTCGTTGCATGGCGCTCACTACTGGTAAGTATAAAACAGCCGCATTTCGGGGTAGCTTTCGCTATGCTGCTACTAAGTGCTGGATTAACATTCCTCCGCCAATAAGGAACTTGCAAAGTGTGTATAGTTTTAGAAATAAATTAAAGAACTTTATATTTGAACTTTATATTTCAAACTTCACAAAGGCGTGAGGCAAGGTTGTATACTCTCTCCTACTCTGTTCAACGCATACGGGGAGTACATAGTGAGACGCACGATGGAGGGCTGGGAAGGAGGCGTGAGTGTGGGAGGCGTAAGGCTCACTAACCTGCGCTTCGCCGACGACACAACCCTATTAGCTGCCTCGGAAGCGAAAATGACGACCCTCTTGGGCAGAATGGAAAGAGTCAGCAATGAACTCGGCCTACACATAAACAAGTCCAAGACAAAGGCAATGGTACTAATAATAGACCGCACCAAAAAATTAGAGCACAGAGGGACATTACAACTAGACTACGGACAGGACTTCATTTACCTGGGCTCCACCATTAACAACACTGGCTCCTGCGAGACCGAAGTGCGGCGGAGGATTGGTATGGCCAAATATGCTATGACCCAACTAACCGGAATTTGGAAGGACAGACATATCAGGAAAAAAAAAAGACGTGTGGCACTCGGAGACTGCATAGTCATAGTCATAGTCATAGTATTTTATTAATAACAAATAAGTTACATGTCAACAAAAAATAATCATACCTTACTAGGTAGTTGTAATAACATAAAATACTAAGTATCATAATCAGTACAATTCATTATAGACAATTACTTATAAAATTCGAAATAATAATAACACAAAAAAGTAAATTCAATTCTACTCAATAGAATTATATAATAAACAATACAGAAAAACAAAATTAAAATTAAAAATACCGTCAAAACACAATTAGTCAAATCGTATAATTAATTTAAATTAATAAAATTGTCAAATAATAAAATCATAGCAGTATGTCATCAAATTTGTAGATTGATTGCTCAACAAGCCACTTTTTGAGGCGGATTTTAAAAGATTTACTTGACGTAGCATTTCGCACATGGTCAGGCAGCCGATTATAGACAACCGGTGCCATCACGTGCAATAGTTTGGACGTCTTCGCCAGCCGCCGCGGCACCGCTCGCAGCCGGTGCGTGTGACGCGTGCCGTATTGGTGTCCGTCGCCTATTTTTGAGTAGTCCTCCAAGTGGTCCCTTGCGTATAAAGCTGCCTGAAGACACAGGAGGGCAGGGACAGTGAGAATTTTCATCCTCTTGAATAAGGGTCGCGCCGATTCTTCAGGCGGCACTCTCGCTATGGCTCGCACCGCTCTCTTTTGCATTCTAAAGACGCGCTGTACATCTGCTGCAGGCCCCCAGAGCTCTACACCATATTGCAGAAGAGAGTGTACTGACGCGAAGTAGCAGCTCCGGACCATGCTATAGGGTAGAATAGCGGATATGCGCCATAGCGCAAAACAGGCGCGACCGATCTTCTCACACAGTCCATTTATGTGACCTTCCCATGTCAGGTCACTATCAACTTTAAAACCAAGCAAAGTTGTAGTTGTCACTTGGTCCATTCGAGCACCACCCACTCTCACGCTGAGTTGTCTGTACGTGCGACCTGACAAATTGAAATGCACAAAGTGAGTTTTATTTGTGTTCAGAATCAGACGGTTGATTCTAAACCAATGGTTGAGGTCACTTGCCACCTCATTCAATTTACCTTCCAGTTGGTCCACGGTGGGTGCGGTCACAACTGCAGCGACATCATCCGCATACATCAGTGTCCGTCACGTACATTTTCTGGTAAGTCGTTTAGAAGTAGGGAGAACATTATGTTAGAGAGCGATGAGCCCTGCGCTACGCCAATAACGGTTTTCAACGGCTGCGACTTCACCGTGCCTCCATCCCCTACGACTACCTGCCGTCGATCTGTCATGAAATCTGACAGCAGCCTCAGTGCAGGACCCTCGATACCATAGTATCTGATCTTTGCGGCAATGACATCATGGTCAGCGACGTCGAAAGCCTTAGATAGGTCACAAAAAATCACTGCGACTTGCTGCAGACTTTCCCGTGCCTCAAGAATTCGTCGAACTACCTCACGAGCTAAAGAGGTAGTAGATCTACCCCTGCGGTATGCGTATTGCCTGTTCGATAAAGATTCACACTCCGTCAGGTATTCAGTCAGCCGAGAGCTAAGACCGTGTTCAAAAATTTTAGCAATAGCTGGAATTATTGACACAGGTCTGTAGCTATTTACTTCCTCGTGCTTTCCTTTTCCTTTATAAAGGGGAGATACTTTGACATACTTTAGAGACAGGGGGTACGTACCTTCCTTACTGCAACGATTATATAAAGATGAAAGGATATAAGCTAAAGGCTCAGCTGTGACGTGAAGTAATGAAGTTGATATATCGTATGCATCTTTAGAGTTCTTATGTGCTACACCATGTACCATAATGCGGAACACCTCTAAAGCAGTGAATGTCCTAAGCCGAAGAGAACGATCATGACGAGGTCGCGCTGCCACCAGCGCGCGCATCGCGGCGGCTACGTCAGCAGTTGGCGCGCCGCACGTCGCGGCCGCGCTTACAAAGTGCGCATTTACAGCGTCGACGGCGTCAGCCTTGCTGGAGAATTTAGACCCATCGGGTCGCGTCAATAACTCAGTATAGTCTAGGTTTCTCCTCGATTTACCAGTTTCAGTGTTAACTACCTCCCACATTGATTTTATTATGTTTGGAGATTTATTTATTAAGTTACAGTAGTAATTACCTCTTTCGCGTTGCAGTAAGTCATCATATTTTATTTGGTATTCATTTATTTTCACTAACAAGTCATCATTTAATGGGAATTTAGTCATAAAATTTCGCATGTCAAATAAAAAAGAATTCAGATTAACAATTTCGTCTGTCACCCAAGATATTTTTCTATTAATTACTATAGATCGTTTTATGGGGAAACAAATCTCGATTTTATTTTTAATTATATTCAATACAGCCTTTGCTAATTCGTTCGACGATGCTAAGTGCTTCTTTTCGATCTCAAACCAGTCAACGCTTTCGACCGCCGCAGCGAAGTTGCTCCTGTTATCTTGGGTGTAGGACCTGGCGAAGCGAGTGGGCGCGGGCCCCGGGCCCGGCTCGCAAGGTATGATAGTGCGCACCGCGTAGTGGTCACTCAGGTGAGTGTCAACTGCTGTCGCGCGCGAATCTCCAGATGACGCGCAGCTGACGTAGACGTGGTCAATACAAGTGCTCGTGGAATCGGTCACTCTCGTGGGGAAGTCAACAATGTTGCATAAATTGTTTGTTGACAGTATGTCATTCATCTGTTTTAGGTCACTATTTAGAGACCTAGTAAAATCAATATTGAAATCGCCTACTACTACAAACTCTTTCCCGGAATCATTAAGCTTGTTGAGCAAACATTCCATCACAGGGAAATATTGAGACGTGCTCGTCAGGTTAGATCGGTAAATGCATACTACAATTATTTTTCTCTCGATTAGCTCTATGGCTGATATTTCGCACACTTGTTCAACAGAAAGTCGAGTCAAACAATCCAAGTTCTTAAATTTTAAATTATTACTTACGTAAATACTCGATCCACCATGAGCCACAGTAGATCTACAATAATAAGATATATAATAAAATTATTTATATTAATACATTTAAGCTCGTGCTCTTTAAGCCAGTGCTCAGTCAAACACAATATATCGCATTTTAAATTGCATTGTAGTAACACTTCTAATTGTCTAGTTTTGTTCTTTAACGACGCGATGTTTTGGTGACATAATCTTACGAAACAGGTTCCTCGCTTATCACCAGCCGTCGCCACCGTTGCTCGTCGCGTACACTGCAGAGTAGGCTGCGCTTGCACCGCCACCGCCGCCGTCGGAGTACGTATGCTCGCTCTCACTTTACCGCTGCCTGCAAGTGCGAGCGGGCGCGAAAAAACCAACTCGCAAAGCGGATTCCTTGCGGCCACATAGTTGGTACAGTAACTTGCGCGTATACGCTTTCTGGCATTCCGATAATAAATGATGCATGTTTATCGGATTTTATTTGCCGCTTTTCAATAAAATACTCTGCTTTCGTAATTTTATTTAGAAAATATCTAACTTGGTCAGCTGTTGTGTCTACTTGGAAAGACCAAGCTTGAATGTAGTTCGTCTTTTCCACGGCTTGAAGTCCGTGGTCGTCCTTAGCAACACCGACGACGACGGGTCGTTGTTTATTCCTGCGTCGTCGGGACGCCACCTGCCATTGTTCTCCGGAGATAAGATTATTCTCCACGGTCTCGGTCACTGGTTGCGTAGCTTACTGTGACGTCATCTGAGCGGTTACGAATTGTGGCTGCAGAACCGATGCAGACGTCACGGAAGAATTGGGCTTCTCACTCGTACCTCTAGCTGCCCCCTTCGGCGTGCTCGCTTTTACCATCTTCTTAGTAGTGGCACCGGCCAAATCAGCAATAGCGGCCGCTGCGTTTATACGGGCATTTCGTAAAACGCGCTGTGGCGCTATCGTGGAGCTCGCAGTCGGCAGGGTATTTGTTACCGCGTTGCGGGTAGGTGACTCATGTTGGGTTGAAGATAATTTCGCGATTATTACAGATTGTTTAACTATTTTATCTTCTAGTGTTTCCACTTTACACGATAATCCTTCCACAGTCTTAATTAGTTCGCGGACGAGGTTTTCCAACACTTTTTGTGACATTTTCAGTACAACACGAATAAAAAATACGGAGCGCAACTTGACACGACCACGGTCGACGACTGACTTATCTACTTTTATTATTACTGCCGCGGTAAAGCTATTGCATAGCTGTTTTTATCAACTTATGCAATTATAATTATTTAACCAATGCCATCTAGAGGCGAGTTGCTGAACTAAAGAGACAAGCGTGATATTTCAAAAAGTCATTAAAAGTTCTGCTATTCATCGATAGATGGAGTCGGAGTGTTAGGTTATTTTCGTTACGGAATTTCTGGATTCGGTATAATAGTATAAGCTATGCAATAGCTTAAAACCTGGTTAGAAGCCTAGTGTTCTCCATTTTCCTATATGCGGCTGAAACAAGGACGCTTAAGGCAAACGACCGAAATCGCTTAGATGCCATCGAAATGTGGTGTTGGAGGAAAATGTTACGCATCCCCTAGACAGCCAGAAGAACGAACGCGTCGATACTCGAGGAATTAAGTATTACCACTAGGTTGTCATCTATATGCCTCCAACGAGTACTCGAGTACTTCGGTCATATAGCACGCAAAAAAGGCGACAACCTAGAGAAACTCACCACAGGCAAGTTGGAAGGCAAAAGACCAAGGGGAAGAAGTCCAATGCGCTGGTCGGACTAAATCCGTACCGCACTTGACAGTAAAGTCCATAGTGCGATACACGCTGCTGAAGATAGGTCAAGGTGGAAAGACTTCGTTCGGCAGAAGGTGATCCGTGGAAGGGGTCACGACCCTCAGCAATGAGGAAAACGACGCTAGGAGGAGGAGGATATTTGAACACCAAAAAAATGAAGCCTTTTAAGTAAATCCACACCAGTGCTATTTAGTAAATATATATACAAACACCTAGATGTTTGTAATTATTATTTTCTTTATGTTTTTTTTTTTAATATTCTCCTCATAATATTTGTTATTTTTTTTTATTTACTTTGGCTGTCTTATATTTTATAACATTAAGTACC
Source organism: Selenia dentaria (assembly GCA_917880725.1). Taxonomy (NCBI): domain Eukaryota; kingdom Metazoa; phylum Arthropoda; class Insecta; order Lepidoptera; family Geometridae; genus Selenia; species Selenia dentaria. The sequence continues at coordinate 1,155,968 of OU862885.1, read as the reverse complement.
TGTTTTATTATAAGCACCTTTGTATGTAACCTAACGTCCGCTACGCCCGTAATGTCACCGCCAGTCTCAACGGAAGACCAGCGCCGATTGTCCGCAACCAGCATTATGCTGAGTTGGGGCTGGTTCGTGGCAAAACAACTCTAATAGCTACTACTTGATAAGAATGAATATTATCTGTTTTGTTGTATTGGTATGAATAAATGTATTTTCTTTCTTTCTTTCAATAATGAAGCTAGATTTTGTAACAATATTGCTAGGTATTGGCTAGGTATTTACGTATGTATCGATTTATTCACTGCACGAAATATAGTGGCAAGCATGCGAACCTTGAGTTTGATGAGTTGACAGGCGACCTCAACCGCCTTGCACTGCCAGCCGCGCTCGCTGTTCAGTTTCAGTTCTACGTCAAAGTACATGGTTTGATTTACATTCAACCCATATCGCGTGACATGAAGACATTTACCCATTAATTGCATTCCATAACGTTATCTGATCCAGCCAGAGAATACGGTACATACATGAGTTGGTAGGTAATTTATTGATTCAGGCGTTACTTTGCGGAAATCCATTATCAAAAAAACGATATTAAAAAATATTTAATATCGTTTTTTTGAGTTGGTAGGTACTCGTAGTTCGAAAAAAATGCTTGTCTATAAAGTTCATTTACGGACGATAATTTTACGTGATAACGTTATATATGTCAAGCCAAACGCTGAGGCCGATCGTGCCTCTCTATCGCTTGTTCCGCGCTCTCACTTGCACGCTCGGCTCAGGCGGAACGTGACATTGAGTCATACTTTTTCGTGCGTTCAGTGGGCGTTCATCGATTTATAAGACGTTATCAAGTCAAAAAGAGAAAAAGTGTTCAGCTTCCGACGGAATTGTAACCCGCGTCTTTTGATAATCCGTGTCTGGCGATCATGACCGCTACGCAACCGAGGCGATCCGTCTGAGCATCGAATTGAACTCTACATTCTAGTTGAACTGTTGCGGTGGTATGCGGACGGAGCGACATCTAATGTTAAAAATGTTTGTTTTAATTTACATTTTTATGTTTTAACGTTATTGGAATAGCTTGACAAGCTTCAGCAAACCGAAAGAGGAGTTTTACAAACACTGTAGTGTTGGAATGATGGGAAAAGCCCCATTAACTGATACTGTTGATTATGTTTAATTTTCCTAGAATTACGTTTGCTCTAGTTTCGATGTGGCTTATGTAGGTACCGTAGTGTTCGTTATGATGCACGAGCGTGAGCACTGAGCAGGCACATCATGAAACGTTTTGAGTTAATTAAAAGTACAATTGTGATCGCAGCTAGTATCAAATAAAATTATATTACATCAACTGTCAATTGTGTGCAAACATGTATTTAGTGAAGGGTATTAGGTATATATTAAAAATCTGTAAAATGAATTTCGAACAACAGTGATGCACCGTTTAAATGTAATAAATTCTGAAATACTTAACTAAATAATGGCACGGACTCTGTGAAGCGTAGCACAGACTATAAGATACTACGTAATAGCGTAGTTAAATAATGAAATAATAATAATTTAATCAGTTGAGGAATGGCATACGTACAAACTGCGAACGAGCCTACTATAAAGAGTGTGTTCGAATAGACCCTTTGTGAGCGTTTTTAGCGAGAATAACGCTCACAAGGGGCGTTCGAATTAGGAATCTGTGGGTGAAAATGTCTTTCATGTGTCATTTGTTCAGCTGCTAAAAAAGAAATATCAATTTTTGACCCACGTCCAGAGCATGGTTGTTTGTGATGTTTTTTTGACAGCTATGTATTTGACAGCATAATCATGCGATTTTAGGTCTTATGCTCGGTTAAGCGTTCGAGTAGGGTATGGGCAGAAGTGGCAAAAATAACGTTTTTGAGCTTTACGAACGCTTTAACAAACGAGCCATCAATGACAACGCCACCAATGCCCTCATAAGCTAAACGAACGCACCTATAGTAAAATAATATAAATAACGAGTGAATCGGTTCCTTCTAGACAAGCGTGCTCCAACGTAGACCGCATCATCGCTTAACATCAGGCGTGATGGTAGTCAAACGCAAGCCTATTTACTAATAAAAAAAAACAATGCTTAGCGAACGCAGCCTTGTCAATGTCAATGTCAATGCCAAACGAAAATGCCAATGTCATATCAATTTATCGAAGTTCGTTGTCAGCAGTCAGCTGCTAATTTAATTTGACATTTGACAGCTGATTTGAACGCCGCGTAAAATAAAAACTTTGCTTTTTTTCATGAATTATCAAATAAAATTCGCTAATACGTGACCCTTATATAGCAGCAAATATGTTCGCAAAACCCTACAAACATAAATCGAATAACACACTCAAAAATTCTGAAAAGTAAACACTTATTTCATCACAGTATTTTCCACTAAGAATTTAGTATCAACATATTATGTGTATTATTCCGTATGTTTTCAGAAAGCACCTAGTGCAGCGTGTTCAGCATGAATTTGGCTTGGCCTCCGAAGAGAAAGCTAAGGAATTAGTACCGGTTAAAAGCAGTTGTATTTGTATGAAAGTGGTGGTGAGCTCTGGAGACTCGCTGAATGTGTACGCTGTTGATGGGACCCCGCTGCTCATTGAGACGAACGATGGGCTCGTGCCGACCGTCTGTGCACTCTGGAAAGTTCCTGATCTAGTGCCTGTGCTCAATATTCACTCTCAAGTGTTCCCTAAGGTATGTTAATATCAGGGTAGGTTCTTACCTACTTGGCTACAAATTGTTCTGCTAAATTGAGTCATATTTACTGTCTGAAGTGCCAAACATGCTATTCGCCCACTCACCCATTTTTCAGGTAATTTAATCAATTTGCTAGAGCTATAAAAATGTCTATAGCAGCCTGAGCATCATCAAGATGATGCGACTGTGGACTTGATGAGAGCACAGCTGACATATTTTTTTAGTTGTATGACCCTTCACTGCTCTTTGCATGATATACTTCCAGTAGAAATCCCTTGCCCTGCTAACCTCAATTACTGCCTATCTCTTGTTTTCACCCCCTATGCAAATATTATACTAAACAAATGTGTTTGTGTTAACAAAATTAAGCTGTAGATATATTTACACTAATACAATTCTAACTCGTCCCAGTAACTAGTTATTTATGTGTGCATGTTATATCCTTTGTACTTATGTTCTGTGCTTGTCTTCCTTAGGTTTGCTCGGATGCAAAATTTATGATCCAGAAGCCGATCAATCTTCCCTCCACACCAACCAGTCTCCTAGCCGAGGCCATAATCTAAGAAATAGAATAGAACATCTCAATGTGTGACTCATTATTGCTTTGCATTGTGACACATTGAGACATAGACAAGTCAACACAACTATTGCAGGCAATCCCCTTTATAAATTGTTTGTAGTAGGTTGTAATTATAAAAACAAATGATAACTTACTGCAAACTAAACAAAACTGATATGTGATCCATGAGACTATAATCTTGCACTGATGAGAGTACCAAGTGAAATTTAAAAAACTAAATACTAAGGTGACTTTATTCATTCTACATTCATGCATTTTTGGAATGAATTTATGAATACCATCATGTAGATACTACTGGATATGATTTGGATGAACATGCTTTCATAACAAGTGCAATATGGTGGTATCAGCCTCTGTTTTGCGTTTTTTTGGCAAAGGCAAACCTAATGATACCTATTCATTGGGTTTGCCTTCATTGGTATGCCACCATTTTCATCTTATTTGGTTTGCCATCATAATGATAATATTCCTTCTTCAACAATCAATAGAAATATTCTGTATGTACAAATTTTTTTGAACATGCATTTCAGATTCAGGGTGGAGCCCCACTTTACCTTCCTGGTGTAAACCTCCCTGCCGGTGGTGCAGGGTTCCCCATATTTCAAATTGGCACAATACTAGCAGCAAGAACTGAAGACAATGCCGCTGCTTGTATGGTTGGCCGCTCTGCCATGTCCAGTGCGGACATGTTACTGAGAGCTTCGTAAGTACACTACATTGATGTTTCTCATTCCAATAATTTACATGGTACAGTTTGAGTATGTTACATGCCGCAGTCTGGGGCCTGCTGTTACTTCGGTATGGACGATGGATGAATATAAGTGTTGTGTTGTTGTAAATTATGACAACTCAAATATAATAATTATTGATCAACAATGTGCTAATTATTAATTTAAAAATTTATTTGTTATTCCATGTCCATGTGTTCTGGATATTTTAGAACCTTAAGTTTACATAGCAACAGGATGTATTGAATCACAGCTTAATCTTCCTTATACTGTGATAATTTAAACAAAAGAATTATAAATGAAACTGACGTATATTTACGTTTCTGGTACGCAACGGGTTAAAAGAACAGAAAATAAAATTACAAATACTCCTTAAACCAAATGAGTAATTACACTAGTGTAGGGAAATTGATAAATCAACAATTGCTCATCATTAAAAGAAAAGATGAAAATATTAGAAGATCACGTAACCATATTCGCGTTACATGAGGTTACTTGGACTTGTTACACAGTGATGCATTCATGGATTAGTAGCCATTGTAGTGATAACCATATGCATGCAACTCACAAGCTTAGTTACCTATTACTATTCACATGTTAACAAAACAATGAGCCCAATATTGAGTTGTTCTCATGGTTACTTTTACTACTCTTTCACTTAGTATTTTAGTATAAATTATACTATATTTTATTTACTTCTGTCATTGCAAATTCATGTCTAATGCTTTCTGTGAATGATTTTTTGGAAGAGATATCTGTGAGTGATAGAATTGTGATACTTATTTTTAAGTATTTCATTGGTGTGGTATGTTCTGCCAATCCGTGCGCTGAGTACAAAACCCGGTGTCGCAAGCAGCGGCAGTATTCTGCGATTCAACGTATTCTGTTAGCTTCAATAAGTTCATTATCCACTGCGGTATTAAAACTTAACATTTGAATATTCGTAAGTACAGAGCAAGCATTGTAAACTGTTACATTCAATGTCGCAACCGGCGTTCAGTCTCATAATACAAAAGTTGTAAGCCGCCGCGAGCAATGTGTTCTGTTTTTGGGCATATTCCTGGGACACCGGCCCCACCCCCTTTTTATATCTCTTTTTGGTTCTCTGTTGTTACAATAATATTAAAGTGTTAATCAACCTATTTATGAATGTCCACAGAGGCGTTTGCCTGGACACACTACATTTTTATGGTGACCAGTTATGCAAAGACAACAAGTTCAACAAGATTCTCCGACCGAACCTGTCGCCTTCCGAAGTCTCCACCAACTTTACAGTGAATCTCGCTGCTAATGTTCAACAGGTAACATTTATATCCAGCACCAAAAGGGTTCTTTACAGTTCACATAAGCAGGAAACGCATGAAGTTTATTAATGAAACTTGATTCACAATTATATCATGAGGGATAATAATAATTTGTCTCGGCATTTTGTTTCGGTTTTTTATTATTATTATTTATTAAATCATTTATTTCGAAACACATAGGAATCATATTACAATAATAATTAAATTCACTAAAAACTACAACACAATTACATACAACATTTACACACTGAAATTAAACAATTATATTACATTAATGATTACAAAAAAGATCAATGTCAACCAAAAACAAAACAAAATATATTGATATCATTATATTAAAATTAAAATATTAAATTATATATTAAATAAGGATATTATGATTAAAAAGCTAAAATAAAAAAAAATTATAAAAATTATTCATGTTATTGAAATTAAACATTATAAATAAATTAATTGGATGGTTAATGGCAGACAAACAAGTACTATATATATAAATGTATGGGGAGGGTTAACAGATCTCATTAATTATGACGAAGATGGAGCATGCCACAATGCATGATGTATTCACAGTCCAGTCTATCTGTGAAAATTGACAGAATGCCGTTAGAGCTGGCCCGAGTCCTGCGCCCCAGCGATGTGCACCGCTTTCTCATGGTTGTATAGAAACAATCCACTCGAGCATCGGCGAACATCCCTGACGCGCTGCAGAATCGGGGCAGTCCCACCAGCACTCTGAACGCGTTATTGCATTGTACGCGTAATGCGTTGTACTGTTTTTGCGAGTAGTTCACCCACAGGCTGCTCGTGTAGAAGCTGGTACAATAGGCTCGAAAAAGACACACCTTAACTTCCCTCGAGCACCGGGCAAACCTGCGGGCAATCATGTTCGCTCTCACAGACAACGCCCTACGCTCTCTTTCAATATCGGCATCGTCCTTCAGGTCACAGGCTATCACATGTCCTAGGTACTTACACTGTTTCGTTTAAGAGGTGTACCATACATCTTTATGGGTGGTATAGAAGGTAGACATTGCCGGCCTCTGGCCTGAAACACCATGCACTCGCTCTTTTTTAGATTATATATCAATCCATGACACCGCATATCTTTCACAAATACCTAACAATTTCGACATTCCACAGATAGACGCACTCAGCAGCGCCATGTCGTCTGCATAGCTGATATTATTAACACAGACTCCGTCAATATGGCAGCCGACACGCGCGCTGCTGAGTTCCTCTATCAGTGCGTTCACGTACAAGTTGAAAAGTTGCGGTGAGGTTAACCCCCCCTGCCTCACCCCGCATTCCAACTTGTACGGCTCCGAGTAGGTTCCTGACCATTTCACAACATTGACCTGGTTCTGGTACCAAAACTTAAACATTCTAATCACTTCCCCCGGCAACTTTACATCTTCTAATTTCTGCCACAAGATGTCGTAGCAAACCAGGTCAAATGCGTTGGGAGAGGTCGAGGAAACAGGCAAATATGGGTGTATGTCGTTTAGTATAATATTTGACAGTCTGCTTCAAACTCAAAATAGCTGTCTCTGTCGAAAGTCCTGATCGGAAGCCAAATTGGTTATCATGTATTTTAAGGTATTTGTCTAGTTGAGTATCAAGCAAACGGTCAAATACCTTAGGTTAATTACCTTATGTTTTGAAGATAATGTTCATACATTATCTACAAAACCTAAACAAAATGCCTGATGATGATGAATGATCTGAAGCGCTCGTAGCGGAGCTCGACTTGGCGATCTTAACCGATCAACAAGTTAAGCAACACTTGCTGCGGTCAGGAGTTGGATGGGTGTGTGCTAGTGGCATTATTCAACTCAGCGCTTCCGTGCTTCGGAGGGCACGTTAGGCCGTCTTTCCCGGTTGTTTGTCTTACGACAACAGTCGTTAGGCTATCTCGAAGGCCTACGGGCGGCCTGAAAATTTCGACATGGGTATTTTTCATTCAACACATATTTTGCGACGAAAATGGTTTCGCTTCTGTAAGCATTCTCTAAACTAAAAGTATTATCTAAATTATGACAGTTCTTATTCTTTTTAGGCTAAAACCTAATTTAGAGTAACACTTCCGAATGATAGCACTAAATTAGACATTTCTCTTCAATAGTGGGTATACTTTACACAGATTAGTCACATGACTTGGTGCTCGCTAAACTGACGCAAACATACCCAAAATTGAACATTAAGAATTACATGGTTTTTTTGTTTGTTTCCTCATAACTTTCTACTGGGTGAACCGATTCTCAAAATTCTTTTTTGTTTGAAAGCTGGTGCTCCCCGTGTGGTCCCATTTAAATTTCACTTTACAAAGTATTAAAACGGAAGTCGGTATTAAATTTTTCAAATTGCACTTGTTGAACAAGTGAGTCACTACCACTGGTATTGATTCGATTGTTCGTACACTACACTTAAATTCTCTAAACTATAACCGTTCTTATTATGTTTGAACTACAATCCACATTCGTGTAATTTGGTGGTTTTTTTTATTAGTTAATTACACACTACAGACACTATGGTCCGTACCATGTTTAAACTTATGGATTAATTTAAAATAACAAACATTTTGAATTGAGACTTCATTCTCCAAACATCACGGTTTTACATTACAAAAATACTATAACTTATCTAGCTTAATCTAGTTACACTATTTTCCTTATTATACTGATATTAGCTGGAGAATCCGGCCGCAGACTCCTACCTTTGCCCTATTGTACTAAACCGCGAATTTGGAGTTGGACCCGTACACTCGCCAGTCGCCATATTTGGTCAATAATACAATAGTTTGCTCAAAAATCCTACTAAAAGTACTTGAGGAATTGCGACATGTGTGGTTAAGCATGAACAGAATAAGAATTACCATAATTTTAAATAGATTTTAGCTCGCTAGTATAGTTGGGATATTCAGCGGGGCTATTGTGTATCTCAGTTGCTAAAAAATGTTGATTGAAATATTGTAAAACGGCGGCTCTACGAGTATGTCAGTTTTGACAACTCCAGTGAGCAAAAATGTTAGTAGGTTGAAGACTGGAGCTGTCAGAACTGACATAGAGCCGCCATTGTACAAAATTTCAATCAACATTAGTTAGCAACTGAGATACATAATAGCCTTGCTGATCAAGCTAATTGCTAGCTGGTGGTGTGTATATTTCCAGCTAACCCTACAACCCTCCCGCGAGGAGTGGCCCTCCCTCGGCAGGTCGGAGTGGCCGTCACTGGGCAGGCCGGCCCCCACACCCGCTCCCGTACCCAACAACCCCAGGCTCATACCCGAGGAAACTGTACCAGACGGGGGAAGTGAGAATGGAGAGGCTGATGATACTGTCATGACAGGTAATGTAGCATTGGGAACAGTGAGTCATTCAAAGTTATCATCATCTGAAGCACTGCAATGAAGCAGGCTCAACGATGTTCTGCAAAGATCTATAGATACTTGCAAGGCTGGAATACGGTCCAGAGCGTATTTTTGCTCGGAGCTATGAAAAAGGTGACTCGATTTGACTTGACTTGTCTACTTGATTGCGGCCTTTGCGACTGACTATAAACCGGTGGATCATCCACGTGGGCTGTTCCTAAAATAGAAATATGAGACAAAATAGAGAATATAAAAAAAAGTTTATTTACAGCTTTTGAAAGTATCCCCCTCCAATCCCAATGTACTTATGCATTCGGGTGAACCAGCTTTCAAAACATTCAAAAAACGTGTCTTGCGGGAGCTCGAAACATAACATCCGAAATTCTTTGACGGCCTCGTCTGCAGCTAAATTTTCGCCCACGAAGAATTTTTTTCACCGTGCGAAATAAAAAAAACGCATGGAACTAAATCCAGTACGGAGAATAGGTAACATTTGTACCCCCGAAGTTGTCAAAAAGTCCATGGTTCTATCAGTTGTATGAGCGGGCGCGTTATCTTGGTGAAAAAGAATGCCACGGACGCCGCTCCTCGGGCGGTCGCTAACCAACTCCCCGCAAGCTTGAGGCAGACAAACTTCTAGTAAAACTAGTAACTGTTCTACGGTCTTCTAGCGGAACTACTGCTACTGGTCTGCACTACGTTGAAAAAAAACGCTACAACTTTTTTACTAACGTCCCACCGCGAACAACTTTTGTCCTCTTCAAACACCCATTGCATGGATCGCTGCTTCGTGAGTGGATCGTAGCTTTATATCCATGATTCGTCAGTTGTAAGAATATAGGATACGTTTTGCGAAGTTCCTCCTTCGAACTTTTCTAACATAAATCTGCACCAATCAACACGACGGCATTTTGCTCATCAGTAAGTCAAAGTCAAGTCAAAGTCCCACCCAGTTCACACTCGCGTGGTGATGGATGATGATGATGATGATGAAAAGTATCCTATTTGTCAATCCACTTCCATAACAAATTTCATCAAAATTGTCATCATACAAACAAACTTTCGCGTTTACAATATTAGTAGTCATGATCTGTGACGGTAGTGACGTTTACCCCTAATGGGGGGTTTCAATTTATTTCTGTGGCTTTGCAATCTTTGTATCCCATAGACTAGACAAGCGAAACCACGGACGGGTCAGCTAGTGGTGCATCAATGATAAGAACAAACCCTACATATAAGGCCTTTGTTAATTAGTGCACAATATTGAACGGGGTAGTTTGGAATCGATCACTGGTCATAATAGTGAAAGAAAAAAAACATGTTTTTTTTTATTATTACGAACCCATATCCATTGCGCGCCTGAACGCACGACGGCGCCGCTCCATCACTAGACAACAATAAATACGCGAGACAACCTACCCACTTAGAATAGGTACAACGACGTACGAACCTACCTACTCGCGAATGTTTACGCAGCAAGCATGAATGTCTATGCCTATAACGGACGGCGGGCCCGGGCGGGTCAACGTCCGCACGTCGTACCTATTCTAAGCGGGTAGGTATGTCTCGCGTAGTTACTGCTATCTATTCTGTGATGTAGCAGTGCGTCGAGTCGTGCGTTCAGTCGCACTAGGGCTCTTAGCCGCGGAGCGGTTAATATATGTTCATAATAATAAAATATATGTTATTTTTTTCTTTTTTTTCATGACCAGTTATCGATTCCAAACCACCCCGTTCAATATTGTGAACTAATTAACAAATACCTTATATAATCATTTGGAAATGATTCCTTTTTAAGACGCTTAAGAGCTATGCTACAAATAAAAAACTTCTTAGATTTGTGTGATTTATTTCTTTCTGCACTATAACACAACAAGCCGCCATTACAAGTAAAAGTCAGCAGTACACAAACACCATAGAGTACAGTACAGATGGTACGAGCAGCGCCACCAAGTGGCTTTCTTAGGAAACTACTTGACATTGACATCTACGAAGGATAGTAACCGCCATATTTATCAACAAGTAATTACTTGTTGATAAGTAATTTCTTAATAAAGTAAGCACTTGACGATAGGATACTTCGACATAAAATCTTATTCTATAGTCGAGCAATGAGCGTTACTTAATGACAGAACCCTATCAAAATTGGATGTACCTATCTTTCTAACACTTGTATTAGGTTGTTGTCATGGGATTTTAATTTTAACAGATTAACAGATCCTTCACAGTTCAGACTTGTGTGCGAATGTCATTTTCATACAACTTCACTTTTGCAATAACAACGAAAAATGTACGTGTTCTCATTGCATAAGCAAAGGAAATGGTGACCATTACTCGGCTAATAATTCTAGCCTTTGATACGAGTAGTTCTAACTTCAGACAAATTCTAGTCTATAGAATTAAAATCGTTGTTTTAAGTAATTACTTTTGCTTGTTTATAAATACGGCTGTTAGAGGTTGTGTTCCATTCGAGCGTACATTGATATTTCTAGTCTAACACTTTTCCTTCACATTCCTTCACTCCAACTTTTCCAGAATTGTCCCAACTAGAAGACGAGATCCCCACCGACATGGACGAGCTGCTGCGCTGGTGTTTGCTGAGCTTCCTCAAACTGGAAGCGAAGAATGTCGAACTGCCTCTCAAAACCAACCTTTTGTACAAGTGAGTATTATACCCTTAGATATGTATTGAAAAGCTTTTAAAATATTTTACATAATGCTTAAAAATATTTAATAGTTTCTATTATTGAGTTATGCGCAATAAGCTAAAAAAAGACAATTTTTAGTGATATGAAAAATAATATAAAATATTTTTTTATTGATAAATAATGCGACGTGGGACAGCTGGATTTCCCGATCAACAAACAGGATTAAAAATAAATTATAAATGTGTTCCTTAGATTTTTCTCAATAATTGCGAGTACATCACTCGTATATATTATACTGTTTCTCATAGCTTCTCATTTTGTGATACAATCTCATCTCAGTGTTCCATCCCTGCAGATGGTGGGATAAACACAATATGACTGTCACAGATTTTGTTTTACATACTACGGGGAAACAGCGTAGATGCCAAATACCTTTTTATTGCACAGAAAAGATGTATCCGTATTCTTGCCAATGTGAAACTTCCCGACATTAAGACATATTGATCTATATTGAATGGACAATGTATTTATAGTAGATTATGATACTGTTGCATAATAAGGGTTCTTATAACATGAGTGTGTTATAAGACCAAGTTATGTACAGTGTCATACACTACTTTATCTACTCTTTTACTATAATACGTAAAACAATATTGCAAATAAAACGCTGAATATAACAACAAATTTATTTTTACTTGTAATAATTATTGATGTTCTGAATATTACAATTATGAAAATGAATTTGAACCGGACAGGAAGCGTTATTGGAGGTACTCGGAGAGGGTATGTTAATGTTGACCTCATTTCTGTTATTTTCAATACTGTTAAGTATTGAATTTGATATAGCGATCTTGTTAGTCATTGAATCATCTATATAGCCTTCGGCAACTGTCGTTGACTTCCAACCACCGTATCGCTTTAGTGCCGTTATATCTCCACCAGCGTCAACTAGCAAGGTCGCAGATGTTCGGCGAAAGCAGTGTCCTGTGTACAATTCCGGGTCGGTAAGTTGAAGACAGCTGGCAATAACTTTGCCTAAAGCTCCAAATTTGTTAATGCCAACTCTCTGCGTCGTGCATTTGCCGTCAATATAGTTTAGAAAAAAACTGGGATTGCTGCACTCAGTTGGTCGTAGCTCTATGTATTTTTTGCATTGTTCATAATATTTCCCAGTAATGGTAAAAGAGCGGTCCGTCTTGGTTTTAGTTTTACTTATTTTGATCAATAGTGTAGTTTCGAAGACTTCAACATCTTTGAATTGTATATTGTATAACTCTTGCCGTCGGCAAGCACCCATTATACCAAAAATTAGTGCAATCTGTAACAACTCATATATATATTACGGTAAATTAACTCAATATTAACAAAAAAAATGTACATGGTTAACTGATAAACAACTAAAATACCTTTGTGAAGAGATATAATGTGTCTGGGGCTTCATTTAAGAACTTATTTATCTGCTCTGCTGTAAAAGTCTTGGATTTTTTCCCTTTATATCCTTGTGAGTTGGATTTCAAAAATGCAATCAGCTTGCTATATTTAGTTATGTCAACTTCGTTGTAAATATTGAGTGTACTTTTAATCATGGAGTATTTAACCCTCATACTTGACACTTTATATTTTTCAGATAACTCTTGAAGGTACGCTAACAACACATTTTCAGAAAATGATGTAGCATTTTTATTCATTTTCCATTCCATAAATTCGTGGTAACATTTATTATAGTTGCTCCTAGATTTCGCCGGCAACAAGTTCATGGTCATGTTTGACGCAGCTTCCAGAATGTCTGGTGGTGTACAATCACCACTATCCCCGCTTTCAGACATGTTTTTACACAAAAACCTATGTATTTCACAAACAAAACCAAACTTTGTTTAAATATTGAAAAGATTTTTTAAATGTCAAATGTTGGCGCCAAGACGCAAACATCGATTGCGTGTTGCGTCGTCGCGGACTCGTTCATTGAAACCTTTTTTTTTAAAGTAGAGGTTCAACCTCCTTGGTCCAGCTGGAGGTTGTATAGGTGTATCGTTATGATTAAAAAGTTATATTATGTTACAGGTGTCCATACAAGACCTGTATCGTAATTAAACTTTTTTTTTATTATTTTTGGCTTGTACGTAATGTTTGTCATAAGAATTTTGTTTTCAGTTTTATAATCTTTGTATTATAGTATCAGAGTAGATAAAGGTACTTAATTGATAAGGATTAATGCTGTGTTGCTTAAAATAACTTCCTAAATAAGCCATTTTTTCACATAAAATGTAAAGGATAAAAATGGTTATTGTGGGTTATCCTTAAGAGACAGACATATACCATCGCAGACTTTTTTGTTGACCTTTTTAGCGCGTACAGTACCGTAGTACATTATTTTGATTTATCTCATAGAGTTCAGACAGCGTTTGCAATGTAAGCGCAAGAAATGTGTTTATTTACGACATCACATTAGAAACCTGTAAATTCATCAGTGTTTCTCTGCAACATTATGCATGTATCATACATATAAACATTCCTCTTGAATCACTCTATCTATTAAAAAAGCGCTTCAAAATCTGTTGCGTGGTTTTGAAGATTTAAGCATACATAGGGACGGACAGACAACGACAACGACTTTGTTTTATACTATGTAGTGATAGTGATGATGAAACAATACTTACAAAATAAATTGTCCCGCTCCGCACAGTGTCGCTATACCCAATCAGGGTCATTATGCAATGCCTACCTACAATATGTTTACTAAGATCTGCATCTACAACTCATAAAGTTCGCAATAATTGATTGAGTATTTATACATTACATAGTTTGTTGCTGCGTGGTTACGTTTCAGGAAGCACCTGCACCGGCTGTGTCCGGCCGACAGAACGATAGACGTGAAGAAGTCCTCCTACAAGAAAGTCGGCAAGTTCTTGGAAGCCATGCAACAGGTAATATTTAACGTGTTTGCACTTGTACTGTACTTGGAAAGCACGCCAGCGGAGCTTCACTTGGCGAGCTTAACCGATCAAAAAGTTAAGCAACGCTGGCTGCGGTCAGGAGTTGGATGGGTGTGTGCTAGTGGTATTATTCAACTGAGCGCCTCCGTGCTTCGGAGGGCACGTCCGGGTGTTTGTCTTAGGACAACAGTCGTTAGGCTATATCTAAGGCCTTCGGGCAGCCTGAAAACTTCGACATGGGTTGGCCACTAGCCTATCCACCAAGCCGCACTGGGCCTGCGTGGTGGATTATGGCCCAACTCCTCTCTTTGAGCCGAAATATCAAATTTCATTTAAATAATCTCGGATTTCCTTTCATATCATTGTATTTCTCGAACAAAGTGTTGGAGGAAGTAATCGTTAGGTATTATTAAATATATTACAATTATAGGAACACTAATCTTAATCAATATTATTCATGGGCGTAACACCTTCTACATAATTTTTAAATGATATTCTAGAACTTGAGCATAGATCTGTTCTGCGTGCTATATGCCCTGCCCACTGCCACTTCAACTGGCTAGGTGACTTGCGTTCTTCTACGGATCTCCTCATTTCTGATTCGATCACGTAGAGAAACCCCGAGCATAGCCCTCTCCATAGCTCGTTGTGCGACTTTGAGCTTTTCTATGAGGCCCATAGTAAGAGACCACGTTTCAGTGCCATAAGTCATCACTGGTAACACACATTGGTCGAAGACTCTTGTCTTGAGGCACTGGGGTATTTTTAAAATCGCTTTATACGAAGTACATCGAAAATGAAAAAAGGCTGTTTTTTATCTACTTATAAATTAAGCCAGGATCATTTGCAGATTCTATTTACGTCTATTAGGATGCATGGAGGGTTCAACGATAACCCTAACGTAAGACAGTTTACAAGCAAGCTACAAAAAAATACTATGTCATTTAGAATTAAAATGTCTTACAAAAAGTAATTGTGTTCCTTTAGAACACATAGCAATACTTAATTGCACTTCAACAACTAAAATTATAACTAACACTTCATCGTCGTATAGACACGAAGAAGAAGAAGAAACCATTGAAAATTCTTCGTTGCAACTTCTTAATGAAATTGTTAATGAATCATTTGATTGAGCCAGTTGTTTACATGACAATTCATATTATGGTGACTACAGAAAAATGATAATTGGTTACATATCTGGAAGTACAGTGCACTATCTTGTTAAAACCATAAAATGCTCTACATGTTTAGATGCCTTGCAGACTGATGAGAAACTTTATTTTCACAAGCTCATTAGTTTAAAAAACAAAGGCGGTCTTCGCTTCCCGTCTAAGGATCTTTTTGACATTTGTGTCACTTGTGAAGCAGTTGTTCGAAAATTATTGAATGAAAATATTGCAATAACCGCAGAAAATCAACACCAAACTATAGTCTTGAACATATTAAAGAAATTCATTGGAAACAATCAGATTTTTATCAATTTAGAGTCAAAACATGAATATGTTGGGCAGGAACATAAACTTAATTTAATACGGTGTGTAATTGAGAAATACTTAAACATTAGATTCCACCATATTGCTAAATTAGAAAGTATTTCTAAATCAGTGCAAAGTAAACGACAAGCGTACAAAAAAATAATTCAGCATAAAGGTTTTTAAATAAAACTAGCAGTTACACCGAGTAATTTTATTTCTGAAACTCTTCGTCTTTTCTCTTTCACTACCCAATGCCACTACTTTTTACCGACACCTAATGTAGGAACCCTATTATTAAAACTAATAACGTTATAACTTTATTAAATTTATAACGTTAATAATTTGATAACGTTATTTTTATGGGGTAACGTAATTTAAATTATCATGGCAGCACCGATTCACGCACTACATGCATAGAAAACCGGCCTCACTGCTCTGTTCACAACATTCTGTCTTGACTTTTTTATTTTGTCTGAGTCCTTTCTACAAACGCCCAGATTGCAATGTTGGTATTGACGTGGTAACGTCTTATAAATCGATGAACGCCGGCTGTACCTACGATATAGTACGACTCATTGTCACGTTCCGCCTGAGCCGAGCGTGCAAGCGAGAGCGGGGAACAAGCGATAGAGAGGCACGATCAACGACTTATGGGTGCTATCAGACAAAGCGCGGTCAACACGTTCACGCGGTCAGTTTTGCGTTCGTTTTGTTTTATTACGTTACATAGATATACCCACAGTTGACCGACGCAGTCAGAACGCCTCCTGTTTGGATATATCTATGTAACGTAATACAACACAACGAACGCAAAACTGACCGCGCTCTGTTTGATAGCACCGTTATGACGTAACCATATCGTCCGTATAACAACTTTACAGACCACCATTTATTGTCTCGCTCTTAACCATTTTGGTGATGTTGAGAGCTGACGCCCTCATGACCCGCGGCTTCTGTTGATATCCGTGCGCGTGAAGTAACGTCTCGTGTATGTTCAAGGAAGGCCTGGTGGAGGTTCACGAGATCGAGCGCGGCGTGGACGCGGTGGTGGCCGCCAACCTGCTGCACCCTTCACTCCGCACGCACCGCGTGCCGCAGGCGGTGCGGAACCAGCTCGTGGAGCCGCCACAACAGAAGGAGTACACCCCGCCTTTGGTCAGGGAGATGTTCTGCGTCACCGCCAATGTGCAAGAGATCTTCGGTTCTGTCAGGTGAGTGAGAACATACAACCAGGTTGATTGCCCGGACCTTGTCGAGATAATTTTGTCGGTGGTAGTCCAAGCTGCAACCCCACAGCCGAATGGGCCGGCACGACCGCAGAAGTACCACACTCCCACATAACACCGACGTGAAGTTATATAGCTCGCTATTGAGTTTCATCGGTTTCTGGGAGGTTCCGGTGGTGCTATTCCCCCTTCCCCCATCCCCCTCCACCCTCACCCCTTTCATTCCTTCCTCAAAGGTCGGCAACGCATCCTCGAGACCTCTGGTATGCGGATGTCCGTGGTCGACGGTGATCACTTACCATCAGGTGAGCCGCTTGCTCGTTTGCTAACCTATCCCATAAAAAAATACAACAAAAAAGGCAGAAGAATTCGTCGACTGTCCAGTTGGCGCAGTTAATAGAGCCTGCCTTTTGAGCTGGTCCCGGGTTAGAACACCGGACATGTCAATTATTTGTGTGCATGAACATGTCTGTTTGAGCTGTGTCTGGGTATATACGAGTGAGTATGTATTTCATCATATGTATATATATATATATCAGACATCAGGTTACCATAGTACATGCTCTGCTTAGTTTGGGAGCTGAAGACCTCGTGTGGATGTTGTCCCATATTGATTAAATAAATAAAAACAACCTATATTTGGAAAATATACTAAGATAATAATTAGTTTCAATTTCTGAGTGACACTACAACTGCTATGGCGTGGCTCTGGATCTCAATATTCGTTCTTAACATAGATGCGTACTGAGCATTGTGTCTCTTTATTATCAAAATAATATAATTTGTTTACTATCAATAAATGTATTAGGAGAGGTAGAGAGTTTCTACGGACAGCTATACACCTCGGTCGCTAAACCTGTTAGCAGCTCGGCCAAAGACCCAAGAGCCAAGCTGACCCGACATTATACCGAAGATATCCCGGACATCAGCCTGTACGAGATTAGAATGGCCTTGAAACAGCTTAAGAACAACAAGGCGCCTGGTGACGACGGTATCACATCTGAGCTTCTGAAAGCGGGTGGAACACCGGTACTTAAAGTCCTTCAGAAGCTCTTTAATACCGTCTTACTTGAAGGTTCAACGCCAGAAGCATGGAACAAAAGCGTGGTGGTGCTGTTCTTCAAGAAAGGTGACAACACTTTACTTAAAAATTACAGACCCATCTCGCTTTTGAGCCATGTTTATAAGCTGTTTTCGAAGGTCATAACGAACCGTCTCAGTCGCAGGTTTGATGAATTCCAGCCTCCGGAACAAGCCGGTTTCCGAAAAGGCTATAGTACCATAGACCACATCCACACGCTACGGCAAGTTATACAGAAGACCGAAGAGTATAACTTGCCTCTTTGTTTAGCGTTTGTGGACTATGAGAAAGCCTTTGATTCGATCGAGACGTGGGCAGTGCTTGAGTCTCTCCAGCGGTGCCGTATTGATTATCGGTATATTGAAGTGCTGAAGTGTTTGTACAAAAACGCCTACATGTCAGTCCGAGTACAGGAGCAGAGTTCGAAGGCAATTCCATTGCAAAGAGGCGTGAGACAGGGAGACGTTATATCTCCGAAACTGTTCACCGCTACATTGGAAGACGCCTTCAAGCTTCTGGAATGGCAAGGACTTGGCATTAATATTAACGGCGAATACATCACTCACCTTCGATTTGCCGACGATATTGTAGTCATGGCAGAATCCATGGAAGACCTCAGTACAATGCTCGAAGGCCTCCATCGAGTTTCCCAACGGGTAGGTCTTAAGATGAACATGGATAAGACGAAAATTATGTCTAATGCCCATGTTGTACCTACCCCAATATCAGTTGGGAACTCAGTTCTCGAAGTTGTTGACGAGTACATCTACCTGGGACAGACAGTCAAACTAGGCAGGTCCAACTTCGAGAAAGAGGTCAATCGTCGAATCCAACTCGGCTGGGCAGCGTTCCGGAAACTTCGCGAAGTCTTCTCGTCAAAAATACCTCAGTGCCTCAAGACAAGAGTCTTCGACCAGTGTGTGTTACCAGTGATGACTTATGGCACTGAAACGTGGTCTCTTACTATGGGCCTCATAGACAAGCTCAAAGTCGCACAACGAGCTATGGAGAGGGCTATGCTCGGGGTTTCTCTACGTGATCGAATCAGAAATGAGGAGATCCGTAGAAGAACGAAAGTCACCGACATAGCCCAGAAGATCAGCCAGTTGAAGTGGCAGTGGGCAGGGCACATAGCACGCAGAACAGATGGCCGATGGGGCCGAAAGGTTCTGGAGTGGAGACCACGGACCGGCAAGCGCAGCGTAGGTCGTCCACCGACACGGTGGACAGACGACCTGAGGAAGGTCGCAGGACGACGTTGGATGCAGGCCGCTTCCAACCGGTCCTTTTGGAAAATCATGGGGGAGGCCTATGTTCAGCAGTGGACGTCCTACGGCTGAGATGATGATGATGATGAAATGTATTACCAAGTTACACAGTGATAATCACATATACATTACTATCTATAAGGATATGATTCTAGCGCATTGTTGTGGACAAGCGAACACGAACAATTCATAGGGAACGTGTACCTGTACGGATTGTGTTGTAAAATGCACACACAATGCATGTATTAAAGACATCAGCGCTCACGTAAATACAATTTAAGTTGGTAGTAAACATTTTTTCATGAAACAACAACAGAAGATGGTTTGAGTACTTCACCTCTGCCACACACATGTCACTATTTAAGTAGGGAATAAAATAATACAGTTTGGAAATATAGCTTCAAGTTTTGACTTATCAAGTTTGAAACACTTCAGTAAGTCTTTAAAGTAGGTAGGAGCTAGGTAATCGTTAAGTTAGATCAATAAGAAATTAACATGCGTCTTTGAAACCTACGGTCAAAAGAAGCAGTAGATATAGAGTAGAGGATAAATTAATTTAAATGAATATTATTGTAATCGTTATAAACATTTAACATATATTTATACAATAATTGATTTAAAAACACGCAAACTTAGCAAAATCTCATCAATGTAGCCAGAGTATAGAGTTCAATAACAAAATCAATCATCATCAATAATTAAAATCCCGCCGCCTATTTGTTTGTGTTAGTAAAATGAAATACGTCACCGTATATAAGTATTTGGATTATTTTTATATGTACATAATGTAAATAATTGTGATTGTTGTTAAGAACGTATGGCCCACGCTGGTCGAAATAAACGATTTTATTATTATTATTTTTATGGAACCAATTTCACGGATTACATCCGGTACTTTGCAAAGGCATAAGTGGGGCTGTGGCCAACACTTAGAGGCCTGTTTGGTATAAAATATACAAAATAGCATAAAAAAACAGACATTTTGGATGAAGGGTAACATGGTACTTAAATCTATTACAAAAATTCGTAAAATGGCAAGTCTATTTATATGAACTTATTAGTGATAAAGGATATAGTGGGCTATGGACGAGACTACGGCACCTGCCAATTTTAATCTCATGTTAAAATATTTATTTATTATTATTATTATTCCTTTTATTCAATATAAATCACGGATTTCATCCGGTCCTTTTCAAAGGCATAAGTGGGGCTGTAGCCAACACTTAGAGGCCTGTTTGGTATAAAAATACAA
The DNA here is from genome assembly GCA_917880725.1 of Selenia dentaria. Lineage (NCBI taxonomy): Eukaryota > Metazoa > Arthropoda > Insecta > Lepidoptera > Geometridae > Selenia > Selenia dentaria. The sequence goes on along the minus strand of OU862885.1, from coordinate 1,135,393 downwards.
AGGAGTATATAAAACAGAAAAAATGTTGGATGAAGGGTAACATGGTACTTATATCTATTACAAATATGGGTAAAATGGCCAGGCTATTGATATTAACTTATTAGTGATAAGGAAGATAGTGGGCTATGGATGAGACTACGGCACCTGCCAATTTAGTCTCATGTTAAAATATTTAGGCAGGTGGTGACTTGCCATCCACTAAACGGGCCCCCCATAAAGGCCACCATGAATGGTGACAAAAGGGGCAACGTTGGTGTGGATGGCCAAAGAGTGTAGAGAGGTGTGCTGCGGTTTCACTAGAGCGCTACTACCGGCGTTATGCCCTTTAACACTTCCACCCTTGGAGCTTTTTGTTACTTGCTCTTGCGTCTCCACCCCCGGACGGCCAATTAAGGCAAGCCGGGGGTCAGGGGTCTCATTTAGCCCCAGGGAGAATCAGGGTCCGCGGTGTCGCCACTCATCGACGGCTCGCCACAAAGCCGCCCCTGCGGTATTATTATTATTATTATTATATATAAGTATTTCAAGGAAAGCAACATTTTCCAGAAAGGGCACCGCCCTCACCGCTGCAGAAGTGCGGAGGTATGTCAACGAGTACGTGACGATGAAGAGCCTCACCTCGCCGCAAGCGAGGGGCGCCGTCACATTGGACGCGACCTTGGCGAAGGTGGTCGGGAAACCCGCGCAGGTAATATTACCTTGTTATAGAACATACTCAGTTTATGTTGAAAAAGTTATATAAATAATAATATACAATTCGTTGTAGTAACTAAATTAGAGAACAATTACCAAATAAGCCATGTATTATTTTTATGTTTGTATCCGGGATACCAAGTAACATGAAGTAATCGCGATCTAACCCAGCCAATTTGAAAACTTAATTGTATGATAGGTGAGGAAATAGACAGTTGATATGACTGTGAAGAAGTTACAAACAGTCGATAGGTGGGAAACTAACAAATAGTTGATAGATGGGAAACTAACAAATAGTTGATAGATGGGAAACTAACAAACAGTTTGTAGGTAAGAAACAAGCAGTTGATAGGTGAAAAAAAACAGTTGATAGATGGGAAACTAACAAATAGCTAATAGATGGGAAACTAAGAAATAGTTGATAGGTGGGAAACGAACTAATAGTTGATAGGTGGGAAACTAACAAACAGTTGATATGTGGGAAACTAACAAATAGCTAAAAGATGGGAAACTAAGAAATAGTTGATAGGTGGGACACGAACTAATAGTTGATAGGTGGGAAACTAACAAACAGTTGATATGTGGGAAACTAACAAACAGTTGGTAGGTAAGAAACAAGCAGTTGATAGGTGAAAAAAAACAGTTGATAGATGGGAAACTAACAAATAGCTAGTAGATGGGAAACTAAGAAATAGTTGATAGGTGAGAAACGAACTAATAGTTGATAGGTGGGAAACTAACAAACAGTTGATATGTGGGAAACTAACAAACAGTTGATAGATGGGAAATTAACAAATAATTGATAGGTGAGAAACGAACTAATAGTTGATAGGTGGGAAACTAACAAACAGTTGGTAGGTAAGAAACAAGCAGTTGATAGATGGGAAATTAACAAATAACTAATAGATGGGAAACTAACAAATAGTTGATAGATGGGAAATTAACAAATAGTTGATAGGTGGGAAACGAACTAATAGTTGATAGGTGGGAAACTAACAAACAGTTGGTAGGTAAGAAACAAGCAGTTGATAGGTGGAAAAAAACAGTTGATAGATGGGAAACTAACAAATAGTTGGTAGGTAAGAAACAGTTGATAGATGGGAAACTAACAAATAATTGATAGATGGGAAACTAACAAACAGTTTGTAGGTAAGAAACAAGCAGTTGATAGGTGAAAAAAACAGTTGATAGATGGGAAACTAACAAATAGCTAATAGATGGGAAACTAAGAAATAGTTGATAGGTGGGAAACGAACTAATAGTTGATAGGTGGGAAACTAACAAACAGTTGATATGTGGGAAACTAACAAATAGCTAATAGATGGGAAACTAAGAAATAGTTGATAGGTGGGACACGAACTAATAGTTGATAGGTGGGAAACTAACAAACAGTTGATATGTGGGAAACTAACAAACAGTTGGTAGGTAAGAAACAAGCAGTTGATAGGTGAAAAAAACCAGTTGATAGATGGGAAACTAACTAACAGTTGATAGATGGGAAACTAACAAATAGCTAGTAGATGGGAAACTAAGAAATAGTTGATAGGTGAGAAACGAACTAATAGTTGATAGGTGGGAAACTAACAAACAGTTGATATGTGGGAAACTAACAAACAGTTGATAGATGGGAAATTAACAAATAATTGATAGGTGAGAAACGAACTAATAGTTGATAGGTGAGAAACTAACAAACAGTTGGTAGGTAAGAAACAAGCAGTTGATAGATGGGAAATTAACAAATAGCTATAGATGGGAAACTAACAAATAGTTGATAGATGGGAAATTAACAAATAGTTGATAGGTGGGAAACGAACTAATAGTTGATAGGTGGGAAACTAACAAACAGTTGGTAGGTAAGAAACAAGCAGTTGATAGATGGGAAATTAACAAATAGCTAATAGATGGGAAACTAACAAATAGTTGATAGATGGGAAATTAACAAATAGTTGATAGGTGGGAAACGAACTAATAGTTGATAGGTGGGAAACTAACAAACAGTTGGTAGGTAAGAAACAAGCAGTTGATAGATGGGAAATTAACAAATAGCTAATAGATGGGAAACTAACAAATAGTTGATAGATGGGAAATTAACAAATAGTTGATAGGTGGGAAACGAACTAATAGTTGATAGGTGGGAAACTAACAAACAGTTGGTAGGTAAGAAACAAGCAGTTGATAGGTGGAAAAAAACAGTTGATAGATGGGAAACTAACAAATAGTTGGTAGGTAAGAAACAGTTGATAGATGAGAAACTAACAAAAAGTTGATAGATGGGAAATTAACAAACAGTTGATAGGTGGGAAACGAACAAAAAGTTGATAAGTGGGAAACTAACAAACCTTTGATAGATGGGAAACTAATAAACATGTAATTTCCAGGAGTCAGTAAAATGGGACGTGCTCATGTCCAGCGTGCAGTCCAAGATGACGGCGAGCACGGAGACGCAGTTCTCGGACGGGACCGTGAAGCTCAGCAAAACCAAGCTGGAGCCCGTCAAGATGCAAGTGGTCATGCGCAGCGGGAACAAGAAGGTACGCATGTGAACATCTCAGGAAATTCATTTAAATTGTAGTCGGAAACTATAAGATTCACTCAGTCAGTATCTGGACAAAGAATTGCAGAAACAGGCATGTATCTTGTGCAGAGGAACCGATACACTTTGGAGGGTACGGTTCTCGGACCTACACTGTCTCTTGTACATATATATCAGTGATCATAATCAACCCAATTTGTTCCCACTGCTGGGACTCGAGCCTTCCTCTCAGAGAGAGGAGTTGGGCCATAATCCACCACGCATGCCCAGTGTGGCTTGGTGGATAGGCTAGTGGTCAACCCATGTCGAAGTTTTCAGGCCGCCCGAAGGCCTTCGACATAGCCTAAGGACTGTTATCCTAAGACAAACAACCGGGACCGACGGCTTCACGTGCCCTCCGAAACACGGAAGCGTTCAGTTGAATAATAATAATGAATAATAATGCCCTAGCGGTCACCCATCCAACTCCTTACCGCAGCAAGTGTCGCTTAACTTGTTCATGGGTTAAGATCGCCAAGACGAGCTCCGCTACGAGCGCTTCACGTCATGTATGCTCCCTTAGTATTCCAAATACTGAAATAATTAACTATGCAGATGGTACTGTACTTCTGATAAATGATCGAAATGTGCACACGATTTTTTTGAAAATGCGTTAACGGTAATGACCATATATACTGTTTTACGGTACTGGTTAAATCAGAACCTTCTAACCGTAAGTGTCAAAAAAGCTAAATATATTAACTTTGCTGCTAAAGTTGCGTCGCCTTAAGCTGCGCGCGTACTTGTTTAATTACGCTTATTATATTACATACGAATATTAAATATGTTGGTGCTATGGTGGGAAGCTCTCTGAGTTGGAAAGAACGCTCAGACGCAGCTGTATCCCACACTAGACAGCTACTGTATATGTTTAAAACCCTTCCAGATGCGGCGGACTTAAATTGCCAAAAACTGTCTATTTTAGTACAATCAGTCTTTGCATATTGCATAAGTTCCTGGGGAGGATCCTTAAAAAATATGCTAAAACTTGAAAGAGCGCAGAGACCAGTTCTCAAAGTTCTCTTTAAAAAGCCGCGAAGATCTGTACTCGATCTGTAAGGTCCTCATAGTTAGACGGCTATTCATATTGCACGCGGTTCTACGGAAGCACTCTGAACTATACAGGTTGGGCCATTTAGAATGGTCACTATGGGCAACTTTGAAACTTAAGACATACAAAATAGAAATAGTTTATTTTTTTAGTGTATATGTTATTTAGGGTATTTTGTATTTTTTAGGGTTCAATTCTCGAACTGAGTACACATCTTTTAGCCTGGCATTTTTTCTTGTCACTAAAATGGTTCCTAAGACGAGATGGTTTTAACCACTTGCGCAGCCTCGTGGCGAGCTGCCTCATCCTGAGCGTGCCGCGGGCAGCGGAAAGTACATGCGTCTCCACTTGAGCACACATAATATCGAATCGAGCGGCAAGCCTCAACCCGAGCCACGATTTTCTCAATTCCTCATTAACCACACACGTCGCAATTCCGGGAAAAGTAGTATGATTTCCGAGAAATCTTTTGTATTATTGGCCAAATATGGCGAATGGCGAGTCAATGGGTTAAGTAGGTATTATAGTTTCAGATAAAGATGAATTTATTGCATAAACCATGGGTAGATGATACATAATCAAATGATATGCACATAGTTGCCGAGTTAAACATTCAGTTTCACCACGCTTTGCCTACAATTGCAGGCGTACAGTTTTTGGAGATGGAGCAACCAGTAACAAAATTTGTAAATACTAAAATTATAATTATTATTAAACATTTGGACTAAAAAAAAATTACTTATGTCATCATATTAAACCAAAATTCATTTCATTTATTTGGTGGTAGTGCCACGCTGTAACCCCACAGCCGAATGGGCCGGCACGACAGGGGAAGTACCACACTCCCACCATAACACCGACGTGAAGTAACATAGCTTGCTATTGCGTTTCGCCGGTTTGTGGGAAGTTCCGGAGGCCCGATTTCCCCCCTTCTCCCTCTCCTTCCCTCTCCCCCTCCAACCTTTACCCCTTCTATCTCTTCCTTCCTCAAAGGTCGGCAACGCATTCTCGGGACCACTAGTATTGCGGATGTCCGTGGGCGACGGTATCACTTACCATCAGATGAGCCGCTTACTCGTTTGCCAACCTATCCCATAAGAAAATGTAATTAAAAAAGTCCTGGATATTATAGTAACCAACTTTTTTAATTTATTTATTTAAATGCGTTAGCATTTATTTGCCTGAGGGGCTTAAGGATTATATTGTAAATGCGTGGTGCCATACCGATTAAATTTCTTCACAGAAATGCAGTTTTGCCTGTCGGGTTACAAGCAATATTATAGTCACGTCGGCTTCTTTTTACAATGTCGGCTAATGTGAACACAAATCTGGATTATTCTGCTATTTTTCTTATATTCTATTCAGACTTGCCCATACTAACCCATCTAAATGGTCCATCCTGTATATCAATTTTTAAAATAAGCGCAGATCCGATATCTGAGTCTCTAATGCAGTAAATCGTCGCACTCTATCGGCGGTCGTCACTATTGCATAGGCATTACTTTATATAGCAAATAAATAAAACCAATAATATTTACCCCTTTCGTAAATGAAATGAAACCAAAAAGCTTTCAAATTACAATACTTAACCACTCCCATCTACATACCGCGTGTGACTCAAAACAAAAATGGGTACACAATATCCTCACACACGCGTACACGTTCTCACACAAAAAGAGACAAAACGGATGGTTTGGATTTATTATCTTTTAAAAATATCAATTTTCATTTTCATTTATAATTTGTTACAAAAAATTAAGGAGGAGGGCGTTGATATCCGCAACATAGATTTTTCTCCAAAATCTCGCGGGTTCCATCTTTTATCATTAGTATAATGTATGCCATTGTTAAAGTTTCATAATACATTTATTATTATTTACATTTTTTTTTTTAATTATTTTTTACAATATTTCTAAATAAAATGAAAACATTATAAAAAAAACCAAATCCTAGATGGCCATCGACAGTGGGGCATGACCCAAACTACCGGTGGTTAGGGCTGCAGACTGAGGAACCTCCTGACAATACATGCCGTGTCAAGGAGTACTGCCTTCTGCATCTGGAACTTGATCCAACCGTCTAAGAGCCCTAAGGTGTTGGTCGAGACTTTTTGCTATAAGGCTGTCTGCTGAATCCACTATCGGAACAATGATCGACGTGTCAACATCCCACATTATGGCGGTCATCTCGTGAGCTAAGTCAAGGTACTTGCTGAGCTTGTTCTTCTCGACCTTCACGTGGTTCTCATCATGAGGAATGGTGACGTCTACAAGCGTTGCATATAAATCTCTGCTGTGAATCGCAATTAGCGTCCTGGTGACAAAACTGCGTACCATATGTTTGCAGGTGACATTAGTATCCAACCTGGAGTCGTTCGGGTTCAACCTAGCAGCGCTGAGCCACGCGTGGCAGGCGGGCGCGGCGGCCACGGTCGGCGTCACGCGCGTGCCCGGCGCTAAGGCAGACCAGCTCATGCTGCAGGGGGATCAGGTGTGTACCGCATCCCTACTTAGTATATTATAAGAGTAAAGATTTGTATCTTTGTATGTGCCGAATAATCTTAAAAACTACTGGACCGATTTCCAAAATTATTTTGCTGTTAAGCTACATTATCACTGAGTAACATAGGCTGTATAAAATAAAATAAAGTTACGGATCCGTATGAAAACTTCGATAATGTAACCCAATGTGTGAAAAAATACCCAAATAACATCCATATACGCGTACGCTGCGGAAACTATTGACAATAGAGAAAAGTGATGTATAGTTTTATAGAACACATCAATATCCACAAAAGTCTACAATACCATGTCTTACTATTATAGTTATGTCACAATAATTACTTTTCCGTGTTAAAATATGAAATATTAACGCCGGTACAAACTAGACCACATTATACTTACCTCGGTTTTAATCCTTAACTACTTTAATAATAAAGAGGAAAGATTTGATAGTTGGTTTGTAACGGATAAAAGCAAAAACCACATAACCGGTCCAAAAAAACATTAACCAGTAGAAAGCTATATTAAGCCTGAGTAGCATGTGCTATATTTGATTCATTATCATCACAATCGAGCGCGTGAAACCGCGGAGAGCAGCTTGTACTTGCAGGTTGGCATAAATGGTGTAACATTATAATTAAAATGGGTGTTCCACAAGGGTCCATTTTAGGGCCTTTTTGTTCTTAGTATACCTACATTAACGACTTGCCACTTATGGACAAGGATCTTTGTGATATTGTTTTATTTGCGGATGACACATCTCTGATTTTCAAAGTAGATAGGAAAGATAGCACACTAATTCAAGTAAACAACGCTCTATCTAGTATCTCTAAATGGTTCTCAACTAATAATTTACTTCTGAATTCAAAAAAGACAAAATGTTTGAAGTTTTCTTTGCCTACTGTTCCATATTTGGAGTCCAACGTTACGCTTGATGGAGTTAAACCCGTAATAGACAAGGCAACAGTCTTCCTAGGCATTAAAATTGACGCAAAATTACAATGACCGGGTCCTCATATAAATGCCCTGTCTGGGAGACTCAGTTCTACTGCATATGCAGTACGTAAAATATGAGAGCTAACAGATGCTTCTACGGCGCGGTTAGTATTGTTTGCATATTTCCACAGCGTAATGTCATATGGGATATTGCTATAGGGTTCAGCGGCTGATATAGAGACCATCTTTATCCTTCAGAAACGTGCTATTCGAGCTATATACGAAATGGGTCCCCGTGAATCTTTGAGAGATTTATTTAAAGAAATCAATAATTAACGTTGCCTTCCTTATATGTATTTGAAAATATAATGTATGTTCGTAAAAATTTACATAAATATAAGTTAAATAGTGATCACCACACTTTTAATACTAGAAATACAAATAGGATAGCTGTACCTAGTTTTAGACTTGTGAAGACTAATAAGTAATTCCTAGGAAATTGTGTGCGTTTTTACAATAAAATCCCAAAGCACATAACTGAGCTCACAGAGGGAAAATTCAAGTTGACTGTAAAAAATGTTTTAATAAAAAATTGCTTGGAATACTCCACTTCTGGCAAGCTGTCTCTCTGCCGCCCATAAAATGTAATATTTGTAGTACCTAAGTAGAAACATTGTAAACATCTATATAAAAAAATTACCCCGAGTTTCTTGCCGCTTCTTCTCGGTAGGCTCTATATATTTTGCAACGCGGCGGTAGAGTCTTTACAGTACATTATAATGAAAAGTTGATGTTCATAAGTGCGTCTTTGATGCCTAAATTGAATAAATGATTTTCGACTTTACTTCATGCATGTAGACACATCTTAGATTATCTTGTTCAGTCAGTTTTAAACTAAAAAGCCAAAACTTATCTGCATACCGCAGAGAGCATTTTTTTAAATCTTTCATAGAGGTATTTGGTGATTCAGAGAGTGGGTTGAATTTCAGTGCAAATTTCCTTGAAATTATTGATTGGTTATTGTTGTCCCGCCCAGGGATACCATTGTATCTTGCACAAGGAATAATCCCCCAAGAATTTGCGTTTAACACAAATGAACTAATGGATAGACTTCCCATTTGGGTCATTTTTGATACATGTTTGTGCTTATATTACAAATCATTTTTATAAATCCGTGGTTAGCAAATACGCCATACTTGATTTTAATTAACTTTCAATGTTGTAGAGTACTCATAGTTTTTTTCGAGAGACAGATGACAATGAAAGGCAATGCTTTTGTAAATATTTCAGCATTTTCCTTTATGAAAGACAAAAGCAAATTTATTCAACATTCAACGTCTAGCTACATACTGAAGGATGAATCTTTGAGGGCTTCTTCAGACTTCATGTTCAGAGTAAAATTTACAACTAACACTCTAAAAATAAAACATCTTACTAAGCGACCAGTGGGCAGAGCATGAAATACGTAATCGCATCGTTATTTATTTTATAGTATTCATTGCTATTAATAATTATTAAATAATTTAAAATAATTATTTTATATATTTTATTTTTGATAGTAATTTATCTAGTACAATAGTGGCACAGATAACTCATAGTTTGTACTGAATACGTCCACGATATGATAATGTTACACTTAAGCAGATTTTCGTGGTCGGCCCACAGTTGACAAAGAAGATACTTGACACTTGGTTCACTATTAGTTTTCCCAAATAGGCATTTGCAAAGTGTGGTTAGTGAAGACTTTTTTGAGATGACTTGAGATTTTACTTCGAAATGGAAACTAGGAGTAAACATTTTTAAAAGAGATCTAGCTTACATTAATGCCAATGTTAAATTGACAAATAAACTATATTTTTACCTATTCATTATTGGTACTGAATAGATATACTTAGTTTATTTGCGTCAAGACTAAAAATGGAATCTCCAGAATCTGATAGCCATCTGAATCAGTTCATAATATCCAAGAACATATAGTTGTTATCAACCATTTGCGATACGAGACTGACAGACAAGCTCAGTGTAGTGCTGTGCAACATGTCGGCTTAAATCTCTGAGCGCCAGCGCAACTGTTTTGTGCAGGCATGGTACTCACCATCAGGTGGACACTTGACCGTCTCATCACATCACTTGATACTTTAAAAATAGGTCTAGTTCATAAACTTTCTTAGAATACTGGCATAATGGACTTAATTTATTTTAGTATACTATTAATAATATAAAAATGTTTTTTTATTTACAGACATATTTCGTGGCGAAACACCTCATAGAAAAGTACGAACTCCCCAAGAAGTTTGTTGAAGGAGCAGACAAGGCCCTCAATAAGAAAAATAAATAAACTAATAACTTATTGAAAATTCACAATCAATATACCTTATACAGAAATGTGATGGAAATAAAACAAGAAATATGTTCTATTTTTGACTTTTTATTGTAATAAACCTTAATTTTTATGATACACTTAGTATGGCAACTATATCTAATTGTAAAAGCTATTGAACTATGACACATATTTTTACTTTCTATATGCATAAAACCTAGAACAATAGGTCTGTTTCACAATATCCACATAAGTACAGAATACATAATCTCTTGCACATATACATAATCTAATCTGAGGGTACTGTTGAAACATTTCCTATTTACTTTCATAAGATGTACACAATGAAACCATTCTTCTTTCAGTTAACCAGTGCTGGAACTTATTGAAGTGTTCATGAAACAGACCTTAAGTTTAATAACTAATTATTGATAAGACAACAAAATCTGACATATATTTTATTTATTTCTTTTAGTATTGGAAGACTGAAAGACTACAAACCTCAATAATTCCTTAAATCTATATTTTAAAAAGCATTAGATTTTATATAATTCAATAAATTCCAGTGATTTTCAAAAAAAACTAATCTAAACACTGATACAAAATAGATTTTTCAAATATACATACTTTTTTAATACAATAATATAGATCATTTCTATAATTTCTCTATGCTAAGGTTAGGGTGGGTTGGTGTCCGTGTTTTCAATGTACAAATAATAAAAATATGACTTATATAATTCCAAATATTACTAAATATAAGGATAACTACACTGATAGGAGCTATAATTATAAACTAACATTAAAAACCACAACCATACTAAAGTTAAATAGAATATTGCGTTGCCTTACTGTATAAAAAATAACTCTCTCAGGAGATCAAAAAATGAAGCACTTACATATTATTTAGCTGATGACATAAACTTGAAAGGAGTTTTGAATGGTATCAAAGATTTTCGGCTCTTCTTCTTCATATCCGGGGCTATAGGAGTCTGGGCTATAGACTGTCTGATACTGGAGCGAGTCCTCTCAAAAATGCCTCTGTCACTCATCTTACTCTCGGTGGAGTCCATGCTCCAGTGGCTTTTAGCTGACATCATGGAAAATCTAGAAGAGTCTGAACCTTTCGACAACAAACTAGTCTTAGAAGGAGTCTTCCTAATGCTACTGTGATTAGATATATCATTGAACACATTCTTAGTGATTCTAGCCTGCTTAGCAGGTGAAGAGTGGCTCCAGCTCATGGCAGATTGTTTCTCATTCAAAACCTTATCAGTATCTAAATATTTGAACTTACTGATATCCTGTGATGCATTCTTGTGAGTCACTTGATACCCATCTTTGTCTGCATTCTCTAACTCATAGAATGTGAGCGTCACACTTTCATCACTCTCTGTGAAGGGATTGGCTGATGTGAAGTGCACTTTCTTGGTAGTAACCTCAGGAAAGATGTTGCGCCGTGGCATGTTCTCTTTTGTGAATTTAGTGGTTGTTATAATGATGCTGCCATCGCCCGTGTCTGCTGAGAGAGAGCTGTCAAGGTCTTCATATCCATAGCTCTTCCTGCGATCACGAGGACGCGCGGATCCTGCTCGGCGGTGTCGCCGGCGGGGACCCCAATCTTGACGTTGGTCTTTAGCATGCGCCATCATTGGAGGCAAGGTTATTCCATTACTGTCATCTTGGCAGAGCAAATCTCCAGGCTCCCTGAGTGGGATCAGTTTCACAGATGGACTGCTTACTATTTCCTTAGCAATAAGGTCCCTCTCTCTCTTGTTAAGCGAGTTTTCCCGCTGGCGCAGCGCCGCAAGTCGCGACATCCATTCATGGCTGAAGGTTTGTTCCGATACTAGTTGAGGGCGATTATAGGGCTCCAGAGCTTCTCTAAATGGCTTCCGACTTCTAGGCACAAAGCCAGGCAGCTCCAGAGCTAGTGCCGCTAGTGTGGGAGATAGTGAATCATGACTGAAGTGTACATCACTTGTTTCTGAGTTAAGTTTTCTTTTAGGACATAAATTGCTGTAAATTGGGCTGTCTCCAACATTGAATATTGTCCTGGGCATGGGCTCAACGGCTATGCATAGTTCTTCGGCCTTTTCAGAGTCACACTTGTTCAGCTCAGATGTTGAGAGTGAATAATTGGCATGTACAAGTATTTCACATTGTACTTTAGATCCAGATATCGTTTCTAGGTGAGTCAGGACAGTAGGATGATAGAGAACGACATCGGGACGTAGGGCGTAGTTCCTGTCTTCAACGAGAAAGCCGATTATATCGCGTAAGTCGTTACTGTATAGGAAGTCTTTTATAATCGCATCAGGAACACTAGGACGGTAACAAAGCATGCGGACCAACTCTCCAATCTGTCGCATGAGGTCGGGGACGTTCGTATTTGGAGACAAGTCGAAGCAGTTGACTCTGAGCTCTCCATTTTTGCTCACAAAGACCGAGGCGGGGGTTATCCATTTTTTGAGGACCGCGACACTCAAGTCGGCGACGACTTTGCACACCCGAGTCAATTCGTGCAGCAGGTGCCAGACAAAGCTCTCGGCGAAGTGTTTATCAGTGACCTTGCATTCCTCCAGTAATTCCTGCAAACTCTGCCACGAATTATATTCAAGGACAATGTACAAAGTTTTGGTCGGGCCGTGTAGAATGGTGTCGTAGTATCGCAGTAGGCTGTCCGACGACGCTTCGCTTATTGTTTTGACTTCGTTGACGACGTTCTGTATTTGTTCGTCGGGATACGTACAGCAGTTGTACGCTTTCCAAGCGAATATGTTGTTGGTGACCTTGTGTTTCACTTTATAGAATGTGCCACCACCTAAAACGTCTATAACTTGATAATCCTTCAATTTTTCCGTCATTCTTGCAGACTTTAATATTTTAGAAAGTTTTACATTTTGTAACAGAAACAAAGCCACTAAACTTTTGAATTCAAAAGACCGTTAAAAATATAGGGATGTGTTAGCTAAGAGTCGATACTTTCAATTTAAATATGGTCTGTGGTCGATACGGTTATATTATTATGACTGCAGTTGTCATTGTTATTGTAATTTAAGTGCAGGAAGTAAAATTTTATGCACAAGATATGTAGCACATAAGCGCAGATTAAATAATTATAAATAATAAAACGTATTAGTACGAATACCGGAAGTAAAATCCATATTGTCATGTATTATCATTTTTACTGCTGCATCTATGCATACTTTTAAGATTAATCACAGACTGATTATTATAAAAAAAACATTTATTCACGTTAAACCATGTCTACAAATGTTAATGCATTTTTAGGCTCTTGAAATACATAGTTCAGCAGGGCAATTGATCTGACTGTAAAAAATGTCTATGGAAATATTTATAATAAACTCATGTCAAAAACAAACGATCATGGCAAGTTTAATATCTTTATAGGAAGCTCTCATTTTGGTACATTGATAGCAAATTATTGGCGCACAACACCAAACTATACTAGTGAGCTAGTATATTTTGTAAATTATGGTAGTTCTTATTCTGTAACATGATTCTAGATGTTAGTAGGAACATAATAGGAACAACCTTATTTACAGGATTTAAGGCTACTAGTTTTGAGAACAGTAGACCTCACGAGCATTTAGCTTATAAGCGGCAATTTTTTGCAGTACTTCACAATATATTCTCTAATAAACCACTTAACAAATTATGCTCTTATTCGAAATTCCTTTTAAAGTCAGGTACCTAAAGTGTGTACCAAAGTTTATCAAAATCAGTCAGTAGATAAAAAGTAAACTTCTCCCATTTTTAGGAAAACCACACCGTGAATCAACAATCGCCGACGTCAAAATAATTCAATTAAATAGTAGAACATAGATACCAAGTTACGTCAAGAACACAAACGAGACGAAGACAAACGAACAACCTAACAAACATATCGACAGATAAAAGTCGCTTAAAAAAGATAAGAGACGCTTCGCTCGCTCTGTCAATTAGCTTAAAATGTATTTATCGTAATAACAGATCGTAATATCGTATTGTCCTTATCATAATAACAGATTTTTAGACAAACGCCATTCCGAGCGTGGTCAATTTGTTGAAAAGTTCAGCTAACTACATGTGACTTATGACAGCCATTAATTTACTAATCCAGTTCCGTCCATTGTTCCAGTTGTTGGCGTTCGTAACTAATTATACCTGAGAAAGTTTGTTTTGTTTGTTTTCAATTGCACCTTAAATCTGTTTGTCTTACAAATAATAGCGAATAGATTTCATTTTTCAATCATCGTGTGCTACTGCGTATATAAATTACATAAAATGTCGATAGCCCACTTTATCGATAGAACATCCCTAAATATAGCGTCCGAAAACAACATGTATTGTGTTGAATAGGTATCGGTTGTGTTTCCGTTCTAAAATCTGTGAAAAGTTAAAAATTGACATTGACACTGTCAAAATTTTTTGACAGTGTCAATGTAAATTTTGAAGTTTTGCTAACTGCCAATCTTCTTTTTTCGTGCTAAACGCTGACATTGTTTGTACATTTGCCATTCTATTATAATTAAAAAGAATGATTGGATTTGGATCGATCGAGTGAGCGAGCAATTTGGATTAACTATATTACGCATGAAAACCAGCTTTTCTAGCATCTTAGCAGAACCGCTGCAGATGTGTCAGAAGAGTCTTAGGTGGATCCACAGATTATTAATTTTAAATTTTCAACAATTTTTATAAAAAAAAATAGTTATTTTGTTTAGGTTTTGATGTTTCAAAAATAAAGTTAAGATTGAAATTTTGTCTTGAGTTTTTCCTCTTCTAAGTTTTTTTTTAAATTTAACATTATCTAAAAGTTTATTATCAGATTAGATAGGTTATAAAACAAGGTGCATTTTAATGTGTAGGTGTCTTAACAAAAAGTTAATAGAATTTTAGTTATTTAGGTTTAATTGAAATATCCCTAGACCATGAAAGCCAAGAAAACGTGTCTTGATAATATAGCATAAAATTATCAAAATAATTGTAAGACGGAAGTGCATGAATTGTGAAGTGCCGTAATTGTGAAGCTCCCTGTTAGCAAAAATTTATTAAAGCCGCTTTCGCCAAGTGTAGTGTGTTACACCTGGGACAGAATAATCCTCATATTGCTTACAGTTTGGAGGGCCACGTCATAGCTGCAGTCCAGCAACAGAGAGACCTGGGTGTTATTATATCAACAGATCTAAAGTGGGAAGAGCACATAAGAATGATCGCCAAAAAGGCAAATTCTTTTATATAAATAAAATAAATATTCATTAAGATACTCGTATATAAGACCTACATCAGACGGCAAATACA
This sequence comes from Selenia dentaria, assembly GCA_917880725.1. Classification (NCBI taxonomy): domain Eukaryota; kingdom Metazoa; phylum Arthropoda; class Insecta; order Lepidoptera; family Geometridae; genus Selenia; species Selenia dentaria. The sequence goes on along the minus strand of OU862885.1, from coordinate 1,120,016 downwards.
AATAAATTATTAATAACAACAAAAGTTACATGTCAATAATTCCACTTAGCTAACATTCGATTAATATTTAAAAAAATCCTGTAAATAATCTCGTAATATATAATAAGATAATGCATTAAATTTTTTTTTTTTAGAAATATTTATAAAAATGTTCTAAAATCTTTTAACAGAAAATAATCTGCAATGTCATAGAATATTTTTTCTAACAGCCAAGCACTAAGCATACTCTTAAAGCACGCAGTAGACGCTGCATTTCGAATGGATGCGGGAATGCGGATGTAATCTGCGGTCCCGAGAATATAAACTGACGCCTTGACCTGACGAGCCGGTGGTGCGACGGCGTCACCAGTTGATCTTTTTTTTATATTGCTCCGCAGGGCGATCGTTCTGTTGACACCCCTGCGTTCGTATGTATCGAGGTGGGTGTGTGTAAATATGGCTACCTGATACAAGAACTCACAAGGCAACGGTAATATCTGGAGCTCTCGAAATAACTCTACGCAGGAGCCATCATCCTGAACCCCGCATGTAGCTCGAACGGCTTGCTTTTGCATGCCGCTGTTGGAATATGGGTTTCAAGTCTGGAGCCTATAATTCCGAAAGGACATTGATCTCCTAGAAAGTGTGCAAAGGAGAGCTACCAAGATTCCACCAGCCTTGCGCCGCAGGACCTATGAACAGCGACTGGACCTCACCACCTTGGAAGATAATCAATCAAGCTATGATCTCTGAAGCTGAATCTCAAGATAGGAGGTTACGTGGGGATTTAATAGAGACCTATAAAATATTGAATGAATACTACAACCTTTTTTTAGCCGAGTGGTTTAAACACTTTAATCGCGACCATTGCAGGGGCCACAACCAGATAATCCAGCGAGATCCTGCCAGTACTAATATGGAGCATCACATCCTCAGCAACATAGTGGTTCACAGCTGGAATAAGCATTGTTACCTCATACCATTTTTTTAAATTGACATCAGAATATTCCTTACTTATTTTATTTTGGTTCGTCTTTGATGTGCGCGCCCGCATACATACAAAAGGGAAGCTGACAATCGTAGTCAGACTTGTCGCCGTGCAGTTCTTGTAGGTTATAGACAATTTTGTCTATGAGACGTTTTGTTTGAAGTTTGCGCGTCTTCATAACCCGAGGAGGTGGTCAGTGCTACATCAGTGAACAGCTTCAAAAACCGGCTCGATGGCTGATTGCAGAAAACTAAGGGGTCAGTCTTTAAACATAGTGGACATTATGTGAACTGTTAAATAAATGTGTCAACACCGTATGATATGGGCATATCAGCATAGTGCTGCTCGTCCATAACCTAAATAAATAACAAATAAATAAATAAAATTAATAATTAAATTTGAATGGATTGAGTGATAGGAAAACACTTTATGGTTTTCTCAACTAAACTATCGAATTTCATGTTAATACATTTGAGTGTTGTGTGGCGTTAGTGAACATTAACATTGCATAGCTGTAGCTTCTATATCATTGCATTAATGCGAAATCTTGTATGTGTATTGGTATGTCTGTGTATTTGTTATTCCTTTACACTGGAGGGATTTGCACATTTTGAACAATATTTGCTGATACTTTTGAAGATATGGGGGTTCGCAGTGGTGGACACAGATACGATAGATAAACACTTATGCTCCTTTTTTCATCATCGTTATAATTACCACTCATTACACAATCGCGAAGTATATAGTATTCTTCTTTAATTAGAAATACGGGATTACTCACGTAATATTTATCGGATAGGTTCGACTATAGTTTCGACCACACAAAATTATATAGTGTTCAGACAGCCGGCGGTTATTGGGATCCGCTAGGTATGTAGTCTGAGTTTATTTAGCGATACGCGTGCGCGGAGCGGACAGTGGTCACAGTTAGAGGTGTAAAAGTAACGAAAAAAAGCGTAACCGTATGCATTCGTTACTATCGTATCGTTACATTACTCGTTACTTCTGCTGATACATCATAACATGGTAAGTTATGTTAGAGCATTGAATCGAGTGGTATTGATTGTGTACGCGTACAGTATGACGTCGCAACATTCGTAATTTGAATAAAACATACTAAACTTATCTTCGTACAATACATACCAAACTGCGTAAGGTGCATTTTCTCACTTTTCAACAGTAAATAAAATTGGGAGACGAATTTATAAATTATACTTTGCTGAACAAAACAAGCATACCTAGTTCTTTGTGTTTGTAACGTCCGTTTTCACCGAATAAGCGCGCATACGTAAAACTTACGATCAGCAAACCATATCGCACGCATCAACGGCACTTGCGTGAACTGAAACCCAGAATACGAAAAATTCGAGTAATGAAATGCATTCGAGAGTAACGTTTCGTTACTCGGTACTAGATGGAGTACGCGTTACTCAGTACCGAATACATACGGTTTGCTACAGCTCTAGTCAGAGTGGCAGTCGTCTGAAAATAGAAGTCGACGAAGAGACACTGTGTTTACCGTGGTTGCTTATCAAAAAAAGGCTAAGCAATATTGGGTACATCCAATATGTGACCGATTCGTACCTACATGGTCAATTCGTAAGATTATACAATGGTACTTTAAAATCACTTTTCTTGTGGAGCTACGGATAGTCATAACCACAGATCATAACAATAGTACTGATTCGCTTGTGCGTACACTAAACTAAAATTCTCTAAACTGTGGTAGTTCTTATTATGTTAATACTAAAGTCCACATTCGTGTAAAACTTAGAATGATAAATCTAAACATATGATGGTTCTATTCAAATGTGGGTAGTTTTACATCAGTTTAGTGAGCACGAACTTACATGACGATTAAATTAACACTAAACATACCCACAATTAAACAGAAACGGCAAATTTAAGAATTGTCACTTGCTAGCATTATAAGAATATGTACTTAAGCGTAAACAGAATAAGAACTACCACATATTTACTATAAATAGATTTTAGTTCGCTAGTTTAGTTTGGTGTTCGGAACAAGCGAATTACTACCAATGTCTACATCCCTATAAAATCCAGATGGTGCAGGAATTAAGGCCTCAGGACCATGCCACTAGGTTGCAGTTTGCGAACGAAATGGTAGAGCGGTTCACCATTTTTACAAACATTTTTTTCTCAGACGAGGCACACTTCCACCTAAATGGGCATGTTAATAGACAAAATTGCCGTTATTGGAGTGACACTAATCCGAAATTAAAGCATCAAAAACCCCTGCATTCACCCAAAGTCACAGTATGGGCTGCTTTATCAGCAAGAGGCATTATTGGTCCATACTTTTTTGAAGACTCAAGAGAACGTGCGGTTACAGTGAATTCCGAGCAGTATATAACCATGTTACAAAACTTTTTCGCTCCCGCGCTGCAGGATTTTGTTGGTTTTAATCAACGCTCATGGTTTCAGCAAGATGGAGCCACTTGTCATACATCTTAAATCTTTCTTGAGAATGCGGTTTAATGATGTTCTTGGCACGTTAAGTTTCTACCGGATGTCATATTGGCATTCCGACTAACGAGAACCGCGAAACTGTCGCCAATACTTGTGCAAGCAATGACAAGACATGGTGGAATCGCCGAATATCTCCACAGGTTCAAGCTCAAGGACAGCCCAGGTTGTGAGTGTGACCCCGAAATTCCCAAAACAGTTAATCACATAATCCTAGATTGTCCCCGCTTCATTGCCGCACGGCATGATCTCGAAACGAATGTGTGCAGGAAATTACTGGAACCTGAACTGCCGACCATCATGGCAGATACGGAACAGAGTACACTTCCTGTACTTCGTGGAGAGATCATTCCGGACGGCAATAGCGAGGAATTCAAATCTCCCCCCCCCCCCAAGTAACCCATTCCCAACACAAACCCCACAGCCCCAACAACCGCACAAACAGCATGCCAAAAACACGGAACTTTCTCAGCTGTTCTCATATGGAGAGCATGGGGAGCCTGGGATTCATATTCTAGGCGTCGCTCTCTTCATGGAAAACAGCAAGGAAAGGCTAGGAATAAGTTTTTGCATAACCAGAGACAAAAGCCGAGTACGGTTATCACCCGGGCTAGCATACCTGCTAAACGGAAGTAACTTCAAGACCACCATGAAGCGAAAAGCATATGACGCGATGCCAGTGATGGATGGACGAGCTGCCCCTGTCGACTGGTGCGACTGAAAAACAAAACAGTTGCACTAATCGAGTGGGCGGACGAGACTCCCTTCGCTAAAGCGAGCATGCTACTCTCGAAATTGGCAGAAAATGCGGAACAAGCCCGAGTGATAAGCGTAGACGCTATGGTGATAGAACACTCCAAGGGTGAGGTCGCGGACCAACTAGGTTGTATTAGAGCCTCGGAACATCATGAGGTAGTTGTGTACGAAGACAGAGGTGAAAACCTCAGTTACCTCAGGAAGCCGATACACAACAATTCAACCGACTGTTGGGGGCACCTAATCCCCGCTTCAACCACAAAAAGCGGTTCGGAACGTCTCCAGGAAAAAGCAGAAGCAGAAAGGAACCAGGAGCGCAGCCCTACCAAGTGTAAGGGCCGCGTCACAGCGTTCCTGGCGTCTTTCAAAGCAGCAGCACAAAGCTTGTTCCTACAATCGAGCGAGCCAAAATTGCCCATGCCTGCGAAAAAGACAACTCCCAGTTCAACATTCCAAAAACGACCTCGGACCAGAGCTGACATGGGACAAGTCAGTCCGCCAAAGTACATACCAGCACAGGAACCAGCGAGCCATGCAGCGAATGCCTTCTTCGAGTTCCTCGCCATAACGAGAGCAACAAGAGACGTCAATCTCAGGAACTGCAACAACATCCTGCAGTCCTACAGGCGAGCAAACGAGGGCAGCATCATCGAATCTCGACTGCTACAGAGACTCGAAGAGGCTGAAGCAGCCATATACAACAACGACACATCCTCGATCATCATGGGGGCAATGTCTGGTCAGTATATGGCTGCCTACAACGCGACAAGTGGCTTTGTGTTTCTGGAAGAGGAAGATACCGAACGGACTGGTAGGCCAAAATACGCAACACCACCACACGACCCTATTGTTGTCACCGCCCGGTGCACCAAGATAATGCTGGATGACAGAGTCTTGCAAATGGCGAAAGCCATTTCGGGAGACTCTGATATCAAGACATTTTGGAAACACTGCGAGATACCCAAAATACAGTGGGTCAATGGAGTTCCCGGATGCGGAAAAACAACTTGGGTGGTAAGACACTTCGATGTGGACAAGGACGTTATCGCAACAACAACTTCAGAGGCAGCAAAAGACCTGAGAGAGAAGTTAGCGCACCGAATCGGAGACCTGGTGAAAACCAAGGTGCGCACTATGGTCTCGGTTTTAGTAAATGGTTTTAAAAAAAATGAGAGCTACGTCCGCCTGATGGTGGACGAGGCTCTCATGAACCATTTTGGGGCCATAGTAATGGCTTCTAGGCTGTCTGGAGCCAGCGAACTTGTCCTCATCGGAGACGTCAACCAATTACCTTACATAGACAGGGAGAGCCTGTTCGATCTAAGGTATAACCGCCCTAGCCTGGTTACGAACTTCAGCCAGGAGTTGTTGTGCACGCACCGGAACCCAATGGATGTTGCATATGCGCTGAGGGAAATATACTCCGGTAAATATTCCTCGGCTCCCAGTATAAGGTCCCTCGAGAGTTACACAGGAGCGAAAATCCCCAAATTCCTTCCAAACGCCCTCTTCCTGGTCCACACTCAGGAGGAAAAGGAGACCCTGACCGACCAGCCAGGGCTATGGAAAGGGCGAAGGATCACGCACCCTTACCATTCACGAGGCGCAGGGACTGTCGTACGAGTCAGTCGCGGTAATAAAAACGAAATGCAACATGAAGCTGCACGAGAGCGTCCCGCACGCAGTCGTCGCGGTTTCCCGGCACACGAGGACCTTTGTCTACTACGCCGACGACGAGGATGATGCCATCGGACGGTTTGTGAGGCAAGCGATGGTTGCGAGCGAACAAACCATCTATAGCTACAACCTGAAGATGGCAATCAGGAATCAAAACAGCGTGTTGATGGAGGCCCTGCTTCAGCGCAATGTGGGCAATGTGGGCTCACAATAACCTGTAACTAGCGTTAAGTTCTCATATAAGTGGTGTAAAAACTGTAACTGACAAAGAGATGGTGTGGGCATTCAGAGCAGACATGCTCACGGAAATGTGTTGGCAAGCGGTGGCGTGTGTGGCGGGTCGCCATCTTCCATCAGAAATGGTTGAGGAAAGCGATGGCTGGCACATGCGTCAACTCGTGAACGGGTGCTGTTTGCGGACACTGGTCTGCTGTGAATGCTTACACCAATTCAGAATAATCTTAATAGTAATAATAAAATTTAGTTATATGTATTAGTTAATAAAATTAGTATATATTATAGTAAATAGTTAGTTAGTTTAATATGTTCCCCATACATGTATATTTGTTGCATGTAATAAATTAATCGTAAGTTTTGAAAATCGAAAAAGTTGAAAAAAGGCACGGACCCTGGAGTCTGTGGAGTAAAGTTTAAAAAAAAAAAAGAGAGAAACAAACGATGGAGATTGTTCATTCTTCTGGCAACAGACTAAAATTCTACATTGCCATTCGTAGTAATCTATGTATCGAGTGTGTTGTAAACCATATATTAGAGTATGTATACTGGTTGTAAACAAAGCTTACTTAGAAAATACTATAAACCCCTGCATTCACCCAAAGTCACAGTATGGGCTGCTTTATCAGCAAGAGGCATTATTGGTCCATACTTTTTTGAAGACTCAAGAGAACGTGCGGTTACAGTGAATTCCGAGCAGTATATAACCATGTTACAAAACTTTTTCGCTCCCGCGCTGCAGGATTTTGTTGGTTTTAATCAACGCTCATGGTTTCAGCAAGATGGAGCCACTTGTCATACATGTAATGACTCGTTAAGGGCAGCTCGATACATTTTTGGCCCAAAAGTGATATCGAAAAGAGGGGACATTAACAGCTTCGCTGCCAACTGGAATATGGTGACGTCATGGGAAAATCCAATGTATTGTTTTTGTAATATATGCATGAGGGACGTTTCAATGTTGTTATTTTGGAAATATTTAACTATTTTTAGGAGTTTTTAGTAAGAAAAAGCAAAAAAAAAAAACCCGCGAATTTGCGGAGGTGGCACTGAGATTGACAGTTTCAACCTCAGTGCCATGTCCGCAATTTTGCGGAGTAGTTTCTTTAATGTAATATGGTTTATTTAAAAATGTCTATGATATTTGAACACAAGATAATAGTAGTTTGCTTAATTCTAATACCTTTGGTTACATTTACTTAAGTCTTTCACAGGATAATCTTACAAAAAATAGTATAAAAAAATTAAATAATCTGAAAGTAACTTACGATTGCAACAAAAATAGCTGAATTGCAGCAATGTAAATAAAAATAAACACAAAAAAACGTCTTAAAATAATCACAGCTTCCTAATACAAATAATAAAACGTCTAAATACCTAATTAATAAAATCTTCTACTTATTGTTTTATTAGAACTTTGTAAAATCAACTCACAAATTGCAACAAATAGCCCGCTGTATGATCGCGGTCTAATTTTTTTACAAATATAACTTCTAAAACGAATCATACTGCTAGATGACTACAAATACCAAATCTTTGGTAACTCAATAAAAAAAACTATAATTAAATTTAGATGGACAAGTGGTATTCATCGAAACATTCGTAGCATAGACCAGGTTTGTCTTTACAAATTTCGCAATGCCACATAGAGTCTTTGCGTTTTTTTTTTGTTTTCGAGCACATGCGGCACATTTTACGCTTCAGAAATCCTTTGGAATTTCTTTCAGTAATTTTACTGATTTTGTGCAGTACTTCTCTACTATTTCTTGCTCTGCTTGAACCAGCAACCACTGAAGTATTGCTTTCGGGTAACAGCTCATTTATCACTGATAAACGGTAATCATAGAGTGTCATTTTCGGTTTGCCAGAATATTTGTTATAAATTTTGTATGAATTTATAAAAAGAAGTTGAAAGGTATGGATCGCTAACTTCAGAGACCAACGAAGTGTTTTTCTTTCACATGGATAAAATGCGAGCAACTGGTCTTGTCTATCAACTCCAGACATAAACTCATTGTATTTTGCAATAGCTTCTGGCTTTTCACTGATCTGGCCACGTTTATTGGCAACTGGCACCCTTCTGTCTTCATATTCTGTGGTGATGTACATCACTGGGCGTTTGTCTTTCCACTTTCCTATGTGTACACTTTCTTGAAAACGTGATATATTTTCACCTTTTTTCAGTGTTTTCTGATATACATCCTTTGGATTTTCCTTCAAATCTTTTCGCAAGGTTCCAGTGCAGTATGTTTTATTTTCTAAAAGACGCTTTGCCAAGTGGAAGCTATTGTAATAGTTATCCATAAACAATGAGTGGCCGTTCTGAAGATGCTTTTCCATCAGTTGCATCACTACTTTTTCCGCGTGCCCTTTTCCTGCCACTTCAATGTCTTGGCTCCCAGCATAAACACGAAATTTGAGAATGAGACCATCTGGTTCAGTCAGCATGTACAGTTTCACTCCATACTTATGCCTTTTATTTTTGATGTACTGTCTAAATTTAAGTCTCCCTCTCCACAGCACCATACTCTCGTCCAAAGACAACTCTTTCGCAGGATAATAGCAGCTATCCATTTTTTGATTGAAATAATCAATCACGCTGCGTATTTTGAACAGTGGGTCTGTTTCATTCACTGAATCTGAGCTGAAGTGGAGACATCTCATTATAAGTAGATATCTGTTTCTACTCATATATTGCCCAAAAATAGGTATTGAAAATAATCGGTTCGTTTTCCAATAATCTTGTAGTCGGGGCAGTTGAATGAATCCCATATGAAATAGTAAGCCCAAGAATATTCTCAGCTCAGGAATATTCAACTCCTTCCAAGCATTTATTCTCGAATTTGCTAATACAGTATTTCCTAATAACTTGGCAGCTTGAACATTAGTTTTTTCACAAACCATAGCAAGAAAATCGTCTTCGAAGAAAAAGTTGAAAAATGTTATTGGAGTTTGTCCAGGGTTGCCGAAGAACGCATTCTGTTTAATGAAATCTATATTTTTTAACTCACATGTCGTGGTCCATCCTACTGTAGATGCTGCAGTGCTTTCTGGTGGTTGCGACTCTTCGGATGGGCTCGGAGGCTGCGACAGTGGTACCAAATCCATAGCTGCATTTTGCTGAATATGCCGCCGGTCAGCGGCCTCTTCTTCGTCATCTGATGAGATATCCAAGTCCTCAAAATGGTACTCATCGTCACTGCCATCATCTCCAAAGAGCTGATCTTCAATATCACTGTCCGTAATGTTATAATTTAGTGGCAATTTACATCGTTTTGGCCTTGACGGCCCGGCTTCGTCATCCATATTTGAACCTTATTTATTTGACAATAAAAGTCAATATTTAAAAACCGCAACTCGTAACGGTATTTTATATTATTCAAGCGCAAGGCCAGCCTCCAAACGTGTCGCCAAGCGCAGTGCCAGGCGCGTACTAATTCTAAGAAACCGAGCGGCGCTACTCCGCATATTAGCGGGGCCGGCACCCCGGGCTCACCCCGCACCCCGCTAATTCGCGGAGCTGGCAGCGAAGTTGTTAACTGGCCGCCTCGTAGCCCGGATCCATCACCAATGGATTTTTTTTCTTTGGGGATATCTTAAGGCTAAAGTTTACGACACCAACCCATTAACTCTTGACGAATTAAAGGATCGTATTCGCACAGAAATCCAAAACATCTCAACAGAAACATGTAAAGCTGTTATCGAAAATGTCCGCTCTAGATTGCAGCAATGCCAGAATAATGAAGGATTGCATATGGATGATGTGATTTTTAAGAAATAAATTCCCCTTTTGTTTACTATCGAAAACAATAAACAATTTTGATCTACTGTAATTAGTTTTTTTTAATCATCATTCCAATTATAAACGGTCTTTTGGTCCAGCCTGTACAATAATCCTGTGCTGGTCGTAACTGACCTCACAAAATCATAAAATTTCTAAAAGATATAGGAACAAAAGACCTATAACAACGGAAATGCTTATTATGCCTGTCATTGGGCAATAGGTATAATAAAAGGGGATGTTTCGATCCAGCGATTAAATTCTATCAATTTACGATTATGGAATGGACTAATGACAGATTGTTATTGCGCATTTGTGATTGTTTTCGAAATAATTGAATTAATTTCATTTAACATCCACATAAAATCAAGGTGAGACATCCTTGTAAAATTAAGTAGGTATTAAACTTTTTGTAAACCGGCTCTTTTTGTAAGTCGTTGCTTAGTTGGGTTCCAACTAGACCAAGTACCTATACTTTGGTTTATCACAATAAATGCAGCGATAGGTAGTACAAGATCGTTGTCGTCCATAATTACTAAAATACTACGCGAGTCGTTTCGCCGATTGTCGACGAACTTCAATGCGTTCATTTAGTGTGGATACAACAGCGAAAGCGAGCGAGCGTGCGGTATTGATCGGCAAATCCCACTCGTTACCATTCGCTCGGTCTAGCTCGCTTGGTCTGTACCCGGCATTATATGCAAGTTTTCTTTGACTATCTGAGAATGTCAATAAATACTTTTGATGAACTAATGGAACTGATCAGGGAAGATATTTCAAGCTCACAAACACAAATATCATGAAAATTACATGTACGTAAAAAATCATTATGATCTAGGCTAATTGCTGATATAACAAAAAGAGGGCGTGGATAGGTTGTTTTCGTTCTTTACCAGCCGTAAACTTCGGTGTGGCTGCAGGCGTAATGCCGCTTGAACGTATCTGTACATATCTTTATTTCATAGTATATTGTCTAGAACTAAGTATAGTAAGTTGTGTATTTATTAAATAAAAGATATGCGTACATGTTACGAGTGTTTTTTAAATACTTCGTCATAAGTAGGTACATTTTTTCTTACACAGCAGCTATGGAAAAACATGCTGGCGCAATCCCAAAATTCCCGCACGGAACAGTGCATTCGTTGATTTACGTAAACAAAAGGGTACTTAAACGGTATTGGGTCATCCCTTCTACATACATCTATGCGATACAAAATTGTGTGCGGTAGACTCACAGCACATTAGCAGCGGTGACTTTACCGCATGCCCGTGCATTTATTTCACCGCAGTGCGCGCACTTCTATGACTCTCCGTAAATCACAGAACATGCGTTATGAAAACACAACGCAGTGCGCGATAGGCCTAATCCTATCATCTTATAATATTTTACTTTAACATAATCTGAAATAGAAAGCAAAATTGAATATCATATTTGTGTTTCTATTGGTGTGTACAAAACGCATACTGCATATTGGAATTAAATAAATTAAACAAAAATATTTCTTAAGCTTATCTTCGCTTACTGTATCACTGTAGTTTGCGCAAACGCTGTACCGCGCCTTTCGCGCCTTAAGCCCATCACACATGACTAAGATAATATATATTAAGTATAGCGTCGAATATAAAAGTTACGTTAACTTAACCCACCACACACGGCGCAGATACTATAATATATAGCAAGCGTACAATCTATCGGAGTCCGTCTCGGGCACAGACTAACAGATGCTACGCGACCGTAACGAGTGTGCCGCCGCAGCAGCCGGCGAAGCGCCAGAATCAGGTTATCAATCTTAAGCCCATCACACACGACTAAGATAATATATATTATAGCGTCGAATATAAAAGTTACGTTAACTTAACCAACCACACACGGCGCAGATACTATAATATATAGCAAGCGTACATTCTATCGGAGTCCGTCTCGGGCACAGACTAACAGATGCGCGCGACCGTAACGAGTGTGCCGCCGCAGCAGGCGGCGAAGCGCCAGAATCAGGTTATCAATCTTAAGCCCATCACACACGACTAAGATAATATATATTATAGCGTCGAATATAAAAGTTACGTTAACTTAACCCACCACACACGGCGCAGATACTATAATATATAGCAAGCGTACATTCTATCGGAGTCCGTCTCGGGAGCCGCACGTCTCGATCGTTCACACTGTAATATACAGAGTTTTCATATTTTTATTTTGCGATGATTCGTATTTTGTTGCTAGACCTGTTGGATAGTTCCTCAGATGATGATTGGGACTGTGAATATGATACCTATAACCGTCATACTAGCTAAAAGTGTAAAACGAAAAATCTGGATAGAAGATCACATAAAACACAGGAAACACCGTAGTGAATTTAAACTTTACAATTGAGGGTTCTTGTCCCCTTCTATTGTCGAGTTGCTATAGATGTTTTCAGGTAAATTTATTTATTTATTTTTATTTATTTATTTTCTTAACTTACAACTATCATTACAGGTTTTTTTTAACCTAATGCGATAGCGTAGCATAATTAGGACTTACACTAACCTACCTAATTAACATAACACAAAACCCTTAAAGCTATTTTATTAAATTCACTCAGTGTACAATTAAATAGATCTATTTCGACCGCCATGACATTGAGAGTGCGAAGTGCGCGTGTAAAAGGCGCTTCCTGCAGGAGGTTAGTCCTCGCACGCGGCAACGACACCAGTTATGGTTGCCTTCGCCGCTCCACATACCTATCAGGAACACAAAAGTATATCTGCTGCAATACATCCGGATTGTGTACCTTACCCCTCAACACCTTAAAAATATAACAAACGAGTGTGAGCTCTCTCCTGACCCTCAGTTCATTATACCCGACCATGCCTAATATAAATAACGTAGGGTACATTAATGGATAAAAAGTATAAACTCCGTATTTTTTCAAGTATAAGTACCTAATGAACTTATTCTGTATTTTTTCGACCATTAGAATGTACTTAGTCTCATGAGGAGACCAAATGACTCCATTGCATTCGAGTTGGCTTCTTACTAACGCGTTGTATAAGGCGGCAATCGCATTAATATTTGTAAAGCCGTTAGCCATACGTAGGATAAAACCCAAATTACTGTAGGCTTTTTTGCAGACCTTAGTAATATGGTCCCGAAATGTCAGCTCCGAGTTAAGAGTCAACCCTAAGTCTTTCACAACGTTTCCTCTAACCATCGGTAGCCCATCAATATGATACTTGTGCAGTATGGGGTTACGAGAACGAGTGAAAGTAATTGTCATACACTTGGTAAAGTTAAATTGCAGACAGTTTTCCTTAGCCCAGACCACTACTCTGTCTATATCATTTTGAAGTCGTTCGCAGTCTCTTGCAGTCTCAATCGCTAGAGATAATTTAAGATCGTCCGCAAATAACAGGCACTTGGCATTCTGGATAACCTTTGGCAAATCATTTATCATTATAATAAACTCCAAAGGTCCCAAATTACTGCCTTGGCTTACTCCCGACCTGGTAAAATACCGCTCCGATCTGAAGCCTGAGTATTCCACATATTGCTGCCTATCAGTCATGTAGCTGGCAAAAAAATTCAGGACACGTGGAGTGCACCCTATCCCTGATAACTTTCTCAGCAACACGTCATTATCGACTGAATCGAAAGCTTTTTTGAAATCAAAGTAAGCACTATCCGCCTGACCCCCACCACCTACAGTCGGTACTAGATCGGCCATGTGACAGAGTAGATTGCTGGTAGTGCTTCTTGCCGATCTAAAACCAAGCTGAGCGTCTGAGAGCTGCGAACTCACCTGTGCCACTATGATTTTATGTACTATCGACTCGAAAACTTTTGCCGGTGAAGACAGTACCGCGACAGGCCTATACTCGTCTACTTTAGTACGCGATTTCCCTTTTGGTACAGGTACTACCCTAGTTATTTTCCATCTATCCGGAAACTCTGCCGCTTGAAGACATTGTTTATATATGTGTAAAAGCGGTTTAGCAAGTACTATACGACAATCCTTCAACACGTATGGCGGTATACCATCTGGGCCAGCGGACTTCTTCGGTTTGAGTTGTCGCAGAGCTTCGGTTGACGTCCTGTAATTGCACTTTATCGATGTGGACTCGTGCCGCTCCGTTCTCGCCGCCCGCTGCCGCTATTGCCGCGTTCACGTCTAAACTGGCTCGTTTCGTACTGTAGACCGAATGGAAATATTTAGCAAATTCCCTAGCGCCTTGGTCATTTCCAATGACTTTACCATCTATTATTAAATTGTGCGGGCTTCTGTTCCCTCTTTTAGAATTAGTATAATTCCAAAAAGACTTCGGGTCCCGATGTAATTAATTTTGTACATTAAGCTTGTATTGCGTTTCTGCGTGTAATATTTTTTTTTTAACTCTGGCCCTACAATTAGCAAAAGTTTTGTAGTCAATTTCAGACCCGCTGACTTTATATCTTTTATGAAGAAAAGATTTTAACTTTAAGTCTTCAATTACTTTGTCGTATACCATTCGGGATAAACGAACTTTGAGCTTACTCTGTTTTGGTTTTTCCAAGGTACAAAGTTGGCAAAAGAAGAGTTTAACTTGCTATAGAAATAATTTAAACTCATCTCTAAATCTAGTTCGTATATTGGACCCCACTCTATATTCGCTATCGATTTGTATAGTGATAAAAAATCAGCTTTATAAAAGTTTCTATCCGGGGTACTAGGCGAGTGTGAGTGGGTGCCTGTAAATGCCTTTGTGAGATACGTTTATGGATCCACTTCAATAAAAGGCACTTTATGTTTCCGTAGATATAATTATAATGTTGTTACACGTTCACATTTAGTGGTGAGTATTACAGTCAGGTAATTAAGTAAATACACTGTACATATATTGGTAGTTGGTAATTATAACTTGTTGCAGAAGTAAAAATACTATTGTTGTTGGTACAAGCTAGGTTCTTCTTCTTCTTCTTTTTTGTGTCTCTCATCGCTAAAGATGCGTTCGAGGGACGCAGAAAGCTGCGTTCCGAAATTCGAACGCCACACCACCCCCCTACGGAGAAGGAGAATCCGTAGAGAAATAACAAAGAAAAGTTAGAGGTCAAAAGGTTTAGAGAAATGGACTTTACGACCTGACCGTGTGGTATACTGTGGTGTAAGCGAGGAAGGAGCAGTAGGCAGAGGTGCAGAAAGGACAGGTGAAGAAGGAAGGACTTGTGCAGGACTTGTTTGCACAGCTTGAGGAACAGAAACATGTGGTGCTGGTGCCAAAACAGGATGCCCCGAAGGATTTTGTTTTTCGTCAAAAGCTGGCTTTAGTCTGTCGACACTAACCGTCATTTGTTTCCCTTTAACCTCTATCGACAATGTCTTTCCATCATATGCTCTAGAAATTACTTTATGAGGTCCAGAATATGGAGGCTGCAGTGAACGTCGAACAGTATCATCTCTGAGCATGACGTGAGATGTAGTGGCAAGGTCCTTGAAAACGAAGGGAGACGACTTAGTATGTTGAGAAGCCGGAGTTGGTCTCAACTTGGATATATGGTGTCTTAATTTGACGACGAAATTAGACGGATCCTCAAATCCATTAGGTCCGGGAGATACTAACAGTTCTCCTGGAAGCATTAACGTTTCTCCGTAAAGTAATTCAGCGCTTGTTGCTTGCAAATCTTCTTTAAAAGCTGAGCGCATTCCTAACAAGACCAGAGGTAATGCGTTCAACCACGAAACGTCGTGACACATAAGAGAGGCCTTTAGTTGCCTATGCATGCGCTCTACGAGCCCATTAGCACAAGGGTGATAACTAGTGGTACGAATACGTTTTGTTCCGCACATGTCCGTAAGACGTCTGAAAATATCCGATTCGAACTGCCGTCCCTGGTCAGTTGTGATTACAGCGGGGACTCCGAATCGAGAAATCCAGCCGGCTACAAGGGTGCTTGCTACTTCCTCCGCAGTTATGCCAATCATAGGCCACGCTTCGGGCCACCGAGTATAGCGGTCAATAGCTGTAAGGCAATATTGGTAACCAGAACAGGATGGTAGAGGACCAATAATGTCTATGTGGACATGTTTGAGCCGAGATGTGGGACTGGAGATATGACCAGTCAAAGAGTGTGTATGCTGAGTTACCTTGCTTCGCTGGCAAGCTAAACAAGTTTGGCACCAACGACGGCAATCTTTGGCAACACCAGGCCCTACGAATCGGTCCTACACCAGCCGGATGGTAGCTCTGGCGCCGGGATGACTCAGATTATGCAACTGAGTGAAAACTTTTTTCGCATAGGTTCCGGGACAAATGGTCGTGGTCGTCCTGTGGACGTATCACAGACCAAAGTGATGTCAGTGCCAGGAACAACGATGTTCTCTAATTTAAGAGCAGAATTTGCATCGTCACGATACTTCTTCAATTCGTCGTCACATTCTTGGCAAGAACCGAGGGCGGAATAGTCAGCTTCGAAACTTATAGCTTCGATGCGGGACATGGCGTCCGCTACCATGTTTTCTACCCCTTTTATATAAATAATGTCCGTAGTGAATTGCGATATAAAAGAGAGCTGATTTAATTGGACCGGTGAAAGTCTCTTACGACGCTGCGCGAAGGCATAGACTAACGGCTTGTGGTCCGTGTAAATCTTAACGTGCTGCGCAGCCAGAACGTGGCGGTAGTGCTGCACGCTCTCGTATATCGCTAAGAGTTCTCTGTAATACGCTGGCCATTGGGACTGTCGGGGGTTCAGCTTCTTGCTGAAGAAACCCAAAGGTTCCCAAGCATCACCAACTTTCTGTTGAAGGCAGGCACCAACATGAGAGTTAGAAGCGTCGGTGAAAAGCCCTAACTCAGCATTTGGCAATGGGTGAGCCAGAAGAGCAGCAGATGACAAACTGTCTTTACAGGTCTTAAAACTTTCTTCGAGTTCAGGCGTCCAAGTGACTGGAGTGGAACCTTTACCTTGGGATGCTACAATTGCGTTGACTAACGGTGCTTGCAATTCCGCAGCGTTTCGCAAAAATCTACGGTAATAATTGACCATCCCAAGAAAACGGCGTAGTCCCTGCACAGTCTTAGGTAGAGGGAAATCCTTCAAAGCCTGAATGCGCTCTGTAGGTGGTCGCATTCCATCAGCAGAAATGCGGTTACCGAGGAAAGTAACCTCAGAAGCACCAAACACACACTTTGCTGGGTTGATAACAATTCCATAGTCTTCAAGTCGCTTGAAGAGAGTATGGAGATGCTGAACACTCATTAGCATCCCGTGAGTACACCAAAATGTCATCAATATAAGCAAAGCAATAGTCGAGACTTTGCACAACTTCGTCAATAAATCTTTGAAATGTTTGGCCTGCGTTACGCAGACTAAAAGTCATGTAATTAAACTCGTAAAGTCCGAAGGGTGTTATAATGGCAGTTTTACAAATATCCTCAGATTTTTGCTGAGATTTTTTCAGAATTTGCTGCTAAGCCTTTACCAGGTCAATTGTGCTGAAAATAGTACAGCCGGAGATGTTATGGCCAACATCCCCAATATGGCGGACCGGATATCTGTCGGGTACTGTGCGTGAATTTAACGCGCGGTAGTCGCCAGGTACCATCTCGCTTAGGAACCATATGTAAGGGAGAAGACCAAGAACTTTTCGAAGGTCTAGCTGTCCCGCACTGTACCATGTCATCAAAAACTTTTTTAGTTTCTTGAAGCTTCTGAGGTGCCCGACGCCTAGGACGACAGGAGACGGGGGCACCCTCAGTGGTCAGAATGTGGTGGACAGTACTATGCTTTGGCTCTCGCATAAGACCTGGTGGCTTAGTGATTGACGGAAATTTCGCAAGAAGCGCACTAAATTCGGACGGTGGGGCAGACACAACTTTTACACTGGTCTGACCCAAAGTAGCCACGGCGGCAACGCATGATAAACCGGTACTGCTATCAATAAGCCTTTTATTAGCACAATCTGGCATCAGTCGATAGTGTGCCAAAAAGTCGGAACCGATAATGGCGGTGTTGACGTCAGCGACAATGAAGTGCCACTGAAAGGCGCGACGCAATCCTAAATTTAATGTCATCTGTATATGACCATATAAGTGCGAATCTCTCTACCATTGGCGGCAGCCAAAGTATAATTTGACTTTGATGGCTTATTCGCTAACCATTGGTACGGGTAACAGGAGAGATCTGAGCCAGTGTCAATCAGGAACCGGCGCTTGGAAAAGCATTCTGTGACAAATAGTCGGCGACTCTCCGGTAAGCAGTCAGTCATCGCCGCTAAAGACTGCTGTTCGCGTTTCCCGACGACGATGACCCGGGCGGCATCCAAACACAAGGCTTAATACACTTGACTGCTTTGGTACCAAACCTCTTATGGTAGAAACAAATCTTGGTTTTACCAGGAGTCTGTGAACGACTTCGCTGATTCGAGTGACTCCGCGACCTGTCCCTACTACGGTCGGCTGTAAGCGCAGCGAGCTGGCACGTGAGCTGCCTGATGAAGGCGAGACGGCAGAAGTGGTTGCTGCGAATACTGCAGTTGAGCGAAGAACAGCCATACCAGGCGAAACTTCTAAAATTTTATCAGCAAGCTCTGCTATTTTCCCTAGAGAGAGCTCTGAGCGGCCAGAATTGCCTGAAGATGTTGTGGGAGGCGGCGCATCCAAAGCTGACGAAGCAAATTTTCGTCCGTGAGAGCATATCCTGCTAACGACCTAAGGTGCCTTAAAAACTGGGAAGGGCGGCGGTCGCCCAGCTCCTCATCACTAACAAGCTGTCGGACACGCTGCTCCTCGGATGTAGAAAGCCTTCGAATAAGTTCAGATTTTAAATTCCGATACTTCTCTTCAGGAGGTGGTTGAAGAATGATGTCCTCAACTTCGCCAATTACTCGGGTATCGAACTGTGCAACAACATAGTCGAATTTAGTTTGATCAGCAGAGATACCCGAGATGGTAAATTGGGCCTCCACCTGTGCAAACCATATAGTGGGCCGGTCAGGCCAGAAAGGAGGAAGTTTGACGGACACCCTATATATTGAGTGTCTATAACAAATGTTCGTTTATTTTTAGCCCCAGAGTGTTGCCTTATAAAAGAGATCATACTAATGGTATCAGTAGGTCAAGACACGCTACACTTTGACATGGTAATACACGAGTACGTAGATCCTGGAGTGATCAGTCCCATGCTGTTTTATCCTCCAAGTAATCCGAAATTTTGTAATAACCTTTTTGACAGAGTTGAGTTTTAATAGGAATTTTAAACTTAAAGACAAATCTCGGATAACATTGAGAAGTTTATTATAGAATCGTTGTCCTATAAAAGAATGACTTATTCTGTAGAGACGCGTTACATGTACGGATAGCTTGTGCTTTTTCCGCGTGTTGATGGAATGAGCATCACTCCTTTTTTCAAAACTGTCTGTTTTTTCTTTACATACATTAGATTTTCATAGATAAACACTGAGAGAGAACAGTTAGAATGTTTATATCTTTATACTTCTGTCTAAGGGAAACTTTGGGAGCAATGTACACTTCTGCTTCAAATTACTTGGCTTCCTTTCTCTTTAGAGACAATGTGACCCCATAGAGAACTCTCTATGCTAGACCCTAATCGTTCCCGTGTTTTCAGTTGTATGGACGTACAAATGCTATAGGAAATTTAGTAGGTGTAAAAGAAATTGAATAAAACCATAGGAATATTTAAAACATTTTATTAGTGAGTATAAGCGTGTACGCGGCACAGCTGACTAGCGGTTTCCAAATGTATCACATGATTCACCCTTCACTGACATCCAACGAATGTAAAGCCTATATAAACAATACTGAATAACTTACACGAAGCTGTTACCACATGGAACAATAAAATATATCTTTTGAACAATTATTTAAATAAATAGACAAATTTCAATACATAATTTCCGTTTAACTCGCAGGAGTAATTAGATTCCGGTATTCAAAAAGTATTGTGCGACCATTAGCAACCTACCTATACACTATTATCTATACTTTTGAAATACCTCAAATATAATTATTTACATTATTTGTATACAAGGATCATTGACTAGAAACCGTGTCCGGGAATAGCGCCCGCGCGCGAGCGGACAAGCGAACAGGCGCGCGGACTGCGCATGGAATGAACCGTTTCCATCTTTGGTAACGCATTTGAACATAACACAATATTTGGATCACATCGCTTTGGAAATCTTCAATACATTCACACTGTAGAGAGAATACACAATTTTAAAAAATACTTAAAAATTCATCATAAATACCAGTTTACGGCTGAACTTCTATACATAATTATATTAAACTATCTAATATCACGTGGCCGTCGGAGCACAAAATAAAATTTTACAAAAATAACAACAACTGATAAAATTAAAATATTATACAAAACAAATGACAACCTATATTGACTAAACGAACACATCATTCTGATAAATAGTGTCTCAGATATCGGCCGAGGGAACGGAAGCCAACTACATACGCACGACAACAATATATCGAGCGAACTTTTATTTATAATTCTCGAGATTGTGTCTCGAAGACCGATGTCCTAAACATTTGGCTGCCGTCCCGCGGCGCCGCTTCAGAACTAGAAGTAAATAAAAACTCGTTTGGTCGAAGTATATGGGAATTAACGCGACTGAGATCAACGGTATCGCCACTCACTGGAATTTGTGACTACTCCTATATTACACCCTAGTGCGCTCCGCGAGCTGCACACGCCTGCCAAGTCATACATTATCTACGCGAAGCGATATACAAACTGTACAGCGTCCGCGAACTAATTACGAAAAAGATTTCGTATCGTCGACAATAATTGAACAACGAACTCTTTGCCGTACAAACTATCACCTGTGCCACTGTTGTACCAGCTCAGTGACAGTTTGTGCCGAATTCAGTCGTTAAATTTAACGATACGCAAATTTTTTCCCAATGAGTTCTCGGCAGGCTCGTACAGAGCTTCTACAAGCTTCAGAAGCGTTCGGCAAGTTTATCTGTAACCGTACAAAAATATCGCAACAATCGGTAGATCTCATCGAGACCAAGTTATAAACGTGTTGAAGTCGGCAGGTTTCGTTTCATTCGGCGCGACCGCGGCCTCAAACTGGCGCTTGAGGGGCGTCGCGCCGGCATTATTAAAGTTTTTTTTCGATTTTGAACAATAACTATGCCATAATTATTAATAACTATTGACTACGGGCCTTAGTTTAAACTTTAGATCAATATAGTATAATCGACAAGTGTACCGACGTACATCATAATATAAAATGATAATTTAGATGAGGCTTGACAATAAATAATAGTTAAAATAACAGTACACACAGTACTGTCGCGATACTCCTGCCGATTATACTTCACCGCATCTCTTCACCTCACCACATTGGGTAATAGTTTACATATATCATATATAATAGTGACGCATCCCACATTATATTTTATTCTAGCAATATTTTCAAATACCACTCAAGATCGTATGTTCGCCATAATCAAATAACTATATATATCAGCGTTGACGGAACAGGCAAAAGATCCATCAGATGCTACCAGTGTAACCTCTGCCCACAATGATAGCATCACCACCCGTGTGACCCCAACATGGGCGGCCTGTGGGATGATCTCAGAGCCTTTGAGAAATAAAGTTAAAGTGACTATATCCGCCTGTAGCTACCGCCAGGACAGCACTCAGACACTACTCTGTACTACTCTGGGCGAACTTGAAAAAACTAAACCAACATTCAATTACACCGACAGATACACTAACATTGACAATCTGTCCAACAGATTTTTCGGACCGATGGATTGTCTTTGACACCTTTTGTATTAACTTAATCTCAAATGGTTACCAATTGCCTTAAAAAGAATGGATTTACTGAACGTAGGAACCGAACGTTCGCCGATAATGTTGCCGTTACACTAATAACGTTAAGATATTAATTATTGGCAGGTATTTATTTACCATCCACTTTTATATTGGTAGAATTTAATTGATATTGAGTTTCTTTTTCGGTCATCGAATTATAATACAACTGAACCTCACCACCTCACTAACTACCTCAGAAATATTTCTTGCATTATTTTTCTATCTTTGTTGTAACGATTTTTACCTAGCAATTTTTATTATGAGGCATTTATCTGTAATCTGTCTTTGCAATTGAGAACTCTTCGTTATGTAACTGAATTGAGTTGAGAAATATCGTGGTATAAAATTATACTTAAGATGGAGTTACGAAGTGTGTTTGTATAGAATCTATTAAATATGAACCATAACTCATACAGCGTATCGGTCTACTACTGAGTTATGGCGAGGTTACCAATGATGCTTGGCAGGGGCAGTAGATACGATGCATAATGCAGGAGCACATTTACAAGTGTTTCGAAATGTTACAAGTTCGTCTCGAGTGGCTTGTTGACAATATCCTTCCACGGGCCGGTGGGCCGCAGGGAGAAGTCTACCGCACGCCAGCGGTGCCCAGCCGGTGCGCGGTGGCGGCCCGCGGGGGCACGCGGCTGGATTTGCGGCCCGCAGGGACTTCTACTTCTGGCTCCTTCTTCACTGGGGTTGGCATTGGCTGGAAGAATGTACAAATACTATTATTACTCGTTCAAATATTTGATGTAAATAACGCCGTATGAACTACAAAATAAGATTAAATAAAGGATAGCAATGAAATACGTCTTTTGCAGATTTTAGTATCGTTTTTCTAATTCTATTATATAAGATTGTTAATTAGTGCACAATATTGAACGGTTTGGTTTGGAATCGATAACTGGTTATGAAAGTGAAAGAATAAAAATACATATTGTTATGAACCCATATCCACAGCTCCGCGAGAGCCACTCGCTCTCGTGAACAGTTATCGATCTCAAACCGCCCCGTTCGATATTGTGCTGTAATTAACAAAGATATGGTAACAAATGTATTATAACGCGAGGGGGTGCATACCTGTGCATTATGCCTGTGGTGCGGAGCGGGCGGCGTGTACACCCGCGTGGTGGCCGGCAGGGGGAGCGGCGCCAGGTCCAGCAAGTTCTCCGCGCGGTGCCGCGGCAGGCGGGCCGACAGCGCGGCGGAGCACGCGGGCCGCCGCCGCCCCGGCCCGGCCACGGGCCGCTCCGTCAGGGGCTCGACGCCGCTGGAATATAACAACACGCAAACTTAATACAAATGGATATAAGTAATAGTGAGCACAAATCAATGTATGGAAATAGATCAGTAGGGCTATTATGTACCTCAGTTGCTAACAAATATTGATTGTAATCGAAAAAAATGGCGGCTCTATGTCACTTTTGGCAACTCCAGTGAGCAAAAATGTCAGCAAAGCAACTCAGATACATAATAGCTCTGCTGTTTACAGCTACACTAATTATTTTAGTTTTAAAAATTCGTCATAACTATAAAAAAATTGCTCGATGAGCCAACACTTTAGCCTGGCTTTAAAGCAGTGCAGGCTGGCAGCTGCAGAGACGTGATCTGGCAGCTTGTTATACACGGTCGGACCCATGACATGAGTTAGTTTGGAGCTGTGCGCGAGGAAGAGATCCAAGTGTGTCCTTACATACACTGCCACTTGAATTAGCAATATCGAGGTCCACGTAAGGGTTTTAGGCTTGGAACGGTCAGGTATACAAATATGTAATGCGTTAAGGGATACAAAATATATAAGGCATTCATGGCCATCTGCCTGACCCTGTTACATTACCGGGTAGAATAACAAAACCCTAAAATTTTTACATTTGAAATTATTGATATTTACTAAATAATAAAAATATAAAACAATTTTAATTAATATATAACGGTCTAAATATATTTCAAAAATCTCCATATTACAGCATGGTATAAGCGCATACATTTATAAAATAATTTCTTTGTGTTTCCGCCGACGCTGTGGGACCTTGTTGTTAAACATACGTCGTTCGTCCGTCTGTCCGTCATACATCTGCGTTTGTTGTATTGTTATAAGGTAATTTAAACTTAAGTCGTATATGTCTTATTATAGCAAGTATCTGAATAAATAACAAATTAAAAACAACATACCTACAATAAGGGAGTCGATAAGAAATATGCTTTCCAAGATTGCGTGTTTTGTCTTTATCGTTATAAAAACTAAGCATAACATATACAAATTCAAACTGGTGAAATTATAGTCTAAAATTGTAACTAAAACAAAAATACCAAAACACTGTTCAAATGCGTGTTGGATTCTTGCTAAGGCCAAATACATAAAAGCTCAAATGTTGTTTGGTAATAAGTACGCGAATCTCGTACGTACAGAATGTTGCACGAGTTTGACTCGCACTTCACCGGTTTTATCCTGTTTGTGCTGTGGTTGTAGGATTGTGCAGCACTCACCTGAGATCCCTCAAGTCCCAAGTATCGGTGTCGTCGTTGTACCGCGCGCGCAGCACGGCCGGCCGGCCCGCGAGCGGCACGAAGCTGTCTGCTACGAGAAGCCGCCTGCGCAGCTCCGCGATCAGACCGGCTTGCAACGCTTCGTGTTCGCGCCGCTCCGAGTCGTGCGCCTCGCGCTGTTCCACCGCCTCCTCGCGGAGGCACGTGTACTTCGCGAGACACTTTTTTAACCTGCGTGTATTACATCATCCGTTAAATTTAAAGAAGGCATCGAGCTCTAAATGGAGAGTATTTTTAAATCTGAAGTGATTTTATTTCAATGACAAACGAATCGCGATAAAGGAATGCTTAGCGAGCTCTCTTTAAGAGAGACGTATGAGATTGGAAGTAATGTACGAAGGATGTGTCATTTCTATGTTGACTACTAGATTGTTATATTGACGGCGCAACCCTTCACATTTTTTTCTATATGACTTTTAAAACACTAACGTCTGCTTAGCAATACCAAACTTTGTAATATTAATATTAATATTACAAAGTTTTGTAGCAATCGTATATATATTGTAGCAAAACTTTGTAATATTAATATTAATATTACAAAGTTTGGTATTGCTAAGCAGACGTTAGTGTTTTAAAAGTCATATAGAAAAAAATGTGAAGGGTTGCGCCGTCAATACGAAAGTTATGCGGGACGTATAGCTGGTACTTGTCCGTACTAAAAGATATAAGTACTTAGAAAATCGAAAAAATTCCAAACGCACGGGCTGTAGTAAACAATGTGTTAGTTACATGAAGAAAAAACATTGAGATAGGAAAATATAAAGAGGTAGACAAGAGCTATTTCTTTTTTAAATTTCAAAAGTAAGAATTAATTCATTTTATGAAACCCGAATTAAAATATTCATTTTACATTGTTACTATATTGTAAATTAAATATTCTATTTGCACGTTTCTATTTGCCCTTCAGACAATGTTCTAAAGATCTCAATGCTACAGGATTTCCGAACCTGACATTCTCCAACAGTGGGGATTTGTGGATTTTTCTTCCACAAACCCCCAATTACATGCTGTATAAGACGTTAATGGGGATTTGTGGAAGAAAAGTTCACAAATACCCACTGATGGGTAATGTCAATGGGGATTTTTAGCACAACCCAAAAACACAACCAGCCTGTTTAAGACAGTCGGATGAACACGACTTACCTCTGCGTTTTATGGTCCACTTCTTGCTGTAATGTTGTAAAGGTATTCGTTACAATAGTGGCAGTCTCTTCTTCTAAGTCTATCTTCTGCTGCATCTCCACTTCTCTCTTCTTCCTCTCCGCTATCTCGCTGTTCCTCTGTTCTAGAATTAGCTGACTCTCATTCAAATTGTTAATAAGGTCTTTTCCGCCCCCGCCTTGGACTAAACGGTCTTCTAATGAACGGATTTGGGATTCTAGCTCTTCTGTCTTGGTCTTTTCTTGTTCTATCGTGGACTCGGCGAGGATGTGTTCGCTTTCGATGCTGAAGGTGTCTTCTTCGGCTGTGGGATGGAAGGTTGTAGCGGTTAATACAGTTATGATTCATACAGATTCTAGGAACAAATCCACAGGGAATACAATACACAATTTAAAATAATAAAAAAATATCTGTATCTTGTACCAACCCCTCTTATTTATGAATGTTTAATGAGCATCCAAAAATACTTAACAGAGCTAACGAAAATTGAAGTAAAACTGAATAAAGCTATATTTGACTTTGTGTTCATTCATATAAATTTATGGATTTGACAATTATTTACTTGGAATTACCATTTATAATGTACCTATGTATACATATTCTTAAAATGAGAAAGATGTGACTTGTAACTAATGGTTACCAATAAATGAGTATGAAGTATCGCCGCTGTATCGGTATCGGATACATCCCTAACAATAACAATTAGTGTGGAGTAACCATGTGGCGGTGAGATGTATGAACTAAACAGGGTTATAGACTCACAGGGGGTCCCGGCGGTGGTCGGCGCAAGCGCAGGGGGCCCCCGGACGGGGCGGGGCACCCTCCGGGGCCTCTTTTCACCCGCCTTGCGCTGCTCGATGAGCGCGCGCAGCCGCTCGATCTCCGCCTGGTACTCGCGCAGTTTCGCGTCCTTCGGGTCTTCATTGCGCACCGGCTTGTTCTTTATAGCTGCAGATACAAAGGAACACCATTTTTAAACGACTCCCAAGAGACGAAGAGCACAACAAGGAGTGAACTATTTCGTCCCGCTGGTCGGCGCAGGTGTCCGTCCACATTGAACTTTCTGTTAGGACCGGGAGAAGTCGAGAACCGAACCAAATTGAAGAGTATGAAGGCATTTCAGGTATTCGTTTTATTCTTTTTAACCGACCCGAAAAAGGAGGTTCTGATAGACGTACACATAATATATTTTTTATGTGTGACTCCGCATGGCTTTTTATTAGATAATTATTTTTTTGTTCTCGGATAGATTCAACACAACAAACTGCAAGGTCCCATTTAAATGAATGCACCATAGAATGTGAAAACTATTTGAGTTATGCTCAGAAATATAAAAAAGGTGCACCTTTTTGACGCTGATAATATTGGGTTGATTTCATTATACTTAAAGATAATCCTTCAGCGGAATTTTCGGGCTTCCTAACGCTTGGGTATTTTACTATGTGATATACAAACGTACAGTAATTATGCATGTAGCGATATTCTGCGATATTCTATTTTTTTGTTTGTTATATGTATGGTTTGATGACATTTGAAATCAAATGCAAATGCAAATCAAAAAAGAAAATCTGGTTCCCGAATGTCATCGACCTCCTGCGAGTTCGAATGTGTAGGTGAGTTAATAACGTATAAGTATAAAAAATCATAATTTAATTCTATTACTGCTGGAACTGATTACTTACGTAAAGTTGGTATAAGTTGGTATAAGTAGGAAGGAATAAATTGTCCAGTGAATTAAAGGTATCTATGTATAAACGTAACACACTAATACCTATAATAAATTCTAAAGATTGGGGGTGATTTAGTGAGTGTGCATGCTTTTTATTCCTTCACGCTCAAGCGGCTGGATGGATTTCAGTGTACCTAAGGACTTTTTGTCATGTTCAAATGGTGTAATTCTCATCTTCATTATCACTACGCGGGAAAACTGCAAGCGGAGCTAATAGACGAATAAAACACAGAGGTCTTGTAGGGTTGTCATGTCACTTTTAGTCACCTAGAAATGTTACGGTTTGATGCTACAACAGGTATTACAAGGTATGCATATGTATCATAATATGAATTGTAATGTGTATATTTTTGAGAATAATAAAATGATTTTGTTTTTCTCATATTTATTTATTATTCTATATAATGTTTGTATCAATAAAAATGCGCCGAGTGATCTCATCGTTACGTGTTTAACCCACAGACTCACCATTGGCAGTATTTGGCCAATAGGCAATAACATCATTC
The DNA here is from genome assembly GCA_917880725.1 of Selenia dentaria. Taxonomy (NCBI): domain Eukaryota; kingdom Metazoa; phylum Arthropoda; class Insecta; order Lepidoptera; family Geometridae; genus Selenia; species Selenia dentaria. The sequence goes on along the minus strand of OU862885.1, from coordinate 1,092,347 downwards.
CAAAAAACATAGGTACTGCGATTCCAAAAAATGCAAAGTGCGTGGTTAAGTGTATCATGGTGTTGTTATTGCGGTGGGTTGTGGGTGTGGTGGGGTGTGAGTGAAGTGAGAACAGCGGATAGTGGTACCTTTGGCTCTGTGCGCGTATCGCAGCGTAGTGATCGTCTCGTCGTAGTTGTAAGACGCGGGGCCGATGTTGGCTACCATTATAGTCTTGCTGTTTCCGCCGAGCGAGTCCTGCAGGATCCGCGTCAGCTTCGAGTCTCTGCAAAGTGAGGGAGGGAGGGAGTTAACGACAGTTGCATCGCCTAGACTAGCCGCAGGCCGTTCACTTCTGAACATATGCCTACTCCATAGGTTCTAGTCGCTAGGCCGACGGGCATCAACAGTTGTATGCAGACCTGTAGGGCACGTGGGGGCTGTTCTCGGCGAGCGCGGAGATGACGTTCCCGAGCGAGGAGAGCGCCTGGTTGATGCGCGACGCCTCCCGGAGCCGCTCGGCCGACGCGCCCGTCTTGCGCTGCCGCTCGCTGCCCGCCAGGTCCACCAGGTTCAGCTTCCCCACGCTGCAATACAATAATATACAACCACGGTTACTAAATAACGCTTTCTCAATATAGTCATGGAGCGAAATGCTTACACCTGGACAATACAAGAGGAACGTTACAAACGGGTTACTGAACGACACCTCATAACAAAACATCTGGAACTCAAACAATACAATAGAATTGTTAGTTATTTCAGTTTGGAGGAGTTTCCAAGATTACATTTAAGTACATATAAAAATATCAATCATTCATAAGTCAATGGATAAATAACATAACATAATCAGCGCATTATGTCCCCACAGCTGGGACTCGAGCCTTCCTCTCAGAGAGAGGAGTTGGGCCATAATCCACCACGCGGGCCTGATAAATGGCCGACATGGATAAATACCACAACAATACCATACGACCATGTTCAGGACAACTCTATGACCCGGACATACAGCCCGAGATAAATTGCGAGAAAAGTGCACGCGACAGTGATAAACTTAACGTATAAAATAGGTGACCTGCTAACCGGCAACGACAGTAAGGATCAATGCATGGTGAGTGAGCTACTATGTAACGCACTGGTACTGCTCTATATAAACCGATCGCGTTATATCCAGTGCCAAATGTGCAACATTAGATGCGTACTACGCATACATCCTGCGATTGCTATTCCAAACGACACGCAGACTTTTATGCTTTCAGCGAACCGCCCCGGTTTCGAAACCGAATTTAGAAAATAATATATGTGAAAAATGTGGTTTTGTCATACATATAAACATTCTGTGAAAAATACGTACCTAACTGAAGGTGAAAACCACATCAAAGCCCCTTAAGAGGAGTTATATGATGTACAAACAAACACAGAAAGCGAATTTATTTTTATTATTGTACCTACTGAGTATAAGGGCTGGCCGACTCACCAGCTCGCTTGCTTCGTTTCTCTCCCTTGTGTGTGAAATTCGTTCTTATTTGATGCTTTCAAAAAGGCTACTAAAATTTCAAGTTTGTAGGCTCAGCAGACTGTGAGAAGCCGTGATAGTAGTAAAATGCCTTCGAGATGTATTGTTGGCGATGGCTGCTACCTTATTGTATTTTGGTTTATACCATGAACTGGTGGCAGGAGGACGCTCTAATAGTATGGACTCGTTGGTTCTCATGGGCTTGAAATCGGCTCTCCACTATCTACCGACAAAGAGCCCTCAGCTTTTTCAAAAATATTATGCGGTCTTCAAACCATCATCTGGAGAGATATATTCTTTTAGGAAAAATGGACGGTAGACGTGGTCAGGGAACGGCCCCTGCAAGATGTTCTGACATGGTTAAGGAGGCGGTGGGTGGTAGCATGTACCGTGCGCTCCACGCAGCATATGGCCGCACCCAATGGGGACTGTTTGACGTCATCGTGATCCTCAGCAGTGAGGAAACGAGGAGAAAGTAGAAGGCTCAGCTCGCGGTTTAGACTATACGTTAATGAATCAGTCAGGAGTAAGATGTTACTCGTATATAGTTCAACTACATTGTGTGATGAATAGCGTTTGTATAACGCATGCAGCCCTAAGCCCTACTTCCGTCGAAAGTGAGTAACGAGCGCGGGAGAACGCGTTTCTATTGGCCACTTCCTTCTTACGTGTAACCGAGTGCGCGCACGCATCTACACCGGTTTCATCAGCTGCTAATGCTGTTGTATTGTTGTCTACTGTTACGTAAATATTAAATCAGCCCCATTTTCATGCACGTCACTTGGGAACTATCCCGTGATATGGTATTTTACTGACAGTGACAGAGATCACAAATCAAGGGCGTACCCAGGTAGGGGCAGGGGGGGGCAGCTGCCCCCCCCTAGAAGATTAAATAAATGTAATTTTTTTTGGCAAATAGAAATTAAAAACGTATTACCTACTCTGCGCAAAATGAAGTGTTGGAAACAAAATATCTTTTCAGCCAGATTTTTTTTTCTATAGTTAAATATTCTACAATATTCGATATAGAGTCTATGTATAGTGAGTCGTGTCGGTCGTGCCGCAACGTATTTATTTATATATATTTTATATAGTGACTTTCAGCCGCCGTCAAACGAAACGCAAAATGTTTTGATCAAGTTTTGATACACTTTATTTATTTCTTTATTTCGTTTTTATTATTTTTTAGTGATAATGAAAGTGACAGTAACGATTCATAGTCGAGAATTTAATTTCTGGAATCTGATTTTGATTACGCGACAGAATAAATAAAAACTAAGTAAGGTTTTGATGCAAGTTTGGTTTTATTTATTATATTAATTTGTTTTCAATGCTAAAATAAAATAATATTCAATATGTTGCATATTATTTTAAGTAGTATATATCTGTACAGATTTAGTTTAAGATTCTTAGTGATTATAAAATAAAATAGTGAAAGTATCAAATTCAAATTTCATAGTATATTCAGTGTTTACAACTAAAAGATTTTTGCTGCGGTTTTATCTGTTCGCGGCTCACTAGACAGACTCTAGTAATTCTAGTATACTGTTAGCGATGCAATATAATTTAAATCTCCCGCAAAACCGTCGCATCTCGTAGTTTCCGGTTCCGCCGAGACAATCAGAGAGCCATCTAGGATTAAAGCCGAATATAATTGGGAGAAAACAACATCTAGCGCCATCTAGTTTCGGACGGCAGTACTTTTTCCAGTAAAAAGAAATAGGATCAATTTATACGGTCAATAGCGACATCTTGTATTGAATAGCAATACCGCGAAGAACGTTCTAGCATGGACTATTCTGGAAAGAAAAGACAGTGATAGCAAGTATAAGACAAGGATGGAAATAGAGTCGAGTATTTTCTACATATTTCGGGAGCAAGAATATTTCAATATATAAGCGGAAGCGTGAGGCAGAGCACGTCAATTTAGTTCGAATACAATTCAGTTCGGAGTGTAATACGAGCGAATATTTCATACGACATAGTGTCTTATAGTTTCGTTGCGGCGACACGAGATTTACGTTTACTGTGCAACAACTGGAAATATTACTCCGTCAAATGGATATCAGGAAATTCTTTGAAAGAGGTGAGTCAAAACAAAACACTTAAGTAGGTACCTAATATGATTATTTGATTTAATGGTGGGCTTTGACTCTCTTGTAAGTGTATATCTTAAGCATTACTATATACTTATATAATATTTAAATTTATAATTACAAGACGTGGTTTTGTTATAATAGCTAAAATAACATTTGTGAATATTTTGTGATTAAAAAGTAAAAAAAAAACATAAAAGAAAGATCCTTGCAATATTTTGGATTTATTAATAAGTCCATACCGACAACAAAGTCCCTTTTCTCTAACGTCACAACAAGTGTATTATTTCAAATTACCTAGTTATGCTTATTTGGCGTTCAAACCATATATATTAGAATGTGAAACTTGATCTTTATTTTCGTCTTATACAACCCGCCTAAACACTGTAAGAGTATTTTTGTGTATCCATTTTTTAGGGAGGACACGCGAAAAAAGAAAAAAAGGTCGGGAAAGTAGCAGTGGAAGCGATGAAAATGACAACCATGATAAAACCACTCATGTAATGCCAAGATCATTGCATGCTAACATTGGACAAGCGTCAAATTCTCCTGTAGAACCTGTTAATATATCTGTTGCCGACTATTCTTCTCCATCGACATCCCAACAAACTTATGACGTCGATCCTGAAATTATAGTGGACGATGTCTGTCATGAAAATGATCTGGGACGTTATGTTGGGTTGGCTACCCAGCTATCGACGGAAAAGAAGAGGGAGTTGTTACAAAATCCTTGGATCCCGCCCAGAAATTACGATTTTGAAAGTGATGCAAGCCATTTAAAAAGAAAATTTAACCATGCTTGGTTGGATCAATATTCACCATGGCTAGTATATTCCAAGCGACTAAAAGGTGCTCTTTGTAAGCATTGTGTTTTGTTCCCTCCGCCCATTAGCACTGTGAGAGGAATTTTGGGATCGTTTATGGTCAGGCCATATATAAAGTTCAAAAATATGCATGAAGACTGCCGAAAGCATGCAACGACCAACCTTCACGAAACGGCGACAAATGCTGCAAAAAATTTTCTTGAAAATGTTCCTGTAGACATCCAACTGCAAAGTGGACACCAAAAAGAAATCGATGAAAACAGACAAATATTGTCATCAATTATTTCTTGTATAGTATTTTGCGGCACACATGATATGCCTCTTAGGGGCAAACAAGCAGATGAGGGTGTTTTATTAGATTTATTGAAGTTGAGAATCAATTCAGGGGACGACAGATTAAAGAGTCACCTGGAAAAGTGCCGTCGCAATGCAGTTTACACATCACCAAAAATACAAAACGAATTGATAAATTTATGTGGCGAAGTTATTAAGGAGAATATAATTAGTGAGGTTCAGAAGACCATGGCTTACGCAGTCTTAGCTGATGAAACAGCAGACGTATCTGGGAAAGAACAGCTGTCAATAGGCGTGCGGTTCTACGACGAAAGCAAAAGGAAAATCAGAGAAGAATTTGTAGGGTTCGTTGAACTAAAAGCACAAAATGCTTCCGCAATTGCCGAAGCAATTGACAATTTCTTAATTAGCTCTAACCTCTCAACCGAAGATTGCGTAGGTTTTGGATTCGATGGCTGTTCTACAATGGCAGGGAAAGAGGGTGGCGTACAAGCCATTTTGAGAAAAAAATATCCTCGTGCTTTATATTTTCATTGCTCAAGTCACAAACTCAACCTTGTTGTGAATGATGCGAACGCAGTGCCAGAAATTAGAAATACTGTCGCCACTGTAAAGGATGTTATAACGTTTTTCAGGGAATCGACTACACGTCGAAACTACGCTCCAAACCTATCACGATTATGTGAGACGAGATGGTCAGAAAAATATAAATCAATCAGAAAGTTTTCTCAACATTTTTCAGAGCTTGTGAAATCTCTAGAAACGTTATCCGTAGAAGGAAATTATGCCACCAGAAAATCTGCATATCAGTTGCATTCAGCCGTTACAAAACCAGTGTTTATTGTTACTCTACAAACAATAGCCAAATATTCAGCAGTTTTAGAACCAGTAGTTAACGCACTGCAAGCTAAATCGATCGACATGATCTCGGTAGGGGAACACATCAAAAATATCAAGGACATTCTCAGAAATGACCGCGAGTTTCCTGATAGAATAAGTAATGAAATACTTCAAAAAGCACGAGCTGTTGCAATGGATTTGAACATAGAAATTTCGGTTCCACGTCTTGCTCATAAGCAAACACATAGAAGTAATCCGCCATCAGACAATGATAACGAATATTGGCGGCGTTCCCTGATAATCCCATACATTGATTCACTCATTTCATCACTGAATATTCGATTCTCCCAAGAAAATACTCCGGCGTTTGCTTTAAGCAGGCTACATCCCTTGTATATGACAAAAACCAGCATTACAGACCTACACAAAAACGCAGAATCATTCCAAGAATTTTATAACCTGGATATCACCGGAGAACTGAACCTTTGGCATAATTTATGGGTGACGAAGGCTTTATCAGATGATCAATTAAGGGACATAGAAGTAATTGATCTGTTCAACGAAGCCAACATTTTTTACCCTGCTGTCAGAAAGGCATTAATTATTTTAAGCACTATCCCATGCACCACGGCGACCGTAGAACGGTCCTTCAGTACGCTGCGAAGAGTTAAAACGTGGCTTAGAAGCACCATGGGTGAAGAAAGGCTTACGGGTTTATGTCTGATGAGCGTACATCGCAACTATTTAAAAGACAACAGTGAGTTTATTGAAAAGACTGTCATAGACAAATTTGCGGGAAATCCGAGAAGATTACTGTTAAATTAATATATACATATATATTATAATATATATTATACATAATGTATGGTATAATTATGTATAATATTTTGTTATGTGTCATCATCAAAATTAATGAATAAAAGTCAATTTTCATGATTTTTTGTTTCAATATACCCGACAGACGATCTTTTCGAAACAGGTATAAGCAGCCCCCTGCCCCCTCCTAGCTGAAATCCTGGGTACGCCCTTGTCACAAATAATAAATTCTCAAGACGATGACATTACATTAAATAAATAGCATACAGTAAATATTATTCTAAAATCAATAGGCTTTTTGTAATTTCATAGCGTTTGACTACTCGTACTATAAACACACTTTATGGGCTCAGGTCTTTAACCATGTTAGTGGTAACAAGCTAGAGGAAACTAGAACACAAAGTGGCCACGGACTTGGGAAGGGACTTCCTAAGTCCGTAGTCCTAGCTATCACCATATTAGTCTAGTGTGGATCTGTAGGGCTATTATGTATCTCAGTTGCTAACAAATGTTGATTGCAATCGAAAAAAATGGCGGCTTTATGTCACTTTTGTCAGCTCCAGTCATCAACTTACTAACATTTTCGTTTACTGGAGTTGTTAAAACAGACATAGAGCCGCCATTTTTCAAGATTTCAATCAACATTTGTTAGCAACTGAGATACATAATAGCCCTGCCGATCTGAATCTAACTAAACGACTGATATCACTGAATCATCACGGATATCTCAGAGAAGTTCGGTTCATCGTCATAATCAAACCGCATCATGATTACATGTGCGTTGTGCGCGCGCTGCGCCCGATACAATAATAAATGAGTTCAAGTGTGCCGCGCCCTTGATAACGATAGCGATCGGTTCATTTACGAAAATGCACGTGTCGATCAACAATGCACTTAATAGTAACAAGTGATTCTCTTATACAAAGATATACATTAAGAAACCTCGGCTTCATCTGTTGATATATTATGATGACAGAGAGACATAATGGAGAACACTAACCATAATGTTGAAAATTGAAGAACATGTAAATTTTACAGGATAAATGGGACTATATAACGATAAATGTCTCGTGGTGACCAGTGCAGGTGGGCATAAAACTTAAAACCTTGAAGACCTGGGTTGCACATCGCAAACTGCGTGTCTAGGCACTTCTTAGTGCTTATTATCTATTTGCACTCCGGAAGTCTAAAGACCGTCTATACATGGGCTTATCTTTATGCAAAGCGATAACTAATCAAGTTAGTAATTAAAAACGTAAGTACACCATATTTAGATAAAGGAAACAGCATCGATTGCGCACGTACACCAACAATAAAACAAGTACACACCTGCGACTATGTTCTCTACGTCGTGGGACATTGTACTATAGTACAGTTTGTACGACTGTTTGTCAAGCCTTCACTTAGTGTATTGTGTGGGAGGTAACACGCGCATTTTCATTTTTTGCTCCCACAAAGATCGATAGTATATATAATTGTCTATGTGCGGAAGGATGGACTTGAAGAATATTATCCCGCCGTCGAATCGTGAAAGGCGATGTGAACTCTTCTTAGGCAGAATATCTCTTGTGTAAGACTTAGTGTTTGATACCGCGGGGCCAGATACACTAGACTACTCAAGCTGTAGTCAGCAAGTAAAGGCACCGCGATTTACTGCCATCATACCTAATTGTACCGCGGAGCAGTATAATGTTTGCAATACTGTGTTCTGATTTGAAGCCTTTGAAGTGTATAGTTGCCGGCGAAGTTACAGGCACAAAAGACTTAACAAACGCATGTCTCAGGGTTACGGGCGTAGTGCAATTCGCCACTTGTAACGAAATATCAGATGTGTTCAGATCATTTCAACAGGACCCCGTTTTTGTATATTATGTGGCTCAGTGAAGGTTGAACAGAAGGAATTTTAAGTAAAAATACCAATTTATGTACTTCTTAGTGACCACTGCCGGTCACAGGCAGTGGCAGATATGCTGACATCAGCCAGTAGAGTGCAACCCAAGTGTACGAGTAGGTACCTATCTACTTATATTATGTGCTTTAGATCTAAAAGGCCGCTGTACTATTTGATATATATATATATATATGAACAGAACAGTGAAGGTAACTGTTGAGGAGTCAATGTGTATTGTCTTGTATATGTTCTCTATGTCTTGGAGTGATGATTGCTGGACACAGAGCTTTAACAAAGCCGAGAGCGGCATTCCAACCTTCAATTATCGTGGCTCTTCCTGAAGTCTGTAACGAGACGAACGTCTAGCGGCCAGGGGGCCGATTAAACTAACTAAATTGAAATGGAACCGCAGCTGAACGGTGACTTTTCATACGTTTTATTATTCTGCTATTGAACAACAGCAGTTGGACTGTTACGTTTCTGTTGACGTCAGCGATCGATCTAAACTTTATGTCCTGCTAACTCGATAGATAGTGAACGCGACGCTAACTCATATTCATATAGAGTAGCGTTTAATGTATGTTTAATATGGAGTAGTGACTAAGATGACGTTACTTTCCAATTTCTCTTTAAAAATAGTAGAATGGCTATTTGTGTAATGGTCGAACGCTGCCAAAAGTTAAACGAGCCGAACTGCAGTTGCAGCGGAATAGATTGTTGAACGATGCGAAATAGTAGAATCGCCCTCCAGTTTCTATATTATTCTACCTACTGGTGGATTGCCTCACGAGGGTTGGAAAGTTGACACAATTTGTATGAACTTGTTTCAAATTTGCACCTTCAGTAATCGAGGGTTGGTGGGTCAACCATCGATAGGTAGGTTACAGAAATCGGCAGTTACAAGACTAAGACGGTAGAGGAGTTCAATGATAACACGAGCAGTGTACTTGTCCCGTCACATGCGAGTGCTGCCATGTGCGCCTGCTTCCCCATTAGTATGGTAATGCGGCGCCAGTGGCACTTACATTAGCATGGACGTTGTACGTTATGTGTGTAATTATGCCGTAAAACAACTCTCGCTGCTTCTATACATAATTCATTGTGTACAATCGGCTCAGCACGGCCACCGCTGCGCGTGCGGCGCGGGGGGCGGGGGGTACATCTACACACATGTAAACACAAGGTAAGTTCATTATGTGGTTGTTGCGTTACATATTGTAATACTAGAGTTGAATGTAATGTACGAAAATTTACATTTTACGGATGTGTATATTTACAGGAAGGACAGTGATGGCCAAGTCAGAAGGCACGAGAGTTACAGAAAAGCCGTAAAAGGAGTCATGCCCTCAATTTATATTATTTTCGATGGAAATAACCAAAATTAAATTAGATTTATTAAAAAAACCCTGTATTATTACATAAAAACCAAGTAATTGATTCTGTTACTGATAAGGGTCAATCTTTGCGAAGAAATGTGTTACAAAAAAATATTTATTTTAATACGGAAGAAAACTCACCTCCTCAGGATACCAAAAATAAAGTAAGAGCTAAAAAATGCAGTTGATTATTTGTGTTATCTTATAAATCGAGGACATGACTCCTTTCACGACTTTTCTGTAATGTTTGTGGTTTGGACTTCGCCATCATCCTCCTTCTCAAAAAATCTCTGGATTTCTACCGGCGCGCGGCTGGTTACGTTTATCCAGTTCAGTATCAAAATTAAGATCTTTAAAAGGCCAATAAAAAAATATGTTTGTACCTACTATGTAGTAACGCTCATATCTTAATGGAACAATTAAAAGTAATGAAAAAGAAAAAAAATGAAATACCCAAATAACGTACCTATGAAGCTGACCTGTCAAGTACTAAATCTAATGTTGAGGTGATTCACCTCAATTTGAGAACCACACCTACCCATAGCACTCGCAGTGTCACCCAAATCATTCAACTGAAAAAGTGTCAAGTGACTAATTATCTTAATTAAGATTATTTAATTGTAGACAATAAAACTAATAAACTGTAATTAGTATTGTTCGCAGTCGGGTTATTATTTATATAAAAATTACTTATATCTTGCCTTCACTTAAACAAATAAAAACTCACAATCCAAACAAAGCCTATTTAATTAATTTATATTTGGCAAGTAGAGTCGAGTAGTAACCACAATAGTAGCACACGACGTAAATATTTACACAGTGCATTAGACAAACTGCCGCCTCTGCAGACGGAGCGAGGCTGCTGGGTGCTAACCCGCTAACTACATACGTCGATGGTTCCGTATTAATAACTACAAATAAATACATTTTTGTACGCTTATTAGGCTAATGTTTGAACACTTGATGGTTAGTGATGATGCGGTCGAAGGTGCTATCACACCAGACTTAGAATAGCGACTGGATCTCAAGGGCAGCTGCCGGCCAACTGTTCAGTGCTTAGCGACAGACTATCAAACGACGGTGGTAGCTAGCGAGGCGGACATCAGAAGTGCCCCACCACCATGCTTTACAAGGTATCACGATGTTATCGTCACCGAAAGCACAAGCCCGAGGTGGAAATCGATCCTGTCATCTAATCGACAGCCGACTGTTGTTACCTCCGAACGATCACCACTTTATAAGTACTCCGTGAAGGGACGGAATTAACGAATATATTCTCTCCGCCAGCGGGATGCGAATATTAAGACATGAGGAAACCCATAACTTACTAGGTAGTAAGCCTCGTGTGCAAAGTTCGTCAGTCTTGGTCGGTACCACCGCAGTGCATTCTGCAGTGACGCAATAGTGTACAAGCCTTGCAGTGTTAGGGTGTGAAGGGCACTGCAGTTAGTGAACATACTGGACGCCCGGAAGTAAACAGCTAGTTTTGGAGCAGGCTCGAGATATCTTTTGCTACTCCTGAGAGTTCGCATGGATGCTTTTGTCAGATCTCGTTGATGACTGTTTCCATGAAAGCGTCCTAGGAGCTGAGGTCGCGCGTTTATTAGTTTACTGTTTAATCATCATCATCATCATCATCAACTCAGCCGTAGGACGTCCACTGCTGAACATATGCCTCCTCGACGATTTCCAAAAGGACCGGTTGAAACCGACCTGCATCAAACTGTTTTAATGCTAGTAAATAATAATTAGAATAAAATTGCTGCTAATTTACTGTTGAATAGTTTTATATAGTCGAAGTTTACACTTGACAGTTGCGTGACGGACAGACAAGAGCTGGATTGGGTTGCCATATAAAAATCATAATTATCACTGCAACGCGTCGCCGGTTGCCTTATACACAGACTCTAATATATGTTTTAAGGATCACTAAAGACCTGAACACGAAACAAGCAATAACGGAAGTACAAATATGTCGGTTCGTTATCGCCTGGTTGCGGAGACGGTGAGCGAGTGGGCGGACCTGGAGGTGTCAAACTGTCAAACTCGGAAGACTGCGCGGCGGCGGCGGGTTGTGTGCTGCGTGCCTCCCGTATGTGCAAATCGTGCCCACGCGCTCTGCCGACATGACAGCTAGATTTGACATCATTATTGAGACTTCGCTTGACTAAGTTTTACTAGTAATCTACGAAGAAATAATATCAGGAAGAGTGCCTTCAAAAATGTCCTAATAAAAGTCGTGCTAAATCAATAACATCGTTCACACCGCTATGACTCAGCTGTCATAGTAGACGTTGCAGCATGCGTGTGAACCAATCCCTGCTTTCCTTCTGAAATTTAAACCAATCACCGAACTTGTCTATTTGTAACCTCGGAAGTAATTCGTATATGGAGTGATACGTCGTTTTGGTTTGAATGACCACTTTTTGTGTGGCATTTGTTCTGAGTTATGCTTCCTGACATTATTTCTTCGTAGCTAGTAATCACTAAAAAAGTACCATAATTGTAGAACATTTATTATTACAATTTTTCATGTAAAATTTAAAATAAACGGGTTGTTAATCAAACAAAAATTCACCCCCTATTATGGGCATAAATCGGAAAATATCGATCCTAGGAAAAAATATGCGGGCAGTCTCGCTAGAAATGAAAACTATTCGAATTATTTTTAAGACACAAATTCAAATTATTTATTTGTGATACACAGGTAAGACATGATCTTAAAATAGATTATTGTAGGTACATGCTGTGATCTGCTCTAAGCGTACAAATGTTAAGTAAAAAACCCCTAGCAGTAAATAACTATATAGATTAGTAAAGTTAAAACATTGTAGAATTTGTGACACACATAATCAACAACAATAGATAGTTCACTATTTACATAGGTCTCTATATCTATGAGATTGTCATGGAAACCATTATCGCGCCTAAAGAGTTTCAATTCAAAACTATAGGCATTAAAACTGCAGGAAATTTTATATTGAAAAATTTTTGTAATAATAATTTTTCGTTAAAATTAAATATAAACGAGTAATTCAATAAAATAAAAATTGACCCTTATAATCAAGATGGCGGATGATGCAACGGATCGATTACCACGCAAAACAAAATTTAGACTGCCCGTGAAATTGCTGCTTAATTTTTTTTCCGGGTCAAATACTAATTCGCCTGGTCTATAATAATAACAGTATACGAGTATAACCATTGATTTGACGGCCTTATTGGTGACACTGATGCATTCAATGCTAGAGGTCCCAGGTTCAATCCCTGACCGGGTCTAATATTTATGTGATGAACACAAATGTTTGTACTCAGGCCTTGGACGTTTGTGATGTGTAACTATTCATGCCTCGCACAACATAACACACGGAATAGAACTTGGTGCGTGGTGTAGGTGTGAACTATTTTTTATCTCTAGTACGTTTTTATAATATTATTTTTATATCACTAGCGCGTGCTTCCCTACACTAAACTCGGAGATAATAATCTTGTTTATGATTATCAGGTAATGCTAGCCAGGGATGACACAGGCAAGTGATTGGCCAGATGGCAAGCGTCACTTCAGCACATGACGTTGCAAGCCACCTAAATCTTAAAGCTCTGCACGGTACAGCAAGGGTCACAAAAAAACTACTGTTTGGGTGATACCTATGAAGATAGCCGCACTCGACAAGCTAGTATCTGAGGCCGTAGTACGAACAATTTGCGAAAATGTATTCGTAACGTAAGCGTCAACGCGTCACGCTTCGGCGTACAAACTATGAGTTATATGTGTGACAGTGTGCGCTAGATAAATGACAGTTTGTACTGTTTCACGTGAACGAGACGTTACGTTACACTTACGCAGTTATTCGCGCTTGGTCCACTGAACTGATTGACACCACCGGAGAGCTCGCTTAGGAGTTAACTGAAGACCACCCTACGAACGTGGCTCATCTAATAAGCGATCTATACAATGTTCTTTACAATTTCTTTAACCACACATAAAAATCATGACTCGTTGCAAAATACGCCAAAACAAGTTAGTGTAACTTAATATGGCCATGCCACAGACAAACAATAGATTCATGTACTTTCACGGTTTTGTTAGTACTAAGTATTATTGAATCTGTGCTCTCATGAGGGACGAGTTTATCTTATTTGCGAACCTTATTTCGCAATGGCGGTGATATAACTGTTAGCGTTGTCTCTCTGTATGGATATTTGTTCTTTCAGTTTGCATACGGACCGTGTTATATTGTGTATGGTTTTAGCACCTTTTAAGCCATTGCTGTTCCACTTTTATACAAAGGAAATTTCGATCAAGGGTTTTCTTGAACATATTGGGCCAAGCCTGAAGTAATAATGAAGCCATCCCCTTCATCAGTTTTCGCATTGCTTCTCACTGGACTTTTTTTCGTAATGTTATTCTTCAACATACATTTATTCAATTCATACGAAAGAATAAGTAGGTATACATGTCAGTAAGAGCAACATGGCTCTATCTCTATGGGTTAGACTGCAGAAGCTGTAGGTAGCTGAAAATGCTGAGGTGGTCGGGTGGGGTACGAGATTAGATAAAGCGCGATATGATTACGACGAGGAATCTTTAAAGCCCCCATCAACGAAAACTAAAAGAAAATAGTTAAGGTGGTATGGCCTGTGACAGGACGCCCCTCAAATATGTTTTACCTAACTTCCAGCCCCGACTCCACACGCATAGTGACTACACCAGGAACTTTGTTCAAGGCTAAAAGCTACTTATTTCTAATATCGGGCTGCAGGCTATGTGCCAAGTTTCATCAAAATCGGCTCTGTATGTTAAAGCTTGAAAGAAGGACAAACAAAGTATAAACTCTGTCGCATTTATAATGGTTGTCTTCACATCCGCACGACTTAACAACCAGAAAGTAAACAAGAATAGGATATTGAGCAGCATGTCTAAATTAACTAAAGAGTTCCAACTACCCGAGCAAACAACCCAAAACAGTCGTTTTTAAAAAACGATATTAGAAGAAATATTTAGTGACACTTCCGCTAAAACAATGCTCATGGCCGAGTTGCGGTATGAACCACCCTCCCTCCCGCACAAACTGCAAACAGGAAGTATACAGAATAAACCACACACAAAACAACCCAATCAACCAAAAACGATTCGACACGTGTTTCGCCTCTACACGAGGCTTCCTCAGGAGGATCCTTTGTTCTCTCACTGTCGGTCTAGCGCTCTACTGTTTTGGCTTCATCCTATTATTCTGCGGAGCCTGAACCTTCAAGTTCAGCCCATTTCATTATACAAAGAAAATTGTGTAAGAAACAACGAGAGCGTCCACCGTACGAGCTAATCCAGGGCTTTGGAAGGATGTTTCCGTTCAGTAATAGTCCCAGAGCATTCGGTACCAGAGTGCCGGCATAGAATAGTGCCCCTCCAACCCTTCCTGTGGGTGCCGTAGAAGCCGGCTAAGGGATAACAATCAGGAAGCAGGACTTTCTAAGTAGAACATCAACAAACTGCACTCCCAACCCGCCTGCTAAGAGTGGGAGTATTGGCAAAACTCCCCTATGGGGGACGCATATGTTCAGCTGTTGACAACCTACGGCTTAGGTGATGATGATTCAATATTACGTACGTTTTCCCACAGCAGCTGCAGTGTCACCCACATCTTTACTTTAACAGTCTCGGTGTTACACTATTGAATATACCAACTTTGCTATTATTTATTAATTTGTGGAAGTACAGAGCATCGTTATCGTGAATAACACGTGTATATTTACGACGTTATAAATTAAGCTACGCAATTATAGAGTCACCTCCTTGCGCTTGAGGTAAATACATATAAAGCGTTGGCCAGCTACTATATATGGACTAACACATACGCTAAACTGGCCGCAGATGTTTACGTGGACTTGTGTTATTTATTTTCCATCATTCTTTACCTTCAATATATACATAATCTAGGTTTATGTAATAACTTACGTTGAAATTATTGGGTGGATGACCATTCCTTCCAGATTCTAGGTCTAGGGCATTCGATGCCGCATGTTATTTGGGATCGATGTGTGTAACGTGCAACTGTAACACGAGCTGCCAATAAAGTGTTGTGTAAAGAGGTATTCATACGTTAAAATAAAAATGTGATGGTATGCATTTATTACTTTTAATTAGAACACATGAAATTTTAGTATTAGAATGAACAACATTTTTGTTTCTATTGTTGAAAATGCTTACGAACAAAACATAAAGTTCCAATGTAGCGTCTGCCAGACTGCCTCGAATGTGCGACCCTAGATAGACCTTTCTTCTTCCACACTAGGGGGTGGAATTGATTTAAGAGCATTATATGCAAATGACAAATAAGCGTACTAGCGCAAACGCAGCCGGGTGCGCAAGTACTCCATGAAGAAGTGGCCCGGATGGTCACGGAACCGGTCGAGATATTCGACTATACCTACCGCGTAAATTAAACTGTCAAAATAACATTAAAATGACAAATACTTGTCCATCGAACCCTCCCATTCATATAAATCAATTATTTTTTTATATAAAGTCATTTCTTTTTTAATGATGTAGTCGACGGAACTAATTCGGGACACTACAGAACTATTTACGTTAGAAACTGAAACCTCTATGCTCTAATTCTTCTTGCAATGACAGGTACAGGACTTGCGATTAACCATTTGGTGTTCTATCACTCGAAATACAGTGCTTAGATCAAATAGCACTGCAGCAAGTGAAATTACTTATGTATGCCGCTGTAACTGTCTAGTGCTAGGGTGATGTTTGCCATTAGACGTAACGACCAGCCGTCTCGTCAACAGCCAGTACAATACGCAACATGTAACCGTCCACGAAACGCCGTGATGTCCTTGACTAGTCAATGTTGGCAATTACAATAATTGTGTACGCACTTACCGATAATGTTCGTGTTATCAGATTGTACTGGCGCAGGCGATAGGATCGATCGAACGGACTGATAGCGAGACTTTTAAAGGTTAATTATTAAGGACTAGCTGTGTCCCGCGAGTCCCCACGTGCGGGAAGTGACTTGTAAACATTTTCCCGCACAAATATTACCTACAATTTTTTTATGCAATTCCAAATATTATCTCAATGCGTTCAGCCGCTGTGGAGCGGCGTGATGAAAACAAACACGCGCAAAAATACTCTGATTTATAATATTAGTGTGAAGTAGAAGTCCACGGTACTTAGTATACTAAAGGCACCGTGGCTTTTAAGTGCATTCAACATATTTAAAGGTAAAATATTAACATAAAATTTACGTAATAAAAATGTTGTAAAGTAAAAGTTGAACTATGGTCAACTTTAGGCGCAAACAGCAAGTATAAGATACAAAATCAAACAATAAAATAGTTTCTTAATTTGGACAATAGATTTTTGATCTCTCAGATCAGAAAATTTTACAGTCAACGTTTCAACAAGTTTAGCGTGGCTTCACTATCGACCGCATCATCACTGACAACCAAGTGAGATAGTAATCAAAACCTAGTCATTTTGTATAACGTGAAGAAGTTGGGATAGCCTGGGTGCTGACTGGCGTGGCAAGGCGCCGACACCCCGAGCGGGACGTAAGCTCACCCCCCCCCCCCCCCCCAACTACAACCCGGAGCGTAAAGTTGACCCACGTGCTTGTTACGTCATCACCCTTAGAATGGAGACACAGTAGAGAGCGCTAACATGTTAAGCAGTAACGTGCTTAATCTGTCCGCATCAGGACAAAAAATAACAATAGATTTATGAATGAAACTTGCCTCGAATGAGGCTTGCTGATTCGGACAAGCGGCAACAGTGTCATTGTGCTAGTACTTCTCTAAATGACCCCTAACTCGTGCGATTACGAAGCATGCTGCTGCGGAACTTTTCTGGAACACACTGCATTGTAATAGAAAGCGTAACGCTTCCCCCCAAAGGTTCACCTCTCTTGTTCACTTGATCACTGACAAAAATAACATGAACAAAAGTCGCAACTTCTAGCAAAGTCAGATGAGCGAAAATGATCTCATAATTCACAAAATTGATTGCCATACTAAAAGCGTCAAGCTGAAATAGGACCTTTTTATAAATTTAAGTGCAATAAAGACATATTGAGAATGCATCTTAGATCATCTTGTCCGTTTTAGGAAAGGGCTCAGTGAGTCAGGTAATTCAGTAATACGAGTATGAAAGACGATATTATATCGCGTGACTCACGATCGAGAACGGGGGCGAGTCTGCCATTCATGGTAGCGCCAGCTTCGATGCAACAAGAATTGAATGTGCATCAAGCTGAATAAAGGCAGCTGAGGGAAACAAACTACTGTCGAAGGCAAAACCACGTCACTTTATTGGAAGCTTCAATTTAAAATTATCTTCATTTATTCACTTTAGATATCCATTATGCTCTTACTGCTACCTGCTACGCTTTGAAAGAAATGGATGTCAGTTTCAAAAATTATGATTACTGCCACCGCGGTGTCCAAATAAATAGAGTCACTGCGGAGATGACATCACATCTCGGGGAATTCTTTACAAATAGTTGATCCAATGTTAAAAAAAATTTAAACTTCCTTTGTATCCTTATTTCATTTTATCCTTTTATTTTTTATTACTTCAGATCATATTTTTTAATACTACAGAAAACAAGAATGCATTTAATTTTTGCAACTAAAATATATTTTTGGAGGGGCATGCAGCAGCCGGAAGATACAGCTTCGACACCGAATCTAGGCAAATTATTGAGAAACAGAAATATCTTAGTACAAAAATTAAGAACTCCTCTGGCTCAATGGAACGACGATGTGGTACAGACTGGGAAGAGACAAACAAAGACCAGGATAGGTAAGGCAAATTGGGAGGAGGAGCTCATGTTCAATAGGGGACTGATACCATTCCATCAGTCCATTGTTGAACATGTTTCTTTAAACTAATCATGAACTAACTTTTATAAAATTAAGCCAAATAAATTGAATGAATAACTAAATCCTAGCTCCATATCGGACAATCGACTTTACTACACACATCCTGAGTACTAAACTGCCTTACGCATGCATTAGATAGGTTCAGTGAAAATTGCCAAATAGTAGGTAGGTTTCGTTTCCAACCCTCGTGTTATCATCGATCGGTGGCACAAAGCTATTGTTTAGTTTAGACGTGTGTGACGTCATAGTGCCTTGTGTCCCACTGCTGCACGCACTACTTTATTCTAACATCCTGTAGTGGATGTCCGAGTCACAGATAAAGAAAATTACGTAAATTTATGGAAAATGAATTTTCTAGGTTGTTTGCGGAGATCTAATAAATTGGCTTTTGGACAAAGTGAACTGCACTGCACAATGGTGCACCAAGCAATGCCTTATGTCATGCACTGGAGGCTTTCTATAAGCTCTTTAAGTAGCTTCTAAAGAACTGCCCGGCTTAATCGTACCATGACAACATTATAGCAGGCCTACTATTCAAGAACCGCAGAATAACCGATCACCTGTTTTTTCGTATGGATTGACGTTACCATGACGCTTTGAATCCGTTCAGTTTATCAGCTTACAAACGTCTAGACGTCTGCAATGTTGGTTGTAGTAAATTGTTAGAAAGCCAGAGACAACATTATCCGTTGAAATTTGAGGAAAACAGTTCACCTGAATGAACGTCATGGTATGATATCCTTCAAAACTGTTTAAGCCAGGTTTATGAACTGCACGGAACTTGCATGGATTTTAAAAAGCTGATAGTAGGGGTGTCGTATTGAATCTCGCACGGCATCTAGACTTAATTTTCAATTTAAAACTAACAAACATTTTGCAAACTATAGGATGGAGGGAAAACTTGGTGGTATTTATGTTTTACGATATTTTTATAAACACCAGGTTTCATTTACGTTACAGGAAACAAACATGAGTTTTTCAAACGGAATCAAAAGTTTGTTCGTAATTTAGTTCAGAAGAATAGAATAGAAAATATATTTATTGCCAAAAAATACATAGGTATCGTCAGACAAAACACACAACTAAATACTTAATAAAGCGCATTTTTGGAATCAAAAGTTTGTTCGTAATTTAGTTCAGAAGAATAGAATAGAAAATATATTTATTGCCAAAAAATACATAGGTATCGTGAGACAAAACACACAACTAAATACTTAATAAAGCGCATTTTTGGAATCAAAAGTTTGTTCGTAATTTAGTTCAGAAGAATAGAATAGAAAATATATTTATTGCCAAAAAATACATAGGTATCGTGAGACAAAACACACAACTAAATACTTAATAAAGCGCATTTTTGGAATCAAAAGTTTGTTCGTCATTTAGTTCGGAAGAATAGAATAGAAAATATATTTATTGCCAAAAAATACATAGGTATCGTGAGACAAAACACACAACTAAATACTTAATAAAGCGCATTTTTGGAATCAAAAGTTTGTTCGTAATTTAGTTCAGAAGAATAGAATAGAAAATATATTTATTGCCAAAAAATACATAGGTATCGTGAGACAAAACACACAACTAAATACTTAATAAAGCGCATTTTTGGAATCAAAAGTTTGTTCGTAATTCAGTTCAGAAGAATAGAATAGAAAATATATTTATTGCCAAAAAATACATAGGTATCGTGAGACAAAACACACAACTAAATACTTAATAAAGCGCATTTTTGGAATCAAAAGTTTGTTCGTCATTTAGTTCGGAAGAATAGAATAGAAAATATATTTATTGCCAAAAAATACATAGGTATCGTGAGACAAAACACACAACTAAATACTTAATAAAGCGCATTTTTGGAATCAAAAGTTTGTTCGTAATTTAGTTCAGAAGAATAGAATAGAAAATATATTTATTGCCAAAAAATACATAGGTATCGTGAGACAAAACACACAACTAAATACTTAATAAAGCGCATTTTTGGAATCAAAAGTTTGTTCGTAATTTAGTTCAGAAGAATAGAATAGAAAATATATTTATTGCCAAAAAATACATAGGTATCGTGAGACAAAACACACAACTAAATACTTAATAAAGCGCATTTTTGGAATCAAAAGTTTGTTCGTAATTTAGTTCGGAAGAATAGAATAGAAAATATATTTATTGCCAAAAAATACATAGGTATCGTGAGATAAAACACACAACTAAATACTTAATAAAGCGCATTTTTGGAATCAAAAGTTTGTTCGTAATTTAGTTCGGAAGAATAGAATAGAAAATATATTTATTGCCAAAAAATACATAGGTATCGTGAGACAAAACACACAACTAAATACTTAATAAAGCGCATTTTTGGAATCAAAAGTTTGTTCGTAATTTAGTTCAGAAGAATAGAATAGAAAATATATTTATTGCCAAAAAATACATAGGCATCGTGAGACAAAACACACAACTAAATACTTAATAAAGCGCATTTTTGGAATCAAAAGTTTGTTCGTAATTTAGTTCAGAAGAATAGAATAGAAAATATATTTATTGCCAAAAAATACATAGGTATCGTGAGACAAAACACACAACTAAATACTTAATAAAGCGCATTTTTGGAATCAAAAGTTTGTTCGTAATTTAGTTCGGAAGAATAGAATAGAAAATATATTTATTGCCAAAAAATACATAGGTATCGTGAGACAAAACACACAACTAAATACTTAATAAAGCGCATTTTTGGAATCAAAAGTTTGTTCGTAATTTAGTTCAGAAGAATAGAATAGAAAATATATTTATTGCCAAAAAATACATAGGCATCGTGAGACAAAACACACAACTAAATACTTAATAAAGCGCATTTTTGGAATCAAAAGTTTGTTCGTAATTTAGTTCAGAAGAATAGAATAGAAAATATATTTATTGCCAAAAAATACATAGGTATCGTGAGACAAAACACACAACTAAATACTTAATAAAGCGCATTTTTGGAAGCAAAAGTTTGTTCGTAATTTAGTTCAGAAGAATAGAATAGAAAATATATTTATTGCCAAAAAATACATAGGTATCGTGAGACAAAACACACAACTAAATACTTAATAAAGCGCATTTTTGGAATCAAAAGTTTGTTCGTAATTTAGTTCAGAAGAATAGAATAGAAAATATATTTATTGCCAAAAAATACATAGGTATCGTGAGACAAAACACACAACTAAATACTTAATAAAGCGCATTTTTGGAATCAAAAGTTTGTTCGTAATTAAGTTCAGAAGAATAGAATAGAAAATATATTTATTGCCAAAAAATACATAGGTATCGTGAGACAAAACACACAACTAAATACTTAATAAAGCGCATTTTTGGAATCAAAAGTTTGTTCGTAATTTAGTTCGGAAGAATAGAATAGAAAATATATTTATTGCCAAAAAATACATAGGTATCGTGAGACAAAACACACAACTAAATACTTAATAAAGCGCATTTTTGGAATCAAAAGTTTGTTCGTAATTTAGTTCGGAAGAATAGAATAGAAAATATATTTATTGCCAAAAAATACATAGGTATCGTGAGATTAAACACACAACTAAATACTTAATAAAGCGCATTTTTGGAATCAAAAGTTTGTTCGTAATTTAGTTCAGAAGAATAGAATAGAAAATATATTTATTGCCAAAAATACATAGGTATCGTGAGACAAAACACACAACTAAATACTTAATAAAGCGCATTTTTGGAATCAAAAGTTTGTTCGTAATTTAGTTCAGAAGAATAGAATAGAAAATATATTTATTGCCAAAAAATACATAGGTATCGTGAGACAAAACACACAACTAAATACTTAATAAAGCGCATTTTTAAAGGGCTATAGGTGTATGCTGCAGCGCTGTGCTGCATAAACAGTAATGTTAAACAGGGCTGGTTTCCAGCATACTCCTTGCTCGAACTTAAACGTTAGTCGAGAGTATTCTGTTATGCAGCTAAAATTAATAACTACGAGTATATTTTATAAACCTTTTAATGTAGGTCACAATCACTTGGAGTATGACTATGTAAGCATGTTTCCCTTTCCTTCACACGCGACAGCGAACGGATTTTGACAGGAATGGATGGTGTACCGAGGATGAACCTTTATCCTGGATAAGTATTCTTATGCAATAGTTTTAGCTCGCGTTTCGTTCTGTTTCGTTGATATTCGTAAATGTAAAAAACAGCTTGGGACTGATCACTCTAGGGTCTACCTACTCGTGTATTACCATGTCAAAGTGTAGCGTGTCTTGCCCTACTGATACCATTATTACGGTCTCTTATATAGGGCAACACGCTGGAGCTAAAAATAAATAAACATTTGTTAAATACATTAAGTAGCCATAAAAAAAATATGTAAAAAGACAAGCCAGCTGAATTTCTTGCCGGATCTTCTCAGTCGTGATCGCGTTCTGATCCGGGTGTCGATTTAAGAAATATGAAATGTAATATGACAATTTGTAAGTGCCCCCGTAGGCCTATATACATAATAAACGATTTCATTTCATTTCAAATATATTCAACATAGGAATAAAGAAATTTAGATACCATTACTATTCGTAGTTTATCCTATCAACTTATGATATAAGAATTACGTTCGAGTTTAATGTTTTGAAATCATGAATTCGCATGAAACGAATTGATAATGGCACCGTTTGATAATTGCAAATTCGTACCTACCGTTGTTTTTGTGTTATTTATTTATTAACATTAGAAATCGGTTTGTAACTAACAAAAAAGTTACAGAAAAACGAACTCGACTCTAAAATACGAGACAAAAACATTTTTATTAACACGAACAGCTTCAATTATTTGTATAATACTGAGTTCTGAATTATGTAATAAGTGTAATATGCTAGAGCATAGACGAGCTCGACAAGAAATTTTTTTTATATTAATTATTATAATATTAAAAAATAATATAGAATTTTCATAGAAGATTGCTCATCTATGAAAATCCTATTCAACTATTCATTTTATGATCGCCTAGTAAAATATTTCCTAAACTTTACAACTTTTCTTAATTGGAACTAATCACATTGAAGCGAAGCATAATATGTGTATATAATTAATTAATTATATATAATTGTATATATTATAATGAAATCATAAAGTTCCGTATATTTCAATGTTAAGTTTTTCAGATCTGAAATCTGAAATATATTTTGTTACTAGGCTGCACCTAGAAATACAGAAAATATATAGCAGGAATCGACGCTAAGAAACAGGAGGGGGGGGGGGGGGGGGGGGGTGTTATGCATTACTAATATTGAGCTTTAGATTTTTAACTAACCGGCCAACTAACTGGCCGGTGCCAATAATCCTATATTAAAAATATCGTCGGTTTACCCTACTAGAGATAAAAATTCGACACTATTTGTGTGGACGTTATGTCGAATATCTATCCTATACCCTACGAATAAATAGACTATTATTTCTTCGTAGCCTATACCTATCTAGTAGTAAGGAAAACTGTGGATAGATAGATTATTGGCATCGGCCGTTAGTCGAAGGTATGAAATAGTGGTACAGAAAATGAATCAACTGGTACATTCTACCACTGATATGACTCGGACGCGGTCAGAACACGCGGGTTCTAAACCCGTCCAAGGATAATTAGCAAATGTTTCTCTCTAAATTGCAAAATTTGGTTTCGATAAACAGACGTTAGTGGTTCATAATCATATAATAAAATAATAATCACCTAACTACCGTTACTTGTTTTCCAATAGTTTAGAATTTAGATGTTAGGTAAGTCTGAAAAAGGATTGCTTGTACAGCGGTCGGTATAGGTACGCTCTGACTACTCCCATACTCAGGTAATTTCTAACCGCGTAGTGTGTTATGATGTCGAAATGATGATTATTTAGTTACGTATTATGCAACGGCTTTAGCAACAAACCATTGAGAATCTGTAAGTGCAGCAGGAGAAGGTGCAGCGCGAGCTCGGACGACGCGAATTCAACCGAAATACGAACCGGCTTCTTCCAAGTCCCAGATCGCAACTAATCACTTGCAGTTATTTGGTAGGCACATTTATGGCCGCCACCTCTCCGGGTTTGCCTGGTGCATGTCCAAACTACGGGTTTAACATCCATATCTCCGGGTCAGACCGGGCGGTGGAACTGCAACTGGTGGGGAAAAAAACCGTCCGATCGAAAAAAATGCTATTGTTGAAAGGCGAGCGAAACTGCTCGTCAGTAGACCAATATGAATTACTAAGAAGTTTGTAGATTTTGAAGAACAGGTTTCTTAGGCTAGAAAAGATGCTTGACCAATCGCTTCAGAATGAAATTTTTTTTATTTACAGTTTTATGTGTCAATCTGGTCCAAGTCAGCCTACCACTAGCTAGGTCATTTATATTCAATAAAAACATTACCATGTACTACATAGTAATTGACCATGACATCTTGCCTTAATTAAATTTATTTTTTTCTTTTAAATAAAAAAATATATTTCTAAAATCTCCGGGTCTAATGTTTTTGAAAGGTGGCAGCTCTAGGCACATTCCGAATCATAGCTTTTTTGTCTAATGTTATGCTGGAGTAGATTCTTCCTTCTGCCTTCTGTTCTGAGCCGCTGGCAGGTCAAACATTTATGTTCATGAACATGTCTGTTTGACCTGTCTGTGGGTGTGTCTGGATGTATATATGTAGTACAGGCTGTGCCTAGTTTGGGACTTGAACACACACCTTGTGCGGATGTCGTCCCATATTCCCAGATACAATTAGAGTTATGACATTTAGAACATTTAAATATAATTTAATCAAACTATTACTTAACAAATGCTATTATAAATTATTTTTTTTATGATAAATATATTTCCATGACTTTATGTAATTGAAATTAATTGTATCGTATTAACCATTATACATTTCCCATTAATGTAATATTGTAAGCCCAAGAAAAGTAACAGTATCAACAGCTACCCTAGCTGTTGATACTTTTAAGTTATTAACAACATGTAACACACAGCTGGCAATAAACGATTATGATTATTTATAATGTAAACTTGTAATCTCTAGATAGCAA
The DNA here is from genome assembly GCA_917880725.1 of Selenia dentaria. Lineage (NCBI taxonomy): Eukaryota > Metazoa > Arthropoda > Insecta > Lepidoptera > Geometridae > Selenia > Selenia dentaria. Next base: position 1,066,784 of record OU862885.1, on the reverse strand, counting down.
TACCTTACAAGACAGGCAGCCTGACTCCTCCTTAACTTTACTTTCTGCCATTCTTGATAATAGTTAGTGACGAGCCCAAGTGGGACAAACCGTTTGCTTGTAAGGAGGCACGGCTGCCAAAGACAGTTGCAGTACGAACCAGACTATAACAGAGTTCTACTCGATACTGCACTGCACTAGCCACACTTACACATACTAGGCTGTTTATTGCTGCAGTGCCCTTCAGTCGTAAAACAGTTGTGCCTTCACACAGCAGGTAAGCGAGGCAGAATCAAGGTGGATCCTTGAATTCAAAGATTAATTTTTCAGTCAAAGTCAAAATCATTTGTTCAATTTAGGCATCAAAAACGCACTTATGAACTACATCTTTTCATTATAATGTACTTTAAAGACTCTACCGCCGCGTTCCAAAATATATAGAGCCCACCGAGAAGAAGCGGCAAGAAACTCGGGGCCATTATTTTCATATAGATGTTAACAATGTGTCTACTTAGGTACAAATATTACATTTTATGGGTGGCAGAGTGACAGCTTGCCATTTTGCCTGCAGAAGTGGAGTATTCCAAGCATCTTTATCTTCTATATAATGTCGGACTTTATAGTAAGCTTTTTTTATTAAAACGTTTTTTACAGTCAACTTGAATTTGCCCTCTGTGAGCTCAGTTATGTGCTTTGGGATTTTATTGTAAAAACGCATACCATTTCCTAGGAATGACTTATTAGTCTTCGCAAGTCTAAAACTAGGTACAGCTATCCTATTTGTATTTCTAGTATTAAAAGTGTGGTGATCACTATTTAACTTATATTTATGTAATTTTTTACGAACATACAATATATTTTCAAATACATATAAGGAAGGCAACGTTAATTATTGCTTTCTTTAAATAATTCTCTCAAAGATTCACGGGGACCCATTTCGTATATAGCTCTAATAGCACGTTTCTGTTTCTTAACTTATATTATAAATGCGAAAGTGTTTGTTACGCTTTCACGCCTAAACGGCTCGCATGATCGTAGTGTAATTTGGCAAGGATATAGATTACATAAAGATACTTTTCATCATCATCATCCATCACCACGCAGATGAAACCGCGGGGCGAAACTTAGTACGAGTACTTAAGAGGATTGCATAGCTAGTACTTTCCATGCTAAAAGAGAAAACTCTTTTCTACCTCTTAACATTGTCCGATTTCAGTGATTTTTTTTTCATGGAATCATGACAATGTTTACTATGCCCGTACGTTATGATTTTTTTCAGTTTTATTAAGTTCTAAAAAAGGAAATTTATTGTACTTTGAAATACTGGGTAGAAAAGAGTTTTCTCTTTTAGCATGGAAAGTACTAGCTATGCAATCCTCTTAACGACCTGTAGAAGACTTGTACCGGCTGAGTATGGCACATTATTAGCACAACACGCGGAACCACATAGTTATACGAGTATGTAAGGATCCAGTAGAGGGCAGTTCGATAGCAGAAGGGTCGCAGTAGCGTGACGTTTGTCAATGGCTAGGAGACTTGGGCCTCCGGCTAGATCATCACATAGTGGATCTGTCACGGGGTCGTTATAACACATCACAAGATCCGAGAATAAACATTTCTGAGCATCAAACAAATATTTGCCAGCCAAACCAGGGATCGAACTTGAGACCCCGCGCTTCGACAGGGTCACTACCTGTCAATACCTATAAAGGATGAATTTTTGAAACGGACAGTAATGGCAGGTACCTTAACCGTTATAGTTATAGGAAAATCTTTAGGAGATATATCCATACATTTTTAAGGTATTCTGAACTGCATTTACAGATTTAAAAAAAATTACGGTACGGCATGTACGGCAGGTACCTTCCCTTACTGTCCCGTCTCAAAAATTCACTCTGTATGGTGAATACCTATCGAGTACACCAAATGCCATGCACAATTGAACATGATAGTTTGTGTGTGAGGAGCGGATTACCGCACTCGTGCGAGAACGTCTCGCGCACTGTGCCTAATCACTTTGCACCGCGGAACTCGACAAAGGTCAAACACAACCACAACACGGTTTCCTGTTCTTCATGCTAATAAATGGGCGAACGTGAATGGAAGGAGAGGGGGAGAGGGGAAGAACTCGTGTTCTGAGTTCTGATGAATGAAGCAACAGAGGCCGCAGCACAAACAGTTTGCGAAAAAGTATTCGTATCGTAAGCGTCAACGCGTCACGCTTCGGCGTGCTAACTATGTGTTATCTGTGTCACTGATGCTGTAGATACATGACAGTTTGTACTGTTTCACATGAACGACACGTTACGTTACACGCACGCAGTTATTCGTGCTAGGCATTCTGAGCAATAGAATTGTAAAATAAGAAAAGAAAATTGTAGCAATAGAAATTACTGGACGAGAGACTGCCAGCGATGTTTGAGGGAGACAAGCGCAGTGACACGTAAATCTTTAGCTATATGCAGATGCTTACCATCAGAAGCTTGATTTGTCCGTCTTTGTCACTTGCAATAAAAAAACTTTTACGAATATAATGCGGCTTTCTGTTATTATTAATTCGCACTCACATCGCATTACACAGTCTATTATTATTTCGCACTAAAAACTAAGTACATACAATAATATCTCCCGATCGGATCTACTTAGCACCACTCATAATATACTAGCGACTCGCTCGGCCTTGCACGCGTGTAATTTAGAAAAAAAAGAAGGTGAAAAATGTAAAGTTTCTTTTTCTACTTATATAAAAACTTAATTAGACTCTATCTATCAATATAATATATAAAACTGAACCCGTATTTCTCCCGGTCACGTTATAACTAGAGAACGGCTCTACCGATTTCAGGTCCCATCTTTTATATATATTTTTTTAATGCATCCAAAACATGGGCGGCTATAGCGAGGCCGAGCCTATTACGCGAACGAAGTCACGGCCAGGCGCTAGTTATATATATATATATAATAATATAAACGTTCCATGAAAAAATATATGATGCTGAATACCGCATCTAAAGTCTGTGATTTAGGAGTTAACCGATATACAAAAAGACAGACATGGAAAGCGACTTTATTTTATAGTACTAGGTATGACGTAGGTACAAAAACATACAATAACGATCGATTATCGAATGCATTAACGTTTTCAGTCGTGACTTCCCGAACGTGATCCAACAGTAAACCAGTTTTTTTGCCAAATCGCCGTCGGCGAGGAACCAATGCCTTTTCGTACACTAGTATACGCAAAAAAATCTATCTGTAACACCGGCGCTATTCAACCCGAGTGCATTGTGTGCTGCCATCTATTTTTTGCTTATTAAACTAAAAATAGGCCGCTGCTTGTTGAACACACTCGATCCGAACCGTACCTCCCCAAACGGTAAAACGGGACCCTATTACTAAGACTCCTCTATCCGTCTGTCTGTCTGTCACCAGGCTGTATCTCATGAACCGTGATAGTTAGACAGTTGATATTTTCACAGATGATGTATTTCTGTTGCCGCTATAACAACCACTACTAAAACACAGAATAAAATAAATATTTAAGGGGGCTCCCATACAACGAACGTGATTTTTCCAAATGTTTTGTCGGTCTTACCTAACCTTTGCGTCCCAGAGACGTAAATTTAAATGCGTTTCATTCATAAATCTTTTGTTTTAATTATCACGGTACAGTAACGGTTAATAACGATAACAGTTAGAAACTTGACATATTTATTATAGATAATGGTACGGAACCCTTCGTTATAATTTTATTCTGTTTTTTAGAATTTGTTGTTATAGCCGCAACAGATGCCAACAGATGGATAGCTATGAACATTTCAACTATCTATCTACCACGGTTCGTGAGATACGGCCTGGTGACGGACATCAGAGTCTTAGTAATAGGGTCTCGATTGGGCACGGAACCCTATGTACGAGTGTACGAGCCTATACTTACAAAGTAATTATAAAGTTTAAGCATGTGAACGCGTACTTATTCCAATATTACCGAACTGAACGCGAACACAGTGCCGTTACCCTTTACGTTTTTGGTAAAGAAATTGAACTTGGTCGATAACGACTTGGTAACGAAGGTCGATTGTACTTAATATGTTAGAAATAGTTGCATTTAAGCTAATAACGTTAAGTAAACCAGACAACATACAATTATATTTCCGGAGATACATCAGATACGATAAAATTAGATCAACACTATGGTATATCTGAAAGTACGTTGATTAGGTTGTCGGTCCAAACTTTAACATAGCCATTGAAGTGCTGAGAGTGATAATATGTATATTATGCACCGAGGGAGTAAAGCAGTGTCTTACGCGTCACGGGCGGCATATTTGACCCTGAGCGTAATTGGGACTCTAGAGTTAATTAAATTTAAATTTAATTCGAAGCGAGAGAGTTATGTAGAGTCCTGAGTGAAGCGTGGGGTTAAAGCCGCCCAAGACGAAGACAAGCTGTATCCTCGAGGTGCATACTCTACTTTTCATACCTACTGCGAGACAACGGTGGCACACGGTAGGTCTTCAACGTCGTCAGGCCTCCCGGCGGTGGTGATTACAGATTTTGCGATTTCTTTCCATTTTACTCGGTTCGTCGCAATTCGAGAACACTCTGTCATGGAAGGAAGCCTTAGTTGCCGTCTTGATAAGATCCGTCCAGCGTGTACGAGACCTGCCTCGACCTCGTTTTCCTGCTATCTGACTTTGGACTACTAGTCTTTCCATTGAGTCTTCGTTCCTGGAGATTTTGCCGAAAATCTTTACTATTCGTAATTGTACAGTCGTCGAACACAAAAAAAATAAAAACTCAGGGCTAAATAAAAAGCATGCTTTACTAAAATTAAAAGTGAATATGTATATTGGACACATTTGTCTAATTATGGAGGGACAAAGTAATATTTTCTGGAAGTTGTTAAAATAACACCACCACCGTCTTTTTTTTCAAAGTATTTTAATAGCGCCTTTTTTTATTTTGTTTGTCTGTGTGCTGTCTGAGGTGACCAGTTCGATTTTCGGTTAAACTCTCTTCACAATGCCCGCATCTACCACGTACTAAGAATTTTCTTACAACTAACGTTCGAAATCATTTTAATCCCTTGGGAATTTCGTACAACATTACCTCATGTATGTATGTGGGGATGTACCTAATGCCTTGTTTTAAGTCGAGATTGCGTCATATGTAATTGGTTGTATCGAGCAGGTGGTATGTAAAGGTACTTACAAAACTAGAAAATTGTTACTGCGGATACTCGATTACCGAACGGGCGGGTCCGTGTGACATAGCTACCACTTGTAATATTATCACCGTTATATATAGAACAAGTTATGTAGTTCTGAGCTGTTCCAGGCATAGGAGGTGTACAATCATGAAAAGTTAGAAAGCTACAGGCGGATACCGAATGTAAAACTATAAGAAATACATTTAATAATCGTAAATCCGTAACTTGGCGGTTAAGACACATCAAAGGTCATTTGTAATCCCACTGGAGACGTGTGGATAGTTAATATATATACAGGGTGACTGGTTGAACACTTTACATATTGATATATAGTGCTCAGTACTCGATTCTCGTTCTAATTAAGAAAAAAAAATAGGTGCCTAATATTTACCTAATTTAACTTTAATTGTCTACTCAAAACAATAAACATGGTCACTCGCGGCGCGCGTGTAGTAATAAAAGCGCGGCGCGGCCGGGCGGGCGGCCGACGATCGCGGCATCCTTTGGCGGCGCGGGCGGCGCGGCCCTTTGGGTCATTAACCCCGTTCGGACGCAGCTTGATTCCTTTGAACGCGGCGCGGCGCTTTGGGTCATTAACCCCGTTCGGACGGTGTCCATAATTTTCGAGTTATAGCACATTCATAGAATGAAGGTTTCCTCTGTAGTTTAACGGTATTTTTTTAATTTTATTTTTTTAAACGTTTCATGTGACCATGAATTATCATGTCCTTGTTTATGTAAAGTGTTCAACCAGTCAGTCTGTATATACTAATATTATAATTACATTGGTTTTATTATATATAAACTGCAGCTAAAAAAAGCAAGGGGTTACCCCTTAAGCAATACACTATATGGAGACCGAAACAGTCATGCAACAAATCCCAAACAAAGCGCTTTAAAATGTAGACCTCTCAAGAAACGAATGAGTCTGCACAATACCATGAACGTTTCTATACCTCCTCGAATAAGGAACTGAACGACAGCGGTGTGGAGTGGAATGAAACAAAGGAACGAACGTGTACACAAGGTCCGTCTGGTGAACCTACCAATCGCAGGCGGAGGCTGCTTTTACCCTTTGTCACCATCACCATATAAGAATGCTGCAGTAACTCGGGATTCGTACATCGACCAGTACTACATAGTAGCACAATTAGACGTACAACCAGGATAAACATGCACGCTGTACAGGACGATCAACTAATTTAGGAGATCATATTGCAAAGGGGCATCTAATAACTTTAAACACGCAATTCTTGCATATATGTATATAATCTAAATCTCGGAAACGACTCCAACGATTTTCATGAATTTAGGTTTCGGGGCGATAAATCGATCTAGCTAGGTTTCATGTTTAGAAAACGTCGTTTTATCCGTGTTTGCAGGAAATGAAAACTGCTACAATAGCATTGTGGCAACTAGTGGGCCATCAGCAGCAACAACTAAACTGTTTTAAAGACACAGCAACGCTAAAGCTAACTTGTCAATAGATGGCGTTGTTAAGCAACACTAATGAGTGTTTAGTTTGAGGTTAGACAAAGAAAATCAATTGTTTACGAGCAAAGTCGGACATCCCGGTACTTTATATAACGTACAGTACTAGCAGCACAATTAGACGCAAGTACAAACACAACCATGATAAACATGCAAAGAGGTACAGACCGATCATCATATCGCAAACATACTGAGAGAGGAAAACAAAGGCACAGTATCTTCAGCAGTGTTTAACGTCTTATAATTCTTCTATGTTCAACGCAATGGATGTTATCAAATAAAGAAATAAACAACAATTGGGTTGAAAACAAAACACAAAACATCTAGATAATGCCCCGTCTACACAACATATACCTACATACCGTACTACAGTTTGAGACTTAGAATGGGGTGATTGTTTTACCTGTGTCACGATACAATAACACTGCAGTAACTCAACAGCAACAGTAACCAGGATAAACATGCGCAACTGGTTCGTAACTATTTGAGTAACGTTTTTCTGTGACCAGAGAAAAAGTTCGTTACCATACTTACAGTAACGTAGCTTACCTGTCCTGTACCTGTAGTAGTCTGTCTACTTATCCTGTAAGCCTCACCTATACACAATATAATAAATGTATATTCCTAAAATATTAATAATATGCCTCTAATGAAGCCGAATTAGGTTTACATGTAGGTAAATAATAAGCAAACGTAACATTTTTCTCTTTTTTTCTTCTAAGTTACACCTATGTATTAGTAGTAGTCGCTAGTAGACATATAAATCAAAAACTACTAAAGATCGACCTGAAGACGTTACAAAAAATACTATTTTCTATAAAAGAATTTGACAGGCACCTTTATTGTTGATTGTAAAGTAAAGTGTATATCAAAGGATCATCAAGAACTAGGTATTAATAAGTGTAAATGGTTATGCCGTTCTCATTAAATAAAAAAATAAAAAAAAAATAAAAAAAAAATCTTGAACATTTTGTGTGATTGCCGCATTCAACGATAGTTACATTACTGTGTGTGTTGTAGTGTGTCATTTTCCGTTCCAGACGCAATTTAGGGGGCTGGGGCTAAAAAGCCTGATTTATTCGAAACCCGCATTTCGCGAGCCAGTCGGAACGAATACGTATACAGTGGGAGTACGTATTTCTAAAAATACTTCTGAACTGTACAAACTGGCCAGTAGTTATTTTAATATTTTATAAACGACTATTTCTGTGCTTGCCTCTTTAGTTTTGTTTTAGTACTTCGTATGAGAATGCTGTACCATAATGTACCTTAACTTCACTTACAGTAGAGTGCAAAGACACAGTGTAGGTTATGTGTGATTCATAATAACATAACCTATTAAACAAACATTATACACTTACCACAACGTACGTGTTTAGAACTCTTTCGCAAAATATACGAGTAGTAACTGCTACTGAATCATTTAAAATGGACGATGAAAGCATTTTTTTTTCATACAAGCTAGATAATGAAGTGTTTGATTTGATGCCATTTTACTCGTCGCGCTCCGGACTGTAAGCACTGCGCTTACATTAGACGCGCGGCTCACCCGACTCTAATACTCTAGAAAGTATAAAAAAACCGCCAAAGCTATAAATCTCCCATACAACAAATTTTTTTTTGCCGTTTTTACGGAAACCTTTGTGCGCAAGTTCGACTCGCACTTGGCCGGTTTTTAATATTTGTTGTTATAGCGGCAACAGAAATACATCATCTGTGAAAATTTCAACTGTCTAACTACAAATTCAAATTCAAATTCAAATCATTTATTGCGAATATAGGTTACCTAATAAGTTGTTACAAGGTACCACGGTTCATGAGATACAGCCTGGTGACAGTAGGACAGACGGACGGACGGACAGCGGAGTCTTATCAATAGGGTTCCGTTTTTACCTTTTGGGTAAGGAACCCTAAAAATTATGGTGTTCGTGATATATACCTATATTGGCGCATGCGTGATGGTGATGTTCGGACATTGTACTTTTTGTGAAAATACTTAGTAGATACTAGAGTGGTTACAGAACCTTATGTAACCTATATGTGTGCCGCGGAAGTATTCTATTGAAATTTATTACATAAAATACTTTAAAAGTAACTGATACAAACTAAGTTCCTCACCTAAAGCATAAATCTTCGTCGTCTGTCTCACTCCCTTCGCTCCATTCATCGATCCAATAATAATCTAAGTCCAATTCAATCTCATCCATCGTCACTTTCTTCCTATTAACGAACACTACAAAACCCCAAAAATGGTACAAATTACTCTGTCAAAATCAAAGATCAGTAGGCACTTTAAAGTCTATATAAACTGAACGTGTTTGGTCAAAACGCGGTCAAGTGTGAGGCACTTGTCCGGCACGCGGCTAGTTCCCGAAGGTTGAACACGTAATGCTGGGCGTGCTGGTGCGGCATCACATCACCTCTGGTCGCGCAATTGGCACAATCACGCGGCTGCCCGCGCCCACGCGCTCGTATTGAAGTTAACAGGATTAAGGACGCGCATCACCGCGCCTCGTACAGGTGAGGACATCAACAGTGCCCACTTCGTTTTGGGTTGAATTAAGGAACTGGTATTACAAGTATCTGACTAAAGACGCACTTTCAATACATTTGAGATGTAGTGGTGTAATATCCCGCTGGTCTAATACCCAGCATTGGGAACATAATTGGGTAAATATAAGGTAACATACATACCTTCCCATTCCCCTTCTTTCTCACACACCACGCATACACTCAAAACTTTATTTTTTCTATGTAATAGAAGAGCAGGAACTCATAAGGCATTCTTTGCTTAAAAGGAATACCTGGTCGCCTAAGAATATCTTGGTATTCATTAGTTACTGAAATAAACTTTTCTATTATTAGTATACGAGTACATACGAGAGATCACGTCTTTACGTCATTGAAGACATGCAGAAATGTACAAATACCCACTATTTTGGAGTCATCATAGATGATGAGAAGAACTATCGTCTCTAATAGGGGAAAGACAAGCCTGTTGTAATCCTATACATTAATAGTAGACTTTAAGCGAAATAAAACAGTTCAATTCATAAACCGTAACTGAAACTATACGCAAAACAAAATCAAAACTATTATAAGTATCCAGTATTTAGTCTGATATCTGAAGTATCTAGCCCACCACATAAGCTCGTAATAACAGAACAAAAAGTAATGGATGATCATATAAAAACCTTGTTAAATAAAATAATAGACCACTTATATAAGTACTTAAGGAGTCATAATACTTATTTATATGTGCTTGAGTCACAATAATTTCTCATTACAAACCGAAGCTTGGATGGTGCAAATAATATCTTTAAAGAAAAACTGAATGAAAATCTTCAAATAAAGCAGCATGCCGTGATGATAGCGTCGATAGCAATCGGCAGGTGACCCCATAAAGAGCATTAACATAATATTCAGATTCGGAAGAGCCGGATACGTGTCGCCTGGCGACGGCGCCTCCCCATACTGTTACTTCGATATCGGGAACAGGGACGCCTCCTTTTCAAAACATTGCTATACTGAAGCACTCATATCGGAGCGAGACATGAATTGGCTTGGATCCTTAGAAAATATAAATATGTAATGCCGTCTGCATTACTTATGTCAATTCGTACAATATTGTTAAACATTTAATTATTTCATTTACTTGCAATAACATGTTAATAGTAAACAGCACAATTGACTATATCTCCGCATGTGTCTAAATTATATTTATTTTGTAATACTTATGAAATGTTTTTCTTTTAAGTGTGTTTCTTTCAGAAAACATGCTGATTTTTCAGGACATCTATTAGTACATTCATTGCATTACCTATTTCTTCTTTACTGATTGACTTTCGACTTTTTCATATCCAAATTTAAGTAATTAAATGTACATGTCAGACTTCAAATGGATTTACCCACAATATTTAAATATATATTTATTTATTTGTTGATTAAATAAGCGGTAGGAGTGACGTTTAATAAACAGGTAAACGATTGCTCTCGTAATTTGATGCCTTCAATATCTAGGACTTTAGCTCTATATTGGTGTTGGTCCTGGGTATCGTCTTGGGCCCTTACGACGGCAGTCGTGGCATTTCCGAGACATTGAACCGTGCTGAAAACTTTGATGATTGTAAGAAGCTGGTCTGCCGGTCACTTCAGTATCGGTCAGTATGTACATGCGTGCCCACGCATTTATTTATACATTTATACGCCAATTTTAGTATGTCATATATATGCAAAAATTGAATCTTAGTGTATGTATAATGCAAGAAGCATCAACAAATACAATTTGTATTTCTGTATTAGGAAAGTTTATTAAGTTGCGATTTGTTTGTTACGTACAGTGTAATAATTCAGTGATTCTCGGTTGTAATTCTGTATCGAGCGTGGAGGTTGATATTCGTCAACCCCTACGTTATTGTGTACAGTGCTATTGTAATTGTTAAATAGTGATACAAAATTTAAAGAATTTATTAGACGGCCCGACGTTCGTACATACCAATTTCAAAATAGCACAGAACAGAATAGACATTTAATGTAAAAAGTGTTTGGATGAATGCCCAGAACTTGTCAAATGTTTCTAAATGGATAATTCCTGTGAAATGGCATAATCGCTCAAACCCCCAGAGTATACACGTAGTTAATATTTATATAAATAATGGTACAGAAGTTACTATCAGCTAATCTTTGGCAAGGGGCAACGCTCCAGACTCATTGTATGAGTAACTCTCAATTTAGGCAAATTCGAGTGGCTGGGGTTGGATGAACTTCTCTTTGGTAATTAGTGGAGGGATAATTGATGTTCAAAACAAAATTACAGAGTATTATTGTTTTAATATTGCAGTGCATTGTTCTGTTGCTTGGAGATGCAAAATATGAGTGTTGTTAAGTCACAAGTTCTGCGGAGCCTGTTCAAGGAACGTGTGTCAGTTGTGTGAATGAACTCAATGTATATATAATTATATTTTCTTAAGGGATATGAATATATTCAACGTTAAGTATTAAGTCGTATATAGAAAATTTATCGTTCGGTTATTTTGTTCCTGCATGAAAGATGAATATACCAACACAAACACCTACGCGTTTATTATATTGTTAATTTGGCACAGTTTGAACGCATGTCTGTTTTTCTGAAACAATGGTCGCTTGAATTGGATACATGACTGTTTAGTAGTCGTTAACATTATTGGTATGTGAACCTATAAAGAATTCCTTGAAAATGTATCGTTACACCAAAAATCGATCAAGCCTTGTATTTTACATCCTCACTCTAAAGGTCAGCTGGGGAGTTCCAAACCACCCTCGGGCGACATTACCCCACCCGAAGGTCATTTCACCCATTCAGATGTACCTATTGTTTAACTATATTACCTAAACTAGTACATAGTAGCAGTCAGACTAATTATCTCTAATATATCCTATGTAATAAAGCGTGGAAGTAAAGAGATCCCGAGGTCGTTCACCAACACGCTGGACTGACTCTATTAAAAAGGCCACGAATTCCACCATTGTACAATGTGCTGGCAATGCCAATAACCGTCAGAAATAGAGAGACATCGCGAGGAGATCGACAGCCCTGGAAATGGAAACTGACTGATCCGCCGATTACCGTCACCATGACCACGACCACTCTACCAAGAGTGTCCGACTAAGAAGAAAGAATCAAGTGTAATGGACAGGTTACTGTGAAGTACACGGCTTGCCGGCTGTAGGCTAGAAATCGGAAGAAATATTCTTTCTCTATAGTTCGCTACGTGTACAGTACATAGGTATACATCGAAAGTATCGTACCATTGAGGTGATAAATATTACCCATCTATTTGTAGAGTTGGTTATTCTTTCATTTCATATGCTTGAAGCACAGGAAGAGACAATCTCACTCAAATCTCACAAAAAACTCAATCAAAACACTCTTTCATACATAAGTATGAAAGAGAGAAATCAATGAATTAAAGAGACATAATTGTCAGACATAATTCAATACGTAATTGAATAAATGTGGACAAAACATTGTAAACATAGATTTTTGAATGGCCTCAGTTTGTTCTTGTTGTACTTATTTAAGAACGTGACGTTAATGTCATGTCAAACTTAAAGTTAATAAGATTGCCCTTGAAGCCTAAATTGAATAAATGATACATGACTATGACCGAAGAGTTGATAGAGTTCTTTCTTTCGTTTTTCTTGGCTCTTTTGCGAATATATACATCGAGAAAAGCAGCTTTAAACGGATACTTTATATATGTGACTATCTCAACGTTTAGATCACGTGTCGATGTGCATGTCCCTTAGAAAAGGCAAACCTTACCCAAAAACAACTCCAATTAATTAAAAGTAATAAAACGACACTTTAGGACTATTCTTTGTCGTCTGTCTGTCCGTTTGTCCTACCTTTAAAATGCCGGATTTATGTGCGACATTTTCCGAGGGCTAAGATAACGTTTCTTGTGTTTTGTGTGGAGCGCTAAACTTTGGCGTGACCTTTACAGAAAGCGAAGAGGCTTACCGTGGCGTTTCCAGAGCTGTAGTTTGCACTGTAAAAGTTTGGCGGCCTCACAACCGGATTGTACATTATATAAGATATGATATTATATAATAAACACCTTTTAAACCAAATTCATAACTAACTTTGACTGAACCCGACATCTGTATAAAGGTTTTACCTTCCATAAGGAAATCTACGGCACTCTTTAGTTCCTAACCGTTTCAAGGTTGAAAATCTGTCGCTAAGTGCACGATTGACTACACTAGAAATATTCTTCTGTCACCTCACCACTGACCAGGTGACCAAACCCTAGCCTATCGAGTGTGAAAACGACAGCGTGCCTCCGCGTTTATCAGTAGTATCTCCCAAAAAATAATGTTTTTTTATGTGAGCAAAGGAGTGTGTTGAAAACCAGCGCTACGTAGTAGGCAGTTATACCTACTCGTAGCTTAATGCTGAACATACTCCTTTTGTGCACAATCTAACTTTTAGACACAGTATTTAAGAATAAACATTGTGTAAGCTTTGACAATATTCAATTACGTGTATCTCATGTTCCTACATGAAGTTTGTGCACAATAAACATTTTTCTTTCTTTCTAGTTGTTCCCCTCCGGTGGTTGGTCCGGACTAACACATAGTTGAGTGGTTAGTGATTGTGGGGACTCACCGGATCCTGTTGGTCTTCCTGTGCGCGGTCTCGAGGGTGACGAGGAAGACGGCGTGGCTGCGGGAGGAGTGCTCGTTCATGTCGGTGCGCCCGGCGGCACGGTTGCGGTTCCCGGCGCGCATCACGCGCACCATCTCCGCGGCAGACTTGCACACCACTGAAGTCATCTCAGGGATGTAGAACCCGTTTAGTTCCTGGGGATATTACAACACACTATAAGTAACATTCAAGATATATTTTATTTAAAAAACGTGTCAGAATTTACAAAATTATCGTCATTCCTAGAACATTTAAAAAAAATTATAGGTATTACTAGCTGCATCCAACGGCTCTGCCCGCCTTGAAAATGAGTTTTCCACAGAATATTGGTATACCGGATGTGTTTCTCCGGGATCTCTTTAGGGTTCCGTACCCAAACGGTAAAAACGGGAAACTATTACTAACACTTCGCTGTCACCAGGCTGTATCTCATGAACCGTGATAGTTAGACAGTTGATATTTTCACAGATGATGTATTTATGTTGCCGCTATAACAACAAATACAAAATCCGGCCAAGTGCGATTCGGACTCGCGCACGAAGATTTCCGTAAAAACGGCAAAAATCATGTCTGTTGTGCATGCGAGATTTATAGATAATGGTACGGAACCCTTCGTGTGCGTGTCCGACTAGCAAGGCCGCATTTTAAATTTTGAAAAAAATCCGTTCAGTACTTTTAGTGGTTTAAGATATTTTCTCCAAGAGTACATATTCATTGAGAAAAGAAACACAAGACAACTTATAGCTATGGAGTGCAGTGCACGGTATATAAAGTTATTATATTAATGATTATTATAACACTGACTGTACCTATCGCACAATATTAACTTAAAACTGTTTGCGTGAGAGAACAACAAACATCAACCCAAAAGATATAATTTTGCATTTAAAACATTGGTGTAATTAATTTTGAAATCTGATTAAAATGTTTACTCCTGCCCTGTAATTTAAAAAAAATATTATCGGCTATTCCATTCCATGGAAGGATGGATATATAGTTATGTTGATCATGTTATAACAATTTGGCTGAAATGTTTACCATAGCTTGGAATAACACATAGGTTATTAATGACTAGGAAAAATGTTTTTATTGGAAATCATCATCGCGCGGGCAAACCCGGAGGACGAATATGTCAAAAAAACTATTCATAGAAAATCAAGCTACAAAGACACAGTCTCGGAACATACGCAGAGGAAAGGTCATTTCCAAATTATAATACAGTTATAGAAACATTGTGTTTTTTTTTTTGAGAATCGAACCCCTTACTTCAGAATACTGTTCCGTCGCTTTACCAATTTTATTGAGCTATGTATGCGCTGCTTGAACGTATTTTACTTAAAGATGGAATACCTAAAGACAAAGAATCCGCTGACCACAATAAGTGAGGTCGGTTACAAAAGGAAATATCTAGATATATATAATGTTACATAACAACTTATGAATAACTTGACTTCTTTGTTAAATGGATTCTATTTATGAATTACCTCAACACAGTTAACGTAGACATTATTTACATTTCATATCTATGGCACGATGATATTATATCTGTATAGACATGTCATGGCACTCAAGGTATTGCAATCGAGTTCGGAAGCGCAGCGTAATGTATGTACAAATTTATTACACCTAAATATCATGTCTCACTTATCCGTATGAATGAATACATACAATACGCGGGAGTAAAGAGGATAGCTAGTTATCTGCAAATAGCGTTTTTAGTAGTCGTAGTAACGAGCGGGCGAGTAAAAGTACTTATGCAAATCATGTTATAAGGTGCGCTCGATTAGCAATGAGGGTGTTGGTGGCGTTGCTATTGTTGGCTCTTATGGTAAAGCGTTCGTAAAGCTTAAAAAAAAGAGTTATTTTTGCCACTTTTGCCCGCACCGTACTCGAACGCTAAACCGAACATAAGACCTAAAATCTCATGATAGTGCTGTCAAATAGATAGTTGTCAAAAAACGATCACAAACAACCATAGCCCGGACGTGAGCCAAACATAGCACTTTTTGTCTTAAATAACTCTTCTTTAGCTTTGCGAGCGCTGAACGAAAAGAGTCCAAAACGACATTTTTACCCACAGATTCCCTATTCGAACGCCCTTGTGAGCATTTTCAGCATTATTCCGCTAACTTGGGGCTATTCGAGCGTGCTACTAGTGTTATTCACGTTAGTTGCGTGCGGGACGCAACGACGAACACGTCGCATTTGAGGTCCTATCCTAGCACGAAAACTTACGTAAGTGTAGTAATGGAATCGTTGCCGTATACAATACAAACTATGAGTTATTTGTGGCAGTTGTACTACGAGTACATAAATGATATGTCACCGATACAATTACGTTACACGAACGCATATTTTCATGCTAGGGCCACTGAAGAAAGATTCCGGACGAAGCCGAAACGTGGGTCGATCGTAATATGCACAACGCGCTGATCACGCTTTATTTTATTTTTGTACCGTTTCTTTTACGAGTAACACAATCTTTTAACATATACAAAATTTTAACACAATGGAAAGACGTACCAATTGGGACGTATTTTAAGCTCATTTTTGCTGTTTTTCTGCATAGCTATATTTTGAACCCTTTAAGCTTAAAACATTGACACCAGCGCCGGAGGCGGTTTTTCTGTATTATTCGAAGTAGTATGAAAGACTGCACACACAATTACTTCACACCGCTCCGAATTGTGTGTGCAATTCATACTAATTCGAACAATACAGAAAAACCGTCTCCGGCACGCCTCCGCCTCGTGTCTGTGTGTGTTCGGCTTTAATCGTCGACGTTACAAAAGTTTCAGGATAGTTAAACCGTTACGCACGGAGAGTTGTGGTAGCGTACAGTTTCACCATTAGACCTTGATCTCACCTTCACCTTGCCCGTCGGGACATTGTTCAACGTTATATAATTGTGTACACCTCATTAAACTCATATTTTGTTATGAAAGGTTAAATAAAATTAAAAAGAAACTATTATATTCCATAATTAGGTGGCATTGAAGCCAGACGGACTTGCTTGGGTAGTGCATACCAATTTCAGTCAAAACGTTGACCTTAGACATAAGAGATTTGTCGGAAACTTTATATTTTCTTCCCCCTCCAGCCCCGTTTACTTCTCTGTATGATTGGAAAATGAACTTAAACGTAACGACTTGATCATCAGAATCGGTATTTTTCGTAACACGTACGCCTTCTTTCTATGAGGCATACTACACAAGTTAAAGTTTTGTGGACGGTGGAGTGGAAGTTGCAGTATAACACTTAGGCAATCCACGGGTTTTGTCCACGGGCTAGAAAAATAAGTCATTATCGCAAGGACATACTTATTGATTTTATTTTTTTAGTTGAGCAACTGCTCGTAGAGCACCGAGGTCGCCGCCGCGTCAGCTAGGGTCATATTCATTTTCTTTTGGTGGTGTGGCTGAGCATGTGCCATATTGCATAGGGGATATTGGCTTGCCCTCGTTCACGATCACTGGATTCTCTTCATCAGCTAGTCTCACAAGATGGAAGATTACAAAACTCGTCTGCTTGTCCTCCTGTATTGTGTTCAAGAAAAGAGCTTACCAATCTTGCGCGGTGGCCATATCGGTTATCTAGCAGCTCTCTTAACTTATGACGGCTCACCTCATTTCGGGTTCGATACTTCAGATCATCATCATCTCAGCCGCAGGACGTCCACTGCTGAACAGATAAGCCTCCCCCATAATTTTCCAAAAGGACCGGTTGGAAGCGGCCAGCATCCAACGTCGTCCTGCGTCCTTTATCAGGTCGTCTGTCCACTGTGTCGGTGGACGACCTACGCTGCGCTTGCCGGTCCGTGGTCTCCATTCTAGAACCTTCCGGCCCCATCGGCCATCTGCGTGCTATGTGCCCTACCCACTGACACTTTAACTGGCTAATCTTCTGGGATATGTCGGTGACTTTCGTTCTTCTACGGGTCTCCTCATTTCTGATGAGAAACCACGAGCATAGTCCTCTCCACAGCTCGTTGTGCGACTTTGAGCTTACTTATGATGCCCATAGTAAGAGACCACGTTTTAGTGCCATGCGCCATCACATTGGTCGAAGACTCTTGTCTTGAGGCACTGAGGTATTTTAGACAAGAAGACTTCGCGAAATTTTTCGGAACGCTGTCCAGCCGAGTTGAATTCGACCTCTTACCTT
Source organism: Selenia dentaria (assembly GCA_917880725.1). Lineage (NCBI taxonomy): Eukaryota > Metazoa > Arthropoda > Insecta > Lepidoptera > Geometridae > Selenia > Selenia dentaria. The sequence continues at coordinate 1,048,749 of OU862885.1, read as the reverse complement.
TATTCCAATTACTCACACTAGTACTGAAAAACAAAAATATTTATTTAAGTATAGGAATAAGGGATAAGTTTTTAGCTAATATTTATCTAAAATACAAAGTTTTAAACAAAAATAATATAGTAATATTACAGTTATATTTCGACAATCAATTTAATAAGATTAGTATTTTTGTACTCTGGAAGATTTTCTTGAGGACGATTTGGCCTAGGACAACTTTACAGAATCAAAAATGATGTTCCCTGATGAGTTACAGAATGATTTGGATGCTATAAAGTTTAACTGTTATATTATTAAAGAAGTGGAACAATGTAAAGACGTTTTCACAATAGACCACAATTTTAAATTACTCACTCTTAATATTAGGAGCATCCAAAAAAACTTCGATTCTTTTCTTGTTGCTGTGAAACGTTTGGATACTGAATGTGATGTTCTCATTCTGACTGAATGCTGGTTAAGGGATTCCATAAATATTCCATCGATTCCAGGCTATAATTCTTTTAAAACCGACCTAAATTACAACCAAAACAGTGGTGTTGTTGTTTATGTTAAAGAATATTGGCCTGCGTCGGTTTCCGAAGTTTCAGCTGATCAAGCTAATTGTTTAAAAATTCGTATCAATAAAATGGTTACTATACTCGCCGTGTATCGATCACCGTCTGCTGGAAATATTGAAAATTTATTACTTTCACTAGAATCACACATAGATACCACAGATAACCTTCCTGTAATCTTTGCTGGTGACATAAATGTCAACATTTTAGATTCCAGTGACCCTGAATCACTAGTATACCAATGTTTTATGGCAGAAAATGGTCTATTACCAGCTATAACGGAGCCTACAAGAATTCGAAATTGCCTCGATCATATCTTTGTCTCTAGCACGCAACTCAGCCGGGATCCTGTTGGTATTATTTGTCAAACAAAAATCACTGACCATTATCCAGTACTGATTGGGTTGAATCTCAAAAATGCTAAGCCTACTCGACTCAGTAGAGTGGTTTTGAAGCGGGACTTTGATGAAATAAAAAGAGAGCTGAAGAGCGTCGATTGGATTCTTATGAGTGACGTGTGTGGCGTTGATAAGGCAACAAAAACTTTTTCAGACATTTTACAAGGCATCGTTACTAAACACACGCGTGAAGTTCGACTCAGTAGAACGCAGTACAACCTTAAGCCCTGGATTACTCCTGGGCTTATGCGCTGTATGAGACACAGAGATCGACTTCATGAGCGTGCACGACTCGAACCAAAAAATGACATTCTCCAAGTTTCCTATTCCAGATATCAGAATTTTTTCGTCGGTCTTCTACGTAAGTTGAAGATTGAATATGAAAACAGAGAGCTAAAAGCTAATAAAACAAACCCTAAAAAGTTTTGGAAGACGATTAAAAACATTTGCGGCTTATCTAACAATAAAAAAGAGTCTACTGAATTACTTTCAGCTAATGAAAACTCTAGCGAAACACAAAAATCCTTGGACCTATGTAACGAACATTTTTCTTCTATCGGTGAACGGTTAGCTGATCAAATTCTTTTAAAACTTAACAAAACTCAAGACGATCTTGCCAACATAGCAAGAACAAAGTGTACACCTAAAGATTCTTTTTTTATGTTTCCCACGGACCATGTAGAAGTTAAAAAAATTATTATGAGTCTTCAGAATGATAAAGCACCGGGAATAGACGGCTTATCGAACTCCTTGATTAAGCACATTAAGGAAGAAATTGTCGAGCCACTTACCTTGATTTTCAATCAGAGCCTAGCTAGCGGAATTTTCCCTTTGGAATGGAAAGTAGCATCAGTCATCCCTATTTTTAAGGGTGGTTCAAAACATAAGATCGAAAATTATAGGCCAATTTCGCTTTTGTGTGCGTTTTCAAAAATGTTAGAAAAGCTCGTAAGCAACCGGATAACTCATTTTTTGGAAACCCGCAATATATTATCGTCCAAACAATTCGGTTTCAGAAGAGGAAAGAGTACAGAAGACGCGGTATTGGCTTTAACATCGGTGGTGTCATCTAAGCTAGATAGCAAACATAATTGTATCGGTGTTTTCTTAGATCTGGCCAAGGCTTTCGATACTGTGTCCGTTCCCATACTTTTGAAGAAACTAGAAAACATTGGCATCAGAGGCAAAGCCTTGGGTTGGTTTAGAAGCTATTTAACGGAACGGAGACAGTGTATAAAGATTAATAACAAATTGAGTAACTTACAAGCGATCAATTTTGGAGTTCCTCAGGGGAGTATTATAGGTCCTACACTGTTTTCAATTTACATAAATGATTTACATGAACTTTTGCTTGAAAATGCTGAGATTGTTTGTTATGCTGATGACACCGCCATAGTTTTTCATGGTTCCACGTGGCAGGAAGCTCAGTCGTATGCTGAAAAGGGTATGAAACAAGTGTCTGAATGGCTTGTCAATAATCTGTTGACGCTTAATACCAGTAAAACTGTATATATGCATTTCCACAAAACGGCCGCTTCAGCTCCAGGAAATTTAATAAACATAAAAATTCACGATACATCTTGTTTACGTAAAAATTGTAAATGCGAATCATTGAACAGGGTGAATGTTATTAAATATCTTGGTGTTCATATAGACGAGAAACTAACGTTTTATAAGCATATTGACGCTCTTTCGACTCGTATACGACGAGTTACTGGCATTATGAGAGAACTCCGTAATGTGGCATGTTTTTCGACACTAAAATCTGTGTATTTCGCCCTATGCCAATCCCTCATAACATATTGCATAAAATGTTGGGGCAGTGCAGCTAAGACTTTTATCATTCGAGTTGAGAGAGCACAACGTTCTATCCTGAAAGTGTTGTTACATAAGCCACTCAGATACCCAACCTCGGAACTGTACAAAGATTGTGGAGTGCTCACGGTTAGGCAGCTGTTTATTTTGAGGACATCACTTTCAGTTCACAAAACAGTTTTGGCTTCTCCTGAATATTCCGCTAGGTTGAAAAGTAGAATTTACCGTTTGGCTACCCCTCCTGTAAAAACTGTACTTGCTAGACGTTTCGGAGAGTTCGTCAAAGCATATGTCTACAACTCCGTGCTGAAACATTGTAACATAAAAGACATGACGGTAGTGGAAGCTAAACACACTATTCATAAATGGTTATCCATGTTGTCTTATGATGGTACCGAAAAATTACTACACATTCTCACGTAAACCTGTAATGTAAATATATATATATAAATATATTGCTGTATGTTATCAATACTAGAGCTTGAGCGCTTAAAGTTTCATACGTAGTTCATTAATGTAATTTTCTTGTTAAAGACTTAGGTGTCATTATTATTATTATCATTTAGTCAATCGTTAGAGATCTTCACGATACAGGCTTGCCTAGTGTGAAGATCATAAGCATCTGACAAATGTATTTACCACCTCAGCATTATTTAGGAGATGTGTTTAATCATTATATAAGGCAACAATTGTTTTTGTAACTTTTCTATTTAATGCTGTAAATAAATATTTTTTCATTTCATTTTCATTTTTCTTTCTCGAATTTGGATAGATACTTCAGATACTTTGGTCTTATATGTCTTAGAGTTCCTTAAATTCAGTGATGCAGAGAAACTAAACATACGTGTGTGGAAATACTCACAGCCGAAACGCTACCAAAGTCTGAATAAATATTTACCTAACTTCGGAAAATAATTCCTTTTGTATTTTTGGTACTTATCGTAAAAAGACAGCTTTTCCATAATTCTTTTGAAATATGAATCTCAAGTTCCTTACTGCTTTACTTGTTTTTAACATGAGATTCAAAGATTTAAGTACTTAAACACATGTCAACAGTTTCTAGAGCATTCGCAAAACGAAATAACTTTAAAGATATTCACAACATTGAACATTGTAATGATACTTCATCACAATAATTATAATTGCGAGTTGTACCTATTTCGGCGTTATTGTGAACAGTGTGCGGTAAAGGAGAGGTAACGTGAGCACACACGTGTGTGTGTAGCCAGCTGTACGACGTTTGCACAACTGTACAGCGCACAGCCGTCCGGATGCAGCGCAAGGCTCTGTTTCACGAACACTTCCTCTCTATTCAGTTTATGTTTATCATCATCGCTAACTTTTATAGCAAATTAAACTTTATTATCAAGTTAACTGATTTAATTTCTACGTGCAGTGACATCTTCCTAATTAGTTGGCTAATTAAGTAAGTTAAACAAAATAGCAGTTTGCAGTATTCGCTGTACGCATCCGTCGACTAGCCCATTACCAATGTGTGACTGACTTTCATTAAGTACTGTTTAATCTGAGGTTTAACAAAGTAAACAGCGTGACATGTATATGTTGGGCCGTTTGTACTCACATAACTTCTCTCTGCACTCAGATAGAGTAGTGGCGCGAAGATACTATATTATTTATTTTGTGGCATTTCTACAATTGCTTAACCGAAAGGCGACAAATATCAATAAAAACGACATCATATATTTCTTCGGCTGTGTCCATTTTTCTTGTATGTCTGACTTTTGTTTTTGATTAACTGTTTTTCTCCTATAACGTTGCTTTGATATTGCAACATTTTAACCACAAACGTAATTATGGATAAGTAGGTGGATTTTTGCAAAATCTATTATTGGCCCAATATGGTGGGTGAATCGCGACTCAACGGGTAGAAGATTTGCGTTTCCTTCACGTTCTTCTGTTTTGGTCGCGCACCGGGACACCTGGGTTACACAACGCTTTAGTGTTAAACTCACAAACTTATCCTCTTTAGATTTTTAACCGGCTTCAAAAAATGTAGATTTCTCATTCGACCGTATTTTTTTTGTGTGTGTTCGCGAATAATGTATCGTTGTTTATAATCCAATTTTAATGATATTTTTTTATTTGGTCGAGTATACTTCCGAGGTGGTACCATGTAAATTTCATCAAATTCGGTCCAGCAGCTTTTTAGTTACACTCCAATATCTGTAAAGTCTATCGCCTATTTTGATGATTTAATAAAATCATAATTGACAGCGAATGACAATCGATCCATTAAAACCGACTTCAACACTAAAAGTATGAAATAACTTGTCGAAGTCGGTACCATGCGCACAGTATTGGTAGTGTTGAAGTCAGTTTTATTTTTTGGAAAACATTTTTTTATACCGTGTAAAACCACCAAGCTTCCTTTTATTTAGAAAAAAATCTTGGGATAGTCATCTTCCACGCGCGCGGAGTTAGCTAACGTATAAGGATTAGTCATCTAGAGTAGAGTAGGTAAGTGTTAATGGTAGGCGAGCGGTAGACATGTGCGCGGTTCCAGTGGGGGGGGGGGGGGGGGGGGTACTCTGTAGGTCATCGCGAGTTGCTTTATGGGAGTCTATTTGAACATGTATTTCTGTATCTAGAACGGAAGTAGTAAGGAAAAAACCCTACTAATATTATAAACGTAAAAGTTTGTATGTATAAATGTTTGATACTCTTTCACGCTCAAACGGTTGGGCCAATTTGGATAAAAGTTGGTATTAGAGGTATAAGAAATATTCAAATCGTATCCAACAAGCCAGTGGTACGATTGTGTAAAAACAAAAACAGTAATAGTTCCAAAGTTCGAGGTATTATTTTTGTAAGAGTTCCTACTTCGAGGTGTTCAATAGTGAGTATATCTATCTATCTATCTACAATATGGTTTCACTAGGTATCTATGTCATCGGAGTGAAATAGTTACAAACTCTCACGTCCCATTGAAAGCTAATCAAAACATGTTACTATTTTATACAACAATCTCTGACAAAGCGCTGCCCGTGACCTGTAACCCGCCACCCGCCACCCGCGACCCGCGACCCGCGACCCGCGACCCGCCGGCGACAAAGGAGATCGTGTGTGGATAACATCGATATTGTACTGCCTCATGACCACATGGACCTTGAACTGAACCCTTGTACGGATAAATAGAAAATAGATCAGGCCCTGGGGTCTTTACAAGATTATTCTTCTTCTTCCTACCCGCATTCAACCATGTGAGGTCGCATCTGTTCAGCATTTTGTTAGATTTGACTTCGGTTTCTATGGTAACCTGTCGCCTTAATCCTCTTGAGAGAGTTATAGGTTGATTTGATTGGGGCAGATTAATATTATGTGCGAGTATTTAACGTAACGTAAACGAACGTCGAAAATAATAGAAAATAGATAAAAAAGATTGCGTTTGGGAGGACATGGAATAACCAAATTCTGAAGCCATTAATAATATGGCCAAATAAATTTAATTTAATGGGCCCGAGGTTCGATCTATTATACCGCGATCGATGGGGCCCTAGCCCTATATACGAGTATATAGGGTATACGAGTATGATATGTATCCTAGATCACAATTGCACTAATAATTACCAATGTATAAGTTCTGTATAAAGCTACTCGTTAAAACTGAAGTAAATAAACACATTTACGTAGACAAAACATTGTCTCTTCTCGAAGTGCACCGTAAAACCATCATTCACGAAATAATATAATAATAAGGCAGTAAACATGGATTATGAATATGACGACATCGCATATACACAGAACAAGCTATAAAGAACCTTCGCCCATTATAATACAAGTGAAAGTAGGAGAGCTAAAGTTTTAGTAGAGTTTAGTGTTTTAAGCGATCGATACACGGCTGTTATCGATAAATAATGTAGCGATAGCAAGCCCGCGGGAAAGTGAAATAATCATAAAGCCGACTCTAGGTATTCGTAGAGCTTGGAAATGCATTATTGATTGTATCCATTATTGAATAAACTACGTAGGTTTTTGTTTTGATTTCGTAGCTAAACAAATGAGAGTTGAAGGTATAGAAGACCTTAGTTTTTATGCATTAAATATGCGGGTAAAAATAAATTATTTAGAGATCACGTGGGCTGTAGAGGTGTTAGGTACCTCTAGATCTCTAGACAGACTGCAGTTGAATTGACGACCATTTTCAACATGTACAAAAAAGGTTCGATATGCGACGAATTAACAAAAAGTTTAAATCGAAGTAGATCGAGTTGTTGTACAGTTTAGTATAACGAGCGGTCGACACGCGCTTATCCTATTAATATTATAAACGTGAAAGTTTGTATGTATGGATGTATGGATGTTTGTTACTCTTTCACGCACAAACGGGGGGGCTAATGTTGATGAAATTTGGTATGGGGGTAGATGAGGCGCTGGATTAACACATAGGATACTTTTCATCATCATCATCATCATCATCCATCACCACGCGGGTGAAACCGCGGGGCGCAGCTAGTTACCTATAATTTATGCAGAAATAACGAGCCCTTGACACTGAATGTCTTTGAAGCCAGCTCTAGGAATCCCTATAGATAAAGCTTGGAAATGCATTTAATACATACTGCGATTAGAAAAACTAGGTTCATATTTTGTAAAAGTTAATTGGCGGTTGCTTTGGTACGTAGTAGAGATTTGAAACCTGTGAAACTGAAATGTCCAACGAGTAACGTTTATCGTATTCATCGGTTGATACGTGATATAATCAATTATGTACACAAAGAGTTAGTGAGAGAATTATCATCTCTACTTCTTCTACTTGCTCTAAGTAACTGTGAAAACTTGGTAAACTTGGAACTAAAGAAGTAGAGTGCAATAGAGTCCTCTAGAGAATTTCTAGTGTATATATATAGTATATATATATATACACTATATATATAGTCCCTTTATAGTGCAAAAAATACACATGCAGTTTTCATCGATAAACTGGAAACAATTGAAACAACACTAACATATCGTAAGTAAGTTTAGTTTTTATTGTGTTTTCAATATTTTAGATGACAACAATAACAAGTGTTTATTTGCCTTCCCGTATTTAAATTCATCAATTCATTAGTACATTTTACAAACCTCTACACGTTTGTCCTGCCCATATAGTTGTATTAATTAAGTTACAAAGCGAATGTCCAACAATATAGAGGCAGACTAGGTAAAAACCTTGTCGATTCCGACCATAGCACACCTTCAAGTACATGGATGATGTCACACTGGCCAGAGCATAGAAAACTGTGAGATTCACAAATATCTCTGTATATATTATGTATATGTTGACATGCGCACATACGTGTAGTATCTAGTTCGCGTTCACTTGAATACCTTGTCGCATTAAGTATTCTCTTTGGTGTCGCCCTACTCCCAGAATCAATGGAGGGTTCATCTTGTACTTACAGGCGCATGCAATTACATAGTATACTTTTCATAACTGTCTCAGTGTCGACGACGGAAGTGTTGCTAAATATGCTCTTTTTAATATCATCTTTTCGATAAACTTCATAAAAAGTTTTTATTTACATAATTTATAATATAATTTTATTGCATCAATTATGTAACCTATGAAATGTACAGAACTATTCATTTTATTCTGTCCTTGCCGTCCGGCATTGAATGCGTGCTGCGTGAAAATTATGAAATGTATAAATCGTAGCGTAGGGGTTATCGCAGGCGACTGTACTCTTGTAAACACAAGGTACAAAAAAGAGTGGATGCAATGGGGCAGTAAGGTTTTACGCCTTATCTAAATAACTTTTTGGCATGTTGCTAAAATATACTATAATATCGGCTGTTCTTTTTGACACATTTATATATATATATATAATATGAAAACAGACTATACTCGTGTAACAAGTCGTTATTAACCTACCTATACATATACGGTTAATTAATCTGCCGTGCCCGATGCCCTCTGGGAGTTTATGGTGGAACATCCCCGAAACCTAACTAGGTCGATAACATTGGCTAATTAGTAAGTGTAGATATCTATCCATAATATGATCATCACAATCGCCTCAGCACGTTAACAGTACTCCACTGGTGGACAATGCCTCTCGGTACTGCATCGTATCCTAGGTGTTACCATCACACATCATCTTTCATCAGCCGTAGGACGTCCGCTGCTGAACTTATGCATCCCTTATATTTCCGTCGGGGCACATAGACATACTATATATATATAGCCTATAGGTGAATCTAGTATGTGACAAAATCGATATAATGGAGATCGTAACTACAGCCGACGAGGTATTTTTTATATTAGTCTGGCTATGGAACACTATCTTACCCGATGTGGTGTACAACTGATTACGTCTGAGAAGACATCTGTTCAATTGCGGCTTAACCCGTCCGCATCAGCGCAAAAAATAACAATAGATTTATGAATGAAACTTAACTCGAACGAGTCTTGCTGAGTCGGACAGATTAAACACTGGCAATGAGAAAACACGGGCTCAGGCACTGAATTCCCAAATTTCCACATTTTAGTGGTAAGCATAGTGATTGTTTGTGAAACTATAGCTGTGAAATGGATTTTACACCATGTAACGACGCCACTATACTTCTGATCGTAAATGGAATAGGGATGCAGGTATCAACTAATGTCTCCAGCCAGATCACACTTCTAGATATGTTTACTCGGTTGTATTTATGCTTCAGGATTCGTGGTCTCCACTCTTACATAGGTCTGCCATAAACACTTACACACGAGCGGCATGATGCCAACGGTAGCGGTAACTGCAGCCGCCGATCTACAGCGACACTTGCAGTTGTAGCGTGCTGACGATGGCCGCCGCTGATCTTTAAAGTTAGAAAGTCGACGGCTGCCGCCGAAGCATCAACAACTGCCGTCGCCGCTTGTCGTTGGTAACATGCCGCTCGTGTGTAAGAGCTCTTACTAATAAATTTTGCAACCTATTCTATTATTAATTAATTTAAGGAAATTTTGAACATTCATCAGTTTTTTTTACCGTCGGGTATAAATTTTGTACTAAAGTACGAGTACTTTCTTTTATTGCAGAGCCGAGCCCCGCCGGACGCGCAACTAACGAGGTGACAATCGTGAAGATGAGACCAGAACTCAAAAAGTCATAGCTTCGAAGTACTGAATTTGACACCGGCTATGAACGCTGTTGAAGGAAGATTTTACTAATCACATTGAATGTGGTCTAAAAGTATGACTGTCGGCAGTATAATTTAAAATAGTAACAGATAACATAGGCTATTATGGCGATTAACAAGCTGATTGGTCCTTCTGCTTGGGATCCCACGGGCAATATGATGAAATTAAATAAAGCAGTATCGCTATATCGATGAGCTGCTTGCTCTGACTACCAAACCTAGCATCGACCTGGTTTTGCCTCGGTCACGGCCACAGAAGGGAGGACGGCCCGAGCCTCGCTATGGTCACGGTCATTGAAAAAATCTTCGTAGCAATCCAACTTACTTGAGAGGGTATCACTGACCTCAGTCATTTGAAAATGATTGGCACCTCACATCATTACGACAAAGTGTTACTAAGTTTACACGATTGCAGAGTACACAACCTTTTGTAAATAAGCATCAAGGAAGCACGTTGCGTCAATGTTGGTAGAGCAAAGTATAGAGGTGGGGTGTCGTAGTAACTGTGCCAGCAACTGTGTCCCAGGTGTTATCTCTGGAAACTGACTTGTCTCCGGTAATGAGTTGTGAAACGGCGTCGCCAATATTAGCTTTGGCCGGTAATTGTTCATTATTACCATTTTTTACATCCATACTCATGTATCTGTTATATCTACAAATGATGAGGTTCTTGGTACGTTTAACGCAACTAGCGCCAGTGGTGGGAATGTTTCGGGCAGTCCGTATGTGTTTATGTTGACACTAAAAAGATGCAGATTTTAACTGTCATGGTATTACTTGTTCATCTACCTACACTAGATACCTATATAATATGATAAAGAGGAAAGATTTGTTTGTATTGAATAGGCTCCAAAACTACTTAACCGATTCAAACAATTCTTTCACGAGTTTAGAGCTACATTATGCCTGAGTAACATACGCTGTATTTGATTCATCCTCATCATCATCCATCACCACGCGGGTGAAACCGCGGAGCGCAGCTAGTGTCGTATATTTTTTCCCTTTATCGTCTCGTACATTCGCCATGCCTCAAGTTATGTAAATACTTTATAAATTCATCAAGTGAAATTCGACGAATGATAAAAATAAATTTCTTATAAAGAAACGCGGTTTCGTACAAAGATCATTTTTTACTCATTCGTAACTGGTTACGGAACTACGGATATGCAGACGGCCGAAGGAAAATGTTTACTCAGTCATATTACGGTCACATAAACAAGTCTGTCATAAAGTCACTGGCTTGTCTAAGTCATATTAATTCTATGCACTAAAACTTGCGAGGGTGAATCACGAGGAAAACACACAAAAACAACGTTTTATGGTTTTGTACACTGTGCGTACACTCGTGCTCCGTTATTACACGATTCGAAAAACACAATTGAAAGATTTTTTTAAAATCTTGAGTTCTTTTTCCGCACAGCGCACTCCTCTGTAGAAGATTACTAACCCACTTTTAAACAATAAATATAAATAGATGTATAGATAATACTTATATACTTATTACTTGCCGACATGGCCCAGAAGATTAGCCAGTTAAAGTGGCAGTGGGCAGGGCACATAGCACGCAGAACAGATGGCCGATGTGGCCGGAAGGTTCTGGAGTGGAGACCACGGACCGGCAAGCGCAACATAGGTCGTCCACCGACACGGTGGACAGACGACATGATAAAGGTCGCAGGACGACGTTGGATGCAGGCCGCTTCCAACCGGTCCTTTTGGAAAATTATGGGGGAGGCTTATGTTCAGCAGTGGACGTCCTACGGCTGAGATGATGATGATGATGATGATAGATAATACTTTATTGTTGCACAAAACATTTTCAATATATGTACGTATAAACATATATCTATTAAATTATGCACTATACAAGTTAAAATCCATCCGTCATCCGGCTTCGTGCGCGTGCGCTTCACAAAACAATGCATTCTGTTTGGTTTCCATATGCGCACGCGACCGCGCTGATATGGAACGCATACTCGGATTACGTTCTAACGCTGAACCAATAATATGGTACAACCAAGGTACGTACACAGTAATACATATTAATTATCAAACAAAATCACTCAAAAGTGAGTGATTTTGTTAAACGAAAGTAAACACATTAACGCGTTTTCTGAAAACATTTGGAGTGTTCTACCGCTACAGTCGCATCCCGCTGTCTGTCTGTCTGTCCCTATGTATGCTTACATATTTAAACTTACACAACGGATTTTGATGCAGTTTTATTGAATAGCTAGAGTGATAGCACCTAGTATCTCTAAATGGTTCTCAACTAATAATTTACTTCTGAATTCAAAAAAGACAAAATGTTTGAAGTTTTCTTTGCCTACTGTTCCATATTTGGAGTCCAACGTTACGCTTGATGGAGTTAAACTCGTAATGGACAAGGCAACAGTCTTCCTAGGCATTCAAATTGACGCAAAATTACAATGGGGTCCTCATATAAATGCCCTGTCTGGGAGACTCAGTTCTGCTGCATATGCAGTAAGTAAAATAAGAGCGCTAACAGACGCTTCTACGGCGTGGTTAGTGTATTTTGCATATTTCCACAGCGTAATGTCATATGGGATATTGCTATGGGGTTCAGCGGCTGATATAGAGACCATCTTTATCCTACAGAAACGTGCTATTCGAGCTATATACGAAATGGGTCCCCGTGAATCTTTGAGAGATTTATTTAAAGAAATCAATAATTAACGTTGCCTTCCTTATATGTATTTGCAAATATAATGTATGTTCGTAAATATGTACATCAATATAATATATTAAATAGTGATCACCACCTTTTTAATTCTAATAATAAGAATAGGATAGCTGTACCTAGTTTTAGACTTGCGAAGACTAATAAGTCATTCCTAGGAAATTATGTGCGTTTTTACAATAAAATCCCAAAGCACATAACTGAGCTCACAGAGGGCAAATTCAAGTTGACTGTAAAAAACGTTTTAATAAAAAAAGCTTACTATAAAGTTCGACATTATATAGAAGATAAAGATGCTTGGAATACTCCACTTCTGGCAAGCTGTCTCTCTGCCACCCATAGAATGTAATATTTGTAGTACCTAAGTAGAAACATTGTAAACATCTATATAAAAAGAATGGCCCCGAGTTTCTTGCCGCTTCTTCTCGGTGGGCTCTATATATTTTGGAACGCGGCGGTAGAGTCTTTAAAGTACATTATAATGAAAAGTTGACGTTCATAAGTGCGTCTTTGATGCCTAAATTGAATAAATGATTTTGACTTTGACTTTAGCAAAAGGAAGGTTTATATGTATAATACAGTAGAGAAACACTCATAATTTTAGAGGTTTCTAATGTGATGTCGTAAATAAATACATTTTCTTGCGCTTACATTGCAAACACTGGCACTGAACTCTATGAGATAAATCAAAATAATGGACTACAGTATTGTACACCTTAAAAAGACCTACAAAAAAGTCCGCAATATATAACCATGTTTTTATTCTTTACTTTTTACGAGAAATAATGGCTTATTAACGAAGCGATTAACTCTCTCGCCACTACACCAAGCGAGCGAAGCCGCTGGCGGGTCTACTGGTATTACAATATATAACAGAATACTAACTTAATATACCTACTAATACTGTATAAGCACATTCTACTAGATTTGGCAAAATACGTAGCAGATATAAATTATACAATTATATTCGCAAAAATACAACCCACGCACTCCCCTGAGACAAACTTATTCTTCTTCGCTAGTTTAAAACTATTCACATATCCTTATTTTTGTTGTTATGTGTGTGAACAATGAATGTATTAAGTAAGTTTTTACGAACTCGCGTTATATTTTCAAATATATATAAAGGAAGAAATGCTCAGATATATATTTATTTACTAGAATTACACTTTAGGAACTTGTTTGCAGATATCTGGAATATCACGTATTTAGAGAAGATGGTATATATACGAGTATATATCCTTCGACGAAAATAAAGTTTGGTCGAAGTGTATATAGCACCTGTAAGCCCACAGTATAGCCCGTACGATATTATACTGTCGAAGATTGGAATATAGACTAGACCGAGCTCGGTCGGTAAACACGTGCGTCAATTCTCGTATTTACGAACCGCATATTCATCAGGACTAGTGTTCCAGACAGTACTTTATGTCACACGGCTATCTATATATGTATTTAACAGTGGTATTCAAATCAGTAGTCGCCGAGATCTTGCAGCGTAAACTCCCTGAGCATGGGCATCGGACATGCCCGAAACCTACACCGATAATGTCTAATTTACATGTAATTTATATTGAATTATGCACTAAAAAACTTTAAATCCATCCGTTATCCGGCCTCGTATGGCTTTAGTCACGAGTAGTCTTTTAAAATAACAAGTAAATGTTTAAAAAAATTTTTTACCAAAACATGGAACCGACTTCAACACCAAAAAGTGTGAAATAACTTGTCGAAATCGGTACCATGGATAGTTCATAAGTAGGTAGGCAAGTACCTATTATCACAATATTGTGCGCATGGTACCGACTTCGATAAGTTATTTCACACTTTTTGGTGTTGAAGTCGGTTCAATTTGTTGGTAAAAAAATGATTTACCACATTTAGTGACCCTCGCTACTTACAGGATCGATTGTCAATGATGATATCATCAAGATAAATCAACACTTTTCAGGTTTTGGAGTGTAACTCAAAAACTGCTCGACCGAATTTGACGAAAATTAAATGGGACCACACAGGAAGCACCAGCTTTCAAACAAAAAAAAATATTTTGAGAATCGGTTCACCCAATCAAAAGTTAATAAAAAAACAGTCGAATTGACTACCTCCTCTTTTTTGGAAGTCAGTATAAAAAAATACATATAGGTACATAAACATAAAAACATTCTCCTTTTTTGTTAGTCGGTTAAAAATTACAATTCATTTAGTGCTGAAACGATATCTAATTTACCATAAACATACCCTTAAAAATGCAAACGTGCATGTATAGAATCTAAAACGTGCATATATACGTCACCGTATGCAGAACACTTACGTACCACCATGTAATAGTAACCAAATGTATTGTTTTAATTCATGTTCTGTACATGGGGTGTCCGTGTACGAACTCCGTGGCCCAAATAGGAAGGGACACAGTAATGGATGTGGTAAGTGGCAATCAATGTTTGGCGTTACGCCAACTAGTACTGCTGCTTACAGCTTTCGGGTTGATCATTGCGTTTAGATAGCGCTTGTATGGATGTTGCCGTATCTACCGGTTTGTTTTGCACGTATGCTATCCTTCTACATTGGAATGGCGTGCTTAAATAAGAGTTTAGTGGAGTTACAGAACTAGAATCTCTAGGCCTCTATAATCAGATCAATAATTATCAACAAGAGCGAGTTCATACTACATGTTACTCTGTTTTGGTAATTGGTATATACAAGGTACATTCTGGTTTTCTTAAGTTGCGTCTCCTCTTTCATGTATGGTTTGGCCAATTTGACACTACAATGTTCCTTTAAGGTCGGTAGTATAAAAGTTTGCTTGCTCCCTTCAGAGACTTACGCCAAATAAATTTAATATTGACCAATTGAGAGACGGACTCGCGCACGAAGGAGACCGTACCATGTCTATAAAAACGAACAAAACAGTTACATTTGCTGTATGGGAGTTAAATTAAATGTTTATTTTATTCAGTTTTTTAGTATTTGTTGTTATAGCGGCAACAGAAATACATCATCTGTGAACTGCCGTAACTACCACGGTTCATGAGATAAAGCCTGGTGACAGTAGGAAACACGGACGGACGGACAGCGGAGTCTTAGTAATAGGGTCCCGTTTTACCCTTTAGTTACTGAACCCTAAAAAATGAATATACGTTCTCCTTTATATATCGACAGAGTAATAATAGATATCGCATAATTTGTGGTTAGGGGCTACGTAGGAGAAATAGCTCACAAGAGTAGATACAACAAACTTGGAGAACTTAGAAGAAGAGACAACAAATCCAGAGAAGTAATAAGTAGAGAGTATGAGAACTGACCTGCCCCCGTATCGTGAGCTTCTTGCAGACCTCCTTGGAGAGCAAGTCCCTGACATCCTCGAGGTAGAGCTCCACGTAGGAGCAGGAGACGAGATGCGTGACGTCGGGCGAGGCGTTGTGCTCTATGTGCGACCAGATGTGCCGGAAGGCGCGCGGGATGATGCCCTCGTGCTCGGGCGTGCCCTCCATGGTGTGCGTCTTGCCGGTGCCCGTCTGCCCGTACGCGAACACGCACCCGTTGAACCCGTCCAGCACGGACGCGACCAGGGGGCGGACCTGGGGACAACACCAACATTACAGCGACATATTGAATAACTACATTTTAAATGAACTGTATTGAACAGTCCGATCTTACATAGGTCTTATACTCAACTTACACAAGATAATATCTATTAATAGCCCAGAGGAACTAGCTCAAAACAGGAGCAAACCCCGAAAAAAATATGTGTAGCAATTTTAATTCGGAATTCGTTGAGGAAGGTCACGGGCAGTCTAAATTTTGTTTTGCGTGGTAATTCGATCCGTTGCGTCATTCGCCATCTTGATTTGTTTATTGAATAACTCGTCTATTCTATTTTACATGAAAAATTGTATTAAACAAACTAGTTTTCTACAATTTTGGTTCTGATAAATTTTCGTTGAATCGATAGTTTCGAATTTATATTTATACCCAAGAGAAGTGGGGGTAAAATGGTATCATTGCATTATCACGTTTGTTTTCAATTTTACACGAAAAATTGTTTGAAAGTAACTTTCCTACTATTGTATTTTTTTTTTCATTTTGAATGATTTTTTTACCATAAGCAATGCTGCGACATCCGAGTGCACTTGTTACGTCATGCCGGTTTATGGTTTAAGAAGTTATTTCTTTGAAATCCCATAAATTAATCGGCAAGAGACATGAAAAGAGAACTTATGATTGGGATGTGTTGGTTTTCAAATGAAGCATAATTCAACATTTATGATAAAGGCAAAAGTGTGTTTGTAAGTTTGTCCTTTTACTGAGCACCAAAGCAAACGATCGACGTTTCTAAGCATACATTATACTCGTAGTTACAGGACCGCTGAGTGTAGTTGGTTACTTGCACTCCAATCAAACACAATTGTCGAGTATCTTAATTTGCGTGGAATAATGTTAGCGCGATCTCTCAGGAACTAACCGTGGAATTGGCATAAAAGCCTATGTGTTAACACTACGTGTAGACTACGTATCTCCATTCCAAATTTCATCCAAATCCGTTGTCCCGGCGCTTTAACGTGAATTAACAAACATATACACACTCATTCACATCACTGACATGTATGCGAATTTATAATACAGGTTAGTATTGTTTAATAAAGATTTAAACCTCATTGTATATTGTATCAATCAATTTTATTCCTTGACCTGCAGTTATAAAAACCTCCTTCCCTAAGCTCAATGACTTTATGCGACCCAGGCGAACCATGTCACAAAGGAATCCCTGGAAACGGAGGCAGTGGAGTGGACGCCGTCCAAATCACGTGCTTAGGAAATCAGCGCGCTATTCCAGTCTTTCATGACAATAATGCTTATATTTACCTTGTTTTGAAATATCCTCAATTTGATTTTACGTCATAAACAAACACGTGAACCTAAACTTATTGTGCATAAGTTAGCTACTACATTGCATTTCCTGCTTCAGATATATTTTTAGACGGTAAATGTAATAGATTCGGTAACATACGAGCTCCATTCCATCTCATTGCCGAAACTGTAGCTGTGAGCTCATTGATGCACACGCTTTTTATAGAATCCGAACAAAATCGCTGTTCGAAACACATTGACCGACTGAAAGGTCAAAATCCTGACGTAACTAACAAAACGAAATCCCAGAACTAACTTCTTTATAGCATTATGGTCGAATATCACCACTGGAATTGAACGTGATTATAGTAGATCCAACCGTTTATCCTCTTTTTGACAGATCTAATTTGTCAGTTATAGTGTTGTGACCAAGTGATTATAGTGGACACGATTTCGATTCATTTTTCTATCGAGTCTGTGCGGAAAGAGAATAGTCCTAGGAATGGCGCCATGACCATGGCTATTGGCCATCTAGAAATACGTCAGCCAATGGGGAATGTTGAAAGGGCGTGGACAGGCCGTCATGGCATGGCCATCTAGAAACGCATCAGCCAATGGGAAATGCTGACGCATTTCTAGATGGCCATGCCCAGATGGCGAGGCCACGCCGTCCGGTTACACCCGTGTAGTTTCCAAGGTAAGCTATCAAATTCTGAGTTATAAGTTTTCACTTCTATCGGCAATTCCTATGACTGCCAATTTTTTTGTCTATGGGTAAGCAGTAGTATTTTATCAAGGTAGTAAAACTCAATGGTCCACCGCCGTTTTGTATTTGTCACTGTCACTCGCAACAAGACGCCCGTGCTAGTAATTATTTGCTGAGTTTTATATTGGAACTATAAAATGCCGAAAGGATCAGTGCTGAAAGGACAGACGAGAGAAATGGTGATCAAGCTTCGTAATTACTTTGAAGCAGAGTATCAAAATGGCGGCCCGCTTTTACCATTGTCGCAAGTGAGAGAGCGCGTTGCGGCCGCGTTAGGTATTAGTGCATCTACGATTACAAAAATTACTACCGAAGCCTACGGAACAAGCGGCATGCAGGAGAATAAGCTTCGTACGCCGAAGAAAAAACGCCAACCACGTCGTGTGACTTCGGTTGACAACTTTGACGCAGACGCTATACGCCGTCATATATATAACTATTACTTACGTAAAGAAGTTCCAACACTTAAAAAACTTGTTGCTTCTTTGCGTGAATGTGATTTGTTCCGAGGTCAAAAATCGTCATTGGTAAAGGTCTTGAATGAAATTGGATTTACTTATAAAAAATCGGACAAACGCAAAATATTGATGGAGCGTCGCGACGTAGCTTTTGCTCGTTGCGAATTTTTGAGCGAAGCCAAAAAAATTACAGATTGGTCAAATGTTGTTTTCACTGACGAAACTTGGCTGAATGCGAACCACACAGTGTCTAAGAGCTGGACTGATGACACCGCTGCTTCCACTACCTCAGTACCGATGGGAAAAGGAGAACGTCTAATCATTTGCCATGCAGGGTCTGTGAAAGGATTCATGCCAGATGCTTTGTTGGCCTTTAAATCCAAAAAAACAGTTGAGTACCACGAAGAAATGAATTCTGAGGTTTACGAAAGTTGGTTTAAGGAAATGGTACAATCATTGGAAGAACCGTCAGTTATTATTATGGATAACGCATCCTATCACTCACGCCAAATTGATAAAATGCCGACCCAGGCCGACAAAAAACAAGTAATCATTGACTGGCTTCAACGACATGGTGAAAATGTTGATAACTCCTTACTAAAAGTACAATTACTAAATATATTACGAACAAAAAAACACTTCCCAAAACGATATGTGATCGACGAAATAGCTGCAGAACATGGTCATTGGGTTCTTAGACTTCCACCCTATCATTGTCAATACAATGCCATTGAATTAATATGGGCTCAAGTTAAAGGACACGCTGCTAGAAATAACACAAAACCCCCATTCACGGCAAACAAAATGGTAAATTTATTAAAAAATGCATGTGTGAAAGTAACTGCGGAAAGCTGGCAAAATGTAATTCAAAAAACACAAGAAACTATAATGGCAGATTGGGATAAACACGTGGCGATAGATTATATGAGTCAACAATTAATTATAAATGTCGGCAATAGCTCGAGTGACAGCAACGATGAATCTGATTTTGATTAATAAATAAATAAAAATAAAAGATTAGATTTCGTTTGCTTAAATTGGAATTGGGGTTGCTCAAACTTTACTATTTTCTGGTACCAAACGGCAGACTTTAATGTCTGCCATCCCCAGCGAGCAACACGGAAGGGAGTAGCCTTAGCTAAAAAATATTGTTCAAATCTTTCTGTCATTTCTTGCGGGAGGGGAAGTTGCACACTAGCGCAAAGCCGCACTATTACATACAAAACATACCTGTACCGATCCATTGCCGATCATACTCACACAACCAAATCACTAACACATAAAAAATAAAGCACCATTCACAAATCTAGCCCCGCCCTCACCCCACAGTATATTATCAAACTCCATGGTCCATGCGGACTTGTACTTTGACAGAGGGGAAACGCTGTGTATGCCTACTCCCTTCCGTGTTGCTCGCTGGCCATCCCAGATTTAACCGGTAACAGCTTCGTCAAGTATGACTTGTACTTGTAATCATCATAGTCATCATAACCTTGTTCTTTTTTGGATATACACCAGGAGATAAACACGTCTTCAAATAATGCTGTATGTTTTCCTGAGGCGCATCAATATAACGGTTTTACATAAAAATAAATCCGATATTATGTGCCGAGAACGGAAAACACCCGTGTAAAAATAGTTCATAAACAATATCGATATCTCAATCGTAACTTCGTAACATCACTATGTTGATAGCCATAGAACGTAATTTTTTAAAAACGTTTGTTATTTTATGGAATTTATAAAAAAACTACTGCACTTATGGACTCATTTTGTGAAAGATGATTATTATACGGGATCAAGGAGCAAATTTAAGCAGTTGTCATATTTTTAAAACCTCGCATTTATAAGTTAACTTTTGCGTAACATCGTCATGTTACGTTCTATTGGTGCTGTCAAAAAGAGGATAAACGGTTGGATCTACTATAATTCAACCTGAGCGCAGTTACACCGATCATTCAAGATCGGCAATAAATTTCAGCCAATTACATAAAAGGTCCTCTTTATAATGCACCAATCACAACACTGGGATTTATTGTTTTATCATG
Source organism: Selenia dentaria (assembly GCA_917880725.1). Taxonomy (NCBI): domain Eukaryota; kingdom Metazoa; phylum Arthropoda; class Insecta; order Lepidoptera; family Geometridae; genus Selenia; species Selenia dentaria. Next base: position 1,028,039 of record OU862885.1, on the reverse strand, counting down.
GGAACTTAATCTCGTTTATGCTGAACTCCGTTATATTGAACTTACCAAGAAATCAGACCTAAGTGACGATAGGGGCCAGTCGTGCGTCTGATGGTAAGCATCACTCCTGTTCTTGGTAGTTGCATGCAATTTAATCGTTTTGTATAGCACTGTAGTGCAATTGAAAGTTGAGCTTATAAATGTAATAGCTGTTCAACATAAGAAATTGGTTTTGAGTCTCATTTGCCCGATAACTTCAATGAGTACAAAGCCCTTCAAACCCGAACGGAACAGTACTTGCAAACTACTGCTTCAAGACAGAAAATCTGACAATACGGTAGTCGAAAACTTTGGGGAGGTATGACATAATTAAAAGAAAATCTTAAAGTATAATACGATATTGTTCAACAAGACGGTAAGTTCTTGCACAAGAGACCTCCATAAACATAAGTTATTAGGTCGCCTAGTTCCGAACACATAATGCAAGCATGTCAATAATAACAAAAGATAAAAATAATAACCGCAAGACACCTTGAACAAAAGACGATAAAACGAACACTCGATCATTAAGGAATCATAAAAGCTTGCAACAATACTGTTTACAGTACAAGATCACGTTTCTTACAAACGTTGACGTCAAGGGGTAATAAAAGATGAATGCTGAAGCAGACCTTACTGCAAGTCGTAAAGAAGCTGTTTGAGCCCAGTACAAAGCATGCACAGTCATGAATCATCCATATGAACTAGATCTGGCGCTCAAAGAACATAAAAGAAACGTCGAACAACACAACTTAATTTATTTAGTAACTACATAGACATCAATGAGTATTCTGTAAACATTCGGACCCAACATTAGTATCCAGCATGAGACTGATCTCATCGTTATATATAATATATTAATAGTCTTTTGTAATAGAGATTGCAAATGTGTCACATATAAGAAACATACAAAGAAAAAGAAAACGGTACTGGTGATAAGGGTCAGGAACTGGCTTTAATCTACTCGTCTGATATATAGCAAAGTAAACTTAATACAAGAACGCGAAATTAAAAAAACATAACAACGGTATGATCTGATCATACGGACGACCCCGGGAATAAGTAGCGCGCGTGCCATACGAATCAGTAAGCAATTAAAGCACAAGAAAGTGCACCACAGCTCTTGCGTAGAGTTGTTTCCTATTGCAACTTGCGCAGGGTACAAGATACCGAGGGGTAGTAGTCCCCCGAGATTCAGCAGGCACAAGGAGCCAACGCTCGAGGCCCCCATACAGCCTCATTGAAGACTGACGAAACATACTACTACTACAACGGAATGATTTATGAGACTGTAATAGATGATAGATAGCTGAAGGCTGACGGCCAATGTCAAGCTCAGAAAAATAAATAGCTTCTAACAAATCAATTTGTAAAGATGTCTCTGCAAAGGCGTTTGTTTGCTAAAGGCATAAGTGTGTGTAAAGGGTTTCCTTTACCACACTGAATGCCATCACAATACCTAATTAATCACATTACCGTGATGGCAAGGCCACCGCCCACAGTTGGCGTTGAATCATGTTTTAGTAAAAAATAACAAATCCTACAAGACCTTGGTCAGCTCCAAGGTGTAACATTGAAAGTGAAACCGAGGAGTGGCGGGTGCTTGTCGACCGAACGATGACTGGCACCGTGTGGGATGCACTACTAGTGCATACTATACAACCTGGTGATTCCTTCCGGCCTTTTATAAATACAATCAGTTGTAGGCAGAATTAATGATCACAGTAGCGTAGGTGTTGCTAATGCGAATATGTGTCAAGACCATATTGCCCCTCTATGAAAATACAAGAAATTAGAGAGCATTATTAACATAGTAAAACTTATGTGAAGAAAACCGATAGCAAACTGAAAAATGAAACCAAACCGGATGAATGTCACGGTAGGTGCGTGTAATCCATTACGCTGAGATGATAAGGCATGTTTCAAACAATTGTATCTAAAAACTAGCAATTATAGTTTTAAATTGTTTGTGCAATTTGCTTTTTTAAACATTGTAATTTATCCGCAACTCAGTTTTTGTTGCGATTGAGGAAATAATGTTCCTTGAGCCGAAATTGCTTGCGCGTGCTCGTAACAAGATTTCGCAAAAAATATGTTGTTTGAAGGCACATTCAGATTTCAGATAAACTCACTAGAGTATGCAAACATTCTAATGTATAGCATTATTGCTACATTCTGTTGTAAGGATCACTACATAACGTACTCAGATTTAGGTTGTCACTTTTTGCTTTAAAGTGTAATTGAAAACTATTTTATGGGGTGTATTATAGACAATACGCACGCAGCGTATGTCGTCAACTGACAAGGGGGACTGACGACCTGATAAAAGTAGCAGGACGACGTTGGATGTAGGCCGCTTCCCACCGGTCCTTTTGGAAAATTATGGGGGAGGACTATGTTCAGTAGTGGACGTCCTACGGCTGAGATGGTGATAGACTAATAACAATATTACATAATATATATATATATGGACTCCTATTTCTCCTAGTCACGCTATAACTTGAGAACGGATGGAACAATCTCGCTAATATTTTTTTGTTGTTTTAATTATTATCAGGAGAAGGTTCTTATGAAATAACAACCAAGAAAAGATGGGAGGTTATGGCGAGGCCGGAGGCCGGGCCTAGTACGCGAACGAAGTTGCGGGCAGTCGCTAGACTCGCTAGTAATTAACAAAATAGTATTGCAACCAAGTGAAGTTCACTCGTCGGGTCCGGATGTCGTCGCCGACGAACAAAAAGAGAAGAACCACTGCAGCTGCAGTTGCAGTAATTGCACCGCACATGACAACCAATTAATTACTTAGCATGTCGATACAACTGTTATCACGTGTGAAATTGGGCTCATCTCAGTAATTTCAGCAAGGGAGTAATTGATTTAGTATTATTATTGGTAATTTCTTTGATATTTAAAAAAATACGTTAAACATACAATAACATATTTACACTACTGTGGATATAATGTATTTTCATAATTAAGGTTTTTATTAGGTTCAACGTGTCTCTTTACTCCCACAAAGTCTACGATTCCGTACTTACGGTGTATAGTATTTTAAACATGTGTTAAGCTGGTATTTGTGTAGAGCTCTATTTTGAGTCGGTGTTCACGAGGGTAAAAATCGCAATGACATTTCAATTACATTATATCTTAATACAACTATTATTCTCTAACTAAATGAATGCGTGTTATAATAAGCGCGTGCAGTTAGTACTATTATTTATTCTGTGCTATTGGAACGAAGTTTCATACTTTTTAATATATTACTAGCGACTGTTTAAAACTTCGTTCGCGTAGTAGGTAGTAGTAATAACTTTACTTATTCTTTTAAATGTAAGATCCTTCTTCGAAGTATTCATCATCATCATCATCATCTCAGCCGTAGGACGTCCACTGCTGAACATAGGCCTCCCCATGATTTTCCAAAAGGACCGGTTGGAAGCGGCCTGCATCCAACGTCGTCCTGCGACCTTCATCAGGTCGTCTGTCCACCGTGTCGGTGGACGACCTACGCTGCGCTTGCCGGTCCGTGGTCTCCACTCCAGAACCTATCGGCCATCTGTTCTGCGTGCTATGTGCCCTGCCCACTGCCACTTCAACTGGCTAATCTTCTGGGCTATGTCGGTGACTTTCGTTCTTCTACGGATCTCCTCATTTCTGATTCGATCACGTAGAGAAACCCCGAGCGTAGCCCTCTCCATAGCTCGTTGTGCGACTTTCATCATCATCATCATCAGCCTGTAGCAGTCCACTGCTGGACATAGGCCTCTCCAATTGCACGCCACTTAGGTCTATCTTGGGCTTCTCGCATCCAGTTTTTGCCAGCCGTCTTGCGCAGATCGTCACTCCACCGTGCCTCAGGACGTCCTACACTACGTTTGCCGAGACGCGGTCTCCACTCTAGAACTCGTTTACCCCAACGGTTGTCGGTTCTACGGCTAATATGGCCAGCCCACTGCCACTTCAGCTTGCTGATCCGGTGGGCTATGTCGATGACCTTGGTTCTCTGACGGATCACTTCATTTCTGATGCGATCCCTCAGAGAAACACCGAGCATAGCCCTTTCCATAGCCCGCTGAGCGACCTTGAGCTTGTGGACCATTCGAGCCGTCAGTGTCCACGTTTCGGCTCCGTATGTCATGACGGGTAGGACGCACTGATTGAAGACTTTCGTCTTCAGGCACTGTGGAATCGGCGAAGTAAGGACTCGACGTAGCTTCCCAAACGCTGCCCAGCCCAGCCGAATTCTTCTATTCACCTCGTTCTCAAAGTTGTTTTTTCCAACTGCAATGTCTGCCCGAGGTACACATATTTTTGAACAACTTCGAGAACGGCGCCATGTATCGCAATCGGTTCCGGTAGAACATGTTCGTTGAACATGACCTTGGTTTTGTCCAAGTTCATCCGTAGGCCGATGCGTATAGAAGAGTCAGCCAGGTCATTCAGCATCTGTTGCAGGTCCTGCAGCGTCTCTGCCACGATGACGATATCGTCAGCAAATCGCAAGTGAGAGTATGTATTCGCCGTTGATATTAATGCCACGTCCTTTCCAGTTCAGCGTCTTGAACATATCCTCCATTGCATTTGAAAACAATTTCGGGGAAATAACGTCCCCTTGTCTCACTCCTCGATGCAACGGTATGGGACTTGTTTGCTGATTCTGTACTTGGACGGACATGGTGGCGGTTTCGTAAAGACATCTCATCACTTGGATGTATCGCCAATCTATCTGGCAACGCTGCAGGGACTCCAGAACAGACCAGATTTCAACCGAGTCAAAGGCCTTCTCATAGTCCACGAATGCTAGACACAGGGGCTGATTATACTCTTCGGTCTTCTGTATAATCTGCCGCACTGTGTGAATGTGGTCTATGGTGCCGTATCCGCTCCGAAACCCAGCCTGTTCCGGTGGTTGGAATTCGTCGAGTCTACGCGCAAGACGGTTCGTGATCACTCTTGAAAACAGCTTATAGACGTGGCTTAGAAGGGATATGGGTCGATAGTTCTTCAGCAGGGTCTTATCTCCCTTTTTGAAGAACAGGACGACCATACTCCTACTCCACGCCTCTGGAGTTCTCCCTTCGAACAGGACAGCGTTAAAAAGCTTCTGGAGCTCCCTCAGTACGGGTTTACCTCCTGCTTTTAGTAGCTCTGTTGTAACGCCATCCTCTCCAGGGGCTTTTCCATTTTTAAGCTGTCCAAGAGCGATCTCGATTTCGCCAATACTGACTTCTGGCAAGTCTTCGGTGAAATGGCGTGTTAACGTGGCTCTAGGATCATTTTCGGGATCAGGTCGAGATGCATGCGATGCGTATAATCGGCCATAAAAGTTCTCCACTTCCGAAAGGACTGCCGGCTTCGAAGCAACGACTTCTCCACTAGCTGTGGTCAACTTCGTCAGGTGGCTTCTTCCAAGAGATTGTACGAACACCTTTGACCCCCGATTCTGCTCGATCGCTCTTTCGATCGAAAGAGTATTGAAGCACCGGAGGTCGTGTCGTACGTTCTTGTTGATCTCTCGGTTTAGAGTCCGCTTTTCTGACGAAGTGATGGGTGGGTTTTCACGTCGTTCCTTCATTAGCCCCAAAGTCTTTTCTGAAAGCTTGGACTTCTTGCCCTTACGCTGCATGTAACAAAATCTCGTACCTTCTTCCCTGAGGACCCGAGTCACATTTTCGAGGTTCTGGTTTACGTCTGTGGTGGTTTCCACGGCAGCGAATTGGTTCTCCAGGTTTAGCTGGAATGTTTCAGATCCTGCAATGGTTTGGAGCAGTGTTGGTCGGAGCCTGGACTTCATCAGACGGACACGTTGCGCCTTGAAGTTGATATTCAGAGAGCCTCGGACAAGTCGGTGATCGCTACCGGTATTGAACCTGTTGATCACGGAGACATCTCTAAATATGTGCCTTTTATTCGTCATGATGAAGTCAATCTCATTTTTAGTCCTAGTGTCGGGGCTTAGCCACGTCCACTTCCTTTGGGGCTGTTTCTTAAAGAAGGAGTTCATCAAGAAGAGCCCCTCCCGTTCGAGGAAGTTGACGAGCATTTGCCCCCTATGATTTCTGCGTCCAAAGCCATGGCATCCTACTACCGATTCGCCGAAATTCTGTACTCCCACTTTAGCGTTAAAGTCCCCCATGACAACGGTGTACTGGGTCTTTGTAGTGAAGTGGAGGGCCCTCGATATGTCATCGAACATATCCTCCACTTCATCGTCCGAGTGTGTCGAGGTCGGTGCGTACACTTGCACCACCTTGAGGCTATACCTCTCGGTGAGCTTTACAATAAGGTACGCTACCCTGTTCGACACACTGGACACTTCCACAACGTTGTCAGAAAGGGACTTGTTTACCAGAAACCCAACGCCACCTTGGGATTGTTGGTCTCCCTCTCGGAAGTACATAAGGTGGCCCGATTCTAGGGTTAAGGTGTCCTCCCCCTCTCTTCGGACTTCACTCAACCCCAGTATGTGCCACCTAATTTTCCCAAGTTCCACCTCTAGTTGCGCCAGATGCGAGTCAAGCCTTAACGTGCGTCCGTTATACGTCGCCAGGGTCAGTTGTTTGTGGTGGCCTCCCGTAGCCCGGAGATTCTTAGCACCCCTCGCCCCGCCGTTACCATGGTCGCCACCATGACCAGGAATAGCAGGGCCGCCGGGAACTAGGGGCCGTGACTTTTTGTTGTCCTGCATTGGAGGAGTTTGCCCGTAATCGCCACGCTGGGCAGGCGGGTTGGCGATCGCAGGGCGTAGCTTCTCGCACCGGTGACGCTGCTGCCCGTCACCAGCCTGTTGCATTTAGCGACGCCTGTTGGGATGGGTATACCGCCATCGGTCGGTTGTCAGAGCCTCGTTCGTCGATCAGCAGGATGCACCGCGTGCAGGTGAGGTTGACTTGGGTCAAAAGATGTTGGCTTGCCCATTACATCCCCTTGCCCCTTACATCCCAAGTGCGACTTTGAGCTCGAAGTATTAGAAAGCATTAAAAAAAAGATGAATGAAATCGGTAAAGCCGTTCTCAAGTTATAGCGTGACCAGAACAAATTAGGGGTTCATTTATATATATAAGAAGATAGATATAGGTAGAATGTGATTTTAAGAAATTTGGATTCATAAATAAGACAGGCATTCCAAAATTTCCCGGAACATTTCAAGACAGTGCGTATTTCATCTGACATTTTCCAGGAGCGCGGTGTGTACTCGTATATTCTGGCAACAATATGACAGCTGCCACGTCGTAACACACGAGAATGTTGGTGACGGTGGTGTGGACTGACGACACGACATTTCACTTGATATATGTAACTTCATAAGTAATTGTAATGCAACACGACAAACAACTCACTGAAAACTAATTACGTCAACGTAATTCATATAATTCGGTACTTTCACTGGTTTCAGCAAATATTACTTTATAAAAATAAACATTACACAATCCTACTAATATATAAATGACACAGTATGTTGTATGTTTGTGACCCCTCAGCGCTGAAACGACTGACTGGCCGGGTATGGATGGATGTAGTTTCGGTATCATGTATTTGGATGAAGTTTGGTAAGAGATCTATATACGAGCAGATACAGCTTATTGTATCCTGCATTTACACGTACCTACAACATTTCCTTAATATAATATATTTATGTTGACAAAACGGGTCGCCCCCGAGCGAACGGGACCCCGTACCTATATGGCTATACCGTTGTATACGATTTTTCGTCGACGGCTAGTATATTCATATACTTACATTTACTGATATGTTGAATCAAAAGTGATATTAAATTTGTAAAGTACTAACTTGTACGTACTTATAATATTTTTTGGACAAGCTGCGCCCCGCGGTTTTACCCGCGTGGTGATGGATGATGATGAAAAATATCATATGTGCTTCCCCGGGAGTTTGATGAAGATCCGTTCAGTCGTTTAGGTGTGATAATGTAACAAACAGACAGAGAAACAGATTTTTTTTCTAAATTACAAGTAGCCTAAACATCAGCTATCTGCCAGTAAAGTCCCATTAAAATCGGTCCAGACATTTCAGATATCAGCCGGAACAAACAGAGTAACAAAAAGTAAAAAAAAAATTATGTAAGTACCGTATTATACTTTCATATGCATTTAGTGAAAAGCTGGAATTACAAACAGACACTACAAATTTATTTATCTGTATAGATGTCGCAAAAGGCAACCACTTTGTTACTGATACATTTACGTACAAACTAGCAAATAGCTTCCTTGTACAGCATCTCGTCGATACACGAGTAGAACTCCGATGAGTTAATGCGGGAAAAATAAAACTATACTAGGTGCGGCCCGCGTTTACACCCGCGTGGTGATGGATGATGATGATGTAAAATTATCTTATATGTTATTCCAGGATCACATCTATCTACATACCAAATCGCATTAAAATCCATTGAGTAGTTTTTGCGTAAAAGAGTAACAAACATCGATACATACAAACTTTTGTGTTTATGGGTAAGAGTTGGATAGTTTGATTTCATTTGTGTAGTGGAGAGGTTCCCGCAGGAACACCCCGTGTGACCTCGAGCGACGAAAGTGACCGAAATATATTTATCTAGAACGTGACATCATCGCACTTCCAGTTCTGACGTCAAATAATGAAAAAACACAGGGCGAGTGCCAACACCGATACCCACATACTCCGGAGTGGGACGGAGAGCCGTGAAGTTCACGGCGCGGATAGATGACCTAATTTTTCTCAGAATGGCACAAAACAAGGGAAACCTGTATTGTTTCAACAAACTGACTACTGTAGGAGCTCTGTATAAACTTAATTTGATTATATAGGCACGATCTAGGGGCATTTAACTAAGCTATACTTACTTTTTTTGAATTTCCTTGAAACTTGAAAAGTACTTCAATGTGGCCATTTAAAAGCTATATTTTACCGATATTAAATAACTTTACAAAAACGCTTTTTTCATTAGTTCAAAGTGAAAACAAACAATACTATCTACTCTACTCTGTCTACTAATACTGTCCGGTTAAACATTCGACCACGAAGCATTACAATAAGTACACGCTGAAATAAGCACTTACTGGGCTATCAGAGAGATCAAGAGAGAAAAAATTGTTCGCTTCTCAACTTTTGAAGTTCATGTGACAATTATGCGATACTTTAAAAATCTTGAATCTTATATCTATGCCAATAGTTTTATTTTGATGATTCATCATACAAACTATTTCCTTTTGAATATTTATTTATTAAATTTCAGGAAGATTATCGGCTGCATAGCTTATGTTAGATAAGTAAACATTATTAAAAAAAGACGTGTGGCACTCGAAGACTGCCGCGGTAAAGCTATTGCATAGCTGTTTTTATCAACTTATGCAATTATAATTATTTAACCAATGCCATCTAGAGGCGAGTTGCTGAACTAAAGAGACTAGCGTGATATTTCAAAAAGTCATTAAAAGTTCTGCTATTCATCGATAGATGCCAAATCAACTTATGCAATTATAATTATTTAACCAATGCCATCTAGAGGCGAGTTGCTGAACTAAAGAGACAAGCGTGATATTTCAAAAAGTCATTAAAAGTTCTGCTATTCATCGATAGATGCTAAATCAACTTATGCAATTATAATTATTTAACCAATGCCATCTAGAGGCAAGTTGCTGAACTAAAGAGACAAGCGTGATATTTCAAAAAGACATTAGAAGTTCTGCTATTCATCGATAGATGGAGTCGGAGTCGGGTGGTGTTAGATTATTTTCGTTACGGAATTTCTGGATTCGGTCTCCACGCTCAAGGCCCGCGATAGAAGCTATGCAATAGCTTAAAAAGAGTCATTTACAAGCCTCCACATATAGATTGATTGGTCAATATTTATTCGTTCAAAACGAATACTAAAGTATTAGTTACTTAAAAATAATATAAACTGATACAATATGTAATGTGTTACTAATAATAAAACTATTATAAGTATCAGTTGGTTAATTAGTCATAAATTAAGACGTTTTGCCAGCCAGTCAATAAACAAACACAGACGTGGTTAGTGGTGGAAGTACGTACGTATACAAAAAACGTCACTTTTAATTATCTCTCTCTATATTTTGTAAATGTCTCAACTCGTTTAGCGCTACACAAAATCACACGATTAATCGTGCTATTTCTGTCTTTTATTTGGAATGTAATAAAGTAAGACGGGATGACGTTTAGCACTACCTACACACATTATATAATAGTACTTAGTGTTGAACATAGAGCTTACCATTTCATCGTAGATGGTCTGCGTGTCAGCTTGGCAGTCGTAGGCGGCATCGTAAGTGAACACTTTGTCCTGCCCCTTGGGGTTGTGCACTTGGACGGCCCCTCGCTCCGGGCACACAGTCACCACCTGCAGCATTTCATATCACATTAACTTCGTGCTGTTTGGCAAAGAATACGTAAGCGACGGCGAGGTGTGTTATATTGTTAATTTGTCTAAACATTTTAGACTGATTTTTCGAATATTCTAGAAGCGTGACTGCGTATTCCATCCACCCGTGGGTTTAGTCATGGTACCTTTCCATTGTGTTTAGATTGATAATTTGATACCTACCAAAAAAGCAGTACTTATTTTGTGAGTTGGCTGAATGAAAATGAGAATTCTGTTTAACAAATGGATACTTATACTGTAATGGTTGAAGACCTGTTGCCACAAGTTATTCAGTTATTAGATTCTTTGTGAAGATGATAATGAAAGGTAATGTCGTTGTAAATCAAATGAGAATAAGAAACTCATTCATAACGACGCGACTATTAAGGAAAATTTCGCTACAATTCATAAAAACCGAAAGCATGAAATGGCGTCGTGTCTAGACGTGGTTTATGTCTCCACGTTATTTATGACTGCCTGGTACTTCGGAGCTCTTTAACCTAAAGCTAGAACAGCTCAATTTGAGTAGAAAACGTTTTATTCTTTTGTGTAAGTTTTATTTGCTTTTTTAGTGAATTAATATTATCTGTAATGTTAGTACCTTAGTCATGTATGTTACTTAGGTTTTAATTATAGGGTTCAATATAAGTTTTAAGTTAGCTCCATAGTATATTGTATTCCCGAGTTTACTTTGACTGCAAGGCCTTATTGATTTTACTCTACAAAATGTAAATAATGTGTTACGGTATGTGTTCATATCGGTTGTCGTGAACGACGCGTATCTACAGCTAATGAACAAACACCGTCCATAACCACCACCATAATCATAAAACTCGCGCAAATTTGTGTAAGCCCCGTCCGAGCCACCACGTGACCTGCGCAGGACCAAAATCCATATACTTTGTATGTTGTGTAAGTCACGTAGTGTTTCAGCCTGGGCTCATAAATTTTTGCTTGAGCTTGCGAACTTGCAACTTAAACTGCGTGCAGGATTATTTTAAGCTTAATTACGGAAGGGTTACAATAATCTTAATTTACATCATTTCCACTGTGCAAAATATTGACAGCTTTAGATGATCGATATCAGTTACATATTGGATAATAATAACTCTTTCGGTAAAATCAACTGAACAGATCTTACAAAATTTGAAAAATATCAAAGTTCTAAAAGAGGTACATTTGCCTTCACCGTTATGTACAGACCATCAAGATTTTGCATAGCGAAGTCATCAATTGTCAACAACTACATATATCCAGCTAGGTACAATGAGATTCCCAGCGCCACCGAGTTAGTGCGCCATTATCCAATTCCCTGATCCCCAGTGAGCCTGGCGGCGGGTGGGGTGGAGTCAGACCTGTAGGGGGGCATCCAACTTTCTGTTATCCGTCTGCTTGGTGGAGAGCCGCTCGTACCAGGTCTGCGTCCGCTTTCTTTTCACCTATACATTAGACAACTTTCAGGGTGTGAATTTGTAAAGGTGTCTCCGGAAATGGTGGCGAGCATTGCGCTCTTCGTTTTTATTGGTTCCTACATAGTTTACGATAACAACTTCAGAATATAAATATCGGGGTAAGGATTGCGGCAGACTTATAATTAATACATTCTAGTAGGCCTCGTCACTCCAAGACAATTTGTTCGTAAGCCTCATTCGGCAAACCGCACTGGGCCCACGTATTGTATTATGGCCAACACTGCTCTCTCTGAGAGTCAGACTAGTGTCCCAACAGTAGGTGAATAATGGGCTGGTGAACATGTTACGATAAACCAATATTATATTATTTTAATTAACCTACATGTAATTAAATTAATATTATATAATTAAATGTATGTGTAGATCATACTTGTTATTCATTACTCTGAGCTTGACCCTAACAAAAGAGATTTTGTTATATTTTCAACAAATATTGAGCAAGTGCCAAAAACCTGATCATATCACTAAGAAATGTTAACTTGTATGTATGTACCTTTAGTTCTCCAATCAGAATGTTTACAAGTACATCTCGTAAGACATGCATAACAATTCACTGCTAACATCAAAATCTCAAACACCATTCAAATAGTAAGCGTTTACTCGAAACAATGCATCTGAAATGTAATCCATCATCTTATCTCATTTAATAACAAGCACCATATCTTCAACAAATCATGTTGAGTACTCAAACAAGCCGTGAAGATGCGCTGATACACTCTACAATTAATTGGCTTGATAATTATGCGAGCTTCCTAATTATATGTACATTATTAATGATGTCTTTAAACGTTTAATGGCAGAATCGTCGAATACTCAGCAATTCCTTTTCGCCAATAGAACAGCATAAATAATAAGTCCTAGCATAGCATAGGTACCTTGCAGGAAATATCCCATCATTCAACATCAGTAATCTATATTATATGTATATATAAAAATGAACCCCTATTGCTCTTGGTCATACTACAACTTGAGAACGGATGGAACAATCTCGCTAATTCTTTTTTAGTTTCGTTAATTGTTGTACAAAGAAGGTTCTTATGACCAAGAAATGGCAAGCCTCTATATCTCTGTATCTATGACGAGGCTCTAATACTAGATAAATGATAGTTTGAATTCGATGATTTCAAACGTTTACGATACTATTTCGATACATCTTTTCCCATACGTATATAATTATACTTACCTATAAGAATCATCCGACAAAACAATCAAATTCGGCTAATACTAGACGGTTCTCGGCGCGCGGCGCGGCGGCGGTTCGAACAGGGGTATTAATAATGATTTCTTATGCTTTTCCGATTCTTTACATTAGTTATATCGTATAATTTTATATATTTCATCCCGACGTTTCGAACACTTTTCAGTGAACATGGTCACGGGTAGAAATAATATCAAATTATACGCCATTTAATTAGTTTAAAATTGCAGGGGTATCAATGTGTCCTCGATAACCAAAACCGAAACACTATTAGTAGTTCGTACTTTTGTGAAGTTCAGTAAGATCCCAAAAGGGCCATTGATTGGCTATTTAAACAACATGTCGTTTCTAAAGTAGTTATTGTTTGTATAACGCAGCAGTTAGATAAGTGAAAACACATGTCGCTACATACTCGTAGCTTTTTAATCCTTGAAGTAGCGCTTGCAACGGAGCTTGACTTGGCGATCTTAACCGATCAACAAGTTAGGCAACACTTGCTGCGGTCAGGAGTTGGATGGGTGTGTGCTAGTGGCATTGTTCAACTGAGCGCTTCCGTGCTTCGGAGGGCACGTTAAGCTGTCGGTCCCGGTGGTTTGTATTTTTGTTTCAATATAATCTTTATAGAGAATACAATACTACGAAAGATCTTTAAAATTACCTACTCCGTTCCACGTACTTGAAACTAAAGATTATTAAAGCATGCGTCATTTAGGAAACCCGCTCGGTTTTCACGGACAGTTGCGCACACGCATTGCCCGCTTTCCGCCGCACTACGAGTAAATGTAATAACCTGTTGATATCAGTACTTTACCCCTATATATTTAGATTTATACATAGCGAACATAACGGAGGTTAGCGCGAGTTTCAATATGTATGTCTACCTATATACTTAGTTCAATTAAGTAATATTTATTTATTATCATTTTCTGGAACTACGTATTTCATCGCGACATTTTCGAACTAAACCTTTGTAGACATACCTACTTATATTATGTACTCGCTCATAGTGAATTTCAAACAATGTTTTTTTTGTGAAAGCAAGAAATAGAAAACAAAGAAAATCATTTAATTTTAACTGAGCAATATGTTCAACGTTAAGAAGTCGTACTACGTTTATTGTTTATTATCTAGATAATAATGTTCGATGCTCCAGCATCCACGTACCAATGTAAACCAGATTTCACTTCATTTAGGTACCTACCTACTCAAAAGAAACAACATTGAGAAATTATCTAAATTCAAAATTAGTTCGCTTCATTCTACGAAACGAATTAATTTTAAATTTAGATAATATATGTATATGAAATGAACCCATATTTCTCCTGGTCACGCTATAACTTGAAAACGGACTTTGACTTCCATTCCATTACTATGGTAAAAATCCGTTATTGGAGCGTAACTCAAAAACTACTGGACCGAATTTGATGAAATTCAAATGGGACTACACGGGTCTATAATTTTGAGAATCCATTCACCCAGTCGAAAGTTATGAGGTAACAAACAGAAAAAAAAAACACAGTCGAATTGAGTTCCTTTTTTTGGAAGTTGGTAGAAAATGAACCCGTATTTCCCCTGGTCACGCTATAACTTGAGAACGGATGGAACAATCTCGCTAATTCTTTTTTGTGTGTTAAATATTGTCAGGAGAAGGTTCTTCTGAAAGAAAAACGAAGAACAGATGAGAGGTTATGGCGATGCCGAAGGCCGAGCATGCTACGCGAACGAAGTCGCGGGCAGTCGCTAGTATTCAATGAATAATTAGGCCATGAAACTTAGAATATTACCTGAAATGAATGAGGTCATACGTTTCACATTCACGAAGTAATATTTTGCTAGAAGATACATTTGCGCGCATTAGGTACGTAGCGGAGCTCGCTTGTAACCGCCACGTTGTTGCACCTATTATATTAATGGTATTGTTTAACATTTGATAGACTGGTATTTGTCCACTAGCTCTATACTTACTACATTATCTATACTTGATGGCCAGTGATGATGCGGTCGAAGGGTTGGTTTCACACTAGGCCTACAATAGCAACTGGCTCTCAAGGACAGCTGCCGAAACACACCTTTAGGAGCTTGGCGACAGGTTTTCAAAATTGAGGATGGTTGCTAGCCAGGCGGACACCAGAAGTACCCCAATTACTTATATTATGCATGGTATTACTTACATATCTAATAAATATTTTGCTATATATATTTGTACCAACCGCGAGCTGCTAATATCTGTGCTAACATAAGAGAAAAAAGATCATTATAGGAGCGGAGACTATACCAAGACAAAAGAATTTGGCCATGAAAAAAGAACAGCGAGAGTCTGTACAGTTGTGCTGAATGAGCAAGAGGATTACTTAGATCGATCAGCCGCCTACACGAAGAGAAATCATTCCAAGAATGCACTGAAGGCTATCAGGACGCGAGTAGCGCACCGATTACGGGCCTACGCCTTACATGGCACCGACCACATGGCTTGTTTACATTTTTGCGTCGAATACTTGCAAACTCCGTGTGTGGTAAGTTATGATACTGAATCTATGTAGATTGCATGGTCTTGAAACGGAATAGATAGGAACCTATATGCCCCTCAAGTTGCTAGCTTACGTGCTACATTTTGGAGCATATCATCGCCTTACATCAGGTGAGACAGTAAAATGCGACCTTATTGCTTATCATACTTATTGTATTTATCTCTACACTTGCTATGTCACGCGTCCTGGCGCGTTTAATATGACCAATACCACACGAACATTTTACCGTGATCGAAAGTAGCCTACATGATATCCCTTGTCATCTATAGATGCAAAAGTTTTAAGGTACAGTAGATTTTGGCGAGACTTACGAATATCCATTCATGCATCCAAACATCACCATCGCTTATCATATGAGTGTTAGTGGATTATGTTTTTAAATACTCGTATGTGTGCAACAATCTATCATCTTTCCAAAAATAATACTGTTATTTCCTACAAAAGATTCTCGCAATACGATTGCCTTACGTTTTGATGGGCCAAACAATAATGGCATCATCAGCAGCACGTGGCAACCACACCAGAAAATAACGTTTTCGTAACGCGCTAATGTGTGCAGCAAAGAGAAGCGATTGTTGGCCAATCGTCTGTAAAACAGATCGTTAATCTCAACTGATGAAGGTCGATTTCAGTAAAGTCTTTCAAATTGCCCACTGTCTGAAACCGCTAACTACCGCAAGTTTCACCCGATATCGAGATGAAAAAACCGCATTGCCTCATAAACGACAAAAAAGGGAAAAGGAAGCTCTGGTATGAAAAACGAATAACAATAAACTCCAATCTGTACGTGGCGAAGATGTTTTTATTCGAGAATCGAGTCTAAATTGCTTCGGCCAAACAATTGTTATATCACAATAAGGGTGAGATCATGTTCAGAATGACGGAACGTTTTTTTCTACTGGAGATGGGTCTGAAGATAGTTTGAAAGGCAACATTACAGTTTCGGAACTCATGGTCAAGGTGCTGGTGAACTACACAGATGTCCGTCGACAGATATAACCCTACAATAGTATACTTACTATATAGGAAATCGATAGCATGAAATTCGCAACAATAAGTATTCTATATTAACTGAATGTTTTAAATAGTTTTTGCTAGGAAATGGTTACGCATCTAATTTTGTCCAAGTGGCAAGTTCTCGCCTGTTACTGACATGTTACACATTATATTACGTAGTATTATGTGGTATTATGGCCGTTATGAGAATGTAACACGCTGTAGACTGGAGAAGGTCGACCGACGCGTGTGTGCAACCAGATGATCTGCTCAGTTGTGCCAAATATGGATCACCAACATAGAAAGATATTACGTCGCTTACCTACAAATGTAAGGGTCAAGAGCCATATGTGGGACTAATTTACTGATTAATAATAGACTGTTTCTGTCAATATGTGCGATATAATATAGAATAGAATAGAATAATATTTATTTGCATAAAATGTGAGTACAATTTAGGTGGATTTAATCATTTACAATAAGATCTTACACACTTTGCTAATGACTCGTAATATAGGTACCTAATACTATCTAGTTATTCCTTCATACATTAGGCACATTAAAATAAAGAATACAAACAAAATGAAGAACACTTATTCTAAATAATCCTTTAGAGAATAAAAACACTGATCCAGCAACCACGCTTTCAGCGCTTCTTTAAAGATAGGTAAAGGCATTAATTTAGGCAAAAATATAGGCAATGTATACGATACAAAGTGCAGACTTCTGCAGCCGATAGCTTGCGAAAACTTGTAGAATTATTTTTAGAGTATTTCGCACGACAGCTTAAAGGCGATTCAATTATCAGACGTAGAATACCAAAGCCCGATCATTTTCAGACGGGAAGCACGCAACTAGAAAAATTACGACTGGTAAAAGTACTGAGAAATTGTGCGTTTAGTTAAAACCCGAGTGGGGCAAGAATTTAGGAAAACAATCTATTAAATCACGCTGTGGATCAATAAATAGATTATGGCGCGAACGTCTACTAACTATTCTTTTTTCTGTGGTAAATATAAAAAAGAGGTGTTAGCCACTGCTACAACATTAAACAAGAGATTACTAATTAATTAAGTGTTTAGAGAGAGAAAAGGGAACACCTCTCCGTTTAAGAAGTATGAGTACATGCGGTTGAGTGACGAGACTAGTCAACTACCTCAAGTTTCTGCAAATATGTATCATAAAACCTTTCGTATCTGATGTTTTTCCTGAGGCTTCTCGACCCACTTACCCACTGCACAGAGCGGCCACTCGTCAATCTAATTACGTCATTTGTCGACAAGTGGTACTTCGCAGCAGGTGCTCTCCAATCATCGTGACGTAACAAATCAATCAGCATAATATTGCTGCTGAAGGTAGCTCTGATCATTGATTATAAACCGACCGATCTAAAGAGTATAGAATTTTATAATCATAAATAAATAAAAAATACTCTAAAAGGCAAGAAATTTGCGTATAGAAAAGGAAAGTTCTATCATGAACATATTTTAGCATGAAACTGGATTTTGTCATAGTCTATTTCTACTGTAGTTTTGTCGCTTTCAACCGATAGTGGAGGTTCATTCGAGAGCAATCCTAAAACGACATATATATATATATATATATATATATAACGGAGAGCTACTACTAAGTATCTGTCAAGGTCTCTAAAGGCACACTCACGACATCCCAAATTATAAATCTAGAAAGTATAAGGTACCATCCGGAATTTACCTTCGAAAAACCTAGAGTGAAATTATTTTAAATAAGGACAATGTATCGATCGATCTCCAGAGTACGTAAGTGAATGCTCCACTGCGTCCGCACGCGTCAGCCAAGCGTGCGTGACACAGGGTGCCATGTGGCGTCACGACCTACCCACATATTCGCGTGCCGTTTAACCTGACGAGTTTATCAGGCTTCACACCCAATGGCGCAATTAGCCCGCCTGAGGCAGCTCATTAGTACTGGTTAATGCACACACCCGTCTTGCGGCAGATCATGTTTCTGACATTGTCTGCAACCCAACAAAGACAAAGCTACTTTCTTAGCTTACAGTCTTTGCTTTTGTTTACGGTCCTTGGAGACTGGTTTTGTAAAGCTTGGGTGCCTAGTTCTTTCAGTAGATTTACTAGATTACTTAGATCTTGTTTATTTATGTGTAGTTGGTACGTTTATTCTATGTTCACTTGTATAGTAAAAATGCGTGTCAGAATTTATTCCTAAAAGTGAGTATGTAGGATCATATTAAATAAGATTAATAATTATTAGATTTGTTTTTATTTGACAATGGTATGTTACGTTACTAATAAATTACATTTACATCTCTCATATTCGGTAAGTAGGTCCTTATTACCTCCAAATGGGGCTTGTAGGTGACCAATTAGCGCTCTAGGGTAATAATGTAGCTAGAAAAGCCCTTGGGCGGTAAGTAATTAAAAAAACACTTCACTCTTTCAAAAAGTTCGCATACATCTAACCATCATACTGACAATAGACATCATGCATTCAGCCCAATGACAAAAGAGGTCACTTCGCTATTCAGCCTTGTCTTCGTAGAGTATAATAGTCATCATATGCCTTACAGCCCTTGGCTACTAATCTACTATTATTTTATAATGTAATTGCAAGGACTTTAAATTTTTTTTATTGGATAGATTGGCAAACGAGCAGGCGGCTTACCTGATGGTAAGTGATCACCGTCGCCCACGGAAATCCGCAATACCAGAGGTCTCGAGGATGCGTTAGGGTGTTTTCTTGAACATAATCAATCAATCAAAGTACTTATTGTAGTAGAATACGTTACAACTAAAAATGTGAAAGCCACTGGTTCCCGAACTAGTGGGTACTGTGTTTCAACAACCAGGGTCTTCTCCCAATATCTAGTGCAGCTTACATGTCTACAATATATATTAAATATTCGTACTTTAAGGAAAGTTCAAGATAAGGGTTATTGTTTACTGTACCATTAGATGCAAGACGCACCTTTGTATAAAAATAAAAATAAAAAATAAAAAAAATAATTATTGATCGTATGATCTTTGTATTTCATTTGAATGATTGATTGAGATCTAACAAACGCTTTACACGTTTATGCATATAATTTTTATTTGAGTATTTAAATTCGGAAGAATCTATGTCTATATATGTATAATCTATGTTTCAATGTTAGGATCTCTTTGAAGCCCTGTCTACTGATTCTATCAGGGTTCGAGGATATCAATGGATATATATCCTATATATATATCCGATATATATCTTAATAGTTTTTGTGATATATATCAATACAAAAATGTTTTAAAAAATTTGATATAATTATGTAATTTTGTGAAGTTTGCTACTGTATTTCTATTTCCAAAATAGTATATATATAAATCATACTATAAAATAATAATACAGCTGTTATACAAAATATCCAATATATATCCAATTTTTGATATATACCTATCAGTTATATCCGATATTTTGATATTTATTATAAATATCGGATATTTTCGAACACTGGATTCTATATTGTTGAAACTTTTAATTAACGTGTAGGCAGGTTTAGTCTGGAAGGACACATTTCGTCCCAGAAAAGTGTTTTCTTATTATAGTAATGTGTAGCGCGACCGTAACCGTAGTAGGGCGCAGCTAATCAATTAGGTATATATATGTTTTCAGTATTACGTAATCCCGAGCTAATTAATAAAATACATTAAGTAGTGGGATATTTTTTCATCTCTCGCCTGAGGGGACTTTTGCCTTCTTTTCTATAGTTTCACAAACTTGTCTGACAACAACTTTTAATTAATACGTAGAAGTTGTTAAGACAACACATATTGGTCTTATTCACGGTTAGCAGAAAGTTGTCATTCATTCCATAATGACAACTTTTATATATGTCTCCGATAAAGTTAACATTCTCAAAAATCTCACACTTGTGACTATTTGATTGATATTGACCATCTCATATTATCATCCACTTCCTATAAAGCCCGCTTTCACGAGAGCCTCCTTCTCAAGAGTTTCAAATATCTGTAATCCTTCCTATACCGTGATAATTAAAACAAGACTTATGAATGAAACTGACGTATATTTACGTCTCTGGGACGCAAAGGGTTAAGCTAGTCTAAATGTCTTAAAAAAAGGTCGAAGGTGCACTAAAAGGATTAATGGCAGTTTTATTGAAGTGTTAAAAATATTCAAATGATAATGAATTAATGTAGACTTGTATTGACACAGCTTGTGTGTGCGTGTGCGCGTGTGTGTGTGTGTCCATTGAGTGAGAAGCTGAATCACTCATTAAAGTGTACCTATGTTTACAGTATGATCCAATCTAGCAGATAAGGAGTTCTTTTGTTTTCTATTTTGTTTGGAAGTTGTGATGAGTGAGCGACATTCGCGTTATCAGCTCTATATGTGGCTGCACCATGCTCTATAACGACTAGTTTGCCCGCGCAACAAAACTGCAAGGATTTTTGAGGTCCAAAGTGTCGGCGCAACAATTGTTGCAAGTAAGTGTCACGCGCGTTTTTCTTTTGTTTATTTTTTAAAGTCATCCCAATGTTTAACCATAGAGTTTAATTCTTTAGCGTAATATATTTTCTTTCTATGGCAACACTACACACGGACATGTTCTATCTGTGAACTTTAAAAAAAAAATATAATCAATGTTTATATTTTCATCTGTGTTTGGCGGCGAGGTTATGTTTTATGCTATAGTTTTTAGTGAATTAATCGGGTTAAACTCATGATTTTTATACAAATTAAACATGAATATGATCGTGAATGTGTAAGGAATACTCAGGAGCAATCACGAGGGCGCCACAGGGCTCCTTAGGCAAGCTAGTCGATAATCTCGTGTCGTGTGACGCGCCGCCTGTGACAATGCGATCAGGTAAATTAATATATAGGTACCTACCTAATAATATATTTATACTTATACTGTAGTTTACTATAGTTTTCCCTATAGGTACTTTGCAAACAACATAAGGTGTACAAAACTAAAATGTTATTTTCTATTATTATAATTTGTTCGTAATGATATGCTTTATTTCTGAAATATATATACATATATATACAATAATAGGTAGGCAATTAATTGGTATACTATGTGTTACCTATAACATGACTCGACAGTCGACAGTCGACGTCCCTGTTTACCTGTGTGAAATCCGAAGCGCAAACAGAAGCGAATCATGTACCTAGGTTACGATGACGAAGTTGAAATGTGAGCTGCTATCAAATCTCATCCACGCAGATTGTAAATGGAGTAAGTTTATGCTTTTTCTAAATATACTGCATTCAGGTACTTACATACATATACAGGGTTATAGGTTAAGTCGACCTAGATCCATTAAGAGGTTGTAGTTTCATAATTCCCGACTTCCCGACAAGTTTTCAAGATATTGGACCTGAAAGCTTTTTTATCAAAATTGGCGATTTTTTGTCTATTAGCCTATTTTCTACCGACTTCAAAAAAAAGGAGGAGGTCCTCAATTCGATATGTTTGTTACCTTATAGCTTTCGACTAGGTGAACCGAATCTCAAAATTCTTTTTTTGTTCGAAAGCTGGTGCTTCCCGTGAGGTCCCATTTAAATTTCATCAAATTCGGTTCAGTAGTTTTGAGATACACTCCAATAACTGATTTTTACCAAAGTAATAGAATGAAAGTCGGCATAAAATTTTTCAAATTGTACTTGTTTGTCTTTGTTTTTGCTCCAATTTATTTGTGTAGTACATAAGTTGTATTTATTATTTTCAACTCTAAAAATTGCAGTTAACTGAACCAACTGAGTCGTAATGGACGACTGATAGTTATAAAATGAAATAAATAAGTATACAATATTTATTCTTTCATCAATATTAAAAAAAAAAACTATAACAAATACAGTTATACTGCAGATGTTCTTAAAAATATGTACGTTTCATTAGCTATCCAACGATGTATAACAAGCTAGAGTAATATCAGAATTCTTAGAAAAAACTTTGATGAAAGGCTCCCAGGTAGTTGTAAAAATAATAGTTGCAGAGAAGATTTACCTGACTTACTAGACGGTATACGACAGTCGGGAACGATGAAAACTACAACCTCTCCACTTAACCCGTATCACTGTATATGTATGTAAGTACCTACAAAAAGATACCTAGGTAAAACAAATTATATAAAAGTATATATATACAAGTAGGTATTTTTAAAGAGTTACTTACATCTATACATTCAGACAAACATAGATTCTTCCGAATTTAAATAAGTATATAAGTGAGAAGTTATAATGCAGAAGTAATTAATGAAAACTCTGACATTACTTCAATGTTATATTAGGTTTCGGGTACATTGTGATTGACTCCTATTCTTGTCACTATAGGTTCTTAGATGTTATGTGGTTTTGACCACAATATCAAAACTAATAGTGGATAATTTAATAAATTACCGACTTCTACATTACCTATAGTTTTTATTGGGATTCTGACCACATTATATCTGAATATGTGTAACAAAACACAAGTATATCACAAACATAGTGTGAATGGCATAGCTACTAGATAGATGGGTATATTTTGACTTTAGTGCAGCAAAATGACATGAGTGAAGTTCTGGAAGAAGTATTCTGGGAAACACACTTCACTACATCTGCAAAAAAAAATATTTGAATAAATTCTTATAGGTAAAACTTACTGTGTGAATGAATTTTTTAATGACAAAATGTTGTAACATTGGTTTATTATAATATATTGTAACTTTTCCATTTTTTATTATGAATCAACTTTACCTCTACTATATTTCTTGTAATCGGTTATGCTGTTTTTATTATTCTTATTCTGACATATTCAATAATGACTAGTAAATTATAACCATTGCGACAAGTATACATTTCGTTACCTGCATTTGACATTTGTTTCTTAATGTTCAAATAATTTAATTTTAATATACTACTCTGTTGAATTTTTTTCTTTGTGTATGGATTTCACATAGATCATATATTTTATAAATGAAATATTATTTGGTAAGGTAATTGTAAATGTAAATTTATGTAGATGTTATGTTGAATGTTGCACACCTCTATAGGGGTAAGTTGTAAGGTACATTTGTAATTATACCTACTTGTAATACCTTTACCTACCTCCAACTAGTAATAAATAAATTTGGATTTGCAAGTGAATGCAGCCAAAAAGAACTTCAGAGGTGTTTAAACACAATACTTGTAGAATTCCTAAACACTGTATTTCATAAAAGTTCATTGTGTAAATGTATCTTATTAATTTTAATTAAATTATGTAGCTATTTATGCTTATTTCATTAAATATTTATGTAATCTGAATTAATAACCATAGATCATAGAAGAGTGGCAGTTCCCTTAATTATCCATTTAGCACCTAATTTATATATTTATGCAATACCGCTCACATGATCTTATTTAAATTTTTTGATAAGTTTAATGCATAGGTACCCAAATTTCTGACAATAATAAAGTAGTTTTGGACAATATACATATATATGTGTGTCAACTTAGTCAAAAAAGAAGCAATGCACACCAGACACACCTAACATATTACAGAGCTAAATAAATAGTGTGTAATGTTACCTTCAACACCTCTCCCTTAGAGGTTCTCCACTTGTTCCTATTTATGATTTTTTTTTCATCTTTACATTGGTATTGGTAAGGTTATGCCTACAATACAATAGAATTTGACCAGTGGAATGGCCTTTATATACGAGGGTCAAACTGAAAGTTCTTAGAACTGGCCACTTATAAACAATATAATAAAAAAATAATTCTATAATTTGAAAATAGAACTCTTTGCCAATATTACTGAGTATATACTTCATTCATTTGTCATTTGTTTTACGATTTGGCGGCAAATTGAAAATTGTCTGTGTCACGTCAACATGAATTTAACACGAGAAAATTTTCGTGCAATGATTTTTTATGACTTTCGATGTCATTTAAGTCAACAAGAAAGTTATGATAGACTACGATTGGCCTTTCACGATGAAGCCCCATCTCGTGCGACTGTTTACAACTGGTTTAATGAGTTTAAACGTGGTCGCACTAATCTCACTGATGATTTACGTGAGGGACGGCCTTCTACGGCGACGACTGAAGATAACATCTGTGTTGTGCGGCGTATGATAGAGACTGACAAAAGAGTGACCTATCAGCAGATTCGGACAAGCTTAGGCATCGGTATGAGTCAAGTGCACAAAATCCTACACGAACATTTAGCGGTCAGGAAGCTTTGCGCCCGGTGGATACCTCATAATTTGACTGAGGCTCAAAAACTCCATCGTGTGGATTGGTGCCGTAAAATGATTGAAAGATTTAACGGAGGTGACTCAAATGCTGTGTTCGACATACTAACAGGTGACGAAAGCTGGATTTACTGTTATGATCCTGAAACCAAAAGACAATCTGCTCAGTGGGTGTTTCCTTTCGAGGAGTTGCCAACTAAAGTGAAGAGAGATCGAAGTGCGGGGAAAAAAATGGTGGCCTCGTTCTTTGGAAGGATAGGTCATTTCGCAACAATTGTGTTAGAGGATCAAAAAACAGTTTCTGCAGAATGGTACACTACCAATTGTTTGCCACTTGTCTTGGAAAAAGTTCGAGAGAAACGACCTCGCAGTAGGATCCTCCTTCACCACGACAACGCCTCATCGCACACCGCCAAGCGAACGATCGACTATTTGGCGACATCAAACGTTGAATTACTGGGTCACCCGCCGTATAGCCCCGACCTCGCGCCTTGTGATTTTTATTTATTTTCAAAAATTAAAGAAAAACTTAAAGGAAAGCGGTTTATGAATGCTGAAGAAGCGGTGGCTGCGTATCGCGATGCCATTGAAGAGACCCCTAAGGACGAGTGGGCAAAGTGCTTTTCCCAGTGGTTCCATCGCATGCAGCGGTGTATTGACGTGAATGGACAATATTTTGAAAAGATATAATAAAACTAATAACTGGCTAATGTAATCAGTTTTTGATTTTCTAAGAACTTTCAGTTTGACCCTCGTATACTTTTTAAGACTATACCATCCTCCACCTATTCATAAAATAAATATTCATATTCATATTCATATTCATTTATTCATAATACAGATTACATGTCAAAAAATATATATTTAATATAAGTGTTTAAAAATGTCAAGTATACTTAATTATAAGTATGTGCTTTCAATTATTAACTAAAATAAATACATTTACCTAAGTAAATAACTCAAAATCATAGGGTGTTTGCTCAACTAACCACTTCTTTAGTTTATTTTTATAGGATTGCATAGAGGCTGCATTTTTTATATCGTTTGGCAGTTTATTGTAGACAGTTGGAGCC
This sequence comes from Selenia dentaria, assembly GCA_917880725.1. Taxonomy (NCBI): domain Eukaryota; kingdom Metazoa; phylum Arthropoda; class Insecta; order Lepidoptera; family Geometridae; genus Selenia; species Selenia dentaria. Next base: position 1,002,160 of record OU862885.1, on the reverse strand, counting down.
ATCACGTGCACCAGCTTCGATGACTTGCCCAGTCGCCGTGGAATAGCACTCAGCGTCTGCGCCTTTCTAGTGTTATATTTATGAGAGTCCCCCAGTCTAGTAAACGATGACAGATTCTCTCTCGCGTACAGAGCCGTCTGAAGGATTACCATCGCAGGGACCGTAAGTATCCCTAGAGACTTGAAGAATGGCCGAGCGGACGTTTGTCTCGACACTCGCACGATGGCCCTCACTGCTCGTTTTTGCATTCTGAAGACTCTTTGCCAGTCGGCAGCGCGTCCGAAGAGTTCGATGCCGTACTGTAACAGCGAGTGGATTGATGCGAAGTACAGGCTCCTAGCTGTGGTTTCAGGTAAAATAGCAGATATTCGCCATACAGCAAAGCAGGCACGACCCACCTTCTCGCTCAGCTTTTCGATGTGCCATTCCCACGTTAGACCACTGTCTAGCTGAAAACCTAGGAAATTTGTACAGCTCAGTTGTTGTATACGCTCCGCGCCTATGTCTACAGACAGTTTCTTATATTTACGACCTGACAGGTTGAAATGTATGAAGTGAGTCTTGCTCACGTTCAATATAAGCCCGTTGGCTTCGAACCATCTGTTTAGATCGAAAGCAGTTGCGTTCAGGTTACTCTCGAGCAGGTCGACATTCGGTGCGGTTACTATCGCAGCAACGTCGTCGGCGTACATGAGCACATGACCTCTTCCTACGTTTTCGGGCAAGTCGTTAAGCAGCACCGAAAACAAGATGTTAGATACGGAGGAGCCTTGTGCTACGCCAATCTGCGTTGTTAGTGACTTAGATTTAACGTCACCTCCACACCCAACTACGACCTGGCTCCTTCCCGACATGTACTCGCTCAGCAAACTCAGAGCGGGGCCATCGATACCGTAATACTTCATTTTGGCGGCAAGCACATGGTGGTCAGTGACGTCAAACGCCTTGGATAGGTCACAGAAGATTACGGCTACTTGTAGTTGCTTCTCCCGCGCTTCTAAGACTTGCCGCACGAGCTCACGCGCCAGCACCGTCGTGGAGCGGCCGGGGCGGTATGCGTACTGCCTGTCTGACAGGGCGTCGCTCTCCGCCAGGTATTCAACCAGACGCGCGCTCACACCGTATTCGAACACCTTTGCAATGCACGGTATGATGGATATGGGTCGGTAGCTGTTGATGTTTTCTTGTTTACCTTTACCTTTATAAATCGGGGTGACTTTTACCTGTTTCAGCACTGTTGGGTATGTGCCATGTCTTATACATTCGTTGTATAAGCCGGATAAAACGCAGGCCAGAGGTTCGGCCGCGTCGCGCAATAATGAGATCGATAGGTCATATATGTCCTTCGTGTTTTTGTTCGCTACGCCGGCGGTAAGAATGCGAAATACTTCCATTGGTGTGAAAAGTCTCAACCGCAGCGAGCAATCAGCGGGACAGCGCGCGGCCGCCAGCGCATAGCACGCGGCAGCTACGTCAGCGTGCGGCGCCCCGCACGCGGCCGCGGCTCTCACGAAGTGTGAGTTCACAGCGTCCACGGTTGCCTTTTTGTTCATAAACCTGGAACCGTTTGGATTTCTTATGAAATCAGTGTAATCGAAACGTTTCCTCGATTTTCCGGTTTCTGTATTTACTACGTCCCACATTGTCTTAATTATATTATTTGAATTATTTATTAAATTACAATAGTGTTTACTGCGCTCTATTGACAAGATTTTAATATATTTATCATGAAATTCGTCAAGTTTTAATGGTAGCTCCAAATTGTTTGGTAATTTTTGTGCCAGGTCTCTTGTTTCCCTAAGAATTCGATCGAGACAGATAAGTTCCTCGGTCACCCATGAATATTTTTTACGCATAGTCGTGACTTTCTTAATGGGAAAACAACATTCAAATTTATTTTTTAGTATGTCAATAACTGCTTTTCCAAATAGCTCAGGCGAGTTTTTATACTTTAGTTGTATCATGGCCCAATCAATACTGGCTACCGCAGACACAAAGTTATATTTATTCGCATGAGTATACGACCTCGCCCTACGGACTGGCGGCGCTTGCGATCGCCGCGTCTCGCACGGGAGGCAGGCGCGCACGGCGTAGTGGTCACTGAGGCGGGTGTGCACTGCAGTCGCGCGGGTTCCCGCAGCTGCCGAGCAATCCACGTACACATGATCAAGGCTAGTGCACGTTGTCTCTGTCACTCGTGTAGGAAAGTCCACAACATTACACAAGTTATGCAACGATAGCAAATCATTGAGATTTTTTTGATCATTATTTATGGAACAGATGTAATCAATGTTCACATCGCCTAAAATTAAATAATCTTTGTTTAAGTTGCATAGTTTATTGAGCAAACATTCCAACATTGGATAAAATTGTAACGTACTTGTCAAGTTAGATCTATATAAACATACAACAATTGTGTTCAAGTCTGTGAGTTCCACAGCCGATATCTCACACACCTGTTCTACCGACATTTTATTCAATTCATCGATCGCTCTGAACTTTACTGTTTCATTTACATAAATGCATGACCCACCGTGAGCAATGGAAGTCCTACAAAAGCATGATGCAAGATAATAGTTTGGTAAGTATATACAACCTATTTCATGTTCCTTCAACCAGTGTTCAGTGAGGCACAGTACATCACATTTCAATTCACTTGCTAACAACACCTGTAGCTGACTTGTTTTATTTTTGAGCGATGCAATATTCTGATGGCATATGATCAGCACGTCACTTTCGGTATTGTTAGTGTTGTTCATACCGTTAGTTGGCGTAATATTCACTTGCGATGCAGGGGAACCATATGCACAGTGCGGGTGGCGCGGCGGGCTATTCCCTAGTGTCTCCCCGTTGGACACGGGGGCGTCCGGGAAACCACTCTGAGAAACGTACTCCTGGAGGCCACACGGCCGGTGTTGTCACCTGATCGTAGATACTACTGGGCATACCTATCATAAAAGCAGCATGCCTATCTGTACGTATCTTCTTTTTATCGACGGTGTAGTTTGACTTCACAATCTTGTTAAGAAACAGTTCTATTTTTTCGGATGTGGTATTTGGCTCGAAATACCAAGCCTGAATGTAGCGGATTCTTTCCACGGCTTTGAGTTCGTGGTCGTCCTTCCCCGTTCCTACAACAACAGGTCGTTTATTTCTCCGTTTCGGGCCAACAACTTTCCATTCGGTTTGTGCCTGTTAATAAGCCTAAATAAGGATGCAGACACAGCTTTAGGCTGGGTTTTTCTTATATCATGTTGATGCATTAATAATTTACAATATATTAAAAAGTATTTTAACAAAATTATGAAACATATTTTAAAAAAATGTGCAAGTCTATGTGTTTCTGTGGTTTTTATATTTATAAACATAACTACTGAGAACTGAATTCTGTGATACTGATTCACATTTATAATTATTTGTTTATTGATAAGAGTTGATCTAATGTTCAAGTCCATTCACCTCTCAGTAGGTAGATGTAACAATAAAATGTGGGTATATTAAACCTCACAATTAGTCAATGAACAATTCTAATTGAGCATACTTAAGTATCTGAAAACAATATTATGTTAGGTAAAATTAATACTTACATACACAAAATAAATTAAAATTTCGCATGTATATGTAACAAGTGAAGCTAACTATTCTATCTGCAGTTAATTTCCAATATTAATTAAATTGACAGTGGGTTGCAGCCAGAGTTCGTGCAGGCGGCGTTCAACGACAGTTGAAGCCCACGCATCTGAATCACTTCAGCACCTTTCTTCCAAATAGCTTCTACATCATGCCTACAACCTCGCCCGTAATTCATAAACGCACCGCATTACGCAGAGTGCGCAACCAATTACTGGCAATTGCGTGCATGCTCCATTTTCATAATGCCAAACATATTTGCTGATGTTTTCAGACAATAGAAGTACGAGCTGAGTCGACGCAGGGAGTCTGCGCAGCCCTAACAGCCGACATAAACAACATTATTGGGAATTCTCACCTCGTCGTGACCCTCGTTTTTCTCCCTTGTTGAGAGCGGCCGACATCGCACCACCACCTTCACGCATTCGTTGAGAGCCGTCCTCGGCCGCGCCGACTTCTCCATCTTCAAACCACCCCCTTTCTTCGGGTATTTTGCTATCCAACTTTGTTAGCGATATCGATCCATTCGGAGAACCCTTGTCGGCATCACCTGTTCGAATCTCACCGACAGACAACTACAAAACTCACAATGATAACACTGGCACCTTATAAAAAAAATCACTAACACGATTACAATATTTATATTTACAAATTAACGTAAATGAAATAAAAAATCGTAATATTTTGTCGAGCCAAATTTATAACCGGCCACTATACGCGAACATTTCATTTCAACTGATTTGAATTTTGTTTGGTTTTGATTTTGACAGTGACATCATATTAATGTTGCTAGCATAAAAACGTTATTCGCAGTTTTTAGGATGGCACGTTTTTTTCACTGATGCTTCCAAATTTTCTGATGAAAGTGTTGTTGGTGCAGCATTTTAGTTTCCTTCTTCCAAAATTATTTTGAGTTTTAAATGTCTTTCTCATGCTTCGGTCTTTTCAGGCGAAGCTCTAGCTGTCTTGGAAGCGATTCGTTACATAATGTCGCATAAGCTAAACAATTCCATAGTTTTCTCTGAGTCTAAAAGCTGCCTTCAATCCATTTTATCTAACCCCTTCTGCTGTTTTTCTCGCTTCCCTCTAATTCTCCAGGTAAGACAATGTCTTTTTGAGTGCCACAGTATGGGTTTAAAGGTTGTCCTTGCTTGCATTCCTGTTCATTCTGGAATTCCAGGTAATGCCACTGTGGATTGATGTGCCAAAGCTGCTGCAAATATAGGGTCTCTGGAACATTTCAAGCTATATTCTCACGATATGTCCCTTCTCCCTAAATCTCATCTACATGATTCTTAGTCCAAATACTGGGAATCATCAAAATTTCTAAAAGGCGAAATTTATTATGGCGACATTCAACCGTTTCTTCCCAATATTCCTTGATAATTTTAATTACAAATATACTACGAGTAAAATAAAATTAATAAACTTGATAATAAAACTAAATTACAGTGTTTCTTATTCATTCCCTTAATATTTATTTTATAAATAATGATGTAGTTTTTGTTATGATATGATATTGTTGTATTGTTTTTGATTTGAATTTTGTTCTTATTTATGTTGTTTTTTGTGTGTTTTAGAGTAATCACTGGAGTGGAACAGTTGTTTGATTCTCTTTTCTATTCACCGACCATATTCTAAACGTTTACTTTAATTTCTCCTGCAGTTTAGGAAACTATTAAAGTTGCGCCAACTGGACCAAATGGAAGGTCAGCGACCACAAACTCTGCCTCATCCACCTTTACAGGACCGGTTGGGTGGATTCCAATGTCCGCTACACAGGAACTGGTAGAGCCAGATTCGCCACCATTGCCATCAAATGTGGAAACGCTGTCAGCATTTTGGCCACCTCTCTCCCCACCATAGGGCATTTAATTTATATTGTTTTTTTTATATATTATACGAGTATGTTTTGCATTTATTGAATTGACGAAAAGCCAATTTTGCTTTTGTCTCATTTATCGTATAGGGACGATTATGTCGGCATAAAACCCAACATTGACTTCTTTTTTCACAAGTATTTGATGTGTAATAGTGTAGTCCAGTCAAATTAGGCGATATTTTGCACACAGTAATTCACATTAGTGAGTTTTAACCGACTTCAAAAATAAAGAAGTAGGTTTCTCAAATCGAACGTATACGAGTATACAGGGTGTTTGGTAGAGGGACCGACAAACCAAATGATCGTGTTCGGGGGCCCACTTGGAGAATACTAGTTGGCCAAAAAAAATCCCCGACACCCCAATTTTTTTAACTAAATCAGTTAGTTAGCTCTGTTTTGTATCCAATTTTGCTTTGCGAGGCCTGAAGGTGTATTAGAGACCAAATTCAACTAAAAACATCCGGTCTTAAACAGATTTTACAAATGTTATGGTGGTAAATAGGTACAATTTCGGAGAAAAAAGGAAAAATCACAAAAAAAGTTAAACATATTGTGGGGTCGGGGATTTTTTTTGGCCAACTTGTATTCTCCAAGTGGACCCCGAACACGCTCATTTGGTTTGTCGGTCCCTCTACCTATATTATTTTTATACGTGTTTTCGTGTCTAACTTCGTCGTTTAAGAATTTTGTTTATTCATTTTTGTTGGCTAGAGTAGTCGTCCGATATGGTCACATTTCAATTTCATCAAATTCAGTCCAGCAGTTTTCCCAGCAGAGTAGAGCTCCCACCCATTCATTCTCTAATAACTGAAAAGTGTTTTGCCTATTTTGATGATATCATTGACGGTGAATGACATCGATCCAGTAATTATATAGCTAGGGACACTTTAAAGGGATACATTTTTTTTCTCCTAAAAATGGAACCAACTTCAACACTAAAAAGTGTGAAATAACTTGCTGAAGTCGATACCATGATAGTTCAAAGTACTTATAATCACAATATTGTGCGCATGGTACCTACTACAACAAGTTATTTCCCATTTTTTAGTGTTGATGTCGGTTGCATTTTTTTGGAATTTGTTTTATATTTTATTATGGTTTTATATGGTTTAAGAATTACATCTAAATTCTAAAGTCTAACCACAGTATAATAATCATGATGAAATTGAATCCATTCTTGCTATTTTTTATAAGCCCGCCAGCGTTATGCCATGGCATTGAAACAATATAAAATTGTTATAAAGTAGGTATGTATATATTTTTCACTTTAGTAATTATAATATTTACATATATTCCTCCATAATTATTTTGTCAATCAATATATATAACCTTTTGCATTTTCCTGATGGTGTTTTCCTTTCATTTAAAAATTATCCGTAAGTATTTCGTGTTTTTTTTATGTAAATAATTTTTTTTCCGGCTTTTATTAGTACAAAAATAAATAACAATAAAAAGTAACAATAATCTAATGAAAATGGAACACGAAGAACTGGCACATTAGGTCGCATCATGGCCATACAAGAATAAAAAAATAAAATTATTTAATAGCAACACCACAGTGCATTGCCAGAAGGAAACAGACTACAGTGGACGACCGTGGTCCGTTTTGCGATAATTTTGCTCACAGTGCTATCGTCTACCAAAGCTGGTCCGAGACAAATATCGCGATTTTGACAGCTCATGGCACTGTAAGCGTGTAGTTAATTCGGACCAGAGTTGTAGCAATAACGAACCATTTGCGCGCGAAAAATAAATTCATAAAAATATCGTGCATAGTGTGAAGGTTAACTATGTGGTGTGTGGATTAAAAAGAAATAATGGAATGGATGGACCGACTTTTACATCAAAAACAAGGGACACCAGTAAAGACATTGTAGAAATAAACAAACACCTGTCACTTTTGACAGAACGCTCACGACGATTATGGTGTAGAGCATGGTTCATGTAATCGTCAATATGGCGGCAGTTAAGACGTCATCGATGACGTAGCGTGGGCCATTGTATGCCGTGGTCCGTTTTGCGATAATTTTGCTCACAGTGCTATCGTCTACCAAAGCTGGTCCGAGACAAATATCGCGATTTTGACAGCTCGTGAAACTGTAAGCGTGTTGTTAATTCGGACCAGAGTTGTAGCAATAACGAACCATTTGCGCGCGAAAAACAAATTCATAAAAATATCGTGCATAGTGTGAAGGTTAACTATGTGGTGTGTGGATTAAAAAGAAATAATGGAATGGATGGACCGACTTTTACAACTTTTACATCAAAAACAAGGGACACCAGTAAAGACATTGTAGAAATAAACAAACACCTGTCACTTTTGACAGAACGCTCACGACGATTATGGTGTAGAGCATGTTTCATGTAATCGTCAATATGGCGGCAGTTACGACGTCATCGATGACGTAGCGTGGGCCATCGTAATCACGCTCACGGTGAAAGGGACCGACTGTTATCGCGCTAATAGCGATTATGGCTCAATTGGGACCGTACTGGTAATCACGCTCACGATGAAAGGGACCGACTGTTATCGCGCTAATAGCGATTATGGCTCAATTGGAATCGTACTGAATGAAGGCTCTCACTCTTAAATGTACATGTTTTATAAACCGTAACGGAATTGTCGGCAAAGTTGCGACACTCAAAAGTCGCAGGGGCCATACACAAAAAATCTAATCTAAGCTAAACGAACGCACCTATAATTGTCTCTGGGGGTCATTAATCAGAATATTGGTATGGTATGGGCCTGGGGGTATTTATTTAGTTTGTTTACATTCCTTTCCTTCCCAATTCCCAATAAGTACATAGATTTTTTTATCTAAGCCTAAGCAGTTTACTATCTTTAAACATATATCAATATTATATAATATAACAGTAATCGATGATCGATCCCACAAACCAAAATATTTCTCGTTTTCGTTAATTTATCTTTCTACATTTTCCATCCTGCATAAATAAATCTGATATAAATTTCATTGATTGATTGGGATATTGTTTTGTGTAGGTACCTACTACCTATGTCTACCAATTTATATATTAATTTAAAAAGAGTCAACAAAGTCTACCATGAAGGGGTAAGTTTGGCTTATTTTTTCTGTGTGTGTTTATGCTGTGCCGGGAAGACTGACAACGTTGAAGACCGACCGTGTGCCACCATCTAACCAACCACAACAACTGCCAAGAGTGCCCATTAAGATTAACTAATCATGCTGCTTGTGAAAACTTAAAAAAAATCAAGCTTTAATTAGTAGTGTGAACACATATTCTTTATATAATGAAGTTGGACTGTTTTCAGGAGGTCATTGCAGGTGTGGCCGTAGTGGAGAGCAATAGTGAGGTGAGGCATGAGGGCCTCATGCTCACTCTTGAGGGTATTGTCAATCTGCAGCTCAGCACCAAGAATGTTGGCATTTTTGAGGCCTTTTCCAATAGCATTAAGGTAAACCAAAGAGATAATAAGAAAGAGTAACTTGACATCTTCAAATATGGCGCTTCTGCTTATTGTAATTCTGACTGTTTCCGTTCCTTGGTAGTTTCATAAACTTTATAGAGGTTTTTTATACTAAGAATATGAGTCATAGAGAGTCTACCAGACTTCATAAGATCCAATATGATAATACTAAAACAAAAAAGTGTCAGGAGACAACATAGCAGCTATGTTATACGTACCATAATTATGGTACATGTACCATGATCCAGATGTCTGTACCATGTACCATGGAACATTCATTATGGTACGCAAATGTACCATAATTTCTCATTTATCATCGATACATAGAGACAGAAATAAATACAACAATTTTGAATACCTTTTGCAGGATCATTGTTTTTACATCATTCCCGCATTCCAAATCACAATAAAATTTTTCATTTTACGTATTAAATTCAACCCAAAATACTACTTTTGTGTCAATATTGGCAGTCAGGCATATTTAATTTTTAATATGCCTGAAAAATCAAAGTGAGTACCGTAGACTGCTACTCACTCACTTATTTAAAGTTAGTTTACAAGTCCTGCCATTGTAGCAAATTGAATTACAAACAAGTTTGTTGGTATCAATTTTCCATGTAAAATTGAAAATAAACATGATTATGCAATGATAAGATATTACCTCCACCTCTTTTCGGGTATAAATAGAAAAATATCGATCCGAAGAAAAAAATATAAGAACCAAATTAATAGAAAACTTAATTGCTAACAACTTTGTTTACTTACAACAAAGTTTCATGTAGGTAAAATGAAAATAAAAGAGTTGTTAGCCAAACAACAATTCGCCCCCTCTTTTGGGTATAAATCAGAAAATATCGATCTTAGAAAAAAATAAGAGTATCAAAATTGTAGGAAATCCAATTTTAAACAACTGTTGTGAAATCGTATTGACCTTATATTGTTTAACCATGTTCAATTTACAGTGTACTTCAGTACACAATAAATTCAATAAACAAAATTTGACCCTTTAAATAAAGATGGCGGATCGATTACCATGCACAATAACATTTAGACTGCCAGTGACCTTTCCCGTATAATTCCGAAGGAAAATTTATATTTATAATTTTTCCCAGGTCAAATCCTAATCGGACTGGGCTATCGTTGATAACACAGAATTAAGTTAAATGATGTGAAATAAAGTCCTGGTATACCACATACAGTGGTTGTTGTCCTAGACCAATATAGACCCTCAGAAAACCGTACCATAATTTTATCTAAAGTACCATAATTTTGAAGAGCTGATGTCATAATTCCTGAGTTGACATCTAACATCCCTGCAACATAGATTAGTACCAAACCATATCCCTAATCCATATACAAGAAAAAGTATAGCCTTCAAGGACATTATGTTATAGTCACCCGACTAGACCTTTGACATTTTTTAGATTACAGGTAGCAGTGATGGGTCGCTTTTTAGATAAATAAGGTTCTATGCTGGTAAAGATGTGATTTTATGTGTATAGTTATTATAGATTGCAGCAATCTTAATATCTTTAATACTGTAGATCTAATATCTTTAATAATATTTATGTAAGTACCTATTAGATATTATATTATTATATATCTGTTAAAACTTTCCAGCCCTTAAACCTAGTCAACACATCGATAGAATTGGCTCCACCAGGTAAAATTCCCCCTGGAGTTACTGAAATACCATTTGAGCTTCCACTGCGAGCTCGGCAAGCCATCTCTCCCGGATACCCCGGACTGCTGGAGACGTACCATGGAGTGTTTGTGAATATCATGTACATACTGAAGTGCTGCATGAAAAGGTCATTCTTGAACAAGCCCTTGAATGTCACATCACAAATCTTCGTGCAACATCGGCAGGTAACTGAGAAGGTTATATTCACTATCTATTTATTGGTTAAGCTCAAAAGCTAAAGAATGTGATTTAAATAAAGAATTATTTTCTTTATTTGTTTATGATAAACTCTTAGGTGAAGCAGTTAAAATTAAGTACTGTAAAGAACATAAGTTTTGAAAAACAATTAGATCTGATTTGTTCAGTTATGAATTTTCATTAAAGTGGTGGATAGAAAAGTAAATAGTTATCCCCTGGGCCCATAAGCTTAGTAGTAATCCTTCCCTTCGAAATGAGGTCTCAGGTGTGAATCCTGACTAGTAAAAATATTTGTGTGATTAGCAGAACTGTTTGTTCTCGTTTTATGACGTTTTATTGGTGTTAATTGGTGACGAGATGAGCAAGTCATGCCTGATGTTAAACGTTGCCCACAACAGTTCAGTGCCAATCAGACTTATAAACTACAAGAGTTCAAAATCCTTCATGGCAATGTACTGCACCACCCGGAAATATAAGATATTAAATCTTTTGCCCCAAAGACTCGCTGGAAACATTTCCGAACGAAACATATTCATGTTTGCACACTACTGCTTCACAGTTTAATAACTGGGGAAGGTGTGGTACTGACCCAGGCGCACTCATTGTCCATGCCTCCCACGATAAAGTGAATCCTAGTGGTCTAATATATTAGTGGTGTTATTAATATTTATGTTATCTTGGGAGAAATGCACATTCTTCACTGCCATAATTTCAATAATGTTTTTCGACATAAGCGCCAAGTAGTGATATATATATATATATATATATATTGATTTTATATTTTAATATAAAATAATAATTAATACAGCTTTGGGAGGGTAGTGGCGACATTGTGGACCCCTCTGGGGCTAAATGAGACCCCTGAACCCCGGCTATCCTTAATTGGACGTCTGGGGGTAGAGACACAAGAGCAAGTCCCAAAAAGCTCTAGGGGTGGAAGTGTTAGAGGGCATAATGCTGGAAGTAGTGCTATAGTGAAACCGCATAGCCCACCATTCATCACCCTTTTAGCCATCCATTCTGGTGTCAGCGCCAATGCAGAAACCACCAAACGCCAATTCAGTGGGTTGCTGGCAAGTCACCACCTGCCAAAATATATTAATTTGAGATTAAATGTGGCAGGTACTGTAGTGTGACAGGTGTATCATAGCCCCGATGTGAATGTGATATTCAAAGTCTATATAACCACATTCTCGATAACAGCAAGCAATAGTAAGGTTTTCTGCTCTCCCCTTTCCAAACTTAATTTTAACATTAAACCTCTTAGTGTTCGTTTTGGCTTCACTAACTTTACAGAATTTAAATTAATTATATTAATAATAATAACTAGCGACTTCGTCTGCGTAGTAGGCCTCTCCATAACCTCTCATCTTTTGTTGGTTTTTCTTTCATAAGAACCTTCTCCTGACAATAATTAACACAACACAAACAGAATTAGCGAGATTGTTCCATCCGTTCTCAAGTTATAGCGTGACCAGGAATATAAATATACCAGAAATAGGAGTTCATTCTTATATGTATAGATGACATAAAATAATTTATATACTATAATAAATATTTTAATTTTACATTAATCTATCGAGATTTCTTTTTATTATTTTAACGTTAGGACTAGCTCACGATCTATCACGCGAGTCCTAGCTGGCCTTAAAGAAGTGATTGGTGATGTTGAAACAAATGGCTGTTGAAACTAAATGGTACAAGAGTGGGCCGCCGTGAAGCTGGTGCGGTGCGGTATCCAGTAAGGAGCATGGGCAATTGGGCAATAGCAGAGTCTTAGTCAATATTTGGTTAACTGTTTGCAATATTTTTCTTTAGTACACTGTCTCTCTAAACTGCTTAGTATAATCCACCATATATTATAATATAGCAAGAGCGAGCCCCGCTGAAGCCCGTCCGTTGCGAGATCAGCCCGAGCACGATCCGGTCCGGGGCTGGCGCGGTCGGGGGCGGAGTCTCCCGGGCTCCGATGCCGCATTTCCAAGTGTACGCTGAAATAGACTCCACGGTCTGTCCTCTCGACGAGCCCATCACTGGAAAGGTAGGTACTGACTTTTATATTCCATTTTAATTAGTTTCCATTTTAGATATCACGGTTCACAGCAACATGTACTGCATCTCACATGCACAACCAATGTAACAATTTTTTTCTTCAATACGGGTGAGTTCGATTCCTGAATCAGAACATGCGTTTTTATATCTATGAATGCAATTTTTCTTGTCCCTAAAAGTGATGATATTGTTCCTAAGAAGATATCTTTGTATACCATATAGTTTCAAACTTGCCCATACTGACCGTTGGCCTACGCTGTATAGACTTTTCATCACCAGTAGTTGCTGAATTTACTACCACTATAATGAAAGAGAATTTCATGTCTGCAGTGAAACATTTCAATAAAAACAAGTCTAAGCTACAGAAACTCAATACTTCACATTTACATCTAACTAAGCAGCCTATAAAACCCATATTCGTATCTGAGACACTAACGCTAAATGCTCAAAGGTCATCGTGTCATCGTACGTCGTACGAAGCAGACGTGTTGCAAAAATATTCTCAAAATTATTAAATACAAATCAGTCAAATTCCTACTTTACTACAGTGACACTAAAATACATTCAAGTTTGTTCAAGTGCAAGGTGAAACGACTTTATACTGTTGGGTAAGATCTTTGTCGTGCCAGTGTAACTATACGATAGCTGCTCTTCACCCCCGCGGGAAAGAAACAGGCTCTTATTTTTTAACCCGCTCGCACAACCACACACACGTAGCCAGTGCAGTCAGAGTGGATCAAACCGGTGCAGTAACAAAGATCAATATGAATATAGGGCGCTCACCAACTAGATGTGGCCTCAAGCCTGGCGTTGGGCGTAGTGACTCACAACCAAATTTAGCTAGTGCTGATCCGGATATTTCAGAGGCTACAAAAATTACACTTCGAGGTAAGCGTAAGCAACCTGATGATAATGAATATATTCGCACAGAGTTGAGTGAAATACGTAATCAGATGGCACAAATGATGTCGATGCTTACTAAACTCACTACAAATCAGAGTGAGTTCACCCAAAAAATATCTAATGATGTTGCCACTATAAAAGAGCAAATCACACAAATTAAATTGTCCACTGATAACTTGGCCATTGAACAAAATGTTATAAAATCCGATATTGTTAACATACGTCAAGGCAATACTAAAACGGAGGAAAAACTTGAAACTTTACAATACGCTGTTGAACTACTTAAAAACAGTACCAATAATACATCTTCGTCATCACAAGTGTTCAATAAAACACAAGAAGATATTATAGCTGAAGTAAATGAACGTGAAGTTAGAAGCAGAAACATCATTATTATTGGCTTATCGGAGCCGGTATCGTCTATCAAAGAAGAACGTATTGAATTAGACAAAAATGAAGTATCTCGTATAATGAAAAATATTGACAGTAGTGTTCCCGAGCCTCAGTATATTATGAGACTAGGGAAATACAACGCGCATAAAATACGCCCAGTAAAAGTCTGCTTTAAGTCCCAAGATATTGCAAAATCAATATTACGCCACAGACACGAAACAAAATACGATAACATCAAAATTTACTCAGATCAGACACCCGAACAGCAGCGTTTCCTGAAACATATAAAAGAAGAACTTCTGTCGCGACACGCTGCATGAATTGATTTCAGGGGGATAATTAGGCCAGCATGTAGCGAAGTTGTATGTATTTGAGATATCAGGTTAGAGAAAAAAAATATAATTATTGCGTACTGTTATACCCCAACCTTGTTAGCCTTAGTGCTTCCCTGGCGGCCCATCTGGCCTATTCAGCAGTTCTATGAGCTAAGAGTATGTCTAATGATGGTTTTCAAGCCAGTCTGTTCCCATCTTTTGACTTAAGCGGTTGCCTAAGGAGCTCCTATTAATCTCGTGTACTATCCTATGTACTATATACTATTCTATAACCAAAATAAAGTCGCGAGTGAAAATAGTTTTTTTTTAAAAACCGAAATCCAAATATCCGTATAACATTTTGGTGGCAGCGGTGGGATCCGAAATCTCCAGTGCCCGGGCGCCGCTCTGCAGACTCGCTCTGGATCCCAATCCTGAAACAAATAAATTAATTAGTGCTATTATATAAACTTTGTGTTAGTGTACAAAATAACTATAAGTGTACCTATACTCACCGTGAAATCCTTGACACGTCGTCGTCACGGAAGTCCTGCTATATCCTGTTGGATCCTGGAAAGGATCTGTCTATCCTGCAAAGAGAAAATAACTGCAACCCGAACTGCAACTACTTACCTTCGGCTGCGTGAAAAGTGTCCCGACGTGAAGAAAAGAAATTGAAGACACTTACCGTACTGCTATCCTGCTTCGTAATTATCGTTCACCGTGGTATCCTGCACCTGAAATAAAATCAAGCATCCAATTCATCAACAATAATAATTCAAGATCCGATTGAAGGTCGTAAGCTGCGACTCGCCTTATCTCGTAATGTGTCCGGCCGCCGTCGTGCTCTTATCGGTCGCCCACGCACTGCTCATACTGTAAGTCTTTGGTCATTGTTTTGACTTAGTCGATATATTAGGGTTCCGTTAGTTAATTTAATATTACTATTTTAATTTTGTTATTTTAACTTGATGTCTGTTACTTGTGACTTGTTCTATTAATTTTATACCGGATATATAATTATGCCAAAAGTGCCGAAAGTTGAAGAAACCAAATTATCTGTTGAGATTCCCGGAACTGAACAGGTTACAAGTGATACGGTAGTAAAATCACCTCTTGGTTCACCTCGAATTACTAGGAAAGCCGCCGCAGCTCTCGCAATGGCTGAACTAGAACTAAATATCTTGTTCAAATTTATAAAATCTTATGATGGTAGCAGGGAAACTCTCAACTCATTTCTTGTGAATTGCGACAATGCTTTTGAACTTGCATCGGAAATTCAGAAGCCTATATTATTTAAATTCATCCTTAGCCAATTGAATGGCAAAGCAGAGGTAGCATGTTCCATTAAAGACTTTACAACCTGGGAACAATTAAAAGATTTCCTTAAAACACAATTCAGTGAGCGAAAACATTATTCGCATCTTCTTGCCGATCTTCAGGAAAGCAAACAAGGGCCTCAAGATAATGTAAGCCAATATTCACTCCGTATGGAGACCTACCTCTCACAAATATTAACTGAAATATCCTTATCTAACACTAAAGCCAAAGAATTGCCTGGTCGTACTGCAGCCATGGAGGACCTTGCCCTTCATCATTTTGTCATGGGACTTCATCCCCGGATTTCTAATATTGTGAGGTGTAGATCCCCGAAGACATTAAACGAAGCAATTAATTACGCTATTTCAGAAGAACGCATACAGCAGACGCTGTACAGGCGTCCACAAATGGACCAAAAACCCGGCAATAATAATAACAATAATAGATTTAAAGCCGGCCCTTCCAAACAAAATTTCAATGCCTCTTTCACTTCACAAAAACCATCTAACCCCGTACCACAAGGGGTTCCTAACGCATTTTGCCGTTATTGCAAAACACCAGGACATGATATCTCTGTGTGCAAAAAACGCGAATTTAATAACAATCGTTTCAGAGTCCAACAAAACCAAACAAACAACCAACAGTTTTATAGGCCGCCTCCACGTGTAAACTTTACGTGTGAACAGCCCGATGAGGAGGTCGGTCATGATGAAGTTGATACCTCTTCACCTGATCCTTTAAACGAATAGAAGTCTCGTCACGGTGTCGCCCGAGACAAAATACCAAAGCCGACACTACACCCAAGTTGTCTAATCCCAGGGACCACACGGGTAACCAGCCCCAAATAAGCGCCCAATCTCTTAACTCTAGGGACCACACGGGTAACCAGCCCCAAATAAGCGCCCAATCTCTTAACTCTAGGGACCACTCGGGTAACCAGCCCCAAATAAGCGCCCAATATTCTAAGTCCAGGGACCACACGGGTAATCAGCCCCAAATAAGTGCCCAATATTCAAAATCGAACAAACCACTAAACAACACTAACGTCTCTCAAGAAACTAGTAAAAAAGTCTTTGAAATAAACATAGACACAACGAAAAGGTTGTTACCGCATGTCTTACTAGATTCTCAAATCTCAGACTTCCCATTATCGTTACTGGTCGATTCAGGCTCTGCCATATGTTTGATAAAGGAATCCAGCATACAGAATAATCAGAAATTAACGAAAGAATATATTAAATTAAAAGGCATAGACCCAGGTGATGAGCCAACTCAGACCACAGGTCATTTCCAACTGAAATTAAAACTTCATGAAAAATAATCCATATCATTCAAATTTCATGTCGTTAGGGACATAAATCTGCCCTATGACGGCATTATAGGGACAGACTTTTTAACCACATACGGTTGTAAAATAGATTATACTCATGACATCTTAAGGATAGGTAAACTCGATATTAAGTTACATTTTTCCGAACCTTTTTACGTCATACCACCCCGTACTGAAGCCGTCATTGAATGCTCAATTCAAAAAACCGATCTGAAAGAAGGGATTATTGCAGACCAACACCTTTCCAATAACTTATTAATATCCAACTGTATTGTTATAGTAGATCCAACCGTTTATCCTCTTTTTGACAGCACCAATAGAACGTAACATGACGATGTTACGCAAAAGTTAACTTATAAATGCGAGGTTTTAAAAATATGACAACTGCTTAAATTTGCTCCTTGATCCCGTATAATAATCATCTTTCACAAAATGAGTCCATAAGTGCAGTAGTTTTTTTATAAATTCCATAAAATAACAAACGTTTTTAAAAAATTACGTTCTATGGCTATCAACATAGTGATGTTACGAAGTTACGATTGAGATATCGATATTGTTTATGAACTATTTTTACACGGGTGTTTTCCGTTCTCGGCACATAATATCGGATTTATTTTTATGTAAAACCGTTATATTGATGCGCCTCAGGAAAACATACAGCATTATTTGAAGACGTGTTTATCTCCTGGTGTATATCCAAAAAAGAACAAGGTTATGATGACTATGATGATTACAAGTACAAGTCATACTTGACGAAGCTGTTACCGGTTAAATCTGGGATGGCCAGCGAGCAACACGGAAGGGAGTAGGCATACACAGCGTTTCCCCTCTGTCAAAGTACAAGTCCGCATGGACCATGGAGTTTGATAATATACTGTGGGGTGAGGGCGGGGCTAGATTTGTGAATGGTGCTTTATTTTTTATGTGTTAGTGATTTGGTTGTGTGAGTATGATCGGCAATGGATCGGTACAGGTATGTTTTGTATGTAATAGTGCGGCTTTGCGCTAGTGTGCAACTTCCCCTCCCGCAAGAAATGACAGAAAGATTTGAACAATATTTTTTAGCTAAGGCTACTCCCTTCCGTGTTGCTCGCTGGGGATGGCAGACATTAAAGTCTGCCGTTTGGTACCAGAAAATAGTAAAGTTTGAGCAACCCCAATTCCAATTTAAGCAAACGAAATCTAATCTTTTATTTTTATTTATTTATTAATCAAAATCAGATTCATCGTTGCTGTCACTCGAGCTATTGCCGACATTTATAATTAATTGTTGACTCATATAATCTATCGCCACGTGTTTATCCCAATCTGCCATTATAGTTTCTTGTGTTTTTTGAATTACATTTTGCCAGCTTTCCGCAGTTACTTTCACACATGCATTTTTTAATAAATTTACCATTTTGTTTGCCGTGAATGGGGGTTTTGTGTTATTTCTAGCAGCGTGTCCTTTAACTTGAGCCCATATTAATTCAATGGCATTGTATTGACAATGATAGGGTGGAAGTCTAAGAACCCAATGACCATGTTCTGCAGCTATTTCGTCGATCACATATCGTTTTGGGAAGTGTTTTTTTGTTCGTAATATATTTAGTAATTGTACTTTTAGTAAGGAGTTATCAACATTTTCACCATGTCGTTGAAGCCAGTCAATGATTACTTGTTTTTTGTCGGCCTGGGTCGGCATTTTATCAATTTGGCGTGAGTGATAGGATGCGTTATCCATAATAATAACTGACGGTTCTTCCAATGATTGTACCATTTCCTTAAACCAACTTTCGTAAACCTCAGAATTCATTTCTTCGTGGTACTCAACTGTTTTTTTGGATTTAAAGGCCAACAAAGCATCTGGCATGAATCCTTTCACAGACCCTGCATGGCAAATGATTAGACGTTCTCCTTTTCCCATCGGTACTGAGGTAGTGGAAGCAGCGGTGTCATCAGTCCAGCTCTTAGACACTGTGTGGTTCGCATTCAGCCAAGTTTCGTCAGTGAAAACAACATTTGACCAATCTGTAATTTTTTTGGCTTCGCTCAAAAATTCGCAACGAGCAAAAGCTACGTCGCGACGCTCCATCAATATTTTGCG
Organism: Selenia dentaria; assembly: GCA_917880725.1. Classification (NCBI taxonomy): domain Eukaryota; kingdom Metazoa; phylum Arthropoda; class Insecta; order Lepidoptera; family Geometridae; genus Selenia; species Selenia dentaria. Next base: position 982,917 of record OU862885.1, on the reverse strand, counting down.
TTTGTCCGATTTTTTATAAGTAAATCCAATTTCATTCAAGACCTTTACCAATGACGATTTTTGACCTCGGAACAAATCACATTCACGCAAAGAAGCAACAAGTTTTTTAAGTGTTGGAACTTCTTTACGTAAGTAATAGTTATATATATGACGGCGTATAGCGTCTGCGTCAAAGTTGTCAACCGAAGTCACACGACGTGGTTGGCGTTTTTTCTTCGGCGTACGAAGCTTATTCTCCTGCATGCCGCTTGTTCCGTAGGCTTCGGTAGTAATTTTTGTAATCGTAGATGCACTAATACCTAACGCGGCCGCAACGCGCTCTCTCACTTGCGACAATGGTAAAAGCGGGCCGCCATTTTGATACTCTGCTTCAAAGTAATTACGAAGCTTGATCACCATTTCTCTCGTCTGTCCTTTCAGCACTGATCCTTTCGGCATTTTATAGTTCCAATATAAAACTCAGCAAATAATTACTAGCACGGGCGTCTTGTTGCGAGTGACAGTGACAAATACAAAACGGCGGTGGACCATTGAGTTTTACTACCTTGATAAAATACTACTGCTTACCCATAGACAAAAAAATTGGCAGTCATAGGAATTGCCGATAGAAGTGAAAACTTATAACTCAGAATTTGATAGCTTACCTTGGAAACTACACGGGTGTAACCGGACGGCGTGGCCTCGCCATCTGGGCATGGCCATCTAGAAATGCGTCAGCATTTCCCATTGGCTGATGCGTTTCTAGATGGCCATGCCATGACGGCCTGTCCACGCCCTTTCAACATTCCCCATTGGCTGACGTATTTCTAGATGGCCAATAGCCATGGTCATGGCGCCATTCCTAGGACTATTCTCTTTCCGCACAGACTCGATAGAAAAATGAATCGAAATCGTGTCCACTATAATCACTTGGTCACAACACTTTAACTGACAAATTAGATCTGTCAAAAAGAGGATAAACGGTTGGATCTACTATAAGATCAAAGATAATGACCGTATCAACTTGACTGTTGCCAACATTTCGGAATCTTTTGTTAATATAAAAACAAATTTAAACCTTCACATCGAGCCTCTGCATGCTAGTGCATACCCAGTTAACCTGAATATCCGAGAAACATGTAAACGAACCGACGAAGTCATAAATTCATTAAGAACTGAGCACCTGAATCACGAGGAAAGAGATGCTCTTATAGAACTCTGCTCACAGTTTTCAGACATTTTTCATCTACCTGGTGACCAGTTAACCTATACTTCTGCCCTTGACCATCAAATTAAAACAAGTAGCGACATTCCTGTTCACACGAAATCATATCGATTCCCAGAATGCCACAAAAAGGAGGTGGAAACCCAAATTGGCCAAATGCTTGAACAGAATATAATACAGCCCTCATCTTCCCCTTGGAGTTCGCCGATTTGGGTAGTACCTAAAAAAGCAGACTCACAAGGGCAACGTAAATGGCGAATTGTAATTGATTATCGGAAACTAAATGACATTACTATCGGCGAAACATACCCAATTCCGCAAATATCGGAAATTCTCGACCAACTAGGAAACAGTAGATATTTTACTACACTAGACCTCACTTCCGGTTTCCATCAGATCTTGATTTCTCCCGCAGATGCTCCTAAGACAGCCTTCTCCGTACCTCAGGGACATTATCAGTTCAATAGAATGCCATTTGGGCTAAAAAATGCCCCTTCTACCTTCCAGAGACTTATGAATAATTGTCTTTCTGGCCTCCAAGGCACTAGATGCTTCGTGTATCTTGATGATATCGTAATTTATTCGCGTGATCTGATCTCACATATTAACAATTTAAACGCCGTGTTCGGCAGGATCCGTAATTTTAACTTGAAACTTCAACCGGAAAAATGTGAATTTTTACGAAAAGAAGTAGCCTATTTAGGGCATATTATTGGTGAAAATGGTGTTAAACCAAACCCCGAAAAAACCAAAGCTGTGTCCGAGTTTCCGATACCTCAATCTCCAAAAGATATTAAATCTTTCTTGGGTCTGGTATCATACTATAGAAGATTCATACCCGATTTCGCAAAGCTAGCCAAACCTCTGACGTCTCTTTTAAAGAAAGACATCCCATTTATATGGCAAAATGAGCAACAGCTTGCTTTTGAATCCCTGAAAAGCAAACTCGTCTCTGCCCCTATTCTGGCGTACCCAGACTTTACACAGCCCTTTCTTTTAACATGCGACGCTTCAAACTATGCAATATCAGCGATATTGTCACAAGGTCACATAGGACAAGATCGCCCTATCGCATATGCGTCTCGCACCCTTAATAAAGCCGAGTGTAACTATAGTGTTACGGAAAAGGAGTGCCTTGCCGTAATTTTCGGCACTAAAACGTTCAGACCTTATCTGTATGGTCATCGTTCCACAGTCCTAACGGACCACAAACCGTTAGAATGGCTATTCAAATGTAAAGATCCAGGGTCACGGCTTATCCGATGGCGTCTGAAGCTGGAGGAATTCGAATATGACATTAAATACAAGAAAGGAAAAATCAACACAAACGCTGATGCTCTTTCCCGATACCCTGTCAATCCAATCCAACCTGAAGATGTCCCGATACTTAACCCCAATGTAGAAAGGGACACCCCTCGAAGACTAGACGAAGACCTAATGGACTTATTGATATCACCACCATCATTTAACCCTGACGAACTGAACATACCTTCTCCAGATCCTCCCGGTCCTAACGAAGATATACTTCCATTACCTGAACCTGAATTACCGTTTTCAAATGTCCTTGATCCTAATGAAGACATCCTACCCGCACCTGTAACGAACTTACCTTCAAACATTCCTGACAGCCTTAGAGAAGAAGTAGAAAACGAAAATACTGACCTTGATAAACGTATTCCCGAAACACGACCAACCATCGACACCCAGGCTGAAGTCTCTCCACCATCCACGAGTGCCTTCCCAAACTTACCTGACGATGACTATCCCACGTTCCTAAAAGCAATGTCAGATAAAAATAAATCCTATAATACAAATATTCAAGAACATAATGGAGATATAATTAAATCCAAATGTAAAGTTGTTATATTACCTACTTCCATCGACCTTGATGAATCCAATCCTTTTGTACAAAATATTCTTGACAACATACCCGATGATTCTGAAATTATAAACAAGGAAAGACCTCTCCATTCTTTTACATCATTTACACATGAAAGCAAAACGTATTATTTCCTTTTTATCAAAGTATACCATTTTGATAACTCTACATATGTAGACATCTATAAAAGTCTTAAATCACTCAGAGATGAACTGGTTGTCAATCTTGACAGAAACGTCACTTCAGAAATCGCGATAACTGAATTTAAAAACCCTTTCGATACACACCAATTCATTAAGATCTATAATATGATTCTTTACCTTTTCCATAACACGGGTATAAATATACATATATATAAAGATAAAATCATATACCCGTCTCTTTCTGAAATCCCAAAAATACTCAGGGAAAACCACGATATTCCAATTGCCGGACATCTCGGCAGCAGCCGCATGCTTAAGCGAATCCAAGAATCCTTTTATTGGAAAAACATGCGAAGTGATATCGAGGCCTTCGTAAAGAAATGTCCACAGTGCCAAACTAATAAAGCTCTCAGACAAATAAACCGTGCTCCTATGCAGATCACTAGCACATCAACCGAACCTTGTCAAAGAATATCTCTTGACATTGTTGGGCCTCTGCCTGAAGCGGGACCTGCAAAATTAAAATATATACTGACGATACAAGATGATCTTACTAAATTCTCTTCCGCATACCCGATCCGCAGCACTACAGCAGAGGAAACAAGTGAATGCTTGCTCCATTACATCTCTATCTTTGGCATCCCGAAAACGATTCTCACTGACCAGGGAACCAATTTTACGTCCGACCTCTTTAGGAAAACCTGTGAATTTCTAAAAATTAAGAACCTTTGGGCTTCTCCATACCATCCACAAACCCAGGGTGCGCTGGAACGAAGTCACTCTACTCTTAAAGAGTATCTCAGATCCTATACTAATGAAGAACAATCAAACTGGCCCCGCTATGTCTATACGGCAATGCTCACTTACAACACATCCGTTCATTCTACAACCCATTTCACACCCTACGAATTAATGTTCGGAAGCAAACCAGTAATTCCGAATTCCATTTATGAAGAATCACCTGGAGCAACATATCCTGATTATGTCCGTATGCTTCAAAATACAGTCGGTTCCAAAAATAACGGGTCAGTCACATAAACCCGAATATCTCCCGAACTACGTATGCCATCCTAATGAAACGAAGACTGTTCAATTGAGAATTTAATTATACAGATAAAAAATAAAATAAAACTTAGTTACACCCACAATATTAATCTTAAATTAAAAAAAAACTAAAGTAGTCATATTTTTCTTAAGATTACATTTTTTTTATGATTGTTTTTTTGCTGTTTTTCATCACTTTCTTCATTTAATACTTTGTATTGCCTCCACGAGCTCTTCTGACAGCTTCCAGGCGATTAGGCATGCTGTACACCAAATTTCGGAGCCGGTGCTGAGGAATACCTTCCCATTCCTCCACCAGTGCTTGTATGAGCTCGGGAAGCGTGATTGGTGGGGGGTTTCGACCTTTCACGCATCTCTGAAGCTCGTCCCAGGCGTGCTCGATGGGGTTTAAGTCCGGGCTTCGCGCTGGCCACTGCATGAGTTCGATACCGACCTCTTCAAGGTAGTCATGTACAATTCTGGCGGTATGGGGACGCGCATTATCATGCATTAATATGCCATGCCGGTCCATCCTGGCCATGAAAGGACCTACATGTTCATTGAGGATCTCTTCCACGTACCTCTCTGCATTTAGAGTTCCATTTTGAATGAGCACCAGCTCGGTGCGGGCCTCAGCAGAAATCCCAGCCCAAACTTGTACGGAGCCTCCACCGTACGCCACTTTTTCCTCCACACACGCTTGATGGAAGCGCTCCCCTGGTCTTCTGTACACCAACTGCCTACCATCATGCTTATAAAGCATGAATTTAGACTCGTCCGTGAACATTACCCTAGACCAATCGTCTAGTGTCCAGTTTAGGTGTTCGCGCACGTATCTCTGTCTTGCAATTCGATGTCCCCGTTCCAGTTTGGGGCCATTTGCGGGCCTCAATGGTTTCAAATTTGCTTCAGCAAGACGTCTTCTTACTGTTTGAGCGCTTAAATTGCCACCTCCAAAGCGAATAAAGTGAGTTTTTAGACCAACAGCAGTTTGAAAACGATTTCGGAGCATTGTAGCCACCAGTTGTCTGTCTTCCCTGGCCGTTGTGCATCTTGGTCTGCCATTTCCTGGTCTTCTAAGGTGTGATCCGGTCTCTTGGTACCGCTGGACTACCCGCTGAACAGTCGACAAAGATACACCAATGTTTCTGGCTGTTTCACGCTGGCTCCGCCCAAGTTCCAAAAAAGTTAGGATTCTGGTACATTCCTCTAGCGTGACTGCCATGCTTCACCTCACAGAATAATAATTATGCACGTGGAAGACGTTCACGATAATTTTTTTTGTGACAGAATAGAAATGGAAAGCATCCATAATGACATGAAACAAAAATTTTGTTTTTAAAAATAGTCATTTTTTTAAATTTTGTTTTTCTAATGAAGTTTTTTTCATCAACCAGTTTAAATAATATGCTATTAGAAGCGCAACTAAAAAGTCTTTATTCTGTTTTTTATTTCATTGATCTAGCTTTTACAGTTCTGGAGGTATTTCAATTTTTGTGACTGACCCGTTATTTTTGGAACCGAGTGTAGATTGAAATATTCACGAGAAAAAGCCTTGGACTTCATAAGGAAATCTAAAGAATCTTCCAAATCCTATTATGACACCCATACTCGTCCAGCTAAGTACAAAACTGGCGACTATGTATACCTGAGAAATCATTTGAGGATGCGCAAAGCGCTTTCGCCCGTTTGGAAAGGACCATATAAAGTAGTTAAGATAAATGGTAACAATACACTTACCTTGCTTATTAACCGACGTCATGTCACGCACCATTTTGATCAGGTGAAACTGGCTGAGATGTCGTAACTGTAATTAAGAAACTTAATATTAAAATAAAATACTTACCTTATACTTACCTCGCGATGACGCAGGTATCCAGACGAACCTGTAAAATAAAATAAATGTTAGTCAATAACACATTAAAATAGGTTTAGCATAGGATAAAATAGGAAACTTACTTTAGTTTACCGTTAATAATTATTATTATTTGCAGTTCAGCGCGAGGCCAATCTCAACGAGATTTCATCCGGCCGATTACCTCAAGTTCAGGACTCTACTATGATTATTTAGGGAACCTCAAAATCAATAATGTTCAGTTAAAAATTGTAATACCGATAGACATTTCACATTTTGGCCCACACATACAAAATATTGAAACCGCTTTAGAAATTACGAGACGATTGTGTAAACAAACCCATATTGTTGAAATTGACACAGAATGTCACGATTTATTACAACCATTAACAACGCGATTCCAAGACATGAGTAGAGAATTTGCATCCATCTCGCACCTGGTAGAGAATAGAACAAAACGTAGCGCATGGATAGGAGGTGTAGGAACAATCATTAAACAGATTTTTGGTTCACTAGATGAGAATGATGGTCTGAGATACGATGAAGCGATTAGATCACTACAAAACGATAAAAAACAGTTGGTTTCACTAATGAAAGAAAATATCTTAGTCACTACTTCAATAATAACAGGCTATAATGACACTTTAGATAAAATAAAAGTTAATGAAGCCAACTTAAATGAAGCTATCGACGAGCTCTCACTGAGTGTTAAAAATATTACTATAATCACCAACGGATTGCAATTACTTGCTAATGTTAACGAAATACTAAACATTCTAGAAGCATCTATACTTACCTTGTCATTTCAATTGGAGGATATAACCACCGCCATTTTGTTCAGTAGTCTAAATATCCTGCACCCTGCAATCATAACACCAAGTCAGTTACACCAAGAGCTTGCCGATAACTATATACATTTGCCCAGCGATCTGGAACTGCCTGTAATTTTAGATATTAGCTCTGTACACTTTATTTTAAATATTTCTAAGTTAGTATGTTATTATATAAATGATAAGATAATGTTTGTTCTACAAGTGCCGCTGGTTAATACCAGAGAATACGCATTGTTTCATAGCATAGCACTTCCGACACCCTACAACCCTAAAGAACCAAACTCCTTTAGCCTAATCATACCAGATAGTAAGTATATTGCAATGACCAAAGACAAATCATATTATTGTATTATCGACGACCTGAAAATCTGTAAATCTGTGAGCCCAGGAAACTTCATCTGCGACATTGAAAATGTGTACTCCACCGAAGCCAAACCTATCTGTGAAAGTGAAATGTTAGCAAAAGTGATTAGTGAAAAACCATTACAGTGCAAAACCAAAATCATCTTAGGACAACTAGACATTTGGAAACCATTGACAAACAATAAGTGGATCTATGTGCAATCGGAACCCAACACAATCTCAATAGACTGCCTTAATTCTAAATTATACGAAATAAATATTTTAGGTACAGGCATACTCAGTATTCCAAAGAACTGTATTGGATACTGCAAAAGTACCACGTTAATACCGAAATACAATATACTTAATATTACCTCACCTATCAATAATTTTCCGGACTTTAACCTAATCGACGACACTTGTTGTAACCTAACTAAATTAAGTAATGTTGTAAATAGTGTGTCTCCTATTCACTTACACAATATAGATTTAGATGATCTAAATTCTGAAAATAAAGTTAAATTGAGGTCACTCATGGATGACTTAGAAGCTATCGAAACGCCACAGAGCCCGCATATCGTGAAATATGGGACCCACTATTCCATTTTTATTATTGTAATATTAATTTTACTTATTCTATTTTTAGGTTACTTAATTTTTAAGAAAATATGTAAATCCGGCAGCAACCGACCCTTTCAGCTCAAATTAAACATAAACAAATCACCACCCCAGCTCGTTTCTGAAACAATAAACATGAAAGACGGACGAGATGAAGAACTCGAGAAAGACTCTGAAATAGAAATGATTAGCCCTATCGCTCCTCTTAGAACTAGAATTTAACAGAGACTTTGTATCATCCCCAAAGTCTCCTCTAAAAGGGGGAGATGTTATACCCCAACCTTGTTAGCCTTAGTGCTTCCCTGGCGGCCCATCTGGCCTATTCAGCAGTTCTATGAGCTAAGAGTATGTCTAATGATGGTTTTCAAGCCAGTCTGTTCCCATCTTTTGACTTAAGCGGTTGCCTAAGGAGCTCCTATTAATCTCGTGTACTATCCTATGTACTATATACTATTCTATAACCAAAATAAAGTCGCGAGTGAAAATAGTTTTTTTTTAAAAACCGAAATCCAAATATCCGTATAACAGTACTCACATAATACCCTAATGTTCTTCAAAGTACTTTCCATAATACATTTGTGTTTATTTCATATATCTGCTTCGCTTTTACATTATTTACCAGTTGACCTGCAAAAACACTATATGCCCGGTGACATCGCTGTTTGCGATGTCACCAGGCACAAGAGCCATAGCGCTGTCTACTCAGCTCTACTTGGCTAGGTTACACCTTTACTACTGGTTAATTCTCACACTCCTCATTGAGTGTAGAACCCAGATTGTTATGTTAAGTTAAAGGAAGGTTACACCTCTACTACTGGTCAATTCTCACGCTCCCTACAGAGTGTAGAACCCAGATCGATAGCAACAATGTTGTGTTAGTAAATCCAGGATCCTGTCGAACAGGATATACTTATCCTACTGGTTAATTCTCACGCTCCCAACAGAGTGTAGAACCCAGATCGATAGCAATGCTCTTGTGTTGGTAAATCCAGGATCCTGTCGAACAGGATATACTTATCCCACTGGTTAATTCTCCCACTTCTTATTGAGTGTAGAACCCAGATTGTTGTCTTCAGTGAAAGGCCGTTCCACTTTCATAGCAACTTCTCTTGAGGAGGATACACCTATACTGCTGGTTTATTCTCATACCCATTGTGGAGCATAGAACCCAGCTGAGACATACAGAATACCACACCCGAAGGAAGTGGATCTAACTTCGCTTAAATATCTTCCTTTGGAAGGGCAAGTACTACACGTACCTATTATGATAAACATCACTTCACTAGTTGGACTGATTAATTAAACTGTTAACTGCGTGATTTAAAATATGTGAAGAATAAAATGAAACAAAACATAGATAGCAAACTGTATTCGAAACCTTATCTCAATGCAAGCCGTTAACCATAGATAATCTCTCCTACTCGTCTACAGATACTAAATATTGATAAAACATTTCGCGTCATTCGCGACACTCCCACCACCAGGAAATCTAGAGCAATGATATTAAATTGTGTGTCCACTCTTTAATCTTCTCTAGAGCTCTCAAGGCCGCGCCTCTTTTCGGTCTCGAATCTTTCGAAAGTTCACTGGATTTACATTGAACGTCCTCAGTCTCACACTTGTCAGTGCTCTCAGCTACATCGGATTCTTTTCTTATTATATCAGAGATAACTTCTTCATGTGAATCGTCTGTACTTACATGTTTTTCAGTTTCCCTTTTGAGGTCAATTGATTTGATCAACTCAGTAAATTCTTGAGATGAATCTTCATTTATGGGTTCACATTCCGGTATCGTGATTGCATCTTTATACTTAGATTCTTCTACTTCAAGTGGATACAGTTGTGAAATGGATCTGGTAAATTCAGAATTGCCTATTTTAACCTTAGCTATCCGGCACATTCTATCCGTTCCTTTAACAAGAGAGACTATCTTGCCCACTTTCCAACTTTCACGATTCTTCGAATCTCCTTTCATTTGGACCATCTGTCCTTCACAAGGTGAGAATTTAGATGTAACTCTCGGTTCTTTATGTGAATGCCAATACCTTTCTCGAAGGCTTGGGAGATATCGGTTGGAAAACATTTCTTTGAACTCGTCAAGAATTATTAAGGCTTTTCTCCAACCCTTAACTAAATCGGACTTTGTTGTGGAACCAAGCAAAATTGGATCTTCAGGGCTTGCTTCGGTCGTGATGCATTTTCCCATTGTCAGAAAATCTGAGGGTTTGAGAACATGTTCCAGCTCTGTGTCAACGCAAGTAAGTGGTCGTGTATTAAGCACTGCTTCTATTTCTTTTACAATAGTAAGCAGCTGGTTATCATTTAGTAAGTGCTTCTGCAGGGTCCTCTTCATACATTCTTTTACCATTCCAACCAAGCGTTCGTAAAACCCACCAAACCATGGGGCCAGTTGTGGTATAAATCTCCATCTAATCTTATTTTGAATGCAGTAGGTGTTTACCAATATTTCCGATAGAAGCTTGAAATGCAAAGCATTGTCTGAAGTTATCAGAGTTGGTACACCTCTTCCAGATATCATTCTCCTCAAAGCGAGGAGTCCTTCTTCGGCTGTTAAGTCTCCAACGACCTCCAAGTGTATGGCTCTTACCGCCAAACATGTAAATAAACATAATATCCACCTTTTGCTAGTTCCATTACCCGTATTGACTAATACTGGGCCTAAGTAATCAACTCCGGTAAATGTGAATGGCGCAGTATAATTTACCCTTTCAGGAGGCATCGCAGGTGTTGGTGGTAGTTTAAATGGCCCTCCTCCATGTTTAACGCATCTTTGACATTTCTTCAGAATTTTTTGTACGTGGCTTTTACCCTGTGGAATCCAATAATACTGACGTATTATACTCAAAGTGTGATTTACTCCAACGTGATAATTGTCCTCATGTAACTTCATAATAATTTTATTGGTAAGCTGGCAATCTTTTGGTAAAAGTACTGGGTATCTCTTATCAAACGACCAATATGCGTGTTTCAAACGTCCTTTACATCGCATTATACCATCAACATCCTTAAACAAACTTAAATTGCGACTTAAATTTGTTTCTTTCCCAGCTACTTCGTCAGGAAAGTATTCTGCTTGAATATTCTTTATTTCCTGTATATTATTCGTCTCATCATTGTCTTTTTCTAAGCCCTCATTCTTGTCATATCCATTATTTAAATCGTTTTCTTTATGCGTTGTTTCTGGTTCATGATTATTATTTCGGTTTTCTAGTACATCATCTATATTCGACAGACCCTCCCCAGCCAAAAGAGAAGACTCTTTAGTTGTATTGGAAGGCCAAGAACTGGGCCCCTCTACCAAAAAACTTGGACCAGTTAACCACCTTTCTTTATCCTCTTTTGAACTGGTAGGTCTAGTTGCTACGTCTGCAGAATTTAGTTGTGACGGTACATACCTTATTGCCAATGCTTTGTTCTCTTTAATCTCTTCAATCCTCTTAGCGACAAATGGTGGCAATAGTTTGTTAGAATTGTACCAGTCAATTACAATTTTGCTGTCTGTCCACAAAATTTGTTGCTTCACGTTTAATTCAAGGAATTTAAGAACGTATTTCATAAGACGACATCCAATCAGTACTCCTAACAATTCTAAACGCGGAATAGTCATATTTTCTTGGTCTTTTATTGGTACTAGCCGTGATTTACCAATGACAAAACTTCTTTTGTTTCCGCTAACCACGTAGACTACGGCTGCGTATGCTTTGCTGGAAGAGTCTGTGAAGCAATGTAATATGCAATCTTTGCCTTGTGCATCTCTGATGTAATACCTCGGTAGGGATATGTCTTGAATGTCATTGATTTTATTCCGTACATCTACCCATTCATCGTTTATTTCTTTGGATAGAGGTGAATCCCATTTGACCTTTTTCTTCCACAATTCTTGCAAAATCAATTTTGCAGGCAATAGTGATGGTACTGCGTATCCACATGGATCGTACACTGATGCCACAATTTTCAATATGCCTCGTTTCGTGGTTGCAGTCGCATTGTTATCTTTAAATCTTAGCTGAATCGAATCATTTTTCAGTCTCCAATTCAGTCCTAATATTTTTACAATACTATCTTTGCAAGCGTCGGGAACGTATTCCATGAATTCTTTTGAGTTAGAACTCCACTCTCTTAAATTCATAGAAATTTCAGTAAATGCCTCTTTGGCACTGTTATAAATTTCCTTTGCTTCACTTATCGTATTGGTACCCGTGATAAGGTTATCTACGTATATATCCTTTGCTACCTTTTTAGTTCTCTCATCACCTGACTTCAAGAGATGATGCTTAATAGTTGCATTGAGAAGAAATGGACTTGAGATTATGCCAAAGGGCACCCTGCAGAATCTCAAGTGCATAAGGTTACTTTCGGTGGGTGGTTTCGTCACGTCTTTCAGCCATAAAAATCTGGTAACGTCTCTATCTCGTTGCTGAAGACCAATTTGTAGGAATGCCTTCTCCACGTCTGATGATATGCCTATTGGGTATGATCTGAACCGGAGAAGTAATCCTGTTAAGTCTTCCAGCATGATCGGACCACAGTATAAGCATTCATTCAGACTCTTATTATTTTTAGTCTTTGCTGAAGCATCATAGACTATTCTTATTAGTTTACCTGGTTGTTGCACACCATGATGGGGTAGGTAATGTACAGGATTATTAACTGAATCGTCCGCTGGTTCTGGTACAACTTCAATAACACTTTTAGCTATTTGTTCCTTCAATGTTTGATCATATAATGATAAAGTCTTCGAATCTAAACGTTTAATTTGATTAACTAGACGTCCAAAAGCTAAGCCGAAGTTGGACGGGATCGAAGGGGGGTACTCATTCCAGGGCCAACCTACTACGTATCTTTTATCAATGTATTGTGTGGTTTCATTAAATTTTTTAATAGCTTCTTCTTCTCTACTAATTTTAGGAGAATCGATAATACCTATCGACTCTAAATCCCACAACATCTTTAAATTTCCGATATCTAAAGGAGGATCAGGTTGATTTAATTTCACTTCTATGGAGGATTGACAATACGTGATTACAGACAGTTCATCCACTGGTTTTAAGTCTGTTCTGCCCGATAATATCCATCCTAGTTCAGAATCCACCAGAAACAAATCTTCTCCCAATTGTTTCTTGCTCGTTGACATCAAGGAATAATAGTAATCATTTCCTATAAGTATGTCAATTTGGTTAGACAATGAACCATCGTCGGCTAAGACAGTTTTATCCTTCCAGTTACAAAGTTCCCTTTCGGGATAAGGGACTCCTTCTGATATTATAGGTACTACATTCATGTACAAAACTTTCATTTTTTTGTACGCGTGTACATGTGTAATTTTACAACAGGGCTATTAAATTCTTTCGGTGTTTTGGAACCAAAGGTAAATACCGAAAGTTGATTTTCTTCTTCCACTGGTAAATTTAATTGTTTAGCTACCTTATCTACAACATAGCTTCTCTGACTACCCGAATCTAGTAGTACACGACATTTAATTTCCTTAGAACTGTTATTTCCAGCATTTACTTTTACCACAGCGGTTTGTAGTATAGTTAGTCCTTTGTCCTTAACGTGAAAAGTTTTTGTGGATTCCGTTCGAACTGTGACTAATTTTGGACATAAAGCACGGTTGTGTTGACCAAAGATTCCACAATGATGACATTGCCCTTTTCTTTTACAATCTTTGATATTATGTCCATCCCACAGACAGCTAAAGCAGCGATTTCTCAATACGTCCTTCCTTTCTTTGATAGTTTTTACTTTCTTACATTCGTCGTTGTAATGGGATTCTTGACAAAATATACATTGGAGCTTCCTTTTCTTTTTGTCTAATTTCTTTTCGCAAATGGGTTTTGTATGTTCATATCTTCGCTTGTGTATGTTCTGATTTCCCCTACCATATGAATGACCTTTATTTTCTGTATTTTCAGATCTTCGTTCATTCTTAAACCCTCCCTTTTTAAATTTACCTTCAAATTTTCCCCTTTTTTGCTGATTAAAATACTTTCTTTCGCTTACGTGTAACGTTTCAACGGTGTAGTTTTCCATATTGTTCCTTTTAAGATTCCTTTCTTGTATCATTCTGTTAGCATCTTCTCTAGCTACCAAGATCATTTCCAGATGTTTCCTAATTTCATCTATTGACTCTGTTTTCGATTTTAATTTCATCTCGTAGATGACATCTTCGGGAAATTTCTCTATTAATATAAACCTCAGGTGGTTATGGTTAATATTTTCACCTAATGAGCTGAGAACTCTTAAATGCCTCTCTAATTCGTTAAAAGCTTTTCTACAGTCTGTCACCGTCTTATTCGCAGGTTTTACTTTGTACAAAGCAGAATAGTGAGCGTCTATAATATGACTCTCTCTTCCATATCGTTCTTTAAGAGTTGACACAGCTATCTGATAATTTTTATTTGTTGTCTCTAATCCTTCTACTGTTTTCTTAGCTTCTCCATTTAGCGACGCCTTTAAATATAATAACTTGTCCACATCCGATAAATTTCTCTTATCTATATTCGAGCTGAAACGATCCCAAAATTCATGCCAGTTCAAAATATCTCCATCAAATTCGGGCAAATTTAACTGTGGGAGCTTTCCTGAAGAAACATTAAGTCTCTCATCAGCCACAGGTGATGGAACGATGGTGCTATTTATCTTCTTGATTTTACTGTTTAACTCCGCCAATATCTCTTCACCTTTTAATTGAGTAGTACTAAACTCTGATATATCATCAGCTGATGGCTCTTGGCAAAGCCGGAAATAATTATGCAATTCCCCATTAAATCGGTTAATAACTGTTTCCAACTTGAGGGCAGTTGTTTCAGCTTCCTCCTTATTGGTGTTTGAAATATCTCCATATCCGAGAGCATCGTTAGACAAGATTACAATTCTATCTACTATTGTACTGAGCCGTTGTATCATTAAGGATTCCATTTTTCATACTAATTCAGTGCTGAGCTGGCACCTTGTATAGCCTCTTCGTGGTTATTCTTCTAATTATTTGAAGTAGTAAATTTCTGCAGCCTATTATTGTTAGGTAAGTACTCTTCTCTGTTTTTCTCAATACAGATGTGTTTTAGGTACTGTGTAACCATTGAAATATTAACATCTTATTTCAGTATTTCTGGATTGTTGCTCAAAGGTCATTAGTAGCTGTACTAAGATTCTGTGTGTTACATTACAGCTACTGTTACAATTAATCATTTTCATACTGAAATCTTTTCTGGAATTTCATATCCCAGCATCTCTACCATGTCGCGACACGCTGCATGAATTGATTTCAGGGGGATAATTAGGCCAGCATGTAGCGAAGTTGTATGTATTTGAGATATCAGGTTAGAGAAAAAAAATATAATTATTGCGTACTCACATAATACCCTAATGTTCTTCAAAGTACTTTCCATAATACATTTGTGTTTATTTCATATATCTGCTTCGCTTTTACATTATTTACCAGTTGACCTGCAAAAACACTATATGCCCGGTGACATCGCTGTTTGCGATGTCACCAGGCACAAGAGCCATAGCGCTGTCTACTCAGCTCTACTTGGCTAGGTTACACCTTTACTACTGGTTAATTCTCACACTCCTCATTGAGTGTAGAACCCAGATTGTTATGTTAAGTTAAAGGAAGGTTACACCTCTACTACTGGTCAATTCTCACGCTCCCTACAGAGTGTAGAACCCAGATCGATAGCAACAATGTTGTGTTAGTAAATCCAGGATCCTGTCGAACAGGATATACTTATCCTACTGGTTAATTCTCACGCTCCCAACAGAGTGTAGAACCCAGATCGATAGCAATGCTCTTGTGTTGGTAAATCCAGGATCCTGTCGAACAGGATATACTTATCCCACTGGTTAATTCTCCCACTTCTTATTGAGTGTAGAACCCAGATTGTTGTCTTCAGTGAAAGGCCGTTCCACTTTCATAGCAACTTCTCTTGAGGAGGATACACCTATACTGCTGGTTTATTCTCATACCCATTGTGGAGCATAGAACCCAGCTGAGACATACAGAATACCACACCCGAAGGAAGTGGATCTAACTTCGCTTAAATATCTTCCTTTGGAAGGGCAAGTACTACACGTACCTATTATGATAAACATCACTTCACTAGTTGGACTGATTAATTAAACTGTTAACTGCGTGATTTAAAATATGTGAAGAATAAAATGAAACAAAACATAGATAGCAAACTGTATTCGAAACCTTATCTCAATGCAAGCCGTTAACCATAGATAATCTCTCCTACTCGTCTACAGATAATAAATATTGATAAAACATTTCGCGTCATTCGCGACAACTTCAGCGCAGACTTGAAAATGAAAATAAAAATCTGACAATAAAATACATCAAAGGAAGTAGTGTATTATTGGGCGTCCTACTCCACCTTCCGTTTCTGAGGCTCACTCCGTTCGCCTCATCCACTCTCGGTGGAGTAGGACGCCCAATAATACTTCGAGATCGTGCAACATATGAGCTTACCTTGATTAAGATATCATCGAGTGTTTGGTCTGGGCGCTGTTCCACTGCACTACTTCACTACCTATCATCGAGCGAAATTAGTATAAATAACTGTTTCACTGCACTACTTTACTACCTATCGCCGACCGAAATTATTACACTTTAGGTTTAGCTGAAATATCATCACTAGAATGTATAAACTTGACTCTTTCACGTTTCTTCGTGAAGTGACATTGGAATTACGTTATTAAAAGCTACAAAGTAATAAAACTGCTGAGCTGCATAATGTACATTTCTAAGTATTGCACGGGTCGTATTAAAGTAACTACTCACATGTGTGTGCATGTGTGTGTCAAGGTTGTGGGAATACATTTATGATGATTCGAGCATTTTGCGGTCTATATTAAAACATTACTACGTAGCCTTTAAATGAAATCTTTCAATGTCCGAAATATGATTTAATCTATATAAATAAAGTATTATAGGTACATGTAGATAAAACAAAATTGTATTATTAACACAATTTACAACTGGAGAACGGTTGGATAGGTCCTTTATTTATTTGTATGATTCCTGTCCTCATCAAATAGGTACTAAAGACAAAAATAACTATAGTAAAAATGATACAATTTAATTGTAACTTTAACGCGTACGAAGTCGTGGACAAACACTAGTTCATATATTACGCTTAGGTAATTATGTTTTATGAACAAGTACACGGGTATCTATTTCAAAGAAGTTGCGGCGATTATTGGTGGCTTTGAATATACGAAAGTGTTATATTTCATTACTCAAAAAAGTCAATTTGACGGAATCGATGGGAAAGATTTAATTTAAATGGTCGTAACCGACAATAATTACTCACGATTCTTTAAAACAAAGAACTTTAAGTATATTTTCAAAGTAACATAGTTTGCTGAATGGACGATTTCTCTATATAAAAACTCGATCAATTTGGTTTGATAAATTACTTTACTCCTTTGTCTTAACGTGACAACTACGGATTCTGGTTTCTGCCCGCTGCCACCGGCTGGATATACTTGCTGCTACGCGCTTAAAAACTGTTGAAAGCTACAACGAAAATGTAAGTAAGTGCTATCTATCTAAATAATCATGTTTGTGGTTTAATGAATAACAATCCTAATCATTAACTAAGTTATTAACAATACTTAGTGATTGTATCAATCTTTATTAACATTATAAGTGCAATGTTTGGATGTTTAAAAATATATTTGTACAGATTTTAATGAAACATATAGTTTATCTTTTCTCGTGATACCAGGATTAGGTCGCAGACAAAGTTGGTGTTTTATAAATTATTAATCTTTGTGTCTTATTTGCAGGTCTACCTCCGAAAGCGAATATTCTCACAACAGCCGTTCCGTAGTGGTTGAAGCACCGCCGCAAGCAAAGCAGCTGAAGAAAAGGGCGACGAAACGCAAAGTGATCGATTCACAAGCTACGAGTACATCCAACAGTGTCACCGTTTCCAAGCCTCACGAGTCAAAATTAAGGTAATTTACTTACATTTAATTTACTTACATTACTTACATTTCCAGTATTAGATATAGTCCGTTACAATTATACATATAAGTCTTCTACTCCGATTTAAAACACATAACAAATATTAAAGATTCTCTTTTTGTACAAAACTTTTAGTAGGTAATATAGTTATTTCAACGTTAAACCACTAAGGTTAATCATGGGTAAAACATTCAGTAAGGAGATAGTAATTGCTTAAAACGTCTCTGAGGACAAATGAACGATAAACCATGTGTGGAAGTAGCCAATGTCACGCGAAATCCACAACAGGTTGTATTTACGCTGTAATTTGAATTCATATGCAATATGTTAAAGTGGGAACCAAATATCTCAGTTATACGTAAGTTTATTTCATCGAGTATATTCTATTACTTGTGTTAACTTTGAAAATGTTTTGCTTTGTATTACCTACTTTATACGTAAATTAA
Source organism: Selenia dentaria (assembly GCA_917880725.1). Classification (NCBI taxonomy): domain Eukaryota; kingdom Metazoa; phylum Arthropoda; class Insecta; order Lepidoptera; family Geometridae; genus Selenia; species Selenia dentaria. The sequence goes on along the minus strand of OU862885.1, from coordinate 964,553 downwards.
TATTATTTGTGTCCAGTGATGTAGTATACTAATAAATTTCATAGCAAGGTTGTAGGGTGACAACGATTTTTTATGGTAGTTTTGTTGATGTAGTAAATTGTACGTAGAGCTAGCACGTGACCGCGCTTCAACCCGATCTAAATTTAGAACGTAATTAATTTGTAATTTTTGGTTTTAATATTGAACAATAGTACTGTTCACCCTGATCCATGGACACATTACCTAGTACCTTAATTAAATAGTGTAACAAATAAACATTAAAACTTTAAATAAAATATACCTAGGTAATAACTGTCAATTAACTTAGTCCATTTCAATCTATTATTAAACATCTATAGATCTCAACCTTAGGCTCTTTCGCAATAGGTAGTAATTTATTATTTTTATTTACAGAAAAAACTCTGACAATGGAAATAAGCCCACTGATCTCTTCGGCCTAGAAGTGGATGTGGAGCGACCCCCTACTACACACAGTGATCTCGGCTCGTCTCTCGTGGCCCGCGTCGATAACGGGAAGGTGAGAAGACAAGCGGTTTTGTCGGGAGAATTTTACGTAGACATCAAAGTTTACGCTAAGAGCGACGTGATCTCCATCCCTCGCGAAGATCGGTGGAGAAAGGCGTTAGTAGCGTTAAAAGTTCAATTAGACCGAGGCTCTGTGCAGTGGAATGCGCTGCAAAAATTCATGCAACGAGCACATGATTTATTTAATAACACAGAGCCTACGTACTTTAGCGATAATATTAATTTTAAATAGATTAGGTAATTTGTTCTTTTTGCGATATTATTAGATCAATTAGATCATCCTTTTTATTTTTTATTTTTTTTATTTATTTTTTTTTATTTAATAACACAGAGCCTACGTACTTTAGCGATAATATTGATTTTAATTAGATCATTCTTTTTTATTGTGTAGCACTGTACTTTTATTGAGATACTTAATAAGTTATTCTAAAATGCCTTTCTGTACTATCTGTAATACATCTGTTGAGCGCAAGCACTGGGTAGGTCACTTACGTAGTACTAATCACAAGAATAAAAGTATTTCTTATTTCTGTGATGGTGTTGAATTAATAAATTCTGCATTTCGAAACCGCATTGCGTCCTATAGAATTGTAAATCAATATGAAAACTGTTCTTTGATTTCATTTTTAAATAACATTCATGAAAAGATTAGGTCATTAATAACCTTGTCTCTTAAACAACATATATGCGTGAAAATTAACTTTGAATATTTTGCTTTGTTTTTAATGTTTAAAAATGACTCTCAAGAGATGAAATCCTTCTTTACAAAAAATTATACACTTCATCAAAACTATGAATACGAACCCTTAATATCTCAAGTTAAAAACATTTTAACAAAAAAGATTGAAGAATTTCAGGATCGCGATAGTGGTTGGACATTCTTAAGTAGCTCACACTTAGAAGTAAATATTAACAAATATCAACCTTTGCATGGTTCAGGCTTTATAGAGTTACCGGCTACTATAAAATCTAAAAAAGCTTGTGTAAATATTCGAAATAAGGATGATTATTGCTTTTTATGGTCAGTCGTTGCAGCGTTATACCCAGCCAAAAGTCATCCTGAAAGAGTATCGTCTTACCCTGATTTTCGGGATGTGTTAAATATAGAAGGCATACAATTTCCATTAACTTTCTCAGATATTGCTAAGTTTGAAGTAAATAATCCTGAAATTTGTGTTTATATCTATGGGTTAAAAAAATATACTGTAGTAGGACCGCTTTATAAATCAAATAATTTAAAGAAAAATGTTATTCATTTACTTTATCTAGAAAGCAATGATTTGTCACATTACTGTCTAATTAAAGATTTACCGCGACTTGTTAAAAATCAAATCACAAAACATCACGGTAAATTGCATTTTTGTGATGTGTGTTTAATATTTTTTAATACATACGATGCCCTTGATTCACATAGTTGTGGAGGTGTCGCTACGGAACTACCCCCGAAGGGCTCATTTATACAATTTAAAAATTTTAGCAGAAAGCAAACTGTACCATTTGTTATATACGCAGACTTTGAAACAATGCTAGAACGATTTCAGTCCTGTGACCCTGATCCGAGTAAATCGCATACGGTAACACGTCAACGACATGTGCCTATCGCTTTTGCTTATCATATTACGTGTGCGCTAGACAAACAATACAATAGGTACGTTTCTTACCGTGGTTTGGATTGCATATCAAAATTTGTAAATTCTATTTATAAAGATGCAAAAAAAATTTACAATATTTTTAAAAAACAAGTTCCTATGATTTACACCGATACTAATGCTCATGACTTTGATAACTCGGTTACTTGTCATATTTGTGAGAATTTATTGTTTGGTGATAAGGTCCGAGACCACTGTCATTTGACCGGTAAATATCGCGGCACGGCTCATAGTTATTGCAACTTGCAATATAAATTGCCTACATTTTTACCAGTGTTTTTTCATAATTTATCAGGTTATGACTGTCACCTTTTCATTAAAGAATTAGGCAAAGCTCCTGGGTCTTTAAAAGTAATACCTAAAACAAAAGAAAACTATATTTCGCTCACAAAGTTCATTCCTATTTCGAAAGAAGAAAGTATAAAGGTTCGCTTTGTAGATTCTTTCAAGTTTTTAGGGACTAGTTTAGAAAAATTAGTTAATACAATGAAAAAACAAGAGTTTAAATTACTCAAATCGTATTTTCCTGATACAAGACAATTTGAGCTCCTTACTCGAAAAGGAGTATATCCGTATGATTATATGTCACAATTGAACCGTTATGAAGATACGTGTTTGCCCAGCAAAACTAATTTTTATAACTCCTTGACAAATGAGCTTATCACTGATGACGACTATGCACACGCGCATTCCATTTGGTTAGAGTTTGATATAAAAAATATGGGTATGTACACAGATTTATATCTTAAAACCGATGTGTTATTGCTCGCAGACGTGTTTGAAAGTTTTAGAAAAACTTGCAAACGGTATTATAATCTTGATCCGGCATTTTACCTGACAGCACCAAGTCTATCGTTCGATGCAATGCTTTTGAAAACAAGCGTTAAATTAGACCTTATTAGCGATGTAGAAATTTTTAGAATGATACAAAAAGGTATTCGCGGAGGTATTTGTATGTGTTTCAAACGACACGTAAAAGCCAATCACAAATATTTAGATACTTACGATCAGACTCGTCAAAATTCATTCATCGTTTATTTAGACTGTAACAATTTATATGGACATAGCATGTGTCAATATTTGCCGTATTCAGATTTTAGATTTATGTCGAGCAATGAAATAGATAATTTACATTTGAACTTGACTGATATTAGTGATAACGTGGAATATGGATATATTCTCGAAGTTGATTTAACATACCCTGAGAATTTACACACTGAACACAATGACTTTCCATTTTGTCCAGAAAAGTGCTTGCCCCCTGGTGGTAAGAATAAAAAACTAATACCAAACTTGTATGATAAATACCACTATGTTATTCATTATACTCATTTAAAAACATGCATACGTCACGGTTTAATATTGAAAAAGATCCATCGCGCTATCGTTTTTAAGCAAAGTAATTTTTTTAAAAAATATATTGATCTTAACACTCATTTACGTCAAAAAGCCGAGTCACAGTTTGAACAAGATTTTTTTAAATTACTAAACAACAGTATTTTTGGTAAAACTCTAGAAAACAATGAGCATAAAATTGATTTAAAGTTAGTAAACAAATGGCATGATTTAAAAAATAAGACCAAGAAATCAACATGTGCTGAAAAACTAATCGCCAGCCCATATTTTCATAGTGCTTCAGTATTTTCAGATGATTTGGTAGCAATACAAATGAAACCTTCGCGTGTTATTCTTAATAAACCGATATACATAGGTTTCGCTGTGTTAGAATTATCAAAGAGTCATATGTACGATTTTCACTATTCTACTATAAAACCATTTTATGGCAATAATGTTGAATTATGCTATACTGACACTGATAGTCTTGTTTATAATGTAAATACGAATGACTTTTACAAAGATATTAAAAATTATTTCCTTAAATATTTTGATACTAGCAATTACAATTCTGATAACAAGTTTGGCCTGCCAATTATTAATAAAAAAGTACCTGGGCTCTTTAAGGACGAAATGGGAGGTAAAATAATTAAAGAATTTGTAGGACTGCGTTCAAAGCTATACTGTATAAAAACTTTAGACAAAACAATAAAGAAAGCAAAGGGAACAAAAAAAAGTGTAACGAAAAATTTACATATGATAGATTATAAAAATGTTTTGTATAATTGTAATGTCATCCGCAAGAAAAATTTACTCTTTAGGTCAATCAAACATGAAATATTTACACAGAGTGTTAATAAAATAGCACTTTCTAGCAATGACGATAAACGTTTGCTATTACCTGATAAAGTATCTACTTTAGCTTGGGGTAATGCATCTATATTAAAGTAATGTATCTATATATTTCTAAATTATTAGTTATAAATTAAATGTTTCTACTGTATACAGAGTAATAAATAGTTATAGAATACTATGTGCTAATGTAACGTAAATATTATTTAAAGATATTAAAAATAGCTGTGTAGTAAAATAAATTGTAAGTTTTATGTGAAAATAAATACATTTGTGTGAATATATAGACTCTTTTATTTTTATCCATTTAAGTAATACCTACCTACCACGTCTATGAATGTACTATACCAAATAGAAGCCAGTCGTACATTCAATAAAAAGGTACCCTGTTATTGTTTTCAGTAATTAACTGGCATTCATGTTCAAACCTGTTGATATTATTGTCTCTCAGTGTTTAACTGGTAGGTACCTATACAAAATATATAGAAAGAAGTTCAAACTTGTCGAAGGATTTACAAGCTTTAACCTGTTGACATACGATGATATTGTTAATCAGTAATTAACTGGTATAAAATAAGGTTATAAAGTTTTTGAAATATATCACTTACAAAGACAAGTTGAAACCTGTTGTATAATTTACAAACCTGTCAAAACATGATATAATTTTTCTCAGTAAGTAACTGCCATACAAAACATATAAAGTTTTGAAATATAATATTAGTCAGGTGTTTCCAACACTCATTGTGCTCGAGAAACAAGTTCAAACTTGTTGGAAGGAAACATCAAATTGTGTCATAAGTTTTATGTTACACTATGCATTCGCCGTACAATAATATTAGTTTATTAATCATTAAGCTGGTGCTTGTTGTGGTGATCACATCGATTTAATAAATCGTAAGTACCTATACATATTTTACGAATCTTATGATTATAGGATTACCTTTTATATGTACAAATAAATAATTTCTATTATTGTTTCAGATTATCAACAATAATGAATGATTCACCTGATATTTTCTCTCAGTATGGTCAAAGATTTCCGAGCCCAAATCCAAGCTGGCATATTCCTGAACCACAAGACGAACCGGTCAATAAAAAATCAAGGACGAGGCGGGAGCCTCAAAAACGGAAGCAACTTAATAGTTACGTGATCAATAATCAAAAGAAAAAAGGCTTAAGACTCCTTCAAATACAAGTGGTAGACCTCAGTGATGATGATAATAATATACTGATCAGTGCGCAATACGTAGTGAGTGAATCAGTGGACAACATTATGGATGAGGCAGAAAGATTAGTGAACAAAATATCGAAAAAACTATGTGAAGACTCTAGTTATGTGTAAATATTAAAGGTGTGTTGGTATAAGAAATGTTACTATTTTAATTTCATTTACTGTAAATAATTAAGAATTTAAATTTATGCAGTAAGTAGTTAAAGTATATAAGTATTTAATTGCTTGTTATTAAGTTTTATGATAATGAAATATGAACACTGTATGTTTAGTGTATAGGTATGATGATATAATAAATAAAACTGCTATTAGTTATAAATCAATTATGTTTTATTTTTTCTAAACAAATCAAACATATACATGTGATTATCAAAACACCATTTTTTAATACATATAGCATTATTTAATGCACAGTTAATTTTATGATGCACACAGTTAAAGTCAGTTTTATTTTTTAAAAAATTTTTTTTTAATGTTGGAAGATTAGGACATCCCTTTTCACCAATATCAATCACTTCACACTTTGTACACAATTCTTTAATCCACTGTATTTTTTCCAAACCCTTTGTCATTATTTTTTTATTCTCGAGATATAATACTATAACACGTAGAAATTCTCTATAATCTATGTAACCCTCACTCCAGTAAATTCCTCGATTTCTTTCTAACCATCTTACTTGCTTCTTTTCTTCATCAGACAAATAATGAAACGAATATGGTGGTTTTACTAAGAATGTTTGTGTAAGCTCCTGACTTACAATGGCCACTTCCTTCACGATAAAATTATTTTGAATATCTTTAAATCCTTGGAGGTCAACTATGATGGTATCTACGTTCATGATATCTTCTTTACGATGCTACTTAATGGTTTGTATTCAACAATGCAGTCGTTCAGAATGAGACAATAAGCGGCTGTCTGATCTGGTAGTTCCGAATCACTCTCAATTTCTACTCTTACATCTACAACAGGACCAGTCTTTAGATTCTCTGCTTGTCTAGAGCAATCAACCACAAACAGCGGTGCTAAATCTTTAAACTGTTTCTCACTTAACAACGGTTGTGGACAACGTCCGTAATACGACTGTTGAAATCTGATATATTGCTCATATAATAAAGCAATCCTGTTATTAGCAAAATTCGCGTTAAGACTTTCATATGGAAAATAAGTTGAATTAAGGTACACTTTTACGTCACGAACATTGCAGTGATCGAATTGAGACATGTCAGAACTTGCACTATTTTTCCTATTTGTCTGTAAGCCTATAATGACGTATCTTGGTTTTTCGATTTGAGATGCAGTTTTGATAGACCATGTATGCTTTGTAGTTTTAGGTAAAGCTGGATATTCGTACAGATCCCAATTTCGGTAAATCATCTGAAGCGGTCGATCTTTTTCTAACAGTTTAAGCAAAAAAATTTTTTCCTTGTCTGATACTTTAACATGTGGTACACGCCATATGATTTTGTTGATGTGAATGTCATCCACTACTTCCCCAGGGTTAAGTTTTACAGCGTTTAAATTAGTGTTACTTCGTAACAGTACCAGTTCGTGTCTACTATTTATAACGACTTTTTTAAAATCTTCCGCAAAACCGAGGATATTGCGAAGTGGGATAGAAGCAGAAAAACTTCCTTCGTTAATATTTTTTACACCGTCGATATTCCAACCCCAGGCGTTAGACATCTTTGATTCACTCTCATTCATTGATATTAACGATTTCATGGTTGTAGTTATACCAGCATTTTTTATTTTATCTATCTCTACTCCATTTAGCTCATACCTAATATCTTGAAATAGGTAAAGTAGAGCATTGTTGGTGAATTGGACACTAGTAGCTTTGTCTTTCGGATCCTTTTTGCTGACTATAACGGTTCCTTCCAAATATAAAGTGCTAGCTGACGGTAATATGTACAGGTCCTGTTGGTTGATAGGTATACGTATTTCATCATTTCTATTAAAACTTGTTACGTAGGGTTTGTAAGAATGAAATTCTATGCCTTCTATCGTGGTGTCGTAAGTCGGAGTGGATAAAACGTCTAAGATATTCATTCTAGTAATCCGATTGCTTTCAGGAATGCTTTATTGTCTTTGGTTAATTTTATTTTCTTCTTAGAGCGGGGTCTTGTATGGCGGATAGCTCGAGTAGAACTGATATGTTTTACTTGTTGAGGTACATATTTATTGTAGTCAATCATTTTTTCGTCTGAGATGCAAATACAGCTGCACTTCTTCACCACGTAAATTTATTAAGCGATTCCTTATATCTAATAGCTTAATGTGAATACAGCTTATATTGTTTTGATTTATCGGAAAGTATATTGCGTTCTTCGGTATTTCTATGATCCTGTATCCAGGTGGCACGTTGAGTGCAAATTCGTGAATGATGTGACTTGGTTCGTTGTTTATAAACGACCCACTAACAATATCACATTCAACCCTGATCACGGTCGTAGGTAAAATGTTGACTGGGAACTGTGATACATGCCATTTATTACCTTTTAAAATCTGCTTATTAAATCCTAACAGTCTTCTGAAAGAGCCTTCTTTGTTAAAATCAATGTCTTTTGTACAGAAAATAGTAGTTTTTAACGTATTGTTATTGCACAGTAGTTTTATAGTTGCATCATTTATTTCAGTTTTTAAATAATCACTGATATCTTGCAATTCATAAGTGCCTTCCGGTATTTCAATAACTTCGTTAGAGCCATAATAAAACTTATTATTACTTTTGTCAACATTTGGAATTGAATTAAATGTTGAAAATTGCAATAAGGCACACTCATAAGCACCATCTAGTTGCAATGTATTTGGATAGTATGTAGATAACGTTGACGAATTTCCAGTTATTGACAATGTGAGTGACATTGTGATAATGCTTGAATTCAAAGAAAAACATACATTTTATAATTTTTTATTCCAAAAAGTTAGCAGGTACTCTAAACATAAGTGACCACAATTTACTGTATTGAATCTTTGATATCTTGTGTAGTTATAATAAACATTACAATTCTTAAAATATCGCATTAATTCTGCTGGAGGTTTTAAATCTCCATAGCTATCAAAATATTCACAATACTTGTATAATTTAACATAAGCTACCCAATGAGTTCCTTCGTTCTTAGAATCGTCTAAGTTTACAATAGCGCATTCAATTCTCTTCGGTTTTCTTGGTAACTGATCCTTCATGTAGATCCCTCGGAAATATGGGATGTCTCTTGCATACTTTTGAATATCTACATTAGTCAGAGGACGATCAGGTAGCAAACTTTCTAGTTTTTTGATGATTTTATAAACAATCCTTTACCATTTTTGTACGGTTTAATGTATAAACCCTTGCCCAGCACCGAACCTTCCATAGCCTTATTGTGTCGTTCTGTTTCTCGCAAATTTTGCTGAGCTGCTTTGTAATCGTTTACAGTTTTTGCAATACCAGCAGCACCACCAGCTAAAGCGCCTAAAGCTGATAAACCAGCGAAAATAGGGATTAAAGGCAGGACCCCTCCAGTTTTTGGCAAAGGTATTACTCGCGGTACTCGAATTCGATTAATTTCTGGAAACATTTTTTTAGCTGCTAAATAAGCAACTTTAATCAAAGTTTTACTATTCTTAGGCTTCAATTTTTTTATTTTTGCTCTTATTTTTGAAACCAAGCTTCTGAAGGTTTTAACTCCGGAACCAGACTTCAGTTTTGCTTTCATAACCTTGCTCACTAGCCATGAGCTTAACTTTTCACCTTTTCCCGCATCTTTTGATTTAAGTCTTTGTTTGGCCATGTTGAGTAATTGTAAGTCAGCTTTGTGACGATGGGATAGATCTGTATGATTTGTGTAAGCAATGTCGTGGTGCATGCAAGCTTCATCTAGCTTATTTACACCTCGATCACCTCGTAATAAACGTTTTTGAAGTTTAGTTCCTGGTCCGCAATAATTGTATCCAGGCAAATGAACTTCAAACGGTAGATTATTGATTATGTTATTTACTAGTCCACCGCCCTGCATTACTCGAAGTGTAATGATAGGAATGTTACATCAGCATTAGTTATATATCTTAACTCATTATTGCAGCTTTATCAATCCAACTGTTTTCTTCATCGTTTAGACCTAACCATTTGACGAACAGTTTACGTCCTTTTCTTTTTAAAACTTTTTCTATCAAATAAACATTAGGATGATTAGATTTTTGAAGTTCTTGCTCATAAAATGCTCCTACTATATCTTTCTTTCGTTGATCTTCTATGTGGTATGTTACTGGTATGGTTTTATTTATCTTCTTAATAGTAAATAGTTCAGTTGACCAATTGGGGGTGTAACCTTTTTCGAAATTGTGTTTGTATTTACTGATACGAACACAGTCACCAACTTTGAACTTAGGCAGTCGTTTGATGGATATATGTTTGTATGTTTTTTTAATATTTTCTTTTATTACTGATTCATTAGATTTATTCACATCAACCTGTTTACATCTAATAGTTCGATGGATTGTGTTGTTATATGTCTTCAGTATATCTTCTAATGTTGAACCTAACCATTTATAGTTTCCATTCAAACTAAAAGATTTATATAATTTATTTTTAACCGTTTTAATCAGTCGTTCTACGATCGAAGCTTTTTTTGTGGAAAACGATGAGTAATGATTAATGTTGTACGTCTTCATGAGCGTTTGAAACGTGCTATTATAAAACTCTGTCCCCATATCAGTTTGTAAATTAACAGGATGTCGATGAGTGCTAAGCAGTATACGTTCAAATGCCCTACTAACCTCAAATTTATTTTTCGATTTTAATGGCTCTGTCCAGGCGTATTTTGAAAAACAGTCAATCACTACTAAAACGTAATTATGTCCTTTATTATACGTTCTCAAGTTTTGCATGTCCATAAGATCTGCTTGCCACAAGTCGTCAATTCCCTTAAGAATAACACAACGTCGAAGAAAATTTCTTCGTGCTGCTTTGTGTATTTCATTTACAATTTGCTGTTTTGACATTACGGAGTCTTTTTTATTAATTTATTTACATCTGCTTTAGTGTAAAACTTATCTTCCAATTGAATTAAAACCTCAGGTATCTTTGCTTTTAAAGTATCCTGAGCTATCTTGTGTACGTCTAATATGATTCGAGATCGTAATGAACCAATCAGTTTATCAAATTCTCTTATCGTTTTAGTATTCAATCGATCCACATAATCCTTATTAACAGCATCGTCTAATTCTACGGGAGGTTTAATTCCTCCCAATCTAGAATTTTTCAGATTGAAATTTCCATTTTCTGATTTTAGTAATGCGTTTTCGTTAAAGTCAAATATTTCTGATAAACGCATTCTTTTATGAATAAAATGACCGAACTTATCGACATTCATGATTAGGGTGTATTGTAATGAATGGTCAATGATAAAATGAAACATAAAAAAAATACTTTACTTATTTATTACTTTACTTTCACGTAATTCTTCAATAATAGATATTATTTCGTTGTCTAAACCTGTGTTACCAGCATCTCGAGATGCAATTAATAATTTTAGCCTTTCCACTAATTCGTTCGGATCATCCCAATACACAAAATCTACGTTTTTCTTCCATTTTTTTGTCAGCGGTAGTCCTTTTCCTTTCGATTGGATACCCTGAACTGTATTTCGCAGTTTGAAAAGAGGTTTAATTACTTGCAAATATTTTTGTCCCTTATAACTTTTTATTGGCTTACTTGGATCAAAGCCTCGTCGATGTGCATTTGTTTCGATTAGCATCGATTTATAATGTTGCATATCACTATCTGTAACCAAGTTCAGGTCCACGTCTTTCTTTAACAGCAACTGCTTCAAACCAGGCGTATTACGGTATTTACGTCCTGCCACGATGATGTATTGATCATTGATAGTTATGCGAGCAGAACCTAACATTAGGTTCCCACGTTCTACACTAACACCAAACGGTATGTCTGTTAACGCATCTGAAGATACTGACCAGGATGACGTATCACCTACTGATTTATATGAAATGTCACTGTCGCTATCAGATTCGTATTCGTTTTCATCTTCCTTGCTGCTTTGATAGTCAGGTTCCTTGTGCAAAGTTTTATCAATAAATGGAACTTCGGTCTCTTCATCTTCCATAGCATGCACGAGAGGAGTTTGCTGACTGGCGCTAGCAATTAAATTGAGAGGTTCTGTTACAGGCTTGAAAACCGATTCCAGTGCTTGTTTATTGTTAATCTCATCATCTCTCATTTTTCGTACTTTTTTCTTCACAGCTTCTGCTGCATCAACAATTTGCCTTTTCAATGATTTATCCATATTTTAAAAATAGGTCACAATTGATTAGGGGTTGTCTGACGAATAATATTACCGCACAGGTAACGGTCTTATATATAACTCATGTTCCTAATCAAAGACTACGAAAGTGTCAAATTTATTTCTGTAACAACCTTTATTCTTGGGACAGTCTTTATTAATTACAACATAATTAAAGGGTTCCCTCCATATTTTAGAACACATTTCACGAAATTCAATCCATGTCATGTCTGTATTAACATGTTCATCATATACGTGCCTCATATTTATTTCATCTTGTTTAAAAAGTACGATTACATTCGCGTTGTCTCTTACTAACTGTTTCGGGATTTTAGTGTATGTTTGATTCACATAAATACAATCAATGTTCTTATGTCTCCCCATCGCAAAATAATCACGCATGTTATTTTGATTTTCACATGCAACATCATCAAATATGATAACAGAATACGGTTTTGCGTCTTGAACACTTAATACCTCTTCATTTTCACAATATTTCTGAAATGAAAGGTTTGGTACACGTTGCAAAACTCGTTCTAAAAAAATATACTTCGGTTGATGTAGGGTTTTTGAATAAACATACACATTTTGAAATCTTAAACCATTCTCATGTATTAGAAGACCAATCAGTAAATTAGTTTTTCCACAATTTGATGGTCCACAAATAATGCACCGAACCGAATTAGGCAATAATTCTCCATGACGTAAATCAGACTTTCCAGCCTCAACGCAGATTCTGTTTAAATCTAACGATTGTGATTGTTTTACAAATTTCATGGCCACCGGTTGAAATGGTTTGATTAATAATGAGTAGATTCATTTATTACATCGACATATATAAAATAATATAAATCCGGTTAGGTTTAAAAACTGGAAAAGTGGAATAGGGTTGAATTGTAAATCTTTGTTGATGTAGTGAAGTAGTGCAGTGGAACAGCGCCCAGACCAAACACTCGATGATATCTTAATCAAGGTAAGCTCATATGTTGCACGATCTCGAAGTATTATTGGGCGTCCTACTCCACCGAGAGTGGATGAGGCGAACGGAGTGAGCCTCAGAAACGGAAGGTGGAGTAGGACGCCCAATAATACACTACTAAAGGAATACCCAGAATCGTAGAATTAACTTCAAAAAACTACAAACAATAGATACACTTAAAAACAGCTACAGTAATTTAACATGTCAAGAAACTGACATAACACATCAATTAATTCATAGCTTTGATAATATCCAGAGCAGTAAAAAATCGCTGAAATTCCTTTATGCAAATATACGCAGTGTCGTTAAGCCTGGAAAATTTGATGATCTACAGTGCGTGATTAAAGCCTTTCAAATTTGTCTACATGTAGTGATCCTTACAGAAACGTGGATAAAATCAGACGAAGAAGCGAAAAGATTTCAAGTTCCAGGATATACACACTACTACCATTTTAGACCTAACTCGAGAGGTGGTGGGGTATCAATTTTTATCAACAACAACCTTAAACATAGCCCGATTGCAGAAGTATACCAAAATTTTAATCATTATTTGTGGATCCATATTGAAAACTATTCTTTAGATATTGGTGCAATATATAGACAGTCAAACAATTCAAAAATCGATGAGTTTTTAGACACATACGCTAATCAACTGTATCAACGAAAAAGAGCATTAGTTTTTGGCGACTTCAACTTTAATCTACTAACCTCAGACAATACAACCAATAGATACAGAGAACTCATCAAAGAAAGTGGATATAGAATACTGAATAAAATAGACGTGAGTCATAGCACCCGAAAAACAGCAGCAACTGCAAGTATTCTTGATCACATATGTACAAACCTTAACCAAAATAAGTTTCATCTTGCTATTATTGATACGCCACTATCAGATCATAACCTAATATATTTTGAAGTTAAACGTTATCACCAAGAATCTTTAAAGAAAACGATATATGAAGCGGTTGATTATGTAAAACTGTATAAAACAATTTTAGAATATGAAGAATACAATGAAAACTATTTATTTACTACATTAGAAGACAAAATAATGTCAAGTATTAGAGCAAGCATAGTCACTAAAACTAAAATAATGAATCCACCTAGACAAAACTGGATAAACAAAGAAATCATAAATGAAATAAACAGCAGAAATGTGTTATGGAATCTATACAAAAAACACCCAAAAGATAAAAACAAAGAAGAGCAGTTTGTAAGTGAGAGAAATAAAGTTTCTAATCACATACGGGAAACCAAGACTAAATACTACAAAAAAGCATTTGCTGATACTAAAAAACAACCATCAAAAATGTGGAAACTTATTAACAGTCTTTCGATTAATAGAAATGTAGATAAAACCGTGCCAAAGAAATTGAAAACACAGAAAGGTATTATAACAGACGGGAAGGAGATCTGTGAACATTTTAATGATTTTTTTGTAAATGTTGGTTCGATATTGGCTAAACAGATACCTAGAACTCATGATTTAACTAGTACAATAAAAAAACCTGTATCTGGAACCGGCTTATCCACCTTTACACCAACTACCACGGATGAGGTCTTAAAAATAATTAACAACCTAAATACTAATACTAGCTCTGGCTTGGATAAAATAAATACAAAAACAATAAAATGTATAAAAGATTTAATACTTCATGAACTTACCTGTTGCATAAACCAATGTCTAAAACAAGGCATCTTCCCTGATAGTTTGAAAATTGCAAAAGTCACTCCAATTTATAAATCCGGACCTAAAGATGAGCCTGGTAATTACCGTCCTATCTCAGTACTCCCTTTGTTGTCTAAAATATTTGAAAGGGTACTGTACAATCGACTCGATACCTATTTAGCTTCTTTAAACTTTATTTATTCTAAACAATACGGATTCCGTACTAAATCTAATACGCTCTCAGCTACAGTAGATCTTGTAACAAAAATTAAACTAAATATTGATAAAAAAACAGATTGCTCTTGGGGTATTTATAGATCTCAAAAAAGCATTTGACACTGTCTGTCACAAATTGTTGCTAAACAAACTAAATGACATTGGTATAACTGGGACAGCACATGAAATTTTTAGATCCTATCTTACAAATCGTTCCCAGGTAGTTAAAATCGGGGAATATCAAAGTGAACCCAAAACTATCACCTTTGGCGTACCACAAGGCTCAATTTTAGGACCGTTATTATTTATTTTTTATATCAATAACGTCCATCAGATAGGGTTAAAAGGTGATCTAACGTTGTATGCCGACGACACATGTATGTTCTACTTTGACCACTCTATTGAATCTATTATATCTGAAGCACAAAACGATCTGAACCTTATAAATGAATGGTTTCAGCAAAATATTCTTACCATAAATGCAACAAAAACAAACTACACAATATTTGCAGCTAAAAATAAAAAAAATGGCGATCATATGCCGCTTAAGATAAATGATCAAATTATTAATGAAGTTGAACAAGAAAAATATCTTGGACTTATTTTAGACAGCAAAATGACATGGCTTCCCCATATAAATAAGATAAAATCAAAAGTAACAGCACTTACAGGAGCTCTAAAGAGTTGTGTGCACTGTTTCCCTCACAAAGTAAAATATACAATCTATAATTCATTGGTAAAACCACACCTTCATTACTTAATTGAAGTATGGGGTACGGCTGCAAAAACCAATTTGGGATTAATACAAACTGCACAAAATAAATTGATAAAAGTTTTATTCCACTATGATTATCTAACACCTTCAGAAAAGCTTTACAAAGAAACAAAACTAATGAATATCTGTCAATTATACATATACTATAATTGCATACTTATACGTAAGATTCTACACAAGGATATACATACAAATACGGCCTTCTCCAAAACACAAAAAACCCATACAATGACATTAAGACGTGTAAATGATATCGCTCTTTACAAACCGCGTACAAAGTATGCTTTGAAAAGTATTGTCTACGAAGGGGCTAAATTGTACAATAAATTACCGAGAGATATAAAACAGTCCAAATCTCTACCTACTTTTAAAAAACTATTAAAATTTTACATAATGAAAAATAAAAATTCATTATTATAGATACAGTTTTTAATCAATATATTTATTAATTGCTAATCTATTATAAAATATATATATATATATATATATATATATATATATATATATATATATATATATATATATATATATATATGTCTATTACCTCATCGATATTAATACATAAAATTCATAATTTTTTAACACCAGAACTATTTCTAAAATTTCTATAATAAAACTGCTTATGGCTTCGTCGATATTAATATATAAAATGCACAATTCATTAACACAGGTATTAAGTTATTGCAATAAATTCTATAATATTACTATATAAAATTCCTATAATATGAAAATCGGCCTACGGCCTCATCGATATTAACTTAAAAATAAAAAGATATTTACCTAACTTACTATTGTATACATTAAAACTGTACCTAACTTATTATCGTATACTTTAAAACAAACTACACTACTCATTTGCTCATCTAAAACTAGAGAAAAAAAAAAATGAATACATTATAATATATATGCTATTTCCATAAAACAACACAGAAAAAAAAAAAAATACTTACAATTTTAATGTAGGTGCGCTTGAGCCACTTCCAGGTACGCTTGATCTTCGTATGTAACTTGTTAGTAGCCAGTTGTGGCTAAACCTCGCTCGTATCGAACCAAACAATATAGATGACTGATTTTATCTATTTGTAACTAACCTACAATAAAAAAAAAAAATATCTTTGCTCTGTACGACATCGATAATTATTAGTTATGCTTATGTTAACATTATTCTCATGTAAGTGAAATATTTTCTTATGAGAAATAAAATATCTCAAACCTCAAAGGCTATTTTTCCTAGCACGCAATTTTCAAAAGTCAGCTGGATATAAATACTGCTGGACATCGCGAGGAGTAGTTTACTTACGCAAAGAAGAGAAACTGCCTCAAGTTAGAGTGGAATGCGAGGCTGACCTAGACAATTTACGCAGGCTCGAATGACTAGTTTCCCAGCTTCATCTAGCGTTAATAGTTAAGTACTGGTTTTCGTTAATTGCGATGTATTATAAGATTGTATTATTTTATATCATATTTTATTTTCACAGAACATTATGTAATAAATGTTTTAAAACTATGCATTACACTCACATGACACACTTGCTATATATTCACACAAAAAATCATGATAAAGTAACAAAAAAATCTTCTTTTTGCTTAATGTATCTTGTCAGGATCCATAAGCTCATAAAATCAGAAACATTTTATCAAATTCTTTACTCACACTTTAGACAATTTAGACGATCAATATACACTTACTTTGATTATGGGTAACATCGATGAACTGACACGAGATATTGATAATATGTCCGTGGCTAGAACGATTGAATGTGACTTAGACGAAGTGAAGAAGTATTATAATACTATTTCTACTAAACGTTGTGTTATTTTGGCACAAAATATACGCAGTATTGGATGTAATTTAGCCAAATTTGAAATTATAATGGAAATAATGGGTATAGATTGTGATGTAATGGTCTTGACAGAGTGCTGGCTTGCACGAACATTGGTTATACCATCTTTACCTGGATATAAATATATTAGTACAAAAAAAATTCTTAATCAAAATGACGGGATTGTTGTTTATGTTACTAATCAATTGAATTTTAAATATGAGGAACCAGAATTTGACGAAGGAAGCTGTATAGTATTAAAGCTGGAACCAGATTTGGCTATCGTTGCGATATATCGTTCTCCTTCTTTCAAGAAAATTGACATATTTTTAACATCTCTTGATAGAGTACTAAGTGACCTATCTAAAGTTCAAAACGTAACTATAGTCGGAGACATAAATATACCTATAAATCCAGAAAAATGCAATGATAACTCGCATCAATATTTAAATTTACTAGCAATCCACGGACTCCTACCAGCACATTATTTTGTAACTCGTGAAGAAAGTGGCACCTGTTTGGACCATGTCATTATTAGAAGTAGCCTTCCTGCACTCACAATTGTGCCTCAAACTAAAATAACAGACCATAGACCTACTGTATTATGCTTGGAGCACAATATGGCAAGGATTTACGCAAAACAATCTTTTTCTAAAACCAACAAGAAGACACTGAAAAGAGATATCCTAAGTATTGATTTAGGTCCTATTTATAACTCTTGTGATCCAGATTTTGCAATGTCTTATTTCATTCAACAAATTCAGTCAGCTATAAAAAATAACACTACGGTTTATACTCTTCCCAGGCGCAAAAAAATTATCAAGCCTTGGATGACTACAGGACTTCTTAAATGTATTCGTAATAGAGACAATCTACACAAAAAATACAAGCGTTCTCCTAATAATAATATTTTAAAAGTTACATATACTCGTTATAGAAATTTTTGCAATTCTCTTATAAAAAAGGTAAGAAGAGCTTATGACAAAGATAAATTAGATAAAGCTGGAAATAACAGTAAAAAGATATGGTCCGCAATCCGGGAAATATCTGGTACAAAAGAAACTAATACCCATCCCTCGCAGTTGCTTTCTGTCTGCGATACTCCTACAGCATCAGTAGACAAAATTAATAACTTTTTTGTAAATGTGGCAGGATGTAATGCATCTGATCCATTAATTCAGACTAATAAACATACCCCGGCAGCTTCGAAAATAGATTCGTTTGTACTCATGAGTACAGACGTGGAAGAAGTTGAGCGATTAATTACGGAATTGAAACACGACTGTTCGGTTGGGTGGGATGGGATATCTAACAACTTTTTAAAAGATTACGCAGAATTTTTCGTCCCTCCTATCACCCATATTTTTAATATGTGTCTTGAGTTAGGTATTTTCCCTTCTGGTCTCAAAAAATCTCTTATTCTTCCTATTCATAAGACTGGTGACAGAGATTGTATCAACAACTACAGACCTATTTCCATTCTTCCTTCAATTTCAAAATTATTAGAACGTATAGTAAATAAAAGATTAACAAACTACTTAGAACGTAATAATATTTTATCTAAGCAACAATTTGGCTTTCGACGTGCTAAATCCACTGACGATGCAGTGCATGATCTTACTCATTTTATATCCCAAAACTTAGATAGTGGAATGAAATGTCTGTCTGTATTTCTGGACTTGGCTATAAAGCCTTTGATACAGTCTCTGTCCCCATTCTGATTGCCAAATTGGAAAAAATAGGAATACGTGGTAATCAACTGAATTTATTGAAAAGCTACTTATCAGAAAGATTTCAAAGTGTTAAAGTTGAAGATTACATCAGTATTAGGCTCCCTGTAACCCGCGGCGTGCCACAGGGCAGCATCTTAGGTCCTACTTTATTTTTAATTTATATAAACGATCTTTGTTCGTTAGCACCTCGAAATGGGAAACTAATTTCTTATGCGGATGATACAGTTCTAACATTCGCTGCCAAGTCATGGTGCGATGTTTTCGATGCTGCTCAAGAAGGTTTCAATTTCGTTACGAAATGGCTACACGAAAATGCTTTATTGCTCAACATTGAGAAAACCAAATATTTAACGTATTCAATTCGAAGCACCCCAGTCCTAAACAACCTAAAATTATATGCACATAATTATTCCTGTATTTTGAACAATATAGCTAATTGTTCATGTCGAGCTATAGAACCTTCTATTTCAATTAAATACTTGGGCATTACAATAGATAACAATTTAAACTTTAAACAACACTTTATGAACTTAAGTGGACGAATTCGTAAAGTCATGTTTATTTTAAAAAAACTTAAACCTATTGCACAATCAAACCTAATTAAACAAATATATTTAGCTTTATGTCAATCACTCGTTACTTATTGCATTTCATCCTGGGGAGGCGCACCGAAAACAACAATACTTCCTCTAGAGATATCCCAAAGAGCTGTATTGAAAGTCAGCACTGGTAGACCTTTTCGGTTTCCTACTATTTTATTGTATGAGTCTTGTAACGTTCTTTCTGTTCGACAACTTTTTATTCTGAGCACTATTCTCAGACAACATTCCATGATAACTTTTGAACACCACATGGAAAAAAGACGAAGGAAACATAATGTTTGTACCCTGCCGGATAAACTCAGAACAATATTCAGTCACCGTTTCTCTTATTTTCTAGGTCCCTATCTCTACAACAAAATAAACAAATGCCTTAACATATATCCTTTGTCAAGATCTGAAGTTAAATTCAAAGTCACGTCTTGGTTGAAAAAACTTAGTTATGATGAAACAGAGGAGCTTTTGAATGTAATATCATAGATACATATCACAGTCTATATTTACATACTTGTAGTAGTTTTATCTTACCATGTTTGAAAGATAAATATAAATTAAAATTTCAACCAATCAAATATCGTTTATTTTATAATGCAGACATTAAACTCATAATAATTGTTATTTTATTCTCATTTAAATAGCAAGTATGCTCCGTTTCAGTCTTTGTTTCTTTTTGTTTCCATATTTAAGTTATGTACTTAAAATACTTGGTCCTTAATTAGTTTTGATTCACAACTGACACCCTCTCACACTCACACATGCAATTACACTGTACACACAGAGAGGAACATCTTCAACATTTTTAACTATTTTTGGTATTTAATGTTTTAATCTATTTAAGTTTAGTGTACTTACATTGTTAATTATATGCCTCAGATTTAAGTTAAAAATATTTAAGATTATTAGTAATTAATACGAGGCTAGCTCCATGAGATAAAATAGGGGGAGGGCGCTGTATGCTGAAACACAGGCGATAAGCCTAGTTCGGGGACAGACACTTCAAACATTTTTGTGTAACATTCTAGCCATATTATATAAGTTCAAAACTATGTAAGTGCTAATATTATGAAATAAATTATTATTTATTAATTTTTTTATTTATCATCATCATCATCCTCATCCATCACCATGCAGGTGTAACCGCGGAGCGCACTTAGTAGTAATATTAATGTGAAACTTCTTTTTAACCTACAAAACTTTACCGTACCTTTTTTTTATTTGATTTGTTTATAAGAGATTACATTTTAATAAAGATTCGTTCTCCAAATATCGCAGTGAGTATTCATAAGGTGGAAAGTATTTTTTTTGTCTTCGTAATTTTTTTAGTATTTTTTTATTTATCGTGTTGATCGGGTTTTTTTTGGGATCTGGTGAAGTCTCTCTCTGGTGAAGTATACCCACCAAACGACCCAGCGGCACTCCGGCTTCGTCTGTGTGGCAGAGGACTGTGGAGTTGCCAGAGCCTTTACATCCAATCCCTGTATCTTCTCCTCCTGGTCTAACTTCCTGCAATTTCCTGGATATACCGGCATCGATCTTTTGCTGAAGGCGCTTTACCCGGTTTGGATAGTCGAACACGGTTGGAGGGTTCCCGTTGTTTTCGTGGGAGTGCTCGCGTAAGTGAGCTTTGAGAAAGCCGAGGTCTTCACCTCATAGACTATGGTAGGCTAAAGCCTTTATGCACCCGATGTGATCTGCAACCTCACCTCTTTCGTATTTGATAACCATGGCATCTATGCTGATTTTGCGGGGTGTTTCGTTTGCGCCTTCTTCTGCCTCTTCAAGCTTCGAGAGCACTACATGTGCCACAGCAAAGGGAGGCCTTTTGTCCAAGTCGATCACTGACACACACCTGATTCCTAGCTTGCCGCTCTCTACGAATTCCAGCAGATGGTGTATGTGGAGAGGCTTGTCCAGAATCCGGCTTGTTGTTGGCTCCTACGCTGGGCTGGGTTGTGTTTGTTTTGGGTTTTGTTGGTGCCTTGTTGCTGTGTCGTTTCGCTGAGGTTCTGAACGCTTTTCGGCGTTTCAGGAAGTGGCTCCTGCTCTCTGGATCTGCCATGATGTGTTGCAGATTCTACCTATTGCGTCTGGTGTCAATCTGGGTTTCCAGCCGCATTCTTGTTGCCAGAAAGCGTCGCCATCTCAAAACTACGTGCCATACAGATTCGCTTATGTTGGGATCAAACTCGCAACCTGTGCTTTCTAGTAGTTTAAACTTGTGCAGATGTTCGGCAACCCCCCATGTCCCGTCAAGACTTGCACTTGTATTATTCTTGATTTTTTGGCTGATCTCTGACTATCCGGTATGCCTTGTTGTTGCCTGGTGAGCTTTCGGGATCGGCAATTTCATATTTAAATCCCTATTATGTATGCTAGTAGTTATATTGAACATTCACCATGATGGTTGTAAGCACGAAACATGTATAATGTTTGGCCTCCTTTTTAAAGAGAGACAAAAATGTTGGATGAATAAAGAGAGTCAAACCAAAAATTTCAATAAAATGAGCCTTTACTTTATATTCTTCACACACAACAGAACTTTAATCTACAAAAACTGACTCTTTTAAGGAAGCGTGGCTTTGAACTACTGACTTTACCGACCATTTCTCTTAAAAACTAACTTTTACTGACCTGAGTAAAAAAACTGACTTTACTGACCAATTTCGACCACTGAATCACGCAAAAACGGAAGTTGGAAAAAGCGTGTTCTCTCGGTCCTCTGCGGCAGAAGGCTATCTACGAGTTTAGCTACATCGATGGATGAATCTCGTACTCAGCTCTCACATCGTACCGCACCATAATACTCTAGATGTAGGTACATGACATTTGTCCGCAACACGATGCCATAACACGTCATTATTGTTGAACAGATCCGCGTGGACGAGTGCTCGGTGCCGATAAAGTCGATAGAGCTGCAGCTGGTGCGCGTGGAGACCTGCGGCTGCGCGGAGGGGTACTCCAGAGACGGTAAGCTCCATTCATAACTATCCTTTATAGTATTACAAATGCAAAAGTGAGTTTGATTGTTACGTTTTCACACCTACACGGCTGTACCAATCGTAATGAAATTTGGAAGGAGATTGGTTATATCCTGGGGAAGGACATAGGATACTTTTCATCATCATATGCCATCAGCTCGCAGGTGAAACCTTGGGGCGCAGCTAGTAGTTGTATATGCGTTGGTTGCAGCGACTGAGATCCAGAACATCCAGGTGGGGGAAGGCGACGTGTGCCGCGCACGCGACCTGCCGCTCTACATGGTACTGCCGCGTCTCTTCACCTGCCCCACCACCACTACCGTCAACTTCAAGATCGGTAAACATATATTACTAACTTTGTTAAGTACCTATACCTATATTTATGCAAATAATTTGATTTGTTTTACTGCGCCATTTATCGTATCGCGACTTACTTTGCCAAAATCATAATAATGATAACAGAAAATATTTCGTTACACTTATTAGATGCCATTTTCATCACTGAAGTGCCCTCTATCGCAATTTACCGGGTATTTGTGACAGTGAGCATTTACGAAAAATGGACTCATACATGCATACCGTACGTGCCAGGCGTAAAATAATAAATAAGAATAATGCTTTAATTTTTTTTTTTTAATTTTCATAAAGAAGTATCTAAATAAAATATGCCAATAAAAGTCTGTATTTCATTTCATAATTAGAATATTACCGAATGAGATTATATAAATTAAATTAAAGCATTATATATTCTCCTAACAAAACAATGCTTTAAAACAATTTTTTAAATATTAAAGTACAATGTGTCCCGACCAAGGAGGTTTCAATTCAATTTAAGTACACATTATCTGTGGTGAACGCGCTGGTTCCGAGCCAATAGACCAATAACAGACTTTTTCCACTGATATTGGCAAAATTGTGGTTACGTAAACATACAAACAAGAAGAAGACTTTTTCCATTTTGGCGCTATTTCGTACATACAAATTTGAGTAATATTTTTTTTGGATAAAACTTTAGTAGCAAAAATGTCATGAGATTAAATAAAGTAGTGTAGGTATGAACTGCATATAAAACTACCCTCATGTTTTAATACCCTCAATTATATGAAAGTTGCATAAACTACTATTTTCCACCAGTACGATACAGAGCAAATCCTAGAAGTTAATAGCGCATGCGCGGTGTTGTACTCGGTGCAACAGTTTCGTAATCTACTAATATGATTCTAAGAGACACTAATAATAATAAGGACAATTTTAGTTGTTTTTTTGTCGGTAATGGATTAAATCAAAAACTATGTATTTAATCGATTATAAAAATTATTTCACCAGTAGGAAGCTACATTATTCTTGAGTCACACAACTCGGGCTATATTTGAGTCGTCATCATCAGGTTATGTGTTTTGATTTCCGTACCTACTATATGTAAATGCTGCATCTTTTATGATGTGTTACCTTAAAGACGCATTGTATGTAAGTATGATGCAATCATTATTGCTTAATAAACATAATTTATTTTGTTTCAGAGTTTGAACTAAATATTGCCGTGATATTTGAAGATGATTATTTGGTCACCGAGAATTTTCCGATATTGCTCCTAAGGAGCAGGTAACATTAATAAATAATTTTAAAATACATAATCAAGTCGTATTCTTTTAAATCAATTGCCTGTTTATATTTCTAGGAGAAGAGAGGAGCTGGTGCGGTCAAGTTTTGGATGGGTGACAGCCAATGGAGTTTCCAACTCAACGCTTCCTTATTTATTGATTTCTTTTCTCACTTAGATTACGTAAGGCTGTACTTGCCTTACGACGACAGTTGTCAGGTCATATCGGAGGCCTTCGAGGAGGCCGAAATTGCAAACTTCTCTCGAATTCGAGATCTCTACCGAACCGCTTTCAATTCGCGATTAACATTGCCATTCGGACGTGATAACGTCTCATAATTCGATGAACGCCGGCTGCACGCACGAAAAAGTATGACTCATTGTCACGTTCCGCCTGAGCCGACCGTGCAAGAGAGAGCGCGGAACAAGCGATAGAGACGCACGATCGGCCCAAGCGATACGACGTTATCGCGTAAAATTATCGTCTGTAAACCGACTTTTTAAACAACCGTTTTTTATAGTACCTATTACTTTTTAAAGCACTAACAACGCCTGCTTTAGCGATCTCAAACATTGAAATTTATAGAGAGAAAAATTCACATCCTCGGACGGGATTCGAACCCGCGTCTTCTGACTTTCCGTGTCAGACGCCATTGACTAACTAGGCCACCGAGGTTCGGGTCCGAGCATCGAATTTTAACTCTCTATCTGACTAACCGTTTTACGCGTCTTACCGTTCACAAATAATGCTTCTTTCGGTTGGATAGTACTGTCTAAGCTGTTCAATAGATGTCGCTCCGTCCCCGTAAGACGGTTAGTCAGATAGAGGTCAGAAGTTAGGTTTCCTTAAAACCTCTTCTCAAAACGCACGCTACAAATTCGCTATGTGTGCTGTATTTATGCGTTAGCATCTGTTAGTCTGTGTTTACATGCCTCGTCACGTACACAGACGCAAACTAATATGCCCAGGTATAACTGTTTTTCCCTAAAACTGGGGTAATTGGCTGATGGGGAAATTTTCTGTAAAATATGTTTAAACAATATTTTTTATGATATAAATATAGTTTAAAATTAAGATATGCACATACAGTATGCCTAAAGCGCATATTTTAATTTATCTATGTATGAGTACCTACTTACAAAGAACTAACTGTAGGTAGGTATTTATAAAACCTTATTAAGAACCGGCCAAGTGAGAGTCAGACTCGCGCACGAAGGGTTCCTTACAATTATCTAAACCTGGCCAAGTGCGAGTCGAACTCGCGCACATAGGGTTCCATGATCTATAAATATCCCATACAACAGACATGATATGTTTGCCATTTTTAGAAATAATAGTACGGAACCTATCGTGCCCGAGTCTGAGTCGCATTTGGCCGGTGTTTAGTGTTTGTTGTCATAGCGGCAACAGAAATACATCATTTGTGCAAAGGACTTTCAACTTATCTGGCATATCGACCGGGCCGTTTTGTTTTTTTTTTTAATCGTGGCGCATGATTGATGTGGTTGGGAACACATAGACGAACAAAAAGTCATGTACATGTTAGGGTGGTTTTAGAGTCACGCTGACCGTCGGCGCTGACAGGCAAATATGTATGATTACTTATGAAGCGTTTTAGAATAACACCGACAAATAACAACGACTCAGCGCTGAGCACTGTCAGCGCTGAGCCATACGCGCGCGTACGCGCCGGCGCCGCGTGCTCAGCGGCGCCGACGCGCTTCCGAACTCAGTTATCGTTACAGTGTTACATAAAACGCACGCGCCGACGGGGACAGACGAGCGCAACAATGTATCGCGATATTGATACTGGGCGTGTGATTGAAGAAGTTCGGCTGCGAAAATGTTTATGGGACGCCAGTGACATATTCTATAAAAATAAAGACGCACGATTGAAGGCCTGGAACGACATCGTAATCGCACTGTTTGAGGATGTGCAGGAAAATGAAAAAAACGATTTGGGTAAGTAAGTGCGTTTAATATATTTTTGCATTCGTAGTTATGAATAACAATATTTTTATAACTTTTAGTTTCATAAAAATACAAGAAATTTTAAACAATTAAAAAGTGAGGTTATGTCAAGGTTATGTTAAAATATACATGCATCTTGCCAGGGAACTCTCCCGATGGGTGTCAAAAAATATTGAGCAAACAATTCTCGTGATACATTTCCCGACCTATTTATGAGCTCATTATTTTCTATATCAATCATACAGATCGCGCGGCGAGAGTTTGGCTTTGACCTTCGGGTGGAGGGGATTACTGCGCATGGGTACAGTCGCGCACATGTGACAGAGAGAGACAAGAGTCCCTCGTCTTCGATGTGGCAGAGAGAGACAAGAGTCCTTCGTCCCTCTAGCCTCCCTGTGATACCCAATTTCTGATTTCTGCGCAATAACGGTCAAAGCCAAACTCTCGCCGCGCGATCTGTACCCTCTATTGTCAAAGAATCTTCCACCCTGTAGCCATCTCGAACTCGTATAAAGTTATGCAATATGCAGCATGCCTTTACAATATTTGTGGAAACTGTAACACTAACGGCCATAGGAGTATGGAACACTCTGAATGTGTTAGACATTATGCCAAACGTGGATTCAATGTATCTCCTTGCGCGACTTAATCGGTAGTTGAAAACTTTTTTTCTTATGCGTCATGTTGCTTCGTACATATGGTTTCATTACGTGCTTCGATATACCAAACGCCCCATCGCCAATAATGAAATGGTTTACTGGATCATTTGTACTTGGTAAAGGCTTGGGACCTGGCAAATGCAAAGTGTTATTTTCTAGATTTCGATATAAAGCGCTGTTTTTAAAAATAGATGAATCCGAGTTTTTCCCATGTGCACCAATGTTAACATATGTAAAGCAATAATCTGAATCACACATAGCCAGGAGAACTATGGAATAAAAATTCTTATAGTTGTAGTACATCGATCCACCTCCCTTTGGATTTATAATTCTTATATGCTTCCCGTCAATTGCTCCAACACAATTAGGAAAGTTGGCATTATGAAGAAATCCATTGGCTATTTCTTGCCACATCTCTGAGCTTCTGGTTGGTAGACATTCGTCGTGAAGTGTATCCCAGATTAGTGAGCATACTTCATTTACAATACAACTAATAGTAGTTACTCCAAGCCTGAATGGATATTGCAGATCTGTAAATGTATTTCCCGTAGCCAAAAATCTGAAAAAAAAAGAAAAAATATTACTAAGTATTTGCTTTTATATTGTTACAGAAAAACTAATCCAGCAAAGGTGGAAGACTGCTAGGGATGCATTCTTTAGGTGTAAAGTATCTATGGTAAAAAACTCCTTCAGGGAGCGCTGCAAAGAAGATAAAAAAATATGTGTATTATGATGAATTATCCTTTTTGAATCCAACCGATGTTAATATAGTTACGGAATCAATGCTAAATCACTCCGACAATTCATCTACCATTAATAATACGGAAGACACCTCCAATATGTCTACATTGGAGAATGCTGAAAACACGCAATCGGAACAAGAACAAGAGCAGGGAACGACGCAAATGCCTCGCATACCAAAAAGAAAGAAACGCCAATCCTTCCAAGAAAATAACAATTTTGAAAAAGAACTGTTAACTTTGCTAAACAATCAAACGCCAGATATTAACAGCGATGACCTGGCCTTTTTTTCTTCTTTGGGCCCAATGTTAAAAAGCTTTGATCTGGTACAAAAAATACAGTTTCGTTCTAGAGTGTTAGCAGTGGCAATGGATATTCATAATATGTACCCAAGACCTAACAGTTCATCGACAAATGACACAACGGATAATGAGGGTCAAGGTAACCATGGCACTCAGCCAACATATGATGAAGAATATGTGCCACGAATGTACCACAGACCAAACAATGAGGCTCAGAGTAGCTATCGCACTCAGTCAAGCACTCAGCCAACATATGAAGAATATGTGCCACGGATGTATCAAGATACGAAACACAAACACGCAACACTAATAATAATGGCAAACAATATGAAGACAAATAATATGTGTTTGAATAATAATAATAAATGTCAAGGTAGTCAAGTTTACGGGAGCGCGAAAGAGCTTTTTAAAAACACTTTTTAAAATATATATATTTATTTTATCTTAACTTAAAATTAATACGTCCGAACAAAGTGGGATGTTCGTCTAGACTAACAATCTCAATACATAATACCATCCTGGATAACAAACGCTTCCCACGCAGGTCTCAGTTAATTCTGAGACACTGTTATGATGCGTTTGCAGTTTAGCTGGAAACGGTTGTTATCTGGCGACCGGGTGGCCGCATAACTCCTCCCTCATCAAGTGCGAAATTATCGGGTTCCACCAAAATTTGGATCGGGTTCCGATGATTTCGCATAAGCTTATTCCTTAAACGATACATTACATAACTAATTAAACTAACAGGTAAAAACACATATAATAAGACAGTAGCTAAGCTAACGCTTTTAGTGTCAATTCCACTGAAATCACTTTCACTATATTGGCTTTCACTAAGCACATCACTTCCTTTTAGCTTTAAGATCCGCGAGAATTGTCTCATCTCTTCCAGATTCATGTTTTTTATGTTGATTGAAGTTAAAGAGGTTGTATTACTAGTTTTCAGTTCCGGTAGGGCTATAATTGGCGTAATTTTATACTGGAGATTTTCAGCGAACGTGCGTTGATATGTCAGCTTTAACTCATTAAGGTAAAGTATACATTCCTCTGACGTTGTTACTATGAAAGTACCCTGGAGTGATTCCTTGGATTCATCGTTCTGGCATTGCTCTGCTAGTATTGTTGGCTTCCTTGCAAATATAATCCAACTCTTTAAGCTGATTCGTTGGACCTTGATATCTTCCACCTCGACACTATATGGTATACAGGAAGACCGATCTGCTCGGAACTCTAGAAGTTGTTCAGCGCAGGTTGGTGTCTGGAACTGAACTATGATATCATCGCTGCACAGGAATTTATCTGCATGAATTTTCTCACACGGTTTTGATACGGGCAAGTATATAGAATTTTTCACCAAAAGGTAGGGGTATTCGGGAAATACTACTATAGTTTTGTTAAGCGAACCTTTGTATACAGGAATCGAATAAAGCTTAAAATAATTAAATATATTCTTATTTGTGAGTGGTACTTCCAAAATAAATATTATCTGGTTATCTTTTACATATGCCTTTACCTTAATTATTCTCTCGAATTTCAACAAATTGATTTCATTTACTTCATACATTAAATGGTGCATTTGCTCTATTGACTTTAGAATAGTTAACAGCTCAGTCGAGTTCACGATGGATTGATGTAGCACGGATACCTTAGTGAATGCTAACGCTGTTTCTACCTCACTTAGTGTTATGTAAGAAGTTCTGAATGAACTCATAAACATATCAAACATATTTAAAACATGAGCGAGGTATAAACAGTTATTTCCAACATTATTACCTAATTTTATGATTTCTTCGATTCCTTTCAATCTTTTATCTAATATCAATGTGTTCTCATTTAAGGTGTCTGTGCTATTCGCTAAAATGTCCAACATTTTGGTCACCACAATCATTTTTTTATCTAGTATGATCTCTTTCGATCCAATCTTAGAAATTTCTTTATCATAACGAACCGCGTCTTCGTAATCAAGATTTCCTGAAATAGATTTGATCAATGATCCGAGAGGGTTGATCAAACCTCTTTTAACTCTATATGAGGGAATCAGTTGACTTAGTTTTAAAATCGTTATATTATTTAAGTACTCTACCTGTGTTCTTATGCCTGCAAACTCATGAACAAAAGCTTTAGGTAAGTCTACTAACTGTGTGAATTCTTTAAACCTTTGGGTGTGTATTTCCAAATCAGTTTTCAAACTGTTTAAGTCAAGTCGTTTTACTATGATCCACTTGTCTTCTTGTTTAAAGGCTTGTCCTTCTTTAACGGGCAGTATACCTGGGTAATTCGCCAAAATTTTAATTTTTTTACTAATTTCCATGGCATGTTTTTTTTCGAATAAATTATGAGTTAGGTTGTTGATTATATAGAATAATCCAAGCAGTATTCATTTCTGTCAAAGGGGTATCACAAAACACACCTGAAAAAAAGTTATAAGGTTATGAAATTTTAAACTATCAAGGAAATTAGGAAGTTTCTAAGGAAATTAGAAAGGTTCCAAAGAAATTAGAAAACTATGACAAGGAAATTAAAAGTTGGTACGGAAACTCGTCATATATGTTATATTATACCATTTATTGTTATAATATTATATTATATTATTATATTATATTATTATATTATACTTAGAGACATGTTAAGCGGGAACAAAATAATCACATATATATGTTTTCATTAAAATAATAGTAGAGTGCCAATTTGAAGATTATGTCTACTTCACATTAACGGTTAATAATACCAAAAATCACAGTTCAGTTTCGTAGCTTATGAAAGAAATAAGAAACTATTAAAATATTGCTAGTCTTCCTAATCACAGTTGGTGTTAAAATAATATCAATATTATTATAATATTGTTTAAGTAACGGAACAACAAATAACAAAACAGAAAAGTAATATTTAAAAATAATAAACAATTATCCCAGAAAAACTAGTACACTATAAAAAATATCCGGACACTAAGCATGAGATCTTAAACATTCCTAAAATTGTTGAAAGCTTTTACAAAATATACATATTATATAATATACTGTGATATTACTAATTTGAATGTATCGAATTAAAAACGCTGTTTTTATAATGACAATAAATACAAATAAAATAACAAAATGTTATGATTAATTAGAAGAACAATCAGCCTTATAGTAAGATATTATCTTATTAAACTGAATTAGTATGCAATCAATATTTTACAACTTTAATTTTAAGGTTCGAACAAAAGATTAATTAATTTTATTATTAATTTTTTTAGAAGATGAAGGCCCAGGCTGCGGGGTAGGAGGGCCATTACGACCACGCACCACCTGTGGAGGACGTTTAATATTCTTTACTGCTACTTTTGTTTCTCTATTACCTATTTCTATCGGAACTACATTCCTTTCGACTTTACCTTTAACCTTTGCTTTTCGATACCTAGCTTTATCTTTGCTTTTCCGTGTGTTAATATCTTTTACAAATACTACTTCACCTTCACTTAGTTCTACATCATCTCCTGTACGTTTTTCTCTAACTTTTTCTTTCTTCTCCAACATTTTGTTCGATAAATACTGATAAAGATGTTTAGTACGATTAGCATGATCTTTTAACAGTTGCTGTACATAACTCTTTTCAAATTCACCATCAAACATTTTGTTGGAGTCCGTGTGTCCAAACACAATTTCAAACGGGGTCAGTTCAGTCGCTGAGTGTATAGTGTTGTTATAGGCCATTATTGCATACGTCATCACTGAGGCAGCGTCCGTACATTTTTGGTCATACTTAGCCAAACGATAAATTTCTATTAACGTCGAATGGAAACGTTCGACAATACCTGTAGAATTCGGGTTGTGAGATGTACATATGTGGAGCTCAATTTTGTACATTGATGCTAATTCTTTAATAAGTTCGTTATTGAACTCTGTTCCCGGGTCACTACTAATTTTCTTAGGTATACCATATAAGGAAAAATACTTAATTAAGGCACGCACGACCTCTGCTGTTGATTTATTGTTAATTTCGATTGCTTGGGCTAATTTACTGAAAGCGTCTACTATGGTCAAGTATGAACGGTTTTCTATACTAAATATATCTATGAAGATTTCCTGAAAAGGAGCATCCTGTGTTTGCGTTAGCTGTATCGTAGGTTTGAGTGGCTTCCTGTCGTACTTTGTTTTTCTACACGCCTCGCATCCGTTTATCACTGCTGATATCGATTCCTGCATGTTCGTCCAATAATAATTTCTTTTTATTCTAAGCATTGTTTCTTTGATACCTCGGTGGCATGTTTTTCCTTCATGATGTTGCAAAACTATAGCTTTCTGTTCATTTTCATCCTCTACATACACAACTCTTTCAGTGCATTCATAGAACTCTACCGTACCTTCCTTAAATAATTTTATAATAACGCTGTTGAAGTTTTTCCTATGCTGTTCATTTTCAAAATATATGAAGTACTTGCGTTTTGGTTGTATATACTCCTTTAAAACTTGTGTCACCAGCTCTTCGTTGTTCACAGGTAAGAAAACCTCAAGAATTTTTTGTTTATTGTTTGAAATGTCTTTCACTTGTAATTTGTTGTTGAACCGCGTATAGACTAAAATTTGATTGGGTTTGGTATCGATAGCTTCATTAAGAATAGGGATACCTTTATTTTCCAGTTCTATGGCTGAATGTGCTGTTTCCGTCGCACTACTGTTAGATAGCGGAGGTAAAGGGTAAGTTTGTTCCAACTCGGATATATCACTAACGGATATAGTTTCGGAAGTATCTGACACTGACATAGTTTCTTGGCTGTCTTTTCTTGTCGCTAAAACCTGCACTCTTTTGTCAATTTCATTCAAAAACTCTTTAATTTTTTCTGTCTTGTCTATGTTTACTTTCATCGATGTATCGTCAGAGTCACCTATGGCGTTTAATTTTATTCGAGATAGGGCATCTGCGTTTGTATTTTGTTTGCCATTTTTGTATATTATTTTGAAGTCGTATTCTTGTAACCGCAGTCTCCAACGCGTTAATTTGCTATTGGGCTCTTTTAAGGAATATAACCACGCCAGAGGTCTATGGTCAGTAAAGATTGTAAAGGTTTTGCCGTAAAGATACGGTCGAAAATGTTTAACTGCCCAAATTATGGCGAGCAGTTCGCGTTCAATGGTGCTATATCGCATTTCGGTTTCGCTAAGTGTACGACTCGCATAGGCAACAGGTTTATCGCTGCCTATTGTCCCTTGTGACAGTACAGCGCCTAAGGCAACGTTTGATGCATCTGTTGTTAGTATGAAAGGTTTACTATGGTCTGGAAATTGCAAGAGGGGTGCGTGTGTAAGAAGCTCTTTGCACCTTTGGAAAGCGTTAATATAATTTTGGTCTATTACTACTTTGTTTCGTTTCTTTAGACAGGATGTCAAGGGTTGGGTTATTTTTGCGAAGTCTTTAATAAAGCGCCTATAATACCCTATAAGTCCAAGAAAACTTTTAATTTCGGTTGTGGATTTTGGTAGTGGATAGTCCAGTACTGCTTTTATCTTATCATCATTAGGTTTAAGTCCATTTTCAGTAATCGTATGTCCTAAGTAAAGAACTTCCTTCCGTAGGAATTCCGACTTGTCCAGCTGTATCTTTAAGTTTGTCGTTCGAAGTCTATCAAAAACTGTCCGTAAGTCTTTCAAGTGTTCCTGTAAGCTACTGCTGTACACGATGATGTCATCCATGTACACCAGGCAGTGTATTCCCTGTAACCCTCTCAAGACGTTGTCCATAGTTCTTTGAAATGTAGCTGGAGCCGTCTTCAATCCAAAAGGCATTCTTAAGTATTGGTAATGCCCAGATTCCGTGCTGAACGCTGTCTTCTGTCTGTCATTCTCCTCTACTTCAATTTGATGGAAGCCATTCGCAAGGTCAAGGGTCGTAAAGTACTTACTCTTTCCTAGCTTGTCAAACAGGTCAGTTATGTTTGGCAGCGGGTATTTATCGTCTATGGTAATGTCGTTAAGGCGTCGGTAGTCAATGACCATTCTATATTTGATGTCACCAGATGCGTCTAATTTTTTTGGCACCAGGTGCACGGGTGCATTCCAAGGGGAATAAGACTCTTCGATAACATTGTTTTTCAACAACTTTTCAACTTGAGATTTAATTTCAGTTGCTTGTGCAGGTGATTGACGGTAAGGTCTGACATAAATCGGGTCTTCATTTTTAGTTCTAATGGAATGTTTAATCTGATTAATGAATGTCAAAGGTAGCTGATCACTGTAAAATATGTCCTTATATTCCTTGCATAAGTCGCTTACACAATTTCTTTCTTCTTCATTCATGTGTTCCAGTCTAAGTCTGGTCAAATTTTCGTCTAGTATCGTTTCAAGTTCAATGTCTTTCATCTCTACATCAGTGCAGTTCACGGGACTTTCACAGTATTTGGTTACTTTGAAGGGTTTTGTAATAGTCAAAGTCATAGGTTCTTCTAAAGTGTTTTGGATAACAGTGGTAGCATAACCATTATTGCAGGTTACGATAGCCGATGGCATCCTAACACCTTCACAAAATTTCGTAAAATTTAGAATTGCTTCTCCGGAGAATTGATCCGTAGGTAGTTTAACTAGTTGTTCTGTCCGTGAGTCTAACTCTAGCACGTAACTACTGTCATTGACAATTGGAAGCATTGTCGTTTTGGTGATAAGTTTTAAGTTTTTCATATCGATTACAGCTTCCAATTGCATTAAGAGATCATTACCTATCAAACCATCATATTTAGTGTCTACGTCATACACGTAAAACTTGTGACACTCACTACTATTGAAAGCAGGCATTAGTGGGATTTGGACCACTTCATTATGGCTACTTGATGCATGTGTGCTAATGACGGTGAAAGGTTCGCAAAGTATGTATTGTTCAAAGAACTCATGAGCTTTATGCGGGCTTATGAATGATCTGGTACTCCCGGTATCAATCATAAATTTTGCGTCAATCTCCGGTATGAACACATAAGGTAATTTAAGTTTAATGTCACAATTTAAATGTACTACTTCCGGTTTTTGTTTGAGGCCTGAATGTGAAAATTTTGAACTTCCTCATTCACGCTGTCGTTCTTTACAGTCTCTCTTTCTTGTTCATACACATTCATTTCCTTCTCAAGATAGTCTGCGTAATGACTTTCCTCCTCTTGCCAGTTCTCTTGATCATCATATCCATACGCATTCTCAACATTGTTGTAATAATAATTAGTTTCACCTAAGTCTAGCTCGTTAAGACGAAACCCTTGGGGATGGGTATACCCTTGAGGTTTTAAGGGCGGAGCAGTACGCATTGAAACGTCAGTATCACCCGCCCTATTCATCACTGGGGGCTTATATCCCACTTGCCCTTGATTAAATTGGGGTCGGTACCCGAACTGTTGTTGTTGCTGTTGAGGTCTAGAATTAAATTGTGATGGTGGCATATACCTCTGATGCATGTTGAATTGCTGAGGGGCAAATTGTGGTCGATATCCAAATTGTGGCTGATGGCCATATGGTCTTTGATTAACCTGGGGTAATCTCATTTGATTATTTGGTATTCCAAAGTTAAACCGAGCTGGAGCTGCTGTTTGTGGCATGGGTCTAAACCCACTAGGCTGAATAGGCATGTTAGGCATGCGAGCCATGCCGAATGTGCTAGGCATGCTGGCCATGTTAGCCATGCTAGCCATGTTAGGCTGTGTATTTGAGGTGCCAAATTTGAACGGAGGTAGTGCTGATTGTGGCCTATTTAACTTGCTCCTCATGTTGTACTGCTCGTAAAAATTTACTTCTTCTAATACATACTCCAATGCCTTTTCTAGAGTTTCCGGTGATTTTAATCTAACAACGCGTATCAAATTTTCAGGCAGATTATACAAGAATACGTTAAGCGAGGTATTATTGTAGATAGTAATTTTAGCGCTTTTAATATTGGCATTAGTCAACTGATTCACTTTAGATATTAAGACCGCTCTAACAGACTGAATGCGATTGCAAAGATCAAGATAGTTTTCACCTTGTTTAATTTTTAAGCTTTCCAATTCTAACGCTATACATTCTTCACTTCTTGGATCTCCAAAATGTTGAACTAACAAGTCCCTAAATTCAGTCCATGTTGTAATATCTTCCCGTTCACTTATCAAGGCTTCAGCAGCTTCATCTGTTAACCTACTAGTTATAGTATGCATAACATACACATTCTGCTCCGGAGCGCCTTGATAATTTGTTATCACATATTCACATTTCCTTAAAAATAAGCTTAGATGGCGCTTATCACCACCAAACAAAGGGATAAGCTTTAACATTTCATTCGGTATAACTTTAATTGTCGTCATTTTTATGCAGTTAATATACTTCTATTATTATAAAAACTTATTCTATAGTTTCAAATAAACCAGATAAAATTATAATGGAAAAGGTTCGATTCCAACTATAATAAGACGATTTAGGAAAGGATGGTGAAAAATTCACTTACCAACCAGTCATCAACATGCTCTTTTCTTTGTAATCCTTGACGAATTTGTATTGGTTCGAGAATCGCACAAACGCCAATCAATCGCGGTTCGCAAACTCGCACTTTTAAAATCGCGTATATTCACTGTTCACGTAAAACTTCACTTTTCAGAGGTTTCCGCGAAAGACGGTGTCGTCAGCATTGCGATCCTACCGGCTGCGCCAGTCAAGTTTACGGGAGCGCGAAAGAGCTTTTTAAAAACACTTTTTAAAATATATATATTTATTTTATCTTAACTTAAAATTAATACGTCCGAACAAAGTGGGATGTTCGTCTAGACTAACAATCTCAATACATAATACCATCCTGGATAACAAACGCTTCCCACGCAGGTCTCAGTTAATTCTGAGACACTGTTATGATGCGTTTGCAGTTTAGCTGGAAACGGTTGTTATCTGGCGACCGGGTGGCCGCATAACTAGGTACTAAATAAAAGTGTCAATTTAATTAAAATAAAACGTAAACAACTTGGTTTTTTTCTTACCTTAAAGTAACCATCAAACGTTCAGCTGGTGATACAGGTAAACGCCTGTAACTGCAACGTAGTAA
Source organism: Selenia dentaria (assembly GCA_917880725.1). Lineage (NCBI taxonomy): Eukaryota > Metazoa > Arthropoda > Insecta > Lepidoptera > Geometridae > Selenia > Selenia dentaria. The sequence continues at coordinate 927,615 of OU862885.1, read as the reverse complement.
CTTATCATGTAGCTTTGCCAGTAACTCGTCGAAAGTTCGTGATGACATGCGAAAGTAGTTAAAGAATTTGATTTCGTCATCTCTTAACTGATTGAACAATGTAACAAATGCCCCCACTAGCAATCTTTGAGAAATAAGTGGATGAACTTGAAGTCTTTTTCTTCGTTGTTGTTGAAGTCTTTTCTTTTTCCATAAAAAATACACGGCAGCAACTCGAACACTCATTTGATTGGGTATGTCTGTATTCCACGACGTTCAGCACGATACTAAAAAGAGTTGCCGCAGACAGCTACGCGCTGAGAGCTACGCGTGTAGTCCTCAGCGCCGACTGTCAGCGTGACTCTAAAACCACCCTTACCCTAAAGTGTCACGTTACCGAGATATTTGGAGGTAAAGATCGACATATGAGTACAACGACCATCACGTAATAACTCTATTGAGTCATTATGTGATTCAAGCGTCAGGTTGTATCCAAATAATCGTTTCCAGGTTGATTATTACTATTACTATTTATTGGATGAAAGTACGTAGGTACATTACTTACTACTAGCAAACTACTAGTATAAATAATTATTTCATCGAAGTGTATGAAGATTTAGATCTTATAATCTTACCCAATTTGGCATAATAGCCCTCAATCATTGGCTTGAAAGAGCTAAAATACAATCGCGACATCACCCTTATTATTTATTATATACCGCAGAATTACCTTTACATCTTGCTGAATAATACTTAATTAACAAGGCAGAAATAAAGTTATTGGACACTACTGCAACTGTCCTGTGGGAATACGAACCCTTGGTTGCTGTGAATCATGTGGATTATCGAGTTCAGGGCTTGGGATCACCATAAAAAGAGCATTATCCGACCTCCAGCTGAATTTATGGATTATGTAATTAGGCTGGATTCAGACAATGATCATTATTCTTGCATTAGATGTAATTAAATCAAGAACAACATATAGGTATTCTTATCGATTGGTTAAATGAAGGTATTTGTTTTATTGTGATTCCGGCAAACAACCTGATAGCCCACTCGAATCAAAAATGTGGGTATGATACGGGTCAGATATACACTAAGATATGTAATAGAATTCTTTTGAGATGTCTCATCTAAGTATGTATTACCTACCTACTATTCGCTTAAGTCACTAGTAGTCACTGTACTTATAGTAATAAATAAATGTTAACATCAATCACATGCATTTTGTTTTATTTATAACCATGAGAAAAAAATATATTTTTTTCTCATGCTCCTAGTAATACGTAATGTAATATACCTACCTATTATCCTAAAAAACAGTAACATTATTAAATTATGTCTATTAACCGGAAAAAACACTCGCGTTAAGGATCGAATTGTACGTGAACCGCAGAACGGTACCTATCTAGAAGCACTCGACTGAAGATAACCATCAGACATGCTCGAAACCAGGCGAGACGTATTCGATCCCTAACGTGAGAGTTTTCGCCAAGCCAAGCCGGCAAGGTCTCGATGAAAATGAACCAAAGAAAAAGAGGGTAAAAATGATGGACAAATTCTTTACAAAATCCGAAGACGATATGCAAAATTTGGTGTCCAAAATGATCGCTTGTGACGGTCTCCCATTTAGCATATTCTCTACCTCTGAATCTATAGGTAAGCTCTTTATAAAAAGTGGCTATGATGATTTACCTAAGGCACCAAATACTATATAAAAGATCGTGGTAGAAAAAAAATAGCAATTAAAGAGGGATTTGAAAAAAGAACTTGAGAAATTAAAGGTTAAGGGACAAAAAAACTCCGTCTACCTAGACGAATAGACTTCAGCTAGCAACCGCCGCTACATGAACGTAAACATTCATTGCCCTAAATTACAAGGCAAGAGCTTTAGAAATGTTGGACTGTTATTAAAAGAAGATATAGCATGCATAGTGACTGAGGGGGCAAGTGTAATGTGTGCAATGGGTCGACAATTGCCTTCGTACCATCAACTATGTTTCGCACATGGTATCCAATGTGCAGTGTTGGATGTCATTTAAAAAAGGCACAAAATGATCAAAAAGAAAACGATACACGAGAGGAGGATGTCTCTGACGGGGATGAAGATGAAGAAGGTGGTTTCGTAGTTGAGCAGCAGCTTAATAGGAACTTGAATGAATACACGGACATTAACCTCAAAACTGTTATTGACAAAGTGCGAAAAATTGTTAAGCATTTTAGAAAATCACCCACCAAAAGTGAGATTCTCAATCTTCCTGAAGAGCAGAATAAAATAGGCTTAATCCTAGATTACAAAACCAGATGGAGTAGCCTTGCAGACATGATCACGAGATTCTTGAGTCTCAAAGACTCTATCATGAAGACTCTAATCGATTTGAAGGAAGAAGTCACGTTCAGTTTGACTGAGTTGGAATTGTTGCAAGAATTATCCACTTCTCTCAATATTGTAAAGGCGACAGTGGAGGCGCTTTGCCATAAAAACGCAAATCTACTTAACTAAGCATATGACTTTCTGCTGTGTATACCACCTACAAGTGTAGAGTGTGAAAGAGTGTTTTCATCCACAAAATACATTTGCAACCACCTGAGATGTTCTCTAACAGATGATTCAATCGACGCTCTAAGTTTGCTTCGGTCTCATTTCCAAGGAAAACATTGACGAACTATTCAAAGTTAGTTTTAGGCAGAACTTGGTGTATGTTACTAACTCTAGAAGCTCGAGAGATTTATAAGATCTCATAGAAACAAGACTAAAAAAAAAGAAAGTTATAGATCCAATTACTAACTTTATTATGATTGTTTGATTTATAAGACCTGTTAAGAATGTTTGTGTACCTACTTATTTAGTCTAGTATCTACTTACTACCGTATTACCGTTACTTACCGTGTTTATTTACTTCTTGTTGTGAAATTTATCATTAAAGATAGGTAGGTATTGTTAAAATACCAACTCACCTAGATTTCAAAGACTGTTTTTACTATGAATTTGTGATTGTGTTCAATATATGTTACTCTAATTGCTAATTTTATTATGATTTCGTGATTTATAAAACCTCTTAAGAAGTTGGTGTGCCTACATAATATACTATAGTAACAACTACATAATACTCTAGTAACTACTTACTACCGTGTTTCCGTTACTTATAGTGTTTATTTACTTGTTATTGTGTAAATATTTATTATAGATATTGTTTAAATACCTACTCACCTAGATTTTGAAGACCGTTTTTTAATAAAATAATCTTTGGTTGATTATGACTGTTAATCGCCAATGCCAAATGCCTCGTTACGGCGACACAACCTTTTTTTATTTTATTTCAATGTGATATTATAATTTGTTTATGCAAATAACACTTAAAATAATAACAGCAGAGGTGATTTTAATAAAAACATAGTTTTTTCTGTTATTCGAATAATATTCGAATAATTCGAGTAGTACCCGAAAAAAATCGAATATTAGAATATCAAAATTTTCGAATACTTGCAAGCCCTAACCCATACACACCACTTTAATCGTGCGCCCCGATCACGAAAAAAATCAAAATGGTGGTGGGTTCATATGCCAGCTTCCATACAAAGAGGTTCAAACCCCTTTCAACTGTCTACTATCACTGTAGTAGTATAGATACCATATAAATCGAAATCGGTCAAAGCAATTTAGAAATACGACGAAATAGATAAGCTTACTCACTCAAATACAAATACACATATTGTATAATATATATGAGCCCTGAAAACACAACTTCCTTTTTTATGTCTTTATGTCTCTTTAAGAGAATATAACGCTTTGTCATACCTAAGCAACGTTTTAAAACTGGAATAACGATTTAAGCCTTAAAATCAATGGCTTAGCTGTGAAATGTCACACCATAACTCTTATGCAGCTTTTCTGAAATGTTGTGGCGCAATATCAACGCACAAATCGTTATTTTGTTTTTTTATCGAGCTGTATTCTCTGTCATTGGAATGAGAGTTCTGATAGCGCGGGTGTGGTGTGAAACCATTTCTGGCCTCACTTGACGGCTTACATTTTGCGTGCGAGCTCGGTTTCTGTAGGTAATCATTCTATGGTTACTTAATACCTTTTCGTTTTATTTTATTTATGTAATATTAGTAACATATCGAAAAGAATGTTATGAAACCATTGCTTGTTCTTCATATTACAATATTTACAATAATCTTCACGTCTTTGGTTATGCGGCTACATAAAGTCAAAGCTTGTAATGGTAGGATGGTACAGAATAAACCACTCTGAAGGAGTACACAATGAGGAGTGCCCTTGGTGAGCAAGGGCACTCCTCAGACACCCTTCACTGGCGCTGAGGCCCGGTTAAGATCAACCCGGGCCTACTGCTGGGGCAAGATGGTGAATGCTAGCGAGACCCCACCTCGCCCCATCTTGGCAGAAGACTGCTCACGGGGGGATTAAGTGGGTCATATATATATAGTCTACCCGTGAAGACCATAATTGGCATTCTGTATCTAATTAAGTTATTATTCTCATTATGTTTAGCTGTTGGTTTTCTATATAAATAAATAAATAATAAGACGTGTGGCACTCGGAGACTGCCGCGGTAAAGCTATTGCATAGCTGTTTTTATCAACTTATGCAATTATAATTATTTAACCAATGCCATCTAGAGGCGAGTTGCTGAACTAAAGAGACAAGCGTGATATTTCAAAAAGTCATTAAAAGTTCTGCTATTCATCGATAGATGCCAAATCAACTTATGCAATTATAATTATTTAACCAATGCTATCTAGAGACGAGTTGCTGAACTAAAGAGACAAGCGTGATATTTCAAAAAGTCATTAAAAGTTCTGCTATTCATTGATAAATGGAGTCGGAGTGGGGGGTGTTAGGTTATTTTCGTTACGGAATTTCTGGATTCGGTCTCCACGCTCAAGGCCCGCGATAGAAGCTATGCAATAGCTTAATAAATAAAATATCCCCTTTAGTCACTCCCGTAGCGAAAGGGAAGTGGACCGCATTTTTCCCCTAAAAAAAAACATGCCTACTTTAAATACGAATTTATTGACTATGATATATATTTGTTGATTATGTCTAAGTGAAACAATAACCTGTGACAATAACTTTTATTTATGTAGAAAACTTTATTTCTAACTATAAAAAGTGCAAGAATTAGCACGCACTCACTTTTATTACTTATAATTTGAGTTAATAATTTATATACGGTTTTCTATACTTATCAGCCTCGCAACCGATCAACTACTGTAGAATTTGTTTTTCTTACTCCTTTTTTTATGTTAGCTATCCTAGTTACCTAACTTAATTTAAAAAATTGTCCCATAAATTAATAAATTTTAAAATGTTTATTTTAAACAAATAACTAAAACTAAGAGTAAAGTTTTGTTTTATTAATTGAACGAAAATTATATTTGTAATTTTAATAATATAGGTAAGTCCTGTTTCAGTGTGGGCACAGTCTGTATCAGTCCCCGATGTGTGTGCCACGGGTGCACACAGAGAAATAAATCCCATTATTTTTTTAATAAAATCTCTACAAATGTATATTGTACGAGACGAATTGTAAATTAAAAAAAATTTAAGTAAACAGTAATGCCAGGTTGGGGTGTTTTTTTACAATTTCGGCATCAAAATTTGTTCATGGCGAGATTTTGGTGAAATTATTAAACAGGCGAATTTATGACGATATTGACAGTAAATAAAACATTGCGTGCCTCATATGATGTTGTTTAATAATGTGAGCCGATCGTGCTAATATTCTGAAGCCATTGTCCATCCAAGCAAGCCATCCAAGCACGTGGTAAGCCAAATTGACTCGCCGACCTACAAATTGATCAAACATCTAGCGAAAGTGCTGTCACAACTTCGTGGTCAAACTAATGCGCATGAGGGATTCTTACCACTTCACAAGCCAGATCAAAAATATAAAATTATCTGAAAATGAAGTATTAGTTAGTTTTGATGTACAATCCTTGTTCACGGGCCAGAAGTCAAGAGAAAGTTAAATCAGTTTGACCTGCCTCTGGAATAACCAGAACTACTAGAACATGGCCTTACATATGGCTACTTATTCTGGGAGAGTAAATTTTACATCCAAATCGACGGTGTACGAGGTAGTTATGGGCCCCTGTTGTCGCCAATATTTATGTGAGGACTTTGAGGACAGGATTCCTCTCTCTTTATTATGTATCAATGCTAAAATATTAAATTCAATTTTAAAAATGACAACTAAATACCTAACATAAGTGAAGATGAATTTTCAGAAAATTTAAATAGGTTCGTACTTTAGTAGTTTTTTTATTATTTTGGAGTAATAGTATAAAACTATCATATTAGAAAAAAACGTTACTATAAAACATTCTTTACGGAACAGTTTTATGGCCATAATAACGTATAAAAATAAACATTAAATCTTTACTGACCGACTTCCAAAAAAAGGAGGAGTTACTCAATCGACTGTTTTTTTTGTTTTATTTTTATGTTTGCTACCTCATGACTTTCGATTGGGTGGACCGATTCTCAAAATTATTTTTTTGTTTGAAAGCTGGTGCTTTCCGTGTGGTCCCATTTTATCAAATTCAGTCCATTAGTTTATGAGTTCCAATAACTGATTTTTACCAAAGTAATGGAATGGAAGTTGGTATTAAATTTTTCAAATTGCACTTGCTAAAATATCATTGAGGCCAAAATTATTGTTTTTTTTGGCAAAATTTGAATAATCACTTCTGGCAGCCCAGTAATAACATTAAAAAAATCATATAATCTGATCTGTGGTCTGATTCCAGTATATATATAGGTACACTAATCTATGATCTGATTTATCTATGGATAAAATAAATCTGTTTGTTTTCTTTCATTTTGTTTGTTTGTGTTGTGATGATTATAGAATTCTACTCCTCAAAGAAAAGAATAAATATATCCATTCGTTGATATATATACATACTTTAAAGTTGAGTTGAGAAATCCCTATCTCAGGTTTTGGTAAAAATGTACTGAATTTAAAAGTTATCATGGAAAATAGCTATCATGAAAATAAAAATGCAATGTATCAGTTTCCTACACAACATCATTACCCACACCACCTGTACCCTCCGTGTCCGCAAACTATAGACCACACAAAACTGCAAAATCTTAACCCGGCTGGCCCTGATAAATTTGCATCTTTTTTGCCACAAAATGTACTCCTAGAAGACCAGTTACAACTGAATGAACCGTTGAGAAATACAGAAATTGAACAGAGTGAAGACAGACCCGAGAAAAAGAAGAGAACTCGGAAGCCTAAATCGGAAAAGACTAACAGTGATGAGCCTAAAAAGAAGTCCGATAAATCAGTTGACACATCGACATTTACGATAGAGGAGAGGCTCGTCTCTGCCGTCTGGATCCATGAGAGACACGAAACACACCATACTATTACTGAAGTGAGTCTTCTTTTTTTAAACTTAGTGATATGAAATAGATTATTTAGTCTATCATTTTACATGACACAGGTGAAATGGTTGTGGCTCATCCACATACGAAAGGTTATTATAAATATTAATATATGTTATGTATCAGTTTTGAAATCAATGTGCCAGTTGTGTTAGATCTGACTAGTGATACCTTCAGTGATCATAGGGACAGGATTCGAACCCACATCTTGTGACATGTGGTTCAGTAGAAGTATCTTTATTACAATATGTAAGTTTCATTTGCATATACAGTCCCACTTGTAGCTGTCTCTACAAAATATTTTTTGGAATAATAAGGTTTATTAAGTAAAAGTTTATGTTCTCCACAGATCAAGGATAAGTTTCAAAAAAGGTTTAATCGTGAGCCCCCATCCAAGACTACCCTATTTGCTTGGGAACGTAAGCTGTTTGCAACTGGCAATGTCTGCGATGCACCACGCCCTGGCCGACCAGAGAAAAGGTATGCTGCTACTGCACTTCCTTATTGGTAAATATCCCTCACTTAACTGATTAGTATATCTGTTAAAGATTTATGTCATATTAATTACATGAAATGTTTTTTTTTATAGTATTACCTACTTTTTAAAGCACTAACGCTTGCTTAGCGATGTCAAACATTGAAATTTATAGAGAGAAAAATTCACATCCTTGGACGGGATTCCTTATTTGATTAGTATTATATGAGTATTGTCATATAAGTAGTTAGTATTGTAATATAACCTGGAAAGACTATCCAACGAAATTAACTTTTAGTGTGTTCAAATATGTTGGCGAAAATAACACTGAAAACGCTCACAAAGGTGTTTGAATTGAGAATCTGTGGGTGAAATGGTTGTTTATGTCTCATTTTGTTCAGCATTCGAAAAACTAAAAAAAAGGTTTTGCCCCCAATAAGTACAATTTTTGACCCACGTCCGGAGCATGGTAAATATTTGACAGCATAATCATGTGATTTAAGGTCTTATGCTCGGTTGAGTGTTCAAGTAGGGTTTGGGAAAAAGTGACAAAAGTGGCAAAAATAACGTTTTTGACCTTTACAAACGCTTAACAAAAGAGCCATCAATGACAACACCACCAATGCCCTCAAAGCTAAACGAACGCAACATATGTAGGTTAAAGTGATAAAAAGTAAGTCTATTTACATTACAGAAAAACACATGTATCAGATGTGGCAGCTTCCCTCAAAACCTCACCGGCATTGTCGCTGCGAGCGAGAGCTCAGGCTTTGCGTCTCCCTCGCACCACTCTACACAACATCATGAAGAAAGATCTACCTCCTGGAGTAAAGGAAAAGGACAAGAGAACTTCTGACTTAGGTGAGTCTCTGTAGTTCTGACAATGATCTTACTTTTGCTCAAAATTAAAAAAAGAAAACCTTATAAAAATACAAGGCCTTTGGCTAGTTTATTTTGCTATCACTGTAAGCCAATGTACAGTGCAATTTATAGTCAACGATTAGGGCTATTTAAATAGAAATAAACCCAGTGGTTTTTATTAAAACTATAAAATTTACATTCCAATTATTATATAAATATAATATATGCTAATAGCAAATAATTAAACAATATTTAAAGTTTGGGTTAGTATTTAAAATATTCATAAAACTATGGAATTAAGTCATCTATGGCAGAGCCATTGTTATATTAAGTATTATATTTATTTATTACATAATCTGTCTGTTTATATAAACAGTCACAATTTTTTTTTGTCATAGTAGACTAAGGTGTTCCACACAAACAATATAGATGTAACACATCTGCTCAGGAAGAAAAATATCGTAATAATGATGGGATATGACCAGGTGGGGTGTTTTCATTATTTTATAATTTTTGAGTGTTTTAAGTCAGAATAGCATTTAAAATTTTCATAGTAATATGTATATATATTAAGTGTGTCATAATCCATCTTTTGTTTTAGTGTTCTAAACTAAACAAATAACGGTTCTTGTACTACAATGTCTCTTTTAGTTGACGCTTTTTTATAATATTACTAGCTTCGCCCCGCGGTTTCACCCGCGTGGTGACGGATGATGATGATCAAAAGTGTCCTATGTCCTTCCCTGAGATATGGAAAAAATATAAATACAAAAATCATAAAAATTGGTCCCGCCGTTCTCAAGTTATAAATGGTGGAACTAAACACGGCTTTGTTTTATATAATACTAGCAACTGCCCGTGACTTCGTTCGCGTAGTAGGCTCGATCTTCGGCCTCGCCATAACCTTCCATGTTTTCTTGGTTTTTCTTTCCTTCTGACAATAATTAACACAACAAAAAAATTATAAGAGAGATTGTTTCATCTGTTCTCTTGTTAAAGCGTGACCAGGACCTATAGGGGTTCATTTTTATGTATAAATATATAGATATATATAGAGCAGAACCTGAAACAATACATCGAAACTTAGAAAGCGTTTCTATTGCAGACAAACCTCCTCCCAAGCGCCGAGTAAAGCAACCGCCGCGCAAGAACCAACCGGGCGGGGGCGGAGTCGCCGGCGCGGAGCTGCCTCCCGCGCTACCCCTCCCCGCCGCGGCACCTCCGCCCCCGCTACCGCCCGCACCTACACACATGCACTACGTGATGCACGCCATGCACTCACACACGCACGCACACCCCTACAGCTGAACTGCTCCGAGTGAATGTGGACGTTAGGAAGTCTGCCCGTGGCTACTATTGTAGCTTATTCATGGTATTTTTATTTTCATAATATCTTTCGCGCTATCGTCTCCCTCCAACATGAATCACGATCGCATTGATTTTTCACATTTGAAACATTCGATTTTCCCTGCGTATGGAAATGAATGTCGTGAAGAGCGATTGTTCCTTTGTTGGAGGACACTGCACTGCAGCTGCACCACTCAGAGGCGGAATTTTTAAGCTAAGAGTGCAAGGTACATTTCATCAAACCTGAACACAACATAGCTTCCAGACTACTAATTGAAGTCTGTATATCTGGCATAGCGGCGCTACTAACCAACATGAACTCTTCCATAGGAAACCTAGCTACCATGTAATGACCATAAATTAAGTATTATTTAACTGTACCTCTACCATGAGTTGGCAACATAAATGTCATCTATAGACGATACTCGATCTCGCCTACGTATTAAGTTTGTGATTGGCGTACTCGCTGTCAGTTTTAGTTCTACAATTGACCGTTAGGTGGCACTGCTTTTTTCAAACATTTTTTAACAGCAGTCGATAGCAAGCATCGATTGGTTTCAATGTCGTAGACTCATGGTAGGCTTACTGGCAAAACACATTACGGATCGAATAGGTCGACTAGAGTTCCGAGCAAAGCCCCTAGAGCTCACAGACAGCACAAAGCACTCGGTCAGAGGATGAGCATCTGGTATCGAAACTCTGCGAGACATATACGATCTATAAATATTATTTATGTTTGCACGCTCCAGAACACCACACAATATTGAAACAACCATTCTTGTGTCTGCACATGCGACAGACGAAATAAATAAGGTCTGATTTCACCAGTGTAACTGAACGCAATTAATTCAAGCTAAACCAATCACTACACTCTCTCAATGGGAACCTGATTTTGTTTACGATGAACTCTGATTTATTGAACTGGACTAATGGTGATATCAGATATAATGATGATCTAAATGACGATAGGCATTAGAAGAGTTTGTTCCGATTCAAAATGTCGATCCTGATCGTAATCAGGGTCATTAGGACATCGTGAGATAACAACCCTTGTGGCTGAGAAATTAAAGGCTTTATAGCGCTACTAATACCCAGGATCATCATAATATACTACCTAATACTGTTATTCAGTCTGTCTGTCTTAATAAAATACTGTTTGTTGGTGTGTCCATACGTTGTCAAACCGAGTACGATAAAAATGTACCAAAAACTATATGAAAAAATTCGGGTATAATTGAAAATAAAGATTTTTTAATTTCATTTCAGCTAAATATTTGAACATAATTTACATTTTTATAGTATTACTTTTAAAGCACTAACACCTGCTTTAGCGATCTCAAACATTGAAATGTATAGTGAGAAAAATTCACATCCTCGGACGAGATTCGAACCCGCGTCTTCTGACTCTCCTTGTCTGACGCCATTGACCAACTAGACCACCGAGGATTCAGATCACCGAGGATCAGGAGTTAAAATTCGATGCTCGGACCCGAACCTCGGTGGCCTAGTTGGTTAATGGCGTCTGACACGGAGAGTCAGAAGACGCGGGTTCGAATCCCGTCCGAGGATGTGAATTTTTCTCTCTATAAATTTGAATAATTGACATTATTAAAAATGTAAAATATAGCAATAATTGTTTCTAATGTTTGAGAAATTTCACTAAATATCTGAAAATAACCAATAAAATTACAGAACTCGTATAAAAAATTATAAAACATCGTCCGTTCTTTCCAACTTCCTACGTCATAACCGTTGATACCTACACATTAAATGTATTATTTAAACATACTACATACTTAACGTTTAAATGACCGTAATTACTTTTTTAAACAAGCCTGTTTTAATTCATATAATATATAATTCATTTTAATTTTCATTGTTTCGCTCAATTCGGTGTTTTATTCAAACCGAGTATACCTACTTGTCATTTGAACAGTTATCTGGCTGAATACGAGTATCGATCTTCCGAATCTTCTCGACAACTTCCGAATACGCCGAGTACCGAGTAGGTATTACGAGTACTCTGACCCATCTCTAGTTTTTACTGTGTGCGTCAACGATACGATTACGTTTCATTTACGCAAATAGAGAAGCCCCACAAGATCGAGCTGTAGTGCATGTGGCCAAGTGCGGTCACGCTATCACGTTGCATGTGCTGAAATCGGTGTCATATAAATTAACTCATTTATAATTAAAATCATATTTGTTACATTAGACTGCCAATACGGGAGTTTTTAGGGAGAGCGTGATTTAGAACCCGTACGTTTGTCCCAAGCACAAATAATGCTCACGTATTTCTTTATCTGCAGATTAATACAGATAGAAATTTACATTTTACACACAAACGTTTATACAAGTTAAAAATAACCTGGATCTGTGATATATTGTTTAGTTATGGCCTCATCTGCATGGTTTAATATTGGGCCACTTCCTCAATCACTCACTACATTATGATTAACGCTAAGCTATTAAATTTATATTTTTACAAGTTTATAAACTAATTGTATTCAGTACAGTTGTGTTATTTTCTAGTTAAATTGTAATTATGTATAGTTGGGTATATGCTTAGATTATGTGTACATATAGATAAGGATTATGAAATAAAAAGATACATATTATATCAATCAACATTTTATTTCTGAACATAAGTATAAAAATGAGAGAAAGTTCCTCATACATAAAACTAAATTTCTTTACAAATCTGTAATTCTAAGGTTAGATAAAACTAAAAGCTTGGGGCTAGAATACTAACTTACCTGCCCTACCGCTAGGAGACGGCACAAGCGCGAGGCCCACCTGGTGTTAAGCGGTAACCTCTGCCTGGAACAGATACATTTCCTCACAAGTGACGAGAAGCACTGCGTCCGTAACCCTGAGACATTAAGTTGTTAAGCCTCATGTGCCTGTAATTTCGCCGGCAACCATGCCTTCAGACCAGAACACAGTATCGCGAACACTACTGCTTCGCGGTAGAAACAGGCAGGTGTGGCGGAAGTACTACCCCCGACGAACTCATTCATTAACAGTTGTACTTCACAAATCCTAATCGGAGTTCAAGTGCCCCTACGTAATATTATAATAATGACATAAAGATCAGTAATGTTAATATATACAATGATTGTTTCCAACGAAGATTTGTCGCCAAAGTAAGAGGAGTCCTGCATTAGCAGGCGACGAGACGCGCAAGGCGATGGGTTGGCGTGACGTCACGCGTGCTAACATGTATTAAATATAAGTATTTTATGACAAAAGTATTGTTAGTATAATATATATTATATAGGCATTTTCAATGGCTATGTATAGTTTATCAGAAAATAGAGATAATGCCTCTTGTTCGATACAATGCGGCGCCTCACGAACCGTGTGCTGGTGACAAGCCCCTAACATTGTAGTTTCTTTCTATATACGAGTGAGTACCATTTATATAATATATAGGGTATTTATTAATCACGTGGGCCGAACACGAAAGTTAGCGTTAGTGTAGTAATCGTATAGCTGACGTATACAGTACAAGCTATGAGTTATCTGTGCCACAGTTGTACTAGATAAATGACAGTTAGTACTGCATACGCCAACGACACAATTACGCTAATGTTCGTGCTCGGGGCGCTGCTTGCGCGATCTACGTACGAGTACGTGCTGTTCGCGCGTCTGTTCTCTTATTCGATCCCAGCTTATCGGAATTTTTTTTTTTCAATTTCCAGTCTTATTGTACGGTTTAGAGATAAACCGGTCTCAAAAGTCTGAATTATAAACACATTATCCTAATTGTTAATTAAAATAAATAATGTTAAATTTCTTAATTTCAAATAATGTTATGCTATTAATCTTAAATAAGTATTTCTTTACTTATCCAAAGGAGTTTATTAAAAACCTTACATAACAAGTAAAACCACATCTTTAAACCTATAGAATTAGAATAAACATTAAAGAACAAAGCGCAGAGATACTGCGACGTAGTGCTGTCTCGCACATCGCTTGTGCGACGTTCGCGCGCACGACAAAGACGAATCATTATTACGTCCTTATATTCATATATATTTATTTAAAGATAATTATATTAGAGATATCAATACGAAAGTTAAATGTCTTTAAAAATTATTCTTTCTGTCGAGTAAAGCTTTTCAAGCAAGTCGACAGATGGCGCGCTGTCGCCATGCGATGTCTAAAACATCTAGATATATTATGATTCAAATTTTTATAAAATTACTTGCGGTCATATTTTGATAGACTTAATAACTTAGCTATACAATTTTTGTTTAACTAATGAACTTAGATATCACTTGGTGAGACATTGTAACAATTTGCTAATTATATACTCTCTATATACCTCTTGATGAGACGCCGCGCCCGCGCCCGCGCCCGCGCCGTCAAGCTGTCCATACTCAATATAAAGATCTTCGCGTCGAGTTCTCACGAAACCCGTGAGTACATCATACACAAGTGATATCCGAAACAACGATCTAGACCAGTGGTTCTCAACCGGAGGTCCGCGGGCCGCTGGTGGGCCCTGGAAGCACCCGGAGTGCTCCGCGAACACATCCAAATTGAAGGGTACGTCCGAAACAGGAATTAATCTTGATGATGCGTGGAGCATTTCGCAAAGATTCGATACTGAGAACTGAACCAATGATTCACAAGTTAGTCAAAAGTATGGGGTTACAAAAATGACATATTTATTTCTGTAATATAGAATTTTCGTCAAATATTTACAGTGATTTTGGTTGAAAAAATATAGTAAAAGTTGGAACAACTCCACAGTCCATGACAAGACAGAAATTTTGTGAAATGACTATCCCTCATCACTAAAAGGTTCGTCACCACTGTTGTAGAGAGACCGCGACCCCCTCACACCGTATTGAGCATACGTGTTACAACCCCTGCACCTACCATCTACAAATTGTGATCACAATGTGATAATACATGAACCCCAAACGAGTGATGGCATACATTGAGTTGTTTCATGCACTAATAATGCAAAGGCGCGGCTCAGGCACTTCGGACGATAGTTGCATGCTGTAGTCGGAGCGTGTGCTTGTGGGAACTCTGGGAAGTTACAAACTGCATTTCAGACGAAGCAGTCGTTGCGATGGTACCGGGAGTGTACCGGGGGCGGAGCGAGGGGGAGGGGGTAGGGCGCGGGGTCAGGGTGTCGAGGGAGGGTGCTCGGACGCATCGCGGGGGGACACGTAGTTGCGGCACAGCCCGTAGAACTGCTGCGGACGGAGGTTGCGCCGCGTCGCGTCGAATCTGCAGTCAGCCACACCATATCACATTAGTTGTACCACTCTACAATCTCAAATGCATAATTCAGACAGAATTATAAAAAAAAACTCGAGTTTGTATCACAAGCCCAATCTGAATTTAAGGGTTTTTACGCTTTACATGCTGGCAATAATAAGTCACAAATAAATAGCTCGTAGTGCAACCAAATAAAATAACCTGCCACCTCCTGTGACGAAAACACTCTTACGATCTTATTTAAAGTCAAATTTGAAATATTGTACATAAACACGAAACAACGTTAAAAAGTGCGTGTAACGCTAACATTTGCGTGCGTGTAACCAAACCGTATACAGTACAAACTGGAATGTATCACACTGTAGTACACTGCGGCACAGATAAGTTATAGTTAGTACTGTATACGATTAGATTACACTTAGGCAAATGTTCGTGGTAAGGACACGTGCTGGTTGTCGAGTAGCTAGCGACATCGAGTGCGTACCTCCAGCCGACGTGCTCCATGCACCAGGCGCACACCAGCACGGACCAGGCGTACCCGGGGAACCACGAGTACTCCGCGGACGGCGCGCCGCACGGCCGCGTGTTGCGCGCCGCAGACACCGTCACCAGGTCGTGCATGTGGCCGCCTGTCGGTCACAAACAATACGTCAGGTGTGCTGAGCGTCACTCCCGAGGTGCCCCGTGCGAACGGATACGTACAACGCGGTCACATTAACTCGACGCATCGCTGGAATGCGGGTCCCCGCCCGCTTCCCCCCGCATTCCCTTTTCTCGCCCGGCAAGTGTCAGTACGGTCAGCATCTTTGTTACCGATACACGCGTCGATAATTTGGCAAATTTTCTTGCTAAATTTGGCTTGTTTTCTGTTTTTTTATATAGTTTTTGTTTTGATTATTGTTTTTGTTACTGTTGATTGATTAAGTTTTTGTTACTGTTGATTGTTGAATATTAACTGTTGAACTGTGTTCAAACCAGAATAACATGGGGAAAGTTATACACAGTGAAGGGAGAAACCTCGTGTTAAAAGTGCTACAAGTCTTCGAGAAAAAGGTTGATTTTCATATTTTTATATATTAATAACGGTAACAGGTAGACACCTTAAATTTTCACAGAATATGTAGTTGTATACTACCTTTCAAAATAAATAAATATGTTTTATTCATTTAACAAACTTAATTTTAATCAATTATTACTCGATATTAATAAAGGCCACTTGGCCGGTTTTTTTTGCACACCGTACTTGAGCGCCAAAATGACGTCACATGGTCAAGCGTCCAGTTAATGTGATCGCGTTGTACGAACTTTCGCCCTGTCCGTTCGCATGGTGCATCCAATTGAA
The DNA here is from genome assembly GCA_917880725.1 of Selenia dentaria. NCBI lineage: Eukaryota > Metazoa > Arthropoda > Insecta > Lepidoptera > Geometridae > Selenia > Selenia dentaria. The sequence continues at coordinate 910,947 of OU862885.1, read as the reverse complement.
AGGTCCGCTGGAAAGTACAAAGATGTTAGCTGGGCTGACACACTACGTAACCTACACATGCTACGTGTAGTTATGTAAACTACAACAGTTTCAAACCCTGCATGGCAATTCACCCTCAGATATAAGATAATAAATCTCTTGCCCTTAAATTTCACTCAAAACATTACTCTTCAAACCGAAACATAGCAATATTTGCACACTACTGCTTAGCGGTTGAATAACCGGTAAAGGTCTGGCAAAACTCAGCTTCTTGGATACCTAGAGGAACACCAGCTCATCGGAGATCTTCTGGCATACCTTACTCACCGCTGGACTGAAGCCGTAGAGATAAGAGGGGAGGCACTTGCAGTGAGTCTGGATGTTGCCAAGGCGTTAGATCGGGTGTGGCACTGGTGAGTCCTATCCAAACTACACCATATGGAATACCGGAGGGGTTATGCACTTGGGTCGCCAGTTTTTTTTATCCGATCGGAGCATTAAGGTCGATATCGATGGTTCCTGCTCCAACAGTATACCTATTAATGCTGGCGTTCCTCAAGGCTCACTGTTGTCACCGACATTCTTTATTCTTCACATTAACGACAAGTTGCATTTAAGCAGCATGCATCGTTATGCGGACGACAGGACTGGCGATGCACATACACCGGTCGTGCTAATGCCCCTCGTGTCGTCATCGCAGATGGTAAGAATCAACTTGTGTCCGAAGTTGAGCCTTCTCTTGAGCAGGTCTCGAATTGTGGGAAACTGAACCGTTTAACCCGGTAAAGACAGGTTTGCACATTCACCAATAAAAACCCCATTTCCTGTAGATTCTGAACGCTCTCCACAAAGTTCCTGAGAGCATTGGAATTTTGGAAGTCGAAAATTCTTCTATTGTACAGTTACTATGTACTATTGTACAGCGCGTATATACGCTATATGGTGCGCACATATAGTGCGCACCATATAGCAAGCAAAGCCAGCATTTAAGAAGCTTGGTGAGCTGCATAAGGTGAAGAGCTACTTCAGGTCAAGAAAAGGCTTTTGCTATACAAAACGCAAGCCCGACCTCTCCTGGAGTACTGCGCTCACCTTTGGAATAGAGCACTCAAGTATTAGCTTGAGCCTCTTGAAGCATTACAGCGTAGAGCTGTCAGAATTGCCGACGACCCCAAGCTTCCCAAAGACCTAGAGCCACCCGGTATGCGAAGAGACATTGATTCTCTATGTATCTTCTATCGCATACACAATGGAGAGTGTTCTGAAGAATGATTGAACCTTGTGCCAGTGTCGCAGTTTGATCACCGCACAGGCCGCCTGCGCCAGAAACCTCATCCACATATGATCGACCTTCCGATTCAGACTGAGCGATTTACGCGACTTTTTGTCCGATTCCACGGCTAGTACTCAAAAAATTACGTCAACCTAATTCCATGCGGGCGAAGTCGCGGGAATGATTAAATTCTTTTGATATTGATATTGGCAATATATTTGGTATGTTGCTTCTTATGGGAGACAGGACGTAGGTAGAAACCACACATTTATAAATTTTGCTTTCAGGATCGTACCTCCTTTGTAGCAGCTACATGTGCCATGATGTATGTATGTTACGTACATACATAGATAACATATTAGATATTGCGCAATAGCATACAATCACACTGGGCCGACATCCAGCCAGGAAATTGGGAATATTTTAGTACGTAGAAGTCACCAAAGTCCTATCAACTATACAGTAATCTGTGGTACCAATTGTTATTAAATAGTAATAGCAGCTGTACGTTTTACATTGTACACTATAATATGGCGTCGGTGCGTTTGCCAAATGGGTTATGTAAAATTTAAGATATTTTAGATTTCATAAGTTTCTTCAATTTTGAACTCTATGTCTATTACGAAAAACCCTTACTCTAACTTATCTTGCTTTGCCAAAACCTGTAAGTGGGATGGAATGTTACATAAAGCGCTATCAAAGATCAGTTAAGTGAAGTCAAAGTCTGAGTCAAAATCATTTATTCAATTTAGGCATCAAAGACGCACTTATGAACGTAAATTTTTCATTATAATGTACTTTAAAGCCTACCGCCGCGTTCCAAAATACATAGAGCCAACCGAGAAGAAGCGGCAAGAAACTCGGGTCCATTCTTTTTATATAGATGTTTTCACTTAGGTACTACAAATATTAGCTCCAGTGTGTTGCCTTACAAAAGAGAACATAATAATGGTATCAGTAGGGCAAGACACGCTACACTTTGACATCTTAGTACACGAGTAGATAGATCCTGGAGTGATCAGTCCCAAGCTGTTTTATCCTCCAAGTAATCCGAAATTTTGTAATAACCTTTTTGACAGAGTTTAGTTTTAATAGTAATTTTAAACTTATTAATAGGCAAATCTCGGATAATATTGGGAACTTTATTATAGAATCGTATACATTGTCCCATAAAAGAATGACTTATTCTGTGGAGACGCGTTACATGTACGGATAACTTGTGCTTATTTCGCGTGTTGATGGAATGACCATCACTCCATTTATCAAAACTGTTAATGTTTTTCTTTACATACATTAGATTTTCATCAAGTGAATGCTGACCTCGGCAGGGCTATTATGTATCTCAGTGGCTAACAAATATTCATTGAAATCTTGAAAAATGGCGGATATATGTCACCATTGACAACTCCAGAAAGCTAAAATGTTAGTAAGTTGATGACTGGAGCTGACAAAACCGACATAGAGCCGCCATTTTTTCGATTTCAATCAACATATGTTAGCAACTGAGATACCGGGCACAAAGCAAATTCTCCAAATCACAGCAGAGTTGGCACGCGCACGGGCTGTGTGTGTGTGTGTGTGTGTGTGTGTGTGTGTGACGTACTGGGGTTGGTGTAGTTGGAGTGCACGCCGTCGCTGGACATGGCGAACACGTGGTCGCGGCGCGCGATCTCCGTGTGGCACGATGTGCAGCACAGCACGCTCTTCTGCAACACCACACCCACACACCTGGTGAACAACCTCTCCATGCCAGGCCGGGCCCGACGCTGCAATGGAAACCCTAACCGCAGAACGAGCCCTGCACAGGTTGTTGCCCGATACCAAAACTAATATAAATATGTCTTTTCAAATATATACAATTCAATAATAAAATAAGAGTTAAAAAAAACGTTGAAAATGTAAAATATAAAATTAAGTATTTTTATTGACATACTAGCGACGCGCCCCGGCTTCGCACGAGTGCAATGCTGATACTAAATAATATTCCTACCTACTACAGAATGTCCTTATAAACAACGTTACTGCTTTTTTGTCATTAGAAAATACAAACATATTTTGTTTAGAAGTTACTCTTGAACGCTATGTTTCAAGAGTAACTAACATAGGTATAATTGACAATGAGAAAAACACTCATTGCTCAAATCTAACCGCCGCGCCGCACCGGTATGTCCTTGCATTTTAAATCTGTAATATCTTCGGAAATATTCATTGAAATTACATGCTGTGAAGGAACATATTGATCTATATTGAATGGACAATGTATTTAAGGTACTTAATTAGATAAGGATTAATGCTGTATTGCTTAAAATAACTTCCTAAATAAGCCATTTTTTTCTCGTAAAATGTAAAGGATAAAAAATGGTTATTGTGGGTTAGAGATAGACATATACCATCGCGGACTTTTTTGTTGACCTTTTAAGGTGTACAGTACCGTAGTACATTATTTTGATTTGTCTCGTGGGGTTCAGCCAGCGTTTGCAATGTAAGCGCAAGAAATGTGTTTATTTACGACATCACATTAGAAACCTGTAAATTCATCAGTGTTTCTCTACAACATTATGCATGTATCATACATATAAACCTTCCGCTTGAATCACTCTATCTATTAAAAAAGCGCTTCAAAATCTGTTGCGTGGTTTTGAAGATTTAAGCATACATAGGGACGGACAGACAGCGACAGCGACTTTGTTTTATACTATGTAGTGATAGTGAAGTGATAGTAATGAACACTAACGTCTGCTTAGCGACATGAAACTTTGAAATTTTATAGAATAAAATACATGTTCGAACGGGAGTGAAGCCTGTGTGAGGCGCTTCGACCACCAAGCCATCGTCCAATCACTGCATTGATTTCTCTAATCGTTTGCTGTTCCAGTTGAAGTTGTCTCGTGGGCTCACGAACATTTGCAAGAATGTAACGCAATCCTATCTTTACGTATACGGAATAACTATGAGTTATCTGTGCCACAGGCGTGCTAGATAAAACCTCACCGATACGATTACGTTAAACTCTAGCAAATGTTCGTGCTCACCCACTGCATGCATGCAAACGAAAAAGAAGCTATAGTTATATTATATAGTAAACAAATCTCATATTGCTTGTATAACTGTATCCTTAATCACCAAATGACAAACAAACATTTTAAGTTCTAGGATCGGCAGTACACTACACATATACATAGTACTGACCAGGGCGATGAACCGACACTCCATGTGCAGCCGCAGCAGCACGTTGTCGACGACGAAGAGCGCGTGCCGGTCGCGCGGCGGCAGCGTCAGGTTAGACGCCACCCAGAACGACAGCGCCACCACGTCCTCCGGTAACATCTTCTCTGGAAAACAACACACACTTAAAACAAATACCAAAGTTCAGTAAAGATTCATCTTTCAAGCAATCAAACTATTTAACTAAAACTATATTTTAAAGTCTGTATAGTTATGAGTGACTGAAGCGCACTTAGCGGAGCTCGTCTTGGCGATCTTAACCGATCAACAAGTTAAGCAACACTTGCTGCGGTCAAGACTTGGAATGGGTGCCCAATTGTGGCATTATTAAACTGAGCTCTTCCGTGCTTCGGAGGGCACGTTACGCCGTCGGTCCCGGTTGTTTGTCTTAGAGCAACAGTCGTTAGGCTATGTCGAAGGCTTTCGGGCGGCCTTAACACTTCGACATGGGTTGGTCACTAATCTATCCACCAATCCACACTGGGCTCGCGTGGAGGATTTTGGCCCAACTCCTCTCTTTGAGAGGAAGGCTCGACTCCCAGCAGTGGGAACAAAATGGGTTGATTATGATAGCATGAGTATGGAGTAAAAATTTGTGATATTTATATTAGGTTAACTGACCGAGCCCCAACGTATGGAAGTAGTCTCGGATGATGGCCCTCATGCGCGCGCAGTCGAAGATCTCGTATACGAAGTGCGGCCACGGCGTCGCCGCCGCGTCCAGCCGCCGCAGCGTGCTGTCCTGTCTGCAACGGCACGAGCATTACACCACGACTGCACTGCGCACGATTTGTTGTATTTATGCGTTTGGTTTTGCCAGTTAATATGATGTAGAATTTTGTAGTTTAACATTCAAGGTGTGCACTGGAGGGCTTTCCTGGACAGGCCTGGAGATCTGCTCCCAAAAACGAACTACAAAGTTTCCGTTGACGGATTTCACGTATCTGTCAAAGTGAAAAAGCACCGTCAAGAGTCCAGACAAACCCGGATATCAAATTAAAGAAATGGTTGTCTCCAGGACTAGTGCTAGTAGAAGTGAAGACCAGCCGGAGGTCTGTCGTCCGCAAGTACACAAGGGACAGGATATACATATAGACTGTTCCTATATAAGTGCTACCTAGAAACACAACAATGAACCTAGATGCACGAAATACGATTATATTAATAATACACAATAAGTGCTTCTACAAAGGGCAGCGCGGAGATGATAGACGTCACTTATCACCCTGAATCAGACAATTTTTGTATACAAATTGACATCTGAATAATAAAAGGGATATACAGGGTGGCAACTCTACTTGAACATCACAACGTTCAAGAATCTATCCCGCTGCAACTGCAGTTCGATTCCGATTGTCATTCGATTATTACACAAAATGCCATTCTACTGTTTCTATACACAAATTGGAACGTAACGTAAACGCTACTTTCAATCAATAAATATAAAGGCACATGGGCCCGCATCAGGATCTTTATAGGATGGCATGCTCCAATTTCGTGGCTAGGCGTGGATTAATCGGGCGAGGAGAATAAGATATCATGTGATATCTTATTCTCCTCGCCCGATCAATCATGAGTACGCACAATGAGTCTGCTTTTATTACGTCACACTGAGATTTATAATAATAATAATATGTATTTACCAAAAAATTTACAGATGATTATAACTATAATATAATGATCTTATTTAATACACAATTATATTAACAAGACGAATAGATTATATAAGAATTAAATTATTACATTAATAAAATTATAATCATTTTTTTTTTGTGCGTCAGACTCCGGACAGGGTAGTCCCGATTCCCGGAGTCGAGTTATTATTGCAGCATATAGTGTTTAGAGATCAACTTGAATTAACTTGGGGACAAGGTATTCCACTTAATAGCGAACGCTGCCACGACCAAATGCAAAGTGAGCTCCTCCGAGCGTGTCCGCGCGTTCCTCCCCAACGCCTCTGTCGGACGATGACTAAGTACTCAACGGTAATTGGCTCTCAACGACCGACCGACCGACTAATCAGCGAACAGCGCACGCTACCAGAGTTATACCAGAGATGGCGCCACTTTGCATCTCTAGTCCACCATAACTAAACTAGGTGGCGCTTGACTAAATAATAATATCGGTTAAAGCTATGCCGCCGACAAATATATATTAAATACTACTTTATACGAACACGAATTAGCGTCACGATCATGACCTACCGAATTAGCAGCATATAAAGTTTTGATCGATCGCTGGCGTCAACAGAAACGTAACTGAAGCTGGAATGTTTTCCATCGTAGAATAAGAACGTATAATTCAGCTGCAGTTCGATTGCAGTTGGGACAAATTAGTTAGTTAGTGGAACCGACGTCAATATAGTCTCTAACAAAGTTCAGTAGGCTCGGTGACACCAACAACTCAAATAAAAAAGCTAAAGTACCTACGTGAATATTTTTCAGGATCAAGCATCATAAAATACATAAAATAGGTTTTATTAAATGAATGTATCACATTCAAAAGACAGAATGTCAGTGAAAGTAGAACGTTCTTTGAGGTGTTGCAATGACAAGAAAAAACGCTTAACACATGTTGCAGTTCCTGGAAAAGTAGGTTTATTACTGCGAAATCGATTGTATTATTGGCCAAATATGGCGAATCGCGAGTCAACGGGTTAATATATATATATATATATATATTTCATATCATCATGTCATATCTTTCGACCATTTTTCTTTTTTCATCAACCATGTAAATAAGCCCACAATTATTTGCGAGGTACTTGCGCACGAATAGTCCATGATGTGCAATAATATATCTCCATTCTAATTTCAAATGTAGCATACACACACGCTGCTGTCATCATCATCATCATCTCAGCCGTAGGATGTCCACTGCTGAACATATACCTCCCCTATGATTTTCCAAAAGAACCGGTTGGAAGCGGCATGCATCCAACGTCGTCCTGCGACCTTCATCAGGTCGTCTGTCCACCGTGTCGGTGGACGACCTACGCTGCGCTTGCCGGTCCGTGGTCTCCACTCCAGAACCTTTCGGCCCCATCGGCCATCTGTTCTGGGTGCTATATGCCCTGCCCACTGCCACTTCAACTGGCTAATCTTCTGGGCTATGTCGGTGACTTTAGTTCTTTTACGGATCTCCTCATTTCTGATTCGATCACGTAGAGAAACCCCGAGCATAGCCCTCTCCATAGCTCGTTGTGCGACTTTGAGTTTATCTATGAGGCCCATAGTAAGAGACCACGTTTTAGTGCCACAAGTCATCACTGGTAACACACATTGGTCGAAGACTCTTGTCTTGAGGCATTGGGGTATTTTTGTCAATCAATCAATTAATCAAATCATATATTCGCCAGAATACAGTCATAAAGGTCTTAAATAATATAAATGTGGCAAATTGTACTCAATCTGCAAGCAGACATGCGAATTCTTGAACTTAAAAAATTAAGATTGTATATAATACTAAAGTAAATATCAAGTTAGAAAAAGAAAAACTGGTATTGTAATTAAAATAGATAAATGTCAAAATAAAGAAATAAATAGCATTAAAATCAAATTATTAACAAATCATTACAATTTTGAGTCTCTAAACTCCTTAACACTATAAAAACTCTTGTCCAGCAAATAACTAGTCAATTTTCGTCTAAAGTTATTGCCATTTAATATTTTAATGTCATTTGGTATTTTATTATATATTACTATGCACATCTACGAAGAAATATAGTCAGGAACAGTAACTGCGTTAAAAAAATTACCCAACAAAAGTCGTGTTCAAGTAGGCGGGGCTTAAAAGTCGTGTTCAGTACGTCATCAGTCGGACATTTTACTTGCAAGCGAGCACACTTCAAATCTTCGCGTACATTTTCATTTTTATCATTGTGAACTTCAGTTGTGGATCATCATGCCAGCATTCGTTGTGAAGTGGTGCAGGAACAATACACGATTAAAATGTCCAAGGATCACTTTTACTAGTAAATAATAGCAAAATTATAATTATTCAAAGATGTTCAAATACGTTAACAAATCGAGATGGTCAATACTATGCAAAATTAAGTCAGTCAATTTTTATTTAATTTAGGATGTATTTTTTTCTTAAGGACTATTGAAATGTATGTAATGTGCAATGGTTTTGCTTGTTATGTTTTATTCTCGCTTGCTTGCCGATTCAATGCGGCAAAATAGTGCCTAGCTGCACTTAAGCTAGAAAAACAAGAGTATGACTGCCTGTGAAAACCAGCATAGTTATACTACGTTAATTTTGACTGAAAACAATAAATTATAGATCATAAAAAAATTATGGACCATGTTACAAAAAACTGCAGTACCTACCTACCAGTTGTTAAATTGTGTTATATAAAATATCATATTTATCTTTTTATGCTGATGATTTGTCCCGAAGAAACACCAACATCTTTAAGAGCCTTTATTCTGCGCAGCGCTGCGCGAGTTTAGGTATTTTACATTAGCTAGTTACTTGCTCTTATTCAGTAATCTGTGCTAGCGCGCCCTGCGGCAGTGGCCTTACCGCTTGAGCAAAATAGCGCGCATTAATATTTGGATCTTTTTTTTCATCTACTTTGGTTTTTATGTCACAAATAGACGTAGGTCAAAAAGGTGAAATAAAATATCACGCAGGACACATTTTATTTTTAATATCGACATTAATTAAAATAAAATGATAATTATTAATCTAGTACATGTTATCTACAAGAGCATAGACTAGAAAAAAGTAAGATTTAACTCATGTACCTACCAAAAAAAGATGAGAATAGCAAATAAAACAACCATCAAATACGAGTAGTTCCTGCTACCAGTTTCATCAGGTCCTGGTCACCAGCTAGAAAAAAGGTATCGCGAAGACGATTCATACGATCCCAAACACGGTGTGTCTACTATTAAACATCACAGCATGGGTTCCTGGATACCAAGTATAAGATATATGGTATGGCATAAGAAATTTGGTTAATAGCAAAATACTAGCCCCTCAAGGGTCGATGTCATTATAACAATGAAATTTCTATTGTTGATGCACTAGATGTCATATTAAATTATTTGTTAGAATCCCACTTAGCAATGTTACCTCAATAAGTATCAGGAAGTTTTGAGCGCACTAATATTTAGTTGTGTAAGCGCGGGCGTCAGAGCGATACGTCCTCTGACCTCTCTCTAAGAGGCCTCAGCCGCGTCTGACGATTCGTGACTGGCGCGACCGTTTTTATGATTGATTTTAAAAACGTGTGTGTGTAGAAACCGCTCGGCCATAACAAACTAATAAACAATTTCTAAATGAAGTCTGTGGAACTTGAACTTGTTAATCAAATAATGTTCTATTACATCAGTTAAGTATAATTGACATAATATACTATATCAATCATTATTATGTGACCCTTCAAATACTCAGCAAAAACGCGAATTGGCGCTTCCAAAGCGTTTACGCTCTAAAGAGATACTACAGACAATGAACAATAAACAATTGCCTACAGTTGTAATGTAATATAGGTAACTATACAGCATTAAAAAACAGTTCATTGTTTGTTCAAATTAAAGCACGTTTAATTTTTCAAGCTAATGAAAATTCATCCTCTGCTAATTTTAAAGTGGTTTAGCTGAGTTGCTAATTAATTTATCAGTAATATCAACACAGTGCTTTTCTAAAGTTATTCTATAAATTGATTGAATTTTCTAAATTGATAATGAAGGTATTCTGTGACCACTGAAAAACATCCAGCTGGCAAATAACGACTTATTTTTATTGGTAAAATGTATAAGCCTAAAATGTTTCAAAATCTTTCTTTACTACATTGCGAAGAATCTCTTCTAATGTCTTCTAGACAAAAACTTAATAAATTAATCATATGTCGCGAGACTTACGAGATTTACGATTGATATATTATTGAGTTGGTCCAGTCCACTTGTTGCATAACATCGTCCACGCCGCTATGACTCTGCTGTCATTGTAGACGTTGCAGCACGCGCGTAAACCAATCCCTGCTTTCCTTCTGAATTTAAACCAATCACCGAACATGTCTATTTGTAACCTCGGAAGTAATTTGTATTTGGAATCATACGTTGTTTTGATTTGAAGGGCCACTTTTTGTGTGGAATTTGTTCTGAATTATGCTTCCTGACTATTATTTCTTCGTAGATGCACATATTATAAACATTCCTTCTGTACAAATTCTTCCGTGCTGGGGGTTGGTACAGAAGGTTGTCAAACCTTGCTCGCGCTTGCCGGGTAAGAGCTTCACAGCGTTTTTTGAAATACTCTGGATGATTTTTCACAAAAATACAAATTTCCAGGATGTACATACATGGTAGAGGAAGTATGTTACATGCTTTGAATAGCGGTCTGCAGCTGTCCAAGAACCAAGCTTTATTTATAATTCTAATACATCTCTTTTGAATCTTGAACACCCTGTCTACGTCGACCGAGTCACCCCACATTATCAGGCCGTATCTGAGCAACGACGATACGTAGCCATGATATGCAGTCAACGCAGCCTCCACAGACACAGTGTTTCTAATTTTTTTTAAAGCAAATATAAAGCGATTTAGCTTCTTACACAATAAATCAACATGTTTTTTCCAATTAAGATGTTTATCAAGCGTCAGTCCTAAAAATGTATAAATGTCCACAATGTCAACTATTTCATTATTATAATTAATGTCAAGTTTAAATGGATTAGAATTATATGATTGAAATTGTATTATATTAGTTTTGTTTATATTAATATTCAACTTGTTTGATTTCATCCAAAGTATAACGTCTGCTAGAGCATTATCAACCGTGTGGTGAGCCAGTTCCTTATTGGTACATTTAATTATTATTGTAGTATCATCGGCAAAAAGTATACTTTTATGAGTAGTGGCATCTGGAAGATCGTTTATATAAATTAGGAAGAGCAATGGGCCAAGTATACTGCCTTGAGGGACCCCAGTATTATTAATCAATGGCTCCGATCTATACTTTACTTTAACTAGATTATTATGTTTCATTGCAATATTTTTTTTATTTCCGTACACTGTTCCCTATTTTTTAAATAACTCTCTATCCATTTATAAGCCGGACCTCGTATGCCATAACGTTCTAATTTATATAATAGTAAAGAGTGATCAACAAAGTCAAAGGCTTTGGATATATCTAAAAATAGCGATATTATTGGTGTACCTTCATTAATATTTTCAGTACCTAATAAATCTTATCAAGTTGAAACATGCAAGTGTAGTTGACCTCCCTTTACGAAAACCAAATTGTTCCTCCCGCAAAATCTTGAATTTTGTAAGAAAACCATTTAGTCTTACAAGCATAGCCTTTTCTAATATTTTTGATAAGATCGGTACTATAGTTATGGGGCGATAATTACTTGGATCACATTTATTACCCTTCTTGAGCAAAGGTTTAACTATTGACAATTTTAATTGTGAAGGAAAAACACCTTCCAGAAAAGATAAATTAACAATATGAGCAAGAGGACGAGAAGACTTCGCGAAGTTTCCGGAACGCTGCCCACGCTGCTGTGATGTGAACATATTCTCAATACTTTGACACATGCCCTGGCAGCCCAACTGATTAGGCGACCCGTGTCTAGGTGGATGTTCTAGGAAACGAAAAATACGCTAAAACAATAATGTCCGTTCAAGAACTTACTGGTGTTGACCGCCTGTGCGGCGCCACACGTCCAGACTGGCGAGCCGCACGTGCCGCAGCGGGTGCGCCAGTTGCACATCGGGCAGCACGCGCACCTCTAACGGCTGCATCCTGCAACACACCACGCGTCAACCTTCCGCGGGATCTACTCACCTGCGTTCCAATGTATCCTACAGTCCACATTAGAGAGGTCTGTGGGAGCTGGCGTAGTCACTTACACTATTTTTATAAATTTTTTATTTAATTATTATTTTCATTTCAGTAATCGTTTTTATAAGTGAATGTTTCTGAAAGTGTAATGTATGTTACTTGTTCTCAGTGAAAGGGCTCACGGGACTTGGAGAAATTTGGAACAGAGGAAGGTTTTACCTTTGACTAATAGGGTACTTTTTTATTGTGAAAACTAACGATTAGTGGGTTTAGCGATAATATCAATTGTATTAAACTTTTTGAAATAACCAAGATAATCTCATTTATCAATGAATAAAGTGAATTGTGTCGTTTTGTTGTTTTACCTCACAAATACAACAACTGGCAGCGGCCGCCGGGGCATGTTCTTGAGCCGAAAGCGATGCACGGCGCGAGCCTTGAAGGACGCGGAGGTGGGCGCGGAGTCCGCCGGGGTCAGAGCCGCCTCGAACACTTCACACACCACGCCGTAACCAGACACCAGTCGGTTCGTCTCGCTGCAAACCAGACGATTCACTGAATAACTTGCTTTGGCCTATATTTCGCTATATTGTACAAAAATGAGGTAAACTATGAGGGTATACTCGAATATTTAAAAAAACTAAATTATCTCCCGCATTCATTAAATATGTTTAGGGTAAATTAAATTACAAACTAAATTACATTTATAGGTCCCCCTACGTTTGTACTTCGAGAAAAGTTGAATAATTCATTTTCCGAACGTGGTTTTGCGTAAAACGTTTGATCAAGCGATTGAATCTCTTCATTTCGTTACTAGCTAGTGCCCGCGACGTCGTCTGCGCAGGATTAGTACTTCGAGTAGCTTATTATCTTTTCCAAAACCATATCTACCTTTACACCAAAATGTCATAACATATGTACATGGTCTTATGAGTTTATAGTACATTACTGCAGAATCCAGTAAGTAAGCCTTCCTGGCCAAGTACGAGTTATATACGTAGCCAGGATGGCTTTCTTACTGGTTGAGGCTTGTATAATGCTTTTCTCAAAAATGAAGAAAGTTTTTGCTAATTTGGCCTCAGCTTTTAAAGAAGTGCCATCTATATTTCTGAATCAGATTCGCTTGAACAAATTTTTTGGGATTATCTATGTTCACGTGGTAAGTTAAAACACAATTATTGCAATTGAATGCATAGATTAATCAGATTATATGAATTGAATGTGAAATCCCGCCAGTCATTGTTTTTTTACTAAATAGTTTGCGGTTAGTTTTGAACAAAACAACAAAAAACATTGTTCTATTTTTACGTTACATGAATGTTATAGTAAAATAAAAAAAAATTATATGCTCCATGTTAATTTTAGAATGGCAAACTTTTATCCAACATGATTTATAAACTGAAAATATTAAATACAAACATAAAATCCCACACTATACTTCTACAACATTACTAAGTACAAAACGCATCGTGCATACTTTTCCTGCGTCGCGTTAAGTGTCACAGACTATAAAATGCCCGTTTATTGCTCCAAAAATATATCTATCTCTAAAAATGTTATACCAAAAACAGAGATAGATATATATTTTGCGCCTCCCTCCTATAACCATTTTATAATGGCTAAACTCTTAATCTGTGTCTGGTACTGTGTTTTTTTCTAAGCAGATCTAAATAGTATGACCTACTTACTAGACAGTAAGAGATTCCAAATTTAAAATCTCGCTTCTTACTGGACAGTTGTGAATAAGTCTCCGGTAGAGTTCACATTCTGGATACTTTTTACAGATGTTATGGCAACATTACATACCATTTTCGAGTACTTAACTTAAAAGATTGACTTGGCAATCGAACTAAACAATTTTATTTAGTAATATGTAAGTATTACTTGTCAGATATATTGTGTTTACATGCGATGGCCAAGTCAATCTATTTTATATATAACATAAAAGATTTTTAATATTGGTATGGTTACTATATGATGTTATTAGGTTAGTTACAACGCGGTCACATTAACTCAACGCATCGCTGGAATGCGGGTCCCCGCCCGCTACCCCCGCATTCCCTTTTCTCGCCCGGCAAGTGTCAGTACGGTCAGCATCTTTGTTACCGATACACGCGTCGATAATTTGGCTAATTTTCTTGCTAAATTCGGCTTGTTTTCTGTTTTTGTTATATAGTTTTTGTTTTTGTATGTATATACATAATAACTTAAGAAGGGCTGAATAATTTGACCGACTTGGTATAACACTGATCTCACAACTTTTTACGGCAGAAGTGAGTTGCGTTGCGAGGCTTGGTTTTCTTTACAAGTTTTGTTTTTGATGGCATCTCATTTCTTTTTGTAGATAATCCTATTTTTTCCTTTCCGGAACCTTCTACTTCTTGAATACCAACAACGGATTTTCTTAAAGCCCACTCTCTGTCTTATGAGCTGTTCTTTTTTTATAGGTAATCTTTCTCTTTTTCTTTTATGACACTCACTGCCGCACTCGAAAGATTTTTTAAGTGATTTATTTACTTAACCCATTATTTTTCAATGAATTAGCTATAAATAAATTGTATAAAGATAATTTAAATTTTTATCATAAGTACTGACTGATACTATTTGCGCAAAAGAAATAAACGATGTTGTGTATATACCTGGGATATCGCAATAATACCCAACCAAGGTAGCCTGGAAGAAAGTGCCCGTGACGGACGGGAAGCGTGGGAGCAGCGGCGCGGGCAAGCCACGTCTGTCGGCCGCGGTTATGATTATTAGTGTTCTTTCTTTCATGGCAATTTCGGGCAATTATCTTCTTACTATTTTTTGGAATTTTCTCGCCGTTTCATTCCGTTGAAAGTGCCTATTTAAATACACCTTGGTACGGCGTGTAAATAGCCATAACCGTGTGTACTTGCGCACTAGTAAAAATATTTAGGGAATTTGATGGCTATCAAAAATGGCTCCCCTGTGTGAAAGAACCTTTATTCCCTACTGAAGTATAAAGTGTGAGAAAAAACCCAAGTAGTCATCACCGTGCAGGAATAATATGCTCACTCACCTTTATCATCGAACCAGGGTCATATTCCTCATGTCTTCGTGCTATTTGCAACTCCAAGTATGTCTTTCCTGATGTAATCGGCGTCTATGTGAGATTGTAGGTGGCTACCGGCCGGCAAATCTCATTTACGGATTTCTTGATGTAAGTCCAACACAATTCCACTCTCTTTAATCACACCACGTCCGAACAGTTCATAACGGCACTTTTAACGGTGTATAAAGTCTTCAGGGATAATTTATAACATTTTTCCACACAAATTATGTCGCACACGCGATGTAAACAAACGTAGAGGGCGAACGAAAGTCATGGCACGCTGTACTGTCACAGCTAATTCGCCGAGTTTGAGACTGCCAGCGCCATCTCTGCGCTTCATGGGTTAACTCGGATCGAATCCATTAATGAGTGAGCTCTGCACATAATACAGGTGTTTTTTCTCATTGTATTTTAGTTTTAGTATATATAATATAAAGTATATAGTAATAGTAATATAAAGAAGCAATGTCGCTTCACCATACACCCCCCCTTGGAAGCTCGCGAGACTTTCAACACCAGCAAAATAATCTCAGTTAAAGCAATGTAGAGGGAATCTATTCCACACTCAAATAAAGTAAGTAGTTCGTGTTAGCACAAATAATAAAACGTAGTATTTACTTAACTTAGACCTTTAGGAGGGTTTAGGTACAATTTCATGGACGATTTTAACAACTAAACCTTAATCTAAAGCATCTTAAAAAATACTATAATTAAATGACTGTTCTATTGATTTGGCAAAGGATAAAGTTTGACGACAGGACGTTTGAATGAACTTTGTCTAGTCTTTACTGTAGCCACCCGAACAATACCATCAGTCCCAGGGAATACCTCGGTTATTACGCCAAGAGGCCACGACAATGGCGGAGCATCATCTTGTCCTATCAGTACTACAGTGCCAACTTGAATGTCCCGGTCATTTTTTTGCCATTTCTGTCTCACTTGCAATGTGTGCAAATATTCGGTGCGCCATCTTTTCCAATATGAGGCCACCATGTTATCGAGTAAATTCTTGCGATTTATGAGACTGACATGCTTTTCAGACAACTCGGATGCCGGTAAGTATGTTAGAGGGGTAGACATTAGGAAATGTGCTGGTGTCAAAACTTCAGGATGAGGATCAGAACTTATAACATTAAGAGGTCGTGAGTTCATTATACACTCAATCTGAACCAGCACCGTTTGCAACTCTTCGTAGGTAAGTAATTGGGTCCCAATGACCCTGTACAGGTGCGTTTTCAGGCTTTTAATGTTCGTTTCCTAAAGAGAACCAAAATGAGGAGCGCGAGGTGGGATCATTTTCCAATCAATCCTATGCTTCTCCAGCTCTCTCTTTAACTTGGCATTGTGTTGAGAGTCAAGAAGCAGTTTATACATCTCATCCAACTGTGCACGTGCACCTACAAAATTGGTGCCATTGTCAGAATACATACATGAAACGGGCCCACGACGTGAGATGAATCGCTTGAAAGCAGCTAGAAAGCAATCGCTTGAAAGTTCAGTCGCAAGTTCAATATGAACTGCCTTGGTAACAAGGCATACGAATAAACTGATATATGCCTTCTGCGAATGCTGTCCACGTCTACGTGTGAGCAGTATGCGCAGCGGTCCTGCGTAATCAACGCCAGTGTGCACAAATGCTTTAGCTTGCGTTATACGACATGGGGGAAGATCAGCCATTTTTGGCGTTGGATGCGAAGGATTAACACGGAAACACGCATTACATTCGCGCACTTTCGCCCGAATAATCGTACGGGCATCAAGTATCCAGTATTTCTGCCGTACAATGGACATCAAAAGTCCAGGACCGGCATGACAATATAACTCATGAAAATGTTTAATAATCAGATTCACGACATGGTCATGTTTAGGGAGAATCGCAGGATGCTTAACCTCAAAGGGTAAGCTGGACTTGGAAAGCCGTCCACCAACCCGCAAAATCCCTTTATCGACAATAAAGATCGAAAGGTTTCTTAACTTCTTTGACGGTAAGTTACTGCTTTTAATCGCCCTTATGTCCTCAGCGAAATGAATCCCTTGAAGCATTTGTACAATAGCAATCTCAGCCAATGACAGCCTTTCGATAACCGTCGTCGAGCAAGTTTTAATTTTCCGTATAAAACGTAAAACGTACACGGCTATTCTTAATAATTTATCCCAGGATGATATGCGTCTAGACAGATTATATAATTCTGACGACTCAACCTGAACAGTCGTGGTCATGACATTGGCCTTGTGTTCCGGTAGCTCTCCAACATTCGATGGCGTGAATTTACGAATTGGCCATTCACGAGGAGGGCTTTGGAGCCACTGAGGGCCATCCCACCAGAGCCTATGCGAGACCAATTGAGACGGCAGTAAACCACGCGAAACGCAGTCACTCACGTTGTCTGTACCGGCAACGTGATAAAAATTGTGAGGGGCGAGATTTTCCTGACACTGCGCAACCCTATTCCCAACGAAGATTGACCATCGATGTGGGGAGGAGCAAATCCAGGAAAGTGCTATTGTGGAGTCCGAGAAACCATACACACCAGCTATCTGAACTCGATTATGATATGTATCGAGCACAGTCTTAATCAATTTAGACATCAATAATGCCGCACACAATTCCAAGCGAGCCAACGTAGTAATTCTTGTAGGGGACACTTTAGATTTGGCACAAAGCAGCCGGACTGAGACATTTCCCTTGGTATGAGTTGTGTGTAAATATATTACACAACCGTACCCATTTAAGCTTGCATCACAAAAACCAACAACGACTACTTCTCCGGAGCTAGTTACACCTACATGCCGAGGTATGTTTAGTGTAGATAGCAGTGAGAATTCTTGAGTGAGAGCAGAGAAGCGTTGAATGATGTTCTCAGGTGGTGTATCATCCCAACCCACTTTGGAAAGCCATAACTCTTTGATAAGCAGCTTTGCATATAGTATCACTGGTGCAACTAAGCCTAACACATCAAACAAGCGAGCTACAACTGACAATATGTTCCTCTTCGTGCATTTTTCATGCACAACTGCTGTTGTCAAATAAAATTGATCCTCCTCTGGATTCCAGGACAGACCCAAAACCTTCGGATTCGAACAGGCTTTCTCGCTTTCATCAAAACTGATGACGTTTCTATGTGAATTAGGGAGATTGTCAAGTAAGGTGGACGAATTAGTCGTCCATTTTATTAAATCCATGCAACCGGACTTAAATAAGGATATGAGCTCATTAGCTAAACGAACAGCTGTTAGCTCATCTGGGACTGAATGTACAAGATCATCCATATAGAATTTAGATTCTGCTACGTGCGCCGCGTCCGGAAAGGTGGCGGACATATCATAGGCCAATTGACGAATGGTTCTCATGGCCATGAAAGGGCTACATTTGAGCCCGAAAGGAAGACGATTAAAGCGAAAACATCTTATATTTTCATTTTCGTTAAATCGAAATAATATACTAAGATATTTCCGATCCTTTTCAGGAACACTTATCTGCAGGTACATCTGATGCACATCTGCAGTCATCGCTACAGGGAATAATCTGAACTCCAACAACAAAAGAAATAAATTAGCCTGTAAATTGGAACCAGAATGCAACACATCGTTTAGAGACAAACCAGTATGTGTCCTTGAACTAGCATCTAGTACAATTCGAGGCTTGGGCTTGTCCTTACGGACCACAGCATGGTGAGGGATGTAATATCCATCACCACTTATCGAAGAATCAGTAACTTCTGAGAGGTATCCATTACTGATATACTCATGAATAACAGTATTGTAGTTTTCTCGAAGTCCAGGCACCTGCTTGAACTTCCGCTCCAGTGCTACGAAGCGACGATGCGCAGTATTCCTAGAATTGCCTAAGTTCTCTGGATCTGCACAAAAAGGTAAGGCGACAGAGTAACGACCTTCGTCATCACGTGACATAGAGGCGATAAAAGAATTCTCACATTCTATTTCTTCTGGACTCAAAAAGCTCTTGGATGGGATCTCTTCCAATTCCCAGAATCTTTGTAATGCGGAATTCAAATCATTTAAAGCAAAGGCAGTGAACGAAGTATTACGTTTGGAAGATGAAGCTTGAACACTACTAGGACAGTCACCCATCAGCACGTACCCAAATGTAGTCAACAAAGCTGGTGGTGCCTGAGACCTTGATTCAATTTTATGACCCAGATAAATGTAGGGAAATAATTGTGCTCCAAGCACAATATCTACTGTTCCGGGAATATTCCAAGTTAAATCAGCCATCGCGACATTGTTTAAATAAGCCATATCACATTTTTCAATAAAATGTGTAGGCATCTGATCCGTTATGCAATCAATAACCAATGCATGCAATCTGTATTTCTCGTGTGGATTGACTCGAGACTCAATTTCAAAGTCAACGTATCCGTGGATCGGACGAGATGATAATCCAATTCCTCTGATTACAGAATTATTCAGGGGGATTATGGGCAAATTTAGATTCTGACAGCACTCCAATGTCACCAGGTGATTTTGAGACCCATTATCAATGAGGCAACGGACTAGCCTTTTATCGTTACCATTATTAACCTTGGCGTAAACTTGTGCAGTGGCTAAAAGTATAGTGCCAGCATTAGCATTACAATTTGCACTTAAACTGTGTGAAGGTTTAGATGGCATAGAAGTAACTTCCTTTAATTGACTGCACTGTAACATGTCCGCGTTAGGCGAAAAAACGGGTGCGGACGACGAAGGAGCATCCTTAGCACATGCTGCGGTCACATAAGAATTAGTCGATGACCGAGACGTTTGAATATGCGTCTTAGTAGGTTTCACATGAGAGCTTTTATTATTATTGTTTTTGTCAAAATGTAAAAAGGTATGGTGCCACTTATTTTGACATCTTTCGCAGTTGGCGGGAGCTGAACAGGCTGAAACAGTGTGAGAAATACTCAGACAATTCACACAGCCTTGTTTCGATTTTATGAAATCGAATCTTATCTTTGGAGATTTCATAGATTTGAACTGTGAACATTTGCTAAGCTCTGTGTGATCAACCTTATTGCACAAAACACAAGAGCTACTTTCATCAGTATGAATGTCATTGCTCGCAACGAAAGTATGCGCATGTACATTTGAAGAGCTTGGTTTATTTCCATTGTACCTTGCACGCGGATTCGACAAAGAACTCGAGTTACTCGCGTGCGATCGTTCCAATATTTTAACCTGATTCTGAACAAATGCTATCAAATCATGGTATGACGGAATCTCTTTCTCGCTCACCGAGACTTCAAAAGCTTGAATAATCTGAGTGTCCATCTTATTGAGAGCACAGTGCATCAAAATGAAGTCAGTTAAATCGGGCATGTCTAATTGTTTCAAAGCCGAAATGGACGCTGAAATTTCTCTATAAAAGAGTCAAGCGCACCGGCCGTATTTTGACAATGCTTCAATTCAAATATATTATTTAAATAATGGGTACCTAATGCACGTTTATCCTGATATTTCTTTACTAAACTGTCCCAAATTACTCTGTACGTGTCGCCTGTAGGTACAATACCAGCGAGGACCTTCTGCGCATTATGCGTGAGTTTACCAACTAGGTATTGCACTCTTTGCGAGTCAAACAACTGAGTATTGTCATGGATATTTGCCCTAAATGATTCATAGAATATCGGCCAGTTTTCCATCTTACCGTCAAAACTAGGAAGCTCAATTGCCGGTAACTTTATAGTACATTTTGACATATTTGACACATTTGTAGCACAGTCATTGGAAGTTTTCGAATCTAAAATCTTATTTCTCACATGTTTTACCCTACCATACATATCATCGAAACTGATTAAATCGCTGTAATTAAGGTTGGCATCTGAGTTAAGAGCTAATTTTAATTCATTAATTTCATCAATTATAACTTCAAATTTAGCACGCATTTCAGCGATCATTTCAGTTTCCATCAAAAAATTCTCATTTGACCTTGAATCAAAGTTTGAAATATTTTTTGATAACCCGTAAACATGGTTAATTTTGGCGAAAATAGCCTCCTTTTTACAAGTCAGTATTCTCAACTTCGATTCAAAGGATTTCAACCTTGATTCTGAGTCCATCTTACCCTGACTTACCGCCATTTTTAACAATAATTATTTTAATTACAAGCGTTGTTTAAGTTGTGCCGGTACATGACTCAGATTTTATAGTAAATTTTATATTTTATAAATCAGGCATATGCTGCAGATGTTATAGGTACTAACTATTGTAGGTGTCTACTGTTTACAATAAGTATCAATGTAATATATTTATATATGATAATAATAATAATGATATAAACATATACCTACAATATACACACCACTCTTACAAATAGGTAGCAATAACTATCATATAAATACATACCTGATTGTCACTGCATATCTACTAATAACATTGGCACCAAATGACGCACCTATTTCTTATCAGTACAATACAGTAAATTACAATTTATGTTTAATAATGTTTTTAATAAAGCGGCAGTGCACCAAACAATACGTGCTTTTTACCTACTTCTAATTAAGAATGCGTACCGTGTACTAAATATTATGTACCTACGTTTTGTATGAAACATTAATTGTAATATTAACTACAAAAACATTATATGAATAGATACTAAAATTATGTACTACTCAACATTGCTTTAACTGGTATAATCCGGCTCGAAGGATCACTAAAAATGGTACGGCGTGTAAATAGCCATAACCGTGTGTACTTGCGTACTAGTAAAAATATTTAGGGAATTTGATGGCTATCAAAAATGGCTCCCCTGTGTGAAAGAACCTTTATTCCCTACTGAAGTATAAAGTGTGAGAAAAAACCCAAGTAGTCATCACCGTGCAGGAATAATATGCTCACTCACCTTTATCATCGAACCAGGGTCATATTCCTCATGTCTTCGTGCTATTTGCAACTCCAAGTATGTCTTTCCTGATGTAATCGGCGTCTATGTGAGATTGTAGGTGGCTACCGGCCGGCAAATCTCATTTACGGATTTCTTGATGTAAGTCCAACACAATTCCACTCTCTTTAATCACACCACGTCCGAACAGTTCATAACGGCACTTTTAACGGTGTATAAAGTCTTCAGGGATAATTTATAACATTTTTCCACACAAATTATGTCGCACACGCGATGTAAACAAACGTAGAGGGCGAACGAAAGTCATGGCACGCTGTACTGTCACAGCTAATTCGCCGAGTTTGAGACTGCCAGCGCCATCTCTGCGCTTCATGGGTTAACTCGGATCGAATCCATTAATGAGTGAGCTCTGCACATAATACAGGTGTTTTTTCTCATTGTATTTTAGTTTTAGTATATATAATATAAAGTATATAGTAATAGTAATATAAAGAAGCGCTTCACCACACCTATTATTCCATTATCATATAAGTACATAATATACAGGTACCGACTCATTCACTTCAAATGTAACTTTGTAATCCTTTATATTTATATGGGATTACAAAGTTATTTATGCAGTTGATGCATCTAGAAAAATGGACCGAAATTGCAAAATATTTTAATTTTCCTTAATTTATACACTAAATACTCATTGTGTTCTAAATTTGAAGCTTATTTATAATTCTTAACCTACTGGTACAAATTGAATGAAGTTTGAAATATACCGTGTTTATACAATACCTGGCTCGGTTACTGAAATTCAGGCTTCTAGTTATATCCACAACAGAGTTACAGGGGGTTGAAAATGGCCTGAACTGCTTCAAGACAAGTTGAAAAATTTTATACCGACTTCCATTCTATTCAGTTATTGGAGTGTATCTCAAAAACTACTAGACCGAATTTGATGAAATTTACATGGAACCACACGGGAAGCACCAGCTTTCAAAAAACATTCATCTGACGACAAAGCAATTACACGTATGGTCAAATAAGTAATATCAACTCCAGTTAAAGGACTCTCAGGAGACCTGTTAGTTAGGGTACAAGCTCGCCCCGCCCCATATCACACGAGATGGTTTTCTCATTTGTGGTGAGACCAAGAGTATTACTGGGAGTCCGTATGGTATGATTAACTCGCAATACTCACTCGGGACACAGCAGGCCGAATATCTTGTGTTCTTTATGGGTGAGTATCTGGGCGATGTGCGCAGCATCCTGCCGGTTGTTGAGTAGCATGGGCACGGTCTCCCCGGGGAACACGGTGCCGTGGTGTGCCAGCACGGGCATGCGACCCGTCCATCCCGGCTCCAGCAGAGCACGACCGCTCACCTCTGATAGTGATGGCCCCATGTACTGTATAAACATTCTGGTAATTAGCCCAATACACAATAACAGTGATTAAATCTAAACTGAGTAGGTAGTCTGATAAGGACTTTGTTAAGATTTGCGTAGTCTGCCTGGGGAAGTACCACACCTTTGTCCGTTATTCAACCGTGACCTAGTAGAGTGCAAACATTACTGTTTTTCGTTGAAGGGCAATTTTTCCAGCGAAATGACAGAGCAAGAGATTTTACGTCTTATATCTCAGGGTGACAGTGCAATGCATTGTCATACACGGTTTTAAACTGTTGTAGTTCTAACTCATTTACTTGTTACATTGTACATAAAACATAAACTATTCGTTATGTACTAACATAACTCATAGTTTGTACGGAGAAGCGTGACGCGTTGACACTTACGATCCGAATACTTTTGCAAATGATAAGTGCTACGGCCTCTGTTGCACTTCTAACATAATAAACATATAAATGGCAGTGAAAAGTTATGGGCAAGCGTGACGCTAAACATCGATAAGCGACTAACTCGTCTCGTCACTATATGCTGTACTAAGGAATTACAGAAACCGTCAGCATGTGCACCCCCATGTTCGCTGTCTTTGTGGGGAGGAGTTAACTTTATAACAATGACCGTTTCTATTTTTTGTATTCAGTTATGGATACTGATAACTAAGCATATGCCTATGCTATATGCAGTAACTGCTCACAACAATTATGCAAACTTGTTTCATATGTAGGTATAGAAAACAAAAACTACAATAACGTATTATGATACATTTACGCGGTTTGTACCGAAAAGTATTCAGATGTATACATCTTTTGTAACTTGTGTAGTTTAGTTTTATTTAAATTCAGCAACCTTAACTTCACAGGGTCGGAACAATGATTCATAAATAAGAACTTAGATTCCAATATTAGCAGCCAAATAAAATAATCAATTCTTATTGATTTCGTCTTTATGATATTATTATAAAAGGCAATGAAAAAAAATTATGCATTATCAATCAAACGCTACTAAGTACGAATTAAAGTAATCAAAGGATACATACAGAGTGAGTAGCTGCAAGCGTGATGTCAAAATCTTCCTCTTCTGCTTCATCCTCATCTATAGCGTCTCTGTTGTTAGCTGGTCCATTCAAGTCCTCTGCTAATAACACTTCATTGTCGGGTGGTTCATTCATGTCCTCTACTAACACGACTTCATTGTCGAGTGGTTCATTCATGTCCTCTACTAAAGCCACATCATAGTCATCTGGTTCACGCATGTCCACTGCTACAGCCATTATACTGTTAATTGGGTCATTCACGTCTTGTACTATGACCACTTGGTTGGCTGGCGCTTCATCCATATCTTCTTCCAACGGAGCTCTGTTCCTAGTGTGCTCATTTCTTTCTTCTTCCCTGTCAGCATTCGCTGTATCAACAAAATGATGGAGACTTACTTGTGTACCCTGCACAGATCTGGATGCAGCTTGCATCCAATGAGACAGTTTGTTTATTCTATGACAAACCCTCTTGGCTTTTAGTCACTAACACCTCCCAGGTTCGATCCCTAGCAAGAACAATTGTTTATTCTCAGGTTTTGAATGTTTGTGATATGTAAACGTGTGTGTGCCTTTCGCGACACAGGAAACCCTAGTGTGGGGTACGAGTGAACAATACATAATTATGTTATGAATGTTGTGTTACTTTATAATCATACTAGATTACCGCCCGCAGCTTCTCATCACTCGATTGACTGATCGGTGCGCATGAATCTCTATGGTACGGCTACAAACCGTAATAATTAAGAATGTAAATGTCTTTATTAATTTTTGCAAATATGTATACCAACATAAAGTGTGCAGTAAAGTTCAGAAATTATTAAAGGTAAGGAAAAACTTTCTGGTGCAATTCACTCAAACTTGGTAAAAATAAACTTTAAGGAAATAATGCTGTATATGTTATATACAGCATAAACACAAGATAACAAATCGTCACACCTATAATATATGCGCGAAGGGGTAAGCGGCGGTGTTTTAAACACATATGTTTCGCCGATTATATTCTTGGTCCCATGTATTAGAGGGCGAGCCTATTGCCATCTACGGAGCAATTTTTTTTTTGTTAAAAAATCCCTATAACTGTCCAATGCAGGGAATGAACCCAGGAACCCGAGATTCCAAAACGGCACTTCCACCACTACACCAACACCAAGTGAGCGAAGCCGCTGGCGGGTCAGCTAGTTGATTCATAAAGGTCATCAATATCGTAAGCAGCTGTACATTTACAATCAGATAACCTACTGTTACATTTTGGATTACAATTGCCACCTCACAACATCACCGCTAACATCATGCATTTGTTTGGCTCGCTTCGCATACTAGCAGCAGAGCAGTCTCTGTGTTATTCAATCTTTGAAATCAATTCTCTAAAAGTAGTAAAAAGTTCTAGTTACTGAGATAGTTATATCAAAACATGAAGTTTGTTACCGGCTATTGAGTGCAGTGAAAAAATAAAGCGAATTATTTCTATAATGTCCTACAAATATCCTGACCAATAACCCGTTCATAAAGAGTCCTTGTAAACCATACAAAGTCAGAGGTGATCTTCTTTTAGACACAGGGTATACTACCGTGAGAGCTAGGATTCTAAACAGGTTAACTTTGTGCGCTTATATTTCATGATCATAATGTCAAAAAACTTGCATTTGATACAGCAATGTGTGTTTTAACGTTGTGTGTAATTTTTAAGGCGTGGTCCAATCCCAATTTTAAAATCATTTATGATGCTTTACATAATGTTAAGAATTGCTTATCAGATTGGACGAAGTAATGCAAGGATGCAATTGAATACATCCTTATACTTTTTATATGTATTTTGTACAATCAAATGATTAAATTTTAATGGTAAAGGAGTCTATAGTTTACTAGTAAAATTTCATTGGGAATTCGAATATGATACATTCATTGAATTATATATTGTATCGTTCGTTTTTCGCTCCGTTACACGTTGTCGATTCTAGACACGTATTTTGATTTTAAATTGCGAATTCTTCAGAAATTATTCTGGTTAACTTTTTTATTACAAGGGTAACCTTGTGTAACCCCTATACGGAGAATACTCTGTGATGTGTCAACAGTTTTTTGTATGACGTTTGTTTCTCTTTGATGATTGGCTGTGCATTAGTCTGTTTCCGAACTGACGTCTTGCCGACAGAGAGATCCGGCCACGAGTACTTTCCTGCTAACTGCCGCCATGTAAAGTCAATATTATTTTAATTTTAATATCCATTTGGATCTGAATTTTCTGAACATTTCCCAACATGTGGAGGTGAAATTCAGGAGCCGCAAGCCAAGGGCTTTGCGTTTTTGCTTCAATTTTCTCAAATTAATGGATTTTGTGTATCTGCCATATAACCTAAGAAAAACGGTAAGTGTGCTTTTGTTTTAGTCAAGTTACGATACACTTTGAGTTTACGGATATTATTCTAACGCGAGTTTTTATTGTTTCAGCTATTGGCGTTTTTCTTTGGGGAATTTTTCTTTCGGATTTTTCTGCCGAATTTATTTTCACCATGAGTTCACCGTGAGAAGTTGAGGACCGACATCTTGGCATCTCATCTTCGCTGGAAGAGAACATTTCCTCGGCTCTCGCTGAGTGCCTCATCGTGCCCTAGAAGAAGAATCTCCTCTCCGCGTCATGATATTACCACAGGTTTCGTCTCGGAGTAAGGTATTGTCAATTCTTTGTCTTGTACAAACCCACTCTCTAGGCACGTGAAGGTACAAAACTTAAAATAGTTAATTTCTTTTAAATAAGGGTGCAATAACGATAGCTAACGATAAAAAACGACAGTAAACGATAGGCGATGATAGTTTACGCCTATTAGGATGAAAATAGTAAAATTAGTAGTGGCCCCTCAGGCCATTTAATTATTCCAGTATCCGCAAGAGTCCTTCAGACCTTGCGTAATTGCTAAAACTTAAATCTTAAAATCGATATAAAATTCTAAATTAAATGTAACGCTTGTGTTCCTTCCCGGAAATAAAAGATGAACTAAACTGAATGCTTTACTACTTGACCGGCAAAAATAAACCAAAAGACACTGCATGTGTCCTTGTAAAACATTCAAAAGCTTAAATATAAAGACTACTGAAGACTTATGGGAAATGTCAGTAAAAATTGTAGAGCCAATTATTAGTTTTATGGGTCCTATTTTGGTCCGCTTATTTAATCTTTGTATAGATAGAGGTACCTTTCCTAATTTAATGAAATATAGTAGAATCACTCCAATTTTTAAGGCTGGAGAGAAAACAGACCCCTCAAATTATAGACCAGTATCTATACTACCAATTTTGAGTAAGATCTTTGAAAAAATTATGCTCAAACAACTTTTGGCGCACTTCAACGAGCATTCAATACTGCACGAAAATCAGTTCGGCTTCACGAAAACAAGATCAACTAAGGATGCCGGTGTGAAGTTAATGCAGTATGTCTTAAAGGCTTGGGAGAGCTCACATGATGCTATTGGTGTTTTTTGTGATCTCTCTAAAGCATTTGATTGTGTAGAACACCGTATACTGATTCGAAAGCTTTTCCATTATGGTATTCGTGGAGCTGCGCTTGATGTCATCGAGTCATATTTATCTGACAGGATGCAAAAGGTTGGCATAAATGGTGTAACATCTTCAGGATCTATAATTAAAATGGGTGTTCCACAAGGGTCCATTTTAGGGCCTTTTTTGTTCTTAGTTTACATTAACGACTTGCCACTTATGGCCAAGGATCTTTGTGATATTGTATTATTTGCGAATGACACATCTCTGATTTTTAAAGTAGATAGGAAAGATAACACACTAATTCAAGTAAACAACGCTCTATCTAGTATCTCTAAATGGTTCTCAACTAATAATTTACTTCTGAATTCAAAAAAGACAAAATGTCTGAAGTTTTCTTTGCCTACTGTTCCATATTTGGAGTCCAACGTTACGCTTGATGGAGTTAAACTCGTAATGGACAAGGCAACAGTCTTCCTAGGCACTAAAATTGACGCAAAATTATAATGGGGTCCTCATATAAATGCCCTGTCTGGGAGACTCAGTTCTGCTGCATATGCGGTACGTAAAATAAGAGAGATAACAGACGCTTCTACGGCGCGGTTAGTATTGTTTGCATATTTCCACAGCGTAATGTCATATGGGATATTGCTATGGGGTTCAGCGGCTGATATAGAGACCATATTTATCCTTCAGAAAAGTGCTATTAGAGCTATATACGAAATGGGTCCCCGTGAATCTTTGAGAGATTTATTTAAAGAAATCAATATATTAACGTTGCCTTCCTTATATGTATTTGAAAATATAATGTATGTTCGTAAAAATTTACATAAATATAAGTTAAATAGTGATCACCACACTTTTAACCACACAAGTTGCAGTTCCTGGAAAAGTAGGTTGATTTCTGCGAAATCTATTGTATTATTGGCCAAATATGGCGAATCGCGAGTCTACGGGTTAATACCAGAAATACAAATAGGATAGCTGTACCTAGTTTTAGACTTGCGAAGACTAATAAGTCATTCCTAGGAAATTGTGTGCGTTTTTACAATAAAATCCCAAAGCACATAACTGAGCTCACAGAGGGCAAATTCAAGTTGACTGTAAAAAACGTTTTAATAAAAAAAGCTTACTATAAAGTTCGACATTATATAGAAGATAAAGATGCTTGGAATACTCCACTTCTGGCAAGCTGTCTCTCTGCCACCCATAAAATGTAATATTTGTAGTACCTAAGTAGAAACATTGTAAACATCCATATAAAAAGAATGGCCCCGAGTTTCTTGCCGCTTCTTCTCGGTGGGTTCTATATATTTTGGAACGCGGCGGTAGAGTCTTTAAAGTACATTATAATGAAAAGTTGACGTTCATAAGTGCGTCTTTGATGCCTAAATTGAATAAATGATTTTGACTTTGACTTTGACTTATGTCATCTTCCCCCGCCTGAAGATTAGAAGTTCCGAATCTCTACAAGCTGCTATTCCAGGTAATGTTCGTTATTTTAATATATATATATATATATATATATATATATATATATATATATATATATATATATATATTTATATAGTTTTTTTAATATATATATATATATATATATATATATTTTCTTTGTGTGAAGTCGCTCCAGGCGCCGAACTTGTTAATTATAAAATTGTCTAGATCAGGGTTTCCCAACCTTTTTTTTGTTGAGGCTCCCTGGACAATTAATAATGTTTTCATGCCCCCCCTTTACATTTTCAATAAAAACAAAAAAGTATAATATATAAAAGCTTTTTATTATAAAACAAACTTTAAAAGTTTAAATTAAAATAATAAATGTATTTTATCAAAAATATAATAAAATAGGAGTAGATACTAATGAGACACTTGAGTATTCATATTCTGTACCAGTTGGTTGATTCTAGGTTCTATTTTTGCCAGAGCTATCATCAGGTCGCTATCAAAATCAAGACGATTTCGCTGTTTACTTTAGTTTTAATTAAAGCTAGAGCAGAAAAGCCAGTCTCACACAAGTAAGTTGATGAAAAGTATCTAGTACTCGTAAAGCAAGAGAGGAAAGTTACGAATTAAAAGACAATCTTTAGATCCAAAATTTCCCCAATGTTAAAAGATGGAAGTCATCTTTCATGGATGAATCAGCCTTCATTTCTAGATATTCTTTCTGAACTTCTGGTAATTGTAACACATCAATAACAAATAGATTTCTTGCCATGTGCCACGGTGCCATATTGGTGGCTTTATGGAAATGTATATGATGTTTTTTTCATTAATTTTATGCGTATAAATTAAACATTACATTGAAATGTTATATGTTTATGTTGTTTGTTTATTACCTGTTTGCCACCTTAGTTGTATATAAAAAATTAAAATAAAAAGAAAATGCAAAGGCTTTCCGCCCTTGACATCTCTCTATGCCCCCCTGGTTGGGAACTCCTGGTCTAGATAACTTAGTGAGATTATCACTTTACAGGAGCGCTCACATAGGCACCATTCAAAAATACATTATTTTACCTTATTTTATTTTACTTTATTTTGATTGGCTTACATAAACCATACCATAACAAACTTTATATTATTACAATTGAAAGATACATTTATCTTTATATTCTATTACAATTGACTCCAGCAATCTGGGAGACATAGTCAATATAGACATTCCCCGCTTGCCTGGTACTTATAATTATATTATTAAAATATCTAGTATACATTTTTATATGAATAATATGTTAATAACATAATATAATTAAATAATTATGCCCATAATTGAATAAGAATGCTTGTACCCACGAAGCATGTAAGAAAAATTGCAAAAAGTATAAGGAATAAACAAGGGAATGTTGCCGATTTTTTTCTATAGAGCCAAGTTTGCTTAATAGTGTATTGGCTCCCATACTTAATAAGAATGTATATTTAATTTACATTCCGTTTTTTCTTTCGAACTTTGGTTATTAGGTTTAAGCAACGAAAAACTATGTTTCACGAAGTCAAATCATGAAATTTGGTCATAATCTACACTCATTTCGCCTTAAAGGGAAAATTTATTTAGCACTTTTTGAGTGAAATCATGAAACTTACCTCATCGTCGTCGGCCTTTTCGGTGAATAAAAATCAATGAACTCGCATCATCGTCATCGTCACCAAACGCTTTGTTATAAATAATGTAGTTTTGAAGTGAACATTTCTTTCGCTGTGATAATGGTTTCCACGACTACCTGTTGTTGTTGATTACATGTCTCAAAAATTAATCAAATAGTTTTCACTTCTATCGCCAGCCCTCAAAGACTGCTGCGCATGTTTTTTTAATATTGTGTTTGAAGTTAATTGTAGGTTACGAAAATGTTTTTTGGTTCCAAAAAAGGCTTTCAAGCTAATATCTCAATTTATGCAAGTTCCACCAACATAATAGCTTACCCAACCTTTTTTTTGAGTTTTGAAGAAGGGGCAGACCTACCTTTCTGTGAGCAGACAAGTTACATTTATAGTAGCGTATTGTAAGATTACAGGCAAGTAAGTTTTAACTAGCTAAATACACCATAAAAGTAACATAATCAGCAGTTTACTTATAAGTCTATTTCTCTACTGATTGGACAAAAATACCTATCATAGAGGCAATGGAGAATCACAAGGTTATGGAACAGTAGGTAATGACATGCTGTTCTATTACGTTCTAATGTAATTCCTCAATCTAGAGATACCCCACTAATTAGGTACTTACGATTCAATTCGTTGTCGGCCTCCAGGTCCATGATAGAAAGGTGTTTTCCAGCTTGTATTGTGCTACAGAATCAGGCGAACTCCTAAGCCAAAGGGAGTAGAGAACGATGCTAGTTGACAAAAGTGAACATCAAAATATATATAGCCAAACAAAGAAAGAAAGAATAAACCCTTCCTAACCACTTTTTTGTTTAGAATAGTTTGTGAAAGATCCTAATGATTGATACTGATACCAGTAAAGACTGAAACCATTAAAATATGTAATTTGGTTTTGTAGAATACAGTCATGTCGACAACTCGAAACTTTACATTTGGATTTTTCTAATTTTACGTTTTATTCAATATTTATTTACATCACAACACGATCACAGACCATAACAGAATTCACAGACCATCATCATATTATCTCAAGTCACGGGCTATTCTAGTAGTAGTATCTTGCTAAGAAAAAAAAACGCAGGGGAAAAAGATGTATGACGTTTCTTCCTCCCTCGCTCTTCTGCAGTCCCCTCTGCCATCTGCGTAGGCGGAAGAAGAAAAAGATCTCAGTCTGCTTACTCGTAATCTGTGGCCGTAGTATTACACTATCTTTGTTGTTTTAAGGTTAGTTTTAATTTTTGGTGTTTGCGTTGATTTATTTCCGTACTTGAATATTTAAACTACATTAATGGCAGTATTTTATCCGTGATTACGCGATTAAGATAAAATAATCAAAGTGCTGCATGCCAGTTTGCAATCTAAAATGCGGGCATATATATTTCCGAAGTGTAAGAATAGCATACTTACTTACTTCGGAAAGATTCCAATCTAAGTAAAAAGTTTGTTTATTCGTGGCTGAAATTGCTCGTCCACAGAGAATATGATACTAGTTTCTCGTCACATGCATTTTAAATAGATGTTCGTGACTTCCCGACGCTAATACTCGTATCACTTGAAGGTTATATTACAAGTAACAGTGTAGGTAGTTATACATCCCCCTCGCCCTTCCGTGCTCGACTAGAGTGCTTGCTCAGCAGTAGCTGCAGTATCATGTAGCAGTTACATGTAATGCTGACCAAGACTTCTCGTTGTCCTGCGGTAGGTTAAGTTAGCTGTTAAGATTTCTTTTGTTCATTTTATTATTCATTATTAAATCAGCCTCCGAATCGGCAACACTTAGTTTTTAATTTTAGTTTTTAAAAAAGGGTTTTCCTTAGCCCAAGTTTTGACTGGCGCAGCCGGTAGGATCGGTTTTATAAAGGCTGTGTCGTTCCTGCTATACTCCGGGTGTCCAAATCCATCTGGAAAACGCGAGTGCGACGCGAAACGCCGAGAGCCGATCCTCGAACCAAATAAATTTGTCAAACGGGTGAATCCACAGATGACTATGAGAGTAACGGCGGGTGCTTGGTGAGTCAAACTTTTCGCCATATCCTTCCCGAATCCTCCTCTAGTTATCCTAAATTTTGTTTTGTTATATTTGAGATAAGACTTCGCTCACTATAACGTATCTGGTTTTTTGTATGCAATTCTACGAACTACCTTAGCGATAAGCATACCGTAGAGTATTAGAGTAAAGAGATTGAAATAAAAATAAGAACGATTTATAATTTCAGTTTCAAATTAAATATACTGTAGATTAACATTTTGATAAAAGTATTTAAATTGAATAATTATTAAGTAGATAAATTTGCTTTTAAACGTTATTTATAATTGTTAGTTTCGAGACTACAATTTTCTTTTTACTGAGTTATATTTACAGATTTTTATTGTGTTTTACTGGATTTTACTGTGTTTTATTGAATTTACTGTGTTTTACTGATATTACTGTGTGTACTTGATTTTACTGTGTATTTTACTGTGTGTTTTATTGTGTAAGTGGTTATTTATACTTTTTATATTGTGAATTGGTCTCTAAAGTTTGCTCTATTCTATAAAAATGGAACCGGCCCAAGAAGTTACCGCGATTCCAAATGAAATGTTAAAGCTTGTGCCTACATTCAATGGCGATAAAAGGCAACTTAACTTATTCATTAGGAAAAGCGAATACGTAATAGCTAGGTATAGAGGTAGCGAGGAACAAAATCTATACGTATATCAAGCGATCACAAGTAAACTCACGGATAAAGCGGCCGCGTTATTATCAGAACGCGAAGATATTATAACTTGGACCGCACTTAAGGAATTGCTGCAACAACACTTTGGCGACCCTCGTAGCGAACAGTGCATTAACCTTGAACTTGAATCGGTTAAGATAAAGCCCGGTGAGAGTTATTTAGAATTATGTAACCGCATACAAAGTATTCGATCTTTATTAATTTCGAAGGTTAATATGTCAAACGACGCGGAATTAAAACGTGCAAAAACCACCATCTATAACAATACGTCCTTAAACGTATTTTTATACAACTTGCCCGAAAATATGGTACGCATAGTAAGATTAAAATACCCCGCGACTTTAGAAGATGCGCTAAGTATTGTTCTTGAGGAGGTTAACTTCCATGAGCAATATAATATGCGGAACCGCGTTTATGGTAGCGCGAATAATAGTGCAAATGCCCCGAAACCATTTTTGACTCAAAATCCTAACTTTGGTTTTAAGTTTAATGGACCATCACAACCGAGTGGTTTTAGAATTCCGACCTACTCGCCAAATAGCGTGCCGCCAAAATTCAATTTTGGTAGTCAGCCCGCACCGTACCGAATGCCTCAAGGGCAATCACACAATTTCGGATACCGTCCGCAGTTGGGCTACCGCCCGCCTGCCCAGTTCGGTTCACAACCACCCCAGTTCGGTTACCGCCCACCTCAGTTCGGTTACCGACCACAGTTAGGGTACCGTCCACCTTTTAATAATAATAGTAATCAACCCCTACAAACAGGCTCTAGGCCTTACGTGGGTATGACACCCCAACAATTCGGATACAAACCACCCCAAGTTAACGCTCCGCATTTTCAAGCCTCAGATGCTACGATGAGGACTGCACCGCCAAGGCCGCGCGACGGATTTAAAATCAATGAATTGACCGATAATAACGAAGCGCGATACTATGACTTTTACTGTGACCATGAACCTAACTATGACGCATATGGTTATAACCATGTACCTAACTATGACGCATATGGCTATGACTATGACGCTAACTATGACAATTACAGTGACGAAATGACATATGAGACCTCACAGACAGACATACCACAGCCTCCATCTGATCGAAAAAATTCTAACTATAAAGGAGAAGATTGGATAGAGCTAAACTGTAACCCCTCACTAGAGTTGCCTCATATATATATTCCAGAAATAGATGCAAATTTGATAATCGACACTGGCAGTACTCGATCATTCTTGAGCCCACGAAAGGCATACGAATATTTTTACAACGAGATTAGACATGAGCCGTTTGAAGTCGTAAGTACTCACGCCTCCAGTAGCCACAATGAAGCAATTGAAATTCCGCTTCTACCAACTTTTCAAAGCGATGAGCGTCACAAATTTTATCTTTATGACGTCGATCCACGATATGACGGACTAATCGGGAACGACTTATTAAAGCAATTGAACGCCATTATAGACCTTGAATACTTAGTCTTAAAGACTAAAACAGCGCGTATTCCAATTATTAACTATGACTTAGACTACTTAATCTACCCAAACCCACGATCAGAACAACGCGTGAAATTTCCCACTGATCAACATTCAGGTGACGCAATTATAGACCATAAAGAGTTCGGTCCTGGTGTTCGAATGCCTAGTGTTGAAGTGAATTGTACCAACGTTTGTGCTACAACTGTCGTTCAGAACACCTTAGACAAACCAGTTCGTATGACTGTTAAAAAACTCCAAGAAACACCCCAACAAGATACCGAGTGCAACCTAAATTTTACAGCTAATGAGACGACAGACAAACAAACTAAGAAAATACCTAAAGACCACGAAAAACGCTCGACATATTTGCACAAGCAAATAGCAGAAAATATAGTAGCAAAAAAGGAAAAGATTTGTGATAAACGAGGTATTAAAAGCAATATAAAACTCCCGCGATTCAAAACAGTTTTCGTGAAAGCTATAAATAAAAGAAAGAGTAAGGATAAGGCAAGGTACAAGAAAGCGGAAGTAGTGGATGAAATTGAAAGGAAAGTAGGCCCTATTAAGGTAGGAATACAACGTAAAAATACGAAAGCACCAATTAAAAATATAAAACGCCCTCCGCAGGTGGTGCATACTGACTCTAGTGACGTCAGCAGTCGCCCTTCATCTGCAATCACTTAAAGGGAATCCAGGACTCCTGCCGATAAAAGAAGGTCAAGCGTATCTGCAAATCGATAAATGGACTATTATTAAAACTCTTAGCTTAAATAGTATTCACGACGATTTATATTTTGTAATAAGGAAATTTACCGAATTTAATAGAATAGTTTCGTTAAACAAACCGTTTCCCCATGACTTTATAAGCATGTTAATGCATGTCGAATATCTACGCGACATAACTATAGATAAGTATCGCCAACTAATGCCGCAACGTTTTAGAAGAGGAATCCTTAATCCATTGGGTTCTATTATAAAAATTGTAACGGGAAATTTAGATCACGAT
This sequence comes from Selenia dentaria, assembly GCA_917880725.1. Classification (NCBI taxonomy): domain Eukaryota; kingdom Metazoa; phylum Arthropoda; class Insecta; order Lepidoptera; family Geometridae; genus Selenia; species Selenia dentaria. The sequence goes on along the minus strand of OU862885.1, from coordinate 874,548 downwards.
GACGCGTTAAAATATGACCAATTAATATCCGAAATAAACCAAAATCAAGTTATTATTTCAAAGAAGGCTACCATTATCTCCCAAGCGTTAAACAGTCTCATTAACACTTCACAGTTGCTTAATGAAAATACAATTATTCTTGATGCCCGCCTTAAAAAGGTTGAAGCATCAATAAAAGACATAGCAAATAAGGAAACTAATTTTGTTCTGACTTCTTATATATTAGGATTATATAGTTTATTTATTAGTAACTTCCAAACTATCTTTATAAAATTGAGCGAATTAGAGACGGCACTAGCATTAAGTAAAAGCTCTATATTACACCAGTCTATTGTGAACTCTACCGAACTTTTAGATCACCTAAAAATTATTTCTAAGACAGAAAACTTGGTTTATGAACCAATTGAATCAAATTTAGTTAATATAGAAGAAACAATTTGTGTAAAATCATTCATAAAGAAAAACCAGATTACGTTTATCTTACAAATTCCACTTACTGATAATTACAATTATAACTATTTTAAAATGTATACCTTACCTGTTTTCCATGAACCTGAAAATACAACCTTAGTTATAATACCCAATTACCCTTACCTTTTGGCGAAAGGAAAGACATACTTACCGATCACTCAGCCATGCCGTCCTCTAGCTGCTGGAGACCACTTCCTGTGCACAGACGATAACAGAGCCCTATACGCTGGATCCACCTGTGAAGAGCAACTCATGAAGTATGAGGACAACCTTACCTGCTGCAGACAGTACCCAATTCAGTTGGAAGATGTGAAGGTCCAAAGAATTGATACTGAACACTGGATCCTCTATACGAACCTGAAAACCACACTCAACAAGCAATGTGTTGAAGAGACTACTAAATATCCTGTATACGGCACGTACTTGGTAACCATCGACGAGCCTTGTGATTTGGAGATTAACGGAATCCAAATTCGTCACCACCGTGCCTTCATAGACGTTGAAGCTGCGACGCCACTCCCAATCATAAATTTACCTCAACTAAGACCAAACGCCAGTGTATTAAGTGCGCGTGCACTCAACATGCATAAAGTGAACTTGGACGAGGTTAAATATATGTCCTATGCGTTGAAAAATAGTGAAGTGCTCGAAAGTGTACAAAAAAGAGAAACGGACTCTAAAATCAGTGTGTTAGTTTATATAATGTTAGGTCTAGTTATATTTAGTTTTGTATTTTTTGTATTTTATGTGTTTCGTAATAAGTTTATAAAAATATGTGTTTTTGCGAAATTATCGGAAAACTCTATAATCGAGCCTTCCGATAATTTCCCTCTTAGGGAGGGAGGAGTTATACATCCCCCTCGCCCTTCCGTGCTCGACTAGAGTGCTTGCTCAGCAGTAGCTGCAGTATCATGTAGCAGTTACATGTAATGCTGACCAAGACTTCTCGTTGTCCTGCGGTAGGTTAAGTTAGCTGTTAAGATTTCTTTTGTTCATTTTATTATTCATTATTAAATCAGCCTCCGAATCGGCAACACTTAGTTTTTAATTTTAGTTTTTAAAAAAGGGTTTTCCTTAGCCCAAGTTTTGACTAGGTACATACATAATATTATAAACATAATTATTGTTTTCACCACTTTGCCAATGTTATGTATGTGGTCTTTTGCAGTGTATGTATATATTATATACAAACATTATCATTTTAACTTTCAGATAACACATTACTGGCCCAAGCGATGAACTTTGTTACTCTAAGAAGAGACACTGTGATCCTATTCTAATAAAGAACGACCAGATGCATCGACATCTTCACCAGGGGCCTTACTATCAGCTTCGTAAAAACCGTGCAAGTTCCGTGCAGTTCTTAAACCTGACATAAACAGTTTTTAATGAAATCATACCATGACGCTCATTTAGGTGAACTGTTTGATTATTGTTTTCTCCAAGGTGAAGGGATAATATTGTCTCTGGCATTCTAACAATTTACTATAACCAACATTGCAGACGCCTAGACGTTTGTAAGCTAATATACCGAGTGGATTTAGAGCGACATATTAACGAGAGTCAATACAAAAAAAACCAGGTGAACGGTTTTTCTGCGGTTCTTGAATAGTAGGCCTGGGCAGGCCTGCTTTAAAGGTGTCATGGTAAGAATAAACCGGGCAGTTGTCTAAAAGTCCTGCTTTAAGAGCTCATAGTAAGGCCTCAGGTTAGTAGTTTGTCAACACACGATAGAGGAAAAAATGCTTTATAGTTCTAAAATAGTCTACAAATAAAAGTTTATTCTATATTATGGCACAGATTAATAACTATAGAAAGTACAACAGTTTTGTCTGTTCTAGCCAGACATTAATATGCACTAGTGACCTTGGGCAAGGTCACTGACCTCTATGTCACTTTTGTCAGCTCCAGTATAGTACGATTCAAACTTAATGGCGGCTCGGAACATCGTACGTTCCGATGCGCAGAATGTACAATGTAGGTATCAGCGGGACGTATAGGAATGCGGCGGCGGGGCACATCCCCGCGCGCCCTCTCTCTCACCCGCACTAGCCCTACGCGTCGTGCCTTTAGTATCTGAGTTACGTCCGTATACTGCACACGCGCGCGCAATCCTGCTTACGTACAGTCGCGCTCATAAGAATTTGTTGTTTTTTGTTAAGTGTTTTTTTGTAAGTGTTCTGTTAAGTTTTCATTTGTTATTGACTGTTATGAAACTGTGACTGTGTCCGTTCGTTATTTACGTTACATTTTAGACTGTTGTTGGTACGTGGACGATACAACGTTTTACGCAGGCAAGCCAGAAAAATGGTGTACAACGTCATGCAATTCATGAAAAAGGAGAATGAAGACAGCGTCAAAATTCCTTTGACGCTCGTTCAAAAACGGGTGGCGGCAGCTACAGGCGTTTCACTGAGGACTGTGCAAAGAATAGCTGCAACAGCAAATGAGTCGAATATGTTAGCCGTCTTTCGCACGCCTGGCAAAAAAAGGAAGGAAGTCAAGAGAGTGACAGATATTGACGGCTTCGATCAAGGTGTCATCAAAAGGTGCGTGCACAACTTTCACGTTATAAAAAAAGAGTTGCCAACACTCAAGCAATTACAAAGAAAATTAAAAGATGATATTAATTTCAACGGTTCTGTAACCAGCTTAGGCCGAATACTAAAACGATTAGGATTTCAATGGAAAAATACCCAAAATGAGAGGAAAGTGTTGATAGAGCAGTCAAATATTCGGTTACAGCGCATCGAATATCTGCATAAAATTACTAAGTATCGCTCGGAAGGCAGACCCATTGTATATACCGACGAGTCATATGTCGATTCATATGTCGATTCTTCCCACAGCAAGTCGAAGTCTTGGGGCGATGGGTCACGTATGGGAATCAAAAAAAAAATTTCAAAGGGTCAAAGAGTTTTAATCGTGCACGTGGGTTCTGAAGCCGGTTTTGTACCCAACGCACTTTTAATGTTTAAGGCGGGTACAAAAACTGGCGACTATCATGATAAAATGAATTATTTAAATTATGAAAAATGGATCAGGAATCAACTCATTCCATATTTGCCAGCAAATTAAGTTGTTGTGGTAGACAATGCTTCTTATCACAACAAACAAGAAGATCCTGCACCTACCTCTAATTCAAGAAAAGCAGACATGTCATCTTGGCTTCGTGAAAAATATATTGAATTTGAAGAAACAATGCTAAAGCCACAGCTGTACAAGTTGATTGCCCAAAATAAAGATCGCTTCAAGAAATTTGATATAGATAAAATATTAAAAGAAATAAACCACTCAGTGTTGCGCCTCCCCCCTTACCACCCTGATTTAAACCCCATCGAGATGGCATGGGCAGCAATTAAACAATATGTCGCAGAAAAAAAAAACGTTAACTGGAACGTAAATTCAGTCATAGAATTAGTCCAGCAAAAAGTCAGTGAAATGGAGGAAAATGAATGGGGGGCATTGTGCCGAAAAGTGATAAAGATAGAGGAAGAATATAAAAAAAGTGACAATGTCATCGACAGATTGACGGACGAATTATTTATAATCCATGTCAGTGACGATGAATCCGATCCCGACTCTGAGGAGGAATCAGATTCCAGTGAAGACGAAGGAAGCGATATTTCCATGGAAGTTCCTTCCACAAGTAAAGAAGTTTTTATGGTGGGGATACAACCGTTAAAATAAAATCAAAATAAAAACATTATTTCTTTTTCATAAAAATGTTTAATTTTTCCTTGAACTCTCCCTGTACTTGCCAATTGACATTTAGGTACCATATAGCTCTTAAAACACTCACAAACCTTTGTTGTAAAAATAATTAAATGGAGCCTAAACTATTGTCAACTAGACTGTACCTACGCGCACCTGCACTCGCAGCTAACTTCCGAACCGCCATTAAGTTTGAATCGAACTATAATCAACTTACTAACGTGTTTGCTTACTGGAGTTGTCAAAACTGACATAGCGGAACAAGCCCGAGGGATAAGCGTAGACGCTATGGTGATAGAACATTCCAAGGGTGAGGTCGCGGACCAACAAGGTTGTATTAGAGCCTCGGAACATCATTAGTTGTGTACGAAGACAGAGGCGAAAACCTCAGTAAACTCAGGAAGCCGATACATAACAATTCAACCGACTGTTGGGGGCACCTAATCCCCGTTTCAACCACCAAAAGCGGTTCGGAACGTCTCCAGGAAAAAGCAGAAGCAGAAAGGAACCAGGAGCGCAGCCCTACCAAGTGTAAGGGTCGTGTCACAGCGTTCCTGGCGTCTTTCAAAGCAGCAGCACAAAGCTTGTTCCTACAATCGTGTGAGCCAAAATTGCCCATGCCTGCGAAAAAGACAACTCCCAGTTCAACATTCCAAAAACGACCTCAGACCAGAGTTGACATGGGACAAGTCAGTCCGCCAAAGTACATACCAGCACAGGAACCAGTGAGCCATGCAGCGAATGCGTTCTTCGAGTTCCTCGCCATAACGAGAGCAACAAGAGACGTCAATCTCAGGAACTGCAACAACATCCTGCAGTCCTACAGGCGAGCAAACGAGGGCAGCATCATCGAATCTCGACTGCTGCAGAAGAGACTCGAAGAGGCTGAAGCAGCCATATACAACAACGACACATCCTCGATCATCATGGGGGCAATGTCCGGTCAGTATATGGCTGCCTACAACGCGACAAGTGGCTTTGTGTTTCTGGAAGAGGAAGATACCGAACGGACTGGTAGGCCAAAATACGCAACACCACCACACGACCCTATTGTTGTCACCGCCCGGTGCACCAAGATAATGTTGGATGAAAAATTGCAAATGGCGAAAGCCATTTCGGGAGACTCTGAGATCAAGACAACACCAGGAGGTACCCAAAATACAGTGGGTCAATGGAGTTCCCGGATGCGGAAAAACTTGGGTGGTAAGACACTTCGATGTGGACAAGGACGTTATCGCAACAACAACTACAGAGGCAGCAAAAGACCTGAGAGAGAAGTTAGCGCACCGAATCGGAGACCTGGTGAAAACCAAGGTGCGCACTATGGCCTCGGTTTTAGTAAATGGTTTTAAAAAGAATGAGAGCTACGTCCGCCTGATGGTGGACCAGGCTCTCATGAACCATTTTGGGGACATAGTAATGGCTTCTAGGCTGTCTGGAGCTAGCGAACTTGTCCTCATTGGAGACGTCAACCAATTACCTTACATAGACAGGGAGAACCTGTTCGATTTAAGGTATAACCGCCCTAGCCTGGTTACGAACATCAGCCAGGAGTTGTTATGCACGCACCGGAAGCCAATGGATGTTGCGTATGCACTGAGGGAAATATACTCCGGTATATATTCCTCGGCTCCCAGTATAAGGTCCCTGCGCCTCGAGAGTTACACAGGAGCGAAAATCCCCAAATTCCTTCCAAACGCCCTCTTCCTGATCCACACTCACGAGGAAAAGGAGACCCTGACCAGCCAGGGCTATGGAAAGGGCGAAGAATCACGCACCTTTACCATTCACGAGGCGCAGGGACTGACGTACGAGTCAGTCGCGGTAATAAAAACGAAAGGCAACATGAAGCTGCACGAGAGCGTCCCGCACGCAGTTGTCGCGGTTTACTGACACACGAGGACCTTTGTCTACTACGCCGACGACGAGGATGATGCCATCGGACGGTTTGTGAGGCAAGCGATGGTTGTGAGCGAACAAACCATCTATAGCTACAACCTGAAGATGGCAATCAGGGATTGAAACAGCGTGGTGATGGAGGACCTGCTTCAGCGCAATGTGGGCTCACAATTACCTGTAACTAGCGTTAAGTTCTCATATAAGTGGTGTAAAAACTGTAACTGACAAAGAGATGGTGTGAGCATTCAGAGCAGACATGCTCACGGAAATGTGTTGGCAAGCGGTGGCGTGTGTGGCGTCATCTTCCCTCAGAAATTGTTGAGGAAGGCGATGGCTGGCACATGCGTCAACTCGTGAACGGGTGCTGTTTGCGGACACTGGTCTGCTGTGAATGCTTACACCAACTCAGAATAATCTTAATAGTAATAATAAAATGTAGTTATATGTAATAAAATTAGTAAATAATATTGTAAATAGTTAGTTAGTTTAATATGTTCCCCATGCATGTATATTTGTTGCATGTAATAAATTAATCGTAAGTTTTGAAAATCGATAAAGTTGAAAAAAGGCACGGACCCTGGAGTCCGTGGAGTAATGTTTAAAAAAAAAATCTGACAGAGCCGCCATTTTTCAAGATTTCAATCAATATTTGTTAGCAACTGAGATACATAATAGCCTCACCGGACGTGGGTCAAAACTTGCACTTTTTGGTTCATGGCAAAAATTCATCTTTTTTAGCTTTCCAAACGCAGAACAAAATGAAACATGAATGACATCTTCACCCACAGATTCCCAATTCGAACGCCCCTTGTGAGCGTTTTTAGCGTTATTTTCGTTAAAAACAATCAAAAAGCCTATTCGAACGCACTATGGCTACGTTCTGGTAAGTGCCGAAATCACTCGCGGCGCTCGCCCTCCCATTCCCTTATAAGCCCACGATCATCGTGAGTGAGATCGTACGTCATCGATGACGTAACCGAAAACGCTCACGTCGCGACCACAGCGCTCGCGGATCGAAGGTGGGTTTTCGCGGTAGTTGCGAGCTGTCACTGTCAAAGCATCAAATAAGTATAGGATTCTTTCGATTTTTTACAGAACATTTGGCGCCCATTTCGCAACCGCGTAACCGTTCCGTTTGGGTTGAACATTGCAAGCATTGGTCCATAGCGGAACGCTAAACCAGGACGCGACAGTTGTGAGCGTTGACGGCGCTTCCCAGAACGTACCCTATATGTTATGTCACAGACTATTTTGGACATAGGTTAATCAGACTATATTTAAAGATATATTGAAATCACTAAAGCAAAGAACGGGACGTTAGCGGGAAGTTTAAATTTTTGTGTGTAAAGTGCCATCCACTTTGACGGATCATAGTCGCACGCTCGTCTTCCATGGGTGATATTAATCACAAGAACGCAGTAGTGACAAGTATATATTGTAAATAAATCAAAGTACTTAGCGTTCATTCTGTAAAATATATGATATCATAGCTGTATGTACGTATACACAATAAAATTATTACTAAACAATACAAGTACACAATATCAGTACATATAAATACACACATACCGAACAAGACGCTTTGAAGAAAGACTCGATGGTGACAATTATAAGAGGAATAGAATGATTCTATTGGAAATAAAAAAAACGACAAAGAACACAGAATTGGACTAGAGTCACAGACAAATTGAATTAAAAAAAAAAGAAACTAAAGACATGAAGATGAATGGGAGAAAGAAGAACTAGGTATTCTACTCTTTAAAGAAGAAACACTGAAGAAAAGGCAGTAAGGTCGTCAAGACTATAGCCTGGCCAAAAAGGCCGATGGGGAAAAAAAAAGTAGTAGTGACGAGTAAAACGAGCGTGGGTATCGATATCGATAAATAGGGATGTGCTGTTTGATATCGAGGTAGCAATGAGCGTTCCTATCTAATCTATTAAAATCCTTATAATATTTCTTGAAGATCTAGATAATCTTTTTTGAAGTCGGTTAAAATAGATTTAAAGAAATAAATAATATAGATTAAATCCTAATAAATATACTTCTATTAATTCTTTAATTGCATACATATATAACGCGACGTATAACGATATCGTGTGTCCCAAGGCACCAATAAGATCGATTAAGTGATAATGATTGATTGATTGATTGAGTAATAATCTCATAAACCAAAGTTTATAAAATTCAAAATCAGGTTTAAGATAATTTAATCCATTTATTGAAGAAAACAATCTAAAATTACAAAGATCATAATTTATTAAGAGTAATACATATTGTTTACCTTACATATTGAAAGCACTTTTGTTTCAATAAGTTAATATGCATTAAATAACTGTAAATACGTACATATTAGTCATAATTATGTAAAACAGGTATCAGTATCGTTTTTAACGCATGGAACAAGTGTTTACATTGATAATAAAAGATTTTTGAAGAAAATCTGGGCTGATAGGTATCAAGCTTGTATCAATACCTTAATACAAGGGTTTTTAATAGAAGGTTTATTTAAGTAAATATCACAATCTCAGACAAAATAAAAAAGTCAAGACAGAATGTTGTGAACAGAGCAGTGAGGCCGGTTTTCTATGCATTTAGTGCGTGAATCGGTGCTGCCATGATAATTTAAATTACCCCATAAAAATAACGTTATCAAATTATTAACGTTATAAATTTAATAAAGTTATAACGTTATTAGTTTTAATATAATAATAGGGTTCCTACATTAGGTGTCGGTAAAAAGTAGTGGCATTGGGTGGTGAAAGAGAAAAGACAAAGAGTTTCAGAAATAAATTTACTCGGTGTAACTGCTAGTTTTATTTAAAAACCTTTATGCTGAATTATTTTTTTGTACGCTTGTCGTTTACTTTGCACTGATTTAGAAATACTTTCTAATTTAGCAATATGGTGGAATCTAATGTTTAAGTATTTCTCAATTACACACCGTATTAAATTAAGTTTATGTTCCTGCCCAACATATTCATGTTTTGACTCTAAATTGATAAAAATCTGATTGTTTTCCAATTTCTTTAATATGTTCAAGACTATAGTTTGGTGTTGATTTTCTGCGGTTATTGCAATATTTTCATTCAATAATTTTCGAACAACTGCTTCACAGGTGACACAAATGTCAAAAAGATCCTTAGACGGGAAGCGAAGACCGCCTTTGTTTTTTAAACTAATGAGCTTGTGAAAATAAAGTTTCTCATTAGTCTGCAAGGCATCTTCACATTTAGAGCATTTTATGGTTTTAACAAGATAGTGCACTGTACTTCCAGATATGTAACCAATTATCATTTTTCTGTAGTCACCATAATATTAATTGTCATGTAAACAACTGGCCCAATCAAATGATTCATTAACAATTTCATTAAGAAGTTGCAACGAAGAATTTTCAATGGTTTCTTCTTCTTCTTCGTGTCTATACGACGATGAAGTGCTATTTATAATTTTAGTTGTTGAAGCTTATATGCACATAGCAATACTTAATTGCACAAGTATTGCTATGTGTTCTAAAGGAACACAATTACTTTTTGTAAGACATTTTAATTCTAAATGACATAGTATTTTTTTGTAGCTTGCTTGTAAACTGTCTTACGTTAGGGTTATCGTTGAACCCTCCATGCATCCTAATATACGTAAATAGAATCTCCGAATGATCCTGGCTTAATTTATAAGTAGATAAAAAAACAGCCTTTTTTCATTTTCTATGTACTTCGTATAAAGCGCTTTTAAACATTCAATATTTATTAATGTACCTATGAATCTTGCTTTGCATTTTTCTTCTATGACTGGTTTATAAAATCGCGTGATGACAAAGACTGGTCGACCATCTCGTATAACTTTCCGCATACTAACTACACACAACAACATTCAATATAGATACACCCTTAAAACAAAAGACTTCATTAGAAATATGGTTTATTTTTACAAAAATACATAACCGCCTTCAATATGTACGAAATTGAAAATCCAGTGTGAAATTAATGCGAGTCCATATTAAAGGTATCAGGTTTCCAACAAAAAAATAATTGTTCAAATCGGTTTGTAAATAACGGACTTATGAGGTAACAAGTATTTAAAACAATAGAACCTAATTGCGAACCTACTCCTTTTAGATGTCGGTTGAAAATAAACTAAAAAATAAAAGAAAGAATTGCCTATTTTTTTTAATTTGCTTTCAAACGACGGAACCGGTTTTGTATAAAGATATTGCGTCGAGATAGTGAGTCGTTGTCATACAATATTATATTTAACGAAAATTCTAATCGAGAACCTACTTCTTTTTTGAAGTCGGTTAAAACACGTTGATAAACTATTATAAAAAAGTACCCATATTAACGTAAAATATATACTAAATATTAAGATTACCCAATAATAGGGTAAACCTTACAGCCTTTACCATGGCAACACTTTCTATGTTCCAAGCATAACCTTTATTTTTATTTTTATTTATTTAAAATATTGCTTTCCAAGTTACTTACGTGTGAAATGTGATTCCATCCTTCTTTTTATATTTTGATGTTTGTTTTAACACCGTTTCACGACACAATTCGGCATTTTGACTGGTAAATTTGTTGAATTACTTTACGTGTTGCTTCCACGCGCAGCGATAGTTCGACTGGCGAGTCAAGGCGTAGTTTCGTTGTGCGTGTGTGTGTGTAATTGTGTATGTACACGGCGAGGCGTAGTTTTACCGGCTTCACTTTTCTGTTCACAACATTCTGTCTTGACTTTTTTATTTTGTCTGAGATCACAATAAATTATCTATTCTTTACTTTATCATATCATAACTAGAATTAAAATATTTTATAACGGGTTTTTTTTCTGTAGAGATTTCTTGCTTTGAATTTTTTATCCGTTAATAGTGCAGTATTTTGGTGTTTGTACTTGGGTCTGCACTGCACAGTATGAATCCTGAATTTGTAACAGCTTGGTCTTCACATAGTCTGTAATCAACTCTTTATTTGAGTTTTCCATTGCAAGTCTCATTAGTTGAACATATTCCGTTAAGCCTTGTAGCTTTGACAATAGTCTGCAGCGGTTGTTTAGACCTTTATCTTCAAAAACTGAGCTTAAAACTTACCATGACTCCTTTGCCATTTTTGCACATCTAACGTTAACCAGGCAATGTGATTATATCTTCAAAAATATCCTCGCTCTTGCTCTTTGGTCTCTCTTTATGCCTTATCAGAATTCACCAGTGTCTATGAGTGTACTCCCAAAGGTCATGGATAAGATACACGTATTGTAAAATGAGTTTCCATCTAATTTCTTTATGTATGTTAAACTCATACCCGTATCGTGTGCCGGCTGCGATCTCTCCAGTCGTTCGCTGCTTGAAGTTGTGCTTGCAACTTTAACTTCTGTACCCATAATACTGTTTACACCCGTTCGTCATGAAATATCGAATTGACACTTAACCTGAGCGGGATTGAGTATCTTTGCTCACTAACAACGTACAATGAAGTTACACAACATTTGTGTATAAACATATATTATAGGAATAGAAACACGATCATTAAATATAATTTAGCTCATAGTAATTTTCACCCTTAACATACGTCCGTCAATCAATGACAACTCTCAAACAAATGATGATTAGACAACGATATGAGATAACGCAAACTCTTTGCTCTAATAGAAATGAAGAAAGGAAACCACCGTTTAATAGAATATACACAGTATTCGCCCTATTTTCATAAGTCCAGAAGGATAGTTATCATACATACAACGACCTTACACTTACTAACTAGACTGTGTACCAATAATTTGTGTTTAGCTAAATTGAGATCTATCAACTTACTATTAGGGCACCTATTTCCTCAAAGGCTATATAGCTAGCCAAAAGCGGTCCTGGCGAGAGGGCTCCCGTTGGTAGTGTGTCCTTGTCTGACGTCTTGCCAGTTTAACTAATCATCGGGTTAGGTAGAAATGGTTGAAAATTGTGTATTTTGCTTTTTTTTTTAATTTACGTACACGAATGATTCACAAACTTTGAAATAGATTTAAATATTCTACAGTTTTTATAATTAATTCGTTAATTCGTTGTACTTTAAAAAGTAATTAATTAATTAGAGATATTATAGGATTCCATGATGTTTTCATTTTAAAATAAGGGGTATAGACATAACGGGGCGTGTTCATCTGGTTTTGACGAATAATAAGGAGATATCTTGGTGACCTTTCTGAATATATTTGGTAACAATGGAACCCTTTTTAAACTAGGTGATGATGTGGCAGATGTTAAATATATACAATACGTGAAAAAACAACCTGTGCCAAATATATTCATGCAGGGTAACAGGTCATTATGTAAATTTCAAACTGAGTAGAAGTAATTTGAAAAGTCTTTGTAAGATTTCAATAAAATTTGGATTTTTTCTTTAAAATAGATAATATTCGTTTAAAGTTAAAAATCTTGATTTTATAAAGAAGATACAGATTTTGTGTTTTTACTTTATGAAGTAATAACTACAAAGATTTAAATATAACAGTGATATATGCTTCATATTATATTCATTATATTCCCTTCTCCCGCGGATGTCTGCACAGACTAGACGTATATAAACAGCCCGCATTTAAATTTTATTTAAAATTTTAAATAAAAATAATACTGGTACAATTGGTGTGAAATAATAGGAGCGCATAAGCCGAGAGGAGCTACAAATATCGGTGAGTGGATACACACACGATTGCGCGCTAGACAACTGATTGCAGTGACTACCTGTGTAGTGACCTTCACGCATTACACACATATGCAAGTTGCATTTGTGTGACCGTAAAGTGCCTACTGTTACCGCGCAACGTTTCTGTATAGTTCTGCTCGCCTGGTATCCGTTGCGTCAGCTGCCTGAACGCGCTCGCCCTGTCCCCCGCGCCGCTGCTGAGATGCCGCTTAGACGTACCCCGCCAGCAACGCCCGTTTCGCCTGCCCCGCTGACGCATTGTAAGTCAGACTCAAACATAAGTGCGCAGCCGCCGTTTGACACTATCGCCGTGCCTGTAATCACACGCGAGCATGCTTCGAGCGATCCCAACATCATGGTGCGGAAACGTAAGCGGGAAGACGGTATAAATAGGGCGGAAATTATGGAGATGTTTTCTGAACTCCAAAATAAACAGGAAGAAAAATTCAACGCCCTTATGTGCAAGGTCCAAGGTGGAATAAATGCACATACAGAACAAAATAAAGATATTGCAAAATCAATAGACTTTCTTGCTTAAAAGTACGATGAAATGGTTTCGAGAATTAGTTCGTTGGAACTAGAAAAAACTGCAGACCGCAAGTACATACAGTCACTGGAGGCCAAGTTGGAGTATATGGATCGTGGGTTACGTAGCTCGAGTTTAGAAGTTCGTAATGTGCCTAAAAAAACAGGAGAGACCAAAGACGACCTAATAAACGTTATTAAAAAAATAGGTACCTCACTTTCTATAGCAATCCAGCCGGCGGAGTTTCGGGATGTATATCGTATAAATACGAAATAACCAACCCATAATTGCGGAGTTCACAAGTGTGGTTTTGCGAGACAAGCTCATCACAAATGTAAAGGAGTACAATAAAAAATATACTACTAACAAATTCAACACTTCCAGCCTAAAAATTGAAGGCCCGCCTAAGCCTATATATGTGTCTGAGAGCCTCACAATGCAGGCGAAAAAGTTGTTCTTTCAGGCCAGGGAATTCGCCAAAAGACATAGTTACAAATATTGCTGGGTGTCACGAGGCCGAGTATATCTGAGAAGAGCGGATGGAGCACCACTAAGAAGGATAAACGATGAGAGCGACTTAGAAAACGTAAACACGGCATGACTAGCTAGTAATAGATTTATAGTTTGTATATTGATATTGTGTATGGTTAGGTATTTTATAGATTCACTGTTAATTGAATGTATGAAAAATGCTTGTATTTCTGGAATTTTAAATCATAATTTTATCTTACATTACGATCATACATATACACTGATGAAAACGTCAACACAAAACATTAACTCCAACACACACACGTATACAACTTTCACACTTACACCGACCTTTCACACTTATACTTATTTGGTAGATTTTTTTTATTATAAATGTGTTGCAAAGAAACGTTATTCCATAAAAAATATTTCAATACGTACGTATAGTCAACTCACGTACGCATATATTTGCCAGATGTATAAATATACTCATATAACGCACCTAGTTACTTTGGTTCTCGAAAATGGATGATAATTCCTACGTTACTGCAGAAGTTGATAATTCTGAGAAAATAGAATGCTTTTCATTTAGTGGTACCACTGGTTGTCTGAATCTATTAAAACCAGTTCATACATCAAACTCCTTATCAGTTCTAACGGTGAATATACGAAGTATACATTGTAATTTTGACAAATTTCTAGCATTTCTTTCTAGTCTGGACGTAACAGTGGATGTTTTTGTGCTGACGGAATGCTGGACCAATGTTGATAGGCCTCCCCCAGTACTAAATAGCTACAATATATTTTGGACCAGAAATAGCTTGAATCAGAATGACGGAGTGGTGGCATACGTTCGTAATGAAATTACTGCCACTGCACATGAACCGACTTTCTGTGACGGGAACTGTCTAATAATTACAATATCACCAGATTATACGATTGTGTGCTCGTATCGATCACCGAGTTTCAAAAATGCGAGTAAGTACTTGGAATCTTTAAATAACACATTAATAAGTATCAATACAAGTACCATAATATTTACTGGAGATGTTAACTTAGATATTCTGCCTTGTAACTTAACTGCATTTTCACAAGACTACCTAAGCCTAATGGCTATGCACGGATTAAGACAAGGTATAAATCGCCCTACTAGAATATCGACGTGCATTGATCATTTTATGGTCAAAACACGCGGAACTTGGAAAACTATAGTATTCGAGCAACAACTTACTGACCATTCTCCTATTCTGCTGTACATTAATAATTCAAAGGTGATTAAAAAGACCATATTGCATAGAAAAGTGATAATAAACAATGATAACATAAAAAAACTGCTTTCAAAAGAAAATTGGCAAGATTTGTATACTATTAAAAATGTTTACATTGCTACTGAAATGTTTACAACTAAAATTCTGAGTATAATTAATAGTAACACACACATAAAAACTATTTCGAAAAGGAATCAACCACTTAAACCATGGATAACTAGAGGAGTAGTAAAGTGTATTAGAAAAAGAGATAAATTACATAAAAATGTTAAAAAATCGCCGAATAATCTTAAAATAAAAAATAAATATATCAACTATCGGAATATCTGCAACATAATTATAAAAAAACTAAAAATCGAATATTATAGAAATAAATTAACAAAAAATAGAGGAAACGTAAAGCAAACTTGGAAAATTATTAAAGAAGTTTCCAATATTGAGCAGCCTAAAGTACAATCTAGAGAACTATTACAAATTGCTAATAACCAGACTGAGTAACTTAATATTGTGAACACCTATTTCACATCTATTGGGGGTCATCTGGCGAACGAAACTCTCAAAAAGATAAATGTAACTGAAGGTGAACTAGCTGCACTTGCTGAAACACTAAATTCTCCAGCTTATACAATGTCACTATTTCCTACCGACCCAGATGAAGTTAGGAGTATTATATTCGGACTTAAATCACATAGTTCACCTGGATGGGATAATATCACACCATTGTTCTTAAAATACTTTATTAATATGATTATTGAACCTATTACTTATATATCTAACCTGAGCTTAGAGACAGGCGTTTTCCCATCAGTTTTTAAAAAAGCAATCGTTTGTCCAATTTACAAAGCAGGTGACAAAGACAGTGCTTCCAACTATAGACCAATTTTTCTTCTTTCGACTCTTTCTAAAATCTTAGAAAAACTGGTCAAAAGAAGAGTAATGTGGTACTTAAAAAAAAACGAATTGTTGAATAAAAACCAGTATGGCTTCAGAGAAGGCAGGTCGACTGAGGATGCTGTTCTGGCACTCACTTCTTTAGTCACGTCCTACCTGGATAATGGAGATAAGTGTGAAGGGGTCTTTTTGGACCTTCAAAAGGCATTTGATACTGTCTCCATTCCCATTTTATTGGCAAGGCTAAACAATGTGGGCATCAGAGGTGTAGCGCTTGACTGGTTTACAGACTATTTAACAGAAAAGACGCAAAGGGTAAAAGTTGATAATTATGAGAGTGAGAACGCTGTGTGTCAATACGGTGTACCGCAGGGTAGTACATTAGGACCAATACTTTTACTCATTTATATAAATGATCTATGCGGTATCACTTTGCCTGGTCTAGATCTGCTAATGTTTGCGGACGACACCGTCCTATTGCTACATGAAAAGACATGGCAAAAGGTCATTGCGTTAGCTGAGAACTGTCTCTCAAATGTAACACATTGGCTCGAAAACAGCCTTCTGTCCCTCAATACCAACAAAACTAAATATATCTGTTTTAGTATGACCCAAGCAGGTGACCCTGGATCCAATATCAGCCTTAAAATACATACCTTCCCCTGCAATCGTAGAAGTCAAAGGCCCAAACGATGTAACTGTGCAGTTTTGTCAAGAGTTGATTTCGTTAAGTATCTAGGAGTAACCATTGATGACAAATTAAACTGGAACGCCCACATAACATCATTAGGATCTAGGACAAGAAAACTTATTTATGCATTTAAAAATCTTAGGGATGTTGCAGATCAGAATTTGTTAATACAGACATATAAGGCACTGAGTGAATGCCTCATTAGGTATTGCATTTGTGCATGGGGTAGTGCAGCAAAAACTCACCTTATAACTGTAGAACGTGTACAGCGTGCTGTTCTTAAAGTGCTCCTGCATTTACCTTACAAGCACCCTACGACAGATGTGTAAATAGCTAACGTCTTAAGCGTAAGGAAAATATTTATTTATGAAGGTATACGGCGTTACCATAGAAAAGAGTTGATAGATGTCCTGTACCCCGTGTAAACAGCAAGTTTGCACAAAAGCAATATAACGCCATTATGCCACACTTATACAATAAATTGAGCAAATTACATAAAGTCAAAAAAATTAGTAATAATGAGATTAAGAAGACTCTACTTACCTGGCTATGTCAGTTTGATTATGACGGCATAGAAGGTATGCTTAATAACACCCTTAAATAATACGATTGTTGATCCTCAACCATCTCAACACATAAACCTAAATCTACATACATTTCCATAACCACTCACACTCTTAGACATAACCACACACTTACACACACACACACACACACACACACACACACACACACACACACACACACACACACACTCACGCACGCAAACTCACACACAATCACTCACCCAACACGCACACATCACGAGCTTACATAAAGGTACATTACACTAACTAATTCTATGCATGCTTTTAGTCATGCTATCGTATTCTTATGTTATAAAATATAATTCTATATAATTATGTATTTACTTTGTAATAACTTTAATAACTTTTGATTACCTACTTTAAGAAACGCATAAATTTGTATTATTTCATCTAGTTGGAAGAAGCCACTGGCACTCGAAACACAGTTTATAACTAGTTCGAGAGCCTATGGATTCAACAATCTTATATGTAACAGTTTTATGCCAAATAAATAAACTATTAAACTATTATATCTTAACTTGAGAATGATAGGTGCTACCGATACTTAAATCCTGTTATTTAATTTTGTAAGAAAAGGTAGGATTTTTTTGTATTCCAAATTTCTAAAGTGAGTGAAATTATTTCAATAGTAGTTGTAGTGTTTAGAAAACCTATTTTTTCCTTAAGAACATCTATTACTTAAGTTCCAACTTGGCTTTATAATAAAGATACAATTTTTGGTGTTTCTTTAATAAGTAGTTAATGTTTGAAGGACATATTTGTTTTGATATCTTTAATAAACTGATAGGTTAACCCAAAACTGTTTTATTTTGTGAGAAGTAGTTTGATTGTTATTCGTATTAAACTCATAGTTTTATCTTATTTTCATTGAATTGTTGTATTCAGAAACTTAACTTGAGAAAGTTAAGTCATAATTTATAAAACGATAAAAAGTGTTTAAAAACATTTCAGACTGATATAATTATAAGTTAAAATAATAATCATTAATAAATAACATTTGTTACTGATATATTTTATTTAACATATAAAAATACTAATAGGATAACACTTTCCTGTCTCGATTTATCACTACCCTGTCCATGGTGTCACTCCCCTCACTACACATTTTCCCCTGGAGCCCATAAAACTTTAAATAAAGAAATAATCTTCTGGCCCATAACATTACACATACATACACATTGCGAAGTTGTGAGATATTAATACTCATTCAATATCTATCAATTTGCTAGGGGCGTTGAAAATACAAATACTGTATATTGACCCATATTATTATTTAATTAAAACTTAAAATCATGCTGTCTAGAAAATATTGTTTAGATACCTACTAAAATTGACCTATATTATTCTGTATGTTTATCTTATCTAAGAAAAAAAGCGTCTTATTTGAGTTATTTATTTATTTTTAATTTTGTAATTTAAGTTTTATATAACTCCATCAATTTGTTTGTTAATCCGAGGCAATCAATCATGTAAAATAAAATTGTAGGTAGGTCCCCGCGATACAGGCTTTGCCAAGTGCGGGAACCTTAGTTTTATCTATTTTTGTACCTTAAGTTCGTCATAAAAAGTCAACAGAGCCTGTCGAGAGCTCTAATATAATAATACTCTAATATGAGAATACTCTTTTTATGACTGAACAGATTGACATATTAAACTGTTCTCTGCTCAACTTTAAAAATCTAATGTTTAAGTATGAAATAAATATATATAAGGAGAACTTATACTCCTTAGCATGTTATTTTAGTTATTTTGTATGTCTTATTGTTTGCTTATCAAATATTTCACTTCTATTTGTGAATTATCCATCCATATTTAATTTTCTTAAGAAGGAAACTTTATGAAGATAAGATAAGCTATAGGTGTATAAGCTAGGTACTGAATTGTCTCCAAAATACACTCTGTAAGTGCAAGTTAAAATCTCATCAGTGATTCGTCACCTTATGATGGATTTGCGCAACTCACTCCACATATAAGCCATGTTTTCGTTATGTAGTTTGTGTTTTCCTGTAATTGGACTTCCGCTATAATTTGTCTATAAACTCTGTATAAAATGCTTGTTCAGTGTTATGTCTGTTGGAAAACCTCAATAAATAAATAAATAAACTTACTACTATAAAACATAATAAATTTAATAAAATAAAATCGTACGTAGGTCCCCGCTATACAGGCTTTGCCTAGTGCGGGAACCTTAGCTTTATCTAGTTTTGTACCTTGAGTTTGTCATAAACTTACTACTATAAAACATAATAAATTAGTTCCAAAACTGTTTTTGATGCTTATGATGCAATAAAACCGTTTTAATTTTTTTTAATACTGAGACTGAGTAAAAAGTATAACTCAAATGTTTGGGCCTGGTAATACTAAATGCAAGATCGTGGTTTGTTGAATATTCTTAAGGGTAACCATGAAAATTGTTGATCTAAGATTTTTTGCAATTTTAAGTATCCCCATACGTACATAGTACGTCGGTAGATACTTCTGTCCGACTGTCTTAAATTGGAGATGTATTTCCTAAAGTAAGGAATAAATCATCAGAACGCGTACGTGCATTAACCTATTAATCTTGAAGATTCAAATCTTGCAACGGCTTTTTCACATAATTGTACTTCTACTGAACAGATTTTACTAAAATTCACATGTAGACATACGAGTATGTGTTGTACAACAAATATTTAAACGTTTTAAAATTTTGTTGATAAAGGTCCGATGAGAAGGCAAAAGTAAAACTGTTCAACGATTGCTAGTAAAAGCTTTGATCTCACCACTCTACGCCTGTCTAGTCGTGTATACCATGTATTAAGTTTCTTTACAGATCGAGCCACGCAAAAAAATAATGATGTGTTAAGCAATATATTTACTTACCTATAGAAGAAAGACAAGTACCAAAAACGATAAAACAGCAAGAAAGTGACAGAAATAAGATAATTACTAGATACGGAAAGTGTTTGCACGCAAACTGAATCTGCTTCGACTACTGCCTCACCATGTAAAAATATATTACATCGAGATGTCAAAGTCTTACTACTTACAACGCCTGACAAGACGTTACACAACTTTTGATAACCTAAAATGTTTATTAAAAATAATAAAAATAATGTGATAGTTATTCTGAAATCGAACAGATGGTCCAACATAATTTAGAATGCATTCACACAAGATTAAATACGACAAAAACTAACACGTCCAATAAATATTGAGATAAAATTAAACCGTTTATTTATCATTATATGATTATTCGGGTAAAGCCTATTAAATTTTGAGGAATCGCATCCCTTTACCTCGCCCTGCAACTCTGCGAAGGATATTGGCGACGCATAAATGCGACCTGGATTTTATGGCGGATATTATAAAATTCATGACGGATAAGGCTGTAAAAGGGTGAAATGAACGTCACTTTAATATTTGATGCTATGGCTATCAAAGCTGGCAAATAATATGACAAAAAAAACAAGTATTGGCGTAGCGTTGATTTATGCGGAATATTGACATGTGCTTCTGAAACATTCACGCAGTAAGCTAAATAAATATAAACTTTCTTTTGAGACACCTTGTAATTCAGACCCTTAACGCACGTGTAGGGTAAGTGATGTAGATTCCAAAAATGTATACATACCATGTTTGGTTGTTTTTTTACTTACAAAAAATTAGTTATGTGTATGTAGAGTAGTTAGTTAGAACCAATATATCAGGATACAATAGTTTTTTCATACTACCTGCTCGAAAATGTTCTATTACATGTCACGCAATCTCTACGTAAAGCAAGGCATTATATATACGGGGCTGTAAAGTTGTATGAAACTCCCTGGGGAGTAAAGTGATTTGGATTAGGAACGTTAATTGCAGGAATACTCTTAGTACGGAGACAGCATACAGAAATAAAGAAAAAAGGCGCGAAAAGGTTTAACTATAAGTAGTGCGTTCGAATAGCCCTAAGTTGGCGAAAATAACGCTAAAAATGCTCACAAGGGCGTTCGAATTGAGAATATATAGATTATGGTTATTTTTGTGTGAAAAGCTAAAAAAGAGTTATTTTTGCCACCAAACTGAGCTTGCCGAACGCTTTAACAAAAGAGCCAACAATAGCAATGCCACCAATGAATGACCTTATTGCTTAACGAACAAACAATTATCAAAAAAAAACGATATTAAAAAATATTTAGTGACACTTCTGCTGAAAAGAAAACAATGATTTTGGCCTATTTGGGGCGTGCACCACCCTCCCTCCCGCATAAAATGCTAATAGGAAGAATACAAAATAAAAAACACAAGAAACCCCAAATCAACCAAAACCAATTCGACACGTGTTTCGCCTCTACACGAGGCATCCTCAGGAGATGTTGACTCGTCGAGCGCTAGACCGACAGGTGAGAGAACAACGCAAAATCGCCCGCTTATATAGCATGCAGACTCCGCCACCTTGTGACTCACTGCACGCGCGGTGTTACGCACGGCCCTTCTCTGCGCATGCGTTAGCATGTATACTAGTTTGTGTTGTGATTCAAGGTCATAGTTGAAGTCATGGATAATACTATATATATGGTTGAAATTAAATTAATATTATTATTTCCAACGTGGTGCATGTAATTGTACCGAAATTTCCGGAGCTTCAAAAGTAACTAAATCGTGGTCTACATCGTGTGAGTACTAATTATAACTAAGTTAACAACCGCGAAAGTCTAGAACAGTGTTTTTCATAAAATGTTCCTTCCAAAAATATTACTCTGTCTCTCTTTAACGGTAAAAATGTGTCCAATATGAATATTAACTATTAATGTATTTTACTTTTAACTATATAACTGCTATTTTACAGCTATGAGTTTTTATTGTCTCGCAGTAGGTATGAAAATTAGAGTATGCACCTCGAGGATAAAGCCTGTCTTCGTCTTGGGTGGCTTTAACCCCTCGCTTTACCCAGGACTCTACATAACTCCCTCGCTACTCTCAGGAATTATATTTCAATCCCCTCGTTGCGCTCAGGGATTAACCCAAGAATCCCCGTTACACTCAGAGTTCAATATACCGCCCATGACGTAAGACACTGCTTTACTCCCTTGGTGCATAATCTACTATTACAAGCAATTTGTCCTGTATTATATTTAATCATGGTCACTACATTAGAAAGGGACACACTCCCAACGGGAGCCCTCTGACGCGGACCGGTATTTTCGCCATAGTGCACAGTCTAGTTAGTAAGTGTAAGGTCTATGCATACATATGACATTTAAAAGTGAAGCAATAAATATTTTTTTGAGGTTGGCCATCCTGCCAGATCTGACAATATTATAAAACAATACTTATGGTTCTATCTTGCCATAGGAAATCTTTTACCCGAAACATCGGGTAATTAAATATGAACGGATTGAGTGGTTTTCTCAACAGAACTATCGAATTTAATGTTAATACATTTGACTGTTGTGTGGCGTTAGTAAACATTAACATTGCATAGCTGTAGCTTCTGTATCATTGCATTAATGAAAAATCTTGTATGTGTGTTGTGGTATGTCTGTGTATTTGTTATTCATTCACGCTGGAGGGATTTGAACAATATTTGCCGATACTTTGAAGATATGGAGGTTCGCAGTGGTGAATACAAATACCATAGATAAACTCTTCTGCTCCTTTTTTTTCATCATCATTATAATTACCACTCATTACACAATCGCGGGGTATATAGTATTCTAAATACCACTTTATTAAGTACTAGCTGCGCAACGCGGTTACACCCGCATAGTGATGCACGATGATGATGATTATGAAAAGCATCCTATGAGCGTATATCATCTACAACCTCATCTACCTCCATATCAAATTTCATGCGGAGTACCACAAACTGAGTGCATAAAAGTTGGTTTTACAATCATCTGTAAACAAACTTTTATCCCAGTATTGGTCTCATTATCCAGTCAAAAGTCTAATAAAATCCATTTTGGAGTCGAAAACTTATCACGGTTGAGTGTTTTAAGGCTATTTGATCAGAAAAGATCGAAATTGCCTTAATGATATGCAACTTTCTGCATACGGTTTATATTTGGCCTTCGCAAATATGACCATGTTTTGGAATTCCACACGAAACTCAAGTGGCCCATCATTGTCGCCGGAATGCTCATATATTGTCCTTACTTTATAGTATATTGTTCAAACCCTGATTCCCACGCTATCTTCAAGAAAATGTTGTATTTTTACATGTTGGAAGCTCTTTTTCTCTACGATCATCAGAGAACTTAATGATAAGCACCCCGATACACCGCACCACAACCTTTTTGTTTCCTCCTTTTGTGTTGAAGCTGTTCGTCTATGGAACACTTTACCCTACGAAATTAGATGCGCGCTCTCTCTGGACATCTTAAAACATCGTGTCAAAGCATTTTACTTCGCGAAATAACTAACTGCAATTTTGTTATAATAAAAATTAACGTGGTTTTCAATCATTATTAATTAAAAATACGGGATTACTCACGTAATATTTATCGGATATTTATTTATCGGATAGGTCCGACTATAGTTTCGACCACATTCGGTGGCCTTTTTCAAGGAGTGTCCGGGACGCCCGCGTCGATGACGTCTCGCTTAGCACTGCTAAACGAGACGTCATCGACGCGGGCGTTTACCTACCTACTTACTATCTTTGTTATAATAATTAAATGGTATATGTATAGTTATGTATATATTTTGTAGTACAACCTGGTCACAATATCTGTGCACCTGACCTCGTGACATCATATCGGCGGTCTGGGTACGGTGTGAAAAAAAGTTTTTTCGAGAAATGTAGAGGTTGCGTTTTTTGTACTGGTTACGCTTCTTACCCGGTGTCGATAATTTTGGTTCTGGGTGGGTTTCTAAATTATTACTAGTACTTGGAGTCGGAATAGCGCCCGGCGAAGTAGGTGGTTGTACTTTGGCTTCATTTTTAATTTTTATTAGAGTCCTCTTTGATATCCCAGTTGCAGCACAGGTTCGTTTCACCACTTGGTCTACAGGTATGGTGTACTGTTTATTTGCTTTCTCCGATTAAAAAAACTTGAGCACTTTCAAGATTAAATTTCTTGATTCGCTGTGTATTGTTTTTCCCATGACTTCAGTTTAACAGCTACAACAATTTTAATAACAACCAAACCAGTCCAAACTTAACAGTCTAAACTTAACAATAAATATTAAAAAACAAAACAACAACAAAGCGAAAATATCAAAATTATCGGGACGTGTATCGGCAACGAAGATGCTAACCGTACTGTCGCACCGGGGAGTGCGCGGAGAGGTGACAGGGGAAGCGGGAGAGGCGCCGCATTCCAGCGAGGTGCACAGATATTCTGACCAGGTTGTATATTTGTATGGTATAATTATATAAGTATCATCATCTCAGCCGTACTTATATAAGTATAGTTTGTATGTATTATAAGTATTTTTTTCTAGCTATATTCTTGAGTTTTGCTATATGTAGCTTTATAAGTTTATGCCTATTTCTTTCTGTGCATGGTTGTCTGGAAGAGATCGCTCTGAGTGGTAAGACCACCCATTGTGACACTTTTAATTTTAAGTATTTAATTGTGAAATATTTAGGATAGTAATATTAATTTATTTTTATTTCATAATTTGTATTGTGGTGTTACAATAAAGAGTTAATCTATCTAAAATATCTGTTTATTGTGTCAATAAAAACTGGTCGAACGAAATAATAGGTAAGCTAAAATTCAAAAATAAAGATGGCAATCTAGGATATTATTATTGTACAATTAATTGTCTCTAAGAGTCTAATCTACATTATAACTTATTCTTAAAAAAACTTGTGTGTTTTTTCTAAACTAATAGCATAGTAAAAGTATTTTATAAGTTAAATAAAAGTATTGATATGTACCAAAGTGTATCTTTAACTGGATCTTTTGGAAACCTAAATGACACCCAATCGGGAAACTAAACGAGTAGAGTGGTAACACTAATTGAGTTTTGAATACTATTAGAAAAATCTCTTGTAAAACACTTAAAAAGTGGCGTGAAGGGCGACCGTCGTGCAATCTAATCGCACAAAATGGTATTTTTGTTTTTTCATCATACTCAGTATCCACAGCGAGTGACACTTGTCGACTGATTTTGAATTTGACAAGTGAAAACCAAGTATCCCTGCTAGGGTTAAATTTTTTCGATTCATGAATTTTGACGTATTAGGCTTCTGGAGACTACAAAGACCTTACACTTACTTATAAGGTCTTTGGGAGACTATATATCTATGAGAATATAGATAATTGTGGTGAATAACAGTGCGGTCCCAATCAGCCATAATCGATTTAAGCGCGATAAAAGTTGGTCCCTTTCATCGTGAGCGTGATTACGATGGCCCACGCTACGTCATCGATGACGTCTTAACTGCCGCCATATTGACGATTACATGAACCATGCTCTACACCATAATCGTCGTGAGCGTTCTGTCAAAAAGTGAACGGTGTTTGTTTATTTCTACAAGGTCTTTACTGGTGTCCCTTGTTTTTGATGAAAAAGTTGTAAAAGTCGGTCCATCCATTCCATTATTTCTTTTCAATCCACACACCACATAGTTAACCTTCACACTAAGCACGATATTTTTATAAATTTGTTTTTCGCGCGCAAATGGTTCGTTATTGCTACAACTCTGGTCCGATTTATCAACACGCTTACAGTGCCCCGAGCTGTCATAATCGCGATATTTATCTCGGACCGGCTTTGGTAGACGTTAGCACTGTGAGCAAAAATATCGCAAAACGGACCGCTGTGTAATGCGTGGTGGCACAACCTTAGACAACATCATTGTAAGGTCCACAGGACAGTTAGGAATTGAAACCCCCGTGATTTTGGACTTTTTTTACAAGATTTTTTTTTCCCACTGTTACAATTTAGTTGTCCGTGCCTGAGGGAATTATGGCTTTGCACTTCTTTCTTATGCATCCGCCAGTGTGAAGTTTTATTTTCTGTTTATTTTAAGTATGTACACACGATGCAATTTCAAATGTAAGATGCTGTAGCAATCTGGTTCGATCCATCAAATTGTATCGTATGTAAGCGTGTTCGGTTTAAAGAGTTTATTTCGCAACAAGAAATTAACATTTCACTTATGTGAGAAATTAATCTAGGGTACATATAATGCTTTGACATTCGACGGACTTAGTAACTTAAATAAACTAGGTATGTACATAGTAAGTTACATAGGGGGAAAAAAAGAACCAATACAGATATTTCAATAATAAAATTATAACGTGTTGTTACTCCCTTCCAACATGTTGGACGTCGTATCGTCCGTCCTAGCATCCAGCAGATTGTTACAGCAAATTGTAAGCCGCGTTGTAGCGTGAGTAGTGCGGTTGTATGCCATCAGCTGGGCTCAGTCATAGAGTAGAGAGTAGCTTTTATGGGTTCAGTCACGAACGTGCCGCCGCCCGTGGCTAGTGTCGCTGTGAATTTTATTTAATGATATATGTAAATGGATGCAAAATTGTATTCCACAGGATAAACTATATTGATAAGAATTTCAGAAATCTATTAATTACATGCCCTGTTTGTGGAATAATAGAATAGATAAGACGTATCTGTACTTTTCTTATGTAAAGTACAAACTATTTTAATATCATGACTATTTAGAACTGCTAACAATTGATGTCTTTTTCTTTGTGAAAATAATTGACACGTCATTGTTCCTTCCCATCCAAATTTCTCTAGACTAGAAATAATGATTTTGAATATTAAATTACATAATAATAGGTATTTTTTATTGTAGTATTGCTGTGCATCTATTAATGTTCAAAGTAAAAATTAATGTTTATTATCTCTCAGTCTCAGTAGCTATAGTTGACTCAGCGAATGCAATTGCAAGATCCGCTTTTTGATGTTTGAACAGCATTTGAGCCATTTTCATTCACGTGTGCACGCTCTGGTGATCCAATGCGGAATGAAATTGTAATCGCCATTGCAACGTGTGTAGAATACGTACAACCGCGACTACAGCAGATTGCTACAGCATATTGCATTCGAAATTGCGTCGTGTGTAGACTTTTTTACAAGTTACTCACTATCGACTAAATTACTCCACTTATCAATATATTTAGGGTACGTTCTGGCAAGCACCGTCAACGCTCACAGCTGTCGCGCCCCGGCTTGCCGTTCCTTTTGGTTGACAGTGACAGCTCGTAATGATCACGTAAACCCACCTTTTAACCGCGAGCGTTGTGGTCGCGGTGTGAGCATTTTCGGTGATGTCATCGATGAAGTATCGAACGCCGCGAGTGATTTCGGCGCTTTCCAGAACGTAGCCTTATACTACAAGTCTGCGTTCTGGTAAGCGCAGAAAACACTTGCAGCCTTCACACACCCAATCCCATATAAGCCCACGACCATCATCATCATCATCTCAACCGTAGGACGTCCACTGCTGAACATAGGCCTCCCCCATGATTTTCCAAAAGGACCGGTTGGAAGCGGCCTGCATCCAACGTCGTCCTGCGACCTTTCTCAGGTCGTCTGTCCACCGTGTCGGTGGACGACCTACGCTGCGCTTGCCGGTACGTGGTCTCCACTCCAGAACCTTTCGGCCCCATCGGCCATCTGTTCTGCGTGCTATGTGCCCTGCCCACTGCCACTTCAACTGGCTAATCTTCTGAGCTATGTCGGTGACTTTCGTTCTTCTACGGATCTCCTCACTTCTGATTCGATCACGTAGAGAAACCCCGAGCATAGCCCTCTCCATAGCTCGTTGTGCGACTTTGAGCTTATCTATGAGGCCCATAGTAAGAGACCACGTTTCAGTGCCATAAGTCATCACTGGTAACACACATTGGTCGAAGACTCTTGTCTTGAGGCACTGAGGTATTTTTGACGAGAAGACTTCGCGAAGTTTCCGGAACGCTGCCCAGCCGAGTTGGATTCGACGATTGACCTCTTTCTCGAAGTTGGACCTGCCTAGTTTGATTGTCTGTCCCAGGTAGATATACTCGTCAACAACTTCGAGAACTGAGTTCCCAACTGATATTGGGGTAGGTACAACATGGGCATTAGACATAATTTTCGTCTTGTCCATGTTCATCTTAAGACCTACCCGTTGGGAAACTCGATGGAGGCCTTCGAGCATTGTACTGAGGTCTTCCATGGATTCTGCCATGACTACAATATCGTCGGCAAATCGAAGGTGAGTGATGTATTCGCCGTTAATATTGATGCCAAGTCCTTGCCATTCCAGAAGCTTGAAGGCGTCTTCCAATGTAGCGGTGAACAGTTTCGGAGATATAACGTCTCCCTGTCTCACGCCTCTTTGCAATGGAATTGCCTTCGAACTCTGCTCCTGTACTCGGACTGACATGTAGGCGTTTTTGTACAAACACTTCAGCACTTCAATATACCGATAGTCAATACGGCACCGCTGGAGAGACTCAAGCACTGCCCACGTCTCGATCGAATCAAAGGCTTTCTCATAGTCCACAAACGCTAGACAAAGAGGCAAGTTATACTCTTCGGTCTTCTGTATAACTTGCCGTAGCGTGTGGATGTGGTCTATGGTACTATAGCCTTTTCGGAAACCGGCTTGTTCCGGAGGCTGGAATTCATCAAACCTGCGACTGAGACGGTTCGTTATGACCTTCGAAAACAGCTTATAAACATGGCTCAAAAGCGAGATGGGTCTGTAATTTTTAAGTAAAGTGTTGTCACCTTTCTTGAAGAACAGCACCACCACGCTTTTGTTCCATGCTTCTGGCGTTGAACCTTCGAGTAAGACGGTATTAAAGAGCTTCTGAAGGACTTTAAGTACTGGTGTTCCACCCGCTTTCAGAAGCTCAGATGTGATACCGTCGTCACCAGGCGCCTTGTTGTTCTTAAGCTGTTTCAAGGCCATTCTAATCTCGTACAGGCTGATGTCCGGGATATCTTCGGTATAATGTCGGGTCAGCTTGGCTCTTGGGTCTTTGGCCGAGCTGCTAACAGGTTTAGCGACCGAGGTGTATAACTGTCCGTAGAAACTCTCGACCTCTCCTAACACTTCCGCTTTGGTCGACGCTACACTGCCGTCTTCTCTCTTCAGCTTCGTCAACTGGCTTTGCCCAATAGACATGTCTCTTGCAAACACTTTGGAGCCTTTTTTCCGCTCTATCGTCTCTTTAATACGGTTTGTATTAAAGATCCGAATGTCGTGTCGCAAGGACTTCCATATTCGTCTATTGAGCAGCCTATATGCTTCAGCATCATCCGAAGACTGCAGTTTCAATGAGCGTCGTTCAGCCATGAGGTTGAGGGTATTGTTGGAGAGTTTCTGTGGCCTATCTGTACGGTGGGGTTTAAAGTACTTGGAACCCACTGTATGGACAGTTTCTACTAACCTGTTATTGATCTCGTCCACTGAAGCGATGTTCTCAAGGCAATCGAAGCGATTGGATAGCTCAAGTTGAAAGCTCTCGGGGTCTTGAATATGGGCACGAGTAGGTCGGAGCGTAGACTTCATTAGACGAGACCTCTCCAGTTTGACATTAATATTCACCGTGCCTCTTACCATTCGGTGATCACTACCGGTTTTAACCCTGTTGATCACGGAGACATCAGTGAATATTTGCCTTTTGGTGGTCATAATGAAGTCAATCTCATTTCTCGTGGAACCATCGGGACTCAGCCAGGTCCATTTCCTGTGAGGTGGCTTCTGAAAGAAAGAGTTCATCATAAAGAGTCCCTCTTTCTCCAGGAAGTCGGCCAACCTCTGTCCCCTACGGTTCCGTTGTCCATAGCCAAATTGCCCCACTTTCGACTCATCCTCGCTTCTCTTACCCAACTTCGCGTTGAAGTCCCCCATAACAACTAGAAAGTGCGTTTCAGAGGTATGTATGGCCCGACTAATGTCCTCATACATATCCTCCACCTCATCATCCGGGTGCGACTTCGTCGGTGCGTATACCTGAATGACCTTCAGCGAATATCGTTTGGATACTCTGAGTATTAGGTATACGACCCTATTGGAAACGCTATTGATCTTAACTATGTTGTTAGTAAGGGACTTGTGGACGAGAAACCCGACACCACCTTGGGACTGTTGGTCGCCCTCCCGGTGGTAGAGTAGGTTACCTGATTTTAGGGTTATCGTGTCCTCACCCGCTCTACGGACTTCAGATAACCCCACAATGTCCCAGCGTAGCTTACTCATTTCTTCTTCCAGCTCATATATCTTCTCGTCTGTCCTCATCGTGCGTATGTTGTGTGTTACCAGGGCCAGTCGTCGTCGTTGGGGGTGGTAGCCGGGCGTCTGCCGGGGATTCTTAGCACCCCCTGCCCCACCGTTACCGTGGCCGCTACCGTAGCCAGGAATAGCGGGGCTGCCGGGGACTGGGGGCCTGGTTCTTTTTGTCCAATCCATTGAGGGGTTTTTGCCAATACTCGCCACGCTTGGCAGGCGGGTTGGCGAGCGCAGTTTGTGTGTGTTTGACTGGGAAGATGCTGCTGCCCACCTTCTGATTTGTTATCCCTTAGCCGGCTTCTACGGCGCCCACGGGTAGAGTTGGGGGGGTGCTATTCTAAGCCGGCACCGCCACGGCCATCATAAATGTGTAATATGCGTAAACTGCGCATCTTTGTTTACGCAATTAAACAAGAAATGGTTAACAAACCAAAGCGTAATATATTCATCTCTTTCATTCATTACTGCAATCAACGTCAACCGTGAACATGCTATCTTTGTCTTAGATGAAACGGTAATTCAACGTACCATAGACAACCACGCGCGTTCTTTATATTTTTCAATTAGTTCTTTTATAGATGACAAGAGTTAAAAAGAAACAATATATCGAAGCATCAATGTTTTTGTGAACGTTTGTGTATTGCACTTTTAAAAATACGTATTTCAAAACCGCACACATATCCGTACGCAATTTCAATCAGTACGCAATACTCCAAATTCCGTTTGTGTACGGACAAATCCGTACATATGGCAACAGTGGATCGCAGGTAGGTCTAGGTTTACGTAGTCATTGCGAACTGTCACTGACAAACATCACAACACAAACACAAATGTATCTATCGATTTATGACAGAAAATTTGACGCGCATTTCGCGACCGCGACAGTGTTACAGTGTGAAAGGGAACGGCAAACCGGGGCGCGATAGTTGTGAGCTTTGACGGCGCTTACTGGAATGTACTTCAGGGGCGCTAAGCGCTAAGCGTCGGCCAAAAAAAACACTCTCGCGGTCGCGAAATGCGCGCCCAATTTTCTGTCATGTCGAACGCGCGGGTAAATTTCACAAAATCATTTTAATCACTAGGCTTTTTGTTTATAATTTATTTGCCAAAATACAAACATTAAATATAACATTTTTAGTTGTTGAACAAGTGTGCTGCGTCTGTATTCAGCCTGCGAGTAACGTGCTAATGATTGGTCTGAAGTCGCAATAATTATAACTACAAATTTAACATTATCTTAATTAATATTTAATTTTGTAATGCCCTGAAAATCTAAATATTCTTTAACAATATAAAAGCAATTAACTAACAGCTACTTAGTAAGCCTTTTTCTAAAGATTTGTCCATCTAACTGCTTCAAATTATCAGGTAACTTATTATACACTTTTGTACAAATAGCATTTCTTTTATAAATGTCCTTATAGCACCGAGATTAATATAATAAGTTTTTGTACTGCTTACGTTTTCGTCTTGGATAAACATCACTTCGTGCCTTAAAATATGAAGGATAACGTTTTACAAAAATGCTTACCTACTTCTCTTATGAACAAGCATGGCAGCGGTAAGATATTATGTTCTTTAAATAAAGGTTTACATGTATCTAAGTACCAGGATAAAGAAAAATTTGCAAAGTCTGTACATCGACGGTCTGCCGCCTCCGGCTGGGTCATGCTTGTACCGCCGTCCAAACTAAGGATACGGGATAGTTCGATATGCGAATGTGGTTTAGATGAAGGAGACTATGATCATATTTTCTTTAGCTGTCCAAATTTAAAATATTCACTGTATGGTTCCTTCCGCAAAAAATATCCCGTCCTATTTTATTCAAATCTCTTCTATCCCTTACTTTTCTTCTCTAATTAACTGTATATTGGTACTGATTCGCTTGAGCGTACACTAAACTAAAATTCTCTAAGATATTGGTAGTTCTTATTATGTTAAAATTAAAATCCACATTCGTGTAACTCTTAGAATTATAATTCTAGACATATGATTATTCTATTCAAATGTGGGTAGTTTTACATCAGTTTAGACTAGTTTAGCGAGCACGAACTTACATGACGATTAAAATTTGCACTAAACATATCCACAATTAAACAGAAACGGCAGATTTTAGAATGTCATTTGCAAGTATTATACTAATTTGGACTTTAGGTTGAACAGAATAAGTACTATTATCATTTACTACAAATAGATTTTAGTTCGCTAGTTTAGTTTGGTGTTCTGAACAAGCGAATTACTACCAATGGTAGTAATTCGCAAATGTAATTATATTATTAGAAATAAAATTAAATTGTAACCTGTCTTATGTATTACTTAATATTTATTTTATAAATGTTGATGTAGTTTTTGTTATTATAACTTTGATATTGTTGTATTGTTTTTGATTTGAAATTTGTTCTTATCAATATTGTTTTTGTGTGTTTTAGAGTAATCACTGGAGTGGAACAGTTTGTTAGATTCTCTCTTCTAATCGCCGACCATATTCTAAAAGTTTACCTTAATTTCTCCTGCAGTTTATGAATCATGTAACAGATACCACCCAAAACAAGGTCGCAGAGGCCATACACAAATAATCTAACAGACTGTAACTTGTCGATGTCCATATCCATACCATGCGCATAATATTGTGTTATTACTCGTAGGTACTTTTGAATTATCATGGTACCGACCTACCGACTTATGGGGGATTCCAATAATCTATCTAGCCATAGTTTTCCTTACTACCGATACAAATTTGACATAACGTCCATACAAAAAGTGTCAAATATCTAACTTTAGTAAGGTAAACCGGCGATAGATAGATTATTGGGACCGGCGTTAGCAAGTTATTTTACACTACAAAAATCAACAGAAAATCTCTAAACGTTCGAGTCCATGTAATAAGGAAAAAGTAGCTATTCGCTGTCACGTGTGGTCATCTAAAGAACAGAAATGTCATTGTCAATCTGTTGATTATTTCGCGATCGCACGCACGCACGTCTCATGCGTGAGTTTCATAAAATAATTCGTAAAACTCGAAATTGTGCTTGAGAAATGTAAATGAACAGTGAATTGTTACAATTACCTACATTAACATGTATCGTAAAATAGTGTGGTGTTATTTAATAGTGTTAACATTGTTGGATATATCGCTGAATACAAAATTGTCCGCGCAGGGAAAGACCCATGGAAATGGTAAAATCAATTATATGTAATTTTAACGCGGAAACACTTGATTCAAGTTCACCTGTTATTTACCGGTGTGTTTTAATTTGCCACAGGCCATATTGAATGGCTAGATAGGGTCGTTCTATGTAGAATGTGGGATTGAAACAACTTGGCATGTATACTGCGCGCAGCGCTGAGGCGGCTGTGCGCGCTGCGATTATTTTAGATCGGGGCCGCGACTGTTGTTGCTTTTCTTTGATTATGTTTAAGTTTTTTCTTTGGCACTCAGACCAGCGGGTAAACGCTGCGTACATGGCAGGTGTACGAGATATTACGAGTATTTATTGACCTCCCACGTTTATATAATGACTAGCTTGCTTAGCGACTGCTCACGACGCGACGAGATACAGATGTATGTTGATTGTGGATACCGGTCAGATATCGCATAAACATGCAGTCTATCGCTTTGAAACTTTGACTTGCTTGTGATTCCATTTTATATTGATGAGCAACTTCAGCTCTGCAACTACTGATCTTTGTTTTGGACACCTGTTTATGTATCAATAAATACATTCTATATAAAATATCATCAGTTTGTATTAAATTGAATAAAATCATCTCTAAGCAACTGGTGTTTTCAATAAAGGTGCGTTCATTTAGCTTATGAGGGCATTGGTGGCGTTGTCATTGATGGCTCTTTTGTTAAAGCGTTTGTAAAGCTCAAAAACGTTATTTTTGCCACTTTTGCCACTTTTGCCCATACCCTATTCGAACACTCAACTGGCATAAGACCTAAAATCGCATGATTATGCTGTCAAATACATAGCTGTCAAAAAACAATCACAACCATCCATGCTCCGTATGTGGGGGCAAAAATACCTCTTTTTTAGCTTTCCGATCGCTGAACAAAAAGAGGCATGAAAGACATTTTCACCCACAGATTCCCAATTTGAACGCCCCTTGTGAGTGCTTTTAGCGTTATTTTTGCCAAAAACGATCAGAAGTGATCTATTCGAACACACTATAAGTAAATATGTGCAGTGGCATGTTTACACTGCCTGCAATTAAGTATTGTTCCCATTGTGTAGCTTCATTAGTTAGTTTGTTAGATAACTGTTTTATTTACTTAAATAAATAGGATGCATATATAACAACTGCTAAAATATAAGTATTATATACCTACTATATTGTAACATAAGTATGTACATAATAATATTGCCATGTAGTAGAAGGAAATGGAATAAGTAGGCAGGTAAGAAAGATTCTTACATAATCTTTTACTGTTTGTTGCAGGTGTATCTGTTCATGAGTCGTTAATAGAAGGGATCTCTCTTCAGGTGGGTACATGTTAATGTTTACTTATGGAGGATCCCAATAATCTATCTATCCACAGTTTTCCTTACTACCGATAAAATATAGATACCGATAGAAATTTGACATAACGTCTATACTAATAGTGTCAAATATCTAACTCTAGTAAGGTAAACCGGCGATAGATAGATTATTGGGACGGGCCGTTAGAAACACTGTCTCTTAATTAACCGTGTTAATCAACACCATCTAAAATAAAGTTTCTCATTCAAATTTGAACCTATATGTTATTAAATATACACATTGTGATACATTATTATTCTATGGGGTAATAGCGTTGATGCACATGACCTTTTTATTTCACAGAAGAAATGTATTTGAATCATTAATAACATAAAAAGCCCTGACAGCTGTAAACCTTACTTCATTAAACAAAAAATACTAACTTTGACATGCATATACATCCTTGAAATATACAACTTTGGTAAAAAATACCCTAATTACTTTGATAAAAATCTGACCAATTGCGACGTTACGAAACTAGTTACAAACCTAATTTAATACTTCCTGCTTCGGTATTAAAAGCATATAGCTATGGTCCTACCATCACGGCTGTTAAAATATATAACAAAATCTCAGACAATTTGAAGGCTGAAGAGAATGACAGGTGTTGTGAAAATAACTTAGACATTTTTAATAAATAAATATTATTATGATTTGGACAAATTTTTTAAGCAATAATTATGAAATATTAGGATATATTTTAATGATTGTAAATAGATTAACATGAATTATGTAAATGTACTAATAAGACAAATTGGTCCGCTCCAACTCATATTGCCATACCCTTTCAGGGTCATATGTGATGCTTTGTAACTAAATTGTAAGATCCTTGTTACATATATGATGCAATAAATGTTGAATAAGAATATGAAATATAAGGCACCTTTTTGGGTGGAACTATTATTGATGAGTGGATTCACTATTAGAAGTGACTTTAATATATAAAATAATATTGGTGTTTTAAAATAATTATTGGTACACTAATTGTGCAATAGATTCGTTAGGGGTCGTCATTGGTTGTGTTATTGTTGGCATTCTATTTGAAGCACTACAAACACTTGCTCAAAAACGTTAATTTCTCTACTTTTACCCACACCCTACTCAAAAAGTATCTATTTCTCTGAAACAGTGTTTCATTTCGTACATACAGAGATACTAAATATAATCACTTCAGCTACAGAGTTTATACTGTTACACACTGTTTCCAGTCTTATGTGTTATGGTTATTGAGTCTCATTACCAGTTGAAGGATTCTAGATCTAATGATAATCACCAACTCTCCTCCACTGGTGTGGGAATATTGGATTGTATTGTACAAGAAATATATTGTATTCTTTTATGTACATGTTTCTTGTAGTATTACTACTTTTAGAATAAAATCTTACAGCCTTACTAATAAAAACATCGCTATCGCGCTAAACAACTGATAACTAAACAGTGCCTAAGTGGTATTTAAATATTACCAATAAACGCTATTTAGCCAGTAGTTAGATATGCAATAGATAATACGGAAATTTATTTTATGTTGACAACATTTAAACTAAAAGGCATTATAAAAGACCCAAAATACCAAAAAGAAGTAAATTTGAGAGATATTTATGTACTTGTTGTCAAATCTGATTGATTTGCGTTGGGTGTGCTTTTTTATTTTGGAAGCTAATGCAATTGCCAATTTCCTACATAGACGTGATAAAATCTGCTGGCTCATGCCATGAAAATCAGCACAGTCTTCTTGGTTTGTAAGTAAATATATCAGCGACAAAACCTTTAATTAAGAAAAAAAATATATATTTGTGAATGGGTGTGTAATGTGAGAATTCCATTGCCTTTTTTGTTTCAAAGTCAAAGTCAAAATCATTTATTCAATTTAGGCATCAAAGACGCACTTATGAACGTCAACTTTTCATTATAATGTACTTTAAAGACTCTACCGCCGCGTTCAAAAATATATAGAGCCCACCGAGAAGAAGCTGCAAGAAACTCGGGGCCGTTCTTTTTATATAGGTGTTTACAATGTTTCTACTTAGGTACTACAAATATTACATTCTATGGGTGGCAGAGAGACAGCTTGCCAGAGGTGGAGTATTCCAAGCATCTTTATCTTCTATATAATGTCGAACTCTATAGTAAGCTTTTTTTATTAAAACGTTTTTTACAGTCAACTTGAATTTGCCCTCTGTGAGCTCAGTTATGTGCTTTGGGATTTTATTGTAAAAACGCACACAATTTCCTAGGAATGACTTAATTAGTCTTCGCAAGTCTAAAACTAGGTACAGCTATCCTATGTGTATTTCTGGTATTAAAAGTGTGGTGATCACTATTTAACTTATATTTATGTAAATTTTTATGAACATACATTATATTTTCAAATACATATAAGGAAGGCAACGTTAATATATTGATTTCTTTAAATAAATCTCTCAAAGATTCACGGGGACCCATTTCGTATATAGCTCTAATAGCATGTTTCTGAAGGATAAATATGGTCTCTATATCAGCTGCTGAACCGCATAGCAATATCCCATATGACATTACATCATGATTGACAGGATGGAGACAGCGGCGCCTCTCAATACCGACAGGCCTCTTCCCTCTTCCCCTTTTGCCTTTTACGGTGGCGGCACCGTCAAGGCCGCGGAAGGTAGGGAGAGCGGTTCAATACCGGGACTCCTCTCCCGCCGTGGCCTCCAACTCTCCGCCGCGGTGCCACCCATACGACACCGCAGCCCGCCTCAGTTGCAGTGGTGCCCATACACCACCGCAACCTACAGTGACCACTCCCATGTGGACTTGGAGGATAATAGGAGCGGTCCCACCCCGAGCCCGCCAGGTCCTATACTGGCAGGCCCATTAGTTCAGGGGGAGAGAACTCCATTGCGTAGGCCAACTTAGAAAGTAGTTACTTACTTCGTGTCAAACCCCCAGTATCTTAGAACTGCCATGACTTGTAAGTCTACCGGTAGGTATACCACCTCCTTCACCACGGGCATCTATAGAAAACTAATTTTCTAGCAGATATATTATTCTGAGCATGTTTGTTTTGCGGAATCGGTACCTGTCTAGAAAGTCATAATCGCTCAGTTCTGTAATGGGGTCGAATCTCATATTATACAGCTTTTGTTTCCTTAAAGTTGTTCTTAATTTCCTCAACTCTTCAATATCGTCACGAAAAGTGCGCAGCATATTGATTTTGTCATCCATTGAAAAAACTTACAATATTATTGGTTAATTCCTGCTTTCAGTTTTGTGCATAGACAATGTATGCTCCAAGGAGGGTTTGTGTGCTTTCTGATAAATTTACAACTCAATCTGAAAGACTGATCTGGCCGCCATCTTCCTATTTAAAATTTTAAACATGGGCAGGAGGCTGTTTAATTTGACAGCTGTTTTAAGTAGTAATTATCTACTCGATAAAGTTATGCAACGTTTATTAGTCAGAAATTTGCCTATCCAACGGCTAAGTAATGATTAAAATTTAAATAGCGTTTATAAGTAAGGCTGTTATTGTTTTAGTTAATAACCAATACACACTTGAATTTCGTTACTGTGCACTTTTGAAACCAAATGATTGCATCCTCTTTAACTTTTGAATTCAACCGAGCATAAGAGCTAACATCAAATGATTTTGCTGTCAGACAGAGAATTAAAAAAAACCCACATGGTTGTTGATAACAAACAACCATGCTCTGGATGTGAGTAAAAAATTGCACATTTCGTTTTTAATTTTTTAATTATTAACTCTTTTTTAGCTTTGCAAACATTGAATGAAAAGAGCTTAAAATGACATTTTCACCCACATATTCCCAATACGAATATCCTTGTGAGCGTGTATTTTCGCCAACTGTTTGTACGTCCCTGTGACTATTTAATTCATTATAAGTAACAAAAATTTAATTTAATGAACTTTCATAACTGAAGTTATATACGAGTACAAACTTACCTAGGCTTGCATTCCCATGGGCTAATATAAAAAAAGAGGTGTAAAATGTGAAGCATGGAAGATTTTCTACTTACATTAAATCTAAACTAAATTTTATTATATAATACTAGCAACTGCCAGCAACATTGTTCGCGTAGTAGGCTTGCGTGAAATTGGTGAAGCCATTCTCAAACTTATAACCAGAAGAAAAAGGGGTTTGGTTTTTATATTAATATAGATTTAAACCTTCC
Organism: Selenia dentaria; assembly: GCA_917880725.1. Classification (NCBI taxonomy): domain Eukaryota; kingdom Metazoa; phylum Arthropoda; class Insecta; order Lepidoptera; family Geometridae; genus Selenia; species Selenia dentaria. The sequence continues at coordinate 835,481 of OU862885.1, read as the reverse complement.
AAAATATATCTAAATGATATAAAAACTACACTGAAATCTCTTGTATGGTTGAGGAGTTGTGGATATATACAGACAGATGCAGAAAGACTCTTTTTTTTATAATATGTAAGGACAACCATAATACCACATGATAACTTTTATCCACTGTATACAACACCCTCGGACACCAATATATCCCACTATACTACTATCTAAATAGTAAATACTAATTTAGTGGGATTTTGTAGTTTTTGGTCACACCTATTTGAAAATAAACAACTCTTGGCTTCAGCAGCTCCACCATGAGTTTTTTGATTATTATTTTTATTGATTTATATACACTAGCAACTAAGATGATGCGTGTATATTGTTTCCATGCACTTTTTTAGAATGATTGTCCAGTCTATTTTTAAAAGGGTGCACTGAGGGGGCACTAATCACAGTCTGCGGTAATTCATTCCAGTCTTTCACTACATGATTAAGCAAAAAGTGTTTTTTTTGGATTGCTTGTGCATAAGTAGGTACCTACTTGAGTATTCAGTTTAACCGAGTGTCTTCTCAGAGTCTTGTTGTTATTTATGGTATAAATGTTTGTCATGTTTGGTACATTGTAGTGCCCATTCAAAATCTTGTCTCTATTAGGTCACCTCGTTTTACCTTGTCTTCCAAAGTTGTTAGGCCAAGTTTTTGTAGTCGTAGTTTGAGTGGAAGGTTCTTCAAGGATGGAACCATTTTAGTAGCCCTATGCTGTATTCTTTCAAGAAGTTCAATGTCTTTCTTGAAGTATCCTTGGGCTCCATATCTGGAATGCATATTCTATCAAAGGGTACACACGTTTAGAAAAAGGCTTTCATTTATATAGCAGAATGCTTTTCTTAATATACACAATATAGAGTTTGTCTTTTTGCACAGTTTTATAATAAAATAAAAATAAATACTATTTTTTTTTTGATAGTAGTAGTTTAAGAGGGTGAAATGGAGGGGTGAAAGTTTGTATGGAAAGGTGTTTGTTTTCGAACATACAGTGGTGAAAGTTTGTATTTGGACAGTTTAAATTGATGATTTTAATATTTATTGGCAGGAATGACTTAAGGAGGAGAAACGGCGGATAACTTTTTTTCAAAAGTACTTTGTTTTTGGAGCTACAGTGATGAAAATTGATAACTGGATAGGTAATTTAAAAGAAATAGTGATTCTTTAAATATTTTGTCAGGGATAACTTAAGGGGGTAAAACGAGGGATGTAAAAACTACTAGATATTATAAACTGTAGAGGTCAAATTTCTGTACAATGGAAAATATGCTAAAAACCGCCAGTCAGGGGTTTTTAGTCCGGGGATGTAAGGAGTGAAAAATAAGTTGAAATTGTTTGTTTATCTGTATGTTTGTCTGTCTGTTTGTACGGGCTAATCTCCGACCAATTTAAATGAAATTTCGTATGGTAGCTTATATCCCTGATCAACATATAGGATACTTTTGATCTCGGTAAATTAAAGAGTTCCGTGGATATATTCCGTGGGATAATTAAAAAACCTGTAATTACCGTATCCCGCGAGGCCACGCGAGCGAAGCCGCTGGCGGGTCAGCTAGTTATTGATATAGTAGCTAAATTTAGGATTTTTATTACCAATATGCAGTAACATGCATTTAGCTTCATTCAAAGTTATTAACCAGTTTTGGGTCCCAATGGACCCAAGACTGGTAAATACTGTCAAGGTCTTGTTGGATAACATTGTAGACTATGAGTGGGTTTCCCATAATTTTTGTATCATCGGCAAAAAGTGTTCATTGAAACTCTATGCAAAGTCGAAGATCAGACAGGAAAATTCTAAAAAATATGGGCGCGAGGACTGAACCTTGTGGAATGCGACTGTGGACCTTGCAGGGTTCAGAAAACGATTCACCCACTCGAACTTCGTATGTTCTGTTTGATAAAAAGTCTTCTATCCATTTAAGGATGTTGTCACGAATTCCAAAGTGTTCTAGCTTAGACACAACCCTTCATATAAGTACTCGGTCAAAAGCTTTCGATCAAGCTCATAATCAAGGTAAATGCTTATTTATCAGTACCCTTTCATTTATCAAAAATAATCTGTATTTGTTTGCTATAAATTTTTCCATTGTTTTGCATATTATGCTTGTAAGACTTATTGGTCGATAGTTGAATGCGATTCGCTTGTTCCCTTTTTTGTATACCTATTGGAGTCACCACTGCCTCTTTCCAGTCTGGAGCAACTGTAGCTTGGTCCAGACAGAGTGTCATCATAGATGCTATCTGAACTCATAATGTTGCTACATTTCTTTAATAGAATGGCTGGAATGTCATCAGGTCCCATAGCTGTATCATCCTCATTCTCATCAGAGATTTATGTACCAGGTCCGGTGAAAAAGTTATATTGTCTATACAGTCACGGATTCTTGGGGATCTTATTAGTGGAATTGGAATGCCTAGCGGCTCTCTTACATAGGCAATAAATTCCAAACCTCAATGACAGAAGTCAATGAATCATTATGTCACAATTGGCATGAAAATATTTGTGTCTCGGGTTCTGCTCAGGTATCTTGTATGGCTTTTGTGATGGTATCTGCATAGTTGCAACAAGTACCTGGTGGTCACTTTTTCCAATATTTGGTAGTGCTCTATACCCACAGATTTTCTTCATTACACATGATCAAGTCTAGAAGTGATTCTTGGTGATTTCTTTTACGGGTTATTCCTCTGAGCAGCTGTTCCAGATTGTTTTCTGTAAACATCTCAAAGAATTTATAGTGTAACAAGTTCACTCCAGCGATGTACATGATTAATACTGTATCTTAGCTCTTTAATTGTGTCAAATAGTATTTCATCAGTTTTTTCGAAAGTATAATGGGTTGGGCGATAAATTCCAGCAATAAGTAGTCGAAAGTTACCATAAGACATATTCAACCACAGCGCTTCAATATTAACAATTTTGTCATAAGACTCGTGCGGGGTAATGTGGATGGGAATTCCTAAATGTTCATTCATCGCGTAGATTAGTACAGCCCGCGGCACGTAACTCTAGCGCTGAGCAAAATGTGGAGGGGATAGCTGCGCATGGGTACAGTCGCGCACATGTGACAGAGATAGACAAGAGTCCCTCGTCTTACATGTGACAGAGTGAGACAGGAGTCCTTCGTCACTCTAGCCCCCGTGTGATACCCAATTTTTGACTTCTGCGCAATAACGGTCAGCGCTAGAGTTACATGCCGCGGGCTGTATATTAGAACGCCTCACCACCCACTTCCGTCTTCTCTGTCTCGCCTAAAGAGGCTGTAGTAGGGTTCGGGAATTCCCGACAATTGCAAAGTCCCGGGACACGAGACAGTCTAGAATGAAAGTCCCCGGAATTCCCCGGACTTCGAGACTTAATAAAAAAATATTTTTTGTTGTTATTAAGAGGGGTAAGCCCATTTTAAAGAATGTAAATTGAGGTAATTTGTAAAGAAATTTGGAATTTTGTAAAAATGTTAAAATTTTTGAATAAAAACGTATTAAAAAGGCATTTTTTTTGTATACGTCAACATTTATTAAACAGAAAATTAACGTTAATTTCAGTCTTAATAATTGCTTTGTTTATTTCTTTTAATCACACACAAAACACTTTCAGTTAAATTTTGAAAACTTGAAGTTATAAAACGAATATAAACACAGTTTTATTTGCACTATCGCTTCACTCTCCGAGCGTCGGCATTTCTACATTAAACTTTCTATTGCTCAAAAGTATCATTTATTACATTAGAAAAAAGTTGTAGAGCATAAAATTATCCCTAAAAATGGATACATGTATTTTATTTATTAATCCAATATTTTAAGAGTTATCGGCCGAGATAGAAATACCGGTTCATCAATCGTAAACGGTAAGTTTAACAAACAACTTACAACAAACATAAGATGTGCAATTTTATTCTCTACAATAATAATCTCAATAACTGTTGCTTCAAAGTGCATAGTTTCCGAATATCGGCTACAAGCTTTATTCAAGATGGCGCTTGAAGATCAACCTAGATTCGTCAGCATTTTGTGATTTTATGATCAGTCAGTGACCCAAAAACGTATAAAAATAATTTTGGAACGGAAGTTTAGTGCGAGGTTGACCAAAAAGCGGCTATTTTTACTGGCCTAGACAATCTTGTCTCGTCTCGAGTTTCGACCCGAAAGTCCCGGGACTCGAGACAGCTAAAATTACGAAAAGTCCCGGGACTTTGAGACACGAGACGTCCCGGGACCCAAACCCTAGGCCTTTGATGGTTATGATACAGTCCTTGATACTAGATTTTAGGTGGGTTTCTGTTATTGTAATAAAAGTAGGTAGTAATCGGTTTATCTCTATCAGTAATAGGCCTCGTTTTGCCATAAGGGACGCCAAATTTGTGTAAAGAAAGGTAAGTTCTACAACATCATTGCTAGGTATGTTGTTGAAATTACTTTTGTTGCACAATTTTCGGTGTATTGTTGATGTACTTAATTGTCAGATTTGACTCGGCATTTTAGACTTCTTCTCTTTCTCTTTGGATTTTTTTAAGTTGGATTCTCAAGGATTCTACTTCAGTTCCGTCCGATACTTGTCGCCTCAGTGCCGGTAGTTGACGTACTCCTACTGTGCACTCTGGGCAAATATAGGTACTCTAAGGTTTGAGACTGTTGTGTGACGACTCGCAACTCGGTAGCACACAATCCACTACATTTCAGTTTCACACAAATTTGCCTTTCACAACCGTGGCACTTAATTTTTGGGTTTTTAATTCAACTAAATTCTTACATTTTATAAGTTACGTCTGTCAAAATGCGTATAATGAAACGCTTGGGCCGCCATTTTGTTGACATTGACAGCTAATCTGTCAGGTTCAACAACAGATATTATATATAAATAATATCGACAAGTCATTGGTTCGACAGAACAAACCTTCGACAAGAATTACTCCCACAGAACGTAGCGGAGTGCCTAGTCAGTGCAAAGTCACGATAGTTTCGACGTTAGCGTTAGGTTGAATGGTGAGCACACGACGCACACCAGAATCAAGCTTTACCTCGATAAGGATATAACGCAGCACTTTTGAGATAAACTACTTGTCGAATGTATGTCCCGTTGTTGAAGCAATGACTTGTCGATATTTATGTTTGGTTTGAAAACTTTGGTGATGCTACAGGGGAGTATTTGTGGCGCCGAAACATTAAATAAAAAGGCGCTATTTTAGAAATGGTGGAAGCCATTCAATATGTGTACAAATTAAAGTAATTTTAAAAGATGATATTTTGGTGTTGCATACATGAGGAGTTTTCCAGTATTTTGGAGCCATGCCATAAAGCATTCCATTCCAGCAATGTCTGATGTGGACACTGCTAGGATTTTCTGGAATATACCCACATCCAAAAATGTATACACCTCTTTAGCTTAGCTTACATCTAATGTTATCACTGCGGACACATTAGCGGCCCTCACACCTTGACTTCGGAGTGCACGAAACACCACGCGCCACTCCGTCGCGGGCTCCGAAGTGTATGTGTAAAAGCAACTGGCGCGCACGTAGAAGCGGCGCTTGGTCGCGCGCACACGTCTAACGTGTGAAGGGTTTGGAGTTCAAAATGTCAGTTTGGAGTGTGGATGCTGTAACCGGGTTTATAGACATAACTGTGTCCTTCTTTTTTATTTTTGAATACATATGTGCACCTGACCTCGTGACATCATATCGGCGGTCTGGGTACGGTGTGAAAAAAAGTTTTTTCGAGAAACGTGGAGGTAAAAAAAAATTGCTAACCTTTTCAAATCAATTTATTATTGATGAAGGGTTTGTTATTATAAAACAATAATTTTGATTACAAAAACATTTATTATTAAACTCAGTCACTATAAATTATTGACTCTATGCCTGACATTGTATCTTCCTCACTCACACTTTCTGAACTCTCCGAACTATCTTCCCCTAGTGATATTAAAAGTTGTGTGATGTTGTCATCTGCTAGATGATCCTTTTCCCAGTATTCTCGCTGTCGTCTCTCCACGTGATTCACTTCTTTTTTCCAGTCAGCTGGCGTAATTGACTTAATCGCATCTTTTGTAAGTTGTTCTGTTTATTTGCTATGTCCAATTCAAAAAACTTGAGCACTTTCAAGATTAAATTTCTTGATTCGCTGTGTATTGTTTTTCCCATGACTTCAGTTTAACAGCTACAACAATTTTAATAACAACCAAACCAGTCTAAACTTAACAATAAATATTAAAAAACAAAACAAAAACAAAGCGAAAATATCAAAATTATCGGGACGTGTATCGGCAACGAAGATGCTAACCGTACTGTCGCACCGGGGAGTGCGCGGAGAGGTGACAGGGGAAGCGGGAGAGGCGCGGCATTCCAGCGAGGTGCACAGATATTCTGACCGGGTTGTATAATTGATAACAAGCAATTGAAATGTTCACTGTTCATCCGCAAGTGGTTTTTATAATCCTCTGGATGGTTTTCGTGCTATTAATATTGGGAAATGATTATGACGCCTTCTATAGGTACTTCTTTTCCTACAATATTCGCCGTTTCGGCTCATTGCTAACTACAATAGTTAAGGCGATTACGACAACAGTTGAAGCGTCCATCACGCAGTTGACAGGCAGAACTTTTGTCACCTAGGGACACTCCACGCGCCACTCCGAAGTGTTTAAAAAACTGTTGAAATGCATTTAGACGTGTGGTTTGATGTGTCGTTCCGATTAACAACGCATCGGAGCGTGCGCCGAAGTGTGATATCAAAAAGGCGCGAATTAAGTGAGAGGTTTGGAGCGCGTTCCAAAACGGAAGTTCGGAGGGCGGTTCGACGCGCAGTTTGGAACGGCACTCCACGAAGCGCACTCCAAAGTCAACGTGTGAGGGTGGCTATTCCACCAAAAAGTGTTGAGTAGTGTCTTCTACTTTGCTGCAGATCTCACAATTTGGTGAATCAGCTTTTTATGAGATATTTGAACTGAGAGTGGAATGTGCCCAGAGCGAAGCTTACATGCCATTACAATATTCTGTCTGCTAAGTTTACTATAAGTAGTAGTTAGAACTTGGAGAAAAGCGATTTCGCATGTCCCTGAACATATTCTTACTTCGTTTGTAACGAAACCTACGAGACAAAACGCGCGTTTAACCCACATTACTTTTTGATTCGCGAAATTTGATAAGAAGTGCGTTGTATTGACCCAAATATCGCCGATGCCGATATTACAGTGTCGGATACATCCCTAGTAAATAACAATCGAATGGTACTAATGAAAGAAACCAAGAACGAAGATTATTTTGAATGTAAGTTTAACTAACTGCTATGCTTCGTCACAAAACTGCACCGAGCGCGGAAACTAGCGTGAGTAGCACACATTGAAATAATTTAAAGATACCGGCGACCACGACGACGACGTTTCGAACGGATAAGACGTTCTTGTTCGGGGAGTGTTCACGTGCGGACGATCGGACTTAAACCGACGTAACAATAAGTGAGTGCAGACGGTATGTTTATATTATTATAATGTATGGTCACACCTAGATAACATTAGAATGTTCCTGTTTCCCTCTGTGGGCTATTTGTGGAACAAACCGAGTGATACATAGTATTGTGGAGCGGGTCGTTCACCTCCCTCCGCGCCGCATCTGTCTCGCATGTGCTCTATTATTCCTACTTGCGAGACATGCGTGACAGATCGGTAATTAGCTGTGGCAAAAACAACACTTTTATGAAAAGCATATTCTGCCAGTTTACCTACCTGTTGCTTATCTTCCGTGCAGAGGTACGGGTCATAATCCACCACGCGGGCGAAGTGCGCGCCGCCCGCATGCCACATGTCCTCTCATTCGGGAGTGATGTCGGGTTAATGCAATCCCAAGCGCTAGTGGCAAACGGTTCTATCGGTCACCCATCCAAGTATTAGCTGCGCGGGTAAGGTTCACATAACAGCGTTATCCGGTTGCAAACGCTTAGACAAAGCTCCGCCACGTGCTGCTCCCTCGCTCTAGCGCTTGTCTTCAATACGCGTGTTAGTCTGTTAAATTTGGTTTCATATTGAAATCTAGTCACAGGCCTAATTAAAAGCCAAAATTACTAGTAACATCTCGGTACTATAATAACACAGAATTGAAATGGTACACCGGTTCTGGAGCTGCACCGTTACAAGACCGACACAGAGGTCTAGCGGTACAGTCACATAGACTATCCTTACATTACATAGAATGAAATAAAGGCGCATGACGCGTCTCTACATCTGTTTACTCCCTCTAAATCACGCAAAGGATTTTAATGCGGTTTAACCGCCAGGTAGATATATTTTTCATGGTGCGTTTATATATAGGCATGTATATATTAAAACCTATAAAATTTGATGTAAGTAGTAAAACTTCACATATTCATCTCTTTTTTTTATCTGAGTTACATCTGTGCGAAACCGGGGCGGGTCGCCAGTATCAGATATAAACCTTTCGATTTCTATAACGGATGATTAATATGAAGCACAACGCTTGTTAACCGACGGGAATATACATGAGCGTTGTTTCGCGCCCAAGCATGGAGATAATAACAAAAACAACGATACTAAAGGAGAGTCCTTTATAAACTACGAGCATATCCAGCCAGACGCATTCTTCGTATTTTATAGGAAGTCAATAAAGTCTTTTGATGAGCTTCATATATTCCGTATGACAAGGAAGGGTGGTGTTGTTGTGCAGGAGTGGGGCAAGGAGAGTGATGGCGAGGGCGTCGCGGGCGGCAGGGGGCGCCTGGCGCCGCCGGAGCTGGTGACGCTGACGCCGGCGACGCTGACGTTCGGGCGCGCGGCGCTGGCCGAGCCGCACCAGCGCGCCGTCACCATCACCAACGCCGCCAACGAGACGCTGCACCTCGCCTCCGTCGCCGGCTCCACGCCGGACTTCCACGCTTCCTTCTTCGACACCAAGGTACACTACTCATACATGTTTAACTGCCTTCCAAACAAGGAGGTTCTCCTCATACGACAGTTTGTATTTATGTATGACGTCACATAACTTTTACTGAATTAGTCGACATTGACGACTTGTTATTGATTGATTAGGGTATAGCTACAAGTTGGTTAATTTATTGATTTTAAATCGAAAACGTAATGTAAAGAAATATTTAGTGACACTTCAGCTGGAGAAGTTGCTGCCCATTCCATCAGTAATCGGTGGAAATATTTTTGAAGATTATTTATATTATGTAAAATGATGATCGATGATAAAAAGTTCTTAAAAGACAGTAGCCTATTTTTAAGGGGGGAGAGGGGGATATGTGCTCTTCCTTTCCGCCGAGTGACGGAAAGGAGCGTGTGGGGCTCAGACCCACTAAACCCCCCGTGAGCAGTCCTCCGTCAATGTAGGGCAAGATGCGGTCGAGATAGCATTCACTATCTTTTTCATTCACCCCAGCGGTAGGCCCGGCAAGTTACTAAACACCTGACATCATCTATTTGCCCGTGAATGTCCTGTCACAATCGGTCCAGCCGTTTCGGAGATTAAGTCGGAACAAACAGACAGATAAAAAGACGTGTGGCACTCGGAGCCTGCCGCGGTGAAGCTATTGCACAGCTGTTTTTATCAACTTATGCAATTATAATTATTTAACCAATGCCATCTAGAGGCGAATTGCTGAACTAAAGAGACAAGCGTGATATTTCAAAAAGTCATTAAAAGTTCTGCTATTCATCGATAGATGGAGTCGGAGTGGGGGGGTGTTAGGTTATTTTCGTTACGGAATTTCTGGATTCGGTCTCCACGCTCAAGGCCCGCGATAGAAGCTATGCAATAGCTTAAAATGTTGAATATTGATCTTGTTATACAAATACCGAATATATTTTCATTTGCATTAAGTTTAAAGTTATTATTTTAAAATTATAAACACTTTAATTGTATACATTTATACATACTAGTGTGTGCAGGTTATACAGATATCGCTGTTGTAGCGAAGTGAAATGTACACATAGTAGGCTCCGACATTGGTTTGGGACGGCGCGGCCTCGTTATCGCGTAACGTAGTGGTCGGTGTGTCCGCCTCCGGTCGTCACGCGGAGGCAGCAGGCGCCCAGACTGTAGCCATGCTCTACAGGTACCAGTGTTAGTTTATCTGCATGCGGTGAGCTGCCGGCCACAGCCGCCGCATCCTGCGCTAGATACGAGCAGGCAGATAGCGTACTGTGTTACACGTATCATGTTCCCCTATTATACATTACATAGGTATACAATCTATAATTATTTCTTAACATTCGGGATTCTTATACATTGAAATTAGACAACTTTAAACGTTTTTTTACGATAAGGATTATATAACCGTTTATTTTTATATTATTTGATATCAAATAATGTAATATTAAACGTGATTTATTTCGTTTAAAGTTGTTTAATTTCAAAATACAATCAATGTTGAGTGTTAAACAACATAATTATGTAAAGAAAAAAAAATATAATTATATAATGATTATATACAGAATGTTGACGCAGGGCTGGGTCTCAGCATACTCCTTTCTGACTTAGACGTTAGTCGAGAGTAGAGTGCGGGGAAAAACTAAATTATAAGGTAAAAGGAACAGCTTTTCCAATGCCCAGTGGAGCTTATTATATCTGTGTAAATGGCTTCTCAGTTCCGCAAGTAAAACTTGGTTCATGCAGACTCCATTGGTGGCACCATCCTGAGTCATATGTATATAAGGTAGCTGATACTGTGATACGGCTTAGTGAGTCGTCTATATCACTAGATTCATCATTAAATGTCTTGGGATGTCGAGCGCTGTGCAGTGCCACCCCAAACCTTGGTTCAGGTGAGAGCTCTGTGCGACACTACAACTGTCGTCGGAGCCAAGCGTGCCTACTTACCAGCAAGTATTCAACATCTGCGACGTACTTACATACATTACCACATTTACAACAGACGGGTGTTGAGAATTGCATTTGCAAACCCTACCTTGTGGTGGACTAATAGACATGGAATACTAGTATAAGTAGATATACCTACGTACTGTACAATACATACTTGAGTGCTTCGACGGGCGTGAGCATGTTAAGTAGTTCCCGGTTGGAGTCACAGGACTAGAGAAGCCGTAGCACATACAATTTGCGAACAAGTATTCGCATCGTAAGCGTCACCCGTCACGCTCTGTCCTACAAACTGTGAGTTATCTGTGTATCATTTACCCTAGATACATGTCAGTTAATACTGTTTCACGTGAACGACACGTTACGTTACACTTACGCAGTTATTTGTGGTAGACACACAGCAGGCAGGTCACTTCGGATACGGACTAGCTGACAACGCTGCCGCCAGGGCTGGTCGCTACTTTATCCGCCAAGAAACGTTAAATTTAAATCCACCGGTGCGGATCCGTGGGGTGCACGCGCCGCTCTTCCCCGTACTAGTCTCAATGAAACGATACATAGGAAGCTACTATTTCGCAACGTGCAACAATCTATCCGGCTGCAACAGCATTTCGACTCGTTCAACTCCGGTTGTCGTTCGATCATTACACAAAAAGTCATTCTACTATTTCTATATAGAGACAAATTAGAACGTAACGTCATTTTAAACACTATTACATATTAAATATACATTAAACGCTACTGTATACGAATACGAGTTATCCTCGCATTCACGATCTATCGAGTTAGCAGAACATAAAGTATAGATCGATCGAAACGTATAAGTCACCGTTCAGCTGCGGTACGATTGCAATTTAGTTAGTGGAATTGACCCTGATCATGGTTTTAGTTAACAAGTAGTAAATTATATTTAGTATATTATGGCCTGATTATTATTTATGTACGCCCGAGTTATAGTTGATTATATCAAACTTGCCGCGCCCCGCTGCGCTGCTTGCGCGAGAGTTCTCACAGGAATATTATTCCAAAATAAAAAGTAATCTAAGTGTTACTCTTTAATATACCAACCTTAAGTAGAAATATCCATTCCGTATCATATTACAGAGATTAATAAAGATGTCTCTCAGCGAATGAATCCCACAAAGCTAATGTTTAGTGGTGAAGTGAAATGGCCAGTGCAATCTGTCGATGAAGCCTGGGAGGCGTTGCAGCTGACGTAATTTTTTTTATTTTATTTATTTATTTAGTTATCCATACAGCGTTACAATTAGTATTTACATATGTGACATTTCTTATCTACAGTATGGTCAAAATAGGATACAATTAATTAGCACACTAACATATCCGTACTAGTATCTAAACATTAAGTAACATTAATTTATTTAATTTAAGTTTTCTTATGTATTTCCCTAATGTGGTATTTGAGAGAACTTTTCGATAAGTGAAACAGATCTAATTCCGAATAATATTTATTGAAATTGCGAGCTGCACGGCAAAGCACCGTAATAGTCGCGTAAACACCACGACTGCCCGCGTGGGTGTGTGCTTACTGTGCTAATGCTTACGTGGTGATATAAATCAAATCAGCAGGGCTATTATGAATCTCAGTTGCAAACATATTATTTCAATGAAATCGAACAAAACTGGCGGCATTATGTCACTTTTGTCAGCTCCACCATCAACTTACTAAATTTTTGCTTAGTGGAGTTGTCAAAACTGCATTAGAGCCGTCATTTTTCGCAACTTAGACACATAATAGCCGTTCAGTAGTTGCGAGCGTGAAGAAAGGACCAACACACAAACTCGCATTTATCGTGATACATGATATTTTATACGAGTATGCGTCGTGCGTGACCTTTGGAGTGTGGTGTGAGTTTACCGACGTGCCGTTTGACAAAACAAAACCATATCCGCGTATGATCCCGCACTACTACATCATTATTGTAAGAAATGCCGCCTCGGTGTACGAGTACGTGGAAATCATTTTGTCTTCAAATCGTTTATTCTTTATTATTCTTCATATCGGCCAAACCAAAATAGTTTTGGTTTGGCCGTGTGACACTGCTAGGATTTATTTGAGTGTGAAGGTGGCAAGGTGACAAGCAAACAAATTACGAGAGAGTCTGTTCGGATGTCTGTCTTACAATACGACGACGTTCTGTTAGTAAGCAAATATGTTAGTAACTTGATGAATGGAGCTGACAAAAGTGACATAGAGCCGCCATTTTTTTTTTCAAGATTTCAATCAACATTTGTTAGCAATTGAGATACATAATAACTGCCGATGTGGATTACTTACTGAAGAAACCATTGAAATTGAAGATACAATACTATCGCACCTTATATATCACACTTCACACTAACGTTATAAACGTGAAAGTTTGTGAGTGTGTTTGTACGTTAATTACATCTTCACGCTCAAACGGCTGGACCAATTTTTATGATACTTGGTACAGTTTGGACGAGGCGCTGGATTAACACGTAGGATCATCACCAAAAGAAGACGCAATAGATATTTAAAGTGTAATGTACTCACAGTGTACAGTACAGCGAGTAGGTACTAACGTGTAATTTATTGACTAAGTATACCTGGATGACAATGTGCAAGTCCGCCCACAACATGTTATCTGCAACCGTTCTAGCTCTTCGCCGGATGTACCCTGTGTCACCTCGCGACGGTAGTCACAACCATATTTACTCGTGTGACACTGCTCCCGGGCCAGAATAAGCTTTAGTTGTACCAATCCATAACAGATGTGCAGAGTGCCACACACGTAAACAAATATCGGCTGTAGGATAGTGGCTGAGGTAATATGTACATGGAGCACCCCGCGCCCACGCCCACGCCCACGCCCTCGCCCACGCGTGCCCACGCTCAGTAGGACGCGGCGGCTATTTTGCGCATCGATGTTGTTACTATAAGTATTGCTTGGAGTGAGTATATAGTTCGTCGGCGACCTGTCACGGACGGCCACGTCACAGCGCCTCCGCCACAGCCTCCTTAACGGATGGGATAATCATAATACTATAATATACGTTTTCTCATGCTGTTACAAAACAAGATATGACGAGCAAGCTGCGCCCATAACTTACAACTGTAGTGTTGTGGCACTGGACTGTGCTCGTCATCGCGGGACGTTGTTTTTTGAGTCTCTATGATATAATGTAATAAACTCTGGTATATAATCTAATTTAAAGATAGTTTGAACTGTCTCTATTGATTCAATGATAGCCCATTGAGTACTGGGGGTGAGCCGGCAATGCGGCCCCTGCGTCCGTCTCCTCCTCGGGCTGCAGCTTTCGGTGAACATAACAACATGATGAAATCCACACAAAACATTGGAAAAAAATTTACTTAACATTGAAACCGACTTCAACACTTCAAATGTGATATAACTTGTTGAAGTCGGTACCTTGATATCACAATATTGTGCGCATGGCATCGACTCCGGCAAGATATTTCACACTCTTTAGTGCAGAAGTCGGTGCCATTTTTCGGTAATAAAGATTATTCAACCATTTGATGGATCCTGGCCACTTACGGGCTCGATTGTCATTCGCCGTCAATAGGGATGTCATCAAGATTAACTATTCAACACTTACAACATATTTCATTTGCAATTCTTTTTATTTGAAGTTTAACTAAAAACAGCTTGAACGAATTCGATTAAATTGAAATGAACCTAGAAAGTATACTCCTTCCACAATCGTCCACAAATGGGGAAGAAATCGGTGAACATACATAAAAAACATTAAAAAAAACAAAGTCGCCTTCTCCATTTTTGTAGTTGGTTAAAAACCAGTCGATAAGCACTTGACGGTGGTTCAGGCAGCTGTAATTTACCGCCAGTCATTATTCTAGTCTAGATCGTGTGCAACACCACCTCCGACCGCATCATCACTCACCATCAAGTAGTACAGTACTCAAACTCAAAGTCTACCAAGTATAACTCCCTATTGTATACTGAACAAACGTGTTCTCTCTCTGGATTTAACGGATAGTTAAATCCAGAGGGCTATACCATTTTCGGTGTGACCATTTAGAATCTAGAATATTTATTTACTATACTACACAGATGGGCGTGTCCACGCGTCGGATCCCGAACTTCCGACCGGTTAGTGGAGTGCCGACCTCGAAACCGATCGCGAAGGATCAGTGGCCCAAGCACGACTAACTGCGTTAGTGTAACGTAACGTGTAGTTCACGTAATACAATACAAACTGTCATGTATCTAGGGCACACGTGACGGGTTGACGCTTACGATACGAATACATTTTCACAAATTGTTTGTGCTGCGGCCTCTGGTGCCGGCTTCGTTGGCTATCTCAATAACATTACAATCACTTCATTATGCATTGCATACTTATATAATACCTGGAGAATTGTATATTTGTGTTCATTCAAGA
The DNA here is from genome assembly GCA_917880725.1 of Selenia dentaria. Taxonomy (NCBI): domain Eukaryota; kingdom Metazoa; phylum Arthropoda; class Insecta; order Lepidoptera; family Geometridae; genus Selenia; species Selenia dentaria. The sequence continues at coordinate 820,236 of OU862885.1, read as the reverse complement.
TGTGACCAGTAGAAACAAAACATATAGGTACAATCCTATCGTTGAATTTGACAAGATTCAATACGTTCCAAATCAAATAGCAAATAGTTACTTGGGTTCTTTTTTCTACTCGTATATTCATTATGATGAAACAGGAAAATTACTGCACATCTACTATATAAAAATAAGTCGGGTTTTCCTTCCTGACGCTATAACTCCAGAACGCACGAACCGATTTCCACGGTTTTGTATTCGTTGGAAAGGTCTCAGGCTCCGTAAGGTTTATAGTAAAGAAAATTCAGGAAAAGTGGGAAAATCTTTTTTCACATACAGCGCCATCTCTGATACATAGCATGTACTACAAACCAATATTTTAAGTAGATGGCGCCAAACAAAAGGTTACATAAAACGAAGCCATCTGGTGGCGAAACGGAGTTCGCAGGGTTTGCTAGTACTTAAATAAAACTGATCACAATACTCAATAATAACATATAAAACTACCCGCAGTATATGTTGTGGTATCACTTTTGCATTGCAGACTCCGCCTGGGTCAGTACCACACCTTTGCTAGTTATCCAACCGTGATGCAGTAGTGTGCATCGAAGTGCAATGTTTCCAAAGACATTACAGGGCAAGAGATTTGATATGTTATATCACAAGGTGACGAGCGCATTATAGTGCCATACAGGGTTTTAAAACTAATTTTAAATGGCACTGGGGGGCTATTCCCACCTTTTACGAAACTATCATAAATCAGAAGGGTTTTGTAATAAGCTTAGAATAATCATACTTAATATCGTACTCCCACCGACACAAGACGTTCAACCAAATTTATTGGTAAGGTTTGCAACCTTATATGGCTATTTTAGGAGATGAGAGTACGGATCTTCAAAATATTGATATCGGAACAATGAAACTTAGTGTCAAAAGTCACGTCAAAGTACGCGAAATAAGTGAAATAAGACGTCTATCGTAATCCATTATTATTTTAAGCTTGCTATATTGAGATGGTGGTGCCAAATTTAATGGGAAGATTGAAAAATGCCTACTTTAAGATGTGGGAACCCCAGGCCTGTTACGGGCAAGCGTGACGCTGAACATCAGGGAGGTATTTGCTCGCCTCGTCACCCATTCACATACAAATAAATAAGAAAGAACCACACAGTTGAAGCGCGTATACGTACATTATATAATATTATTAAACACGCCTCGAAACGTTAAATTCAATATATTTCCAATGTGCGAACGTGACTAATATAAATATGTATTCTGATCACCGGTACCACGTTTCAGTTTACATGTTATGTGTACTAGATGTTTACTCGGTGTTTAGTTGTGCGGAGGAGAGTTAACGGGATGCGGGTACCAAAGTGTTATCCAGGTTTGCGCAGCTGCATGAAGAGTAAGCCATGCACTATAAAGGGCAGGCTGCTCAATTAATACATACCTAGTTAAGTACTTTAAACTTGATTCTAATAATACTTTCAGTTAATTCTGATCAAAATTTAATAGTTACATGGTTTTAGCGTAAAATATTAATACAAATCCTTTAAACCAAAACTCGGGAAATCGAAATTATTTTCCCGTCTCCGGCAACGACGAATTTGCCGGAAATTTTCGATTTCCGGGAACATGGATCGAAACCCTAGTTATCATACAAATTTTAAGTGTGGTTTTTAGTAAAATTAGTTTCTCTCTATTTCGTCTACTGTACTGTGTGGTTTTGTCCATTTTTCTGTTCGATTTAAAGTTGTTTCGGTATTTTTTAACAATATACATACCTTAACAGGTATGGTCTGCTTGCTGCTAGAGGGCAGTTGGTACGTAAAGGACGAGTCCTACATACCCCGTCGAGTCCTCCCGAGTTTGGCGGGGATGTGTAAGTGCATCACCCACACGATCAAAAATAAAAGGCCACATATAAATGTCATCGGGCGCGGACATGGCACGGGCGGGCGGCTTCATGATCGATTCAAATTACGAGTACATACACGGTTGCAAGCGCCAATGGACTAATATGGACTCGTGAATTACGATCGAGTTCCAACAGTGCGTGCAGCAGACAGAAAGAGGGTAGACAGATATGTCTGCTCTTAATGTTAATTCATCCCCCCACCCGCATTCTCCAGTCGTCCCGCGATCATGGCGCTTGCAACAGTGTCGAAATATCGAGAGCTCATTAAAATAAATTCCAACGTTTTCATCCCGTAAGTAGCAATATGTTTATTGAAAACAACCGTGAAAATATATCCTATAGATTTAGATTACCTTCGGAAATTGCAAAATATACGATATACAGTCAGTCGTATCTTTTGGTCGCGTTGGCTTACAAGTTAGATTTATTCACAACTGAAAGTTATATACATTTGAACTTGATATCTTTATGCGTTCCTGAGGTAAGGCTCTTGTCATGACAGACATGCAGGCGGTCAACAAAGTGGTCTTATAAGAGTTACCTTTCATTTTGAGATACTGAACCTTAAAAAAGTAGGATGTTTGAGCAAAAATGATATGTTGGTATTCTTACAGTCGTAAAACCAAATAAAAACACAAAATAACATAATGGTGTCGATTCTGTAAGCATTCTCTTAACTAAAAATCTCTAAATTATGGCAGTACTTATTCTGTTCAGGCTAAAATCCAAATTAGTGTAACACTTTCGAATGACAGCACTAAAATTAGACATTTCATTTCAATTGTTGACATATTTTAGACAGTTTAGTCGTCACGTAACTGGTGCTCGCTTTTTTTTTTTTTTTTTTGACGCAGAGTAATCCTTTATGGATACCACCGGCCCCGGGGGGAGCACGGTGGTTATGTGGGAGTCTCTGCCAGAAGGGCAGCATACCCACCAAACCTCTGCGGTGTTCCGTCACTGCCGCTTTTGGCGGGAACGCGGGACAGATTTCGCACACGACCGCGAACCCGCCGCGGCTGTCCGTTGCAGGACCCTTCTCTCTTGCAGCACGCCAGAACACTTGGCGTGCCGCAACCGCCACGGGGGACCTAGCCCGCAAATGGACCCCAGTCTCCCCCGAGTCTGGGCACCGTAAGTCCCCCTACGATGGGTCAGGTGAGTAGCCCCACCGCCTGCTACTTCGGCCGCAGAGGATAGAGACAGCGGCGCCTCTCAATACCGACAGTCCTCTTCCCCTGCGACCCTACCGCGTCTGCCATCTAACGGTGGCAGCCCCGTCAAGGCCGCGGAAGGCAGGGAGAGCGGCTCAACGTAACACCGGCACTCCTCTCCCGCCGCGGCCCCTAACTCTCAGCCGCGGTGCCGCCCATACGACACCGCAGCCCGCCTCAGTTGCAGTGGCGCCCATACACCACCGCAACCTACAGTGACCGCTCCCGTGTGGACTTGGAGGGCAAAGCCCATAGGAGCGGTCCCACCTCGGGCACGCCAGCTATCGGCTATCACTGGCAGGCCCATTGGTTCCTCTTAGCTTCACCGTGGTGATCCAAGCCACGGCTACTGAGCCCCCCGCCACGTCAAGGCGGGAACACTCGGGGGGGAACTTGGTGCTCGCTAAACTAACCTAAAATAACCCAAAATTGAATAGAATAATCCTTTTTGTAGAAATGTCATTCTAAGTGTTAAATGATTTTGGATTTTATTGTTAACAGAATAAGGACCACAATAATAAATTTTTAGTTCGGTAGTTTAGTTTAGTTTTTTTGAACAAGTGAATCGCTACCATTATCTCTGTTATCTGATTAATAATATAAATACCAACGATAATGTGATCAATAAAACAATCGGAATTATCTCCCTAATACTATTAATGTGAACCTTTGGATGTAGGTATATAAGGTTTGTTACTCCATCACGCAGGAAGATCTGTGGACCTAGCACGAATAACTGCATAAGTGTAACTTACCGTGCCGTTCACGTGCAACAGTACAAACTGTCATGTATCTAGGGCACACGTGGCACAGATAGCACATAGTTTGTACGCGGAAGCGTGACGCGTTGACGCTATCGATACAATACATTTTCGCAAATTGTTTGTGCTACGGCCTCTGAACGCATTTGGATGAGATTTAGAGTGGTCTCCACTCTAAATCTCATCCAAATGTTTGTACCCGTGTTAATACATAGGCTACATGTCATCCCGATCCGACGTCTAGTTCGCGAGGTATTGCGGTAGTCTTATTCCCCGCGAGTGGATAATAATCTTTTATATTTCCCACTGAGTGAAGTATTCGAAGAGCAACATGCAGTCCGATATAATGTTTTAAATAAACGACCTTCACAACACGTACGTTTTCACCAGTATACATAATACTCGTATAACGACAAATGCACTGTCAGCGAAACTGTGTTGGCGTGTGTTATCAATAATCTCTTACAGAATGTTGAAATCTCGGTTAGCTGTAGGCCGCGTTTTGACGATTAGATTTGACTCGTAAAAAAGTACTATGACAGAGTAGCCTACACATGATGGCGAACAAAATTCTTATCGGAGTGCACTCGGATACTCGGTTCCTGAGATTCAGATTCCATCCAAGTGGATGTCAGAGTACTCTACGCCAGTCATTTCTTATCGAACCCGGCTTTAGCGGAAACGAACGCGCCTCGTTTCGGACATTAAATACCGACAAACACAACACATTACAGTAACTCTTTATTGCTTACCACAAGAAAAGATACGGTAGTTAAATTAACTAACTAAACTACTTATGAGTAAAGAATCGTAGAACTATAAACAGCTTCATTTTTTCCAAAATGTGTCCTTTTGGCAGCTGAATAAGAGAATTTTCTCTCCCTACTCGCTGGTAACGCCTAACGCTCCCGCCTGGCAGATATCCTGGCCCCAGGTGGTAGTGTGCAAACGCATCTACTCTCTTGTCTGCGGGTAATATATAATTTGACAATTGTAAAGCTCTGGCTACTACGACTAATTACGAACAGCCGTAATGTTTCATTATGATGTAAACAACTTCCAATAAAATTCTTAGTGGGAGCATACAAATAAAAGCTTGTGTGTACCGGAGGCGGGCGGCGGGCGGGGGGCGGGGCGCCGCGCCGTGACGCGGGCGTTACGCGGCGCATTCGCGAACACGCCGTAATAGTCACCTCTCCTGAATGCGGCACGTTTGTCCGAATGAGGTCGCGAACTATATTATATCTATATGCATTAATATCGGTAATCAAAGTTCGCAGACAATCAACTGGTGTCTGACTCCTGATTCGGACGACGACGGACGCACAGCATTCCTGGAATCCCTTCCGCCAGGGAGTCCTCAGCTGGTTTAGTTGTATTCGCCGGTCACATTTGAAATGAATGTTGAAAAAAATATTAAAAAAATTGAACCGGTTTCAACACTAAAAAGTGAGAAATAACTCGTTGAAGTTCGTTCCACGATAGTTCAATAGTACCCATTATCACAATGCATGGTACGACGAGTTGGACGAGTTATTTGACACTTTTTAGTGTTGAAGTCGGTTCCATTTTTTTGGATTTTATTTTTCCCTCTTTTTAATGACTCCCAGGATCAAATATTCATTCAATTCAAAAATTCAAAAATATTCAGTCAATGATGATATCATCAAAATAGGCGAAACAATTTTCAGTTATTGGAGTGTAACTCAAAACTGCTTGACCAAATCTGATGAAACTTATATGGGACCACCTCAGAAGTAAACTCTACCAAACAAAAGAATCATCAAAATTGGTTCATAAACGACGAAGTTATCCGCGAACTCACGTAAAAAATATATACGGTCGAATTGTTAAACCTGCTATGTCAGGTGTGTCAGCTGCAGTCGGAACCATTTGATTACAACCGAGTTGTGTAATTGCTGTGCAAGTGTCTCTACAACCGGCAGAGCATGGCAACCACTGGAACTAACTAACGACTATACTCGTACTAGCAGAGCAGCAGAGCAGTAGAACTGTCTGTGAGTTCGTCCGGGAAGTACTGCTACCATATGTATGTCTGCCGCGAACCAATAGCGCGCGACCGTTGCTGTGTGAAGGGCACTGTAGCAAGCGCAAGTACTTAGCGACTCAATACCCAATGTCTCGGGGTGACGAGCATAGTGTAGTGCCACTAAACTACAGGTGTAAGGTCTAAGTACTCAGCAACTGTCGCGGGCACGCGTAGTGCTTAACATTAGGCGCATGACTTGCTTGTCTGCTCACTAAATGACATAAAAAAACACGATAGGGCTGGCCAGTAACTTAAAGGGAGAACTCGCGTTTCCGTAAGTGTAACGTAATATAATCAGTATACTACGAGTAGGTACTTAGTATATGACTACGCAGTGGGCGATACAATGGCCGTGTTCCTCAGCGTGAGCCGATATCAAGCACGTCGTTCGCACACTCGCTCCCTTACCAGCCCACGGTCTTCATGCGCGAGATCAATACGTCATCGATGACGCTCGCATCGCCACCACAACGGTTGCGGACGGAAGTGTTTGCGGTCGTTGCGAGCTGTCTCTGACTAAATATCAAATTAGTGTAGGATTCTTTCGATTTTGACGGATATTTCGCGCGCTTTTTACCACCGAGCTAGGTTGGGCATTAAAAGCATTGGAATCAAAGGGAACGGCAAACCGGGGCGCGACAGTTATGAGCATTGGCGGCGCTTACCGGAACGCACCCAATGTGCTCGCAGTGCCTCTGCCAGCTGGTCGTGCGTGACGTATGAGCGATACGCTCTATCCATTGCTCAACAACGCATCAGTTCGGTCCCGTCGGAGTCGCGCGACCCCTTATCTCAGTTCACGCTTATCGCTGCCGATCCGAGCGGACATCGCCGCAACCTGCCACACCACAACACCTCTCCGCAGTATATATGCATATCACTTCACAACTATTTGATAGGTTCTACGTCACACATGGTGTGTTCCTTATCTGCGTGTTATGTTTTGTAGCAGTTGTAGGTCAGCATTTTCATAATGACTGGCGTATCTCACTTATTTGTTGAGGAGATCATAAACAATGATAACTTGAATCGAATAACATGATTAGGTAAATATAACAGATATATAAGCGCATTACGTTTGCACTCGGGACACGACGAGCGCAGTGCGGCTTCGTGGTTATGAATGACTAGGCAAGCTCACTGCGAGCGCTCGTGTCTAATAATGTAGTAGTAGTATACTTTTTTCTTTCTACTGCTTTTAGCTGGCGACTTATTTCTTGTAGATATGTATAGTATATACATAGTTATCTGTGTTCCTATCGTATATCCTCCATGTTCAGATGTGTCTGTGGAGATGCTGCAGCACCTTAGGAATGTTGGGAAGCGCGAGTCGACTCGTTCAACGCCATCCAGCGGAAAATAATATCATCTTTCTTTCATTAGAGTTGAGACGCGTAGACATTAGGGCTTGCATTCGAATATTCGAATAATTCGAATATTATACTAGTTCGAATATTCGAATACTGAAATTCGCAATATTCGAATATTCGATTAAAATCAAGTTAGATTTAGGCAGTACTTGGTGTATGTAACTAACTCTAGAAGCTCGAGAGATTTATAAGATCTCACAGAAACGAGACAAAGTTATAGAACCAATTACTAACTTAATTATGATTGTTTGATTTATACGAGTAAGACCTGTTAAGAATGTTTGTGTACCTAGTGTACCTACTTACTTAGTCTAGTATCTACTTACTACCGTGTTACCGTTACTTACCGTGTTTATTTACTTCTTGTTGTGAAATTTATTATTAAAGATAGGTAGGTATTGTTAAAATACCAACTCACCTAGATTTCAAAGACTGTTTTTTACTAAGAATTTGTGATTGTGTTTAATATATGTTACTCTAATTGCTAATTGTATTATGATTTCGTGATTTATAAAACCTCTTAAGTAGTTGTGTACCTACATACTTACTCTAGTAACTACTTACTACCGTGTTACCGTTACTTATAGTGTTTATTTACTTGTTATTGTGTAAAATTTTATTATAGATATTGTTAAAATACCTACTCACCTAGATTTTGAAGACCTTTTTTTATTAAAAGAATCTTTGGTTGATTATGACTGTAAATCGCCAATGCCAAATGCCTCGTTACGGCGACACAACCTTTTATTAATTTTATTTCAATTTGATATTTTAATTTGTTTATGCAAATAACTCGTAAAGGAATAAAAGCAGATGTGATTCTAATAAAAACATAGTTTTTTTCTGTTATTCGAATAATTCGAACAGTACCCGAAAAAAATCTAATATTCGAATATCAAAATTTTCGAATATTTGCAAGCCCTAGTAGACATACAATATTTAGTGTGGAGGGAAGGCTGCTGCTGACTGCAACGTATGCCGATGGGTGCCTAATTACCATTTGTATAATATTTACATGTTCTACTTATTCCGCCTTATTATGAAACATGAACTTATAACCTCCAACTTAATTAATTAATTTTAATTCGATCTCCGTGTCTGAAATAAGGATGTATTATTAATATTAACACAACATTCATTCCTCTGGACCGCTGATTAGGCATAGACGCATTCCGCCTTATTCGAAATAGTTTAAGGAAATTTCATAATAATAGTATGAAATTTGCTTAAACCTTGCTATGTGTGTATTTAAATGTTTGAAAACTATCGTGAGTATCGCAAACTATACTACTCGTAATAAAGAGACACCGGCTGCACTCGCTTGGTATTAGTGGGACGAGCGACGTTTCGAACGTGTAAGACGTACTTCTTCAGGGAGTGTTCACGCGCGGACGATCGCGTCGCGCACTGAGCCAATACCAAGTCAGTGAAGCCGGTATCTTTATATTAGTATTTAAATGTGTTTAAACGCGAGGCCGTCCACGTTTTTAAGGCGCTTTTTGTCTAACGTTTCTATACGACGGTAATTTGATTAAAAAAATAATAGGGACAGAATGGTGACAAAGGATAAATCATGTCCCGCGTAACTTCATACACAGATACAGAGACCACGTTTCATAGAGTTTTAAGACGTTTTTCCTCTAATAAGTACCTACTGTGACGTATAAACTTGCTCTACATTCATTTGTAATGAGTACTAGCGACTTCGATCGCGTAGTAGGCTCGGCCTTCCCATAACCTCCCCTCTTTTCTTGGTTTTTCTTTCATAAGAACTTTCTCCTGACAATCATTAAAACAACAAAAAAGCGAGATTGTTCCATCCGTTCTCAAGTTATAGCGTGACGGGGCCTAGACAAAAGACGTTTCTGTTATCGTTAACGCCAAACGACAACTTCAAAATGTATGACGTTGACATTACCTGTGGAAAAGTCACGTGACGTCACGCTAAGTTCGCAGACACATTTTTGTCTGTAGCGTGTGCGGAAACACACCCCTGTTTGAATTTTGTCTAGGCCAGGAGAAATAGGGGTTCATGTTTATTTTATAGAGTATTATAATACTTAGGTGAAGTTTACAGCCGCTACCGTCTGATAATGTAGTTGTCCCAGGAGAGGACACGTGTAGATCCTGCTAACTATTGCACCATCATTGTTGTGTAACACGTTTGTGAGCGCTGTAGGTGCTGTTTAAATGTCAATTAGTGGGTCGAAGCGAAACTTGTTAACGTAATGTTGTGTTGTGCGAGTTCGCGACCAATGTCAACAGGTTTCTTCTACCGAGATTGCATAACAGATTCGCGTACACAAACGGGTCACCCTCTGCTCTAGAACGAGGGAGTGAGTCCGCTTCTCTCAAGTGGCATAGTCTTCCAGTATTCATTTAATTCATGGTTCCATGGGTACTTAGCTGAGCCCCGAGGCTACGCCTGGCCTGTAAGTACACCCCATACTCACTAGATCCCACAGGAATCTTGCTAGTTTTCCTATGCCTATGCGTAGTTATTACAAAGCATGATCGCCGGGCAAGCATAGATATGCACACAATAATTTATTAATAAAAAAACCTAAGTAATCCAAAGTCATAAAAAACCAGGAAATGTTTTTATTAATCCAATACGTTACTGTGAATATCGAGAATGATCGTTCGATGTATTTAAATTTATATATACCTATAGATATTTATATAGACGGAAAAGTAGACGGGAAAAGGCCTCGTGGTCGCAGCCCAATACGTTGGTCCGACCAGTAGCTCTACCATGAGTTGGCAACGTAAACGTCATCTGTAGTCGATACTCGATCTCGCCTACCTATTAAGCTTGTGATTGGCGTACTCGCTGTCAATTTTAGTTCTACAATTGACCGCGAGGTGGCACTGTTCTTTTTTTCATACATTTTTTTCCGGCAGTCGATATCGAGCATCTATTAGTGGCAATGTTGTAAACTCGTGGTAGACCTGCAGATCCGCACCGCGCTCGACTCTACGTTTCACAATGCCCTCCACGCCGCCAGAAACAGAAACAGATGGAGAACGATCATACGACAGAAGGTGATTCCGAAAGGAGGTCACGACCCTCATCACTGAGGAATACGACGCAAGGAGGAGGATAGATATTTTGGTTGAAATTAGATTTAGATTTGTTATAACAAAATGTAAGGTTGCCATTATTTAAAGTTATAGTATTTATAGTCATAAAAATGTTGTCATTAAAAATCTGAATCGGTTGAGATTTGGCGTGTAGGAGTTTAGTATTGAACGATATACGAGTACAGGCACTCATCCATACTTTCGTATTATATATAATGTTAATGTGATTTAAATGTCCTCATCTCCTTTTGTAGGTATAAGGGGGGATGTAAGGCATAAATGGGTTTAATGGGGTGATGAACCAACTAATCGTATGAATTATTATCATACATTGAAATTTATAGAGAGAAAAATTCCATCCTCGGACGGGATTCGAACCCGCGTCTTCTGACTCTCCGTGTCAGACGCCATTGACCAACTAGGCCACCGAGAATCTGGTCCGAGCATCGAATTTTAACTCTCTATTTGACTAACCGTCTTGCGGGGACGGATTTTGAGTTTGAGATCGCTTAAGCAGGCGTTAGTGCTTTAAAAAAGTAATACTATAAAAATTATTATCATGTTTGTGAAACGTAGCAGTAGATAGATAGATAGATAGAAAATACTTTATTGAAACACCACATTAGTCACTTAGTATAAGTACAATTGTTAAACCTAGGTGTTACACAGTAGTACAGTACTGTACAGTACAGCACAGTACTGTACAGTAGTATGTATGTAGATATCGTGTTGTACTCCGGTTAGCTTCCGTTACTTGTTTAAATGTACTTATTGTTATATCTTTCATTATTGTATGTTACCAAATGAATACCAACGAGAATTATGTATCGATTTGTATACGTCGTCTACTACCGATATAGGTATAGGTTCTCAGTACAATAACAGTAGTATTATCGTGCTCACATAATTATACATGTGTGAGCATATGGGTGTCACAATATTAGGTAATGTCCTTGTGGTGCGGAACATGCCTCCAGTACACGCGCGGCTCGGACAAGCAAACACAGCGGGACAGTACTATGTTCCGAACGATATTCCTCAGCTGATTACTCAGTATGTGTGCTCATTCGTCATTTTCAGAATTTGGTCCGAATTGATGAAATTTAAATGGGACACACGGGAAGCAAATGAGGATAGAATCATCAATATCGGTTCACCTAGTCGATAGTGCTGAGGTAACAAACATAATACAGTGGAATCGAGAACCTCCTCCTTTTTTGAAGTCGGTAAAAAATACGAAAATTCGCGAATATGATACTGAGCTGGCGCCACACAAATCAAACTCAAAATCATTTATTCAATTTAGGCATCAAAGACGCACTTATGAACGTCATCTTTTTATTATAATGTACTTTAAAGACTCTACCGCCGCGTTCCAAAATATATAGAGCCTACCGAGAAGAAGCGGCAAGAAACTCGGGGCCATTCTTTTTATATAGATGTTTACAATGTTTCTACTTAGGTAATACAAATATTACATTTTATGGGTGGCAGAGAGACAGCTTGCCAAAAGTGGAGTATTCCAAGCATCTTTATCTTCTATATAATGTCGGACTTTATAGTAAGCTTTTTTTATTAAAAAGTTTTTTACAGTCAACTTGAATTTGCCCTCTGTGAGCTCAGTTATGTGCTTTGGGATTTTATTATAAAAACGCACACAATTTCCTAGGAATGATTATTAGTCTTCGCAAGTCTAAAACTAGGTACAGCTATCCTATTTGTATTTCTGGTATTAAAAGTGTGGTGATCACTATTTAACTTATATTTATGTAATTTTTTACGAACATACATTATATTTTCAAATATGTACATATAAGAAAGGCAACGTTAATATATTGATTTCCTTAAATAAATCTCTCAAAGATTCACGGGGACCCATTTCGTATATAGCTCTAATAGCACGTTTCTGAAGGATAAATATGGTCTCTATATCAGCCGCTGAACCCCATAGCAATATCCCATATGACATTACGCTGTGGAAATATGCAAACAATACTAACCGCGCCGTAGAAGCGTCTGTTAGCTCTCTTATTTTACGTACTGCATATGCAGCAGAACTGAGTCTCCCAGACAGGGCATTTATATGAGGACCCCATTGTAATTTTGCGTCAATTTTAATGCCTAGGAAGACTGTTTCCTTGTCCATTATGAGTTTAACTCCATCAAGCGTAACGTTGGACTCCAAATATGGAACAGTAGGCAAAGAAAACTTCAAACATTGTCTTTTTAGAATTCAGAAGTAAATTATTAGTTGAGAACCATTTAGAGATACTAGATAGAGCGTTGTTTACTTGAATTAGTGCGCTATGTTTCCTATCTACTTTAAAAACCAGAGATGTGTCATCCGCAAATAAAACAATATCACAAAGATCCTTGGCCATAAGTGGCAAGTCGTTAATGTAAACTAAGAACAAAAAAGGCCCTAAAATGGACCCTTGTGGAACACCCATTTTAATTATAGATCCTGAAGATGTTACACCATTTATGCCTTAAATACTTAATTAAACTTGAAACAGTTGTTCCCAAATCTAAAAATGGGATTATTTTCTAACAGATAAGATTGTTAACTGCTGATATATCAGAATATATAGATATTGAGACCCCATTTAGAACTTTACGAAGAAAGGTCAACCTCCTTGCAATTCCTTTCTGAAACGTATATTATAATTCTACATAGTTAATTATAATACACCCAGGGAAAATATCTTGTTCCATACTATCTGTAAACCATTTAAGGTTCCATATACGAGTAAGTATAGGAAAAGTCGAAACGTGACACATCAAATGTATTGCAAATAATTACATTTAATTGTATGGTGGATTCTTCTGGAACTTAACACTATCTTCTGTCTAAACAAGAAAAGTTCCTCTCAGGAGTGGTTTCGGCAGTGCGTTGATGTCGTGTGATCAGGACTTGGTCTTGTTTATGGAAGAGTTAAAGTAAAACATTTAGTTTTAATTCCACTGGAAACTATTTTAGTCAAGATGCAGTTCGCAGTGAACACCGTCGGAAGAATGCACTGTCGGATATTCCGCCTCGAGCTGCAGTGTGTAACCGTTACTATTACTGTGGTAGGGTTCAGTAACTGGACAAGAAGAAACTAAACAGAGGCCGCAGCACAAACAAATCGCGAACAAGTAATCGTATCGTAAGCGTCTATGCGTCACGCTTCCGCGCACAAACTGAGTTATCTGTGACACAGTTGTTGTAGATACATGACAGTTTGTGCTGTTGCACGTGAACGGCACGTTACGTTACACGTACGCAGTTAGTCGTACTAGGCACACAGCTGTCTCGGGGTGCACAGTGCAGCCAGAGCTTTCAGGTTGAAGCTCTGGGAGTCTATACGATTGTTATGGGCAGGCGGACGACTTGCCCGTTTCGTTACAATATATTATAATCAAATTATATAATTAAACATATCTAGCACTGTGTTTGTCCGAGGACGCCCATATCCTTACGTGTAGAGCATGCTTATTGTATACGCATAAAGTGAATGCCGCAGCTCTATATGGAATTAATCACATGACGTGGCCCAATAATACATTGTAAGTACAACCGAGGCTATTCCTGGCTCAATCAATATATCATTACGTTACGATTGCATCGCCACCCGCGTTACCTCGCACCAGTCTATTGGAACTAACGCTTGCTTGAGCGTACTGTACTCGTATCTCCCACCAACATATACCATGTACTGGCATACGTATTGTGACAATATAATGTAGATACTTAAAGTTGTTGAACTCTCTCGCGTACTGCATGTGATACGGTATGGCCGGTCCTCGTTAGGATAACGCTGATGCAACAATGTGGCAGTTGTTCCTTGTAGTGGCAGCGTCCGCGGTAAATCATTTTAATATTATTAGTTGTGTGTGATTATTACGATTAGATGATCAGGTCCTTGCGCCTCACGGCGAGCTCTGTGACACTTCATATATAATTGTGCGTAACTCTGTAACCACGCCCCTAAATATGTAAACATTAAATATGTTTCGGTCTTGTGCAATGCTTAAAAAAATCCGATAAAACGTTAGGCCGCATCATCATTTAACAGCAGATGAGACAGCGGTCAAACGTCAGCCTGTTGCAACATTAAACAAAACAAAGATCAAACGCTAAACCTGTGCACGACGCTTGACCCATATTCAGCTCGTATTAGTCTAAGATAGAGGCAATATTTTATTTTAATTTAACAATATTAACTAAGTGAAAATAGACTAGACTACCAACACTGACAAAACTCAACGTATACCTGTGTTCTATAACCGATTAGATGTAGCCTGTCCAGCGTGGAGTAGAAGCACCGCACACCAAGTGGACGGCACCTTGATGTCGTCTATACTCGTACAATACAGTGTCTCAATATAACGTGTCTGCCATTTAACAAACTGTCTCTTTAAATCAGCCGGAGTAAAGTCTTCTATATCAAGCCCATTGATGTTGGAACTTTTAATTTCCTACTCCACACCCAACCGAAACTAGTTTGAGTACCGTCCCGGTTTTTGAAATGTGTATAAGGTAGATTAAGAGTAATATAGATCACTCATTCTTTTCAGTCTCCTCTTCTAGATACACAATGTTGCACCGACAGTCTACTCTCACTGCTCCTCACCCTGCCACACGAGAGCAACAAGCGACTGTTGTGTAATCTATGACACACACATGTTACCTTTATTTGCTTCGCTCCCATCCACCACGGAGCCGCGCTCTAAGGTCACGTACGTCGCGAACTGTCCTCACGCATTTCCGGTCACGGTCCTTATCTCTCGAACAGTATACTATATAAGGCAGTGGCAGTACTAGTCACACTAGGCTGCGACGAAGCTGATAAATAAGCATATTGTTTTTATGCTCCAGCAAGCGCCAGTGCGGATGTGTCGCATCTGTATGTCATTTCTCACACTTGTGTCGTTGTACACAGGTATGCGGAAGAGGATCGTGCTTAGATCGAGTGGTGTGGTAGACGGGCAGCATTTCCCGCGGTTTCGTTTGTTTGGGCGATGAAAAGTACGACGGTATAATCGTGATCTCATAATGAGTTGATAATCTAAAGTACAAAAAGCTCAATTACTGAGATCCATATACGGTGCAAACCTTATCAAGCTGATATAGTTTAAAAAATAAAAGATGAAGAAAAATCCGGCTGTGATGATAACTTGTCATACATACGAACTATCTGTATGCCGGTCGCTGTCGCCCTCGTGCCACAACCGACACAAACTATACCTTTGGAAACGTATTGCGCTTTAAATTGTCTCATGACGCGCGCCATTCTCACAAATATGACCTACATATATCTGCACATTCGCGTTAGCTACACATTCGCGCCCTCACGTAACTCCTTACGACGTCTCGTGCAGCGCCTACTGTTGCGGCGGCCGCACGGCAACGCGCCATCGCGACACGGTACACCGTCCACCATAAAGCCCAACACACACGATGAAGATACTATAAAATATATATTATCTTAGAGCAGATTCGGACAAATCTCTCACCATATAATTCAATGAGCGACCACACACAGTGAATATACTATAATATTTTACCTTAGAGTAGCTTAAGATGCCACCGATATTCGAACGGCATGTTAACATACGCTAAGACTACTGCAGGTCATGAAGACATCTTAAGATAGTGTCCGATACTGATCTTAAGATCAAATACAGGATGTTGACAAAACCGTTGCAGTAAAAGGACGTCTGGGCCTTCAGTTACCGAACAAATTTATATTTTCACAATAAAAACTAATAAAGCTTCACATTATCTTATGTACCTATTTTGTTTCGAACCTGTAGAAATATTTTTAGTAAATAATAATGAAACTAACGTCTGACTAACGCGAATGTGTCAAACAAAGGAAATCATCGAAAAAGTGAAACTTTATATATACTGACGGAACTAGCGGTATGACAATTTTATCTTGGTTTTTTTTTAAAATGTTCTATGGGCCTAACCTCCGTAGGTTTTTCTAGATTGTAGGTACTACGTATAGATCAATCAAACTAGGTAACTACTAAATCGATGTTAGTATTCTTGATGAAATAAGGCTATGTTATTTTATTAGACTAGCTGCAGCCTCAACTTCGTTCGCGTGGCCCTTTAATTAATGCTTTCAGTATAAATCCTATTAAAATTGGTCCAGCCTTTTCAGAAAATACCCGGATTATAGAGGCAGATAGACAAACAATAAAAAAACTGGTAGGTATCGTGCAAATAACCATATGAAAGTGCAAGAAAAAGCTGTTTTTTTTTTGAAAGATCATTGTAAAGTTTAAATTCACTACAGTGTTTCCTGTGTTTTATGTGATCTTCTATCCAGATTTTTCGTTTTTTACTTTTAGCTAGTATGACGGTTATATCATATTCACAGTCCCAATCATCATCTGAGGAACTGTCCAACAGGTCTAGCAACAAAATACGAATCATCGCAAAATAAAAAAATATGAACACTCTGTATATTACAGTGTGAACGATCGAGACGTGCGGCTCCCGAGACGGACTCCGATAGAATGTACGCTTGCTATATATTATAGTATCTGCGCCGTGTGTGGTGGGTTAAGTTAACGTAACTTTTATATTCGACGCTATAATATATATTATCTTAGTCGTGTGTGATGGGCTTAATGCACGAAAATTTTTGCTTCCACATTCGTATTCCCACGGAGTACGATACATTGCCAGAGTCTGTTCTCCGATAGATAACATCCTTGAAATTTACTAATAATAATTACTCGTTAGTGAACGCGTACCGACTAGACATGCGTGCTACTTCTTCTGCATCATTGCTTAACATGAGATGAGATAGTTCAGATAGGGAAAGCTCAAAAGAAAAGCGTGTGCGGGAATCCCGCGTGGTGTACTATTATATTTAAAATTTAAATATCACTTTGTGGTAGACTGTCCTTTACACATAATGTGATTGTTTAAGAACATTGTATAGTCGGCACTTCCTGTAGATCACATGGACGAAGGCATGAAATCAGCTGGTCAAAGAAAAGAGAATGGTTAAAAATTATCAACTTATTTGTACGCTACTAATTTCCTTAAATGCGCACTAAAATTAAAGTTGTGCACCGACCAGTTTTTGATATAAAAACACTTACCAGAACGCTAAGGCCTTGGGATTGAGACCTTCTCATTCTAACGCCTAGCGACTGTCTGCTACGTAATATCATATCTGTGCTCTATTCTAACTCGGACTTGCGTTCAGAGGCCGTAGCACAAACAATTTGCGAAAAAGTGTTCGTATCGCAAGCGTGAACGCGTCACGCTTCGCCGTACTAACTATGAGTTGTCTGTGTCACAGTTGCCCTAGCTAGATCATAACGACACGTTACGTTACACTTACGCAGTTATGCGTGCTAGGCCCACAGGTGTTACATTATGTCTAATTGTAAACTTATTCAGTATGTTTGTAGAACACTTACAAGAAAACAAACTATTACTGTAATAACCTGACTTCGGACACAATTTTATTAGCCCGCACATTCAAGCGTATAATATAAGCCGTCATTTTTATCTACCGACTTCCAAAAAGGAGGAGGTACTCAACTCGACTGTATTTTTTTTATGTTTGTTACCTCATACTTTCGATTGAGTGAACCGATACTCAAAATTATTTTTTTGTTTGAAAGCTGGTGCTTTCCGTGTAGCCCCATTTAAATTTCATCAAATTCGGTCCAGTAGTTTTTGAGTTACTTTCCAATAACTGATATTTACCAAAGTAATAGAAAATTTAATTTAGGTATATTTTTTATTAAACTGCACTTGTTTTTCAACATTATTTGCACCCGGTGACACTCGCGAAGCGTTGCGAGGCGAATCATTTATCAAACATTGTTGAGTCGTTGAGTAGTGGCGAATGGACACATACAGCTCAAACAGATCACCCTTCTTCTGGACTTCGCCGCACTCGGTTAATAATTGTCAGTATATATTTTTTCGGCGGAAGCGAATATTTGTTTTCAGGACCGTTCTATTGTATGATTTGATATACACGCATGTATATCAAATGTTCATGATCAATTATTAAGGCGCGGTCGTACCCTGATAATAGTAAAAAGCAGAATCTTTAAACATCGAGTGTAACGAAACAGTTCGATAATAATCTATGAAAAAAACTTAGGTTAGAAAAGGAACAGGCAAAGAGTAATAACCGAACAGAATTCATAAATATTACTCGCTCTCTGTAGAAAAAAATCCTAAATAGGTGCGTAAAAATAAACGTTCACGTCCAAACTCTCAGAATTTTCAGCGATAACACTATATTATTTTTTAGGTAATACATAGCCAACATATAGTACTAAAGTAGTAACCAGCAGTTTTTTCAACTGTGTTAGTATATATCGAAAAATATAAAGAAAACGTACAAAATTAACGCATTTTCGCATTACATCGTCCAATCTAACAAGCGATTTTCAACCTTACGTAAAGCATCGTAAATTATTTCAAAATTGGGGTTGGACCGCGTTTTAATGTTATTCAAACTAACGTTCATTATAATCAGTGATAATTAAATGGGGTTAACGTGAGGCGGTACCGATATCCCGCTCGGCAGTAATTGTGGCGGCTTCGTTCGGAACCCTTTGCCAAGATCTTCCATGCGGGCGCTGCGCATTGTAGTGATACCGGAGTATCCCTGACTCATCATCATCATCATCTCAGCCGTAGGACGTCCACTGCTGAACATACGCCTCCCCCATGATTTTCCAAAAGGACCGGTTGGAAGCGGCCTGCATCCAACGTCGTCCTGCGACCTTCATCAGGTCGTCTGTCCACCGTGTCGGTGGACGACCTACGCTGCGCTTGCCGGTCCGTGGTCTCCACTCCAGAACCTTTCGGCCCCATCGGTCATCTGTTCTGCGTGCTATGTGCCCTGCCCACTGCCACTTCAACTGGCTAATCTTCTGGGCTATGTCGGTGACTTTCGTTCTTCTACGGATCTCCTCATTTCTGATTCGATCACGTAGAGAAACCCCGAGCATAGCCCTCTCCATAGCTCGTTGTGCGACTTTGAGCTTTTCTATGAGGCCCATAGTAAGAGACCACGTTTCAGTGCCATAAGTCATCACTGGTAACACACATTGGTCGAAGACTCTTGTCTTGAGGCACTGAGGTATTTTTGACGAGAAGACTTCGCGAAGTTTCCGGAACGCTGCCCAGCCGAGTTGGATTCGACGATTGACCTCTTTCTCGAAGTTGGACCTGCCTAGTTTGACTGTCTGTCCCAGGTAGATGTACTCGTCAACAACTTCGAGAACTGAGTTCCCAACTAATATTGGGGTAGGTACAACATGGGCATTAGACATAATTTTCGTCTTGTCCATGTTCATCTTAAGATCTACCCGTTGGGAAACTCGATGGAGGCCTTCGAGCATTGTACTGAGGTCTTCCATGGATTCTGCCATGACTACAATATCGTCGGCAAATCGAAGGTGAGTGATGTATTCGCCGTTAATATTGATGCCAAGTCCTTGCCATTCCAGAAGCTTGAAGGCGTCTTCCAATGTAGCGGTGAACAGTTTCGGAGATATAACGTCTCCCTGTCTCACGCCTCTTTGCAATGGAATTGCCTTCGAACTCTGCTCCTGTACTCGGACTGACATGTAGGCGTTTTTGTACAAACACTTCAGCACTTCAATATACCGATAGTCAATACGGCACCGCTGGAGAGACTCAAGCACTGCCCACGTCTCGATCGAATCAAAGGCTTTCTCATAGTCCACAAACGCTAGACAAAGAGGCAAGTTATACTCTTCGGTCTTCTGTATAACTTGCCGTAGCGTGTGGATGTGGTCTATGGTACTATCCCTGACTAAATCTAAATTATGTTGAAATTATTAATTGTCTTCAACAGAACAGTTCGGCGGGAGTTGTAGTAATTACGAGTAGATCTAAGATAACGTTGTTTGTCATCATATATTATAAACATACTTGTATGGTACCAGCTCTTCGAAAGGGCTATAAGATTGTTAAAATTGTTTTTTTTTCCATCCATCGGTTTATAACACGGCGATGGAGAGCATTTCCCCCTTTTCATCATACAACCAAACGTAACACGACAGCAGCCAAGGTCCTCAAGTTCATACCGTTATAATTAAACTATTACTGTTAACCGAGAAAACACTCACGTTAGGGATCGAATACGTCTCGCCGGGTTTCGACCATGTCCGATGCTCATCTTCAGGGCCCTGAAGATGAGCATGGCGCATGGCGGCTGCGAGCTCCTGGCGCAGAGATCCCTAACGTGAGAGTTTTGCCGGTTAACAGTAATCATACTGATATTATAAATGTGAATGTTTAGATGGATGGATGCATTGGGATGTGTGTTGCTCTGTCACGCTCAAACGGCTAGACCAATTTTGATGAAAGTTGGTATGTAGGTAGATAAGGCTCTGGGTTGACACATAGGATGCTTTCATCATTATCATCATCCAACAGCACGCGGGTGAAACCGCGGATTGCACCTAGTAGTTTAATGTATGTCAAACTAACGAGAATTTGAATACAAAATACCGTTATATTATTAATAAATGATATATGTTCAATTCAAACTAATGAAAAGGGGTTGTTGAATGACGTTTCCAAGATCATGACAGACAAGATGTTATTTAGATAGGTGGCTACCAAACCTACTCTACTAACCTCAATCGAATCGACCAAACGTTGCTAAAAACTCTAGCAGAAAAAAGGAAGCTGCAGTAAATAAGATGCACTCAATTATACGTATTTCCTTGCAGCTATGACCCTGGGTTATTCAAGCGGGGCGTCTCTCAGGTCATCATAGGGGTGGCGATTAGTGCAGCTTACGGCTGCATTAATGGTCATCGCTTCTTGATTCCGTCTTCACATTCCGTCAGGCGAGAGGGAGTCACTTTGATGAACCAATATAAACAAAAAATTACATAAACACTACTTTACAGCACTGACGAAGTCAGTAGCGGTGTATAGTCTAATATTAAATGTTAAGAAAATAATATAGTGCAGAATATAATATAATATGGACAAGCGACACCAACTGTACAAATAATGATTTTCAGCTTGTTGCTCTTACTTCGTGGAGCCGGGCATCTGTTTGTGGCGATACAATGCAGTAAATAGTCCAAATGATGTGTCCGATGCAAAGGCATGACATTTTTACAAGTATCTTACGAAAATAAATAACATGTTGTTAACTCGTGTCCTGCTTATTATTAGAGCAATAAAGCTCGCTGAGGAATCGTTACCGTGGACAAGGAAAGTGGTTTAACGTTCTTAAATAGCAGTGTTCACTTTTTAAGATATCAAAGTACGAGATGAAGTGATCATTACGTCTGTTTATGTTATTATTATCTAGAAAATTATATTGGAATAGATTTGGTGCAACTGGTGTAGTGTAGAGAAACGGGATATATAATTTATGTGCAGACGTTACTAGCTCCATCTACACAGATAAAATAAAATTGAAGTATCTGTTTGTACTTCGAAATTAACACCAAATTAACAGCTTTTTATTTAATGTATATAAAAGTATATACGGCACTTACATAAAAAAAACATTTTTGAAATTCTTGTCTGTCAGTTTGTTCCGGCTAACCTCTAAAACGGATCGATTTTAACGATCCTTTCACTGGCAGATAGCTTATATTATAAAGAGTAACCTAGGCTACTTTTATTTCATCATCATCATCCATCACCACGCGGGTGAAACCGCGGGTCTTAGTTAGTTTGCAATAAAACCGGATGTATTGCACGATTGATCATTAGCGAGTAAGTACTTTGAGAAGCAATACTGCGCAAGTATTACCGTTTTAGGGTGAGAAGGGCGTTGCAGCAAATGGGTTGGTATAAATAAGACAACCTCAAACACTAACCGGGCTCGCACTCCGTCTCCGCTCAGAGGACTTGGGACGTCGGCTGTGGGGACGGCCGGCGTAAAAATAAAGCCTCAAACACCAACGACTCGGGGTGAGGAGCGTAGTGCCGTGCCTACGACGGCAACTGGCACGGGCTAGCGTACTGCTCACCGTCAGCCACACGACTTGCCCATCTCGGAACCGGAAAGTGATAAAGGTTGATAAGTTAAAGAATGAAAGTATTGTTTGTTGCAGACGCTCCTGCCACAAGCGAACACGACGTTCACCGTGGTGTACCTCGGGCGGCTGGAGGGGCCCGTCTCCGCCAATATATACATACACACCTCTAAAGGAGTCCTCAAGTATCCCGTAAGTCTACTGCCGATAAACAACCCTCACATTGTATGTAGATACTTGTGCTACTCATATCTAGTGCACATATAAAACTAGTAGATTTGCGAACAGTACCGACACCTCGCGAGCACAAACTTTTTTTACTATAATTATGTTAGTAGGTCTACGAACAAATAATAAGTAAATAAGTCTATTTCTTCGTAGTAGTAGGTATATGCATTGCGTGTATAATTCTATCTGGAGGCAGTGACATACTGTTACATAGTTATAACACGTGTAGTTATAACAAAACACGTAACTGACTTCAAAACTAAAAAGTGTAAACTTGTTGAAGTCGCTTCAACGTATGATCTCAATATTGTGCTCACCGTAGGCACTGACACACTTTTCAGTTTCACTTTCAATATACAACCGGTACCGTTATTCAAAACAACAACCTTTCTGAAAGCGCCATCTATTTTCACGTCGCAGAATCAATTATGACCAGTACCGTACATAGTACATTTTCACACATTTAGATGTTATCAAAATCAACCGATAGATGGCGCCACTGCCAATCACCCTCTTTTTATGGGCAATGGCCCCTTGTGTATACGTAATTAAACAATTTATAAGTTATAATTACAAACAGCAATAGTGATTGTTCCTTTTTCCTTACACTCCTCCCGAGTCTTCATTCTCGCGACAACTTATTAATTACTTTTTTACATATGATTGCTCTATGCTTAGTTTTTGTGTTACTTTGCTTTTATCTATAATACCTGCCAGATGTTATTTTTCTGTATCCCTTCAGGCATTTAATACTATTTTATTAATATAAACTTGCGTTTGTTCCTATTTTACTGGAACCACCATGAAGTAGCAAACGAGGGAAATCTCCCAGCCGCCGCGCCCTCCAACAATAGCGTGGTTCCTTGCACGCAGTAACGGACGTTTAAGTTAATTTTAATCAATAATGAATTAATGTTAATCATCTGAAACGAAAAACTTTTAGATTTTATTTATATAAAATCAATAATTATTGTTTTTTTTTGCAATAAATTGTGATTTTCCATCAATTGCAATAAATTGTAAATCGGAAAATAAATATGGATTTTAGGGAAATAATAAACAACTTTTGTTAAACAATTTTTCGTGTGAAATTGAAATAAACGAGTTAATCCATAAACAAAATTTACCCTTAAAAATCAAGATGGCGGATGACGCAACGGATCGAATTACCTCGCAAAACAAAATTTAGACTGCCAGTGACCTTCCTCAACGAATTCCGAAGAAAAATTACTACATTTTATTTTTTCCGGGTTTGCCCCTTATTCGAGCTAATTCGACTGGGCCATTAACGTAGCTATTCGACTAACAGAAAGCGGACTTAAGTGATGTGTGACGTGTTGTATAGACATTGTTGTGTAACCATAATTGGAATTATTGTAATGTTTGAATATTTGTATGATGTGAACACCGAGCTTGTCCCGCGGCTGCAGGTAAGCGCGGTGGGCGTGGCTAGCGAGTGGCGCGTGTGGCCGCTAGTGGGCGTGCGCGTGCCGCTCAACGCCACGCTGGAGCCGCTGCTCACGCTGTACAACCCGACCGACACTACTATACAGGTAAAACGATATTCAAACAAATATTAATCGATACATTCTGAAATCCAAGTTGTTTTCAATTGTACTAGTCATGGTCAAATTCAGTGAATTGAGAGAATTGTTATTTCTTAGTTCCAGTTTGATATTGTTTTTTCGGGTGGATATTGAGTTTATTTACGAAAATATTAATCTGACGACAAGTACCTGTCCAACAAATAATTACGTCACCTACATACCTATAATAAAAGGATTCAGGATTATAAAGGTTAGGTATAGGTATTAGGTGAAGGTTAGGTAGGATAAAAAGGTTAGGCATTACTGGACTTAACAGAGATCCCATAGCCGAACCCCCTATCTATATAAAGAATGGCCCCGAGTTTCTTGCCGCTTATTCTCGGTTGGCTCTATGTATTTTGGAACGCGGCGGTAGGCTTTAAAGTACATTATAATGAAAAATTGACGTTCATAAGTGCGTCTTTGATGCCTAAATTGAATAAATGATTTTGACTTTGACTTTGGCTTTGACTTTATCACTACGTCACGCGTGCAACACCATACAACTAGTAGTTCTGCGAGCACACTCTTATCAGCGGCAGTCATTCGCAGTCTGAGCTTATAGTAGTATTAAATAAAGTAATTTTGTTTCATACACACCCTTGTCAAACTAATGAGTTCATTAACTTCTCCAGGGTGTAACCGTTGTCTCTCGAGGTGACCTTCTAAGATACGTAGGCTTTCTTCGTAGGGAACATTAGTGAAAAGGCTGTCTACATCAAGAGACAACAATATAGCACCGGAAGGGATTTCAACGTTTTTAACTTTATTAAATCTAGACTGTTTTTTAAACTGTACTTAGGTTTGAAACATCTCCTGAGGATGCCTCGTGTAGAGGGGAAACACGTGTCGAATAGTTTTTAGTTGTTTTGATTATTTTGTGTGTTGTTTATTCTGTATACTTCCTATTTGCACTTTATGCGGGAGTACACATTGCATCTCTACCATAAGCATTTTTCCAGCGGAAGTGTCGCTAAATATTTCTTTTCATATCATACAATATTTGATTACTGCAAAGTAACGCCTAAATCAATAAATTACTATATATATACTGTGGGTAAGCGCGGTGGCCGACGCAGTGCGCGACAAGTTTTAGTTCAAGACAAGTACTTAATTATTCTTCAGGCTTTTAATATAAACGGCGCGTCTACTGAAAGTAATAAATACAATGACAGTTTGAAATGTTGAGATCAACTTTTTGGTCGCCAAGATTCTAGTCTTTATTCAATCGTGTTGCAACAGAAAAGAACTGGTGGAGATGTAATATCACATGTCATTAGGTTACAATAACGCCTTGAAATTAGATTATGTTATATAAATAGGGTGTGTTACATTACCGTGTGGGTACGTGTTTGTGCACCCGTTAGCGCTACGAGGGGCGTCGCCACTCTTCCTGTAACGTAGCGAGGTGTTGTCGTGTGCGTGGTGTAGTGAGGCGGGTGTGTGTGTGTGCAGGTGAGCGAGGTGTACTCGTCTGCGCCGTGGCTGGGCCTGCGCCTGCCGGCGGGCGGCGAGTCGGCGCCGCGCGCGCTGTGGACCCTCCCCCCGCACGCCTCGCGCACGCTCGTGCGACTGCAGCTGCACCAGCTCGAGCCCACGCACCATCCGCGCTACGCCTACATACGGTAACTGTCTGCAACATGGAGGCCGACTCCACTATTACACAACGTTCAACAATATAAATAGCTCCAACTGCAGTTCGACTCCGGTTGGCGGTCGATAGTAACATGATATAAGTTATTATACTATTATAACAATCACTAAATATAATAATGCTGTAGAGGTCGAATTTCTGAACAATGAAAAAAATGCTAAATCCAGAGTCATGTAAGGAGTGGAATCGACTTATTTAATTTTTTAATTTTTTTCTCTTTTCTGTATGTTTGTCTGTCTGTTTGTACGGGCTAATCTCCGAAAAGACTGGACCGATTTGAATATTTTTTTTGTGGTGGTAGCTTATATTCCTGTCAACATATAGGATACTTTTGATCCCGGTAAATTTTATTTAAATTTATAGGACAAAGTGTATAACAATGTGATTCAAAATCGAATCGATCGAATATTAAACGCTAATATATATATATATATATATATGAATATAATACGTCGCGTTTATGATCTCTCAATAGAAGAATATAAAGTATTGATACATCCAACGCTGACGTCAACAGAAACGTAACTGCAGTTGGACTATTTTCCAATAGCAAAATAAAAAAAAAACTTATTAAAAATCACCATTCAGCCACGGTTCGATTGCAATTTAGTTAGTAAAAATGCAGCATGTAACAGAATGATCCGGCTCGAAGGAGCACTACTCGAACTGACACTTTCGCTAATTAAACTGTCCACTGTTGTTATTAAGTAGAAGACAACGCGCTATATTTAATGTAATGTTATTAGAATGCATGCGTGGTTGCAGAATAAAGGGCAACATGACGGGCGGCGGGCTGGTGGTGGCGGTGGAGGCGCGCTCCGCACCGCCCGGGGAGTACCTCTCGCCGCTGCAGCTGCGGCTGCGCGCGCGCGGGAACCGAGACCCGCCTGACACGGTACCGATACACGCTGCATCGTATATACAATACTCGTTGTATTATTTGTACTTTGTTACTGTATCTGATATTATATAGGGGTACAGAAGACTGCACCGGGAGTTTTCTGTTCGTAATGAATTGCTTATTCTGTCGTTTTTATTACGTGTTGCAAATGTTGCAATCCTTTTTTCTTTAAGAGCTGGTTAGGTTATCGTTGAAACTTACGAGACTCCGCTATTGTAATGGCATACGGCAAACTTAAGGAAACGCTGATTTTCAACAAAATATGTTTTATATTTTCTTACGTTACCTAGCTTTCAAAACCTTCACTGATTAATTGTTTAAAATGATGGCCGTTGTCTTCAGTACATAGCTGGATTCGACGGCTCAAGGGTTGTGCTGGTTTGCGCAGTACAATGTTATTGATTCCGTTTAGAATATTTTCCAAAGATCATTTCAAATCATCAATTGCATTAGTACGTGTCTTAAATAATGTATGTGCGTAAGGTCGGTGACGTCGCTGGTCACGGCACAGGAGTACGCGTTGCAATAACATTTTCGCCCAAACTGCTGAGTCAACATCTCTTACTATGGGCTGGGGCTCCATCTTGGTGAAAGAAATGGTCGGTCTGAGTCAAAGGTAAATTATCTAGCTCTTCGAACAGTTCATTTGAAGTTTTGACACATTTAATATTTGTCGCATACGAAGCAGGTAAACTAAGAAATATTATTTTTGTCGGGATCCTTCCGATCTCTGGACCGAGGATCTTGTATAGCTGCTCAGTCGTCCAGTTGTCCTGTGAAGGCTGTGAGTTACAGTTGCGAGGCAGCAGTGGAGCCTTCCCCTGGTAGTTACCCTGTACACGTGACTTGACGTTGTGTTCCTGTTGCAGTTCTCGCTGGAGGCGGGAAACAGCGCAGAGGGCGCGGTCAGGCTGGACGGGGAGGTGTGGGGCGCCTCCTGTGGTGCCGCGTCCCGCCACCCCGCACCGCCTCCGCCACAGCCCGAGCCCGCCGCGCACAACCCACACAACGGTACCTAGACACACACATACACACCTCTATCCTCTACAAACTGGAATACAACTAACGTCTCGAGGCAATGGGTGCGGTGTAGTGGCACGCAACACTTCCCTTTTAAGCCCGAAGTGCCACGGACATGAGCAACTGTGATGATTTTCTTTACCATTACCTTTTATAATTTTGAACCGAATCACAGGAAAAGTATTGTACTTGTTCATTATTATATTATAGCAATGTAAGTGTAATATTGTTTTCTAGCATCACAGCTACTGATTATTATCTCTATACCGAGTCGACATTCGTGCCCTTGATATTGGGTGATCGTGATCGAATAACCGGTTTGGTCGTTGTTCCAGGCGCGAAACTAGATGGCGGTGGCGTGCACCTGTCGCTACTGCGGGAACACTTGGACCCGCGGCAGGAGCTGACGCCCGCGGCGCAGCTCACACTCGACTGTGAGTATACAGTTCAACGAATCAACTACTGAATGGCATTATATTGGCAGTGGCAGTTGGCGAGGGCCGCTAGTCGCGCACTGCACCGTCAGTGCTCGCTGCTAGACCACGCTCTCCATGAGGATGGGCACTAGTACTGTCCGAATACCGGTCGGAGTATAACGACTAGATGATAGACGTGAGTGAGTGAGTTTCATTCTTTTAAATCCATTTACGAGAACCTTGTGGGAGGAATTAGTGCGCTCCTTGATTTTCACCAGGTCAGTCAGCTTCTCCCTCAGATCTTGTGCTGCATCTGTCGTTGTTGTGACAATCCTTGTCCACATCGAAGCTTCTTACCACTACTTACACTCCACCCAAGTTGTCTTCCCGCATCCAGGAACACCGTTGCCTGATTGTATTTTCGGTACCTCCCAGTGTCTCCAAAATGTCTCGATCCCAGAATCCTCCGAAATAGCCTTCGCCATTTCTAAGACTGTCGTCTAGCATTATCTTGGTACACCACGAAATAGTCGCGTATTTAGGCCTGCCAGTAAGCTCCGTTTCTCCCTCGTCAAGACACACAAAGCCAGGTGTAGATAGTGATGAGCAAAGCGTTATGTTTGTTCACTGCACTCGCGTTAACGCGGCGAATTCATGCGACGGCAAGTTTGCGCGGGAAATCGAGCGACAGCAGCGTGTGTTCACGTCAAGAGCGTGTTCGCTGACTGACTAAAGGCGCGCGCGCGGGCGGCCGGGCGGACTCTCGCCATACATATCTATTGAACAGCTTTGACAACACTACCCAGCCGAAAGTAGCATTTTTTGAAATACTTCGGGTTCGAATCCCGTCCGAGGATGTGAATTTTTCTCTTTATAAGTTTCAATGTTTGAGATCGCTAAAGAAGGTGATAGTGCTTCAAAAAAGTAATACTATAATTAAAAGCTATCCAAGCTATGTTTTAGCAGATTAGATGCCTCACAGGTTCTACCAAGTAGCACTTCATTGAATTGGCGCCTACATATACCTACCCTATAGGTAGTCAGATTGGGACGTAAGCTCAGTGAACCTACCGTTGTTGCAGACGCGGCGATGTGGGCGAGCGGGACGGGGGCGGGGGCGGGGAAAGGCGAGGCGGAGCAGACAGAGACGGAGACTTGGTGCGCGGGCTGGGTGCGCGTGGGGCGCGCCGTGACGCCCTACAGCGTGCGCGTGCTGCGCGGCACGCTCGCGCTCTCCGTGCCGCACGCGCTGCAGTCAGTACCTACCTATCTACCTGCCGCTACCTCTGTATACCTCACTACAAACACACACACACACGTTGAGGCAATCTATAACCCTATGTCCTCCTGTGGCAAGTAGAGAGTGTCACATCGCCTCGCACATCGATTTGATTTTGTTTTGTTTTCGTAAGATCGTGAGTTAGTATTTTTCCACCAATAAGTCTTTAATCCAACTCGAAGGACCAAACTTATTTTTATAATTTTTTATTTGTATTCTTTAGAAGGTAATTGTTACCTCTCGTGTTTAGTTTCGTGACGGCGAACAAAGAAGAAGCGTTCAAGGAGCGAGAGATCTACGCGTACAACGAGTTCCAGGTCCCGCTGCGGATAGAGCACGTCGAGTTCCCGCACGAAGTTGAACAATATTTTCATGTGAGTCACTTTCGATATCTCTGTTCATTTGATTAGGTTACGAAACAAAGACGTGGTCCCCTTGCTCGTAAACGGTAACCTCTGCTTATAACATATGCACTCCCTCACAAGTGACGGACTGCAACGCCTGCGCTCGTAACCCTGACATATAAGTTGTTAAAAATCACGTGCCTGTAATTTCGTCGGCAGCCATACCGTTCCAACCAGGACATAACGAACATGACTGCTTTACGATACTAATAAGTATGGCGACAGTACTTCTCCGGACGAACCCGTTTACAAACAGTTCTGTTAAAATTGATTCACGAGTAAGAAACCGACCAGTCGAAGTAGATCTGACACACAGTACAGCGTTCTGCATAGGTTTGATAAACACACGCCCATCGAGGGGCGAGACGGTCTCTAGTCAGCACTTGTTGTTCGCTGTATGCGGACTACTACTGTTATTGACCGTTATTGAAATGAAATGATTATATTCACAAAAATAGAGTAATATACAGGAGTTAGTAGCTATTTTCGTTAAGTGTATTTTGTCGTTAACTGACATGTGAAATTGTTAATGCTAATTATTAATTTATTACACTTTTCCATTTAGATATAGAAAGGAAGAAAAAGTTATAGAAGTTAGTTATGTATAAAATAATTTAGGTACTTAAGAGCGGAAAATGATCCAATCTATCAAACGCCTTAATGTAGGTAGTATACGAGTATACATCCACAGTACGGAAACCCCCTGCCATCTGGTCATAAATGCGTTGGACGTAGGAGAACGTCCTACTCCTGAAGCCATGTCGTTGCGGTATAAACGATATTTTCTAATATTTTGCTAAATTACACATAGTTTAGAAATGGGCCAGTATTTTTCAATTTGAGATTTTAACCGTTTGGTGGGGCAATGTGCCACCATACGGTAGTGGAGTAGTAGAAGGAATTAGGGAGACGGGTACTGCGGAAGGTGGGAGATAAAGAAATAGGTACTCGCTTGTGAACGGGTGACACCAGTCCATCAGGGATATCATTGATTTTGTTTGTTTTTTTGGAAACCTTGCGATTCGATTCTGTGTTAACCCTAATATGGACTTTGGATGAATATATTAGTTTTCGTGACTTACTCCGCGTGTAATCCCCTGGTGCATAATCCAGAGGATGAAAGGGCGAGAAAATTAGAGGGTATTGCGGAAGCGAGGGCGTGATGTGCCGCATGCGGAGTACAGCGAGGGCTTGTCGTCAGACGGAGTCGCTGGCGCCGCTGGAGCTAGCGAGCGGCGGCGGCGCGGTGGCGGCGCGGCTGCGGCTGCGTGCGGCCGACGGCGACTCCGGCGGCGGCGCGGCCTCGCTGCAGGCGCGCCTCACGCTGCGCACCAACCTCACGGACTACACGCTGCCGCTGCTGCTCTACGAGGGGAAACTGCACTTTGTGAGTCCCCATCAGTCCGCTCTTATACTACTTGGCACTACATTCTAAAGTATGATCATGTTTTTTTTGTTTCTGTTTCTTAGATAATTGACCTTAAATATTTAAAAATCACAATTATAACTACTTTGAAGTGTACCACTTTGACCATTTCATTACAGAATACTTAATTATAACTTGTAATTACCTACAGTATCGTTTGACACCGGTTTTATAGCTGGCGGCAAACATTTATTTACATGATTGCGGATGGTAGGTGCCACACATGCACTATGCTCTTTAGTCTATAAGTTAACCATAGTTTTCGGCAGGTGGGTAAAAAGAATGGATTCACATGTTCAATTACCTCATTTCTACTGGTTGCTCATTTGATGGTATCTCACCACTAAACCGTCATAAATCTTATCTATGGTTTTGTTAGTTTATCTTTTTTGTGAGCTAAGGATAATAGACAGACTTTATAGAGCCTATGAGTGGTTCCATTTGGGTCGTCGTTACACATCACGTGACCTCTCGCTTAGGAATGGGATTGGCCGAACACTGGGCCGGACGGGTCGCTGGACCTGGGCTTGGTGAGCACGTCCTCCACGCGGCGGGTGAGCGCGCGGCTGCACAACTCGGGCTGGGCGCCGCTGTGTGTGACGGCGCTGAAGGCCTCGCTGCCGCCCGCCACCGCCACCATACACCTCGCACAGGAGAACCAGGTAACCAGCGCGCGCACTCGCACGACTCACCCTCCGATTACATACGAGTAGTACCTTCGGTACTTATGATAGCCTGGTACATTTGATATAATATCGGTACCAAACTATGCAATATCTATCAGTGGCTATCGAACTAAAGTTCCACCACAAATCAAAAAACAACCACACCAATGTAGCAGTTTCCCAATGTGTAGCGAAATCAAACTGCCCTCAAATATTAAGACACTCTCACTGCCGTTCCATAAACGTGAGTTCCGTATTGATTACTTTGGGTACGTTCCGGCAAGCGCCGTCAACGCTCACAACTGTCTCGCTGCTCGCGCCCCGGTTTGCCGATCCCTTTGGTTGACAGTGACAGCTCGCAATGATCACGTAGACCCATCTTCGAACCGCGAGCGTTTTCGGTGACGTCATCGATGACGTATCGAACGCCGCGAGTGATTTCGGCGCTTACCGGAGCGTAGCCTTTGTAGCGGTTTAATGATGTGATGCCAAATTTTAATTTTATTTTTGTCGTGATAACGTATATACATGTACGAACGCCGGCGGCACGCACTAACAAGCACGACTCCTTGGAACGTGTTTGCTATTTATTTTATAATAATGTAATATAATGACTTAGAGTGTAATACTTACCTAGATATGTATGACTGCTTGTTTATTACAAAGTCATTGAAAGTTTATCGTTTTAAAGTTTATTTATAATAATTATAAATAAAAATATTTGTAATTTATCACTTTTCACCATTTATCAGTTGTCTCACATACATTGCAAGTTTCAACGTAGCTTGCTTGAATATTGCAGTCCGGTGTGGAGCCCCACGTACGCCGTTCACATTGAAAGATTAGAAAAACTTCAAAAGAAGTTTTTGTACAATCTTGCCTACGCTAATAATCTCTGCCATAGCCTTAAATCGCACGACTCAAAACTAGGCCACTACAAAGTAACAACACTCGAAATCAGACGTAAGATTGCCGATATTCTGTTCCTACAAAAAATTACTAGCGGAAAACAGATTGTCCAGAATTACTTCAAAAAATAAATTTGACCATCCCACGTATTGGCAGCCGTCTAACAAATCGTAAAACATTCTCAGTCCCTGTACGAGTATGTCGAACGAACTGCGGTCAGCACTCGCCATTGAACCGGTTATGCTCATGCTACAACACCATATGCCACAAGCTCATAAATTCCACGCATCGGTCAAAAGTATCAAAAAAATTTATAGTTAGTTTTTTTTGTTCTTTGCTACGTTTATGGTAACTATAGTACGAGTAATAACACAAAATTATTGTATTTTTGGTTATGAACTATTTATACGCATGCTGTGTTCGCACCGAGTAGGGCGTTCAGCAATTCTTGTTTGTATAATGTTAATCTCTGTCTCTTATGTTGTTGAAACGTCCAGTTTGCGAACCTATTAATAAAAAGTTTTCTTCCTGCGATAGGAAACCATATCTGGCACTGCGATGCAGTAGTAGTAGATAGTTAAACAAGCGCGGTAACGGCACGCGCTACATCTGTAGAGGCGAGAGGAGGTGTTCACAATTCGATCGTATGATGTATAAGTAAGATTGATGGGATACATTGTAGACGCAGGCTGAGTGCAAAGCGCGGACGGTATTCATACTTCTTTTTATTTGTGCACAACAAAGAAGATTGGCAAACCTCCGCGTGTTTTGGGTACCCTCCTTAGACAGACCCACGAGAAAGGAAATCAAACAAAATCTAAATTGATTGGGGATCGATAATTACTATTAATCGATACGAAATGGAAATTGTAGAATCTTGTGATCAAGACTACAATATATTGGCAGTGTTAAGCGTTTTATATCAATGCTCACATGGTTTTTGTGTATGGTTACATTCAGGTTTTCTAATTTTTCCTAACTGCTAAATAAATAAAAAAAGAATGTATTATTTGCATCTATTTTCAATAAATAAATGTAGCATAGTAAATTCTCCATGGTTTCCATACAGTGGGCACCCAGGTTGCCATTCTCCTTGTTGTTCTGTGAACTAAAGAATTCATGTATATAATGCAACATTGTGTTTGTGTGGTGGGTAGCAGTGCGTGCGCGGCGGTGGGTGGGCGCTGGTGTGGCTGACGGTGGTGGCGCCGGCGCGCGCGGGCGCACTGACGGGCGCGGTGACGGCCAGCACTGCGCACGCCGACACGCGCGTGCCGCTGCGGCTCACGGCGCGCGCCGGCCGGCTGCAAGTGCGCCCGCTGCTGCTCTCCGACGTCGCGCCGGTAACACTCACACGCCGCACGTCCCTCCTCCATCTAGTGGAGGGACGGATGCTTGCATGGGACTTAACAAGTTGATTATCTTATAATATGAAAAACGGGAATCACTCACGTAAATGAATCAGATCTTTCCAACTATATATAGTTGGAAAGATCTGACTCATTTACGTTTTTCATATTAAAAATGTGTATAAAATAGGTTAGTTTTTATAATTGAGTAGATTACCTTTCCGAGCCACGTAACCTCCAGGTATCTCCTCGTAGTCCTTCGACATTGGTTGTATCCGCAAATTCTATAAAATGCATGTAATTCGATAAGAATTAAAGTCCCGCATTGAAATGGCTCGCAGTGCTTTCAACACTGAAAAACGTCCTATGTAGTCGAGGCATCAATATCGCTGTACGCACTCGACTCCATTGCTACATCTGGCCCATTATTTTGTTTGGATATGAGGCTTGCTCCATTAACCCTTTGCGTAGGCAAAAATGTGTAAGTGAGGTTGCTATCAGTCTCTCCGCGACGTGTTTGTACCTTCAGTGGCAAAAGTGTCTCCGCTACCAGGGACGTAAATTTACGTGCGTTTCATTCGTAACTCTCTATAGCCGCTAGTTTGCCACTGAAGGTACAAACACGTCGCGGAGTGACTGGTAACAACCTCACTTACATGTAAACCGAACTGTATTTTGTTAGTTTCCATATCAGGGCCTATTATCCGGTGTAGGATCTTACCTACACGTATTATGAAATAACACACATTAGGAAACGTGCGCTGCTTTGTATCTTGAATCCGGAAGTATTGTTCGAGGGAGTTCCCATATAACCCTATCTTCTCCCAGGCAATAACTAGTATTATCATAAATGAAAGAATACTTGATGCTCTGGTACTGTTGGGGGGCGTGCTGTATGGACGGTGTGTTGTGTTCCAGTACGTGGCGTGCCGCGCGCCGCTGGTGGTGGACAGCACGATGTCGGTGCGCATGCGCGTCACGCACGTCACGCAGCCGCGCGGGGAGGGGCGCGCCGCCGGGGGGGAGCCGGACCCCGCGCTGCACTACGTGTGAGTACACATGCGGCTGCACAAGCATGTAACGCTTGTGCAGGACGCGACGCACCAGGGAGTATCTTGTGCCTCGGTTACGAAACGATCTGCCTGAAGATTGCGAAATTCAACATAGGACTAAGTACATGTACAGTAGAAAATATAAATTTAATTTAAATTGAAGTCAACCACTGAGGTAAATCGACCTGTCTATGTAGTTATATGGACAATAATAGATGCATTGTTTTTTTATAGAATAGGCGATTAGAAATTAATTAAGCAAAATTAATTAATGAAGTACTGGTTTATCATCAACAAGTTGTTATCTAAGGTTAAAAGAAAGGAGTGTAACATCTGCCGACGAACTGCCCAGCAGTTTGGCAGGAAGTAGCTTAATCTGTCCGAATCAGCAAGACTCATTCGAGTTAAGTTTCATTCATAAATCTATTGTTATTTTTTGCGCTGATGCGGACGGGTTAAAGAATTGTTATGTAAATTTAAAATATATCAGAGACAGAGCACAGCAGTGACATATAAACATGTGCAGGTTGCCGGAAGAGGAGGCGGGGCGCGAGTTCGGCGAGGGGCGCACGGCCGTGGGCACGCTCGAGTACGCCGCGGAGGCGCACTGCGAGCCCGACTGCTACACGGGGCTCGACATACACTCGCCCGGTACGCGCGGCTACTCTATGCCCTCTCTACTCTATGCGCAGCACGATCACTCGCCAACCTCATTTTATACACTGTCAGGAATACACCTTGTTGCAATTATACAGCGAAAATTCAGATCCTCGGACGGGATTCGAACCCGCGTGTTCCGACAATCCGTGTCAGACGCCGTGACCACTAGGCTAACGAGCATCGAATTTTAACTCTCTATCATATTGAACAGCTTGACAGCATTATCCAACCGAAAGGTTTTGTTAAAATTGAAATATTTGGTATCGCCAAGCAGACGGTAGTGCTTTAAATACATATTATACAAAAATACACATTACATTTTAGAATATGGATAAAAAAGCCAAAGTTAATACTCGTTGGAGCCATTATGTATTATGAAACGAACTGGGCCTTCGTTTGCTATGAACATTCAAACAAGTAACGCGGCGCTTTATGATGTCAACAACTAATGATCTCGAAATCAATACAATTTTCAAGCATTCCTTGAAGATATCGTAACGCCCCACGTGACGTGTTGCATGGTCACAGCAAATCAGGCCCCTGGACGTTTTTAGCAGAATTAAGAGGGTACATGTACATGTGAAACCGCACGGCTATAACCTACTCGTATATGACGTTACGCTCGGAAAGCATGCGAAGTAGACTGACCGAGGCGTACAAACGTGTGTCAATTATTTTATTTTACGATTTGTAGTAAAACTGAGCTTCCCAGATAGTATGTATATGTGAAGGCCCGGTTTAATGTGGAGTTGATGTTTGTTCACGAAAGTCGGTTAAGATCGTCCGCCCGTTTAACCGTAACCTTACCAAAATCCTCGTGGCTTTTTCTAGGAGTCTACAAGTATTGCAATTTACTTACCATCTACTCGATACCGTAGCGTGCTCTAATACCAACTGATGTAACCGTTAGCAAACTCTCCTTATTATGACGTAATCATTTTATTTTATTTTATTATCTTAATATAACAAGAAATAAACTATAGACTAATAACCCGGGCCAATTACAAGTGTTCACCAGTAGATATAATATAATATTTATTTGCTGTAGCAGCAAGGCATCCGGTTTAAACGAAGCTACATTAGAACAATCATAAAAGATAACACGTTAAGTATTAAAACGAAGTATAAAAAACTAGGAACCAAAAAAATACTAAAGTAATTTTATAACTACCTTACCGCGGTTGTCTGGAAGAGATCGCTCTAAGCGATAAGACCGCCCATTGTTGCACCTAGTTTTAAGCGTTTATTTTTATTTTATTGTCTAATATTAAGTCATAAATGTGGTGTTTCAATAAAGTGTTATCTATCTATCTATCTACCTTAGTTTGTACAGTTTATTAAATTTATTAAG
This sequence comes from Selenia dentaria, assembly GCA_917880725.1. Classification (NCBI taxonomy): domain Eukaryota; kingdom Metazoa; phylum Arthropoda; class Insecta; order Lepidoptera; family Geometridae; genus Selenia; species Selenia dentaria. The sequence goes on along the minus strand of OU862885.1, from coordinate 782,948 downwards.
ACTTAAACTAAAACGTCTGAGAACCAAAACATGTTGAGGCAAGCCGACGGCCATCTGTAACGATATCAACTTGGTTGTTCTGTAGAACAGGCGCTCTGCAGAACATGTGCCTTGCTTGTAGTTAGTCCTAGCGAGAGGAACAGCGAGTAGGCGTGTGAGACGTGAGGTTAATATGCCTGTTCGTAGATACATTGTAGCAAGTAATTCTGGACTATTCTGGATTTCATAATTGAGAACTTTTAAGTAATAATAAAATAAATAATAGAAAAGTAAATCTAAAAAGGAACCTACAGTGCACACAAGCGGCGATAACCAATCTATGCGCTGATTTATTTCTTATATATTTCCAAGTTCATGGTGCCCTCACCACTACACGTAACAGTCACAACGATTTGATCACATTTAAAAGGAAATTGTTTAATTTGTTAACTGTATCGAAGAGTTTTTTAATAATAAAATATCGTTTACCAAATTAAATATAAATGACATTACAATATTATCTCTTTTATCTAATTTTTTTTTATTATTTTTAAATCCAATTGTTGCAATGTCTAAATGTGACTTTTGTAATCAACATGTTTACGTATAGAACAGCTCCGCTGGTAATTAGTTTCAGTTGGAATCCTACTAATGTTCATAGTGTAATATTGTATATCCGATAAGTGCAAAACTGTTGATACTGAGGAACTAAGTATATACCACCATTATCTGTACAGGTTATGCAATAAATGATTTCAGATTTCAGTGTGATACCTCAAGGCACATAATGTCTACAGCTCATCACGATGCGCACTTCCAACTGTACATGAACACAGAACTAACGGGATCCGGTTCAATCCAAAAATGGCACGTCGCCTTTCATTCGCGCCGCGCGGGTTTCTGAACACTTCTAATTCTCAATTTAATTCGCAACACTAAACAGTCCTATTACTCAACTACCAAACCCGACGTTAACGGGAACGGTACGCGGGCACAAAACAAATTGATTGACCGATGCCGCGTCGAGTGGCACACTCGAAATCGGCGTCCTCGTCCTTGGTCGATCCACGGCCGAGTATTCCAATACAACCGATAATCAAATCGTGCGCGACGCGCGCTTAGTGAAGCGGACCCGCCGCACCGCGCACTCGACTCCCACAAACCGACTTTTGTTTAGCTTTTTGCATTCCAAATGCATGACTCGTCAGCGGCCGCCCGCGCGGTTAGCGAAACCTAATCATATGTAAAGTTCAGGAACATCCCATAGACATACATCGAATAGAAGTAGACATGGTACAGTAGCATAATGAGTTGTGTGTGCAAGGCAGAGGGCGCGGCGTGGGTGTCGCGCGGCACCGGCGACGTGCAGGAGTGCGTGGCGCGCGACGAGGCGGTGCGCTCGGCGCGGCAGGCGCTCGCGGCGCGGCGCGACAACGTGAGCACGGTGCAGCTGCACGTGCACACGACGCGCGCGCTCGCGCTGCCCGCCGCGCTCACCGTGCGCTGGGCGTGGCCCGCGTTGGCCGCGCCGCCCTCGCCCGCCGCGCCGCTTGCCGCCGTGGGCGGGACGGGCGCGCTGCGCGTGCGCGTGGCCAACCCCGCGTCGCGCGCGCTGCTGCTGCAGGCGTTGGTGGTGGGGGACGCGTTCAGCGTGGGTGGGTGGCGAGCAGTGCGCGGACACACGGCCGCGTGGCCCGACTCGCCGTACCTGCTGCTGGCGCCGGAAGCAGAGATAGAGCTGACGGTCGTGTTCGCGCCGCAACAACCCGCTGAGCTCGCTGCTTACTTGTACCTCAGGTTGGTGTCTGTGTGTCTCTGTGTGCGGTACACATTTTGGTGTTTGTGCTTCGTATAACTGGATAATGGAACATGCAATATTACGAGTATCATGCAGTTACACTGTGTGTTATATTTGTTAAATCTCTTTCCTCTAATACTGTTCCTAAAATATGGAAATCTGCCATTATCACCCCTGTGCACAAGGAAGGTTCAAAAACAGAAGTTACTAACTATAGGCCCATATCAAAACTGCATCATTGCTACAATTTTCGAGAGGATAATATATAATAAAATGTATTCTACCTTAAAGAACACATTTAGTCAACATGGGTTCTTGAAAGGTAGATCTACTGTTTCTAATCTTATTATTCTTGATGAGTATTTAACTGAAGCTATGGAGAATGGACAACAAATCGATGTAGTATATACTGATTACAGTAAAGCTTTTGATAAAATTGACCATTCTACCCTAATACATAAGCTTATTCAGTCAGGAATACGTGGTGATTTGTTACGGTGGTTCTCATCCTACATTGAGAATAGATCTCAGGCAGTAGTTATCAATAATTCTATATCAAGCTGGGTTCCTGTACCCAGCGGGGTTCCTCAGGGATCACTGCTTGGAGCTCTACTTTTTATCCTATATGGGTCAAATTGATTCATGTTTCAAGTCCTCTGATCTACTGTCTTTTGCAGATGATATGAAAATATTTTCTACAATATCATCAAAACATGACATGAATGCTCTTCAAGCTGATCTAACTCGTTTAGCGTAAAACAAACTGGAACTAAATCCCTCTAAATGCTCTGTTGTTACCTTCACACGAAAGCATAATATCGTTTATACAAGCTATACCTTACAAGGCCAAGCTTTATTAAAAAGTGATATTATGCGGGATCTTGGAGTGTACCATGACTCCAAATCATTGTTTGACATTCATGTTGATAAAATAGTTGGTAAGGCTTCAAAATCACTGGGATTTATCATGCGTCTTTCCTATGTTCCTTTTCTATGTTTTAAACTTAAGTTATCCTATACTTCTACTGAATACATTGACCTCTGTAAAAAACTCCACATTTTACCACTTGAAAATAGACGTGCTATTGCTGATTATTTATACTACTCTGTGTAAAAAGTATCGGAAATATGTCAATAAAAAGACCCGTGTAGAAGAGGTCGTTCTAATTTTTTTACTGCCTGTTGGTAGCACTGTACTGATTTAGCGCGCAAAGTTTGAGCGGGATCTGTCATTTAATTTGTTTTAAACTACACTTTTTGTTGGTCATAGTTTTGAGTTCTCGGCGATTTTTACAATGGAAAATATTGTTCAACAAAGAGTGTGCCTTAAATTTTGTGTTTCGAATGATATTTCATGTGGTGAATAACTAAAAATATTGCGAAATACCTACGGCGAATCGTGTATATCGAAAACAAGGGCTTATGAATGGTATAAGGCTTTTAAAGAAGGCCGAGAAGTAGTAGTAGACTTGCCTCGTTCTGGTAGACCTTCAACCGCTACGACCAAAGGAAACATCGACAGAATCAAGAAGCTAGTGCTCGAAAATCGACGTATGAGTCTGAGAGAGTTGGCTAGTGAGGTGAACATATCTTTTAAGTCCGTCCACAACATTGTCATTGACATTTTAGGCATGAAACGCGTCGCCGCTGGACTAGTTCCAAAAGAGCTCAATTTTGTACAAAAAGCGCAGCGAAAGCATGTCGCTGAAGACATGCTTTCCCGAGCTTCTACGGATCCGACCTTTATGAAACGTATAATAACTGGCGACGAGACATGGGTTTATGAGTACGACATGCAAACAAGCCAACAGTCTTCAGAATGGCGTCTCGAACACGAGCCGAAACCCAAAAAACCGTGGCAAAGTCGCTCCAAAATCAAGGTGATGCTGACAGTTTTTTTTGACTACCGTGGCGTGGTTCACTCCGAATTCCTTCCAGAGGGAGAAACAGTGAATAAAGAATATTATTTAGGCGTCATGAAGCGTTTGCGTGAGAGTATCCGCCGAAAACGTCCAGATTTGTGGCAACACTACTCACGGATGCTGCACCATGATAATGCACCATCACACACAGCCATTATAGTGAAAGAGTTCTTAGCGAAAAATTCAACTAAAGTTCTCGACCAAGCACCGTATTCACCTGATATGGCTCCGTCTGACTTTTTATTATTTCCCAAGTTAAAATTACCACTTCGAGGAAAACGTTTTGAGTCGATAGAAGCCATAAAAGAAAATTCGCTGAATGAGCTAAAGGCCATACCGCAAATAGCCTATGAAAAATGTATGGAAGACTGGGTGTTAAGCCTCATACCAAGTAATGCACCACTAAACATATAAACTGTATGTAATGTAGTACTTTAACTTAGTCATAGATGGCGCGCCACTAGGAGCGCAAGGCGCTGCATCGCGCAAGCGTTTGTCGCACGAAAGCCGAGGCGCGTATTTTGAATTTTATAATAAATCACTCTTTCACAACCTGATCAAGTGTTTGATTTTGGGGTTTTTGGGACTTTGTACATGGTCCATCGATGCCGGATGTTGGTGTCTTGGACACGAAGGCGTACATGTACGTCTCCGTTACGGAGATTGGCGAAGTAGCCACAGAAGAGGAAACAGTTTGTACGGGCGCAGATTGACGTCGCCGGCGGAGATCTACTAGTAGCGGGATCGACCACAGAAGGCGTAGCAGTCACTACGGGACGCACTGGCATCGTCGTCACTGGTTGCTGCGGAAATAGCCGGCGCGGTGGAAGGGGCAGGACAGGATTCTAGAAGTCATCTTCGGTGGTCGTGTGGAAACAGGTCAAGTGTGCGTGAGTGAATCGTGAGTACTTTGAACCTTATTACTTAGCAGTGATTAACTTTGAATATTTTCAAGAACATAGTGCAAATTTGAAGAAATTTAGTATGGACATTCAACTTAGAATAATTTAAAAATATTTCCATTAAGATAGTCTAAATTTGTAGAAATTGTGCATGGACTTAGAATAGTTTTAGTAAAAGTGTACCACGGGGAACCTATGCCCAATTTTGTATCGAATTAATTTTCTCTCAAACACTTAGAAAATTTCTGCCTGTTAAATATTTTAATTCATTGCAATCATGGATAAGTTAGTAAAATCTCAAGAAGATGTTAAAGCAAGAATATCAAAGGCAAGAATTAACTTTGGCAAACAGGCGAAAGATAAAATTACTGTAACTTATTTAGAGACACGTTTAGATAATTTGGAAGATCTGTGGAATTTATTTAAAAAACATCACGAAAAGATTGTTAGTGAAACCGACCGTAAAGAGTTAGAAGCATCAGATTACCATAAGGCGGATTTGTACGAACAAGTAGAAGAAGTGTACATAGAATTTAAATCTAAGTTGAAGGAGGGTCTGTTAAAGTTTAGATCAGCCGCTACGCCTGTACCTTCTTCACAATCTTCAAGTAGAGATGTCCAACCATTCAATGTACACTTGCCAAAAATTTCTATACCTACTTTTTCGGGCAAATACGTCGAATGGACTAGTTTTCGAGATTAATTTTTGTCACTTGTACATAATAATGTTGGTCTCGACGACGTACAAAAATTGCACTACTTGAAAGGTCACCTACAAGGAGAGGCTGAACAATTGTTAAGGCACATTCCCATAACTGCTGAGAATTATAAGATGTGCTGGGCTCAGCTAGAAGACAGATTCAATAATAAGAAGTTTCTCGCAAATTGTATTTTAAAACGATTTATGAATCAGAAAAACCTTTCTTCTGAATCAGCAACCGCTATTAAGGAGCTGCTAGACATTATGAATGAAAGTTTACATGCGCTAACTAATTTAGGAGTTGACGTAAATTCATGGGACATACTCGTCATTTACATTGTTAGTCAAAAGTTAGATTCTGAGTCTAGACGGTTATGGGTCCTTCCTGCATCCTTCCATGTTACCACTACTGATAATGGTTGTGTTTTTTGCTCTAGCAAAGATCACAAATTATGCAACTGCAAGAAGTTCGCCAAAGAAGATATAGACGAACGTCGTAGGTTTGTTCAAACCAGTAAGTTATGTTTTAACTGTTTAAACACTAATCATTTAGTATACTCGTGTCGCCAGAATACAAGGTGCCAACTATGTAAAAGAAAGCATCACTCACTTCTTCATCCCAAGAATGCACCGAAATCTGATGATGTAGTTAAACTGGATCAGGTAGTTAGTGAGGAAGTTGCTTCATTGGAGGCATCATCTTCAAAGAATGACTCCACTAAGGCTTTATCATGTTTTGCAAAGGCTAGTAGTCAAGTACTGCTAGCTACAGCCTTGGTTGATGTCGAGTCTAGAACTGGATCGTTCGTTTGTTTAAGATCTTTGTTAGATCAAGGGTCTCAGGCTTCGTTTATTACCGAGTCCGCAGTCCAGTTCTTAGGGTTAAAGAAAAGCCCCATTAAAACGTTCGTATCAGGTCTTGGCGGTGATCCACAAGCTTCGTTAGCTTGTAAGTCGATAGTTTCTATCAAAATACAATCCCGTCATGACCCCAGCTTTGGCATAGTCGTTAAAGCTTATGTCCTGAATAAATTGACGACGCTCCTTCCCGAAAGAAAGGTAGTCGTTCAGACATTGCCTGCGTTGCAGTCTGTTGAAATGGCTGATCCATATTTTGATACGCCAAATAAAATAGATATTTTATTTGGAGCAGAAGTGTACAGCCAGATTTTATTGCAGGGTTTAATAAAGGGTCCACCCGGATCTCCTACAGCTCAAAACACTAGGCTTGGATGGATCTTATCCGGTGCGGTAGATCAGGTTGGACAGTTAAACACGCATCACAATGTGGTAGTCAGCATGCACTCAGCTCATTTAAATGAGAATGAGCTTTTAAAGAGTTTTTGGGAGCTTGAGTCAGACCAGTATTCTAACGAAAAGAAGCATTTAACGGAAGATGAGCATCTGTGTGAACGTTTATTTGCTGAAACGACACGGAGAGATGAATCTGGTCGCTACGTGGTTAGGTTACCCTTTCGTACAAAGGATCCTAAATGCAAATATGGGGACTCACAGCAAATCGCCCACAAAAGGTTTCTCTCATTGGAAAGGCGGTTTGCAAAGGATCCGGAATTGAAAAACCAGTATGCTCAGGTCATTAACGAATACTTGCATCTCGGTCATATGGCGGTGGTCGAAGATAGAAATAAGTCAGATGCTGTATATCTACCACATCACGCGGTTGTTAGGACAGACAAGCTTACGACCAAGGTGAGAGTCGTGTTTGATGCGTCATGTCCTGGCAAAAATGGCGTTTCGTTAAATCAAGACATGTTAGTGGGTCCAACTCTGCAACCGGAACTGCGTCATATTTTGTTGCGATGGCGTTGCTTCCCCATATGTCTCGTAGCAGACATAATAAAAATGTATAGGCAAGTAAAGGTGGCTGATGACGATGTAGATTTTCAACGTTTGTTGTGGCGAGAAAATCCAGAAGATGAGCTGAAGCATCTTCGACTTTTACGAGTCACTTTTGGTACATCATCTGCTCCGTACTTAGCTGTGAAATCCTTGCAGCAAGTTGCGATTGATGAAGGAACTCATTTTCCTTTAGCGTCGACTCGTGTATTGCAAGACTTCTACGTAGATGATTTGATGACGGGATGCCAAACGGTCGCAGAAGGAGCCCAGGTATATCAGCAAATGAAGGATTTGCTTGCACGTGGAGGTTTTCAGCTTCAGAAGTGGTTCACCAGTAACAGAGAGTTACTAGAACACATAAAGGACGATCAACAAACTGCAAAAGCAAACCTGGAATTGACAACAGATGCAGCTACAAAAATATTAGGACTCATCTGGAATAGAAAATCAGATGAATTTGAGTACACAGTCAAACTTCCTCCACTGGAAACACCTGTAACCAAACGCAAGGCTATTTCTGATATATCAAAATTGTATGATCCCCTTGGGTGGTTAGCTCCAGCTATCATAACTGCAAAGGTGTTCATACAAAGGATTTGGCTAACGGGAATCGACTGGGATCAGGAACTGCCACCATTATTGCTGAAGGATTGGCTAAATTTTAGAAAAGACTTGTCCCAACTCACAAATTTTCGTGTCCCACGATGGATCCACTCATCTATAGATGACCAATCGATTGAAATCCATGGGTTTGCTGATGCATCAAGTGCTGGTTACGCGGCAGTTTTGTATGCTCGCATAATTGATAAAAATGGTGGCATCCACGTGAGTTTGATAACGTCAAAAACTAAGGTGGCTCCAATAAAACAGGTTACTATACCCAGACTGGAACTATGCGGAGCAGCGTTACTTGCAAGGCTGATTAAAGAAGTCTCAGACGTTTTAAAGGTTCCAAAACATCATCTTCACGCCTGGACAGACTCTTTGGTTGTCTTAGCTTGGCTGCAGAATAATCCGAGTAGATGGAAAACCTTTATCGCCAATAGAGTCGCGGAGGTACTAACTGTGATGGATGGAAGCCAATGGTCACATGTGCCAAGCCAGGAAAATCCTGCGGATTGTGCTTCCCGTGGTGTGAAGCCATCTGAGTGCGCTGATCTGCGGTTATGGCAGGAAGGTCCGGGGTGGCTGAAACATAAAATTATAAATTATAGAAAGGAAGAATTGGACACAAGTCTAGAAGAAAGGAAATTAAAATGTCATGCTACTACATGCGTAGATGGAGCTGAAAATATCATGTCTCGGTTCTCATCTTTAAAGCGACTTACCAGAGTTATAGCGTATTGTAGAAGATTGTTAAGTCCAAGAAATACAGGTGCATTGACTGCAGAAGAATTAAGTAAGTCGTTAAGTACTTGTATCAAGATATGTCAAGTCCATGGTTTCGAAGAAGATATGCATTGTTTGAAGAAGCAGGGCAAGGTAAATAAAGGAAGTAAACTTACCTCACTCAATCCTTATCTTGACAAGGACGGTATCTTGAGAGTTGGTGGACGTTTACAGAAAGCTCCACTGGAATATAGTGTGAAGCACCCTATTTTGATACCCCAAACTTCACACTTCACTAGTTTTTTGGTTGAAGACGCCCATCAAAAAACTATGCACGGTGGTCTTCAGTTGATGACAAATTATTTAAGATCTCAATACTGGATCATAAATGCAAAGAGTCTCGTGCGGCAATGTGTTAGGAAGTGTGTGGTTTGTATTCGTCATGCGGCTAAAACTAGACAACAAATGATGGGCGAGCTACCAGAGGCTAGAGTAACTGCTAGCCGACCTTTCCTGCGAAGCGGAGTTGACTATGCTGGCCCCATTAGTATACGCCCCTCAAAAGGTCGTGGCTATCACTCTACTAAAGGCTACATATGCTTATTTGTTTGCATGGCCACTAAGGCCATTCATCTCGAAGTAGTTAGCGACATGACAGCACAAAGCTTTCTAGCAGCGTTCAAACGCTTTGTAGCTAGAAGGGGGCATGTAGCAGACTTGTGGAGTGATAATGGAACCACATTTGTTGGCAGCGCTAAGGAGTTAAAGTTATTGCTTAACGCGGAAAGATCCGCCTTAGCACCTAAAATAGCAGATTGGTTTGCGGTAAATGGTACGAATTGGCACGTAATCCCTCCCCACTCTCCAAATTTTGGGGGGTTGTGGGAGGCAGGAGTGCGTTTGACCAAGCACCATCTTAGACGTGTGATAAATAACAGTACCCTTACGTATGAGGAGATGTCAACTCTACTGTCTCAAATCGAAGCATGCCTTAATTCGAGGCCAATATAGCGACTTCCAACTTACCCAGACGATCCATATTCCCTCACACCAGGGCACTTCTTGGTCGGTGAACCTTTAGTTGTAGTTCCCGAAAGAAATTATGAACATTCCAGCATGTCTTCTTTGAGTAGATGGCACCTTACACAAAGAATGCTCCAGGATTTCTGGCGCAAATGGTCACAAGAGTATTTAACTCAACTGCAGCACCGTTACAAATGGACAGATAAAGCCACTGAGCCACAAGTCGGCGACGTAGTTTTAATCAAAGAGGATGATCTTCCCCCTGCCAAATGGCTATTAGGTGTTATCACACAGAAACATACTGGTTCGGACAAACTAACGCGTGTGGTGAGCGTTAGATGCAAGTCAATTGTTTTGAAGAGACCTTTATCGAAATTAATTATGTTGCCTGTAACTCAATAAGTTACTTAAAAATATTACTCATAATACAGTCCACAGTGAAACATCGAAGTTATGTTTATCATGTTTAAAGATTTATGTTCAATGGTAGTTTAAGTTTTATTGTAATTTTAGTTAAGGTCGTATCGCACTCGCCTATGGTGGGCGGTTTATACTTACATATTAAAACGGCAGTGTTTGTATAATTAAATTTGTATTTTTAATATTGTTTGAGTAGTGCATTAAGGAGTAGTACTGTTATTTAGATAGTTAGATGGACATTCTGTCCATGGTGGGCGGAATGTTAAGCCTCATACCAAGTAATGCACCACTAAACATATAAACTGTATGTAATGTAGTACTTTAACTTAGTCATAGATGGCGCGCCACTAGGAGCGCAAGGCGCTGCATCGCGCAAGCGTTTGTCGCACGAAAGCCGAGGCGCGTATTTTGAATTTTATAATAAATCACTCTTTCACAACCTGATCAAGTGTTTGATTTTGGGGTTTTTGGGACTTTGTACACTGGGTGAAGCGTTGGAGATGTTGTATTGCAAGCGATGGGGCCTACTTTGAAGGCGATAAAATAAATTTAGATGAATAATTTGTATTTTTTGTTTTATTGACAAATTCCCGATGTTTAGTACACAGAATGTATATTTAAAAAAATCTTTAATGACATCGATTGCCCATATTTAGTTAACAAACTATCCTTTAATATTCCACGTACATTTCGGAGGTTTAATGATACACTTAAGGTTCCTTTTGCCGCCACCAACTAATAGACAAAATTCATTTATTGTGCGAGCGAGTAAAACTTTTAATACATTCTCTAAATTAATGGACATTGATCCATTCGTTATGAGTATTCCGAGGGCAAGGCGGTGCTTAACGGTTAACTTCTTTGTTACTTATGTAGGTTTAATTTAATTTAATGTAATGTTTTAATAATCTTAAAATAGTATTAACTTTTTGTTTTATAAGAATAATAAACTTTTTAACGTTTTGTAATAACTTGGTTATTCAGTGTTCGCATAATTATAAATTTTATAAGTCTCTATCTGTGAAAACCTATAATTGGCTTTCCGTTTTGTTTCTAGTTTAAGAAATTTGTATAGCTGTTGGTTTTCCAAATATAAATAAATATGTGGATTATGATTACTGGTGTAGGTGTACTAGGCAGGTGACGAGCGTCAAAAGCTTACAGTTTCACGTTACTAGCAGGTAACGTGGAACTTGAATAAGGGTTTTTGACATTTGTGTGCTGGAAGTGTACAAGTGAGTGTACGAATGATGTTCCTAGTGTATGTATTGTGGAAAGTGTTCGTTTGATTGATTTCGATCTGTGTGCCGTATGGGTATCATACAATAAGAGATAGCATAAAGCTTACCATCAACTATTATGGGTGTATTGTACCAGACCAGCCCCAACACCTGCAAACTCCGGCAGTGGAGGGCTTGTGAGTTTTAGAGTGTGCAAGGTGCTTGGTCAAGATTTAGACTGCTACAAGTTATGTCCTCGGTTCAAGAAGCTTCCAGACAAACTGTTCTTGCCTACCGAGGTCTTCTCTTGCAATAGCTTACAGTAGGTATATAAAATAAATGGTAACAGTTCGACCTACCAACGATCCCGCTGTGTCGCGCGCAGTAGCATCTGTTAGTCATTCTGTTAGGGAAAGGAGAGAAATAGGCGTTGGCAAGAATCAGGGAAAAAAGGAAGGGTTCCAAATAATTAACACCAACTAATCTAACACTCAATAGTGTACCACACTTACTACCAAATTTAACTTCAAATATACATTATTACTTCAAATCAAACCATCGCCATGACTCGACGAGTTACCAAAAAGAACTAGAGTACATTTACATTTTCACCACAGATGAGAGAGCCACCCGCATAGCGAGTGCATAACAAAATCAAGTAACGTTACAAAGTGGTGCCCTCTAGACTTAACGGTCGGTACCATACAATGGGTTATGTTGAAGTGACCAAATTATGTTTTTAATTTTATATTTTTCAGGAGATCAGTATGACAACCTCCTCAGTTCTCCTCTTCCCTCTTAATTATCTCCTCCTTTCGGACCTTAGTCACCGACGTAGCTCTCAAAATTAGCAAGTTGAAGTGGCAATGGGCAGGCCACATCACTTGCAGAACTGTTAACCGATGGGGACGGTAGGTTCTCGAGTGGCGACCACGCACCGGAAGACGATGTGTAGACACCCCGCTAGGTGGACCGACCACCTCGTCAGAACCGCGGGGAATCGCTGGATGCAGGAAGAGAGTAGCCGGCCCAAGTGGCGATCTATGGAGGAGGCATATGTTCAGCAGTGGACAACGATGATAATGGTGACGATTCAATACTAGTTTCGCACATGTTCCCATAAGTAAACACAGTTATTTGTGATATTGTACTGATTTATATAGATAATGTGGCAGCGCTAGTAGCGCCCTACAGCGGGCGCCACTAGCGCACGTACCCATAGCGCGGGGTAGTGGAAGGCTACTATATAACAAGGCGGATGCGTTGCAGGAACAACCTGACGGTGGTGGAGGGAGTGCGCGTGGCAGGCCGCGGCGCGCTGCCCTCCTTCGAGCTGGCGGGCCGCGCACCCAACATCTCCGAGCCCATCCTGCTCGAGGTACGTGTCTGTCTCCCCTCCTTTACTCCTCTGAACTACTCTCCGCAACACTAAACGAAAATGGGTAGAACTATGGAGCGTTTTCCGGGAGCAGACCGCGCGTTGTGCGTGCGACAGTTTTACAAAATCGGTGATTCGGCGACTGTAGCACGTAGAAGATTCTTATTATCGCACCAATTGAATTTCGTAGGGGTGCAAAATGCGGTGTAATGATGATGTATGTACATTTAAAGTACTTACGACTTAAACCAATTGAAAGGTTCGGGTCGTCACGAACATACTCCATACTACAACACTCTCCAGGTTTTCTACCGTTCTTGATGACTTTGGTAGCCCGGTTTTTCAGCGTTGTACCGCTCTCCTCAAACTTTTTGATCCAAATGTCATATAGAAGAAGTTGACAGAGACAGAATGAGTACGGCCGCGACCGCAGCGCGTTTGTACAAATGTATTGGTGACGGTGTGCAGGTGAGCGAATGCGGCGCAGAGGGCGCGGGCAGCGCGCGGCGCACTGTGACCGTGCGCAACACGGGCGCCGTGGGCGTGCGGCTGCGGGACTGGCGCGTGGGCGGTGCATCTTGTGTCGCGCGCGGCGTGCGCCTGCAGCCGTGTGCGCCGCTGCACCTCGCGCCGAACGATACGCGCGCGCTGGCGCTCCACTACACGTGCGACTGGACCCGCGCGCGTGCGCACGTGGCGCTCTCCGTGCGCGTGCACGGCGTGCGCGCCGAGTTCCTCGTGGTGGGCGTGGCGTCGGCGCGGCTGGCGGCGCAGTGCGCGCCCGCAGTGCCGCCGCCGCCCTTCGACGGCGTGCTGCGCACCGCAGGCACGACGCTGGCGCTGCTCGCGTTCGCAATGGCCTTCTCGCTGGCCGTCATGGACGCCGAGCGCGCACTCAAGCGGCACCGAATTGCGCGTGAGCCGGCGCCACCGCGCGCCCCGCTGGACTTGCGCGCGCTTGCGCACCCGGAGCCGGCACCCGCGCCCGTGCCCGTGCCCGCACACACACACAGCCCGACGGCCGCGCCGGCTCGGCCCGTGGCACGACGCCGGCGCACGGCGAGAGCGCGCGGCGCGGCGCTGGACGCGGCGGCCGAGCGTCGCGCATTCGAACGTTGGCGGGTAGAGGTAAGCACTCGTAATTGTGTTCATTTAAAGTTTAAACTATGTTTTTATATTTTTACATTTGAGGAAGACCAACAGCAATATAATTTTTTAAACATAAGGAATAACAACAGAAAGCCAATTACAGGTCCTCACGGTTAACATCTTAATAAAAATCATATAATCATCTTAAAATTCTATAGTTCATGAAACAAACTCACGAGAAGTTCGATACCAAAGATAAGTCATCATCCTCATCATCATCATCTCAGCCGTAGGACGTCCACTGCTGAACATACGCCTCCCCCATAATTTTCCAAAAGGACCGGTTGATAATCTGCACCAAATTTACACTTTTATTTACAGTATCTCTGTTCACCATCACCGGCACACAATGTTCTCACAGCACTTGTTCTCACTGCACTGGTACACAACACTTCGCTCGTACTGTTCGCGTCAGAGAACTTGTTCCGCACTGTATCGCAATTCAAAAAGAACTGAACTGACTGAGGGTTTGGGGATTCCCCAGTATTTATACTGACTGGGTATAAATACTGGGGAATCCCCATTTAACTGGCCAAAACTTTCGAAAAAATTGTACATGATCTATTATAATTGCTGCTCTAAGCCACACTCTTATACCACAGCAGCATGGATTTCTTCGGGGTAGGTCGACTTCAACAAATCTCATAGTCTTTATCGACTCGGTCACTACTGGCATGGAATCGGGTGGTCAAGTTGATGCTGTATATACGGACTACAGCAAGGCATTCGATCGTATTAAACATGTTATTCTTCTTGCCAAACTTCAAGATGCGGGCATACGTGGCGATCTTCTACGATGGTTTACTTCGTATGAGAACGATCGATGCCAAACTGTAGTTCTAAATGGATATGCGTCGGCTTCGTCACCGATCCCCTCCGGTATCCCCCAGGGATCGATCCTTGTACCTCTCCTGTTTATCCTTTTCATCAATGACATCCACTCATGCTTTGAACACTCTAACTTTCTTTTGTTCGCCGATGATATGAAGATCTATGAGTGATTGAAACTAGTCGTGATCTGGATTTGTTGCAAGTGGATCTAGATAGCCTGCACAATTACTGCTCAAAAAACAAACTCGACCTTAACGTTACTAAATGCTTCTGTATTACTGTTAGCCGTTCCAATAAAACTTTGGTGTTTGATTACAAAATAAATCGGCAATCTCTTACGAGGTCGGACAATGTAGTCGAGCTAGGCATTACTCTCGATTCAAAAAAACTTCACTCACTTTAATGAAACATATAAAAAAAAGAAAAGATCTGAACACCGATACGACGGAAGGAATAGCTGAATGTGTTTCTCGCAATCCTTTCGTCTGCTTTCAATCACTTTTGTCAGATATGTTTCCAGGGCCTGATTAAATCGTTATATTTTATGATAATGTTGAAACTATTCCTCACCAAGCAACCGTCTCGTCGGCGAGTTAATGCAGAATTAATCTACCGTTTTATCATTCTTGTTTTATCAATGCAATGTTGGAATTCCAAGCATGTAGCGATGTCGAATCGCTGTACGTGTGCTCGTTCTTACGAGTAGATGCAATCGGGATGGAGGAATCAAGTCGTGTAACTCCAGTGAATACTTCCCGAAGTGTATCTGACACAAACGGATAAACAAGTCTGCGTCGGTGATCAAGACTTTGAAGTTTTTCTTTAACTAGGTATAAATAATCGTTGGTAATTAATCTCTTGAATGAAATCGAAGGCCTCAAGTTGGCATTTTTCCAAACCGTCCCAGAGATGGGAACAGTACTCCGTATATGATTGAACTTGTGCTTTATACAGATTGACCAGCTGTTCTGATGTGAAGTACTGGCTCACGTTTGCAAGTGTGTCCAGCTTCTTGGCTGCGACGGGCGCTATTGATTCTCTGTAGGAGCTAAACTTGAGAGTTGAAGACAAAGTAACTGCCAATTACTTACGATATCTCAAAGGCCTCAAAATCCTTCCGAATGAAAAAGAGTGGAGCTTCGTAAAGAGTGGTGTGGAACTCGTTTCTCGAGTGTGATTACCAAGATAATAGTCCGGTCAATCTAGACCAAAAAATGAGAGTGAAGGTACATAAAGTATCCCCACTCTGTATACTCGCACAAGTACGGTAAGTTTTATCATAAAAGTACCTTCGACAAACATTGTAGATCATAAAATTATATATAAAAAAATGTATCAATAGTTTTTTTCCTACGAGCCACCGTTTCTGAGATATAACGATTCAAAAAGTTATAAAAGTTGTTCTCGTCATAATATGCACGAGTACGCCACGTATATACATCTCTAGAGTTGTTATATATTATTATATATATTAATTATTATATTATATGTTGACATATTTTTCTATCGGTCATTGTAACTTATACTTAAAATATAAAATATACATAAGTTCAAATATTCGCGTACATTTTCATTTTTACTCATATCATAGTGAACTACAGTTGTGAATCATCATGCCAGCATTCGTTGTGAAGTGGTGCAGGAGCAATACACGATTAAAATGTCCAGTACTAGTAAA
Source organism: Selenia dentaria (assembly GCA_917880725.1). Lineage (NCBI taxonomy): Eukaryota > Metazoa > Arthropoda > Insecta > Lepidoptera > Geometridae > Selenia > Selenia dentaria. The sequence continues at coordinate 766,759 of OU862885.1, read as the reverse complement.
TAGTAGCAAAATTATAAATATTCAAAGATGTTCAAATGTGAACAAATCGAGATGGTCAATACTATGCAAAATAAAGTCAGTCTATTTTTCATTTAATTTATGATGTTGTAGTTGTTATGTTTAATTTATGAGGATGTATTTCTTTCTTCAGAACTAAACAACAGTAAGTAACAGTAATGTGTTTTGCTTACTATGTTTTATTCTCGTTTCCTTGCCGATTTAATGCGGCAAAATAAGTGTTTGGCTTCACACAAGCTAGAAAAACAAGAGTATGACTGCCTGTGAAAATCAGCATAGTTATACTCCGTTAATTTTGACAAAAACATAATATAGACTTTAAAAACAAAACTGCATATTACACAAAACTGCAGTACCTACTGTTATTTTAAAATTATGTATTATGTAAAATCTCATGTTTATCTTTTTATGCTGATGATTCGTCCCGAAGAAACATCAACATCTTCAAGAGATACTACAGACAATGAATAATAAACAATGCTAAACGATTATCTACAGTTGGTATGTAATGTAGGTAACTATAGCATTAAAAAACAGTTCATTGTTTGTTCAAATTAACCGTTGAAGTGGAATTTTTGAAGCATGTTTAATTTTTAAGCTACGAAAATTCACCCTCTGGAATGTTTAAAGTGGTTTATCTGAGTTACTAATTAATCTGTCAGTAATATTAACACAGTGCTTTTCAAAATTAATTGATAATAAAGGTATTCTGCCACCACTGGAAAACATCCACTAGGCAAATAACGACTATTATTTTTTATTAACGCGCTATGTACACTACCTCGTAGGTGGCGTGGAAACGTGTGCATAATATGACGATAACAACTTTTATAACTTTTTGAATCGTTATATCTCAGAGACGGTGGCTCGTAGGAAAAAAGTATTACTACATTTTTTATAGACAGTTTTATAATCTACAATTTTTGTCTAAGGTACTTTTATGATAAACTTACCGTTTTGCTGAAAATTGCGAAAAACTCTTTTTTTGACCTTTGACCTTGAATAAAAAAATTTCATACACGGAAATGATGGGGAACTTTTAAAAATTATTTATAATTATGTTTTGAACAATTTTACTGATTTTCAGCTTTTTGGGACTTTATGCACCTTCGAATGTCTAAATTGACCGGACTATAAATAATCTACATATTAATCTGTCCGAATCAGCAAGCCTCATTTGAGGCAAGTTTCATTCATAAATCTATTGTTATTTTTTGTCCTGATGCAGACAAATTAAAGTAAAGGATCAGCTACATGCGTACGGCGCATTATTACATACCTGGGTGAGATATTGGTGATGATATGCCTATGGACTACTTATATAAACAATTATTCATTAGGTTATAAATATAAAATATTCATTCATTCGTAAGCGAGTATGTATATCCATAATATTTCTATATATAATATGTGTGACCATTTGTACGTGTTGTGTGTCAGGTGTCCCGGCGTGCTCCGGACGAGGAGTCCCGTTCGAGCGAGGAGGGCGAGGCGGTGCAGGAGCCCCCTCCTGTGCCCGCACCCGTCCCTGCGCCCGTGACCCCTCCGCCCCCCGCACACCCGCTCCCGCGTGGGGACGCCTCCAGCTCAGAGCCGGACTCCGAGCCCATACCGAGGGACAGGTGAGACCCTTGCCGAGCTATACTAACTTGTAGCTATTATATCACGAGAGCAGGTTCAGTTTTCTCTCTCTCTCTTAGCTTACCACATCCGGCCATGTTATATTTTGGATCGGTTTGGGTTGCTGCAACAATCGTGTCTTTTTTATTTCGTTATAGTAAAAACACAAACTTCAGTAGAACTCTGCAAATGAGTTCGTCGGGGGTAGTACTTCCGCCACACCTGCCTGTTTCTACCGCGAAGCAGTAGTGTTCGTTATACTGTGTTCTGGTTTGTAGGTGTGGTTGCCGGCGAAATTACAGGCACATGCGACTTATGTCTCAGGGTGATGGGCGCAGTGCAGTTCCTCACTTGGGTTACGAAATGCATTGGATCCCTGGATGTAAAGGATCCCCCTTGAAAAAACGTACGCCAAAAGGATCCATTGTTTCAGCAACCTAAATCCTTTTACTACAACCAGGGCAGACCGATTCTGCCAGTAAAATAGGTCCGTGTTTCATAAACATGATATTATATCAGAAATATATTTCTCTGCACTAAATCGTACCGCGGCAGTGTTCACATTTTAGTGTACATCACTAATTCATAAACGCGTTCGGATGAATCTCTAAAACATGTCAGTTTACGGTTTATCTAGGCGTGGCGTGGTGTCGTCAAAACGAAGCCCAATATAATTTTAATTAAATGAGAAATGTTGAAGGGAATAGAAATTGTTAGAATATGCTAGTGTGTCCTTAACCTTAGCAAACGTGACTCTTTCAAGAATTTAATTTAGATACGGGATATGTATCATGTACTGTACCTGTTTATTTTGAGCTTTCGATATTTCGGCACATGCGCCATGTTCACCAGTAAGCAGTTTACTTTACAACATTTGGTAAATATCCCGTTTCTAAAGTTAACTCTTGCATTAGTGAGCAAGTCAGTTTAACGTATAACTCTCAAGTGGTACATATATGAATGTGTGGGTGACGTGTACGTTCTGCAGCTACACAACATGTCGGTCGATGTGCGCGGAAGACGAAGAAGGCGCGTCGACGGGGTCCGAGTCGTCGGTGGGGTCGGTGGGCTCGGCGGGTTCCGGGGGGTCCGCGGGGTCGGAGCAGTCGCCGCGCAGGGAGCGGCGCGGCACGCTGCCCCGCGTGCCCGACCCGCGCCCCCTGCGCCGCAGCCGCAGCCCCGCGCACCACACGTCCACCTGCCGGGGCCGCGCCGTCTCGCCCGCCTCGCCCGCCCCTCTCCCCCGAGGTATATATTACAACAGTTGCATGCATAGTCATACATTCAGTAAAATTCCCATTGTTTTGTAAATTAACGTATTATAAATGATGGTGTTGCTGTACAAACTGTGCTTTTCGTGTGTGAATATAACAGAGAGTAATTACCATAATCTCGGCAAGAGTAACAGATCGGTACAAACTAAACATCAAGGAAAAGTTATAAAACTTAGAGACCTCCATACAGACAAGATGGAGTCTATGGAGTCAGATTATCAGGAGATAATAGAATTCCTGATAACCCAAAAGTATTTTGGTCTTATTTCAAATCATCTAGCAAGCATAATGCTTATCTATTATTATATATGACATACAAGGGTCTGTCGAATCAGGTGATGACATTTGTAACGCATTTGCTGATGTTTTCTACTCCAATTGCCTTTCTCCTCACCGCCATCACTTTCCGTTACCTCCCATTTTGATACGGCTATTTCTATGGCTGATGTGAGTACTATCGCTGTGACATGTGTGTGCATGATATTAAAATTACTTAATACACTAAATTGCAATGAATCTTCTGGTCCTGGTTTAAAGTTTGGCATATCCCATGCCATGAGGCTCCTCTTCACTAAATCAATCTCCGATGGTAGCGTGACTAAAGAGTTTGGAAGACGGTAACAATAACGCGTACCTATAAGAAAAGTTCTAATAGGAATCTCGGAAAAATCTTAATTTTTAGACCGATTTCTAAACTGTGTGTTCTAGCAAAGGTCCTATAATAGATGATCCATAACACTCGCTCACCACATCAACACGGTTTTTAAAATAGAAGATCCACAAAACTACAAACTTGGTCTCATTTACTGACTCGGTGACTGCTGGAATGGAGGGTAAAGGGCAGACCGATGCAATCTATACTACGGACTACGGCAAGGCTTTCGATCGCAGTTATCATTCCATTCTCCTCGCGAAACCATATGCAGCTGGCGTAAGGGGTGATCTACTCAGGTGGCCCACTTCATACGTCAGTAATCGTTGTCAAGCTGTGGCCTTGAGTAGATTATCGTCGATACTGTCACCCAACCATCCAGGTGTTCTTCAAGGATCAATACTTAGTCCTCTACTATTTGTTATATTTAACAATTATATCAGTCACTGTTTTTAAAATTCTCACTTACTGTTATTTGCAGCCGATTCAAAAATTCTAAAAAAAATATTGTAAATGTGCAAGATTGAATTCTACTTCAAATGTATATCGATAACCTCCACAAATATTGTACGCACAATATGTTCGATCTCATTGTTAGCAAAATGCTGCTATATAACTTTTAGTAGAACACCTATGACTATTAGTTATGAGTATGAAATTGAGACAGAATTGTTACTTTTCACGCATGTTACTACACAGTGATGACATATTAGGACACTGAAACGTAGTCTCTTACTATGGGCCTCATAAGCAAGCTCAAAGTCGCACAACGAGCTATGGAGAGGGCTATGCTCGGGGTTTCTCTACGTGATCGAATCAGAAATGATTTGTGGGGGAGACCTATGTTCAGCAGTGGTGTCCTATGGCTGAGATGATGATGATGATGCATGTTTACAAACTTAACTCAAGTTATTCTGTTTGTTGACTATCTACAATGTGGTTTAATACTTTAAAAATATATTAACGATTTTTCGACCCTCGTTAATTAATTAATTACTTATAGAAAAATATTTATATGGCTTTGACATTTTCACCTGTTATGATTAATACTACAGTATCTACTTACTTTTAAGCAAGTGTTGTATAGATTGCGGCATTTAACTTGAACCAAAATGGCGTTAGTCCGCGCAGGTACAATTATGAACAAAGTTATAGACGAATACTCCGCCACAAAAATGAAACACAAGTTGAACCGAAAATTAAATTTCATAAAATGTTGGATTTCCTTTCAGATTATCTTATTTCTCGTGTTGTGGGAAGTGATCGTTAGGTATTATTGAATATAACAGTTATAGGAATACAATAAAAGTGAATGTGCCTACGTGCTTAATCAGTATCACTGATGGGCATAAAACCTTCTACGTAATATATATTATGTAGAAGGTGTTTCGACTATAATTATTATAATAAAGGGTTATTGGTAAGTATTCGAGCTATTCCTGTTACAGGCGTGTAGTTTACATAGTTTTTGACTGATTTGGCTATGAAACACCCTATGCTAACTGTTTTCGAGATAACATTTGAATTTAATTGAAATATGTAATCTTATTATTACCATTATTTGATTTTTACATGTAAAATAAGATGCTCTAAGACAGCAATAACCAACATTGTACGTAAAATTAATAAATAAGTTGTTGTAGACGATTACAACTCATAAAAACTAATAAATAATAAAACAATTAAATTCAAATATCTGGGTGTTTCATAGTCAAATCAGTCAGAAAGTATATAAACTACACGCCCTTAACGGGAATAGGCCGACTAACCAATAACCCTGTCTAATAAAAATTGGTAAGTGACATCTATGTCACCTGAAGAATCCAATTCAGAATCACTGCTGTGAAAATCTCCAACTCGTATTATAATTTGTTGCTTTTGACGTAAGTTCCTTGGATTTAATTGACCTTGTCACGTAGCTTTTTCCAGTCACACGGACCCATTGCATTGCATTTACTTTTTCGTTCACTAACTCTAAAACACGAGGCACATTCCATCGTAGATTTGTAAAAATTTTTTTTCGTTAAATGATCACTCATATTTTGACAGACATGTCAATGTCGAAGAACTGAATCCTGTGTGCACGATTGTACTCCAGGGCCACGCGGGGCGTGCATGGGCAGTGAAGGGCGGAGTGTGATTGTTTGGAAGCAGCGTCGCCGCGTTGCTAGGTTACGCACGGCCCCTTGCGTCACACCTCACACCTCACTTCGATTGAGACCCAAAAACGTGTTCTGCGCTTTCAAAATCATAGTTTAACTTACGTGCCGCAATCTATACATGTGATTGTCTTTGTGAATTCATTTACTTAGATGTGTTTTAATAACGCTGTTAGGAATCTTTATAAAATAACATAATACTTCACGAATAAAAATATCTAAGGGCACTTATCGCTAAAATATACTTATAGGAGCGTCTTCGTCATCTCGACACGACAGCGGGGCGGTGCGGACGGCGACTGCAGCGGCAGGGGGGACGGTGCGCGCCCGCGTGCGCACGCGCAGTGGCAGCGCACGCGTGTCGGGGCGGAAGGAGCGTGCAGCGCGCGTGGCGGCGCGCCCGGCGCCCGCGCCCCCTGTGCCGTCCCCGGGGGTGCCGGCGGGCGCTGCGCCGGCGCGCTGGGGCGCCTCGTGGAGCTCCGTCGTGTCGCGCACCACCACGCCGCAGCCGCACCACGGTCAGCACTCACCAAATTAACTTACTACATATATTAATACGTCTACAAGGCAAAGACACGATGTCTCTGAGCTTCACAGATTCACACTAGTTCATCTCAAACTGCCTATGCACCACTTGTTTACCTAAATCGTTTGAAATCGATGTGCATATATAGCACTGCTCTGCTGTTGACTTATTCTTGACTCACAACACGTGTACATAGTTCATACACTGTTGTTATGTAGTGCGCCATTAGATCGGTACTCCGCATTCGACGGTACGAGATATACATACGTTATTTAGATTGGTGATATGGTGTCTCTGATAAAACCGGTGAGGTTAATAGTGGTGTGTGTGAGGCGCGAGTACACGTGTGCAGTGACAGCTGTGTGCTTATTGCAGGGTGCGGCAGTTTGACGCCGGCTCCGCTGGCGCCCATCGGCTCAGACGTGCGCCGCCGCTGCGGCTCACACTCGCTCTTCTACTACGGCGGCGCGCCGCACGCCGCGCCGCACGCCGCGCCGCACGCCGCGCCGCTCGCCGCTCCGCACGCCGCGCCGCCGCCCGAGCTGGTGCCCTACCCGCCGTCCGTGACGCCGCCGCACCGGGACTACCTCGGTAACTACCCACATCTCACACGACTACGATAAACGAACTGAACTGACAGCTTCGTGTTGCTACTTTTTGATGAAACGTAAATAGTGATGTCACAACAAGAACTATACGGTCACTGAGTTAAGTGCAGGAGCGCGTTCATAACCTCAAAGCGCGGTTGTTCAGTTGTTCGCTTACTCGCTCTGAGGTACCCAATGGCCGCGGTTGTTTTCTTAACTCAAACTCTCTCTCTCGTTTTGGTCGTTCCCTCATCACTGAGGATCGTGATCATCACGGCAGCACTTTGGATCTGACGAACTGTCGCCATAGTCTCCGGGTCGTGCCCATCTCCACCGCGGCGTAATAGCGGGACCTTGGTGTTTCTTTCGGTTGGTCAGACCACCTGGTCGGAGACCGGCCTCTTTATCGTTTCCCTTCCACGTTTCCCACCACAAAGAGCTTTTCCAAGCTGCTGTCGCCACGACTGCCGATGTGGCCAAAATACGACCATGACATAAGGTAGACAATCGAATCGGTCCTTAATTTTTAATTTTGACAGAATTGAGACGTCCCGTTTGGCTGTCCACGGTATTCGCAGCGTCTTTCTCCAGAACCACATCTCAAAAGCGTCTACTCTCTGCCATTCTCGAGCTAGAATGGTCCATGTCTCCATTCCGTAAAAGAAAATAGGCCAATGACCTTACGAGGCGCATCTTCGTGTTGTTTGTGATGCCTCGGTTTCGTCAGATATTTTTGAGACGAGACATTGCGTCCTTAGCTATCGCAATCCTTCTCTTTATCTTCGGCACACAACTTCCGTCATTGCAGTAAAGAGAGCCGAGGTAGTTATATTGCTGGACAACTTCTATGTTAGGGATTATGCTCGTATCCAAAAGGTGTCCAGCTCTGTCCAATATCATTAGTTTGGTTTTACTCCCGTTAGAAGAATATACCTAACCATTCAAACACGTAGCGTTACGTGTTTGAATGGTTATATCGAACGGTGCCTCGTGTTAAGTGGTACCCTTTGTCTAGAACAGATGCAGTTTGTCACATGCGACTGTAATTTCGTCGGCACCCACACCATTCTCAGAACACATTTTATATTTTAAACTTAAAGAATAAATAATTTAAAATTTAGCTAATTACGTATGTCATATCTCAAAAGCACTGGAAGATAAATTGGAAGTTCACTCAATTTACACCGATTTTTCAAAAGGATTTGACGTTGTTGATCACGACCTTCTTATTCATAAGCTTGAGCACGCGGGTATATGTGGTTCGCTGTTGAGGTGGTGCAAATCGTATCTACAAAATCATTCGCAAATTGTTGAATTCCGTGGCTTTCTTTCGGAACCTAGAATTGTGCCATCTGGGGTGCCACAAGGGTCCCATTTGGGGCCGCTCTTTTTTATCCTTTTATTAATGACTTGTGTAAAACAATAGACTCTAACCTTCAACTTTTTGCTGACGATCTCAAAATTTACAAAACCATAACTTCCCACTCTGATACTTTAATCATACAAAATGACATCAACAAGCTACACCAATGGTGTCGCAACAATAAAATATCACTTAATACCTCGAAATGCTATTATGTAGCTTTCTCTCGTAAAACAAATCCTACTCGGTCGACTTATTATATTGATGGTACACAGTAGAATGAAGTTACTAACATTCGTGATTTAGGAGTCATTCTTGATAAGAAGCTTGACTTTCGCGAGCATATTGATCACATAGTAAAGAAAAGTGCAAAAATCTCTGGCTTTGTTATCCGCAAAACTAAAATATTCAGAGATCCGTTTGTATCCAAACTTCTTTTTAATAGCTACGTGCGCAGTTTACTTGAGTATTGCAGTCCCATATGGAATCCCTCTTACAAAGTACATATCGCTCGGCTTGAGAAACTGCAGCAACGTTTCTTATACCATATTTGCTACATTGGCAATAAATGTCGCGAATTAACTTCGTACGAGTCGAGGCTGGCCCTACTACTACTATCGCATTACCTGGTTACAGAAAACACGTGCTGTATCTGATCTCGTTTTTCTTTACAAGATTGTAAACGGTTTAGTTGACAGTCCTGACTTATTAAACAAATTTGAATTTGTAGTACCTCGACCAAGTAGCCGCCTTCACAATAGGCATACTTTTGGTCTGCCCTGGTCCCGAACTAACCTCGGTAATCACTCGCTTATTTGTCGCATTTGTTCTTGTTACAATTGTATTGACAGTGAAATCGATATCTTCAAAGCATCGGTCGGTAGTTCCCGGAAGTTTTGTCTAGAGCATGACTTCCCTGCCACATATGAAATTAATTAGTGTTTTAAAAAAATCTATTAACGTGACTTTCAGCGTAGCGTATATTGTGTCATTTGCATGCTGTGTCTACTCCTAGTAGGTCATACATATATGTAGGTCAGTTAATCTTTCATATTTAATTGTATGTGTAATTGTATGAACCAGTTTTGTAGACCATTTAATAAAAAAAACCACAGTATTGCGAACATTACTGGTTCACGGTATGGTGCAAGGTATGGTGACAGTACTTCCCCGGACGTACGCATTCACAAACAGTTCTACTGCACTAGGTAGACAATATGTTTAACCATAATTCAATTAAATCGTGCTATGCATACTGTTTGTTCAAGTAACGTTTGAAAACGTACATCAGTAACCACTGCACTTATGCTTAGCTTTAACCAAATGCAACCTGTGCGACTTAACTGTGCACCTCCCTGGAATGCGGCCCCTCCTCCCGCTTCCCCGCGCTTTCCTCACGCGGTGACGTCACAGGGTGAGGTGCAAGTTAAGTCGCACAAGTTATATGTTCAGTGCTACCGGTGTATCCATTTTGAACTTTTGAATGTAAAATTGTCTCTAATTCTCTGTAACAATTTTCGGTGTATACTCGTATTTAAAATACCTTATATCTGATTATTTGCCTCGACTAATATGAATGTGTGCTGATTCCGTGCAGAGGAGAGCCGCGGGGCGGGCGGATACCGTTCGCTGGAGTCGGTGTGGGGCGCGTCCATGGAGCCGCACCCCGCGGCCGCCGCGTGGCTGTGGGGCGGCGCGGCGGGCGCGGTGCAGCCGCCGCCCGGGTTCTCGCGCCCCTACGACCCCTTTCACTCGCTCGCCTCCATCTGGACGCCGGCCGCGCTCGACTGGCGCCGCCACCGCGCGGACTCGCCCGAGCCCGCCCCCGCGTCGGGGCAGGCCGCGGGGGACGGGGGCACCGAGTCTGCGCCCCCCGCGCCCGACCAGTAGCCGGCCCCTCTGCGACCAGTACAGTAGGGATGTTGATGTTGACCTTCTGTACGGTATACGTTGAACTGGGCCAGTGCTCCTGTCGGACAACACTGTATTCATGTTCTGTTTCTTTACACGATATCATATAGATAGACTATGATACTAAGATGTTCATTGGGAACATTGTTTAACTATGAAAGTATTGCTCAGATAGCAATATTTTTTTCTTGCCACCTGTTCCTTGTTAAAGCGTAACTTACACTCAATTTATTTGACGTTACCATTGTTTGACGGTTCGTTGATTAGTGTACGTTTCAACGTGCTCACTGTAACATTTATCGAGTTTAACAATCATAAGAAATAGTATAATTACATACGCGATATCTGTAAACTGTTTGCAAACCTAACTTAACATGTTAAAGTAATGTCAACATCCCTATTGTGTACGCCCGCGCACGAGCCCGCGGCGTGCGGCGCCAGTGTAGTGCGCAGTGCTGACGTCGCACCGCTGCCGACGCTACTGTCGCCAGCACGTCGGAGAGCCCCCACCGCGCGATGCTAACTTTATTTAGTGTTATAATCTTTCATACTTACATACGTTACCAAAGTGACTGCAGACTTGTACTTAAAACTTTTTTGTTTCTGCTTTTCGAGTGAACCTCTTTTTTAAACTTTTGTGTCTTCAACGATCGTTAACGCTCAGAGTTGCTCAGTGCGACTGGTTAGTGTTGGCGGGTGCGGGGTGCGGGGTGCGGGGAGTGCGGCGGAGGGACGCAGCGGTGCCCTAGTCATTGTTACACCGGCTGCGTGCCGCAAGTCTGCATCACGATATGTTACTGAACACGAACAAACATCAACACAGCGAAACTTGAGCATCTCCATGTGAAACCCGCAGTTCAACTCGTTCGTACTGCAGCGGCTTGCCTCAGATGTTATTAAAGAACAAACCGCTCCGCCCCGTCTCGTATTCAGAGTAGTACATTAAGATCTGACGTAGAAAGCATATCGAACAAACCGGCGCTACACCTGTGTGGTCGCGGCGAGGCCGGCGCTGTACCTGTGTCGTGCACCAGCCGTATTGTGTTAGTGCTCCCACTCGATCGTCTGTTCAAGACTGAATAAACTTACATTTTTCTCAACATTCAATTTTGTGTTTTATTTTATGTCAAACATTGAATGCGTTTTCCCATGACAAATCAATTTTGAATAATTTATTTACTACCACCTCCACACCAAATTTCATCAAAATTAACCTGCCGTTCGAGCGTGAAGGAGTAACAAACATCCATATTAGTAGCATAATATATAGTGGTGCTTATGTACGCTGTGTATTTATTGTGGTGCAGTTTACAAATGTGGTGAGTGTGAAGGAAAGGGAAACAAGGGAATATATAAATACACAAACTCTCCGCTAATCTGTCTTGATGGGTATCACCACATTGTACACAATCTTGCTGTGGTTGTGAGGACGTGACGATGTAACAAGTCATTCTCAACAGTAAAGTCTCGAAACGAATGTATCTCTGAATGTCGACAAGTTCAATTATTTCGAATAAACATGTGTGCTGTAGAAGCAAGGACTTGTCGAAAAGTTTTTTTTAAGTAAGCGACTGTCGAACTATTGAACTTTTCGGAACACCATAAGGAAACAAGTGGAACATTGATGTTAAGTTGTTGAATGTGTTCAGCGCAGTGCAACAGCAACTGTAACGGGCAGCACGGCGCTTACCAAACGACTGCACTGTTTACCGAGTTGGGTGTTTACAACCGTCCAGAGATGACAACGGCCGGCCACCACATTATTATCATTATGCCAGTATTTATCGATGCCCAACAAAGAATACCTTGACCATGGGTGTTGTCGCCAACACTATATAATAATGCCATGAGGAATTACAATTCGTTATTACTAACGAACACACAGACATCCACCGGGGTACATTGGACATACATTCAACATTCATTCTGACGTCAACGTTCCACAAACGTGTTCTATTTCATTCTGCTTCGTGACCGTGTGTCGATATTAAAAAGGGAAAAGTGACGAATCCGCGTCTTGATGTCTCGTGTAGATGTCGAGCCAAAACTTGTGGAAGCGGCTTTCATTTACTTCTAACACGAAAGTGTGCGTAAATGTTACGTAATCCTATTTGACAATATACTTAGTACAGTACTTAGCCCTAACATGAATAACTGCGTAAGTGTAACGTAACGTTCTTGTGAAACAGTACAAACTGACATTTATCTATAGTAATTGTGATACAGATAATTCATAGCTGGAAGTACGTCTAAGCGTGACGTGTACATACAAAGACAAACTCAAAATCATTTATTAAATTTAGGCATCAAAGACGCACTTATGAACGTCAATTTTTCATTATAATGTACATTAAAGACTACCGCCGCGTTCCAAAATATATAGAGCTAAATTAAATATATAGATCCTGGAGTGATCAGTCCCAAGCTGTTTTATCCTCCAAGTAATCCGAAATTTTGTAATAACCTTTTTGACAGAGTTTAGTTTTTATAGTAATTTTAAACTTATTAATAGGCAAATCTCGGATAACATTGGGAACTTTATTATAGAATCGTATACATTGTCCCATAAAAGAATGACTTATTCTGTGGAGACGCGTTACATGTACGGATAGCTTGTGCTTATTCCGCGTGTTGATGGAATTAGCATCGCTCCTTTTATCAAAACTGCTAATGTTTTTCTTTACATACATTAGATTTTCATAGATAAACTGAGAGACAACAGTTAGAATGTTTACATTAATAGCGTCAGCTTTCGATGCGAATACTTTTTCGCAAATTGTTTGTGCTACGGCCTCTGTACGACCGTGGCACAGACAAGTCATAGTTTGAACTGTACACGTCAGCGAGACTTGCTACACTCACGCTAACACTGTACAGCATGCTGCGGGAGAAACCGCGGAGCACATTGCGTGCAGCGCACGCTGCATCAAGCCTATAAGCATCTGCCAGCGGATTTTTTATTAAATATTTTATCTTTTAATATTGTACTAATTTCGATTACTTACCACAAAGTAACGTTTCAACGTAATAAACGTTGAAACGTTACATCATGTTAAGTATGTTTTATACCAGTGTCGGATACGATGGCTGGCAGTAGTGGTGCGGCGGGTAGGGTCGGAGCTCGCGCACACAGCACGGGCGTGCCCACCCCACCCTGACTCACCCGGTTCCATTGGACATGCTAGTGGTACTAAACACATACATTTTTACTTGTGTTATTATTTATTGATTTATAGTTTCAATTTAGATGTTAGGTCTTAGCACATTTATACGACTTTGATCCAGCATCGCTCTAAACTAAGGCGAGTGCCCGCAGTCAACGCGGCAACAGCTAGTAAGGCACCCAGCAGTCCACGCGCCGGCAGCTAGCAGACACCCAGCTGTCCACGCGCCGACCGCTTTCGCTTTCCGCGATAGACACAGATCGTAATCAGTTTCCATCGAAGCAACGCGGCGACCACTAGCAGTCGGCGCGCGGACACCTCGCAGACCGCTTGCAACGCGTGGAAGCGAGGCGAATAATAAATACACATTGACAGATTCAGTAGTTTACTCACTCTTGTTTGAAATGTTCTACTTGTACATCAAGCTGGGGTTACACAGAGCTATGTACATGCATTGCAATCGTCACTGAAGTCACTTTTTTGGTTATATTGAACCAACGGTATAAATGTCATGGGTGAGATTCACATTCACATACATACTGATTTAAGATATCGTTTAAGAAATGTAATATTATATGACGTGCCTAGTATAACGAACACTGTTATAAGGTCAATAAATAATTCTAATTCTAATTCAACAATAGCATTTTGGAAAACATAAACAACTTCAAAGTTTGGGCATTTTTCCTGGTGCACGTATTTAACAACAGAATGGTTTATGGGCGCGCGTGTTCCCCGTCCCCGCCGACAGTGCGGGATTGTGTGGGCTGGATACGCACGCAGAGCCAATACGTGTCAGTACAATATCTTTGCCCAAAAACACAATGCTAAATAATGGTAGCAATTCGGCTGTGCAGAACACTGAACTAAACAGGCAAATCAACATCTTACTGTGGTAGAACTTATTCTGTTCAACCTTAAATCCACATTAGTATGAAACTTAGGGCGCGGTGCACCACCTAACGGTAATGTTGCCGTAAAATCAATAGTTACGTCTCAGGTTTGGGTGCATCTCATCCTTAGAATGACAAATCTTAACAAATATGGTTAATCAATCGTGATAGTTTTAAATCAGTTTAGACTATTTTAGAGAGCACGAAGTTAGATTACTAAATGTTGGTACAACATACCCACATTTGAACAGAAATACAACATTTAAAGACTATCATTTGCAAGATTTATACGAATTTGGACATTAAAAACTACCATAACTGACTAAAAATTATATTTTTATTTTATTAGTTTAATTTCTGATCTAAGATGAGATCTAGAGAGATGCCAATCCGTGCGCTGAATACAAAAGCTGGTGTCGCAAGCAGCGGCCGTATTCCGCGATACAACGTATTGTTAGTTTCAATAAGTACATTATCCACTGCGGTATTAAAACTTAATGTTTGAATATTCGTTAGTACAGAGCAAGCATTGTAAACTGTTTACATGCAATATCGCGACTGGCGTTCAGTCACATAATGCAAAAGTTGCGAACCGCCGCGCCGCCGCGAGTAATGTGTTCTGTTTTGGTTGGGCATATTCCTGCGACACCGGCTCGCGCCCTTTTCATATCTCCCTTGTTTCCGTGATCTGTGGCACAGTGAATTGCTACTGTTAGACCATTTCAAAAACCCTCTGGAAGATGGTGAATCATTCGCTCTAAAAACTTTTAACCCGTCGTGTGTAGCGTACACCATGTGTATGTACAAAAAGTGCTAAGACATGTTGCGCATACACAAAGTCTATACACATTTTTATAACTCTTGTTAGTAACAAATTTATTCCGACCAAATGCACTCCATCGATATAAACTTGCTTTTAGTTAGTCAAAATATTCAAGTGTAGTATTTTTTATCTGAACTTTTATGGATAGTTCGGAAAGACACTGGAAGAATTAGAAACTGGACAGGTAAAATTAAATATGGCAGGCAAAAGCAAACATAGCTACCTGCCTCTTTTATTTTCCCTGCATCTTAATTTTATTTATATATACAAAAAAATTAAATCGATCATTATCCTAAATTATTTATACAGTCTTAAACTACAACATTTAGAACAATGTTGGTTATTAATTTGTCACGCACATCGGAATCATCCAACATGCTTCAGGTATAGTTTTAGAATCAGTATCTGTATTTGGTGGAGTAGTCCTTGGGCGAGACGACGAGCCCCCGGCCCTTCCGCGCGCCTCGGTACACGGTCTCGATGATGTCAATCATCTCCTGCTTGTCCTCGAGCGGCCAGTTGATCTTGTTGTTGTTGCCGGTGCCCAGATCTATCATGATGTGCTTGTTCCGGAAGAAGAACATCACTGTGCAAGGGTCGTACAACTCATACCTGGAATACAACAATCATAAGTATAAGCGAGTGTGACACACTAAACATGTTTCTTTGCACATAATAAACATAAAAATACAGAGAATTTTACTGGAGGGTGATCAAATTCAACAAAACCATGAGTATCTGAAGGTACAAAGGAACTTAAATCAGTAAGTACTTTAAATTAATAAGTTCATGAGTCTTGCACAAGAGACCTCCTACCACCCAATAAGTACATTTTCCTTGCATTTTAAAATTCATATCCTGGGAAATTCTTTTACAACTCTGCCACTGATGGAGAATATTGTGATGGGCTGGACTGCTAATAAGATGATTAAAGACCAGCTGCACTTCGCGATTTTACCTGCATGGTGATAAATGATGATGATTATGAATCAAATATATACATAAATATTACTCAGGCATAATGTAGCTTTACACTGTAAGTATGTCAATTTGCTCTATAATTGTTAATAGTTTCATATGCAATATATGACTAGGTATGTTTTCCACACCTTGGGTTTACATTATTTAAGTTTTCATACGGATCCCTTACTTATATGAAAATATGCCTATGTTCAGGAGGTAATATAAATAATAGGAGGTCTAATTTAGGATTCTATTGGGTCCAGTAATTTCGGAGCCTATTCAATTCATACAAATAAATCTTTCCTCTTTATAATAATTAAAACCTTTGTTTTCTTGTTTGTTGTAGTTTATGACAAGCTAAATTGGTATATTTACATACCTAGTCAAATATGTTTTGGACTGTCTGGTTACAGTAGATGCGGAATCCACAGTGTGGATAAAACTCAATGACTATTATTTGACAGACTTCAGACAAGAGTGCATTGGGTGGACATGTTCATCATTCATTCAAATTTGCTTAAAACTGTTTGTTGCCACTTGTACCACCATTGTAACCTCTTAATAAACTTACATTTTATTGAAATCAGGAACTGCAGTGATATCCACAAGATAGATGACTGCAAAGTTCTTCACCTTCTCAGCAATACTGTAGAGGACCTCATCCATTTTCATGCAGGTTGGGTCCCAGTCGTGCCCGAACCGGATCACCTGAGTTAAATCCAAGTGCAATGTGATAAGTATAATGTAGGTAATGTTACAAAGTCCGTCACAAAGAGAAAATGTCTTCAAAACCAGACACTTTTATTAGAAAACTATAAACCTTGCAAATTTTACCTTTTCTGGAATTTGATGAAAGAAGTTGCAGAGAAGTGTTCATATAATTGGATTTTTACTGCATTAACACATGCAAGGCGAGAACATGACTTCATTAAAATTATATATATCATAATCAGCACTATCAGTAACGGAAATAAAACTGAAATCCTAAAATGTTCCTAACCTAAACACTGTACTGTACATACCACTACGCGGTCTTCTTCAGATAAAATAGCTTGGTCTACTTGCCAACCATTGTGTAAATGCCCTAGCATGTAACTCATGATGGAATATTAAATAATGGTCTTCTTACAAGAACAAAAGGTAAAAAACTGTGATGTTAACTTCAGTCTTCAAGATAAGCCATAGAGTAAATTATAGGTATGTAGATATAAGCAAAACAACAACCAGGGTTGCCAGTTGCCAGGTGCGATTTTTTAAATTTTCGCCAAATAAATGACATATAATTAATTATGTTCTGCTAAGATGATACATTTTCAAAAAGAAATCGCCAAACTTGAATTAACTATAATATATATATTTGTCATTCTTTGCTATGGTCATAAAACTGTTTGATAACAAATATTTGGTTATTTTTTTTCCCTAACATGATATTGGTAATTCGCTTATGCAGAACACTAAGTTACAAATTCTATAAACTATTGCAGTTTTTATTCTGTTTACACTAAAAGCCACATTCGTCTAACACTTCTCGTCTAAGACAATTCTAAAAATATGATTATTCTATTCAATGGTGGGTAGTTTTAAATCAATTACACTAAACATTAAAATTTTAGAGTGAAAAATTCACATCCGTGAAGGGGATTCGAACCCACATCTTCTGACAAACCGTGTCATTCGCCAGAATGGCGAAAAAATATCCCAATCTGGCATCACTGACACCAACAAAACAGCCCCAGATTTTTTTGTTTATGTGCCGCATGGACTCTAACGTTTAGTTTTAATTTCTTTTTGGAGTGGACTCGTACGATTACACATAACATTCCTCTAGTTAGTAAAATATAGTTGCATTAAATGTGATTATTAATATAATATAAATGTACCTACCAATGTCCAAAAAATTGACAAACAAAACACAGAACGTGCACTGAACTACACATGCACATGTCATGATTTTGTACAAGTTTCCTGCACTCGTGCGCTTTCATGAAGTTATTATATTTTAACAGTTAATTACAAGGGTATTAATCCATCACACGCAGCAAAACTCGAGGAAACACAAATCTAGTTACGAAGTAAAATAAAATCGTTCTATGACCTTTTCATTTTTCCCACAGTTTTTTTATTTTATTAATAGACTCTTGGGTATGTTTGTACCTTTGCCATTCCTCAAGTAACTAGTTGCACAAGTGATAATTATATTTTTGTACAAGTAGTAGTCAGTCAGGTCAAAGTCACATAAATATCTGCTACTAGTATTATGAGGCTTTACGCTTTAAAAGCGCCAAGTCGCATTTTTGCTGAGATTTCAAGGGTTAGGTACTTCTTAAGTCACTTATTCTTACGTAATCTTATACGTAATAGAACATTATTTGGAGAGCAATATCGATAGACAACAATTTTGAATTGTTTATTTAATTTTTGTTGACTATTATATTTAATTTTGTCATTTATCATTTTATTGGCGAGCGGTTTCAACAATTACGTTTTTGAGATAGGTATTTTAAAATCTGTCCCTTTTGCCGCTCCATAACATATTATTACAGTACCTACTACTAATAAAATATTCATTAAGCATTCTGTTTGTTTTTGTTATGGCAAACGTTTAGAACATTATTGCCAGAATTACGTTAGCGGCAACCGGAGGGTTGAAACAAAACCGAAAGTACTTCTAAAAATTAAGGTTTGAATATGACTGATTTAAGAGTAGTGGGCTTTGCCCTGGGTACTTGTACTTATTATTCTGTGCCCTGGGGCCTTACTATGATCTCTTAAAGCAGGACTTCTAGACAACTGCCCGGTTTATTCGTACCATGACAACTTTAAAGCAGGCCTGCCCAAGTCTACTATTGAAGAACCGCAGAAAAACCGTTCACCTGTTATTTTTGTATATGTATGGACTCTCGTTAACATGTCGCACTAAATACACTCAGTTTATTAGCTTACAAACGTCTAGGCGTCTGCAATGTTCTTTATAGTAAATTGTTAGAATGCCAGAGACAATACTATCCGTTCACCTTTAAGAAAACAATATTCAAATAGTTCACCTAAATGGGCGTCATGGTATGATTTCATTCAAAACTGTTTAAATCAGGTTTAAGACAATTATAATAAATACAATTCACAACAGACTCTGACTAAATGCTAACACAATTATAGGTACCGACTACACGCAGTAATATAAACGAGCGGTTCACAAATTACCGAAAACGCTCACGCCGCGACCACAACGCTCGCGGTTCGAAGATGGGTCTACGTGATCATTGCGTTGCGAGCTGTCACTGTCAACCAAAGGGATCGGCAAACCGGGGCGCGAGCAGTTATGAGCGTTAATGGTACGAGAAGTAGATATGTACAATTACGCTAAGATTTTTTTACCTGCAATTACGAATGTAAATAGATCACATTTTTGACCAGTTCTTAAGACATCATAATAAGTTCAATTTATTGCAATAAATATAAACAACAAGAAATATAAGCATAATCTGAAGCAATCCAGAAAAACATTTAAAACAATTTACAAAATTTTTGTCAATTTATTAAAAACATTACTAAAAAAGAAAATAATAATAAGAAAATAACAATAATAATATAATAATAATAAAAATAAAAATAAATCCGAGATATTCAAGAAATCAAGAGTATAATAATAATAGTAATCTATCTCTTGAAGGCCCGCCTTAGTGCTTGCTGTTAGAACGGTATCGTCAGCATAGCGTAAATTGTTTATAAATTGCCCGTTAATTACGACACCGTGCTCCACGTCTACAAGCGCTTCTTTGATAATCACTTCCGAGTAATTGTTGAACAGGATCGGAGACATAATACAACCCTGTCTTACACCCTTCTGTACGGAGACTGGGTTCGTCTGCTCGCCATCGCCATCGCAGTTCGCACATTGGTGCACGCCAATACAAATTCCGGATTATACGCAGATCCTTGTCGTCTAGACCTATATCTTCCAATATCTTCTTTAGTTCCACGTGTGGTAGTGCAGTAACCGGCAGAAGTCAGTAGCAGGAAAAACGGGAAACGGGCAGCCACAGTTGTCGGGTCAGTCCAGACGCCCAGCTGGATTCAGGGTCCTGTCCTGGGTGAAAGCCAGGCCAGGCTACTAGACGTAGTTGCAAGTTGGGCCAGCAGTAAGTTTAGCCCGCCGTAAGATCCCTGGAATGCCATAAAGGAATTCCGGTTAGTAAGAATTTCTCAGCGGCGCTGTTGTCACATGCACGAAGTCCTGGGCTCCTCCGAGGAAGCTCAACTTCGACAAGCCCCGTGATATGACAACATTCCGCAAAACAAAATGGTCGGAAGAAAATTTAAAAACAAGTTACAACAAGATTGTTATAGAATTGGCTTGAAGAGCAATAACAGGGTTTAGCAGTAGGTACCTAATTGGAAGAATTACCTACACACTAAAACGTTAAACACTAGTTCCCGGCAGTTCACATCAGCTTGAAGAGCTACACAATCATTACGATATAATAGTAGGTACTACAAAAGGTAGATATGTACTGGTGAGGTTATAAGAATCGCACAGCCTAGTACCTAGAATGTAATTACACGATAATTCACAATAACGAGTGCACAGTATAGTTTTAAGCTAGACATTTGTTTCAACTCACCCGAGATGGGAACTAAACTGAATTTAACTTTAAATTACTAGGACGATACAACGTCGCACAATTGCCAATGGATTACAGCACTTGGTAATCACTGCTGAAGAGTTCTGTACTAGACGGTGGCTGGCGTCGTAAAGAAAGTACAATCGCTTGTCCCCCGCGTGCGATCCTCGCATGACGCTCATGAGTTATCTTACGCTCCTCCCCTTTTTCGCCTTTGGATCGTAACCTTATTTGGTAATTTTAAAAGCTATTCTAGGTAAAGGGAGCTGAATTGCGTGGGGAATTATATTAAAACCAGTTTTGGCCATAAAGTACAGTAACTCGCTCTATTTGCCACAGGTGACATACTAGCTTTATTAGCAATAGCGCCCTGTGTGTCGTTGTGTCGTAGGTGTCTTCGGGCTAGTAATACTTCCACCTAGATGGCGACACTTGTTGTGATTTGGCTAGAGTTATTTTCTAATAATTTAATTTTCAATTACTGAACCAGACTAACAGGTTACATGGGCAAGGTGATAAAACAAATTTAAACCAATCATCGGGTATAGTATATATTGGTCAGTGCATCGATGTTGTCATGTTCCAGTAACTTCAGGACGTCACAAGTAATCTATCTGGTCCAGGCCCTTTCCTGGTTTTTGCTTTATGCAACGCTCGCTGTACCTACCTCAGACTTCAAGATTCTTGGTCCTATAGTTATATCGTAATCTTTTCTTTCACATTTCCCATTACACAGCGTAATGTCATTGGGATATTGTTATGTGGTTCAGCCCGTAGGGTTCAGCGGCTGATATAGAGACCATCTTTTTCACAAAAAACGTGCTATTCGAGCTATATACGAAATGGGTCCCCGTGAATCTTTGAGAGATTTATTTAAAGAAATCAATATTCTAATCTGTATTAACTTTGCCTTCCTTATGTGTATTTGCAAATATAATGTATGTTCGTATACATTTATACAAATATAAGTTAAATAGTGATTTTACCCACCCACAACTTAGACCACCCTTTTAATACTAGAAATACAAATAGTTAGCTAGCAATAGCTAGTTTTAGACTTGCGAAGACTAATAAGTCATTCCTAGGAAATTGTGTGCGCTTTTACAATAAAATCCCAAAACATATAGGTAACTGAGCTCACAGAGGAAAATCAAAGTCGAACACGTTTTAATAAAAAAAACATATTATAAAGTCCGACATGGACAAAGATGCTTGGAATACTCCACTTCTGGCAAGCTGTCGCTCTGCCACCCATAAATGTAACATTAGTAGTACTTTAGTAGACACATTGTAAACATCTATATAAAAAGAATGGCCCCGAGTTTCTTGCCGTTTCTTCTCGGTAGGTTCTATATATTTGAAACGCGGCGGTAGAGTCTTTCAAGTAAGAGTACATTATAATGAAAAGTTGGCATTCATAAGTGTGTCGTTGATGTCTAAATTGAATGAATGACTTTGACTTCCATTATTCGTTATAATGGGGGTGCTTCACTATTGTTCGAAATTAATTTACAGATTTTTATTGGAATACCCTTCACTGGATATAAATAACTTTGCGGTAACGGACAGTTGATATAATTTCAATTGTAATACGTATAGTTGTTATGTAAATAAGAAAAGTTATACTGATTAGTTTAATGCTGTACTTTACCGGTCCAAGTCCAAGTGGCGTTATATGGGGGAGGACTATGTTCAGCAGTGGACGTCTACCGGCTGATAATATGAATGACGATGTACTATACCATATTAAGTACATTTTTTTAAATGTTTTTGTCAGTTATTTTTGTTTACTTTTGAGATACGATGTTTGATTATAGGTGGTAGTGCCACGCTGCAACCCCACAGCCGAATGAGCTGGCACGACCGGGGAAGTACCACACTCCCACATAACATCGACGTGAAGTAACATAGCTTGCTATTGCGTTTCGTCGGTTTGTGGGAGGTTCCGGATGCCGATTCCCCCTTCCCCATTCTCCCACTCCTTCCCCCTCCCCGTCCACCCTCACCCCTTTTATCTCTTCCTTCCTATCACCCTTCCATAAAGGTCGGCAACACATCGTCGAGACCTCTGGTATTGCGGATGTCCGTGGGCGACGATATCACTTACCATCAGGTGAGCCGCTTGCTTGTTTGCCAACCTATCCAAAAAAAATGCAGTAACTAGATAGTTACTGCGCTTACGGGAGGATATTGACTCATTTGAAAGTTCGTTTGATATATTATGACACGCCGTTATGACATTCATAGTATTAAAAAAGCAACTAATATTAAAATATTTTCTTAAACCGGGTTTTTCTCAGAAATAGCTTTAAGTGAGATACTTCGTACGACGCGTATGTCTCAGTGCTTCAGGTCCCAAATGAGGCAGAGCCTGTACTGTGCTCACAGGGAGCGCAGTACAGGCTATATAAGTACGTATATCAGTCATCAGACCTGATGACTGATATACGTACCTACTTATATACGTATACACACCCAGACACAGATCAGACATGTTCATGCACACAAATGTGAAACCTATCCGGGGATCGAACCTGGGACCAGAACTCAGAAGGCAGAATAATGAAATAATGTAAAGTTATACGCGATTGAATCCGTTTCCAGTTGTTTCAGTTCAATGTATAAGAAACGCGAAAGCGTCAGAAATCATTGTATCAACTTGTAATTTGTATGAAATAAAATACCTACAACAGGTAGGTACGTGGTACATGAAGTCTACGGCCTCCTTCGGCTGTGAACAATAAAACTTGTAAGTCGACGCGATTTAAAGATATGACCGCTTAACTCACATATGCGATATCTTCAAGAGAATCTAAACAATCTGAATCCCGTAAATATGTTGTTTAATAACAAAAAAGTGAATTTAGGTAAACTCGAAATCTAGGGATCGAACGCAAAAAGTTAGTAGTTTAGTTAGTAAGTTTATTTTTAGTAATAATGTTAGATGCTTTCTTAATGTAGGTACGGAACCCGTGGTGTGCGAGTGAAACACGCACTTGGCGGTTTTTATTTTTCATTGGGTTTCTTTATTTGAATGTTTAATACAAAACAGTAAGTTTGCAGGATCAGCAAACCTGATCCCAGCAGAAGCGGCGCGGCGGCGGTGGTCGTGGCGCGGGGCGAGCGCGGGTGTGGGCGCGGGGAGGTGCTGGCAGCGCGCCACCGGATCGCGGTCACACACCAAAACATACGCGTTTCTCGGGAAAATTACGAGCTCCCTCTCGCAGAACTCGGCGCGCCTGCACTCGCGAGACCGACCACCGCGTTACCTCGGCAGTGCCAAACGGGTTCTTGTCAATATCGTATTCGGATTTACTTACCATTACGAGTGCAGAAGCTTAGCGCGCGACCATATTCATCATCTTGTTGGCTCCACTCGGAAAACAGTTGTACCTACTAATTGGGTCATGTGAAGTTGACCACAACCACCAAACCGGCACAGCTGGGCCCCGTGACCGGCGCCTGCGCGTCCCGCCATAGTGCAGCGCCCCGGTAGTGCTGCAGATCCTGAGTTACCGGTTCCTAACGTTTTCAGTACAAGGTGAGTCGACGTCCTCATTTGTTTATCGTACTGGACGGTGCTGGAAGCGTTTGACGCTGACGTAAGTGCACGTACTGTTAATTCGCAATAGTTAGTTACCTATTTGCACGGGTTGCCCTCGGCGCGCGCGTCATGCCACTCCAGTCTCGGTACCTACCGTTCCAGTAACTACGCAACATATAATTTAACGATTACACGCTGAAAATGTAACTATTGTTTAATCTACTACGCCTGGTTTTTTTTATTGTTATATTTGGTGATTTATAAACATGCTAATAGATCGCTCGATCTTAGTAGCGGGTTGGATTATCCAGCGGCATCTTTAAGCCCGTAACTGGCAATACATCAATCCGCAAAAACCAGTACTCAGCTGTCACTCAAGCTGACCAGACAGTTTTTAACGCTTATAAAACCACCGCGCGTGCGCATCTAATTAGATATAAACATTAACCCCAATATGTAACTTCATAAACTCTTCGCGAAGCTGTGCAAATTATAAGAACTTGTGAGGTGATATTGAAAGGAAGGAACACGCCGACCGCCAGGATCGTTGGGTCCTCCAGGACTCGCGACGGATACCTGCTGAAGGCGATACATTGGTATGTACAATCACCTGTATTTCAGTATTTAGATCTAAACCTCTGGCCTTCCGACACACAGCTTCCCCTCGTCATTGTCAACCCAAAACTATTAGAATACAATCATAGATCCAGCAACCGCGCGGTGAACATTTATGATTTTCGTTAAATAACTTATAATTTCCAACGCCAGTTACAGTTCTGTTACAACCTTACCATAGTAAAACCAGATTCTTTCTATTCTGCAACACGCAATATAATAATAGGTTTTATTAAA
Source organism: Selenia dentaria (assembly GCA_917880725.1). Lineage (NCBI taxonomy): Eukaryota > Metazoa > Arthropoda > Insecta > Lepidoptera > Geometridae > Selenia > Selenia dentaria. The sequence continues at coordinate 741,788 of OU862885.1, read as the reverse complement.
TCTCAACAGTATTTATTTAAAAGTGAAATAAGTAACATTCCTGAATTTTCTGTGAAAAGCTTTATTTAAATCTTTGATACGAAAGATAGGAGGAAGAGGCAGACAGGTGACACCACTCACATAACTCATATAAATGACGCCTGAAAGGTACAATCAGATGCACTCTTTTATATTTACTATTAATGTTTTTAATATAAGCCATGCTATTCCCAATTCGTGTTTAAGACACATTGTTCATATTATTTTAATGAATATCTAACCTATTAAAGAAAATAATAAATACCTATATGCAATTTAAATTGTCTAAATTCAAATATTTAGATGCGTTTGTTTGGGTATGTAGATAGGTACTCTTATTTAAGGCACATGCTGCGCAGACCCTGATGTTTAGGAACTATCATCTAGTTATTTCAAGGACATTGAACAAAATAAATAATATAATGAGAATCTCATTTGTTGATATTAAACGTGTAATGTCATGTCTAGACATTACACGTTTAATATTATGTACTAGCGAATGCCCGCGAGTTCGCGTAGTAGGCTCGGCCTTCGGCCTCGCCGTTACCTCCCATCTTTTCTGTCATAAGAACTTTCTCGTGACAATAATTAACACAACCAAAAAATTTAAGCGAGTTCGTTCCATCCGTTCAAATTATACTCGAAGCGTGACCAGGAGAAATAGGAGTTCATATTTATATATATAGATAAGTAGTATTAATTATCTAACATCTCAGTTTATAAAAACTTATATTTAGAAAACCATTGATTCCTTGGAGATTCCGCATGAACTACAATTTGCTTAACACTAATGGATAAACTTGATTTATTAGGTACAAGTTTAAAATTTTACAAAGAATTCAATAATTTATATATGTTTTAACCAAATATTATGATTGAAAATTGTCGGTAGAGGACCATTCGCAGAAGTTATCTCGAACAGGCGTCCGAGAGCTGGCTGTCGACTGCCACCCAAAACAAGATTCTGAATATCATTCGCTCAAGGATACACTTTAAATGTTAATTTCATTATGTTAAAGTTATTGCAAATAAATTAAATAAAACCATGCCAAGTTATTCTGTGCCTAGACATGGACTAGATTTATAAACGTGTTTTATGCGTACGTAATTGCTGAAACAGTTCTTATAATAAATCGGGATTACGATCGAAAGATCTTTCAGCTTCGTCCGGAAGTGAACCTCCTTTTGGTGCGAGTTGCTGCGGAGGTTAGCGGGGGAACTGGTCACGAAGTTAAATAAAATGTTATCTTTCATAGCGGCATGCGCCTGTTGTTTGTTTATATGAAGTGCACGCGTTGAAAACCGACTTGCAGAAACTGCTGTGTCTAGGAGGAAGTTTACATAAGTGTGGGTGAGCACTGAGCCGGCATCTACCTACCTATACCTATGTATGCGTTTATACATTTATAGTTAGGTTAGGTTATACCTACGCATATGAACTCCTCGCCAAAGTCTAGTACTTCATGGTCAAAGTCAAAGTCAAAGTCAAAATCATTTATTCAATTTAGGCATCAAAGACGCACTTATGAACGTCAATTTTTCATTATAATGTACTTTAAAGCCTACCGCCGCGTTCCAAAATACATAGAGCCAACCGAGAAGAAGCGGCAAGAAACTCAGGGCCATTCTTTTTATATAGATGTTTTTACAATGTTTTTACTTAGGTACTACAAATATTAGCTCCAGTGTGTTGCCTTACAAAAGAGAACATAATAATGGTATCAGTAGGGCAAGACACGCTACACTTTGACATCTTAGTACACGAGTAGATAGATCCTGGAGTGATCAGTCCCAAGCTGTTTTATCCTCCAAGTAATCCGAAATTTTGTAATAACCGTTTTAACTAGCGTGGTTGTGTGTTGAGCAAGATCATGGAATTCTTGAAAGCCAAATTTCGTTGACCCAAATTTTTCTTTTCCTTTTCCATTTTTCTTCTTCTTCTTCTGCAAGCGCAGCAATAATAATCATGTCCCAGTCCACATCCATTACGAACCAGAGCGAGTTGTCTGTGCAAAGTTTCGATCAGCACTAAATGAGTAGCTTCGCGCCGCCGCGCGTCTCTCTGCTCGAGGGCTCTCGGGCTCTTGGCGCCGCTCGGGGCGCTTTTCAAGGAAATGCGCTCCGCCGCGCCTCCAGCGGTGTGCGCTGGGCCTTATTCTGTGGAGACGCGTTACATGTACGGATAGCGTGTGCTTATTTCGCGTGTTGATGGAAGTACATGGCGGCGAAGAGATCACGAGGAGCACTCCCGGCCCTCCAGAGGTGGGTATCGAGTCGCTGACCTGCCGATTGGTGCAGGTGCTTTCCGAACATGGATGTTTCGAGAAGTATCCCGTATATTATAAATATATACGTATCGTAAAAAAAAACTATATCTTTTATGCGATAGGTTGGCAAACGAGCAAGCGGCTCACCTGATGGTAAGTGATACGTCGCCCACGGACATCCGCAATACCAGAGGTCTAGAGGAAGCGTTGTCGACCTTTGAGGAAGGATGATAGGAAGGAAGAGATAAAAGGGGTGAAAGTGGAGGAGGAGCGGGAAGGAGAGGGAGAATGGGGTAGGGGGAATCAGGTCTTTGGAACCTCCCACAAACCGACGAAACGCAATAGCAAGCTATATATGTTACTTCACGTCGGTGTTATGTGGGAGTGTGGTACTTCCCCGGTCGTGCCGGCCCATTCGGCTGTGGGGTTGTAGCTTGGACTACCACCGAAAATAAATAGGTAGGTACTATATAAATAGGTACTTCAACAAATTTTAAAATGTATACAAATAAATCAGATACATTTAATTAAATGATTTGCTTGACAGAGTGAATAATTTAGAATCGATGTGTTACCTAAATTATATAAATAGGACTGAAGACTTCATAAAAAAACCCAAAACATGTTTCGTATATGTCTAATCTCGCTCTCCATTGTAATTAATATCCTCCTTAGGTAAGTGTTCTTAGCAATTTCTGCACAGTTGGGATTTCCTCCCGTATACAGTATAAAATCCTTTAATTTAATCTCTTATAAGGTCGAAATCGTCCTGGTGATTTTCTTTTAATCACCTTTCCTTTTTTGTCGGACGTCGAGAATTCACCCCTCACACCTTCAACCATAATTCACCGCATCAGTGGTTTTAGAAACACCTAAAGAGCCATTATATTCCAATCTTAAATTCACACAACGTACGTATGAAAAGTATCAAAACTAGTTAAGCGTACTAACCGGTCAATGTAATTGACGTTACCATATAAAAATAGTAAAAGCCTATTCAGACCTCAGCATTATTCGCAACCGCTGTGGGTAGCGAAAAGTACTCGATGGGTAATAGTATGAAGTTCCGTAACTGCAGCGAAACTTGTACCGCCTAGTAAGGCGGTATGTTCTCTTGTTTGGCGAAACTAGTTACGCCGCCCCGCTAACCGTTGCCAACGAATATCTCTTCCGCTTACGCTTTGGTGTGAACAGTGAAATTAACGCATACCCTTTCGGATTTCTCTATCGCTCGCGGTAGCGAATAACACCAGGTCTGAATAGGCCTTTATATCTTTTTTTCGCGTGCCATCAGATTCTGGTAGACCTATGTCTATGCCAAGGCACTTCATTATACACAAAAAAATACGATGAAACTCGTCTCAACCGAAGAAAATAACGTGAGTGTAACCAAGTTCGAAATAAAGAACTATTTAATTAACAATTACTTTTATTTACCTAGAGATCACTTGCGTAAACAACCTCCTGAAAAAGTTAAAAATAGATGGCATAATGCCTATGTATACCAAACAACATGCTTCAACTGTAAAGGTGCAAGTTGGTAGCCGGCTACACGCAGCAGCAGCAGACGACGTGTCGTCCCTTCATGTCGCCGCGACACGTCGTTTGCTGCGGCTTCATGTAGCCGGCTTCCAACTCGCACCTTTAGACATCGAGAGCGTTTACCTTGTTTTGTCACGCGGCAACAAAACGATGTAGGTAGTCGTTCGCCTGATGTTTAGCGTCCCGCTTGCGCATGCCAGCTCGTCAGCTATGACCATTCATGCACGTAACGCGGCGGGATACGATTTCTTCAACGAACGACGGTAAAATTGCATTGAGTCCGCGATCATTCCTCGAAAATATGGTAACGGTTACTTGTTTGAGTGGTCATAGGTAGCGAACACGGCCTCAGTGCCATTCAGAATTTAAACTACAAGAGTTCAAAGCTCTACCTGGCAATGCACAGGCCTATACAGAGTAAATGATTTGATTTTGATTTTGAAAAACCTTTTAGATCTGTTCATGGACATAATTTTAGTCTTATCAAGTATGTAAGTATCTAACTCTCACCATTGGCTATGCTATTAATATGAATACCAAATTACTATTTGATATTTATATTAATAGCATAGCCAATAAAGCATCAAAATCACTTGGTTTTATAATGCGATTGTCTCAAGGGTTTAGGAGAGAAAAAAACATAAATAAAATGTACTGCACGTTTGTCACAAGTCATCTTGAGTATGCGTCACAAATTTGGAGTCCTTGCTATGATAATAAACGGACGGAATTTAAACAACGGACGTAGTGCGAAACCGCTCTAAGTATGTAGATCGTCTAGCTAGAAGCTATTCACAAACGTTTTATTAAATATTTGTGCTTTCGTTTAAAAGTACAGTTTAGTTCAAGTAGCTATCTTGACCTTTGCAAAAAATTTAATATCCTGCCTCTCAATATGCGACGGGATATAGCTGACTATCTATGTATATGAAACTCATGCACAACGATAACGACTATTTTGAGTTATTGAACAAGCTTAACTACAATGTTCCACAGAAGTCGCTAAGAGCGAATCCTCTTCTCCGAGTCCCTAGATCCGCTACAAACTATAGGCAGAATTCGTATATAGTGCGAGCGAGTAGAACCTTTAATACATTCAGTAGTTTATATGATGTGGACCCTTTCTCAAGTAGTGTTCCCAAGGCAAGACGCACCGTAAGCGATAGTTTTTTTGACATCCAGAATTAATTTATTATTATTTTCTAGTTACTTTTTATTTTCTGTTTGCAGTTAAGTTAGATCAGAGTGTTCGCATTTATAATTTTAATTATATTGTAAGTCTATCCGTGAACATCTGTAATTGGCATTCTGTATCTAATTAAGTAATTATTCTCATTATGTTTAGCTGTTGGTTTTCCATATAAATAAATAAATATCAAATAGGTGCATAGAAACACTTCAGTAACGAAAGCGACATAATTTTTTTTTTAATTTCAAGGAAATGGAAATATTTATTTGTAAAAGAAATATACCTATTGCACGCAAACGCAAATAGATTTCTAGTTGGGTTCCTGCACCTGTTATGTTCCTCAAGGCTCACTGCTTGCTCTGCTGCTTTTTATTATTTACTATAGCTGCGCTCCGCGGTTTCACCCGCGTGGTGATGGATGATGATGATGATGAATCAGATATAGCGTATGTTACTCAGGCATAATGTAGCTTTCTACTGCTGAAAGAATTTATTGAATCGGTTTAGTAGTTTTTGTGTTTCGATTAAAACAAACAAACAATGCAATCTTTCTTTTTGTTATTAGGATTAAATACCTACTAAGGTACGAATAATGTGGCTTAGTTTGTACCGGCGTTATTGCATATTTAAACGTGAAAAAGTAGTTATTGTGACAACTGTAATGTTGCATTTTTTTGTATATAGATGTCGCTGGGTCCCCATATTACGGTTAAAATCAGACACAGAGTTAAAATTCGGTGCTCGGTTCTCGAGTCTTGGTGGCCTAGTTGGACATGGCGTCTGACACGGATTGTCGGAAGATGCCGGTTCGAATCCCGACCGAGGTTGTTATTTTCTCTCTCTAAAAAAATTGCAATATTTGGCTTAAGGATTTTTCGGCTATACAATTGCATTATGTAAACACGAAAAAGCATTTAGTTTGACATAACTTTAAAATTCAGATATATGGTATTGCTGACATTTCTGTAGACATTGACGACTTCTAAAACAGGGTAGGTACTACATCACTTTGCTCTTTGTCAATAGTTTTCGTAGCGTACGGGATATAAGGATTTTTTGCACAACTTTGGTTACATTATCGAAGTTTTTTCCTTGAATTTGTGCAAATCTCTTATGTCCTGTACATCAGGGATAATGTAGGATTCTAATGATGAAAGAATTTTCCAAATCGGTTAAGTAGTTTCGGAGTCTATTCAATACAAACAAACAAACAATCAAACTAACAATTTTTTCTTCGTTTTAATATTACTGTTGATGTAGATTTCAATCATATCATCAAAACATAACATGCATGCTCTTCACACAGGTCTAATACTTTAGAATGCTCTTCGTATCGATAAGATGGAACTTAATCCCCTAAATGCTCTGTTACCTTCACTCGTAACAATTATGTCTTTCCTTGGAAATGTATAGCGTGTTCGTATAATATTATTTTAAGTCGCTATCTGTGAAAACCTGTAATTGGTTTATCGTTTCATTTACTACTTAGTTGCTAAAGAAAGTTTTATAGCGGTCGGTCCAAGTAGCTAAATAACACAATAATTAATAAATAAAACTAGCTTTTGCCTACGACTTCGTCCGCGTAGGGCATTCATGACCATTTCCCGCCACTTTGTGATATTTGATAAAAGTTCAACTCGTCATCGCGAGAAAATCTTTAATTGTGACTTTATTACTGAGCCATCTTATATTCAGGAAGGTAATTCGAATTAATTGTACAACTGTGTGGCACGAACGCTGTTTCTCCTCAGTTAATATATTGGCTTCAAGAATATTAAAGATTTAAATACAAATTATGACACCAATAAGTTCAAAAACATAGATTTAAAAAATAAAGTTTGTAACCCCCATTTCGCCCCCCTAAGTCATCCCTGTATAAATAATATTATACAGGGATTAGGTTATATAATATTAAGGTAGGTGCACCATTTTTTATTTTATATAAACTATCTAAATACAAAGATTCAGTTAAAAAACAAAGGATTTTCATATAAACAAACGTTTACACACATATTTTACTCCATTAGGGTGTTTCTACGACTACGAGTAGCAGTTTAGGCCGTGCGTTGTCTGTCCTGACCATAGAATAATATATACTACAAGGAGGTTCTGCCTGACTAGTCAATCAGGTATTGATGAATACAGAGTACGTGCACCAGATCGTAAAACGGCGCTCCACACGCTGCAAGTGTGTGCTGCATGGGGCCCGCAGCGGCACACACACACAGCGATGATCGGCGGAGATCTCTCGCTGCCGAGCGTGGTGAACTCCATGCTCATGCGGTAGGCGGTGGCTATCGTCTGCGAATCTCACCTCGGCCTTCAGCTTACGGTGAATATCGTGATAAAATTCACAGCGTCGTGGTAATAGACACTATATTGGTCTGCCTGGCTAGCTACCACCCTCAAGTTTGCTAAGTTAGGTAAATCGGTCGTAAGTTAAGTATCTATAAGTATTATCCGGTAGCTGTCCTACAGAGTCAGCCGCTATTCAAGGTCTTGTGATGATACCACCTTCCTCCCTTCATCCACCACCCCATCATCACTGACCACCAAGTGAGATAGTGTGCAAACACTAGTCTATCAAGTAAAGGTCATAAAAGTCATAAGTAGGTGCTGTTTTTCTTCATTGTGCACGTTTCTCTGACGCCACACTGAAATGAATGCTATCTAGAAACGTCTTTAAATAATTCATCATGACATATCTATCCCTATCAGATAAATATGCGACACTCGTACCATTGGTTTCAGGCGTGCGTATGGACGCGGTGTACCCGGCGAGCGCGTCGGCGCTGGCGCGCGGGCGGCGCCTGCGGCGTGCGGACCCGCGCGCGCGCCGTCGCACCACGCCCGTCACCTTCGCAGAGATAAAGGTACGTCCAACGAACGAACGAACGAAACGAATCATACGACATTTAACATATCAGTATTGCTAGTAGTTCCGCAAGCACCTCACGAGCATATATGAAATGAGGGGATGATTGTGGTGTTGATAAATTAACAAATAATTACTCGAAGATATTTCCATTATGTATTTTATTCCCGCGTTCTCGTCTCAATCATCCGTGTTAACGACCACAGAGTACAAAGTTAAGACTCGATCACAGATTACTCGGTGCTACCGTTTGCCAGTGCAAAAAACATTAACCCATTCTGAGTAATTAATTACACATAAATTAATATTATAAGTAGCTCAATTACCAAAATACAGTTATAATTAAGTATAAGACGATTATAAATATTATAAAGATATAATTACCTAACTATATTCTACCCATAGTTAGTTAGTTTATATTATTGTGTATTGGCGGCGGTGCTCGATGTTGTAACACATAGTATTATCTGCGGCAATGTTTCACAGAACTTCACAACCTATTATTATCTCAGAAACCACTTGCCAATTTTATTATGCTGATTAAAAATTTCTCTTATCAGTCATTGAAGTCAGTTACCTTAATAAATGTTTATCTAAATCGGGGGGTAAATAGCGCTTTAGCTACTTTCCTATTTTAAGGAAAATATTTATAGTAGAACACGCAAGTTTCGTCAAGCTACCTGTACAGGAAGGCGTACATACATACAATCTAACAAATATACGGACAGATGAAAGTCAGTGAAGCCAGATAAAGTAGAGGCGCTTCGCTCGCTCTGACAATAATGTCATCTCGCCATTCTTGACGTGGTGTCCGTCTACTGGTGGGTATAGGTACTATAAGTAGGGTAGATCTCTCCGGTTCTTCTCATCCAGTTTAATAAACAACACCTTTGGAACCAACATATCGACGTCACTCGTTGCCGACTGGAAGATCAAAACGTTTGATTCATTTGCAGTCGTCATTCTACTGCGGACCACATGCTGGGCTCACCTACAGCTATATATTAAGGATGCTTTCGAGTCTTTGTTCTAGAGTCTAGAACAAAGACTAGAATCTCTTCTTGCCATCCTATCTTGAACGTTCAAACTATTCGAAACCTACCTACTGTCTCAATCCACAAGAGTCATAACTCTTGTGGATAAATACTTAATTCTTGAAAACCCAATACTACGGCCAGTGCCAATCTATCCACGGTTGTCCTTACTACGGATAGATATTTGACATAACGTCCACACAAGTAGTGTCAAATATCTATCTCTAGTACCTAGGGTAAACCGGCGATGGATAGGTTATTGGCACCGGCCGTTAGTGTGATGGGTCTGTCGTCTTTAGTTGTGGAGAAGGTATAGTGGGGTTAGCGCGAAATTTGCGTAAATGTAACGAACTCGTATGTACGCGTTGCACAGACTATCATTTATCTAGTACAACTGTGGCACAGATAACTCACAGTTTGTACTGCATACGTAACGATACGATCACCGCTCACTGCGAGCCCACACGTAGAGTGATTCTCCTCGCTTCCAGCACCAACGCAACCTTCTCCTCACGGATTTAAAACGTAGACAAACTACTTCCGCAGAAGTTCTTCGCTGAAACTCGTTTACATATGTTTACGTGCGCAATATTTACGGAGACCTGACAATTAATTTATACATGAAAATTCCGTTCCAGGAAGTGGACGAGGAGAACTCGGAGAGTTGTGTTGGGGGGTCAGGGGTGTCGGGGGGGTCGGAGTGCGGGAGCGAGGAGCGCCGCCGGCGGCCAGACGTGCTGGAGGAGCGGCTCGGGCCGCAGTTCGCCGAGTTCCGGCGCAGGCGCACCGCGCGCGCTGCACTGCGTGAGCTCTCTCCGCCGCCCGCGCCCGCGCACCCACCCGCACCCGCCGCGCTGCACCGCGCCGCCAGTCTCGATAGTACCGCGTGCGCCGCCGCCGACACGTGACCGACACGACACGACATATCTGAGCGCAAGCTATAAGTACTCTACTGTAGTTACTTCTGCTTGTCCCGAATCGTTACAGCGGACATGGAGCTTCGTGGAATCAATACTTGGGACCTAATAGTTGTCATTCAATTATAATTGTGTACGTAAGAAAGTAGTTGCTTCCGTCCACTTGGCTCCCCCATGGGGTATTCTTTTGGATTTTTGTCCACACAGATCCCCTGGCTAAGAAGAATCACTGTAGATGATTTATCTAAACTGGGACATAAATAAAAAATACAATTAAATCAAAATATAGAGGCTGTAGAAAACCAGCTCAACGGGGCCTGCAGATCACTATGTGCGCAGTGGAAGATCAGGTTGTGATCCGCAGTACACGGTACATTTTTCCTTCGCTATAATGACCAGTTATTGATTCCAAACCATCCCGTTCAATATTGGGCACTAATTAACAAATACTTAGTAGGCGGCGTCATCTAAGTTTTACCGAAATTGAAGATAATTAGCACCTTGCATTTTGTAATGGCCTCTGCGGCAACCTACTCACAATTCATCTGAGACTAAGTAAGGTTCAACTCCTCGCTACATACGTAACCAAGCGCAGACGCATAACTAAACGCGGTCACATTAACTCAACGCATCGCTGGAATGCGGGTCCCCGCCGGCTTCCCCCCGCATTCCCTTTTCTCGCCCGGCAAGTGTCAGTACGGTCAGCATCTTTGTTACCGATACACGCGTCGATAATTTGGCTAATTTTCTTGCTAAATTTGGCTTGTTTTCTGTTTTTTGTTTTGATTATTGTTTTGTTAAGTTTTTTGTTACTGTAGCTTGTTGAATATTAACTGTTGAACTGTGTTCAAACCAGAATAACATGGGGAAAGTTATACACAGTTCACTGTGTAAGAGGCAGAAATCTCGTGTTAAAAGTGTAACAGTTCTTCGAGAATGAGAAGAAAAATAAACGTTTTTCCATACCGGTGGATCAGGTTGAAAAACGTACCTGTGCCGGAACTGGAATATCAAAAAGTACTTTTCTCTTTCACAGAACATGTAGTTGTATATTACCTTTCAAAATAAATAAATATTCTTTATTCATTTAACAAACTTAATTTTTAATCAATTTTTACTCGATCTTAATAAAGGCCACTTGGCCGGTTTTTTTTGCACACCGTACTTGAGCGCCAAAATGACGTCACATGGTCAAGCGTCTAGTTAATGTGACCGCGTTGTAGCAGCGTAACTGATAACAATGATCGTCTGTACTACATCATGAAGCTAACAGATGGCGCTAATATCAAGCACAAAACATAAAAATATGTAAAACACAAAAAGTGACAAATTCCTGAAGCACGATGACGAAATGTACACGGCACATTAACCTATATACAACCTTCAAATATGAATTCTTGTACAGCTGTCCCTGGGCCAACAACACCTGGCTCAGGGGGAAGTACTTCCCTATTGGATGGGGGAGCTTCAACGTGGATAACTACACCTACTACTACCTACCTACCTATGTACCTATCTCAACCGACCTCCACAATTTTACACGTGATGACTAATATCAAGTTTTTGTTATAGTTGGATTTTGTCTAGAAATTTTTTTATAATGAATAGAAAGTTGGAAAAAAAACATTGGCCTCGAACATATAAATGACTCTTTTTTCAAGTGGAACACTTTTTTTGCAAAGTTCAACTGATAAACTTATATTTGAAGTTAGTGGGATGTGTGGACAAAACACCCAAATGAATCCCCAGTGGGATCCATTTCGTTAAAGTAGAGAGAGAGAGAGAGAGTGAGAGAGACACACACAAACATTCAAATATTCCCCCCTGGATCCTTGTTATGGGAGGCAAGTGGACGGAACGAATTAAATGGTTAATACATCATCAATGTCAACAGTCACCTGGAGGAGAGGAGAGGTACCTACCTACTGATTAGATTCGGAAGTTCTTTAATAATATGAAGCCATTCATAAAAAAATAACATTATCTCTGAATTCTATGTACTAATTTTACATTGACTAACTTCCGGCCGCGGCTATGTCCGCGTTACGTTGCGACTCCGGTTGAGCGGATGTTTTGAGTAAGCAGCTGCATACGCCCGCGCCGCACCGAGCGAACCCGCCGGCAGACGCAGTACGACTCCAGTTTTGGTTTCGTAAGAAAACACACGGGACTTCAACAAGTTCATTTATTTGTACCGTAAAAATAAATAGCACTCTCAATCACACGTCTCTCGGACATTTCAATAAATAGACACCGCTTACAAAAAATATTTACACATCTACTAAAATAGTTATTTTAGCTCTTACGCACTAGTAATACGTAACATAGTTGTTTAACTAATATATAAATAAGAAAATGTATGAACCCTATCGCTGTGTTCACTTGTAACGTTCAGTTCCTCCACGCATTTACTTACATGTAAATATTTAAAAAATAAATAAATATTGGTAACAAGAGTCGACTAACGCGTTTGTTGTACATTCGCGAAGCTATAAATAATGGTAAATTTAAAGTATATATAATATGTTAATAACGTATTTAATTTATAATATTTTTATTGTGTGTATTGTACGTAACTAAGAGTATAAGTATTTCCTTCAAATATCAATGTAAAAATAAAAAAAATAATATAAATCTCTGTGTAACATAATTATGTAAAAATAACAATGTAATTATATGTAGTAAACGCGAAATATGAACTCTGTTATCTAAATATTGTGTTAAGTACAGTTTACATGAAAACTTGCTCTATGAACTACCTTTCCGGAAAAATACGACTTTTGCACATACCTATTCCATTTTATCAAATTTTATTTATTTATGTATCCACGTACGTACAAGTCTATACTCAATATGGCCATTCAAGCTGGTCGAGAATCGATTAATTTCTTCAATAACGTGCAATATGTTTCAAAAGGGACAAACGCAGCCGCGGGCCGCTATACAGCACCTCTACATGTAAACTGTACGTTTTGTACCCGTACATTTAGTGACGTGCGAATAGTACGAAGCTGGTGATCGTGCGAGGGCGACACACAGCTCGGACATCTGCTTCAATGTCTACTTTAGTTAAGCTATTGCAATTGTAGCTCGTTTGTAAACGTATATACCGTAGGTAAGTGGTACATACCTAAGTATTCTAGTGATTGGCGCTGCGCTGCGGTCGCGGCCCTGCACACTTCCACTCGCGGATGTGGGGACTCTACCTCTCGCCGCATGGAACTGCTTCATGGGCATTAGTTAACGTGTCCTCGGTACAGTATGCAGGTACTTGGTACGCCATCATACAGTCATACGCTCATGATCACGGTTGAGTACATTTAGATAAACTATTACCAAATAATGCTTGATGTCTGATCGAAACACAATACATGTTATTTTTTTCGATGCCCTACAACTCTAACATTTCTGTAACGAGCTAAACTGGGACACCTCGCTTTACTTACTTGTGAAGTAGGTTTGTTTACTATACCTACTAATTGGACAATTGGATATTCTGTAGTAATGTATACACATTTGGTAGGTAGGTAGGTATAATTTCGTCTTTCCAGTTTGATACAATTTTCACGTAGATATTAATATCTGAACTTAGAGATGACAATTGCGAGCAAACACTCGCAACATTATGGGCGATCAATTACAGATGTAACATTTATAAAAAAATATGGCAGTTTGACTAGTCAGTGCCGCAACCGGCATCACAGTGTGATTGAGCCGTGTGCGACGTGTTGAGCTCTCAACAGTTTGTAAAGTTTGGCGACACCAATGTCTTAAATTAATCTATACGCTACCGAACCTACTTACACGCTAAATATAAATAATTACAAGTACTTTATAAATTAATAATCATCTAAAGTACGTACATAGTACGACAGTATGTATACACCTCGTCTTATGTAAATATTTCCAACAAAGTAACGATGTATCTTATTGTATAAAATTGTCTAAATAAATACTTTATATTATAATTTCATTACAATACTTCATGTTATTATTCTCCTTATATATAAGGTAACGTCATGGACTAGTTAATACTGTACAAAACTTACTTTGTTAAATAATTATTTGTCAATTTCTGTTCGCGGCCAGCAATCGCGAACCTATCCACCGGCGGAGTAAACCACTCCACCGGCGGCGGAGCGAACCTCTCCACCGGCGGAGCAAACCACTCCACCGGCGGAGCGAACCACTCCACCGGCGGAGCGAACCACTACGACGGCAGTAGGTAATCTTGCGGCGGTGGGGGCGTCTTCTAATGGACGGTTCGATAAGACACTCGGTGCGGAGCGGCGGCGGCGCGAGCGTCAGCGCGAGTCTGTCTCCTCCTGCTGCAGCTCCGCCTCCGCCGCCGACGGGATCGTCTGCAGGTGTCGCGGAGGGGGCAGCACCGCGCCTGGCGAGCCTGGGGGGTCCTCCGCGCACAGCGCCGGCTGCCGCGTGAGCCGCGGCCGCGCACCGCCCGTCACCGCGCCTGTGCCGCCGCCTCCGCCCGCCGCGCTGCCGCCCGAGCGCGACGTGCGCCACGTGCCCGTGGACGCGGTTGCGTTCGAGCCGGACGAGTCGTTGCGTGATGACGACAGGTTCGAGTCCTGCGAGGTCTTGCGCGCGATGAGCCACGAGGCGGCGCGACGCGGCGGCGGCGGCGGGCGCCCGTACGTGCGCCACGAGTCCGAGCGGGACGACGAGAACTCCACCGAGGAGGACACCGAGCCGGCGCGCTTCGGCGCGGCCGTCGGCTGGCGCGGAGCAGGCGCGGGCGCGGGTGCTGCGCGCCGCCCGCACGCGCGCAGCCAGCGCATGAGCCGTGCGCGGGCGGCGGGCGCGGCCGGCGGGGAGCCCCCGCCCTTGCCGGTGCTTACGCCCCCCGGCGGCAGTAGCCGGCGGCACGCGCACGCGGCGCCGTGCTGCCCGCGCGACGATCGCTCGTTGAGGCTGTTCGTGTTGGCAGGCGTCTGTCGGTTGCTGAAGTTGGAAGAGTGGCGGCAGCGACCGATGCCCCGAGTGACGCGCGACTCCTCGATGGCCTTGCAGACCAACGCGCAATCTTTCTTGAACTGCTTCGTAAGGATCGCGTACAGGAACGGGTTGCAGCACGAGTTGAGAGGCAGCACGAACACGGTGAACACTTTGGCCTCCTCGAGCGACACGAGCTGCGCCCCGAAGGCGGCCGTGAGCGCGAAGAACGCGATCGGCGACCAGCACAGGAAGTCTGTGAAGACGAGCAGCGCCATGCGCTTGGCGATGCGCGAGTCGTTCGAGTTCCAGGCCTGCGAGCCGCGGATGGCACAGTACATCTTGAGGTAGCACCCGAGCAGCACGAGGAAGGCGACGCCGTTGACGGCTAGTAGCGCGACCACGTAGCCGAGCGCGGCTGGCGTGCTCGTCTCGAAGGGAAGGCACACGGCGAACTTGCGGTAGTCGGAGACGCCGAGCAGCGGCAGCGTCGCCGCCGCCAGCGAGAAGGCCCAGCCGCCTGCCATGACGGCCGCCGCGTGCCGCAGCGACAGCCGCTTATTGAGGTGCATGGCGTGCGTGATAGCGTAGTTGCGCTCGAGCGTGATCACTGCCAGCGTGTATACGGACAGCTCGGAAGAGAGCACGCCGAGGAAGCCGGCCAGACGGCAGCCGGCGGACGCCTGCCAGGCGACGGCGTGCGCGCGGAACTCGCCCAGCGTACCCGCGTCCACGACGGCCAGCAAGCCCAGGTAGAGGCCCATGCAGAAGTCGGCGGCGGCCAGATTGGTGACGAGGAAACGCGGCACGTCGAGCCGCGAGCGTGAGAACAGCAGCACGAACACGACGGTGCCGTTGCCGAGCAGCGCCAGCAGGAACACGGCCCACACGCCGCAGCGTAGCGTCCACCAGTCGAACAGGTCCACGCACGGCAGGAACGGCCCTAAGACACACGCAACCACGCCTGTTAGCCAGGTCTCGTCCCATCCCACATAAATATATGATCCTAAGTAAGCAACTAAAGAGCTTAAATTCTTAGTTGCTTACTTAGGATCATACAATACGAGTAAGTCGTTTGCCTGAGATTAAACGCCACACCGCATGTCCATAATAATTGCAAGGATTCTAATTGGAAATTCCCGAGACATGTTCTTCTACCCTTTTATGCTACTATAATCCCCAGTAGTGCTAGAGATGCCGCGCAGACCTTTGAAATTCAAGAGTGTGAGAAGCTTTGCGACTGCTATGGACAGGCATGACGCCGCCTCGTCAGTAATTATATTCAATAGAAGTGCATGAAATTACACCGATTTTACAAATGCGTTTGACGTAGTCGACCGCGAATTACTACTTCAAAAACTCGGTTTTGTTATTTGGAAAAACATATTTTTTTAGAAATCCAGGAGTTAGGCCCGTGGTGTTTTTAACTGCTACGTGCGCAGTATTTTAGAAAACTGTAGTCCTGTTCGGAAATCGCATCAGCGTTTGATAAATTTCTTTGACACACATAAAGTGATTAAAGAAGAACAAAATGGTTTCCAGAAGAAAAAATGAATGATATTGGCTACTTTTGTTCTGGTGAACAGTTTAATTACGTGCATTGATAAACTTATACCCGTCTCAGGAGTAGTTTTTGCCATGAGATTTTGATTTTAATCCAACATTGACATGCAAAAATTTAATAATAGAAAAAGTGGACGTAATTTAATTTCTTGGAATCGTATTAAATAAAAATCTGAATTGGAAATCACATATAGACAGTGTAGTAAGGAATTAAATAGATTCATATTTGCCCTTGGAAGATGAAGACGTACTTCGGGTCAAGACACCGCACTGACTGCTTATTTTGGTTACGTCGCCTCAGTTCTATGTTACGGACTAATCTTATGGGGTAACTCAACGCATATTAAAAGTTTTTATAAAAGATTTTAGATATTATAATTTAAAATATGTATTAGAGCTGTTTGTGGAGTCGGTCCACTAGAGTCATGTAAACCACTTTTAAAAAAACTAAATATACTGACTCTAATAGGCTTATATATTTTATCAAATAGGATGTTTCGTTAAAGAACATAATGCATTTTTCAACCACTATGAGGAACAAACTCACTCTAGACCAAAATATAAACATAGAGACCCAACGAGGTTAATGATGCCCACATGCAAAACTGCTCTTGCTCGTAAGAGCTGTGTGACTATGACAGTGAAAATATTTAACAAGATACCTAGAGATATTAGAGAATTACCAATTAGACAATTCAAAACTAAACTTTGTAAGTGGCTAAAAAAATGCTTCTATGACATTACTGAATTATTCGGTATAGGCTATATTGAGGCTGACATGTTTATTTCATATAATAATTTAGTAATATTATTAATGAAATTTAATTTAGTCAAATTTGGAATCTCCGTCCACGTCAATAGAATTGCAAACTCTGTACCACCTCTCGTGTGCGTATGAATTCACTCGAGCTCGATTACGATATTGTAGCTAATAGATATGAAACCGCGGTGTAGAGCGCAGTGGGTCCAGCCTGTATGCGACACAGACGACGTACCGGGCATCGGCAGACAGTGCACCTTGCGCGAGGGGTCGCGCGCCTCGCTGCGCCAGACGTCCGCGTCTCCTCCCGGGCGTCCCGCACCCCCCGCCCAGCTGTCCAGCAGCGCCTGCAGCCGGCTGTCTGTGGACCCGGAGATATTCACTGTACGGACATAAAAATAACACTTCTCATTTGAAAACTATCGCCAGTCTCGTCCATAATAACCAACAACTAGAACCAGCTGAAACTCCCCGAAGCCCGCACTCGCCTAACAACGTCTAACAAAAATATATAGAATAGATGCAATACATTTTGAAGAAGCTCAAGTTAATTTAGCTACATCGGTCGAAACTGGATAAAGTAGTCTCAAAATATACAAAAAGTGTCGAAGCCAATTATTTGATACCTAATTCATATTAACTACTAGCTGCGCCCCGCGGTTTCACCCGCGTGGTGATGGATGATGATGATGATGATGATGAAAAGTATCCTATGTGTTAATCCAGCGCCTCATCTACCCCCATACCAAATTTCATCAACATTAGCCCCCCCGTTTGTGCGTGAAAGAGTAACAAACATCCATACATCCATACATACAAACTTTCACGTTTATAATATTAAATAGGATTAATCAAGCTATATTTGATAATCATATCATTATCATATAAATAATAAATAAGCAGAGAGATCCTATTGTGTACCATTATATATCGTCACACACTTTAGTATAAAAATACCTAACCAGAAACTTTCACAATTTGTCTACTCACCTATTAAATGAATTTATAGGGAGTCCACGACGGTATTTGAATTTAACCGGAGACTATTTTTTATAAAGATATTTGAATTTAAGCTAAGTTGACTGACAATAAATGAATTACTAATTAAACTTTAATAAGGATTTTAACTTCGTAAACCGCTTCTCCCAAAGAAAGAAAGATATAAAAAGCGGGCCTGGCACGAAGAACCGTGTACTCAACACGGAAGCGCGGGTTCGCGTCCCTTTCAAGAAGTTTGGTTTCGCCAAGCAGGCGCTAGTTCTCTAAACTAAGTATATTATTACTATTATACTTATATAAACGGCAAATTCATCATCATTATCAGCCGGAAGACGTCAACTGCTGAACATATGCCTCCCCCTATAATAATAGAACGCCACATGGGCCGGCTACTCGCTTACGCGCTTCGCTAAATCCGCGGGGAATCGCTGGATGCTTCCAGCGATTCCCCGCGGATTTAGCGAAGTCGTCGGTCCACCTTGCGCGGGGCCGGCCTGGCACTTCGTCTTCCGGTGCGCGGTCGCCACTCGAAAACCTTCTGTCCCCATCGGTTACCAGTTCTGATAGCGACGTGGCAAATTAATAAAGTGCACAATACTGTTTGGAAACGTTCACCGACACAAATTTCATGTAAGTTTGTGACGTGTAATAAACAGCAGGCGTGTGCCGCGGTCCGTTACCCCAGACAATGAACAACCGACGTTGGGTAAGTCAAACGTTTGGAAATGTTTACCGATTACCCTGCAGTATTGTGTATTATTTTAATTTACCTTTTATAGTCAAGCAATATAGTTTTAACAATAATACATACAGTGTGAGAGCAGTTCAGTGGCGTTCGCCCAGGCAGCGAGATCAACGCCCGCGTCCGGCAAAATGACGAAGTCGGTGACGCCGACGTCATCATCCGGCGTCGGCTCCACGCCTCCGCCTTCCATCAGCGGCAGGAACTCGCAGCAATGGTACGCGTACGACAACACCAACGTCTGCACATACGACATATAAACATAACTGCACATCCCAGTTACATCCGGCTCGATATACCAAGTGCGCACAAATTTTCTGCTCAAAGGAGATGTCGAGATATAATTTCTGTCACATTTCTGCAAGATTTGAAATGTGTTTGATGTCCTGAACGTTACGATATGGACTATTTCGAAATAGGTCACAAAGTATTGCAGAGCAGGAACACGTGAACTATACGAGAACTACATAGATGTAATCGGTTAATTACCATAAAAGGGTCCGTTAATTGTTTGGCATTCTAACTGTCGTCTCTCAGTTTATCTATGAAAATCTAATGTACTCGTATGTAAAGAAAAACATTAGCAGTTTTGATAAAAGGAGTGATGCTCATTCCATCAACACGCGAAAGAAGCACAAGCTATCCGTACATGTAACGCGTCTCCACAGAATAAGTCATTCTTTTATGGGACAATGTATACGATTCTATAATAAAGTTCCCAATGTTATCCGAGATTTGCCTATTAATAAGTTTCAAGTTACTATTAAAACTAAACTCTGACAAAAAGGTTATAAAAAATTTCGGATTACTTAGAGGATAAAACAGCTTGGGACTGATCACTCCAGGACCTATCTACTTGTGTACTAAGATGTCAAAGTGTAGCGTGTCTTCCCCTACTGATACCATTATTATGTTCTCTTTTGTAAGGCAACTAATTAAAGACTGACTCTCTATAAACTACTCGGAGATGATTGCAGAATCATCCAATTGTCTGCCGTCTGGAGCGTGGGAGGGCGTTAGCGTTAGCGCCCTGCGAGCGTAACAATAAAGTGCTTACAGCGATAACAAGATTGGACGACTGGATGATGTTATTGATATAACGAGATGATCTGAAATGTTTGTTTGTAGGGTCCCACTGTTATTGTCAATATCTTCTATGCGAGAGGCAACATTCCTGCAATAATTACATATTTGAAGTTAAAGACATGCTCTTCGCAAGTTATTATTATATTTATTTTTACAGTGTCATTGAAAAAAATTGTTAAAAACCTCTTAAGGGAACCTTCAGTACATCCCGACAAACAACGTTACTTCTACGACTTTTTTAAAAACATCAATTATTGTAGTACAGCTAACACTTTTTAGCTCTGCCTTATTAAAAGGAAAGCAACTACGACGTCTACGACGGAACGCCCCCGCGAGCTCCGTAGCTCCGCCAGCTCTACGTAGCGTAGCACGTCACGTAGTCAGCAGCGCGTTTCCGGGACGCGACTCGAGCGTCGCCACGTGCTCGAGTCGCGCGACTGTCGTGACTCGCGCTTCATAGTGGACATAGGACAAATATTTCGACTGATTATTTCTATTAATTTTTGAATGGCTGTAAAACATACTTTTTTTATGAAAAATGTACTACTAATGGTATTTGTTATGATATACAGAAATCAACCTTAAGATTATTTTTTCCTTTTTGAAATACCTTGTATTCAATGTCTAAGTCAAAGTCAAAATCATTTATTAAATTTAGGCATCAAAGACGCACTTATGAACGACAATTTTTCATTATAATGTACTTTAAAGACTACCGCCGCGTTCCAAAATATATAGAGCCTACCGAGAAGAAGCGGCAAGAAACTTGGGGCCATTATTTTTACATACATTTTTTTTCTACTTAGGTATTACAAATGTTAGCTCCGTCGTAGACGTACTAGTTGCTATCCTTTTAATAAGGCAGATATAAAAAGTGTTAGCTGTACTACAATAACTGATGTTTTTATTGTGATATATATATTTAGGTTTTAAAAAAGTCGTAGAAGTAACGTTGTTTGTTGGGATGTTCTGGAGGTTCCCTTAAGAGGTTTTTAACAAATTTTTTCAATGACACTGTAAAAATTGATATAATAATAACTTGCGAAGAGCATGTCTTTAACTTCAAATATTTAATTATTGCAAGAATGTTGCCTCTCACATAGAAGATATTAACAACAATAATTGTATTTATTGTATCAGTGCAGTGGGACAAACATTTCAGATCACCTCGTTATATCAATAACATCATCCAGTCGTCCAATCTTGTTATCGCTGTAAGCACTTTATGGTTACGCTCGCAGGGCGCTAACGCTAACGCCCTCCCACGCTCCGGACGGCGGACAATTGGATGATTCTGCAATCATCTCCGAGTAGTTTAAGCTTTATAGAGAGTCAGTCTTTAATTAGTCTTTATATTCAACAGTAGTATATTAAATTTAATACAACTTTAATTAAAATTAGGGTTTTAAAAAACATGACCACGTGTTTGCCAGTTTGACTACATACTGTTACACGTATATAAGCTGCCGCAAGTCTGTAACTTCAATTTAATCTAATTCTTCTGCTCACGCTATAACTTGAGAACGGCTTTAACGATTTCATTCATCTTATTTTAAATGTTTTCTAAAACTTCGTAGAAGTTTCTTACATTAAAGATGGGAGGTTATGGCGAGGCCTACTACGCGGGCAGTCGCTAGTATACAATATAATTACTTATATCCATATAAATAATGTACATAATATATAATATAGAGTTCCGTGAAGAACTGTAAGTACAAATGAAACATGACAGTTCAGATGTACTCGTACGAGTGCCAGCACTAACGTTCATAATTATGGTATTATTATCCTTTTATATTAATAATACAGAATCTATTTTCATGCCCGGATCAATTCCGCGATCAGACGGTGAGACAAAATTCCGATTATCTTATAAGGGTTCCGTGTAGTAAGTAATACGGAACTCCAAAAGTGCATATAGTTGCATATACTTCCACAGTGTCGAGGTCCGAAGCTTTACAATACCTTAAATAAGCTGACACCAATAGTTAATGCTACGTCCTATAAATGTAAATAAGCTGTCTTCGAGATTTTAAGTACACATAATTACATTTACGCTGAAAAATAAACTAATACTGGATTTACTTTACTAATACAAAACCCATCGTTCACATATGAACACATAGGTATACATATACTCCCCGCACACACAATAAAACACACACACACAAATACTTTCTTTAAAATAATTTGTTAGGTACTTAGTTTAAGTTGAAAGACATTAGGAACCAACCGTGCGATTCTCTAAGAGCAAACACCGTTGCATCTTTGACAACATCCGTGAAACAAATGACGAGACAAGAAACGTTGGAAATCAACCTTATGTACAAGGATGTTGTATCATAAATTATTTGACATCGGTGAGCTCGTCGACGAGCGCATCGACGAATCATTAGAGAATCGCACGGCTGGTGCTCTAATAACATTTAAATATATGTAATGTCTTGAGTCAATAAATTTATTTATATTCCTTTTATTCATAAAAAATTACGGATTTCATCCGGCCCTTTACAGAGGCATAAGTGGGGCTGTAGCCAACACTTAGAGGCCTGTTTGGTATAGAAATACAAAGGAGTATAAAAAACAGAAAAAATGTTGGATGAAGGGTAACATGGTACTTATAACTATTACAAATTTGGGTAAAATGGCCAGGCTATTGATATGAACTTATTAGTGATAAGGAAGATAGTGGGCTAAGGAAGAGACTACGGCACCAGCCAATTTCAGTCTGATTTAAAAATTTTGGACAGGTGGTGACTTGCCACCCACTAAACGCCACCCCCAGACTCACCGACGGCTCGCCACAAAGCCGCCCCTGCGGTCATTTTCAGTTAATAATAATAATTTTTATTATTATTATCATTTTACTATCATTATTATTATTATTATAGTTAGGTTTGTTTGTTACAAAACGCGGGAGTGAGAACAGGAAGAAGTTGTGGGAACTCTTTCTTTTATCTGATCGAAGATTGACTGTCGAGGAGATAGCTAAGACTGTAGGCATCTCATCTGAGCGAACACATCATATAATTACTACTGAACTTGGATTCTCTAAGGTGTCTGCGCGGTGGGTACCGCGACTGCTTTCAGTGGAACAAAAACGCAACCGACTCACAACTTTTCGCGACTGTTTAGAGTTATATGAAGCTGACCCAATAGAATTTGTTGAAAGATTTATAACCATGGTTGAAACCTGGGTTCACCACAATACACCCGAGACAAAAGAACAGTCGAAACAATGGAAAAGAACAGGATTGCCGACCCCAAAGAAGGCAAAGGTGGTTTTATCGGCGGGCAAAGTCATGGCATCCGTTTTTTGGGATGCAAAGGGTATAATTCTCGTGGATTATTTAAAAAAGGGTGAAACAATAAACTCCGATTACTATTGCAACCTGTTGCGTCGTTTGAGAGAAAAAATCAAAGAAAAACGTCTAGGTTTATTGAGAAGAAAAGTCTTGTTTCACCAGGACAATGCGCGCGTTCACACCTTTGTGCAATCCATGGCAGAAATCCATCAATGTGGCTTCGAATTGTTACCTCATCTCCCATATTCACCGGATTTATCACCGTCCGACTTTTATCTGTTCCTAAAGCTGAAAAAATTTTTAGGTGGTAAACATTTTTTTTAAAATGAAGAGGTCATAGCCGCCGTGGACGCTTATTTTGAGGAGTTAGACGAATATTTTTTTAAAACGGGGATCGAAGCCTTACCCGGTCGATGGAAAAAGTGTTTTGAGCTCGGAGGAGAGTATGTTGAAAAATAAAAATAAACTCAAAATCGTGTGGTTTCATTAAGTATGTTAGGCTAAGAACTTTTCAAATGACCGTCGTAAATACCATGCACTACTAACACACAAAGGAATAATTAGTCAAACATTTAATTGAGCAAGAAATTAAATACCTACCAACTATCCGCAATCGATATTAGACATTATAAATAAAAAAAATAACAACATAAACTAGAAGGATTATTCCAAAATCACTCACTAACTGAAGAAAGTTGAACAAGCATCCCTTTTGAAATAATTTAGCCTCGCAGTAAACAGATCGATCTTCTCAGAGTATTGGTTATTAAAACTGTTGCAAACTCTAAAAAAGTACGAGTTTTGTCTATAGTTTGTTGAACATGTACCGGCGTTAAGTTTAACATAATTCCGTCTACATACAATACGAGTAGGTATTTATTTGAAAATGTAACTTTGACAGTAAGTCACAACAATCCACTCCACCACTTAGCAGGTTATGGAGGAAACCAACCAAACCATTACAACCGAATTCTCGTCAAATCAAAGAGGCAGTATTGTAATGCAATGCTCAAAATCGGATTTAAAATGTTACATTACGAGTGATTGCTCCAGCTCCAGGTTGGTCCAGCACGTTAATGTATACCTGTATTCTGGGGAAGAGCTCCGGTGGATGGAAGTTCTTGAGGTTCGGGTTGTTGTGTGCCTTGAGGTGCAGCAGACGTTGCAGCCCGCTGGCCGGCAGCGTCGGGAACACGTTGTTGCCGACGTTCCTGCAACACACACACCGTCAGCGCACCGCAAGCGGCAATACAAACTCCGATACAGTCATCCCTGGCGGTCTACTCACAAGTCCTCCAGTTTCGAGATGGGCACAAATGTCTCCATGTCGATATGCTCGATTTGATTTTCTTCCAGGTTTCTGAAATTGAAAATAACATATTATGGTTTTAACGAAACAAAGGTATCCTATAAAAACCTATACAAGTACAGTATTGAAATGCTCAGACTAAATAAGGCAAGAAAGTTAGAAGCCTTTGATACGCAACATTAGTAGATTTTTAAAACTTTCTCATTTCTATAGCAAGTTTTCAAGTCAATAAAAGGGCCGAATGTCACCCCTTTACAAGAAAAGGAGTGAAATTCGACGATATAAGGAAATAATCATAATAATAATAATAATAAATAATAATAATAATAATAATAATACCGCAGGGGCGGCTTTGTGGCGAGCCGTCGGTGAGTGGCGACACCGCGGACCCTGATTCTCCCTGGGGCTAAATGAGACCCCTGACCCCCGGCTTGCCTTAATTGGCCGTCCGGGGGTGGAGACGCAAGAGCAAGTAACAAAAAGCTCCAAGGGTGGAAGTGTTAAAGGGCATAACGCCGGTAGTAGCGCTCTAGTGAAACCGCAGCACACCTCTCGACGCTCTTTAGCCATACACACCAACGTTGCCCCTTTTGTCACCACTCATGGTGGCCTTTATGGGGGGCCCGTTTAGTGGATGGCAAGTCACCACCTGCCTAAATATTTTAACATGAGACTAAATTGGCAGGTGCCGTAGTCTCATCCATAGCCCACTATCTTCCTTATCACTAATAAGTTAATATCAATAGCCTGGCCATTTTACCCATATTTGTAATAGTTATAAGTACCATGTTACCCTTCATCCAACATTTTTTCTGTTTTTTATACTCCTTTGTATTTTTATACCAAACAGGCCTCTAAGTGTTGGCAACAGCCCCACTTATGCCTTTGTAAAGGACCGGATGAAATCCGTGATTTATTTTGAATAAAAGGAATAATAATAATAAAAGAAAATCATAAATGAAAGAGGACTCTCGGCAGAGTACTCCTTTCTTTTTCTATTATATATATATTACGAACACAGCGATGTTGGTTAAACAGCCTGTAGTCAACCTGTAGTTTGTCCGTTAGCGTTTGTTCATCCCGTGGTGTGTCAGAAGTAATGAATTCATCATGAATGTGTGTGACGGAAAACAGTTACCAACGTAAAGAGCTTGTTAAGAGACGCTACCTCATCACTGTGAGTGAACTTACAGACTGAATACGATTTAAAACTGATGGGGTTCTCAGGGCGGTGAGCACATGGGTGCCACTGCATCTGTTATGGGCAGAAGTGGCGCTTCCCATCAGGCGTGCAAATACCCAGTATCGAGATTTGACTTAAAACAATTTAGGTACCTACTTTTGAACTATCATGGTACCGACTTTAACAGTTATATCACATTTTTAGGTGCTGTCGGTTTAAGTTTTTGTTTAATAAAACAACATTTTTAGTGACCCTTGCTACTTACGGAATCGATTGACATTCACCGTCAAAGATAATATCTTCAAATCATCAAAATAAGCACAACAAAACACTTTACGGTTATTGGAGTGTAACTCAAAAACTGCTTAACAGAATCTTATGAAATTCAAATGGTGGTCCCATTAGGAAGTATACTACTCTACTATACAAAAAAAACATCGAAATCGGTTCCTAAACGATGAAGTTATCCGCGAACACACATAAAAAATACGGTCGATATGAGAAACCCCTTCCTTTTTGAAGTCGGTCAAAAATAAAAAGAAACCCATGCAGGGCTACTCACTTAATTTCGTAGATTGTGTAAACAATAACTTAATAAATTTAAACAATACGAAAGTTTGAAGCAAGTGTACTTGAATTTATTACATAAATGAAGATAAACAAGCTATAATATGTACATTTTAACACTACCCTCTACTCGTAGCGTTTCCAAATTAAATTCCATCCCAAAAACTGTGAGGAGTTGAACGGTCTGAAACGTCTACTCGAGCCAATAATCGAGTTAGTTACCGGCGCGCCGTAATGTACCGCTCAGCCACTCGACATTATTTCGCACCGGCCAATAAAAGTCGGCTCGTGTCGGCGTCGCACAACTTCGCTCGTTCACCGACAAAAAATCACTTCGGAGGGAGATAAGGCAAGCCGCTCCCTCCTTTATACCGCACATAAATCTTACGTGTTTAGGAAGTTCCTTTTTGCTAACGCTAAGCTTATAAGAGCTTTATCGTTTCTTTATTTCTCGACTGGTTGATCGGTTCGGCTTATCTGTAATGCTTTGTAGTTTATACGATACGACTCCGACCCCTGCTATATCTAATCTAAATAAGAAAGGATTGCTTTACATATTGATCTTGGTCGTTGTGCGAAGACCTGGACATGACCGGTAGACCTCATGTGATACACCTCTGTATTATTTTTTAAAATTGTTAATGTGCTGCGATGCGGTTTTTATTAGTTAGCATGTGTCAATAAATTTCAATGAAATATAACTTTAGGGAGCTTTAATTCTGCAAACCTAGATGGCGCTGTATGTTCTAACACGCCAGTATTCCTTTCGTAACTAGATGTGAGGTAATATTCGTAGTTGTTTGAATCGAACTAGAATGGATATTGTAACTGCTGCTTCGTTACGAAACTTACTTTTTGACATTTTTACGTTTGAATGTTTTGTCGGTGGTAACAAATGGTAATATCAGAGCTAAATAACTTTATGACAAAATTACTATGTTAACTTTTTATGGTTGGACCAAAGTTACCCGTGATCTTGTTTTATTGCTCTCTATCTCTCTCAATCGGACGTTAAACTCGATGGATCTTGATATATATATATTTGTTTGTTTGTGTAGAAAGGTGGTTACAAAATGCATTGTTCCGAGTTTATACAGGGTGTTTGGTAGAGGGACCGACAAACCAAATAAGCGTGTTCGGGGGAACACTTGGAGAATAGAAGTTGGCCAAAAAAAAATCCCCGACACCCCAATTTTTTTAAACTTTTTTTTGTGAACTTTCTCGTTTTCTCCAATATGGTACCAATTTTGCTTTGCATGGCCTGAAGGTGTATAGAGACCAAATTCAACTAAAAACATCCGGTCTAAAACAGATTTTACAAATGTTATGGTGATAAGTAGGTATTCTCCAAGTGGTCCCCCGAACACGCTCATTTGGTTTGTCGGTCCCTCTACCAAACATCCTATATATGTTAATTTTTCATAATGGTATTTATATAATTGTATATACTATAATTTTTTTACTTATATGTGTGGTATTACACAAAAATTATGTAACTTATATATATATATATATATAACAATAATTGTAATATTTCGTAATTATTGAACATCGAATTGAAACCACGTTAGACAAATAATCTAATAATTACAAAAAGCTTCTAGTAATGCTTTAATCCGTAAATGACCAAATCGTAAAAATGATTTTAGCCGATAAGGAACCAAATCAGTGTTCATTTTGCTGGTATGGCTAGCTTTGACCGATAAGGAAGCAAATCAGTGTTAATTTTGCTGGTATGGCTTGCTTTTACCGATAAGGAACCAAATCAGTGTTCATTTTGCTGGTATGGCTAGCTTTGACCGATAAGGAAGCAAATCAGTGTTCATTTTGCTGGTATGGCTAGCTTTGACCGATAAGGAAGCAAATCAGTGTTCATTTTGCTGGTATGGCTAGCTTTGACCGATAAGGAAGCAAATCAGTGTTAATTTTGCTGGTATGGCTTGCTTTTACCGATAAGGAAGCAAATCAGTGTTCATTTTGCTGGTATGGCTAGCTTTGACCGATAAGGAAGCAAATCAGTGTTCATTTTGCTGGTATGGCTAGCTTTTACCGATAAGGAAGCAAATCAGTGTTAATTTTGCTGGTATGGCTTGCTTTTACCGATAAGGAACCAAATCAGTGTTCATTTTGCTGGTATGGCTAGCTTTGACCGATAAGGAAGCAAATCAGTGTTAATTTTGCTGGTATGGCTTGCTTTTACCGATAAGGAACCAAATCAGTGTTCATTTTGCTGGTATGGCTAGCTTTGACCGATAAGGAAGCAAATCAGTGTTCATTTTGCTGGTATGGCTAGCTTTGACCGATAAGGAAGCAAATCAGTGTTCATTTTGCTGGTATGGCTTGCTTTTACCGATAAGGAAGCAAATCAGTGTTCATTTTGCTGGTATGGCTAGCTTTGACCGATAAGGAAGCAAATCAGTGTTCATTTTGCTGGTATGGCTAGCTTTTACCGATAAGGAAGCAAATCAGTGTTAATTTTGCTGGTATGGCTTGCTTTTACCGATAAGGAACCAAATCAGTGTTCATTTTGCTGGTATGGCTAGCTTTGACCGATAAGGAAGCAAATCAGTGTTCATTTTGCTGGTATGGCTTGCTTTTACCGATAAGGAAGCAAATCAGTGTTAATTTTGCTGGTATGGCTTGCTTTTACCGATAAGGAACCAAATCAGTGTTCATTTTGCTGGTATGGCTTGCTTTTACCGATAAGGAAGCAAATCAGTGTTCATTTTGCTGGTATGGCTAGCTTTTACCGATAAGGAAGCAAATCAGTGTTAATTTTGCTGGTATGGCTTGCTTTTACCGATAAGGAACCAAATCAGTGTTCATTTTGCTGGTATGGCTAGCTTTGACCGATAAGGAAGCAAATCAGTGTTCATTTTGCTGGTATGGCTTGCTTTTACCGATAAGGAAGCAAATCAGTGTTCATTTTGCAGGTATGGCTTGCTTTTACCGATAAGGAACCAAATCAGTGTTCATTTTGCTGGTATGGCTAGCTTTGACCGATAAGGAAGCAAATCAGTGTTAATTTTGCTGGTATGGCTTGCTTTTACCGATAAGGAAGCAAATCAGTGTTCATTTTGCTGGTATGGCTTGCTTTTACCGATAAGGAAGCAAATCAGTGTTTATTTTGCTGGTATGGCTTGCTTTTACCGATAAGGAAGCAAATCAGTGTTCATTTTGCTGGTATTGCTTGCTTTTACCGATAAGGAAGCAAATCAGTGTTCATTTTGCTTGTATGGCTTGCTTTTACCGATAAGGAAGCAAATCAGTGTTCATTTTGCTGGTATGGCTTGCTTTTACCGATAAGGAAGCAAATCAGTGTTTATTTTGCTGGTATGGCTTGCTTTTACCGATAAGGAAGCAAATCAGTGTTCATTTTGCTGGTATTGCTTGCTTTTACCGATAAGGAAGCAAATCAGTGTTCATTTTGCTGGTATGGCTTGCTTTTACCGATAAGGAAGCAAATCAGTGTTCATTTTGCTGGTATGGCTTGCTTTTACCGATAAGGAAGCAAATCAGTGTTCATTTTGCAGGTATGGCTAGCTTTTACCGATAAGGAAGCAAATCAGTGTTAATTTTGCTGGTATGGCTTGCTTTTACCGATAAGGAAGCAAATCAGTGTTAATTTTGCTGGTATGGCTTGCTTTTACCGATAAGGAACCAAATCAGTGTTCATTTTGCTGGTATGGCTAGCTTTGACCGATAAGGAAGCAAATCAGTGTTCATTTTGCTGGTATGGCTTGCTTTTACCGATAAGGAAGCAAATCAGTGTTAATTTTGCTGGTATGGCTTGCTTTTACCGATAAGGAACCAAATCAGTGTTCATTTTGCTGGTATGGCTAGCTTTGACCGATAAGGAAGCAAATCAGTGTTCATTTTGCTGGTATGGCTAGCTTTTACCGATAAGGAAGCAAATCAGTGTTAATTTTGCTGGTATGGCTTGCTTTTACCGATAAGGAACCAAATCAGTGTTCATTTTGCTGGTATGGCTTGCTTTTACCGATAAGGAAGCAAATCAGTGTTCATTTTGCTGGTATGGCTAGCTTTGACCGATAAGGAAGCAAATCAGTGTTCATTTTGCTGGTATGGCTTGCTTTTACCGATAAGGAAGCAAATCAGTGTTCATTTTGCTGGTATGGCTTGCTTTTACCGATAAGGAAGCAAATCAGTGTTCATTTTGCAGGTATGGCTTGCTTTTACCGATAAGGAAGCAAATCAGTGTTAATTTTGCTGGTATGGCTTGCTTTTACCGATAAGGAAGCAAATCAGTGTTCATTTTGCAGGTATGGCTAGCTTTTACCGATAAGGAAGCAAATCAGTGTTAATTTTGCTGGTATGGCTTGCTTTTACCGATAAGGAAGCAAATCAGTGTTCATTTTGCTGGTATGGCTTGCTTTTACCGATAAGGAAGCAAATCAGTGTTCATTTTGCTGGTATTGCTTGCTTTTACCGATAAGGAAGCAAATCAGTGTTCATTTTGCAGGTATGGCTTGCTTTTACCGATAAGGAAGCAAATCAGTGTTCATTTTGCTGGTATGGCTTGCTTTTACCGATAAGGAAGCAAATCAGTGTTAATTTTGCTGGTATGGCTTGCTTTTACCGATAAGGAAGCAAATCAGTGTTAATTTTGCTGGTATGGCTTGCTTTTACCGATAAGGAAGCAAATCAGTGTTAATTTTGCTGGTATGGCTTGCTTTTACCGATAAGGAAGCAAATCAGTGTTAATTTTGCAGGTATGGCTTGCTTTTACCGATAAGGAAGCAAATCAGTGTTCATTTTGCTTGTATGGCTTGCTTTTACCGATAAGGAAGCAAATCAGTGTTAATTTTGCAGGTATGGCTTGCTTTTACCGATAAGGAAGCAAATCAGTGTTCATTTTGCTGGTATGGCTTGCTTTTACCGATAAGGAAGCAAATCAGTGTTCATTTTGCTTGTATGGCTTGCTTTTACCGATAAGGAAGCAAATCAGTGTTCATTTTGCTGGTATTGCTTGCTTTTACCGATAAGGAAGCAAATCAGTGTTCATTTTGCTGGTATGGCTTGCTTTTACCGATAAGGAAGCAAATCAGTGTTCATTTTGCAGGTATGGCTTGCTTTTACCGATAAGGAAGCAAATCAGTGTTAATTTTGCTGGTATGGCTTGCTTTTACCGATAAGGAAGCAAATCAGTGTTCATTTTGCTGGTATTGCTTGCTTTTACCGATAAGGAAGCAAATCAGTGTTCATTTTGCTGGTATGGCTTGCTTTTACCGATAAGGAAGCAAATCAGTGTTCATTTTGCTGGTATGGCTTGCTTTTACCGATAAGGAAGCAAATCAGTGTTAATTTTGCTGGTATGGCTTGCTTTTACCGATAAGGAAGCAAATCAGTGTTCATTTTGCTGGTATGGCTTGCTTTTACCGATAAGGAAGCAAATCAGTGTTCATTTTGCTGGTATGGCTTGCTTTTACCGATAAGGAAGCAAATCAGTGTTCATTTTGCTGGTATGGCTTGCTTTTACCGATAAGGAAGCAAATCAGTGTTCATTTTGCTGGTATTGCTTGCTTTTACCGATAAGGAAGCAAATCAGTGTTCATTTTGCTGGTATGGCTTGCTTTTACCGATAAGGAAGCAAATCAGTGTTAATTTTGCTGGTATGGCTTGCTTTTACCGATAAGGAAGCAAATCAGTGTTCATTTTGCTGGTATGGCTTGCTTTTACCGATAAGGAAGCAAATCAGTGTTAATTTTGCTGGTATGGCTTGCTTTTACCGATAAGGAAGCAAATCAGTGTTAATTTTGCAGGTATGGCTTGCTTTTACCGATAAGGAAGCAAATCAGTGTTCATTTTGCTTGTATGGCTTGCTTTTACCGATAAGGAAGCAAATCAGTGTTAATTTTGCAGGTATGGCTTGCTTTTACCGATAAGGAAGCAAATCAGTGTTCATTTTGCTTGTATGGCTTGCTTTTACCGATAAGGAAGCAAATCAGTGTTCATTTTGCTGGTATGGCTTGCTTTTACCGATAAGGAAGCAAATCAGTGTTAATTTTGCTGGTATGGCTTGCTTTTACCGATAAGGAAGCAAATCAGTGTTAATTTTGCAGGTATGGCTTGCTTTTACCGATAAGGAAGCAAATCAGTGTTCATTTTGCTTGTATGGCTTGCTTTTACCGATAAGGAAGCAAATCAGTGTTCATTTTGCTGGTATGGCTTGCTTTTACCGATAAGGAAGCAAATCAGTGTTTATTTTGCTGGTATGGCTTGCTTTTACCGATAAGGAAGCAAATCAGTGTTCATTTAGCTGGTATTGCTTGCTTTTACCGATAAGGAAGCAAATCAGTGTTCATTTTGCTGGTATGGCTTGCTTTTACCGATAAGGAAGCAAATCAGTGTTCATTTTGCTGGTATTGCTTGCTTTTACCGATAAGGAAGCAAATCAGTGTTCATTTTGCTTGTATGGCTTGCTTTTACCGATAAGGAAGCAAATCAGTGTTCATTTTGCTGGTATTGCTTGCTTTTACCGATAAGGAAGCAAATCAGTGTTCATTTTGCTGGTATGGCTTGCTTTTACCGATAAGGAAGCAAATCAGTGTTCATTTTGCTGGTATGGCTTGCTTTTACCGATAAGGAAGCAAATCAGTGTTAATTTTGCTGGTATGGCTTGCTTTTACCGATAAGGAAGCAAATCAGTGTTCATTTTGCTGGTATTGCTTGCTTTTACCGATAAGGAAGCAAATCAGTGTTCATTTTGCTGGTATGGCTTGCTTTTACCGATAAGGAAGCAAATCAGTGTTCATTTTGCTGGTATGGCTTGCTTTTACCGATAAGGAAGCAAATCAGTGTTAATTTTGCTGGTATGGCTTGCTTTTACCGATAAGGAAGCAAATCAGTGTTCATTTTGCTGGTATGGCTTGCTTTTACCGATAAGGAAGCAAATCAGTGTTCATTTTGCTGGTATGGCTTGCTTTTACCGATAAGGAAGCAAATCAGTGTTCATTTTGCTGGTATGGCTTGCTTTTACCGATAAGGAAGCAAATCAGTGTTCATTTTGCTGGTATTGCTTGCTTTTACCGATAAGGAAGCAAATCAGTGTTCATTTTGCTGGTATGGCTTGCTTTTACCGATAAGGAAGCAAATCAGTGTTAATTTTGCTGGTATGGCTTGCTTTTACCGATAAGGAAGCAAATCAGTGTTCATTTTGCTGGTATGGCTTGCTTTTACCGATAAGGAAGCAAATCAGTGTTAATTTTGCTGGTATGGCTTGCTTTTACCGATAAGGAAGCAAATCAGTGTTCATTTTGCTGGTATGGCTTGCTTTTACCGATAAGGAAGCAAATCAGTGTTCATTTTGCTGGTATGGCTTGCTTTTACCGATAAGGAAGCAAATCAGTGTTAATTTTGCTGGTATGGCTTGCTTTTACCGATAAGGAAGCAAATCAGTGTTCATTTTGCTGGTATGGCTTGCTTTTCTCGTTGTATCACCAAAACTCGATAAGTTATGTTCAACTTTGATAAATATTGAATCAAGTAATTTTAAACGTAGGTAATTATGTTTAGTTTAGTGTCCCCGTACCCGCGAGCGCCACGCATCGACTCGCAAGCGGATCAGCGAGGACAGCGAGTATGCGTGTACGTGCGTGTGTAACTCACAGCACTTGCAGGTCGGGCGTGTGCCGGAAGGCGTCGCGCGGCAGCACGCGCAGCCGGTTCCACCCGAGCAGCAGGTCGTGCAGCCGCCGCAGCCCGCGCAGTGACTCCCCGTCCAGCACGGAGATCGCGTTCGACGACACGTCCCTGTATACACACAAACGCACACTATATATAACATTAATATGGGGAAACATCCGCACAAGGTATTCAGAACCTAAACTAGGCCGAGCCTGTCAGTACACGATCTACTTTATACTGTTTTTATTCTCTCTCTACCAGCTGACTGATATACATCTATATAAACCCAGACACAGGTCAAATAGACATGCTCATGCACACAAATGATTCACCTATCCGGGGTTCGAACCCGAGACTATCGGCTCAGCAGAGCTATTATGTATCTCAGGTGCTAACAAATTTTGATTGGATTTAAAAAAATGGTTGCTCTATGTTACTTTTATTAGCTCCGGTCAACAACTTGCTAACATTTTTGCTTAGGTACTGGAATTGTCAAAAGTGACATAGAGCTGCCATTTGTCAACATTTCAATCATCATTTGGCTGCAACTGAGATACATAATAGGCCTGCTGATCAGATGTTGCTATCTACAGCTCCACCGGGCCAGTCTATAAATATATGTTATACTGGCTGTGCTCCGCGGTTTCACCTGCGAGGTGTTGATGAACATGATGATGATGAATCAAATATAGCGTTTGTTACTCAGATATAATATGGCTTGCTGGTGAAATAATTTGTACTGGTTACCTATGTATTTTTTGCGTTTATTCGTTACAAACAAACTATCAAATCTTTCCTCTTTGTAATAATATTAAGTATAAAATTATAGCTAATGAAAGCGTATGCTTGTTTGCGAGATTCTTCTTAAACGTGTTCATTTAAATCGGTTGAACCATTTCTAAGGTTTTGTCTTCATTCACAACATTTGAAATAGCTGATCCGCTAGCGAGAACGGACGTCCAGTAGGATACAGTAAGGAACTGCTTGCTGGACGTTAACATAATATGAGTATACTTCAAACGTTCAGTAACTAGTTACTAACTGTAAGAGGAAGGGCAACAGGGAACGTACCCATACTTCCCCTCGCGCGACATTGCGAGGGTACTGTGCATCACCACCACGCCGCACAACACGCACACACCACGCACACATGTCGCACAACAAGCACACACACTGATATCCAGCAAATAAATTGGCCAAATACTGAAAGAACACAATTCGATCGGTTTTAGCGCAATCATCAATGTACCTACATTGTATGGCCTACGCCTACGTAACGACTCCTATAGGACGGTGCGAGTTCAGCTCTCATGCCTGTTTTATATTACGGAAGTTTGTACGTACCTCCAGGTTCTACAATATTACGTGAATGTTGTTTTGCACACGTAATTACTAAATATGGGAAACTGACTTTCGCAACTGGGGGTCGATTTCACTGATTAAATTGCAATCGAACCGTAGCTGAACGGCGACTTTTGTACGTTTTCTTATTCTGCTATTGAACAACAGTCCATCTGCAGTTACGTTTCAGTACGCCAGAGCACGCCAGCGATCGATCAAAACTTTATTTTCTCCTAACTCGATAGATCATGAACGCGTTGTTAACTCATATTCGTTTATAGTAGCAACAAACACATAATTAGTAAAAATAGCGTTTACGTTGTGTTTATGTGACGCAACAATCCAATTTGTCACAGAAATAGTAGAATGGCTTTTTGCCAAAGTATCGAACGACAACCGGAGTTGTCCTGCAGTTGCAGCGGGATAGATTGTTGAATGTTGTCAAATAACAGAATTGGCCTCCTGAAACGCTTGAAATCCGTATAACATGCGCTACCTATGTACGCGCAATACCATGATGCACCGGCCACTTCGTATTCTGCAGCCATTACAACATTCTATTCTATAAGGCTACTGGTAGGTCGTCTTAGAATACCTATTACAGTATTTTAATTTACCGCGGCATGATCTTAGTTAATTTATTATATAAACAAATTAAAATAAAATAAATTAGTCTAATTATTAAATTTGATGATACTTTATATTTGCAAGCTGGTGCTTGTCATGTGGTTCCATTTAAATTTGATCATGAACTAATGAGGAGTCCTTTTTGTTAATAATGCATCATCAACAACGGGTTCATAGAATGGAGGCCGGTTTAACATATTGGTTGATAATAGTAGGTATATTATGCAGTTAGTGATTCACTAAGGGCACTTACAGCACACGCAGTTCAGTACACTCGCGCAGATCCGGGATTCGGTCCAAGTAGTTGGACTTCACGTCTCTGCAACAAGAGCACACACATTAGAATACAATCACAATATCCCGGTTGTGATCGTGAATCCGATTGGATTGGGTTGGGATGATTTCCCCGCGGAACGGCGCGAGGCGCAACCTGACTACGCGAATGGGTTAACTCAATTTGAATTATTTTAAAGGGGCTTTGCTCGTTAATGTGTATCCTACTCATGGAGTACCAATAACCGTTCGATGTGTATAGCCAGGTTATCGAATACCGCCAGAGGGTGTGCTAGTGGCAACTGAAAAATCATCGTAATACATAACTTAAAATAGACATCTACACTCCATTCAACCCGAGACTTTATATAAGATCAATCCGCTTGAGGTTGTTTAATTTCAAAAAGCCAAGGCGTTACTTAGTACGTGAAATAGTTGGACTTTTGGCGGGTTTTCGTAAATACAAAATAAATATAACGGCGCCTCTAAGGGGCTGTTATATCGTCGGCTCTACTCCACGATATTTGTACAGGATAACTCTGGGCTTGCGGAATCTCCCACAACTCTACTATCAGTTATTCTGTGAGACAAGCGCCAATATTATCGCAACACAGGCTGTTAATGCTGTAATGTACGAACGGGATACAGATGTTGCTATTTATTTGTTCAAATATAATGTAATAAAGGCGTTCCAGAAGCAACAGATATGTGCGTGCCGGTAACGGATAACAAACAAATATACGGTGGCATCGACCGAACCGAGCTTTATCAACAACAATAGATCTGAAACGTGTTTCATGAATTTCTTTGTTTGCAGGAATACGTAGGAGCAGTATTGAGATGTTGATTTCTCATTTCTATTAGCATACATACATATGTTCTTAAAATAGAAAAGGTGAGAGGTCTGAATTCAAAGAACATACTGTTGACCTGTTAGTGAATCGTGCGAAGCGAGGTCTCCAAGTCTACTAGGATCAATCCGTGTTTGTATACGTTTGAAGGGCTGTGCTCGGGGTGTAAATCTACCTTATCGAACTAGAAATGGGAAGATCGTAGACGAACGAATGTCACTGACATAGCCCAGGTACGTTAGTTACAGTAGCAGGGGCCGGAAGATTCTGGAGAGCCGTCCGCCAGCGCACCGTAGGTCTGGTTGGACCTGATTCATTAGGGTTGAACTGAGGTGATATTTTAGTTTGGTAATTATTAACCTCCACCTTTTAGAGAATCGCTTAGGATAGTCGAAAGACTTAGGATGCATGGTGTCAATAAGGTATTTCAACTAGGGGGATGGGTTTTTTATAATAGTCCGTCCGTGTGGCCACCGAAGTTTTTTTTTTCGAACGGGCCAAATGCTGTTTGTTTCTACCGGCATTTCCAGCGTCACCGGATGGCCATCGCAGTCTTACGTGCAGGCGCATGGCGCTTTCCATAACACGAATGTTTTTACGATCTCGGCATTAGAAGACATTTTTTTTTATTTTGTGCTGGTTCAATCATTATAATAGAGATTGCGCAATGGTCATAAAATATTATTTAACTAATATATAAAAACTATTTATGTTTTTAATTATTTTTTGAATATTGTTACTTTACTTACACCGAAGCAAAGACGGAGTGGCAGCTACTATACCCTACCTACTGTATATCAACTCAGTGCCGAAGCTCTAAAATGTATACCATCTACTCATTTTGTCTGAAACGATTAGCGCAACTGGAACTCTGGCACAGTCATTCTGTATCCGTGTGTTCTTGTCCCTTCGTTTCCTCACAGTGACAAGGTCCTCCAGCGAACCCTCATCGCTATTGGATGTGAACGCCCTGCCTTCAATACCCTGCCAGCATTTGGGTAAACGGGATTATGAAAATGTAACGTGGCATAATTTAATAATAAAACTGAAGCGTAATTTATAATACGCACCTTTATAACGCAACGGAGCTTGACTTGACGATCTTAACTGATCAGTACCCGAAAGTTAAGCTTCCTGCGGTCAGGACTTGGATGGGTGACCGATAGTTGCATTATTCAACTGAGCGCTTCCGTGCTTCGGAGGGCACGTTAAGCCGTCGGTCCCGGTTGTTTGTCTTAGGACAACAATTGTTAGGCTATGTCGAAGGCCTTTGGGCGGAATGAAAATTTCGACATGGGTTGGCCACTAGCCCATCCACTAAGCCGCGCTGGGCTCTCGTGGTGGATTATGACTAAATTCCTCTCTCTAAGAGGAAGGCTCGAGTCCTGGGAGTGGGGACACAATGGGCTGATTATGATGATCTTTGTTTGCTCGTATGAGAGCTTAGAAACACATACGAGCACGTGTTCATTACGTACAAATTCGTATACACAGTATAAAACTCACAGTTTTAAATTTTTGTTATACTTTAAGGTCGTGAGGTGTGCAAGACGTGCGACTGATGGTAAGCGCC
This sequence comes from Selenia dentaria, assembly GCA_917880725.1. Taxonomy (NCBI): domain Eukaryota; kingdom Metazoa; phylum Arthropoda; class Insecta; order Lepidoptera; family Geometridae; genus Selenia; species Selenia dentaria. The sequence goes on along the minus strand of OU862885.1, from coordinate 703,167 downwards.
CCGGTTGCCCACGAGTGGCCGTTCCACCCAGCGCTTAGAACTGAAGTTCCGCGAGGCATTGTACTCGTCACCCTGGGACTTTGGTTTTTTAAGTATTATTCGCCCAACTGCTTTTCTTGCTGCATTACAATATTCATTACACAGGTAACATATTAACTTGGCAGATGTGACATATTCGGAACAGCATTGTCTAACTAAACAATGCGTTACTGCATTACGCACCCCTACTTTGGAGAATACATATGTTCTTCATATGATTACGCTAAAACTTCTGACTGAAGCTGTATTTCGTTTCATTATATACAGGTGAGATTTTTTTATGGATTTCTGCGGTTATCATCGAAACCATTGTTATAATAGAATACAACCTTGGACCTTGAGATCGACTTCGAAAAAACAGTAAAGAATTAATTATATTTTGTTATAATGTATTCAAATATATTTCATACTTGGGTATAGATAAGTTAGACAATAGCAAATTCATTTCAATAAGGCAGACTAGAGGGTTCAAATGTCAAAATTAAACCAATATCCGTATACAAATATTCGAATAAGGTATAAATTAGTTAAAAAAAACAAATAAATATGTCTGTAAAATACTTACTTGTTATTGTCCATTTCAAACCCATTCTCTTACTTAATTCCTCTCAACTCACTTATTAGGTACAACCCACTGAGTAGTGCCAATGGGTCCCAATAGGTCCTGGGACCTGGCAACCTGGGGACGGGGGGACTGGGATCAAAATGACTTTTCCGTTACTGTTGTCATAGAATAAGCCTACTGCTACTAGCCTTGTTAACTTTTGTGGTAGTGCCACACTGTACCCCCACAGCCGAATGGGCCGGCACGACCGGAGAAGTACTCCCACATAACACCGACGCTAAGTAACATAGCTTACTATTGCGTTTCATCGGTTTGTGGGAGGTTCCGGTGGCCCAATCCCCCCTTCTCCTCTCCCTTCCCCCTTCCACCCTCACTCCTTAGGTCGGCAGCGCGTAGGCAATGATGCCCTTGGTGTTGCAAACGTGTATAGGTGACGGTGACCACTTTTCATCAGATGGGCCGCCTGCTGTTTGCCTACTTTTGGCAATAAGATATCTTTTCCAGCATATTGAATTATATCTCACAACTAGGATTCCAAACTTGTGAAGCGTACTCAACACGACTTCTGACCAAGGAGCATTATAACATTTTCAATGATTTACTTGACGGAGAAGAAAACTAATTGTATAAAGTTCTCGACACCAAATGTGAGACAAGTAGAATCCAATATACAATTGAATGGAACAGGGTTGGACCTTGTGGAGTCAACAGTCTTTTTAGGAATTACTATAGACGCTAAATTGCAATGGGGTCCCCACATTAAAAAATTGTCTAGTAGGCTCAGTTCAGCAGCTTATGCTGTTAAAAAAATTAGACTATTAACTAATGTAGACACAGCTAGAATAGTTTATTTTAGTTATTTCCATAGCGTTATGACTTATGGCATACTGCTCTGGGGATGTTCTGCAGATATTAACTCTATTTTTATACTGCAAAAAAGGGCTATACGAGCGATCTACAGTTTGGCTCCTAGAGTTTCTCTTAGACAGAAATTTAAAGACATAAACATTCTAACTGTTGTCTCTCAGTTTATCTATGAAAATCTAATGTATGTAAAGAAAAACATTAACAGTTTTGATAAAAGGAGTGATGCTCATTCCATCAACATGCGAAATAAGCACAAGCTATCCGTACATGTAACGCGTCTCCACAGAATAAGTCATTCTTTTATGGGACAATGTATACGATTCTATAATAAAGTTCCCAATGTTATCCGAGATTTGCCTACTAATAAGTTTAAAATTACTATTAAAACTAAACTCTGTCAAAAAGGTTATTACAAAATTTCGGATTACTTGGAGGATAAAACAGCTTGGGACTGATCACTCCAGGATCTATCTACTCGTGTACTAAGATGTCAAAATGTAGCGTGTCTTGCCCTACTGATACCATTATTATGTTCTCTTTTGTAAGGCACACTGGAGCTAATATTTGTAGTACCTAAGTAAAAACATTGTAAAAACATCTATATAAAAAGAATGGCCCCGAGTTTCTTGCCGCTTCTTCTCGGTTGGCTCTATGTATTTTGGAACGCGGCGGTAGGCTTTAAAGTACATTATAATGAAAAATTGACGTTCATAAGTGCTTCTTTGATGCCTAAATTGAATAAATGATTTTGACTTTGACTTTGACTTTGGTTTTAAAGTCTTTTGTGATGCGGAACAGAAACCCTAGTGATTTTAAGGTTCTTGTAGTAGTTTTATTAATATGTGCATCGAAGAGAAGCTTCGAATCTAAGGTAGGTAACTCCCAGATGAACCACTCAAGTAGTTCTAATAAGGGGCCGATTGTTAATTTTATAATCAAACCTTGGAAAGAAGTAATCATTATTATATAGTAATATTTATTAAATAGTTTAAACTTTTTTATATCATCCTCATACAACAAAATGTCAGTATGTTGAAACACTTGTTTATGTTGTTTATAAAGAAAATGAACAGTAACGACCCAATATCAACCCTTGAGGGACTCCTGAAGGTATTGGTGACGATATCGATGCCAATCCACCAATAACGACAGTTTGGCAGCGACCATTGACATACCAGGTGAACTATTTTAATAGATCACCCCGAATTCCAGCAGCTGAAGCCTTACTTTAATCCGTATAAGTTGCGTTAACATGGCCACCAGAGCTCATTTAGTGCGTTATATCAATCAAACTATGAAGAGAAGAGATGTGGTGCGTGGGTACTCACAGCGAGCGCAGTTGCGGCGCATGCGCGCACAGTTCGGCGGGGAGGCGCGTGAGGCGCGCGCGGTCGGCGCGCAGCGTGCGCAGGCGCACCGACCCGTTCAGCGACGGCAGCGAGCGAAGGCCGCGCGCCTCCGACAGGATCCTGCGCACACACAATCTCACTGTCAAATATTCTTACAGCATGTCACTCATACTCAACAATGCATACCGAAACTGGTTGCAATTCTATTCAAAATGTTAACTGAACTACATTTAAGGTAGGCGTATGTATATAAAAAAGTCTCTACGTAAGTACATCTCTTCGATTGTCGCGGTAACAAAAACGAAAAAATACTAGAAACGGGTTTAATTGCACATTTTTCTATTTTATTTATTCCGCTGTTTCGAAAACTTTTCAGTGATCGTGTTCACTCTACCCGAGACCGTTAATTTCAAGTGCCGAAGTCCCCGATTGTACGAGTAGGGGTTCCTAAGGTCGCGAAGTAACATTTTTAATCTCCAAACGAGGTTGTTCGGTGAGCTATAAACATTATGGTTTTGCAATAAACCTAACAATAATCTTTGGATATAATTTCAGCTTTCGGTTTACAATGTCTCATTTTACGAGCTATAACTTCCGGCGTGAGGGCTGCCGTCGATTCAATCACCTAAAAAAATCATCAAAGATTATGAAATCTCGAAAATGTCAACCGTAAAAGTTTTTATGTGTACTTTTGTCGTATTCAGGAAAGAGGTGAGCTACAAACGAGCCCCTTTACTTTAAGAAAGGTTCAACAACGTCGTTTGCGCTGTTGGACATTATTGTTACGCGTTTCCCGCTTGTTTACAACCGCCCCAAGGCTCGTCCTACCTCACCGCGTCCATATTTATCCTTATCTTATCGGAACACATCCGCAATGTGCACATTCCACGCCGGCAGCTCGCCGTGTCCGCACTGCGCGTCCTCAATCCGGGCTCAGTGCTGTATCCGATTCCGGCCGAGATCCGGAGATCGTTTCCGACTTCCGACTCGTATCAGAGGTCGGCGCATAGACGTGTGACGTCACCATACTCGTCCCCATTCCGAGCGAGCAAAACAAGGCAATGAAGTGGAGGAGCGGAAAGCGCGGGAACACCGAGCTTCGGGACGCGACCTTGTATCTAACATATGATAGGATCTCGTAGGTATGCACAATAATACACGGGTTGCATAGCACTATGAACGAATGGTGACTCACTGCAGATCGTCGCTTGTGATGTCAAGTCTGAGAAATTAGGTCGTCTGTTTAGTTCGTTATGTAACATTTGATGCTGTGTCCCGTGGAAACCGTGCGACTTGTTATTTTACTCAATGTATTTTATCTATATAAGTACTGCTTAACTGCATACCCTATGAGGTCATGTAAGACGTAAGATCTGCTGCGTTGACGCAATAGCTCTGTGTCATTAATCTTTGGTTGGAATTGATTGTGGATATAAGATAAAGTATCCTCGATTTTAAAGCAGGGTAACAGCGCGTAGTGTAGGTAGCCACTATCACTACGCGTTGTGTACACAAGTCTGAAGTTAAATAGAGAAGAGTTGATTGAGACTCAACGGGTCGCATCTCAGGCTTGAGCTTCCGGTAAATGTACCACCGTAAGGATATCCAAAGTTTGATAAGGGTACTTTATAACTGGCCGCCTGGATAGCCCACGTTCAGGTCTGGAGGAGATGTTGGTGTGTGCTACTCACAGCGTGGTGAGATGCGGCAGGTGTGTGAGCGCGTGGCGGTGCACCAGCGAGAGCGGGTTGGCGCGCAGCTCGAGCCGCGCCAGCCGCCGCGACGCAGCCAGCACGCCGCTCTCCACGCGCTCCACGCGGTTGCTCGCTATGGACCTGAAGCATAACGCACATAGTCACCTATTGGTCACGCCTCGACGTCGCAGCATGTTCATCTCATCTGTACCTGTGGAATACTTTTAACGGAGCTGAGAGAGGCTATCCTTCAACAATCTATCCCGTTGCAACTATAGTTGAACTCCCCAAAAAGCCGTTCTACTGTTTTATAGACAAATGACGTAACGTAAACGTTACTTCATAATATAATATTCCTATATAGGAATGTAGTTTATGACCGTGACGCTAACACGCATGATATAAAGTTTGGATCGACTAGCCTGTTTTTAATTAGCAAAAAAAGAAAACGTAAAGCTACGGTTCGAATGCAGTTGGAACAAATTTAGTTAGTGGAAGCGGTCCCTTGGTCTGGACATTGTAACTAAACAGACTGTGTAGACTTGTTCAAGTAAGACAGACAAATCAACAGCCCAGGTAGTTTCGTCTGGGTCGCTAACCCGACGGTGCTCTGGTCAACTAAGCTACCGAGATTCTTGACCAACTGTCCATATTATCTGTCTATCGTTCTTTTGGCCGTCCTAAGGGCACGGGGCGTCAGAGTGATGGATAGCCGTATAGCCGACCGAGGGAACAGCTTTTTCTAATTATTAACTCCTGTATTGATGCCGCAATCCTTCTACTTTTAATATGATGATTTCACCACGCTAGTGCATTAATGCGACGGGAGCTATTTTCTGTAAATTACATAGAAAAATCATGAACGCTAGATCGTTACCCACTCCCACCGCTCCCCAAGGTCGGCTTGAGCTTTCGGTGAATGTAAGATCGTGACGACATCCGCAGCGTGGCGGTCTAACACTTGCTGATGCCGGTCTGCCTAGCTACCGCCCGTTTTTTTATATGATACATGATACATTTATTTATATTTATACATTTTTGTATATAAAAAGTAGGTATTTATTTAATTTATAGAAATATTACATCCTTTGTGCACTAATTACAACGCAATCCGACTGTAGGATAAGATAACGGAACATTTTCTAGAACAATAGTCACGTGCCAGCTGTTGCGCATTTGGACTTCCATTGACAATCTGTCCCTAAGCACCAACGGTTCGTTCCGCCAGCTGTTCCTTGAGAGCCACCACCCATTCTAGTGAGATGCAATCTTCGACTGCATCATCACTGGCCATCAGTATGTAACAGTTGTCATATATGTACTAGTTTATCAAAAATAATATTAAATATTAGTATATATAGGTACTAAGTGATTGAATCAGTCGCAATCATTGGAGAATACTCGTTTAACTAGATCCTATTGAAAGTTTTATCGGTTCGTCTAAAAAATTCGACTGAACTGCTGGTCCCTACCTCACAGAACATTAATTGTTTAAACAGAGTGCTAATGAGTTTAAGAAAAGCGGTAAACAACGAATAGATTATAACATGAAGGGTGTTTTTGCATCAGCCATCGTATAAACTTACAAAGGATTGCGGAAGGTGGAAGTGATGACAACGGATGTAATAGCAAGTATGGTTTACTCACAAGTCTTCGAGCAGCGGCAGCAGCTGGATGGCTGGCGGAAGTTCTGTTAGCAGGTTCTCTTCCAACCGTCTGTTGACAAAGGAATGGGGTGATAAATCCCTACGAGTTTTTGATGAATCTCATAAACATAATAAATACAAAAATTTCGCTCCATTTTACCGCTTCAGCGAGCTATATTTATTTACCCAAGAAAGTGGCGTTTAGTCGGGGATGAAGGCCGCCCGGGCTTTACTTACTTTGCAACAAATTGAATGAAATATTTTCCTCAACATAAATATGCGCGAGCAACAATATTCATTCATCTCTTTTAATGGCCGATTTGTTCACATTCCACAAATCTCCTCAAATACCCAAATACCTTCATGAATGTATGAGTCAGTTGGCACGTTCCAATACAATCTCTGTAGGTAGGTACCTAATGAGAAAGAGAATTGACATGTGTTTTGTAATCGCAACGGAAGGAAGGTACCTGCTGCGATCGTAGCGATACAACTACTACAACAAGGTGTATGGGCTCTAACTGTAACCGCTATAGTTTTACAAAAGTAAACAATGTGTAGATAGGTACGTACGTATACCTACCCCGGCGCGACGTCGGAACTAGGTCGCAAACAACACGAGGTCATTTGTAAAGTGACACAAACAGTAACAACAGTTCCCCAGAACATCCTTGAACGATGTACCTACTCGTACTCGTTCTCGTACAGACCTGAGTGATAAAAGTGACGCTTTATTGGTTTTCCTTTGCACGTCCCTCGCGAGTCGTGCAGTTAAGGGCTTGTTTGCGCCGTAAGGACGGAGATAAGGGGATAAACCTTGGAACGAATAGGCCTGTGAGAGGTTTGGTTAATTGTCCCTGACGCTATCTGCCGAGGCGGCGCGGCGCGGTGGCGGCGGTGGACGGCAGGACGCGGCCGTCACTAAACGACAGGTTTATAGTCGCATAAACAAACACTCGACCGTTCCCGCACACGTGTTTACGTGTGAATTCCGGCGTCTGACAATTTGTTTGTTAAAGACGAAGTCACAGACGCCAAGCTTTTTACTAACATGTTTGGTTCAGCTAATTTTGGTGTTTTAAGCTCTTGTAGTTCCCCGAACAAGGAACCATCATAAGATCATTCTATACGTCTCTCTTCTTATAATGTTTTCTTCTATTCTTCGTATCTCCTCAACATAATATAAAATTAGATCCCCCATCCATTAAAGTTCAAAAATCGTTACCATGCCAGTATTAGAGGGCCACCTCTAATACTAGCATGGTACAAGCACGGCTGCCAAGCCGTACGAGTGAAACGGAGATGAAAATGTTTTTCCGCTGCATCCTTATACGGGGTGACATATAATAGGTCAATTGAAATGAAGGTCCTTACATCACCTCTCCATTAGGCGTATCATTTGAAGTTTGGCGCATCCCCTCCTTATAAATGTTATAAGTAGTGCATTTGTCTTGGTATTTCACGACTTGTTGAATAACTCACGGTTCAATATGCCGCCCATGACGTGAGACACTGCTTTACCTCGGTGCATAATCTACTATGTCTCCCGGAAATAGGTTCCCATGGTTTTTTTCTTGCTTTAATAATTTTTTTGCTAGAGCTTTGGTAGCTCGGTTAGTCCGTAAATAAAACAATGTGTTCCTTACTTCAGTACAAAGTATATTATAGCGCTTATGCCTTGTTCCACGCAGCTGTAAGCTTCCACAAGATCAGTAAAGTAAGCTGCCAACACTCTGGTTAGCACGGGTAAGTAAGAGATCGGCCCTGCTAAAGTTGTTACCCACGCGCCGGTCCGGGCCGGGCGGTACCGGGCCGGGCAGAGCCGGCACGTGTGCAACTGCCATTCCACACATTATAGAACCACATGTATTTGTACAGAACTTCTTTACAATGTTTACTCGACTGGTACACCCCACAGATTCGCACGCTTTAACAAGTTTGTTTATAAGTAGATATGTTGTTTTTAAACCAAGTTTATCGTTATAACTTGACTTGCCGATGAAAGCGAAAGCAATAATTCTATTATTGCATTCTAAGATGTTTGTCATGCAACCTTTCACCTGTAGTTTGGCATTTTCACACCTAATAACATACAAGTGACCGCGGCGGACTTGCGTCGCAGACTCGTAGTACATTATAATGGTCTGTGTGCACACTGAGCCCGCGGCGGTGAATCTACGGCGATTTGACAAATTGACACCGACTTTGAACTACATTTCGAAACGTCATCCCCGTCCTAATATAAGTCTATGCATGCATGCATAATAGTCCTTACTTCTGTACGTCAACTTTTCCTCGTCGCTTACGATTCGCATCCCGCTGGCGAAGAAACATTACCAGATCCCAAAAACGAGACGGATTAAAGTTTCTGTGGTGGTGTTCCTGACTAGGCTATGTTCCCCATTATAGGAGTCATTATGTAAGCACTTGACTACCACATACAGGGCATGAGGGGTGTAGTGGTTACAACACTCATAACCGATCGTGTCGTATACAAAAGCTGATGGGGCACCCGTAGCCGCAGGTGTAGGAGGGTTCAGGACAGGTACTCACAGCACGCGGAGGTTGGGCGTGGAGGCGAAGCTGCGGTCGTCGACGTGCGTGATGCGGTTCCTCTTCAGCACTCTGCAACAACACCACATGGTCATACTCACGCGACTTGTGTTGGTTTTATTGTAACTCTACGATAAGTTCGTTATTCATAGAGAGTTAGCTGGTAACTAAATACATAGGTACACGCTCTGAGCCGTAGAGTGAGTGATATAGTGGAGAGCAGCGTAAGCGTTACGTTGCTGCAGAACAAATGTGTTAAACAAAATTAAATAAGGAAATAATGTACAAGACTCTTTACTGGGATGGTTCGGTACCTACCGCAAAACCGTATTTAACTAGTACGGGAACAGGAGCTCAACACAAAAGAACATATTGTAGCTATATGTTATTAGAACTTTTTAAAGATCTTAATATTTTTGTTGTATAAATTAAAAAAGTAATTGTCTACGTATGTTATGTAATAAATTATTATTAGATATTAACGAAATATAATATATAATAAAAATATATTTCTATCTTCAAAATGGTATTAGGTCGCATGTTGAAGTTGTCGGGATATTCAGCCTTAAGCAGATAAGAAAGCCTTACAAAGAGAAAGTAACACATTTTCATTTCATATTGTGTCTACTCGATAGCGCGAAACGTTCAAGTGATAATATTCACTAGTTATATGATAATATATAAGTTTGATGAGTCACCATGCGAGACCAAACACCTTAGAGCAGCTTCTCCCAATTGTGCATTCCTATAAGCATTGAAGTAACAGCATTACAAAATGATTAGTCACATCCTTTAAATTGCTTTACTACTAGATATTTATATAAGTTAAGAAAATCTTATGTTGCTACTGTACGCTTTATGTTGCAGAATGCATAGCGGCAGACACACGTGTGCTTCTGGTCACAAATAGATCCTCATAATTGTAAGAACTGCGAGCTGCACCAACAAACTAAATAATCGCGGTCGAATTCGAAATCACTTATTTCAGCAGCACCTGTACAACAGCCGTGCGATTCTCTAAGAGCAAACATCGTTGCATGTTTGACAACACCCGTGAAACAAATGACGAGATGACAAGAAACGTTGGAAAAACAACCTTATGTACAAGGGCGATATCTCAAAGTAATTGACATCGGTGAGGTCATCGACGAATCATTAGAGAATCGCACGGCAGGTCTCATTACGGCAGCAAAGAGACCGAAGACCACGCTACGACACGCCACGAAGTTGGCTGAATTAATCTCTATGAAACATGACCATTAATACCTAACCGTACCTAACTCTTTATATGTGATAGATTTTACCGCTATCTTCCAGGATAGTAATTAATGACGGAACATACGGCAGCACACTGTAGGGACTGGCACTTATCGACAAATATTATATAGTAACTATAGCAACTAGCCCGATGGGTATCTACACCAGCAAGGGGCTCTACCACCATACTGTGTTCACGACGCTACCTTCACTGAAAGCATCATCTCTTGGTTGCTACCACGGACCTGAACTATTGTACATATAGGTACAGACACAGAAGCTTCTCCCTACAGTATATGAGTTAGAGTTCTCTATTGTCTCGGGGATTGGTTAAGCAAATAATGATTCTGATTGATGCCAGTGCAGTGGCACGATAGCGGCTCGGTATGGGTGTTTGTCACAAACTTTCCCAATGTCGGCGTGTTCTGACGGATGTAAGGTAAGCTCCGTGTCGTAAACTTGTATCCGCAGTATAACGCGGCGCTCTCGCTCGCTGTACAAACTTTATGCAACAAACGGACCGAAGGATTACGTTGGGGAATGGAATCGCGCCGCCTCCCGCGCCCCGCGCCCCGCACCCGCCGCCGCCCTGTCTGCCCGCGCCAAACAACATGCAGATTCTTTAAACTGTGTGTTATACCGAAGTCCAGACAATCGCTAGTTTAGCAGTATTTACAAGACACGAGTTTAACTTGTTCACACTATAAAACGATGGGACGAGTTTATGTGTTATCTTCGTATTCACACACTAACTTGTAATTCGATTGCGAGAGTTGGAAACTTGGACACTAACATAATGTCGATATGTTATTAAAGCCGCTCCGTTACTACAAACTGTCGTTTATTCTGTGTCTGTCCCCGCCGAGAGTACATTTATTTAGATTATGTTTGTTCCCCGGACCGGGTCGGGCCGGGCCGGGCCGGGCCGGGCCGGGCTGATGCCGATTGTCATCCAAGTAGACGCATTAATATTCTTTATGTGACGTTTTCATCGGTTTGCTTACAAAGGACTTTCTCTCTCAGGATTGTAATAAAGGGTATTTGTATAGGTTATTATATTGCTTTTCTAAAACGCAATGCAACTGATAAAATTAAAGTAAACGATATAGTTGGCGATGTTCGTCGCTCGAGAGGGACTCGTCTGGAGACAAACGACGGCATTACCGCCATATTCGGTCGTACTCCGCGCACGCGGGGCGGGGGCGGGGGCGGGGGACAACTCTATAATTCGGCAATAACCATCCCTATAACATTGCCATTTCTGTGAAAATTGCATCTAATAGCGAGAAATCCCCCAATAATGGCTATATTAGTGTTGATTTTGTTGAATTTTCCTAGATTTGTGTTTATTCGTGTTAAGTGTTCGTGCGTAAGGCGTGATTGCGTGTGGGCAAAGTGAAAGTTTTAGTAATGCAACCATCGCATTAATAGAAAGAACTTAGCCGAATTTCCCGAGAAATCAACCAGTTCAGTCGGGAAAACCATATCGATTTCACGGGGTTCCCATGTTTTGGTTTAAAGGATTTTTATGAATATTGTTGTAAAACCATTGCTGGAAAACTATGTTACTATTAAATTTTGATCAGAATTAAATGAAAGTAATATTAGAATCAAGTTTAAAGTACTTAACTAGGTATGTATTCATTGAGCAGCCTGTCCTTTATAGTACATGGCTTACTCTTCATGTAGCTGCGCAAACCTGGATAAGACTTTGGTACCCGCATCCCTTTAACTCTCCTTTGTTAATGGTGCAGCATAATCCTTCAAGGTGCTATTCAAACGTTTTGTAGAGCACTAGTACGAGTATACAACACATCTCGATTTGCAAACAATAAAGAAAGATTTTAAAATCTTTCGATATTTTCAGAGAAGAATTTTGTAGAGATCAATCTCTACACATTGTCTTGTAAACGGTTATAAGTTGTTCAATGCCTTGAAAAGACTATCATGAGCACGTCTACTCGTATCGTACCGAATGTGAACGTACATTTTCTGAATCCTTACATTTTGCAACTAGAATTAGAAGCAGATTAAGCGATAAGTCGGTGTGCTTTTGAAGCATTACTTCAAGCAAATTATAAATCTACACGGAAAAAAATTTTTGTTTGTTTGTTTGAATTGAATAGGCTCCGAAACTAGTGGACCGATGTGAAAAACTCCTTCACCATTAGCTACATTATCCCTGATGAACATAGGCTATAGGATATTTAAAAAAAATTAGGGATGTGTAGGAAAACTTCGATAATGTAACCCAAGGTGTGAAAAAAATATCCAAAAAAACCTTATATCGCAACTAGAAAATAGGGCAAAATGATGTGCACCCTTTTTATAAATGACGTCAATGTCTACAAAAATGTCTGCAATACGATAAGTGAATTCCGATTGAAGTCAAAATCGATTTTAGCGCTGAGATCGCCATTCCAAATCAACGAAAGCGCGACAACGTAGACCCGTGTAACGTCATATATTACGTCACCAAGAACGACATTTTGCAAATCAACGACTACTCTGCAAACTGAAATCACCGTGAGCAGTCCGTCAAAAATGCAGTTCGTTGATGTATGCATGATGCGCTTGCTAACATCTGTCTGGTGTGTGCGTGTATTCCATGCAGTGATCAACGTGATTTCAACCCATTCCGAATGGCTAACAGATCTCACCTGTTAAAAGCGTAATAAGAACGGACCCAAGATCGACCCCTGTGGAACCCCCATTCTGACCAAAGTTCCAGAAGATGTCACGCCATTAATGCCAACTTTTTGCTGCCTATCAGATAAGTATGATTCTACAAGATTCAGAGCAGCTCCACGAATTCCATAGTGGTGTAGCTTATAAATTAGAGTGCGGTGCTCTACACAGTCGAAAGCTTTGGAGAGATCACAAAATACGCCAATGGCATCCTGTGAGCTCTCCCAAGCCTCCAGCACATGCTTGACTAACTGGACTCCTGCATCTGTTGTTGATCTGCTTTTCGTGAAACCGAACTGATTTTCGTGTAAAATCCTATGTTCATTAAAATGAGACAAGAGTTGGTGAAGCATTATCTTTTCGAATATTTTGCTCAAAGCCGGAAGCACAGAGACCGGATAATTTGAGGGGTCGGCCTTACTACCTGATTTAAAAATAGGGGTGATTTTATTCATTTTCATTAGGTCAGGAAATGTACCTCTATCAATACATAAATTAAATATGATCATCAAATGTGGCGCTATAACTTCTATTATTGACTCTAGCATTTTTACGGATAATCCCCATAAATCCTCTGTTGCTTTAACGTTTAAACTTTTAAATGTTTTTATTATTTCAAAAGTAGATATATGTCGGAACCTAAACTCAGGAATTTGGAGCGGGAAGTTGTCTTTCAGAAAGCCCACTGCAACACAAGGGCAAGAATCAAGAGATTTGGTGTCTTCTAGTGGTATGTTAGAAAATAAATTTTCAAATGAATTCGCAACATGACTTGGGTCTGAAACTTTTTGGTTATCTATTTCTAGCACATATTTTGAATTAAAAGATTTACTTTTGCCGGTCTCTGTATTAATAGTTTTCCAAACTGTTTTAATTTTGTCATTAGATTTTCGAATTTTATCCCTTATAAACAAAGCTTTTGCGCGTTTGCATACTGACTTAAAAACTTTTGAGTAATTTCTTACATAATCATGAAAATCTTTATTAGAAGTTAAAGATTTTTTGTGATATAACTCAAACATTATGTCTCTACTTTTTCGAATACCTCTAGTTGACCAGTCACCAAATTGTAACCTACCGTTGAGCTGCAGTTTTTTCTTCGGACAGATTTCATTAAATTCTGTACTTACTAATGAAAATAATGTACTATAAATGTCATGTGGATCTTCAGAAGTGAATTCCACCAGACTAAGTTTCAACACTATGTTTTGTTTAAGCTTTTCTAGTTTACCTTTTGTTTTTTTTTTTTTTTTTTTTTTTTTAATTTATTTATAAACAAAACGAGTATATACATAGTAACATAATTCTGCCAAACTGCGTAGCGGTTTGTAGGCAGATGCTAACTCTCACGACTTATTACAATTATATACACGTACGTGTAGGTAAGTAGTTGTATTATAAGATTAGGTATATAAGTAATAATATTTCTGATACATTTACAATTGTTTATCTATATATATATTTAAAATATCTATACCAATAATATATATCATTTAAAATATCTATACTAATATGTAATATTTATTGTGCTCAGGTAGGTAATCTATCCAACAATAACTTTTTCAGTGCTATTTTATAACTCAACTTGGTTCTAAATTGTTTTTCGAAGTCTGCGGGTAAATCATTACACAATCTAGGCACTAGCCATTTCCTAGTACGTTTGCCATAATAATTTGTATATCTATACTGCAATTCCAGTTGTGGCTTAGTTGATTTACGGGTTCGAGTAAAACAAGTTTTAACTGGCTTAAAAGTTTCGTTTTGAAATTGTTGCAATAATAACAAATAGTTTACTTTAGTTTCAACTGGCAGGATTTTACATATTTTATATAGTTTAGTATATTCTTTATTTAGTGAATGTATTGTTTGTTTACTTACTAATCTCTTTATTATTCTAAGTTGTTGTTTTTGACCGAGTTGCAGATATGTTGGAAACGTGAGCCCGTAGCAACTAAGCCCGTAACTGATAATTGCCTCGACCAGCGCGTGGTAAACATTGTACAGGGTGCCACGGTTTAGTATTTTTGCAAGTTGATAAAATTTACCTAGTACTATTCTAAGCTTGTTACAGACATTATCTATATGAATTTTCCATGAAAATTTGTTATCAATCGTAAGACCTAAATAATTGACATGTTTTACTTCTTCTAAATATAAACAATCACATTGAGAAATATTATTATGCAAACATTTATAAGTGTGGCCAACAATGTTTATGGTTGCATTTCTGTTTTTATTATACGGTGAATATAAACGAATAGTTTTTGTTTTATTTATATTTATTATTATTCCATTGTCATGTGCCCATTTAACAATATTATCAAAATCTTTTTGTATCTTTAATTCTATCTCATTTATGTTCCTGTCACCGTATAATAAACACATATCGTCTGCGTACATGTAGCTTTTACAGTGAGTGATAACGTTCGTTACGCTGTTCACATGCATTATGTACCCAACTGGGCCATATACCGACCCAGTTGGCACACCGTACTTAATACTACCTTTTACACTTTGCTTCATATCTATTACTACTCTCATGTGCCTGTCATTTAGGTACTCTTTAAACCAGTTATTCACATATCCTCGAATGCCACATTCTTCCATTGCTCGTAACAAGCCGCCGTGGTCCAAGGTTTCGAATGCCTTCTTAAAATCAATAAACACAGCCACTACATGTTTCCTTTCGTTAAGATAACTATTTACATCATCTGTAAACTGTTGTAGCGCCGTGGCAGTACTTCTGTTCTTTCTGAATCCGTGTTGGTTTTCCGATAATATGTTATTATTTTCTAGAAACTTTATAATTTGTGATACTATAACCTTTTCTGTTATTTTATTTATGCTATTTAAAATTGCAATTGGCCTATAATTTGCAAATTCTGCATGGTTTCCCGCTTTATATATTGGTCTTATAATAGATTGCTTTAATTCTGCCGGGTATTTGCCAGTTCGAATACTTAAGTTTATGAATTTTGCTAGAACAGGAGCTATCTTGTTTTTGATATACTTAATATCTTTCATTCGAATACCATCTGACCCTGGCGATTTGTTCGAATCTAGTTTCTCTATTAATTTAACAACATTATTTGTACTTACTTTATTATATAAAAATGTGCGATCAGTGTTTGTGACATAGCTAGATCTTTCTAAGAATACATGATTGCAGTTATGTTTAATAGTATCTATTTCATTAGTAAATGTCTCACAAAATTTGTTACATACTGTGCTAATATCTTGGTTCTGACACATGTGTTTCTTTATTAGTTTGTCTATGCTCGGCTTTTGTCTTCCTAACCACGTATTTATATTTTGCCATATCTTTCTAATATCACTTTTACAATTATTTATTTGTTGACGTCTAAAATTATTTCTTGCGATATTTATAAGCTTGTTTGTCTTATTTCTAGCTTTCGTATACTCTAAGCGGAATTTCATGCTATTAGGATTCAATTTCCATTGTTTAAAAAGTGAATCTTTAGTTTCTATTAACCTTAATAAACTTTTATCTACCCATGGTTGTGTATTTCTACGCGGCGAAACGACAATTTCAATTTTTGATGATTCATAAATATTACAAAATATTTTATAAATATTATCGTACAATAATAAAGGGCAGTCTATATCTAATAAACCAAACCAGTTCGTATTATCTAACTTTTCTCGAATCAATTTTTCGCATAGTATAACTTTACTAGATCTTTCGGTGTCCCCCTGTATTTCAAATCCGAGCGTAAGTCCTGTTAGGTAATGATCGGCCAGCTGAGTGATAAGCGTGTAGGCAGCGAGATCGAGGCGCGCGCCACCGGCCCGCACAAATATGTGATCAATGCATGACGTCACAAGCTGCCCCTTCCTAACCTCAGCTCGCGTCGTAGATCGTATGCCGCGCTGCAGCCCATGTTTACTCAACAAATCCAGGTACCTGCTAGTTTCAGGGCATTCTAAGTTATCTATATTAATGTTACAGTCTCCAGCTAATATCACGGTATCACTAGTTGGCTGACTTCGTAGAATTGTATCTATTTCTTCGCAAAACGTTTTTTTGTGTTTGTCCGGCGGTCTATATAGTGCTATAACTTGAATACTGCAGTTATTCATGCATATAGTCATATGTACACATTCAGTTGCATAACATTTCAAGTTGCATGCCGTGTATTTAAGGTTTTCTTTGATATAGATAAGTATGCCTCCACCTCCTCTTCGTAATCTGGTATTAGCGTGTATTGCAAAGTTAGGTATAGTATATAGTGGTAGGTATTCTTCCTTAACGTTAGGTTCAGTGAGAATCAATACATCTATTGCATCTATGCAGGTATTTAGTAGTACAAGCAGTTGGCAAAAATATTTCCGTATGGAACGGATATTGACATGTATAATTTGAAGCGATTTGCTGTTTTTTATGATGTTAGCACTCCAGGTAGTTACATCAGTAAAAATGTCATACTGTGTATCATATATATTTTCTTCATCTGTATCCATATGTGATGGAGTTTTAGTCTATGATCAACAATAAGATAAGTAGGTAAGTATAATATATATATATATCTATATATAGGGAAAATGACTCCACGGAGGTTCTAATAATAACTACTCGCCTTGTTCAATTTCCCTGGTAATGTAGGTACTAATATCGCTTTCGGAGCGTATATGGATTATATTTTTAGTTGAGTCATCTTTTTTAATTAAAATTTTCGCATTTTGAATCCAGATATATTTGAACTCGTCTTTGAGCTTGTTTTTGGTGTTCCAGAACAGCTGACGTAGGTATCTCGTTACGTTTTCATTAATATAGATTGGTGACTTGTTGTCCTCATTAAATATTTTGTCGTTAGTTAAGCGCTGTTTGCGGCTTTGTATCCATGCTTTTCGCGCTTCGCGACTGCGTGTCATTACAATTATTGGACGTTTTTTTCCATCTTTATCTTTTCTCACGCCTACCCTCCAAGCCTTTACGATATCAGACGGGTTAAGTTTAAGTTGTTTACTTATCTTTGTGACCACCTCCATAATGTTTTCATTATCACTTTCTTGCACATTAGCGAGTTCAATATTTTGATCAAGCTCTTTCTGCTCAAGCACGCAAATACGTTCTTCCAGTGCCTTATTACACTTCTCCAAGTACTTATTTTTGTTAGCAAAGTCAACTATTTTATTATCTGTTTTCTTTGATTTTTCAATGTATTCAGTTTTAAACTGCTCCAACTCCTGGTATTTTTCTGAGTAGTAGTCGACTAACTCAGTGAGCTCATCAATCTTGTTCTTCATGGCGTAGACTACATCCAGCTTTTCATTGATTTGTGTCAATAAGGACTGGATACTTGTATTTTTAACCCGTGCAAATGCATTCCTGAGCCTACCCGCACGCACAGGATGGATGAAGGAACTACTGGTAGATACTCTCCGCCCCCGCAGTCCACGTCTCCGCACCCCTCCCCCGCAGTTGGGCACTACATTGGTTTATCGTATCTCTAGGAAGGTGCGCAATAACACGGTCTCTGCGTCACGCATTATAAGTTACGACTAGTTACGTCACGACATCCAATCGGTCCCGTCCCAGTTACGGCGCAGCTCTCAGGCAGGACTCTCACTTTCCAAGCCCTTCCAAACTAATTATAGCTGACACCGCAGAATGGACCCTGCAGAGTAGAGCGGAGATATCACCTCACACCCTCGCACACATTATGGACATTTGGTGACGATCAGCAAAATGTGGGAATAAACGCCAACTGAATATAGTAAATACACATCACACGCAACACTCACTTAGCACTAAACGCCGCTGAAACACAGAGCAGGTCCATTAATATCTCGGATGTATAGAGTACAGGGCGGTATCTCACTTCAATACTCGTCTAAACGATTACGGAACTTGGCAGAGCACCAACACTCCAACATCAATTACTTAAGTACTTCACATGGGTAGTTCTCTGATTTCGTGAAGAATTGTCCAAATGGCAAATAAAATATTATGTTGTTGTAGAAGTTAATAAAATTTGGTTACTTACAATACATTTTATTTCAACCTACCATTAACGACCAATGTTCGGAAATGATTTTAATAAAAATGTACATCCATCCGTATACGTCGCCCTCCACAGCCAATGTCGGGCTTGCTACTTCCCTACCGTGCGCCTATAGTATAGCTAGAGATTTGTTTTGTACGGGACAACATCCGCTCAAGGTTCAGGTCCCTAACTAGACAGAGCTTGTACTTGAGTAATCTGGTAACTTATGTGCATATACACACCGAGACACAGGACATGTTCATGCACACACATGTTTCACCTGTCCGGGGATCGAACCCGGGGTCAACGGCCCAGAAGGCGGGGACCTACCAACTGACCACCATAAATGTTTATACTTCAAGAGTACTTTTGCATTCTCCCTAAACATATTTCGGCGCTATTAGACACTTTACAATTCGTGAGTTTACTGTTTAATTCCATGGTAAATTGTTGCCGTGCTTTAGCAAGATGTTCTCATTTTAACGCACTTGAGAATGTCTCAAATTATGTGCAAGAAAGATCTGCTCGTTAGATGCGCTGTGAAGTAAATAAAGAAAAGAGAGCGTAAGACGCCGTGCCAGGACAGAATGAGTAGCTTTGTGATGATAATATTAAAATAAATAATTAAGAAGCATACAAGTTACTATCATTTTATATGTTGGATCTATGAACTTAATCTTATTCGTAATTTCCGTATTGTATAGAAACTGTCTAAGCCATAACCTGCTAATGGGTTATATTGCCCAGATGGATAATCTATACAAGTGCAAAATACATAATAAGACATATATTAGCTGAGAAAGTTGAGTTCAGACCGAGCCGTAGGGGAGATCCCGACTTAGCCTACTCGTTACTTTTAAAAAAATATCAACCCCATAAAAATTTACGTTATTGCCAAAATGTTTCACTGTTATTATCAAATTGGTTGCTGATTGATTTAGAAAGGTTTGCTGGCCATAAGTTTAACTTTAGGTAATAGCCATTTTTGCTGGCTGAATATATGTTTTTGTATACAAAAATACGAAACTTTGGTTGATTATGTCGGTTAATTACGTGAGTAAACTCAAATTCAATTTTGACTTACGTGATGCTAAAAATGTGTATTAAAAACTGATTAAACAATTCCTAGATAAATACTGTGTGAAAAACCCTGTTTTAAACACATTCGTTTGTACCAGATATATATATTTAAAAATAACACGTATTTTATTATTAACGTTCTAGGTAATTTTCACCAAGTTGTGAGTGAATTGCACCAGGAATATTTTTTCTACGTTTCTGAATTTTACTGCACATCCTCTAAGGGTAGTTTTGCAAAATTAAAAATACGCTTTAAAAACTGGTAACATTACTTTACTAGGTGACTCGAATCGCTCGCCTATCGCCTAATGTATATGCATATTATATTCCAAATAAGATAACCAGTACATGCAATTTTTAACCGACTTCAAAAAGAAGTTTCTCAATTCTACGGTTGAATTGAGAAACCTCTTTTTGAAGTATAAATATAATATTATTATAATATTAAGTAATATATATAATATTAAGTAATATATATAATATATATATAATATATTTATAAAAATATATATACAATATAGTATATATACAGGCTGACTGGTTGAACACTTTACATATTGATATATAGTGCTCAGTACTCGATTCTCGTTCTAATTAAGAAAAAAAAAATAGGTGCCTAATATTTACCTAATTTAACTTTAATTGTCTACTCAAAACAATAAACATGGTCACTCGCAGCGCGCGTGTAGTAATAAAATTTGCCTTAGCGCGGCAAGGTAAGTACTTGTTTGTTTACACCGGCGCGGCGCGGCCGGGCGGGCGGCCGACGATCGCGGCATCCTTTGATTCCTGTGAACGCGGCGCGGGCGGCGCGGCCCTTTGGGTCATTAACCCCGTTCGGACGCAGCTTGATTCCTTTGAACGCGGCGCGGCGCTTTGGGTCATTAACCCCGTTCGGACGGTGTCCATAATTTTCGAGTTATAGCACATTCATAGAATGAAGGTTTCCTCTGTAGTTTAACGGTATTTTTTTAAACGTTTCATGTGACCATGAATTATCATGTCCTTGTTTATGTAAAGTGTTCAACCAGTCAGTCTGTATATAATATATTTTTTGTTTGTCCGCGGTTAACTTCGTCGTTTATAAACCGGTTTAGATGATTCTTCTTTAAGATAAAGGTCTAGAAAAGTTTTACAGACAGAAAACCATAACAGACAAAAAACATAACAGACTGGTTCCACTTCTTGCAATTAGCACCCCATGAAGTACCTACGTACTTCATGGGGTGGCCCGCGCTGATAGCTAAAAAAAGGATTGGCTGTAAAAGCAGTCTTGGCCTGCTTGTCTGAGTTTCATGAACTTAAAATGTTATTTCTTAATAATTCTTGGAAAAATCTCTAGTTTGCGTCGCCTATTTTAAATTTACTAATTTTTAATGTACTGTAGTATCATAAGGACTACTTATAAAGTAAGCTGTCCGCATGCATATACTTCACATGTAAATGCGTGTAATTTTACACAAATATCGTTCAAATAAACTCCATATTATTCCATTGTTACCGCCGATGCGAAAAGAGAGGTGTTATATGTTTGCCGTGTCTGAGTGTCTGCCTGAGTGTCTGCCTGTGGCATCGTCGTGTCTTACAATACTAACATGTCGTAGCTTCTAAACGAATGGACCGATTATGATGCAGTTTTTAAAGCTGACGTAATCGTGATCGTTCTTGAGCTACAACTTATGAAGATCTGTTCAGCTCATCAGTTCTTTTGTCACATGCGTGCGGCAGGCATCATGGACGCTTAACTGTGTCGGGGATTACTAATTTTGTAATAAAATAGCACATAATAAGCTATAATTTGAATGTTTGTCCCCCTAAAAGGTGTTTGTGATAAAGTGAAGATAATCACCGAGTGTTCGTCCACCTGCCACGTGTACTACTACTATATATTCAATCACCATTATCATTCATAATTATCAGCCGGAAGACGTCCGCTGCTGAACATAGGCCTCCCCACTGGACGCCACTTGGGCCGGCTACTCGGTCACCTGCATCCAGCGGTACCGGCGGTTTTGACGAGGTCGTCGCTCCACCTAGCGGGGAACTGCACATCGTCTTCCGGTTCGTGGTCTCCACTCAAGAAACTTTTTTCCCAACGGTCGGTCACCCTAGTTCTCCTACGGATCTCCCCATTTCTGATCTTATCATGCACGCAGGGAAGCCCCAAGCATAGGCCTGTCCGTGTTCGTTGAGCGGCTTTAAGCTTGTTTATAAGGCCCACAGTAAGGTCAGTGCCATTAGTAATCACTGGCATCACACACTGGTTGAAAACCTTGGTTTTGAGGCTCTGAGATAATGGAGACGAAAAGATGGATCGAAGCTTCCCGAACGAATAAAATGAAAGATTAAATTGCTACAAAATCACATATTGTATATTATAGTGTGTGTGCGACACGTCACATTATATATTATACCGAGTGTCCCCGTGGAGTACTTGAGGCCCTCGCGCCGCGCTCGTATCTACCCCCGCCCGCAGCTACCCTGCACGTTCTCTCGTCTGGTTCCTGCAGATAACGACTCACTGCCGTGGTTACCGTGGTTACCGCTGCCAACTGCAAACTGGTAACTGGCAATTGGCAAACTGTCGTCAAGTGCCATTCCCCGCAATTCCCACCGCTAGAAATGCTTACAATAAAATCCAGAATAGTGCCGCAATTCCGTTACTCTTTAAAACTCACTGAGATATATTTGGGAATAATAGGAGCATATATGTGTTATTCCAGGTGATAATTTACCTATTTAATAAAACCAGTAATATTGCTTAAGTTTAAGGTTTAAAAAAGCATCAAACATTCAAACACCACCGACCATGTATCAATATTTGGCTCTTACTAATAGACCATACCAGATTTCACATTACTGTAAAAAAATAATATTCAGAATTATATCATCTTTTAATGTTGCTAATATGTGCTTATTACATGTTCTATAGAGCAACCTAGAACATAACTTTTTTAAATATTAGTTCATAAAAGTGACTCCCTCTGGCCTGCCTCTGGCCATTAGTGCGGCCGTAAGCTGCGTTAATCGCCACCCCTATGATGACCTGCGTGATGCTTGTTCACGCCGCGCTTGAAACACCTAGCGCTATAGTTGCGAGGAAAAATATACGCCAGCTGAGCATTCCATAAGCTAGTTCTGCACATTATTAACACACACGTCAGAGGTAGAAACTGCCAGACTTTTTGGTTCCAGATAAGAAATTTTGGGCAGTATATGGATGGCATGCTAGGCCGGAACGAGAAGTTCGGGATCGGAATGGTGAGGAAGGAATAAGATTAAAGAGCTCTGCGGAACATTCGCCATGAAACAAACGGTAGAAAACGCTATAGTTCTACGCAGTTGTAGAGGTTAGGTGTGTAGAGGTTAGATAAGGTAGTTAGCGGATCCATCCCAGAGGTGGCAACAATATTCAATACATGGGCGCACCTGAGTTTTATAAAGTTGGCACCGCTGATCCGGAGTAAAGAAACGCCTCGCTCTGTTCAGGACTCCGAGTTTGCGGGAAGCTAACTTGATAATACTCTCGATGTAGTCACGCTGGTTCCGGTCATAACTGATGACACGACCCGTCCGAGTTGATTGTAGACACGTGTGGTTGTAGTGTATAACGGATATCATGGTACCCTATCCACGTAGCAGAACAACTTCCCAAGTGATCACAGGATTAGCGAGCTTTTAAGACGCGACTTGTTTTAGGATGTTTAATCACCATCGCGCTACAGCTAACAAGGACCGAGTATAGAGATGGTGGAGAGTTATCTGTGCCCCGTGGTTCGGCCTGCATAAGTAAGTAAATTGACTTTCCTCAATAACAATAACTATCTGTATGCAAACTCACGTCATTCTCCCGGCAATACTACTCCTACAAACACACGTGTGCTCGTGTTTGTAATATGTATACAGGTGGTGGGGAAGAAGCGGATGTCCCAGTTACTGGTATATAGACAAAGCAATTTTTCCTTTCACACGTTGTGTTTCCTATTTGTTATGATTTGATTTTAGATGTTTTTATTATTTATTTATCAGTAGCACTACATTGCATCTGCTAGGAATGTGACGTCGGCCATCCACTGCGAGCATGGCTTACATTGATAGGATACAATTTTTATGTTAAAAATATCAAACATATGTTAAAATACATTTATCGGTAAAAGTCAGCCCGCGACATAGCTGTCGTCGTTAGATCTATGCTACAGACAAGATACGTTACATATACAATTAGTTTATCGACGTGACAAATTTGTTGTGGACACATCCATGCTCACACTGCCGTATACACTTATGTACAATACAAAATACATAAAACTAGAGAAATACCTACTTATAGAAAGTGATTCTCACGGGACGCTACAACTTGCCGAACTCTACGAGATACGCTTGTGCAGTAGCAACCCTATCCGCATACGATGTCGAGAACAAAACGAAACACTTAAATCCCACATTTGGAAATATTATTTTGCGCGCTCGCACATAACGATTTTACGATCATACAGCACATAAACATGTGTGTAGGGCGAGAGCTATGGTAGAGCTCCACTGACTCCATAACTTTTACAGCTTTTGCAATATTGTCGGCTAACAGGGTTAAAGCTGAAAGGACATAAAATCATTTTTGTTAACCCTTCGTCAATAAAAACGAGTGAATACCATCTGAGTTTCTCGAAGAAAGGCCTCGTAAATATTTTAGTGCGAATTAAGTCGTTATACATGTACCTACATACACGCAGCCGTGTGGCTACGACACTACTGCGCGCAACTACTTACCTACTGCACGCGTACACGTAACGTACACGCCTGTACATAGCTGTGTTTATTGCTAACCGAGTGTGGAGATGAGCAAGCCGGTCGCCTGATAGTGCAGTGCAGCAGCATTCGTCACCCTTCTGCACATTATTCATATTATTATTAGTTTGTGGTAGGTATGGTGGGGTGGGGTTGGCCTCTAGTGCAAGTGGCCAGCTTGATTGGTGGTTTGTACCACCACAGTGCCGGATATTGTGCTGGGCACTAGCATTACCTAATGGGTCTCAGGATGGCGAGCGTGGTGCGTGTAACTCCGTAGATTGGATGAGCGGTTTGCAACTGTCAAACGAATTGCAAACGCGCGTGTTGTCATTCGATAGCATCATAAAGTTCCCATAACAGCCGTAACAGTTCGCGCCGAGAAGGATGCCGCGACTTTTGACGAGACCTTCCGCGCGTACCCGTCGCGCCCGTACTGCTCCAACTGTACGTGCTCGCATTTTACTCGGTAACATGCTCGTTCAGTGTAATGATGTTGACATATTTGCTGACAAATTTATTAAAATTATAAACAATGCATATGCATATTTAAATCTAGTTTACTAGAATTATTTTGTGACATTTTATATTTAATATATATGTGTTTTTATTTTTTCTGTGTGTAACTGTATTATCTGTGTGTGACCGTATGACATTGTGGTGTCTTAGCATTAGCTGTAAGCCATTCTCTATTGAATTAAATAAATAAACAGCTGCGATCTCGTGTTCACGACATTTTTCATTTCAATATCCTCCAGTCGAAAACACAAAGATGTAAGAGCTTCATCCGAATTCCGCAACTATCTCATCTTTTAATTTGTTTCTAACTGTGACATTTAAAATTAAGTATCTGTCGCAGAGAGACATGAGTCGTGAAATATAACGTAAATAGTAGTGCGGGCGTGAGACGGCGCGCGACGGCCGGCCGCGGCAGTTAGTGTACGCAAGGCTCATCCAGCAAGCGGCGGCGTTCTATTGTTCAGCGGTGAATGTCGCGGTGGCTCTTCTAATGATTTTATATCTCGGGACAAGCGGTCAGTAACCTCTCTCCCACCTACCAGCCTCCCCTCCCCCCAACCCCCGCCCTCCGCCTGCAAGGGGGCGAGGGTGCTCTGCTTAACACTCTTTGCATATCTTTTTTTGCAAATGTTATTATTATCGGGCATGATTATTCAATTCACTATTCAATAAGGATGATCTATTCAATAGAGTGACTCGCCAGAGATAAATGTTTATTAGATACATCTATCAATCAATGTCGACGGCTGCGGCTCCGGCTCCGGCGGATTATATCTACGCCTTTGAAGGTTGAGGTTGGAATTAGAGTTGAAGCGAGAGGGTCACGTCGAGCTTCTGACGAACTATACAGCGTGTTACATCAATCTACGTCAACCCATCGCCGAGGGATGCATCAAGCAACGATATGAGTCTGTTGGACAACACTTTCTAGGCGTCAGACTATTGAACGTATTTCAAAAGCAGTACTTCATTTCGTCCAGCTTTAGCATTTCGCCTCTCCGTATGGAATGCGTGTCGGACGAGAACATCTCACCAAACACAAGTTTTATTTGTCATCTAACGAAAATGACACATTAAATAGACAGTTGAAAGAGTCTTTAGAAATAGGTGGGTAGTATATCTTATTGTCATTTTCGCGTTCAAAAGTTGGAGGATAGGCGTGGTTAGTCACGCCTGCGATACTTTTGGCCAGAACTACAAATCCAGAGTCTCTCCGATCCAATTAGACCTGCCATAGTGAGTGCACCGGACCGTGGATATAACGAATCAAATATTATTGTTTGTGTTGAGTTAGGTTGCGAGTGTTGATACTGATGAGTACTATTATAGACGAACAGAGTGACGAAATTAGACCAATAGTAATGGGCTATAATTATATATCAGGAAGCTTAAGAGTAGCCCCGGGGACATGAACGATGAAGGGACATGTTGTTTGGTTCGCGTGGATATTGTATGCAGCGGTGTGCGAGATGCACCACATATCCGTATGCTACTAGATGAGTGATGGATGGATGTAATAGAAAAAGTAGATTGAAAATGGGATGGATTGCGTGATGACAATTAATGAAACGGCTTCAAGTTTTGCATTGTAGGAGAATCCCGACAGTATATTCGCAAAAAATACAAAAACCTGTGAATTATTAATAACAGTCATGCACTAGCAGGTACTGCATTTACAACTACCCCTATTGCTTATGACAATGTGAGTATCGACTCGACTGTCTTCTTCTTCAGTAAGATCAAAGGATCAGTCAAATGTCAAATGTAAAACGATTCCTTTGTTTTGTGGCGATAGAGACGCAGCGGCCGGTGTGGTAGGGGCCCGTACACCGCGGTATATTTATTGTATATTTTAAAACATTACATTCGCGAGCGGGCAGCGCCGGCAGGAGGTATGAATAAATAGATAATGTGTTTTGTACCCGCACGACCCCCGGCCAAGACACCGCGCCGCCCCGGCCGGGCTGCGCGCTCGGACCCAAGCAATAATTACTTTCACTCCACTCCGTACTTTTACTTACCACGCTGCTCCGAGTTATTATATATCACCTAGTTCTGTGACAGGGTAAGTTGCCACTTAACCGACTTTTGTAATGTCGTTCGGACATTGGTTTTGCTGAGTTAGAACAAGGCAAGGTAGAGTTGCTGTCTGGAGTTCTAAGTAAACGTAATAAAGTTACGTACTTTCAAATTAAATAGCATTTATTTTCTACTAAATATTACCTAAGTATTAAAGTTCATAATGACTCCAAATTGGCCCTTATTAAATTTTACCCTCGTTTGTAATTAAACTGTAATAAACATAAAATTTTCCACTTGTACGGTCTGCATCAGACGTTTTCAATTTATTTACGTTTTGTTCTTTTCGGTCAAGCTAATTTAGATCATTATTTTCTATTATGATAATTGAATAACCAGAGACCAGGGGCGGACAAAGGAGAGGGCGACGCGCCTGAGGGACCGGCTCCGACAAATGCTTATTAAACGGGCTATTATAAAGTTAAATCGTTTGGCGCCTCCTTGTTCGTTATTTATGGGGGGAATTATTAAAGAAATAAAGCTTCTTAGGATTTAATTTAGTTTTTCTTTCAATTTATTCCTATTACGAGTAGAGCCCAACTTTCAAGCATAGGTACGACAAGCACATTCATTATGCAGTATACATTTAATCTAGAAATTAACTGTGAAAGGCATTAACTGTGTGATAATAAACAATTTCTTATCTTGTCTCCTGCTCGAGTCGAGAGGGCCTCTCCAAGCCAAAAGAGCTCCATATATCTCGTGCGGTATCCGAAGCATTTGATTAGCTTCGCGACGTCGACATCTCAGTATTAATGGCGCGATATATCTGCGTATACCTCCCCCCTCCCCCTCCCCCTCCCCCCTCTCCCCTGCGAGAAGAGCAAGCCCTCCGGATCATCACGAGCCCCACTCGACGATATCGATAGCTTACATTAATGTGCGGGAGTTAACTATTGTTTTACTTGTAATTGTACGTACGTACGTACTCGCATACAAGCAAATACAAATTAATCTATACATATAATGAAAATGTAACGGATCGCGGTCTGAACATATATGAGAAAAATATTATTGGGCCTTTTTTCTGTTTGTCCGTATATCTGTTTGTCTGTGCGTTTGTGCACGCTAATCTCAGAAACGGCTTATCTGATTTAGATGTGGTTGTCACTAATATATTGTGTAAGCTTCGCTTAACATTTAGTGTTTGTTTCATGTCAATCGGCTCATAATAACAAAGTTATTGAAATTTAAATAATATCTCGGCCACTACACCTACACCAAGCGAGCGAAGCCGCGGGCGGGTCAACTAGATATACCTATAGAAGTCTAGTCTTTGCGTAGACGTGTGTGTGGAGACTGTTTAATTACTCGTACTTACATTTAAACAAACGAATCTAAATTGCATTTTGCACCAAACTTTGATGATCTGCTTTATGTTTCTGATTGTAAGCAAATGAAACAGAACAAAATAAACTCTACAGTACGTCAAATTTAACATGAGTTTGTTTCTCTGTTCACTGACTTTTGTATGTTGATATGAAAAGTTCGCCTTACGGTAAGCGTTCGGGCTGCCGGTTGTCGCTTGGCTTGCTCTGTGACTTGAGTGAGGCGCGACTCATCCACGTGTGAAATTACTGTTTTTGCAGCTCATGTGCAGTGCTTACCATCAGGCTCACGAAATGAAAAATTTAAAAATGTTTAGGGATAAGGATTCTAATTGAAGACATTTGCACTTTATAGTTGGTTCCTCAGCTTGCAGCCGGTGTATGCTGCGCGGAAGCAGCGGCACCTCGAGTGGCGTTGACAAACAGCCGGCGGCGG
The DNA here is from genome assembly GCA_917880725.1 of Selenia dentaria. Lineage (NCBI taxonomy): Eukaryota > Metazoa > Arthropoda > Insecta > Lepidoptera > Geometridae > Selenia > Selenia dentaria. The sequence goes on along the minus strand of OU862885.1, from coordinate 674,274 downwards.
CGCGGCGCAGCAGCACGGGGGCAATGACCGAGCGTTCGAGGGCTGCTTACCATCACATCGCACGGGCGTCTGGCTAATAACCTGATAGTTTTAATATTTTTGGATAATTTAATAACAGAAGAGCACCATATCGTAAGCGACATGCCCGCCCACAGCTACAACATCACCCTTGACTTTACGTGAAGTTCTGTGGCAGTCGGACATTACCATGCAGGTGCTTACCCGAAAATTAATATTATGCACTAGGTACATTGGTATTTACATAAAAAAAATGCAAATCTTGCATTGGAGCAGATCTGAAAAGGCACGGGTAGAGCATTGTTAGGTCTGCCACCTGCCTGCCTGTCGTAGGTACGTTCTTGTGAACTTTGATAAGTAGCTGATTTATATTTTCACAGAATACCTGGAGAGGCTGTAGTAGGTGTGTTATACACATAGGTATGTGTTATTATAGTGTATAATCTAACGCATACTAAAAATGCCTTATGTACTTTTTAATTTACTTCTTCATTTTTCATGCTATCTACTCTGTAATTAAACGGTAGTACGTCAAACACGTAGTTAAAAGTAAAATAACAGACACTAGTTAAATACGGCTATGTTAGGATCCTGAAAAATAAACAAACCCTATTTGTAGTAAGTACACAACACTAAGCGGGTATACAACACCCGTTCCCCAACACTTGACCGGAGTAACAGTTGTGTTACGAGTTACACAACCGCTATATCAGATAAGTACACAAGTTATCTCAGTGACGAGCGTGTGTGTGTGTGTGTGTGTGTGATACACAGTAGTGTAAACAGGAAGAGTAAAGTTTAATGTAAATCACTTCGCCTAATTCCGCCACAATCTAACTAATTAATGAATTGTACTCGTTTATTTGTTTGTGTCTCGGTTCCGGAACAAGGGCCCGCGAACATCGTGAATCACAACCGCTTTACGCACCTCACATATATATACAACACCTAACCTGTTTGTACGGCGATTAATCAGTTCCGAGTTATAGGCGTCACAAGTGATACAACAACATTTAGCGGAGTCGAGTATGTCGCAATCATATTTTGTAAATATATACGGAAATGGAACTCCACTCCATTACTAATTTCGTCATCGTCCTACATTTATTTTTGTCCTGCGGGCCGTCGCGACACGTTGCGACCCGGTGCGACACGCTGCGATGTCGCCGTGTCACGCTGGAGGGACGCTTGGCCGCAGTTATGTACATTTGTGACAGTAACGACTTGCCGGACGATAAACTTCCCGAATGTGCTTCGTAGTCTGTAAATCTCTCGTCGAATGCACAAATATAAATATTCAGTAAGTCAGGTGACTGTATATGGGCACAATGATGCCAATAGTAGCCTAGTAGAACTGGTCGACGTCAAAAGTATAGCTTCACTTACTGGACGGTACTGGCCGAAGAAAGAGTTCATCGCGGAATTCCCTCTTTCTCTATAGCGGCCACCGTCCGCTGACCCTCTGGTTCGTTGTACTTACACACGACTTTACTATACTGTACTGTAGTACTACTCTCAACTCATTGCCATAGCGTGTGCGAGTGATGTATGTTCGGAAGGTATAAGGTAGCTGTTCATCAGTGTGTTCGGATGTCGTCGTCGCGGAAATGTGTTCACCTTCAGCGGATACCGTTCTGTGGTTCCGAGTACGAGGTACTGCTCGACACACTTTCAACTGTTGCCATGTTCAATGCATGTTCTTAACTTCAACATATTGGCACGAATTCCACCGTTGGACAATGTGCTCGCAATGCCGGTAACCATCAGAAATGGAGAGACATCGCGAGGAGATCAACAGCTCTGGAAATTGAAACTGGCGAGGATCCGCCGTTTACCGTCACCATGATCACGACCACTTTGCCAAGAGTGTCCGACTAAGAAGAAGAAGAAGAACTTCAACATAGTTTTAAGATCATATTTTGATGTCCCTCCCGGAAGGATAGCATATTATCAGAGTCGAAAATAATTGTCTCTATATATATAAAGAGTTCCGGTAATTCCATTCGTGATTCGTCCCATCGTACCTCTCCCCGATCGCTACAATGCTTCCTGGGCGTTCCAGGACCAGGAATATTGGGATAGTAGAAGGAGGTCCTCCTAGTCTTTATCTAGGAATAACTTGAAGGTTATTTTTTACCAGCTTCAACGGAATGGATATCTAGTTTCTGAAGCACAGCGATATCTTTATAGTTCAGTTAAATTATGATAAAGTATGGACATAATTCTGATAGTTGTAGATTCTTCTGGAATCGTTAGGAAACACAGCTAGGAGTATCTCCCCGGTTTGCACCGTTTCTAGCACCATGTTAAATATTAGGTGTAAACTTTAACGTTCCGTTAATCTGAAAAATTCTAAGAAGTTTGTTGTATTTTTGAATAAAGGCTTTCTTTGTCTGTAATGAATTGCAATAAAAAAGTCGTGCCGCGTACGGATTATTTGTTATTGTTTTTTATTTATTTGCGGCTCTAGGAAAGTTCTTAATAACGGTGTAAACTTAGTTAGGTATCTTTAAGCATCATAATCGTTCAGTTTGGACCAATGTGCAAGCTACGGATCATATATTTTCTACCGACTTCAACAAAAAGGAGGATTTTTTCAAGTCGACGTTGTATTATCACGAATAACTTTTTCAGAGTAGTCGGATGTTAATCATTCTTTTTTTGGTAGAATATACGTCCAAGGGAGTCCGGACAATCGGTTTTTGAGTTACAATCCAATAACTGAAAAGTGTTTCACCTGAAACACTTACACTTATACTAATTAAACCATAATAAACAAAAATCCCAGAATCGCAAGTTACTTGCGATTACTCATACATTACTCATATGCAACATATCGCCTAATTTGACCGGACTATTATTTGCACGGATGAAGTCGGGGGCAGTTCCTAGTTATAGATAAATGGTTGAAGCAATGAGTTTATTTCAGGGCCAGTGAGGATAATCGGTATAGATATGTACCTACTGCACTATCTAAACTATATAGATATAGGGAATTGGTCTCGGGACCTTGGAATGGAATTAGACAAAACAAATACATTATGTAAGTACCTATTATGCATAGTTCTAAAATGAGGTATACATTATAATTATGAATAGTCCAGTCGGGGTTGATCTGTAGTTTATTGGGGTCCGGATGCACGGCGCTTTGTGACGCAACTGTGTCAGGTGCCTTACAGGAACTGCAGATGACAAACAACTGGTGCTTACCTCGGACAACGTGTCGCCATTCGCCTGGCTGTGCAATGAGCCCATCTGGCTACTGTTTGGGCACCCTGCCCGCAGAAAGTGGTTTAAAGATTTATCTGTATTTTTACGATTTTATGATTACGATTATAATTAGCCTGTATTGTAATATGTATGTTTTATAAATGTTATACCTACTCATAGTATTGTAGTTTAAATAGATATAACTAGCACGATGACCAATACTGTGTTGGTTAATAAAAATGCTTGTATGTGACTTTACCATTAAAACTAAAACCATCTAAAATGGTTATAACAAGTAGAATATTGCAAAATTACTTTTCCATGAAGTTGAACTTGTAAAACCACAAAAGGGCCATCTTGAAACATTACGGCAGCCTCTTATTCAAAATTCATTATCCTCGACCTAACCTAACAGTTGAGAAATGTATTTTACTCGAACGGGATTTAATTATACTTTAATTCCTACTTAGGTCTTAACTAAGTACATAGCCAACCGATGTATACAGGTCATCAGGCCTGGAAGAGTTAATTTAAATATAATGGTTGGTTTACTCCATGTACTAAACAATCGTATTTTATCGTCTACGAAATGAGGAGTCCATTTTCGGAAAAATCACTTTTTTTTCCTGTAACGTAATTCCCATCCATACTGTATAAAATACTGATCGACAGCTACACATTTCCAGTTCAAAAAAACCTTAAACTTGAAGTTCCGACCAAAAAGGATTATTTCTGTGTATATAAAATATATTTCGATCAAAAAGTCTTATTTTACGTTTTTAATTTTTCAATAACCAATAGTCATTTATTCATAAATTAAAATTCACATGCCCAAACTATAAATTAACTTAATATACATTAAAAAGAGTTACTTAAGTTACAAATTAAATGTGTACTTGCGCTTGTTGATGTACAACCAAAAAAAAAATTGATAATATAAGAACAATTTTTTGATTAATTAAGATTTGAATAAAAATAATGCAGTTAGTCAAAAATTAAATAATATCAAAATTAAACAATTTTGTTCAAAAGGTAATTAAATCTTGCTAGCGATTCATAAATAACGATGTTTTGGCTGTATATTCTAAAGAGCCATTGCTTTAATGATTGTGTTTGCTGTGAAAAAAAAATATAATTAGAACATTTACGTACCTATAGTTATCCGTTAATTATCTCAACGTAATTGTAAATGTAAAGTGCGTGGCTGTGGCGTGGTGGCGGTGGCGCGGGAAACATTCTATAAAGTCGCTCGCGTATCTAATAAGTACAAACATACAATTATTACCGAAGTAAAAAGTATTTTTTTTTTTAGTTTCTTATTTAATTTCGAAAATACAATCAAAAAATAATTTTAACTGTATTATTAGTATTTATAACCCTTAAATAAAATAAAATGTTTCCGTTATCATTTGAAATATATTTTGTTCAAACAGGCATATTTCCAAAAGTTACCAATCAAGAGGTCTTAGTTCTAGAATATTCTGATCAAAATGCCTTATTTATGGAAATTTCGATAATATAAGGATAAAGGAAATAAATAATATAATAATAAGGTCTTATTTTTATTTAAAATTATTAAAATAAAATATAAATCAGAAGAAATTTAGAAGTAAAATTTACGATTACGGGTAACTTTAGTATTGACGTCAAAACGTCCAAATGACAAAAAACCTAATTTTGTGTTTTAAATCGGCAAATTATCGTGGCATGTCCCTCAACTAACCGAATCTGCGTTTAATACAATAATTACAATTATTAGATATATTATATTTCAGAAAACCATCGAAATACTTTTTTATAGTTTCCTGTAAAATGTATACATATACATGGAAATACGACCTTTTGAAGCGCCGCTCCTCAAATGTCCTCCCGTCTCAAGTGTTCGGAACGGCGTGGTTCCTCTGAGTGGCAACATTACCAAGTAGGACGTGTCCTGGTTGTAAACATCCGTGGCGAGTATGGATTGTTGACAGGATAACATACATACAATTCGACAGTAATTATCGACAAAATACATTTCTCAGCTAGGAGCTATCGAGATGGATATTGTGACTAGATTCATGCGATAGACAAGGTGCGATAGATAAAATCAGTCCATCGACGTGACAAGCTTATCGAAACTACGACCCATGTTCGCACTCGGTAAACATTACAGTTTGAATACAAAACATAAAACACGATATTTTAGGAACAAAGTTTTGTTTGATAAAACCTTAGGTACCAATATTTCAAAAGATTATGAACAACTCTTAACTTTTATAGTTCTACAAAGGAAAATTTGAAATATGTTTGTACTTGAGAATAAATTTAGAATTCATGTGAATTCGTAACAATATTTTAATAAGTTTTGCAAAATCTAAACTATCGCAGATACTTATTAAAACTTATTAAAATTGCACACATGCACACGTACTTGCCAACATATTGTTTTGTTTTATTTTATTTATTGTCATAGAACCAACAGCACTACATGCGATTTAAGTAACACTTATTGCCAATTACAGGTTCTTACTCTTTAAGTATATTATAACGTCATATCGCTTAGAAGGACAATATATTGTATAGTTTAAATAATATTATAAATTTATTTCAAAGTTAGATATAAATACAGTTTTGATCAATAATTCAGGAAAAGAAAAATCGAATCAGAAATAAAAGGAAAATAAGATACACATATGATATAATGTACTGTGTATGGTGCGAGTGTATGGTGTGTATGACGATATGTATGTTGTGTATGACGATATGTATGGTGTGTATGACGATATGTATGGTGTGTATGACGATATGTATGGTGTGTATGACGATATGTATGGTGTGTATGACGATATGTATGGTGTGTATGACGGTATGTATGGTGTGTATGACGATATGTATGGTGTGTATGACGATATGTATGGTGTGTATGACGATATGTATGGTGTGTATGACGGTATGTATGGTGTGTATGACGATATGTATGGTGTGTATGACGATATGTATGGTGTGTATGACGATATGTATGGTGTGTATGACGGTATGTATGGTGTGTATGACGATATGTATGGTGTGTATGACGGTATGTATGTTGTGTATGACGATATGTATGTTGTTTAGGATGATTATGGTGTGTGAGCAATTAACAACGTACTGCGTTGTTAATTGCTGAAATAATTTGTTTTAAACATTTAATTTACTATGATAGATGTCGATGCCTGAAAAATATTTGTTATAACTCTTGAGTGTTCGGCCAATAACTGAATGTTGAACATAGTTGGAGCGGCCAGGTGGAACATTAAATAAATGTTTATGTCTAGTGCGCTTTAGCGGGAGCTCCGAGTTGCAAGAAGAGTGACGTTAATTCTAGACTATCTATTCTATTACTGCATACATCATGAAGAAGGTGCGACGATCGTTCATTAATTTATGAAAACTGCACGATTGTTCATAACTAAGACCTTTATTTTATGTACGATAATTTAGCGCCTTCACACATTTAGATTGTATATGTTCTGTATGCATATCATATACTTGTATATATTGACTTGGATTGGACTTGGATAATTGGACAAGGCCATTGCAGGCTTGCACTCAATACAATCACATGTATACCATTCGTGTAGAACTTATGAAATATGGAAAAAGCAGTGCAAATGGATGAAGAACTTCGAGTAGTACTGGGATTAGAACCCACGACTGCAGAACACCGCTCTGTTCCTTTGTCAGTTAGGCTCTAATAAACTTGTAATGGAAAATAATATACGAGTTATTCAACTGTCTCTATAAACCGATACTACATGTTATCAAGGCGAGATCTCTGTCGTAATTATGGTAAATTTATGTATGAATGATTCATGTGTACTCTCTCGTAGAAATCCCCGGCTATTTATATCCTATCTGTGTACACATATCTATACTTACGTATATTAAAACTGTAACCAAGGTCGTGTCTTACCTATAATATAAAATAATTAGGAAAACCATTTTTACTGCTATATATTAAGTACGCGGAAGGCAACAATGTGAAACAATTATTTATGTATGTCTGTCTGTTGTCCTGTTTGAATGTATGTATTTCACGCGCGCACTGAAACTACTGCGGAACTACCTACTCGTATGTGGAAGAACAACTGAGTGCCACCTGAGAAATACAACATACACTCCATTTGTCGTATGCTACGGCATACGACAAATGGAGTGTATGTTGTATTGTGTCCGTGATCTGTGCCGTATGGGCTGGGCAGTGGGCACTAAGTCGGCAAGCGAGTCCACTGCGAGTTCTCTCTGCTCTGAGTAGTGTACCTACTTTATTTGGATATTTGCAGTTTAAACAGATTAGGGTAACGTGAAGAAAGAGTACGATTTTAATTGTAGCTGTTTAGACAGGGCAATATTTCTTAGTTTACTACAACATTAAACAAATATAATTTTAGTACATATAGTAGTAAATATTTCTTTATTGATTTACGAGATGAGTTTTATTTTACTGCCATTATAAGTTATACCTACGCTACGTAAAGATCGAAGTTGCTTATGAGCACATGAGCGGATGTCAGCCGTGCGCTTCTCTTGCATCTTTGACAACATCCGTGAAACAAATGACGACATGACAAGGAACGTTGGAAAAACAACCTTATGTACAAGGGCGATATCTCAAAGTATTTTACATCGGTGAGCTCGTCGACGAGCGCATCGACGAATCTTTCGAGAATCGCACGGCTGAAATCGTGCGAGGTGCTAAATTTGACTAAAGCTAATAGTGTTGGTGTTATGAGGCGTCAATGACACAGTCGAGTGTTCGGCTGATTATTATCAAATCGTACATTTAAGCGTCGGCTGAGACTGCAACAAAACCCGCAGTATTGACTTTATATTAAGGAATCCACGTATTCGCCTAGATATACATTCCTGAGGACGATCCGATGCTTTAAGAATACAATATTGTATAAATTGTTTTAATAAGCTCTTTAAGCGTTAACGCGGCACGCTCTGGCGTATTAACTGTGACACAAACGAATATGATGACCTAGCACGAATATGATGACCTAGCACGAATATGATGACCTAGCACGAATATGATGACCTAGCACGAATATGATGACCTAGCACGAATATGATGACCTAGCACGAATATGATGACCTAGCACGAATAACTGAGTGTAAGGTAATGTGTCGCCTAGTTACGTGAGTAAAGTCGGATTTCATTTCTGTCAAACTTTCGAGGACTCACAATCATTCCGCGTGTTTATGTGAGAGTTGATTAACTATATTGTGGAGGTACCTACATGTTGATATAATTTGTATATCGAATAAATAAATTTATATGAGTTTTATCGAGTAACTACTTACCGTTTTATCAGTCACTTAACACGATCACTTAAAAGTACACGCAAGATATTGTATTATATGAAGGATTTATATAATACTAGCTCCTTGCGGTCACACCCGCGTCGGAATTGATGATGATGATGACAATGATGATGAAAAGTAGCCTATGTGTTAATCCCACATAATAAAAAATGGTGTTTTAATTTGGTCCAACCGTTTTGGAGCGTGAAGCAGTAGGTAACAAAAGTAAACACATTGACAAACGGTCGCCTTTATAATGTGTGATTCAAATCCAATCATTTATTCTGTAGGTATAGGCCTACCGGGGCACTTACAAATTGTCATTTTACATTTATTTTTTCTTAAATCTACAACCTCATCGGAACGCGACCACGACTGAGAAGATCCGGCAATAATTTTTTTATCGCCAATTTCTTAATGTTTATAACAAAAGTTCGTTTATTTTTAGCTCCAGTGTGTTGCCTTACAAAAGAGAACATAATAATGGTATCAGTAGGGCAAGACACGTTACACTTTGACATCTTAGTACACGAGTAGATAGATCCTTTTATAGATCAGTATGTGATGTTTTTTTTATAATAATGTCTAAGGTGTTATGTGTTTTATGATGAAAGGTGCTTTATTTTCTTGCTACTTGCTGTTATTAATAACATAAATATTAAAAAGATCTATTAATAATATATACCAATCCAAACGAATTTATTTTTGTACTAGCTGCGCCCCGAGGTTGCACCCGCGTGGTGATGGATGATGATGGAAAGTATCCTATGTGTTAATCCCACATAATAAAAAATTTGGTGAGTAACAAACATCCATCCATACATAAACTTTCGCGTTTACTTTAATATTATTATGATTAGGATGTTGTGTAGCTTCGTATTCCGTAGACCAAGCGAGCAATACCGTGGGCGGATTATGAAGTAGTAAAATAAAGTTGAACGTGAAAGCCTGGGGACCTAGCACGAATAACTGCGTAAGTGTACCGTAAGGTGTCGTTCACGTGAAACAGTACAAACTGTCATGTATCTAGCGCACACTGTGACACAGATAACACATAGTGTGTGCGGGGAAGCGTGACGCGTTGACGCTTACGATAAGAACACTTTTGCGCACATTGTTTGCGCTACGGGGCACAGTAATCTGTGTACGGGGGTTCACGTCGCGTTCTCCGTAGGAAGCGCAGCACGAGGTGACAGATATCGGCGGCTTCATAAGTTCATAATGGCGTGCTCAGGCATAGCGGCGCACACACACACAACACACTCACACTACTATAATTATGCGTGGTAATCGATCCGTTGCGTCATCCGCCATCTTGACTCAAGGGTCAATTTTTGCTTATTGAATAACTCGTCTATTTTCTATTTCATACGAAACAAGTTGTTGAAATTGAAATTCCTACCATAATAAAACATATAAAATTTATCCTAAGATCGATATTTTCCGGTTTTTACCCAAAAGAGGGAGCGAATTTTGTTTGATTAACAACTCGTTTATTTTTAATTTTACTTGTTAAATTGTTATTAACAAAGTTGTTTGTAATTAAATTTCCTACAATTTCGGGCGTCTTCAAATTAATAATTACTTGACTATAAGAGAGGAAATCTCCGAATAAGGGACACACGTCCAACCTACGAGTAATATAGCTACTGTTTCGGCTCCATGTCGACATTGGGATAATTCACCGATGTTGAGATTGTTTTATTTCACCTCAGACCAAATAAAAAACTGAGTATTTCACATACATCTTCTTATGTGCAGAATAACTCATACTGTATGACATGTGTCCTTCTACCGACGTATATAGGTATATAGGTATAGGTAACTCGTTTTCAATGTTATGATTATTAAATACAAAATAATGTACAATAATGATTAATTCGTGTATCAAATAGCTACACACACTCACACATATATACATATAAATGAACCTCTATTTCACGCCATAACTTGAGAACGGCTTTACCGATTTCACACATCTGTTGTTTTAATATTTTCTAATACTTCGTAGAAAGTTTAGAAAAAAATAACAAAAACAGAATTTGCGGGGCAGTCGCTAGTCTATAATATAAAAATGAACTCTTATATCTCCTGGTCACGCTACAACTTGAGAACGGATGGAGCAATCTCGCTAATTCTTTTTTTGTTGTTTTAACTATTGTCAGGAGAAGGTTCTTATGTTATAAAAAGAGAAAGACAAGTAAAGATGAGAGGTTATGGCGAGGAGCCTGGTAAGCGAACGTAGTCGCGGGCAGTCGCTAGTATTTTATAAATGATATTTATGTGAAATCAAAAAATAAGTGAGAGTGACTTTATCCGCAGTTCTACAGTTATGTTCGTGATTATGATTTCATTATAATGTAAAATCAAATAAATAACTAACTGTGTATACGCTTACTCAAAATCAGTGAGTAAAAATACCAACTTAGATAATATAAACATTAGCGGAAGTGCAAAATATATACATATATTGTGCACTTCCGCAAAAACAGTTTCTAATTACGCATATAAATGGATTAGTTTAAATTTGCAATTATTATGTACAAGCTTTCACTACTTGTATCAATTAAAGCTAGTTTAACACTATAGCATAGTTTGGTGGCGCCTCCCGCCCCGCCGCCCCGCCGCCCCGCCGCCCCGCCGCGATACGCGTAGTGTAACACAGTAGTGTACGAGCTCGCGGTAACACAGTGTGTCAGGCTGATATTTTAAAAGTCAATGTTTGTATGTTTGTTGGTCACGTGTAACTAGCTGGACAGTTCAAAGTTAACTAGATTTGTGCTCCGGACATAGGGTACTTTTGTCCCGATTCATTGAGTAGTTTCCAAAGGATCGCGACACTCTTATCTCACGCAAACGAAGTCGCGTGCACAAACTAGTACCTACTATATACGGATGGGAGTGGCGTAACACAGCACGCCGCAGTTATACTTCATATTCGATTACGGAGGATTACGGATACGGAGCCGAGAGAGCAAGGAACTATTATATTTGTCCGTAAACAAGACAACACTTCACGACATCGCATTGTGCTATCTATGGATCTCTATTGTGCCTATGAGGGTGGCATGGTCGTGTCTGATCAAACCTTCCTTTTATTTAATAAAGATTAAACAATCCTAAATATATTTATTGAATATCAAAACCAGCTTTACATGCCTATACATATACATCGAACATGCCCGAAACCTACGTCGTTAACGTCGGCTAATTACATGAGTTAAATCGGTTTGATATTAAATAATTATGTGTCAAACTCACGAGAAACTTGGAACTAAAATAGTAGATATAAATAAAAATGAATCTCTATTTATTACGTGACTCGAGTACCGCTGTAAAGTTCACGATCTGAAGTTCTTAACGAATTTCGTAGCACGATAATAGGATAAATATCATTATTACGTAAATGTTACAAAAGGTTCCAATCGGTAACGATAATGCAGTGCCAATGGGTTCGGTTCGTAATGTAGAGCGCTGCCGCTGTACGCTCGCGCACCCGGCGCATGTAGAGCAGTGGCCGGTGACAGGTGGCAGGCGGCAGGTGGCTGCAGTAGAGCCGGTGCCGCGCCGCACCACTCTTCCCACGAGGCGCCACTTACACATTACGTGCGCGGATTGTTGCGGACCTCTCGACTACTGCTACTTTATTATTTAATTCACATTTTAGACGTTGTCGTGAGCTTTTTGACGCCAGAATTACAACGTACTTATTTACGGTACTTATGTTATAAGTAATTAAATGCACCTGATGGTAAATATAATGCTTGACCTGTTGATGTATAACGGTACTGCGCTCGTCACTTCAACACGCTGAATTTGTGTCGGAAAAATGTTTGTTAGACTTCCGGGGCGAACGTCTCTACATAGATAGCTGTCGCTTTACAACCGACATCGGTCGGTGAGTCGCCACAGTATAGCTGCCATCAACGATACCAATATAATAGCTTTAAAACTTAGAGAGAAAAATACACATCCTCGGATGGGATTCGATCCCGCGTCTTCCGGCAATCCGTGTCAGACGTCATGACCACTATGCCACCGAAACTCGCCGTCCGAGCATCGAATTTTAATTTTATTTTTTCCGTCGTTTGGGGACGGAGTTTGGTCTCGCTAAGCAAGCTTTAAAAATTATATAATAAACATAAAAATATAATAGCTGATAAGAACTGCATTAGTCCTTATTGTTTCATAACTAGTGAAGTATGGTAGGTATGCATGATGTGTACCACTGACGTATATACAAGCCGTGAGTGTATCATGCTATATACACCAAAAGGTTCACATTACATTTCTGTTTTACTATACATCAGTTTTCCCAATGATAGAGTACAGACATGAGAGTGCTAGAGCCCAGCTAGTGCAGGTGCAGGTGCAGGGTGCAGGGTGCAGGGTACTCACAGGGTGTGCAGCGCAGGCAGCGGCGGCAGCGTGTTGTCGCCCAGCTCCGAGATCAGGTTGCCGGCCAGGTTGCTGCAAACAATTATATAATGTATCATTTATGTAGGATAGGTTTGTGTCACAGAGAAGTAGAGACTGTTAGCGCTTGCCATCGGATATCGAAACAATGTATTTATTTAATTATTACTCAATTAACGGTTTACATTACATAATAATAGCAAATCAAATAGGCAGTCTGCTTTGATGAAGAGACGAGTACACGCCATGTACGGTGAACTAACGGTTAGCTTATACATTAGGTAGCCAAACACGTATACCTAACAGTAACCACGTGCGAAATGAATCTCTTTTGTATGTATCTCAATTTGTATGTATTTTTTTAAATGCTCGCTTCTGTTGGCGATCTTAACCGATCAACAAGTTAAGCAACGCTTGCTGCGGTCAGGTCATGGGTGTGTGCTAGTGGCATTATTCAACTGAGCGCTTCCGCGGGGTTGTTTGTCTTAGGGCAACAGTCGTTAGGCTATGTCAAAGACCTTCGGGCGGCGTGACTTCGACATGAGTTGACCAGTAGCCTATCCACCAAGCCGCACTGGGCCCGCGTAGTAGATTTGGCCCAACTCCTCTCTCCGACCGAGGAATGCTCGACTCCCATCAGTGGGAACATTATGATGTAGGTACTTTTTTAAGTATAATGAGCCGATTTTGTTCATTATTGTATTTATTTGAAAGCTAGGTGATCACATTTCAAATTATGACAAATAGTACGTTTTGACATTAATTTATCAACAAAACTTGGGTGTAATATATATTTAATAATTTGATTGCAATATGTGTTTTAAAATAACACACTCATTATTTCAATAATAACTTTAATATATAATATCTAAAAATAAATCATTTAATGAATTAATTAATTTGGGATATTTGCCATATTATTGTGTTTTGTAATTATTATATGTGTATGAATCCTGTCAATAAACTAATTATTTGATAAAGAAACCCAACTCTAGTTAATAGTGGGTTCAACATCACGACACAACAAGCAACGGTCGAGTCGACCCTCTGCTGCAACAATCCAATCACGCTTCTAGTTGTTGTTAAACATCACGACACAACAAGCAACGGTCGAGTCGACCCTCTGCTGCAACAATCCAATCACGCTTCTAGTTGTTGTTAAACATCACGACACAACAAGCAACGGTCGAGTCGACCCTCTGCTGCAACAATCCAATCACGCTTTTTGTTAAACATCACGACACAACAAGCAACGGTCGAGTCGACCCTCTGCTGCAACAATCCAATCACGCTTCTAGTTGTTGTTAAACATCACGACACAACAAGCAACGGTCGAGTCGACCCTCTGCTGCAACAATCCAATCACGCTTCTAGTTGTTGTTAAACATCACGACACAACAAGCAACGGTCGAGTCGACCCTCTGCTGCAACAATCCAATCACGCTTCTAGTTGTTGTTAAACATCACGACACAACAAGCAACGGTCGAGTCGACCCTCTGCTGCAACAATCCAATCACGCTTTTTGTTAAACATCACGACACAACAAGCAACGGTCGAGTCGACCCTCTGCTGCAACAATCCAATCACGCTTTTTGTTAAACATCACGACACAACAAGCAACGGTCGAGTCGACCCTCTGCTGCAACAATCCAATCACGATTCTAGTTGTTGTTAAACATCACGACACAACAAGCAACGGTCGAGTCGACCCTCTGCTGCAACAATCCAATCACGCTTCTAGTTGTTGTTAAACATCACGACACAACAAGCAACGGTCGAGTCGACCCTCTGCTGCAACAATCCAATCACGCTTTTTGTTAAACATCACGACACAACAAGCAACGGTCGAGTCGACCCTCTGCTGCAACAATCCAATCACGCTTTTTGTTTAGCTTCTAGTTACCTATTGGTTCGAACACATCCATTACCAAGTAAGTACATGCTTAGATTCTTATCGACATCACCTTCTAATTGAACCGTCAATGTGTCTATTAACGGTGATTTCATTCTCAGCATTTATTATTTCACTTCACTATCTTCTCAAATTCATTTATATCGCAATCTAAATGTGGTTCTAATGACACCTCCAGAAAACAATGCAGGTGTCACACTTTGTTTACTATTTACGGTTTATATAATCAACAATATTTTTACTAAATAACAATCTAGCTCTCATGAACACGAGGAATCCTACCGTGGGGAGCTGGGGCGGGGCGGCAATCATATTTAAATGTAAATGTTATATAAAACGTATTGTTTAATTCAATAATTACTTAGAATTTAGTGATTGATTATTATAAGATGTACATAATTTATTTATATTAACACAACTATTGCAGTGGGGTGCCGGCTTAGAATAGTACCTCCCCAACTCTACCCGTGGGTGCCGTAGAAACCGGCTAAGGGATAACAATCAGAAGGTGGGCAGCAGCACCTTCCCAGTTAAAAACCCCAAAACTGCGCTCGCCAACCCGCCAGCCAAGCGTGGCGAGTATTGGCAAAACCCCCCTTTGGGGGAGGCCTATGTTCAGCAGTGGACATCCTATGGCTGAGATGATGATGATTGGTCACGAAATGTATCATTATTATAATAATAATCGAAGGCTGTAACAAAAACGGATTGTTCACTGATCTTAACTCATGTAAGAAACAGGTTGGTAACAGAAATGCCTATAACATGTTATGGAACTGTCCTGTGTGCCGGCACGAATACCCGCGTGCGTGTACGTAACGGTAACCGTGTCGTTCACGTGCAACAGTACAAACCATAGGCTAATCAGAGTATATCTTAAGTACAATCTGAATCTACGGCAACTGTGACACAGATAACTCATAGTTTGTAAATCGAAGCGTGACGCGTTGACGCTTACGATACGAATACTCTTTCGCAAGTTGTTTGTGCAACGGCCTCTGCCCACAGTGCGGCAGCGCGGCAACACTGGTGATAGCTGATGATGGTCACAAATATAATGCGGGTCCCATTTACACGACAACGAAACGTTATAAATAAAAATACGTAAAAATGCTCCAAAAATGAAAAGAAAGATAGCTTATCGAGAAAAATGAGTAAGTAATAACTTAGCCGATAGCCTTCTCAAGGCCCTTAAATAAATCTTAGTGCACGGACGGAAGGTCGTGACACCGTGTGGGGGTGTGAGGGGGTGGCGGGGCGGCGGGGAGGGTGTGAGGGACCGACTCCGATGCCGAGGGCTGATTAGGAAACACGCCGCAAGTGTCGCGGAACTTCGTTATCGCTATCAAATGTACAGTCAAACACATCATTATCTCATCATAAGTACCTACACGGGGCCACGAAGGAAGCGAGTTAGTTACAAAAATGCGATAAATTTTTAAATATTTTGCGTATTCCTTTTCAATTAAACATTGAGATATACTTACGAACAATAAAATGAACACATTTTTATTTATGTGTAACTCATTTTGAAACACAATATTTCACTATATTTCGTAATGTATCGGTATTGTCTGTGTCTAGTGCAGGTACATTTTTTACACATTTTAGTATTTAGTATTGTCACTACGAAACGTTAAGCCAGCTGTTATATACGGTTGGCGTGTTGAACCGCTTGCTTCGCGGTCGCGCCACTGCAGCACAAGCAATATGTTTGTTTCGTGAAAATAAATATTTATTTTAAGTACGTAATTAAAAAAAAACTGATGTGACTAGATATAGATCCCAGTGTCGTTGCGTTGCACCCATGGTCTGCATAACCGTGCTAAACCCAACCGTCCCACCAACCGTCTATCTGCGCAACATAATACCTATTCATACGTACGGTGGAATATTTCATAGTTACACGCGAGGGTCCACGCGGTGCGTAATTTTTATGTTTAAAAATCAGGCACCGCGTGGGCCCCTCGGGCGTGAACCCAACACTCTAATTAAACTGAAGCGAACCGGCTAATCTTGGCAAAATGATAAACTACGCAACGGGCTACCACAACGAATGAACAAACTTTCTGAGCATTGACGCAGATTTCAAACTTTATTTTTGACTCCTTCGCGCCTTTCAAAGTAATTAAGAAGAAATATAGTCTTCACCAAAACTTAGAATGTTTGTTGGGAGCTTCCGATTCCCCGGAGAGCTGGAGGGAGCGAGGTGGGAACTTCACCTAATTGAGGAAGTTATCTTCAATTTCTTCACAATCCTATATTCGAATTTCTAATTACAGTTAGAAAATGGTCCGCAACGCTATCTCTGCGCTGAACTGATGACTCCCTGAGGAAGAACTTTATAAACGTTCGAAACGTCGTCGTCAGGCCTAAACCGACATAATACCAAGTGAGTGCAGCCGGTATCTTTATATCACTATCTACTTTACGCTCCGGAAGTAAAACATAAACGTGAAGCAGATCTTAAGAGGATTGCATAGCTAGTACTTTCCATGCTAAAAGAGAAAACTCTTTCCTACCTCTTAACATTGTCCGATATCAGTGATTTTTCATGGAATGATGACATTGTTTACTATGCCCGTACGTTTTGATTTTTTTGTAATGTGTGACTTTTTGAGAACTCCAACGATGGTCGGTCCCATAGTAGTTTTTATATATAAATATATATTTATATATAAATATATATTTTATAGGTGCGGTGTTACGAACTAGCTCACGCGTGCGTCTTTCTGCCCAACTGCGAAGCCCAAAACGAGAGTTATGTGTTTCACTTGTATGTATGTATGTAGTCCGTTCCTATGGCCGCTCGAACCTACTCAGCGGCAGCGGCTCAACCAGTTTCAATAAATGTTGATAAGATTCGTGTTGATGGCGCGAGTGCCACTGGGAACTGGTACAATCTAGATATAAATAAAATGTTTAAAATCAAAATGGCGTATTTTAGCGCTTTAATTTCCGTGGTCGGGTTATTAAACTTTAGTTTGTTTTCTTGTTAATTAATGTCATCAGACTTGTATTACGTGCGGGTAGCCCTCAGGAATGTCACGGCATGGTGTAAGTTTGTTGAACTGTTTCACAGCTGTAGGAGCTGTTATCACAGATATAATGAGAAGTATGACCGGTCGAGTTGTAGATTACGGCCAAGGTACACTTGTGCCGGAACAGGGTTCGTGCGCGGTGCCGTCGCCATCAACGAGCATAACCTTAATGTGGAGTTATTCCGTTTGTAGATGTAGATGGAGGGTGCTCGCATATTTTGTAAATTATATGGGCGGTGCGTGACCCGTCACGGTCGCGGTCGCGGTCGCGGTCACGCGACTGCTCCATCATGCGATGTCGGCAGTCGGCATGCTGCTTGGAAGTGTCCGGTTCATACTATATACTCGTATGTATGCGCAGCCACGAGCACTAGTACTAACAGTATTATTACTAAGAATGATACAAATACCACAGGTAAGTACCATATACTTATCTTGTGTTCATCATCATCATCTCAGCCATAGGACGTCCACGCTGCTGAACATAAGCCTCCCCCATAATTTTCCAAAAGTACCGGTTGGAAGCGGCCTGCATCCAACGTCGTCCTGCGACCTTTATCAGGTCGTCTGACCTACGCTGCGTTTGCCAGTCCGTGGTCTCCATTCCAGAACCCTCCGGCCCCATCGGCCATCTGTTCTGCGCTATTTGCTCTGCCCACTGCCACTTTAACTGGCTAATCTTCTGGGCTATGTCGGTGACTTTCGTTCTTTTACGGATCTCCTCATTTCTGATTCGATCATGTAGAGAAACCCCGAGCATAGCCCTTTCCACAGCTCGTTGTGCGACTTTGAGCTAATATCTGAGGCCCATAGTAAGAGACCACGTTTCAGTGCCATAAGTCATCACTGGTAACACACATTGGTCGAAGACTCTTGTTTTGAGGAACTGAGGTATTTTAGACGAGAAGGCTTCGCGAAATTTCGGGAACGCTGCCCAGCCGAGTTGGATTCGACGATTGACCTCTTTCTCGAATTTGGATCTACCTAGTTTGACGGTCTGTCCCAGGTAGGTAGGTGTATTCGTCAACAACTTCGAGAACTGAGTTCCCAACTGATATTGGGGTAGGCACAACATGGGCATAAGACATAATTTTCGTCTTGTCCATGTTCATCTTAAAGCCTACCCGTTGGGAAACTCGATGGAGGCCTTCGAGCATTGTACTGAGGTCTTCCATGGATTCTGCCATGACTACAATATCGTCGGCAAATCGAAGGTGAGTGATGTACTCGCCGTTGGTATTGATGCCAAGTCCTTGCATTCCAAGAGCTTGAAGGCGTCTTCTAATGTCTACGTTCCGACCTACTCGTGCCCATATTCAAGACGCCGAGAGCTTTCAACTTGAGCTGTCCAATCGCTTCGATTGCCTTGAGAACATCGATTCAGTGGACGAGATCAATAACGAGTTAGTAGAAACTGTCCATACAGTGGGTTCCAAGTACTTTAAACCCCGCCGTATAGATAGGCCACAGAAACTTTCCAACGATACCCTCAACCTCATGGCTGAACGACGCTCCTTAAAACTGCAGTCTTCGGCTGTAGCATATAGGCTGCTCAATAAACGAATATGGAAGTATGGCGACAAGACATCCGGATCTTTAATACTCGTACTAATCGTATTAAAGAGACGATAGAGCGGAACAAGGGCTCCAAAGTGTTTGCAAGAGACATATCTATTGGGCAGAGCCAGTTGACGAAGCTGAAGAGAGAAGACGGCAGTGTAGCGTCGACCAAAGCAGAAGTGTTAAGAGAGGTCGAGAGTTTTTACGGACAGCTATACTCTTCGGTCGCTAAACCTGTTAGCAGCTCGGCCAAAGACCCAAGATCCAAGCTGACCCGACATTATACCGAAGATATCCCGGACATCAGCCTGTACGAGATTAGAATGGCCTTGAAACAGCTTAAAAACAATAAAGCGCCGGGTGATGACGGTATCACATCGGAGCTTCTGAAAGCGGGTGGAATACCGGTACTTAAATTCCTTCAGAAGCTCCTTAATACCATCTTACTCGAAGGTTCAACGCCAGAAGCATGGAACAAAAGCGTGGTGGTGCTGTTCTTCAAGAAAGGTAACAACACTTTACTTAAGAATTACAGACCCATCTCGATTAATTTTGAGCCATGTTTATAAGCTGTTTTCGAAGGTCATAACGAACCGTCTCAGTCGCAGGCTTGGTGAATTCCAGCCTCCGGAACAAGCCGGTTCCCGAAAAGGCTATAGTACCATAGACGACATCCACACGCTACGGCAAGTTATACAGAAGACCGAAGAGCATAACTTGCCTCTTTGTCTAGCGTTTGTGGACTATGAGAAAGCCTTTGATTCGATCGAGACGTGGGTAGTGTCTCCAGCGGTGCCGTATTGACTATCGGTATATTGAAGTGCTGAAGTGTTTGTACCAAAACTTCTACATGTCAGTCCGAGTACAGGAGCAGAGTTCGAAGGCAAATCCATTGCAAAGAGGCGTGAGGCAGGGAGACGTTATATCTCCGAAACTGTTCACCGCTGCATTGGAAGACGCCTTCAAGCTCTTGGAATGTCAAGGACTTGGCATCAATATCGAAGATCTTGTGTTACTGTACAAGTATACTACACAAAGGGTACGGGACCAAACTTACATCCAATGTATAGCGTGTTTCTTGTGATGTAGTTTATGTTCAGAATATATTATGGCAAGAACTAGTATGTACGAGTAGTTTAATTTCTAGTAAATAATAGGGATTCTAATATGAAACTGTCGATACATCGCACTAGCCACTAATGGTGTCATATTTCAGAGTGAATCTTTTATCACACGAAAGTTATCACATTTTTAATTTAAAAAAAGGATGTATTTGATTTCTGACTTTCAATTGTTTTTATATTCAGTGTTTAACGTGAAGATGGAAACAACGAAAATTTTAGTGATTTTCGAATACGAGGTCCTAACAGTATCAGAAACTGTTCGAATCGTCAATGCTGTGTTTGAAGAGGATACGGCTAACGAACGCACCCAGCGTTTTTGGCTCACCCGCTTTCGTAGTTCATAGTGGAATTTCGACTTGAAGAATGAACGAGGAAGACCAGCCACTAAGGTAAATAACAATGAGTTGTAGGAGATGCTGGAAGCCGATCCATATCAAACCACCAAGGAATTAGCGGCATGGTTTGATAGCTAGCGTACTGCTGACAATTGTATTGTAAAATTTACGACCCTTATGACAATAAGTATAGAGGAACCTACTCCAAGCGGTACGACTAAATAATACATAATACAATTGAAAACTCACCTTGTGCTAGTGGTGTGAGTAGGGGTGACAGATGTTTCAGAAATAGTCATTCAACCAACGGACATATAGGTGTCGCATTAAAACAACCCGAAATTCATTATCACGGTAGAAACTGACACCGGAGTCATTCTCCGAATTGAGGTCGGCTGAAACTTTAATTTTCTAAAATGTCATGAAGTAAAATTTGAGCGACAATCCCTATTATTTAGAGCGAGTGGTCTCTACCGAAAACATAATGTTCGCACATTGAGCAGTGAGCAGTGAGCAGTGAGTGACGTGGGCACGTTTACTTTGCGAATTGTTTATCGCGACATCTTCAGTTACGTTTGAAGTCCGAGTCGCTCTACATTCTAAATGTCATGTCGTTGATTTAACATTATTAGCCAGAGTGAAATAGGAGCAGTTAATAAGTGTGAGTGTGCGTATGTGTGCGCTGGGGTTTTAAACGTTGTGCCAGTCGGGTCGGGACAGACAACGGAGTCTAGATTATTTACTAGTGTTACCACTAGTGTCTAAAACGATCTCTTAACTGTATACTTACGGGACGAGCATTTGTACGAACGACATCCGCATAGATTTATATAATATAACTTTTTAAACTTTCGCGAGTCAAATTCAGGATTTAAGAGAGTATCGGGACTTGTACGTTAGTTAATGTTTTGTATATATGTTAGCTCAGTGCAGTCTACAGACGGGTTGTGTAACGTTAAAATTCGCAACGTTGTCGAGGGGAAGCTTGCCGACGACACTTCACTGCACTATTATATTCATAAATAACACGAGTTTGTTTGCTGGCGCTTGTTGTTATGACACAAACAGGTGAATGGTGTGACACGTTCTCCCATAAAGCGCGCGTGTACTGAATAGGGAAGACGCCAGATGTCGCCGCGCTACGACGCTGGCACGCCGCGTCCTCAGAGCTCCGAGCTCAGTGGATTTTAAACACTAGTTGAGATACGAGTACTTGATGATTATCTGTCTACACTACAACCACACAACACGGCTCTGGAGCGCGCGGCGGTCTGTTGCAACTTGAACCAATGTCTCGTTATGTGCGGGATGTCGAGCTCGCTAGGAATCTTATCCACAATGCAACGTGTTTGTATGGGGTGAGGGAATCAGACCAACCGCTTCTAGTACTTACAGGCTACAAGGAATATCCGACAAAATGTGCGGAGGCTCATAAATAGCTCTTCCATACTTATATCACTAATGTGTTGTTATAATAGATGTAAGCCCCCGAAAAAATAAAATAAAACTTCTAAAATTTTGTTGGAGTCACACATGCGTACTTCCCAATTAGCCGGTATAACTAAGGGCTCTACATCTTCAAAGTTCTGGATTTGTCTACCTCCTACCTAAATGCTTTTGTTAAATTGTTTAAAAGCTTTTTCCCGATTTTTGTTTTGTTTTTCCTGTTTTTTTCTGACAAAATGTCTTCATGATCTGAGCCCCGAATAACAACTGAGGCATGCAAGAGATAGGAAACATGAGATTATGTTAGATACTCACAGCGTCTGCAGATGTGGCAGATGCGCGAGCGCGTGCGTGGGCACGGCGCGCAGCAGGTTGCGTGCGAGACGCAGCGTCCGCAACGCCCGCGCGCCACCCGCCTCGCGCGACCCGCCCAGTGCGTCGCTCTCCACCTCCGAGATAAAGTTGTCCTCCGCCGACCTGACGGAAACACAACACTTTACTCACCTTATAAAAACAAACTCATAATATTATACAGGGTGACTGGTTGAACACTTTACATATTGATATATAATGCTCAGTACTCGATTCTCGTTCTAATTAAGAAAAAAAAATAGGTGCCTAATATTTACCTAATTTAACTTTAATTGTCTACTCAAAACAATAAACATGGTCACTCGCGGCGCGCGTGTAGTAATAAAAGCGCGGCGCGGCCGGGCGGGCGGCCGACGATCGCGGCATTCGCGGCATCCTTTGGCGGCGCGGGCGGCGCGGCCCTTTGGGTCATTAACCCCGTTCGGACGCAGCTTGATTCCTTTGAACGCGGCGCGTGTTGGAATATGTATGACAAAATGAATCCGTCCCACTCTAGTAAGTAGTATGAGAGTATTTCTCTTTCTTACGTATTTACACAATAACAGCCCTTATAGTTTCTTATAATATTTAAGTATGAAGGGCACAGTTCAGTCAGTTACAACTCTGCGTTCCGCCTGGATAGAACTCTGCAGTAGAGAGCGCGCACACACCTCTCCTGTTAAATAACGATACAAATAAATTAATCTTTATAAATCGTTAATTACGTCTTTCATTGGTCACCCTAATCTAATAGGTTATGGGCCCAGTGATTTAACTAAATAAATAGCTTTTAAAATAAAAAGGACACTTTACGTGAAATAGTGTATAAGGGACTTGTAGCCTGTGGACTGTTAGGCTATTTAAGTTTAAGTGTTTATTTGTACATTTGAAGTGAGTGTTGTAATTTTCAACGATGGACCATTCCAAATTGAAAAGAAATATTAAACCGTTTGACGGAGACAAATATAGTGTGTGGAAGCTAAGAATGCGTAATTTATTAAGTGAACTTGGAGTGCTCAACACAATAGATGAAGAAACCCCTACAGTGACGGACAATGATTTACAAAATAAGCTAAGAATGGCTAAGAATACTATAATAGAGTATTTATCGGATTCTCTGTTGGGACTTGTAACTGAAGAAAATACAGCGAGGCAAATTTTCTTAAAGCTCGATTCCATTTACGCAAGAAAAAGTATAGCGACACAACTAGCTTTGCGAAAACAGTTATTAAATTTGAAATTGAAGCCGGAACATTCTTTAACTAAACACTTTCAAGAATTTGACGATTTACTGATCGAGTTAGTTGCTGCTGGAGCAAACTTAGAAGAAGTTGATAAGGTTACACATCTTTTCATGACTCTACCGAACAGTTACAATGGGGTCGTCACAGCAATAGAGACATTGGCTGAAGCCAATCTGACGTTGACTTTTGTCAAAACAAGACTACTTGATCACGAAATAAAATTGATTAATGAAAGACGTGACACAAGCTTGAAAGTTCTGCAGGCGGAAACAGTAAAATCTCAAGGTGTGGTTCATAAACGTTATTTTATAAATAATAAAACAAAACGAAACCCAAATCGAGGACAGCCATACAAAACTTCATTCAAGCAGAAAAACAATAAAGTAAACAATATTAAATGCTATTGCTGTGGAAAAAACGGTCACGTGCAAAAGGATTGCTACTATAAGAAAAGGTTCAATCAACACTCAGAACAAAATCATAGAACCATTCAAACGGTAAATATCACGGACACTCAAGATCCTAATATATCGGGATTTGCTTTTATGATTGGAGGTTGTAAAATGACACATAACGAACAAAACGAAATTACATTTGTTTTGGACTCGGGAGCTTCGGATCATTTGATTAATAGTGAAGAATTGGCGCGAAACTTCAGGGAATTAGAAAAGCCAATTAACATCTCAGTCGCGGAGAACGGGACATACATCAGTGCAACGAAGATAGGCAACATTCCAGTAACCAGCGACATGGGTATAAAAGGAATGCTACAGGATGTCCTTTTCTGTTCTGAAATCCCATACAACTTGCTCTCAGTTAAGAAAATGCAACAGGCCGGCCTGACGGTCGTTTTTGGCAATAGCGGTGGTGTGCAAATATACAACGAGGGTAAGCTGGTAGCAAAGGGTAAGTCATTGAACAATCTAATTGGTATTACTTTTATGCTTGAGAAATGTGCTTTGAATATTGAAAGCTCATCAAATGTGTTCGTAAACAATAATAGTTATGAACTGTGGCATCAAAGACTCTGTCACCTTGGCAAATCTAAGTTTGTGGAAATAAAAAACAAACAAATGTTTTCTGATATTGAACAAATAAATCATGTAAAACCAAATGATATATTATGTGAAGCTTGTATAAATGGAAAACAAGCATGTTTGCCATTAAATAAGTCAAAGTCAAAAATTATAAAACGACCTCTATTTAATGTGCATACCGATGTGTGTGGTCCCATCACTCCTTCAACACTTGACGACAAAAACTACTTCGTGATTTTTGTCGACGAATACACTCACTACTGTGTGACATATTTAGTGACCCATAAATCAGACGTTTTTAGTATGTTTAAAGATTATGTTGCTAAGTGTGAAGCTCGTTTCGGTTTGAGAATTGTCAATTTGTATTGTGATAATGGTGGTGAATATTTATCAAATGAAATGAAAGAGTATTGTATGCAGAAAGGTATAAGCTACCACTTAACAGTGCCGCATACCCCTGCTTTGAACGGTATTGCTGAAAGAATGATAAGAACGATCACAGAACGAAGTCGTGCGATGGTGTCTGGTGCTAAACTAGACAAAAAGTTCTGGGGCGAGGCTGTGTTGACTGCCACATATTTAATAAATATTAGCCCGACGAAAGCACTGAAAATAAGTAACACACCGTTTGAATTGTGGCATAACAAAAAGCCACAACTGAAATATTTAAAGGTTTTTGGTTCAACTGTATATTATTTAAATAAAAATAGAAAAACCAAGTTTGACGAAAAGTCTCAAAAAGGTATATTGGTTGGTTATGAACCGAATTGTTATAAGGTGTGGGATGTGGTAGAAGAAAAGTTTGTAAAAGTCAGAGACGTGAGAGTTGACGAGGTCAACTTCTTGAAAAGCAGGTCATTGAAGCCTAAAACAGTTGTATCTGAAAACTGTAGTGATCTTGATAAATCTGACAAACACATAGCAAAGAAAATGTGTAAACAAACTGGCAGATTATCTGCGCCATTAGGTCCACTACCTAATAAATCTGTAAGTGAAACAGATGTGCATACACACTGCTCGTCATTTCAAAATCAATTGACATTATCTCGAAATGAACTGACTTCACATAATCAGCGAAAAAGTGAAAGGATTAAAAACTTGCCCTCTGTGTCTTATAAAGAAAATGAAGACGATATTTCTGTAAATTATTTGTTATATGCTAAATCATTAGTGTGTAAAATACCTACATCATATAATGAGATTGAATCCAGGGATGATAGGCTTTTATGGGAAAATGCTATCAATGATGAAATTAAATCACTCAATGAAAATGAAACCTGGACACTTGTACCAAACCCCGGAAATAGAAACATTATCGATTGTAAATGGGTATTCACAATAAAAAATGATGAGTTTGGAAAACCCCTAAAGTACAAGGCTCGTTTAGTAGCTCGTGGTTTTAGTCAACAGTATTGGATTGACTATAACGAAACTTTTGCACCAGTTGCTAGAATCTCAAGTTTCAGATTTATAATCGCTTTTGCTAATCAGTTCAATTTATTAGTTCACCACATGGACGTGAAAACTGCATTTTTAAATGGGAAACTCCCAAATGCAGATAACTTAGTTTGCAAGTTGAACAAAGCTTTATATGGTTTAAAACAGTCTGCACGCTGTTGGTTTCAAATGTTCGAACAAGCTTTGATTGAAAAGGGTTTTCGATACTCATCAGCTGATCGGTGTATTTACATTTTAGACGCCGGTAACATTCAAAGAAACATATATGTTGTGCTTTATGTTGATGATCTTGTTATTTCAACTGCTGATATAAATACAATGAATAGTTTTAAAAACTACCTAATGAATAGGTTTAAAATGGTAGACTTAAACGAAATCCATTGTTTCTTGGGTATCAAAGTACAAAGGCATAAAAACAAAGTTACGTTAGATCAGAAAAGGTACATACAAACAGTCTTAGAAAAGTTCAACATGAGTGACTGTAAAACTGTCAAAACCCCCATGGAGACTAAAGTAGATTATACCGCTTTAGATTCAATTGACACAACAAAGGCCCCTTGTAGAAACGTTATCGGGTGCCTAATGTATATTATGGTATGTACTCGTCCTGATTTGAGCTATTGTGTAAACATCCTAAGTAGATTTGCTAACAAAAGCAACCATTCACTTTGGTTATATTTAAAAAGGGTATTACGTTACTTAAAAGGGTCATTGGATCTTAAACTGACTTACGTGCAAAGTGATTGTTATAATGACATATTGACTTGCTTTGTCGACTCAGACTGGGGCAGTGATGAAGTAGGCCGTAAAAGCACTACAGGTTATTTGTTTAAGTTATTTGAACAATGCACAATATGCTGGAATACAAAGAGACAACTTACAGTGGTGGCTTCGTCAACTGAAGCAGAGTACATGGCTTTATTTGAAGCTGTTAGAGAAGTACTGTGGCTAAAATCATTATTAACCAGTATTAACATTGAAATACCCAATGCTATTCCAATATACGAGGATAATAATGGGTGTATAAGCATTGCTAGTAATCCTACAAGTCACAAACGGTCAAAACACATTGACATAAAGTACCACTTTTCTAGAGAACAGGTGGAGAAAAATTTTATTAAAATGATTTATGTTCCCACAGGTAATCAGTTGGCAGACATCCTAACGAAATCATTACCGTCAGTTAGTTTTTCCAACATGAGAGAAAAACTCGGTATTAATTAACTAGTATGTAATAGTTAAGAGTAAGTATTGAACCGTTTGTGTAAATACTTTGTATACTTGATTGGTGTGATAACTATAAGAAATAATTATAGGAATAACGACTTGGGTCTGATTAGGTTTTCCTGGGTTTCCCTAATCCTGTGCATCGAATGGTGGACCAAGATGATTATTGTACTCCCAGGGAAAGGAAGGTGTGTGACATTAGTATTGTAAATACTTTTGGTTATTATTATTTTAAAAGAGGATTTATTTTGAGGGGGCGTGTTGGAATATGTATGACAAAATGAATCCGTCCCACTCTAGTAAGTAGTATGAGAGTATTTCTCTTTCTTACGTATTTACACAATAACAGCCCTTATAGTTTCTTATAATATTTAAGTATGAAGGGCACAGTTCAGTCAGTTACAACTCTGCGTTCCGCCTGGATAGAACTCTGCAGTAGAGTGCGCACACACCTCTCCTGTTAAATAACGATACAAATAAATTAATCTTTATAAATCGTTAATTACGTCTTTCATTGGTCACCCTAATCTAATAGCGCGGCGCTTTGGGTCATTAACCCCGTTCGGACGGTGTCCATAATTTTCGCGTTATAGCACATTCATAGAATGAAGGTTTCCTCTGTAGTTTAACGGTATTTTTTTAATTTTATTTTTTTAAACGTTTCATGTGACCATGAATTATCATGTTTATGTAAAGTGTTCAACCAGTCAGTCTGTATATACAAAGTAACATCGAAATAGGATGGATAATTTAAATAATAACAATATTTTTTAATAAACTATTTTTAAAGCACTATCGCCTTCTTAGCGAAAAGAAACATTGCAATTTTAGTGAGAAAAATACCGTCCCTCTACGACGGTTAATAAAATCAAACAGTGAATTAAAATTGTATATCTCGGCCGGCGAGCCATCATGGCGTCTGACACAGATTGTCGGAGACGTGGGTTCGAATCCCGTACGAGGATTGTTTCCTCACTAAAATTGCAAAATAACATTAAATAGGATTCGTTCTTGTGTCAGGATGACCTTTTGCAGGAGCTTTTTTAGTAGTTTATTGCGGGTTGCTCGCAAATGCTTCTTGACTTAGCTTCTCGCTGGGTAAGAATAGAGAGAACTCAATATGATAGAAGTATAGTCGAGGAAGAATCGGGTGGAGATCTTTTAGTAAGACAACGATGATAATGTCGCCTAGTGCATGCCGGTAGTCAACGTTTTTATTTTGGATTTACATCTCTTTTCATTTATTTGTATCCCCCGGCAGGGGTTATACTATCACATTCGCACAAGTGGCGGATAGTTGTTTGGTTTGTATTCTACCACATTATGTACCACAAGTATCAAAGTGAGCAGAGATTGTCTGGAGGCCAATTGTATGTGTATGTGCTAGTTATAATTAAGTATAAAATTATAATAGTTAGTATGTAGGTTGTTCGTAATTCGTTCGATTTGTTTCCAAATGCGATGTCAGACAGGTTGATACGAGTAGCGATGCGGCGGCCATTGATCGCCGGAAGCTTCTTATCCGAATATTCGATGAAATAGCAATGGATGGACAATAAAGGTCACTTGTGTATAATCCGAGTGTTACCGACTACACGTAAACATGCGCAAGGCCGGTACGGTGCGTGTAGCCCGCGCCAAATGCATTTAACCCCAATTCTACTATTACACAACGTTCAACAACCTATCCTGCTTGATTTTGTACTTTAAACTATAAATATAGAACTATCGAATAGTTATTTGTTCGATAATTAATTTTATGCTAAAAGGTATATATTTGTATATGTTTTAAAATATTCATTATTTTCATCAGCATCTCAGTAAGTATAATGTATCTCAACAAAGTGTTACCTACCTACCTATAATTAGTATAATTTAGGCATCAAACATTATAAAAAAAAATCTTTCATATTTTTTACTATCTGTGCACCACGATCCCTTTTTCTGCTGTTATTACTCTCCATTCTAAGGTTGCCTGGAAGAGATCGCTTTGAGCAATAAGACCGCCTGTCGTTACGATTTTCTAAGCTGTATTGATTGTTTAATTTTAAGGAGTTCAATAAAGAGTATATCTATCTACCTACCTATCTATCTATAACCTGTTCTACTATTTCTAGAGACAAATTAAAACAAACCGCTCTTAAATGCTACACTGTATTAAATACATAGGTACATAAGACTCATATTCGTATATAATATGTAAGTACCTAGTGTTTCATACATTTTAATAGCGTCCCGTTCATAATAACGCGAGTTAGCAGAATATAAAATGTAGATCGATCGCTGACGTCAGTAGAACCGTAACTACAGCTGGACTGTTTTTCAATAACAGAGTTAGAAAACGCATAAAACCATCGTTCAATATATATTCTACTGCTGTTGAAATGTAGTCAGTGGAATCGGACCCGAGCGGCACACACGTCTGCACGACTCCTCGCCACTGGCTGCGGCGGCGTGTATACAAACAAACTGGACTGCCCTTGCCCTCGGCGTTTATTTGTTTATCTTGTTATGGGATATAGACAATAACCAATTATACATCAAACAACACTGAAGCAATATCCAGAATAGAAAACAGTTTATACACAACCAATTGTCGAATAAACCGTACTACGAGTTAAACACAATTAAATAACATGAATAGCTTTCATAATACACCCTGTGTCCATCGTCCCTCGTCGTCCCTGTGTCATCCACCAAGCGTCAACGTGCAGTTAAGTAAAACTACCTATAGGTACCTACATTCAAATTCATTATAATTTATTCACGTTCCGTGTGAGGGACGATAACGACAGGTAGCTTATTGAATTATGTCGATTGTTAATGAATACAAGCTGCATCAGCCTTCCGCTGCGTTCCAAATATGTAGGAAAGTGCAGGCCATTATTTTTCTAAGAGTTTGTACAATTATTCTTTCCATTGCTATTAAACAGAGAGTGTAAGCGATTTCTATTAAAGCATGATTATAATAAACCTCTTACGTTCCCACTGCTGGAGCTCGGGTTGCTCGGGTGCAGAACTGAACACTTAGGTTTATTGACGCCGCCGCGTGGGTCTTGCTTGCTAGTGTAGTTTTGTACCTACTGTAGATTCAGACCAACTCCGAGGGCAATCGACACTATCTATAGACTGTGGTCCTGTGTTGTGTAGCCGGGATAAATGTCAATTAAATCTAATGGTTTCTCATTAATATCATATATCGAATGAGGATGCAGCTGGTGCGCAAACCGAATCCATCGTAACTTGTTCTGTACCTATTTGGTAGGTACTTACGTGATGCTAAAAAGATAAATAATCCATGTTTGACAGACTCGTTCGAGACAACGAAGATCCCCGATGTCTGCACTCGTGCACTCCGCCCGACCCCCTCCCCACGCCCCCCAGAGACCGGCCACTTAACGACTTGTCAACACTTATTGGTATATTTCACACCCCATACTCGTAAACATTTAACGACAGTGAAATAAAAACCTCCAGAAACTTGTTTTACGATTTAACAGTAGGTTGGTACCTAGTGCGTTTGTTTTGAATGTTATTATGGTTGATAAACACTTAACAATTTATGGATTACTACAATATGCGTTACATCGTGTTGGCGGCGCATTGAGTAAACGCTAAATTCAAACTTATATTTTAAGTTATTCTAATAAGAATAGCTTGAATGAGTCTAGGTAAAGCTACGCTGCATTGGTCTATGGATGGTAGACCTAGTCAGAGTATATAAATAATATGACTACTAAGTAGTTCCGAACGGCGCGGTAAGCACAACAAGCCAACAGAACCACATTGACGGACTCTAAACTGTCAGCCAGCGTTGCGAGCTGCACAGAAGTAACCCGGCGGATCCGCCTTCCGTACCTACTGCATGTTTCCATTTAACTCAGTTAATGTCATGAACATTGTGCCAAAACGGCATTTGTATGGTATACTCGTAGGGATGTGTCGGGGGACACTTCTGGAAGTAATCATCCAATTAGATAAATACTTCATCTGGTAGTGATTGTCTGAACCAAATAGTTCCTCTTACGTCGGGTAGACGGTTATGGTCAACAAGACTACGACCTAGCTACGATACACTAAATAAAGAATGAGGAAAAGTTTGAGTTTTTTCGTATGAATGTTTCTGGAACTTTTAATCCAATTGATAAAAAAACATTGGTAAGCTAGGAAATACTTTTACTGAATTAAAAAGGGAATCCGGTTCAAAACTATTCAGTCGTGCCCTACCTATCTTGGATTGTTATCATATTTGACAGACAAATGATGATTGAGGTTCGGACACAATCCATTAAACGAGTTTGCTCACCTACTGCGTTAGGAAAGTTCCCCGATGTGCAATGTCTGCATGTAGAAGATACGGATCACTTATTAATGGAATGTGCCCGAAAATGTTAATCTCGAGGGTATTATTTGCCAGCAGCGCGTGTAATAACGCTAAAATAGTATCTATCTACTATTTAATACTAATTATTTTATTTATTTATTACATTTCAGGAAGACTATCGGCTGCATAGCTTATGTTAGAAAAGTAAACATTATATAAAAAAGAGTCATTTACAAGTCTCCTGGAGACTTGTAAATGACTCTTTTTTATATAATTACAGTTCATACATTTCTATATGTGGAGACTGTCTCCACATATAGAAATG
This sequence comes from Selenia dentaria, assembly GCA_917880725.1. Lineage (NCBI taxonomy): Eukaryota > Metazoa > Arthropoda > Insecta > Lepidoptera > Geometridae > Selenia > Selenia dentaria. The sequence continues at coordinate 641,917 of OU862885.1, read as the reverse complement.
TATGAACTGTAATGTTATAGTTAATGTTGGTTTAGAATATATATTTAATAAATATGTAGACAATGACGCTTACGGCGTTTCTAGTACTCGTAGGTAACACAGATGTACCTACTTGCTATGTAGGTAGTACTTAGTGTACGGTGTAGGTGCTGCTGACACGGATGTAAATTGTTTCCATACAGAGCGGCATATTCGGCGAAAAAGTGATAACATTTTCTACAAAACCACCGCGAAATAATAATACCTAGTCTTAATTGTACTCAATGTGACTGTTTACTTAAGCACTGACAATGGTTCAATATCTATTTTAGACAATTAACTCCCAGCATTCTGGGAACCGACGCTATGCGCCCGCAGCGACCTCTTGCAGTCGGGCTGTGTACAAATGCTTGTCGTACGTTAGATTTATTTTAAAGTTTTTTATTTGTATGACTAAATAAGATAAAAACTGTTGACTGTTTGATTGAAATAATATAATCTAATGCTAATTTTGTTAATAATTATATATATTTTAGTGTATAGTTAGTGTGCGAACGAAGTCGAGGCGGGATTTATAGTAAAGAGGGACCAGATTTTACGTTCGTTCAATCAGATCAGTTCGATCAGACGTTAAGATCATTAATCATTAATTCGTTTAATCAATTCATTAATAATTTATTCACGAATAACTTCGCTAAACACCGACTTAGGGAAAGGTATAATTATATTAAAAGTATTTACGCGTGCACCATCGACGGATCAGCCAATGAAGTGACCGCGCGCTCCGCCGAGGTCGAGGCCGAGGCCGGGCTGCTATAAACTAAACTACATTACCTACCTACTTCATTTTATCACTTTCTCCGCACTAAGTGATACTCGATCTGCCAATTAATTGCCGATCGCTAATTTTAGTGCTCCCGATAAAACGGAACGACTCGTGTAAGTGCCGATTTAAAAGCTTCGTAAAAGGAGTTTAATGGCCCTTAGCATTTGTACGCAGTGCTACAAGTTTAACAAGCGCAGGCAGATAAACTTCCTAAATAACAACACCACTTAATATGTAAGTAATTACGCAGCTGGCGGGTTGCGCAAGTCGGCCCTGTCGACGCTTCGCAAAATCAAAATTGCGACATTTGCAATACATGTGGTGGGTACATACAGCATACAGCCGCCGGGCGAGGCGAGTACGCGCGCACATTGCCAACCAAATGGTGTTTTATCGAAGTGACGATGCGAATGTTTCGTTATAATGAGCGAAGTTTCCAATGTGTGCACGTACTCGAGCTTGGTGTTTGCCTCCACGAGAGCACGACCCTGCAACACGTTCCACCCGATTCCACTAACTACATGTTGCCTGCAATCGAACCGTAGCCGAACGAGGGCTTCTATATGCGTTTTGCTCTGCTGTTGAAAAAAGCTGTATTCGGCTAACTCGATAGATCATGATCGCGTCGTTAACTCATATTGCAAGAGAGTTTAAGATTGTATTCGGCTAACTCGATAGATCATGATCGCGTCGTTAACTCATATTGCAAGAGAGTTTAAGATTGTATTCGGCTAACTCGATAGATCATGATCGCGTCGTTAACTCATATTGCAAGAGAGTTTAAGATTGTATTCGGCTAACTCGATAGATCATGATCGCGTCGTTAACTCATATTGCAAGAGAGTTTAAGATTGTATTCGGCTAACTCGATAGATCATGATCGCGTCGTTAACTCATATTGCAAGAGAGTTTAAGATTGTATTCGGCTAACTCGATAGATCATGATCGCGTCGTTAACTCATATTGCAAGAGAGTTTAAGATTGTATTCGGCTAACTCGATAGATCATGATCGCGTCGTTAACTCATATTGCAAGAGAGTTTAAGGTGATGTTACATTCCAATTTGTCAATAAAAATAGTAGTTTATGTTTTTGTTTAATGTACGAACGGCAACCGCAGTCGAACTGCAGTTGCAGCGGGATGGATGGTTGAACGTTGTGCGATAGTAGAGTTGGGCTCCCGTACCTACTGTTAACATTCTAGTGGAGCTGATCGCACTGGATCCTTACTGTACAGTTTTATTGCCAATTGATAAACTGCACGATACGTAGTCAGAGAGTACCTACATTTGAACAGATCGTAACGGAAGGGACGCAGCTCTGTATATACCAACTCTACATAAGGAACGCATGGCTGGAGCACCTCTTTAGGAAATAATACTTAGGTATGGCTTTTAGCTCCATCTCCTTGTCGTCCCTCACCCATACACTGCCACATACACTATCTTACTAATGTTATCGGCATTCAATAACTGCGAAACAGCATATAATATTTGCGCTCCGTGTGTTAGTGTAAGTACAAACTCAAAGTATCCTTTTTATATGATACGGGGACCGTAGAAGCAGGAGGTCCACCTGGTGTTAACTGGCAATCTCACGGTACAAAGTGTCGGGGAACAAAGTCACGGTATGTATCGACATGCGACACTGCAAATATCGCGGCTGGCAGTGCGCATGCGCACGTCGTGCGAGCGCGCGCGGCGCCGGGTTCACACGGACATCACCCGCCGCGCCGGTAGAGCGCCGCGCCGCGCCTTTAGCCTTGTCACCACGTAAGGATAATTAATGGATCGCAAACCTAACCGCTCCTCCACTTGCTCTGGCTTGGATAAGTGCCACTAGTTTTCTACTACTATCGAGTACCTACATTACTGAGTACGGTATTATTTCACACAGTGAGGGGATGGAGTTTCAAAACCATTTGCAGTCAGAATACGAATTGAATGGCGAGAAAAGGCAACTTACTAGAACAGAAGTACAAATGCTTGCATACTTGTACCTAAATCAGCGCTACTGCGTTAAGTATGTGTAGGAAGACTGTAGCAAGAAACCACTGAGTGAATGAGGTTAGTGCAGTGCAGCACCCAATCTAACTTTGAGGTGGCATTGGAAATGTCACCAGCAGCCGCATTGATTACCATCGTGCGTTCGATGAGTTGCCGCTAAGCTGCTTGCCGGTAAGTGTGGTAGTAATACAAAGTTTAATGAGTGATGAAACACGAGTGATCGTAAACAAATGTTAAATGTCGAGTTTCGCAACAACGAGTGTGCACACTGCACGTACAACATGCGCTGTGACCGACAGCCTGCGGCGGCGGCGGCAGCGGCGCGGCGCGGGTGTCGTGTGGCCGCGACTTTCGTTTTATGGTTATGGGTATTGACGAGACGCGCAAATCGTTCGACAATACAATATAATTATATGTCACGCCTTAAATTCATTAACTTTTATTTGTATGATACTATCTTGGTGGTTCGACATACGCACTTAGGTAGGTGTAGATGTTAAGTAAAGTCTCTGTGAGCCGTAGACTTCGCGAGTATTAAATAAACTACAAATCCTTAAAACTTAAAATCGATAAATTTACTAAATTGACTCGACAAAATTCTATATAACTGCTCACAAAATTTCACAAGAACCGGCTGAGAACTGTGACCTGTAGAGGAGAGCAGCCGCACATCCGGAACCATGTTTACCCAAGCTGTTGCAGAGGCGTTTCGCTCCTGATTCTCACTCCAACACTACTGCTTTGAATATAACATATTAAGCTCTGCGGTCATCCCAAGCGGAGTCCAAGTCAAAGTCAAAATCATTTATTCAATTTAGGCATCAAAGACGCACTTATGAACGTCAATTTTTCATTATAATATACTTTAAAAACTCTGCCGCCGCGTTCCAAAATATATAGAGCCTACCGAGAAGAAGCGGCAAGAAACTCGGGGCCATTCTTTTTATACAGATGTTAACAATGTTTCTACATAGGTACTACATGGGGCTTATAGATTAGATAGTTATTATTATTATTTTTTTATTTAATTTTTAATTACTAACAATGTAATGTTTAAATGAAGGTACTACAAATATTACATTTTATGGGTGGCAGAGAGACAGCTTGCCAGAAGTGGAGTATTCCAAGCATCTTTATCTTTTATATAATGACGAACTTTATAGTAAGCTTTTTTTATTAAAACTATTTTTACAGTCATCTTGAATTTGCCCTCTGAGAGCTCAATTATGTGTTTTGGGATTTCATTGTAAAAACGCATACAATTTCCTAGGAATGACTTATTAGTCTTCGCAAGTCTAAAACTAGGTACAGCTATCCTATTTGTATTTCGAGTATTAAAAGTGTGGTGATCACTATTTAACTTATATTTATTTAAATTTTTACGTGTGTAATAGATATATACCGAGTGACTGTTTATTCGTCAGCGAATTTTCACACGTGATACCTACTACTTCACATGGAGTCGCTGTTGAATATCCTCCAATGCGGTCTCGGTGGCATCTTGTACGAGCCTTGCCTACTAGGCCTACTGTCGCAGCTGGTCCCGCTGCCGCTGCGCCACATTACTAGACATAAACAATAAGGATAGCGTAGGTGCCGCCACTGCTACCGGTCTACCCACGACGGCACTGCGTCTGCACTCGCTCCACACACAACTAGCAACACTATCGAACGGTACTTACCGACTACTGGTACGTCTATGTTTAGAAGCCGCACGCTATCGCACTAACGCATGCTGGTGTCGGCTCACGCGCGAGATCGCTCCGAGCCCTCGACTTCTCTGAATAAACACAACGCACAGTTTATGGGATTCACCCAAATTGAAATACAAATGAAACTGTGAAGGTTGCATAACTCTCAGTTACTCAGCGTTTATACGTTTATTTTCTAGTGCGAGATTGTCCGTACACGTCATTTGCCTAATGGTAAGCGTCACGCCTGTCTGGGGAATATTTACTGCGATCCAGATCGACACTGTCGCTCCCCTGCGCTTCTCGCTGTCACTTCAGAATGTTGTTTTAACTGATTTGCGCTCAAGGATAGTCGAGTGGTTCAGTGTTGCGTCGTCAATGATACATGATTTACAAATTTCGAACAACCTGAACAGCGGGCCTTCAGCCGCGCCACAGCAGCACCAGCTTGTTTTCTTCCCGAGCGTTCCGATGTCGAGCTGCTGGAAGTACCGGCGAGTGACCGGGCCCGGGGGTTGCTCTTGTTCCTTGTGTCTAATAGCAATATTGTTCTCTAGAATGGTGTCGCATGCGGTGCCACAGATTGTGAAACAGTTACTTGCATAATGGAACAACGCAGTTGCACCTCAATAAATATGTTTCCGGAATGAATGAGCGCCACCGGCCGCAGGTGCGGTGATACATTACACGAGAGATGTCACGGTACAAGCTCTCCATATTTTATATCAGCATCTAAACCGCCTGCCTCAGAAAATATATACATCATGCCTCAGATTTATCTCATACCATTAAATCTCAGGCGTAAGACGTCCACTGGGGTGCGTTTTTATTTATCGCCCGACGACGGACGGTCGCTCTAAGCAGAGCGACGCTCGTCATATGCCTTACACATACAATTTTGTAACTTATCCGTTACCTAAATTTTTTAAAACCGATAACACAATAAACAACTTTGTACATTTTGTGAATTATATTGCTTTAATTTTTTTACTAAATTAATATAAGGAGAAACGTTTTTTTTCACAGAAGTCAGCGTAATCATGTTCGAAAAACTTTTTCCGCTGCATAATAAAACAAAAATAATTAAAAAGTAGCTACTCTTGATTTGGGCGCGTATAATTATGTTTTTAAAAACTAATTATTAATTTAATTAAAATTATAAAATAAAGTACGTGTTGCCGATTTGGAGCCAGATTTAACTATGATCTAAAATCTATGGACAGTTCACACCTGCCGAGACACAGGCAGCTGCGTCTGCACAATTACAATCTTATGTTCTAACGGCCTTATTAATAAAAACGGCCTACTCCCACCTTAGTCCACACTTGCGCTTGGAGTAGTTAATACCAGATTAGCCAAAGAGTAGCTTCGGACTTACTACGTTATTAATAAACACGGAGTTTACTCAGACTAACAAAGCGCTCCTTACGCCGGGAGTAGCGATTATGCTATGGTGACCCTAGCATTCAAAAACAAAACGAACGAATAAAAGAGCAAACCCAACGTCTTTTGACAGCGACATCATCATTGTAAAGACAGTTTTGAAGTTTTTTTAGGCCTGAAAAGTTGGTTTGAGATGTCATTCACGGTGGTTTGTATTGTGTTGTGGTCTGACATAAGATAGCTTACTCTGTAGAACCATTTTTTTAACTGGTTATGTCGTTTTCGCGTTTATCCGTTAGAAACAAACTATCAAATCTTTCCTCTTTATTATTAGAGTAGACAAAGATTTACACCAAAGAACAAAAAATGTGGCCTAGTTAGACAAAATTGTATATGTACCAAAAAAAAAACAAAAAATATACATACATTAACAAACAAAAGAGTTAGTTTTCTGCCACAAACGGATCCCAACTCAGGTAGTGTCGGCGTTAACATTGCATTATTTTAACACGGATTTTTATTATTTTAAACGGACATAAATGTAACAGTTAGACATATGGCATTGCATACGTTTTTGTAGACATTGACTTCTTCTATAAAACTGCGATACATCTCTTTGCTCCATTGTCAATAGTTTCCGCACCGTACGCGATATAAGAATGTTGATTTGGTATTTTTTTACACCTTGGTTTACACTATCGAAGTTTTCATACGGCTCCCCAACTTTTTTGAAAATATTATATAGCTTATGTTACTCAGTTATAATGTAGCTTCGTAACGGCAAAAGTATATATCAAATCGGTCCAGTAGTTTTTAAGTTTGTTCGTTACATACAAAATACGAAACTTTCCTCTTTATAATATTAGTGTAGATTTACCAGAAAACCCCACAAAACAGACGCGTCGAGGTAAACAAATCAAAGATATACAATTATTGTTACGCCATTGACACTATTACTCTCTCGCTATACTAGGTAGCCCCTAGGTATAACTTTTACTCCGAGAGTAGAGTCAGAGTAGCTTACTCATTACTTACTCTGTGTTTATTAATAATGAAATTGTTTACTCCAGTCTAAATACTTGGAGTATAGTTACTCTTACTTTACTCTAACTTTATTAATAAGGCCGTAAGAGTTTCCATGCTAATGCAAGTAAGCACGATAAAGCCTACTCAGCAGCTTCATCTAGTACGGAGGGGCCAGGTGCATCCATAACTGGCTAGAAAACAAAGAAATGAAGTCCTAACTGACAAATGAAAAGCCAGGACGACTTTCATCCACCGATTTCTTGTCCGGTGCGTCCTCGAGCGACACAAAAGAACGCTCCGGGTATGTGTCCTATTTATCTATAGCGGCCTGTTCATATCCATTTCTGGATGTAGGCCTCCTTCAATCTCCTCCAATCTCTACGGTCTTGAGCTTTTACTATCCAATCTCGACCTGCGTGACGTCTGTGTGTGTAGTCGTGGTCTCCACTCCAGCAACCTCCTAGTCCATCGTTGGTGGTCCATTCGCGCAATATGTCCTGCCCCTATCGCCCCTTGCGCTTCACTATGTCCATGACCACGTCCCTGACTTTGGTTTTCGAGCGCATCCACTCGTTAGTTTTCCGGTCATGTATGGAGATACCAAGCATTGCTCTCTCCATCGCTCGCTGGGCAACACGGAATCTTTCTGCGGAGTGTCCAGTCAGGGTCATAGTTTCGGCTCCATAAGTAAATACAGGCAGCACACACTGCTCGAACACTTTTTTTTGATACCTATGGACAGCTTGCTACGCAAAATATAACCATTTGAGCCGAAAGCCGCCCAGGCTCGGGCAATACGTCTCTCGACTTCTGCGGTTTAGTTCAGGCTACCCAGCGTGATGTTATGTCCAAGGTAGGTATATTCCGATACGACCTCTACAGGTAGTTGGTAGAACGTTGTTGATAAGTTGGTCATGATTTTAGTTTTCGCAGTATTAATCCTGAGACCCACTTTAGCTGACTCTTCTTGTAGCACCTCAAACATGACCAACATCTCTTCTATACTCTCGGAGAAAAGTGCCAGGTCGTCTGCAAATCTCAAGTTGTTTAAGCTTTCCCCGTCGATGCTTATGCCTTTACTCTTCCAGTCAAGTTTTTGAATACGTTTTCGAGTGCTGCGTTAAATAGCTTTGGGGAAATTGTGTCTCCTTGGCGAACTCCTCTGTCCAGAAGGAATTTCTCAGTATTTTTGTGCAAATTGACACATGATTTAGCATGAGTCTGGAGGTGCTTTATGAGAGATATGTAACGCTCGTCTATCCTACAATCTGCAAGTGCGTTTTCGACTGCCCAGGTTTCAATGGAGTCAAACGCCTTTTCATAGTCAACGAATGTTATGATAATCGGCTTCTGGTATTCGTTATATTTTTCGATAAGCGTTTAGAGCGTTTGTAGGTGGTCCACTGTACTGTAGCCGCTCCTGAATCCTATCCACTGCGAATGGCTACTCGTTTATTCTCTGTGATATTTCAATATTTGCATTTGTCTATAGACCTCCTTATTTTTGCTCCGATCTCATTTCTAATTCCACAAGCACAGCACTCTCCATAGCCCGTTGTTAAATAAACAAAGTTACATCTACAGTAGTCGTAAAATAGTTATTCAAAGGGTATAAACGTTTCCTTATGTCGCAGACATATCTAGTATCACAAGATAAAGTTATTAGTTGTAATAAAATACGTCTATTTATTCAAATAAGTAGGGAATAAACAGTAAATGTGCCGTAAGAGCTACAAATATGGCGGCGGCGCAGACGCGGGCGGGCGGGCGGCGTGTTTGGGCGGGACGGGCGCGGGTCGGATTACGTTCTAGAAAGGGTTCAGTCGGGAGTGCTTCAGGTACAACTCTTTATTGATTGTTGCTAACACTTCCCTAGCACAGCTGTAGGTAAACACTGGCCTTGACACATGGATCACGCGTTTCACTGCCTGCATCGGTTATTTACCTTTTTATGTCAATCGTTGATGAGACGTACACATAAAGTGCCATCAATAATTTTAAGTTAGTTAGAAGCCGTGCAATGCACTGCGCTCGTCACCTTGAACTATGTCCTATGAACCTCTTGCCCTGTAATATCGCTGGAAACATTGCTCTTCACCGAACACAGTAGTATTTGCGCCGACTGCTTGATCGGTTGAACAACTAGGTAAGGTGCGGTAGTTCCTGCACAAGCCCCACCACTACAGAAGCTTACTCACGTTGTCGGTAGCGCGGTATACGTTACGCAGTTGGATAGAGTTCGACTTGCTATACGAGATGCGGTATGCAAGTCTCTATTATGAGGCAGGTGTGTAATAGTGTCATGACAGGCATTCTCAGGCAGCGAAACGCAAGAACAGTCCGCGAAACGCAAGAACAGTCCGCGAAACGCAAGAACAGTCCGCGAGGCGCAATAACAATACTCAAGGCGAATTAGCTAATAATATTGCTGCTCGGTTGATATGTCATCCATCATAGCGTAAGAAGCGTTTTGATTTCACATTATAATGCGAATAGCTAGAGTTCAATTCACTGGCTGAGTGTTTTATTTCTCGGCATGAATGCAACCTGAATGACTTTAAATTACGAGTGCAACTGTATCTCGGATGTATCAGGCGTGATCTATTTCAGAATGCATCATTACTATTATTATATTATTGTGTTGTGTTTTTTAGTGAATTTAATTATTATTGTAATATGATTCCTATGTGTTTCGAAATAAATGATTTAATAATAATAATAATTATTATTATTACTGACATAGTGGTCAAACATCAGCCATGGATAATTAGAAGTAGGAGTATGTAGAGAGATGTACCTACTGCTGCGCAATAGGGTTCGATGTCCGCTTACGTTAACATAGGTATAGGAGGTACCTCCTGTAAACTATTATTTGGAGCCCTTGGATTAATCAGTCTCAGTGTCACCTAGTGTCCACTAACGACGCACCTACTCGCACGGGTCGACGGCCGCTCGAGCAGCGCTACCTCGCAACTGAAACTGACACCGAAATATTGGCTGCGGCACTATTGGGGCCGGAATATTATCCTCAATATTAGTCGGTTCACCGCCGCCGGGATGATGTATGGCCGATAAAATCAATTATTCATGCGGCCGGCTCCCGCCCCGACACGCGCGGCACGCTCCGTACGCTCCACGCCGACCACTCAATGAACTCGAACGCCCCGCGACTGATGTACCTACTAACTGCGCGTACGGCACTGATGATGAACTAATGCTATACTCTCATTTTTACTATAGGGTACGGTCACGGCGAATTTAACACTTCAATTCAAAATGTCACACAATGTATACATAAACTCGCTCGACCATCAAGGATTTGCGCATAAAGCGCAGATGTCCGGCGCGTTCCTAACAAATAGAGGCACCACTAATGACTACATATATGTATGTAAGTGACAAATGGCTGCGGACCTTTATTTTTAAACAGTTGTTAGCTTTCCGTAAGCGTGTAAAGGTTAGTGATATACTTACTGAACCTACGCCAATCACAAAGTAGGTGTTATTGCGCCGTTATCGATAAGATTATCAAATAATAAAACAATTAAAAAACAATAAGGAATACAATAAATAAAGAGGTTCTCAACTCTCTAGAAAATTAACGTGCTTTTTATCGTTTTTATGGTTCCGTATCTCAAAAGGCATTTCTTTTTAGCATTACCACAGAGCATTACTTCTTCACCCGTTTGTGTCTATTAGTAATAGTTATAGTTGTGTATTGCCATAAACATACAGTGTAACAAACACTTTGTGCTGATAACACCTTCGTAAGTACAAAGCCGGATGTGATATAATACTTACATAAGTAACTTTCTCGGATACAGTAAAACAAACTAAACTTCATCCCAACTACCGAAACAATCAACCTTCACAATACAGGGCATGCACCATTCGGCCTCCTTTTGGACTTCACCAGAATCGAGTAAATAGAGCAAACATTAATATTAACCAAAACAAAAGTATATTAACAATTTGCCGATTATACGAGTAGGTTTGTATTTATTTCACACAATTGATTTATTAGTTTTTGTACACATTTGTTCCGTCCGGTCGCTATAGTCCTCCTACTCGCGTCGTATTCCTCATTACTGAGGGTCGCGACTCCCTCGCTGAATCATTCTCTTATGGACTAACTCCCTCCATCTGTCCCGGTCCTTTGCTTCGTGGATGATTCTATAATCATCCATATAGAGTATGCATAGGTACTCTAAAATGGTACCTAAGTATATATGTATATTTAAAAAAGAAATCAATTAATATTAACTGGTCAAGTGCTATAATATAATTTTGTTTAGCACTGACGTGTGGGTTGGTGAACAGCACATTGGTTATTTTGGCACGGAGGACATCCAAAGTAATGAGTTATCAATATACATAATATGTTCGTCGGGTCTGACAGTTGGACCTCTTGCGATGAGAAAGTGCCACCATAAGAGAAAAATACGCGCGATGGGATAAATCACTTTCCGCAAATGAATCCGGCGCGTTCCCTAGGCGGCGATAAATTACAACGTCGCGTTAACAAAGGAGGCCGCCTGCGCCGCGCCGTGTCGCCGCCGTGTCGCCGCCGTGTCGCAGGCTCGTAGGGTCCGCACGCCCGCACGCCGGGACCGCAGAGTGATTGCAAATGTTTGCGCACGTGAACTCCCTACTGAGGTATTCCATTCCACGAGGAAAACGCCACGTATCGAATATTAAGCAGTCTTTCGAGGGAACGCAGACGGCTCCACTGTGTCAATACAGACGATATTAATGGAAGCATTTATCTCGCTCGAGACTTCTTTATGAACAGAATTTTCTCGGGAGGACCTACAGGCTGATCTAACTTTCCTAAAACACGTCATCAAAAAGTATAATTATTTAGTGCGTGCGCTAGAACGTGATAACGGTCAACTTCGATTGGTTTTAGAGTATGATAAGTAGTACGTGGGTTACCGAGCTTTGCTCGTAACTATACAATTGCTTTCCTTTTTTTTTAACGCTGGGAAAAATGCATTACGCATCCCCCCATTGGGGGATAGGGGGGGTATGTGGGACTCCCCGGCACGACCGGTATACCCACTAAAGTAACCCAGCGGCACTCCGGCTTCGTATATGTGGAGGAGGACTGGGGAGTTGGCCGAGCTTTTACGTCCAGTCCCCCACAGACGACCGACCGCTTTTACAGCGGGGCCTGCACGCCCCTCACACCAGGAGGAGCCCGGGAATGACCAGGAGTGCTTGGCCATTCCCGCCCAACGGAGGTGGTGAATAAGTGCAATGCGAGAGAAGGCAAACACCCACGCGCATATCCCTCGCTATTCACCACAGGAGAAAAGGCGACTATCATTTAATCGCCTTCTTCCACCCCTTATTCGTCTACGCAGTGGCGCTGCAAGGGGGTCTTCCTTCCTTGCGCGCTCTGCCGCCTCCTTTTGGTACATCACGTCTTTACAAAAGGAGGCGACCGCTGCCCAGTTCCCCTCGCCTTCCAGCATGGCAGTGACGACGCTGGGGAGCGAGAGGTCCGGCCCCACTACGGCAGCCAAATTGTGGCGCAGCTCGGACCACGACGGACACACCTCGAGGGTGTGCTGCGCCGTGTCTTCCGCTGCGCTACAATCATGGCATGCCGGTGTTTCCTCCCTTCCGATCCGGTGCAGGTATGATCCGAAGCATCCATGCCCGGATAACACCCGCACCAGACGGAATGATAGGAAACCGTGGGACCGCCCGAGCCAGTTTTGGACTGGACAGGACTGGCCCGAGAGCGTCCAACGTACGGCGGCCAAAAAAGGCGGGGCACTCCCCGATTGCCTTACGCCTCGCCGTCAACTCGTACACTTTGGTGAGCACCTCTGCCTGGAGCTCCCAAGGAGGGGTGCCAGCCAAAGCGCACGCCGCCGCGAACCCCACCGACCGGTAGGCCCTCGCCACCCGTGTCATCCGCATAACAGATGACACTCGTGCCACGGAGGAGATTTCCCCGCAGGAGCCAGTCGAATCTGATGTTCCACAAGAGAGGTCCTAGGACAGACCCCTGTGGAACACCAGACCCCGCACCGTAATGGCGAAGTTGGCCCGAGCGGTCAACGAGGAGGACGGCTTGGTCCTCCAAATAGTCGGCCAGAAGCCTCCGCAGGTACTGAGGCACACCATCGTAGCGGAGTGCCTCCAAGATTGTCGAGTGGGGGACGGAGTTGAAGGCGTTGGCTATGTCAAATGACACAGCCAAAACTCCGTCTCTTGCACCCTCAGCCTCCAGCACTTGGCCCTTGAGTAGGACCAACGCGTCTACAGTCGAACGCCCACTTCGGGCACAATTGGTTTCCTTGGTGTAACCTCAAACCAAACACTCATTGGTTCAGTGTTGCGTAACAATGCCATCTATTGTCAAGTAGCCATAGAGCTCTAGACAGATGCCAATCCGTGCGCTGGATATAAAACCTGGTGTCGCAAGCAGCGGCCGTATTCCGCGATACAACGTATTCTGGTAGCTTCGATTAGTTCATTATCCACTGCGGTATTAAAACTTAACGTTTGAATATTTGTATGTCTCTGTACTTACGAATATTCAAACGTTAAGTTGTACCGTTAACTAGAGCAAGCATTGTAAACATGCAACCTCGCGTCCGGCGTTCAGTCACATAATGCAAAAGTTGCGAACCACCGCGAGTAAATGTTCTGTTTTTGGTTGGGCATATTGCTGCGACACCGGCCACGCCCCCTTTTTTCATTCTCTCTTGTTTCTGTGATCTGTGGTCGTAGCAGTTTTTCGTTGCCAGAAAACACGGATAAAACTACGTTTTCTAAACATGAAACCTAGCTACGAGTAGATCGATTTATCTCCGGAACCCCTGCATACTAATTTTCATAAAAATCGTTGGAGCCGTATCAGAGGTTCGGATTATAAATAGGTACCTATATATTCAAGAATTGCGCGTTTAGGAAAAGGAATTAGATGCAAATCGGATGCGCACAATGCGCTAGCTGTAGGTAATGCTCATACTCACAGATAGTGGAGATGGTGCAGGTCCCTGAGCGCATGCGCGGGTAGGTGCCGCAAGCCGCAGCGGTCGAGCCACAGCCGCTGCAGCGCCGCGCCCGCGCCACCCATCGCGCCGCCGCTCACCGACTCCAGCCGGTTCATGGACAGGTTCCTGCCGACACACACAGTACAGTACAGTCCTGAACGTAGTGCGCATCAGCTGCATCGCCGAGTTATATGCGTACCGCTTCCGTCGCATCGCACCACCGCCATAAGGAATCCCACTGATTGACCGAGCGAGCGAAGTGTCTCTGCTTTAACTGGTCTATCATCTGTCCGTATGTTTGTTAGGTTGTATGTACATCTTCATGTATAGATCGCATTTTTCAACCAATCTTGACGAAACCTGGTATGCATTTTCTTTTTATCGGTGATTTTTAGGAATTTGACTTTTCCTAAATAAGGGAGTTTGCTGCCGCGCTATTTACCTGGCGATGTAGATCAAATTTGGTACAAACATTAGCTACCTGACTTTAAAGATAAACTTCGAGGTTTCCGAGACAATAGGTTGTGAAATACTGCGTAAAATTGCCCCTGAAAAAGAATGTGCTCGCGAGGTCTACTGCACGCAGAACTCCTGGTATTATAAATGTGAGAGTGACTGCAATTATGTTCGTAACCCTGCATCCTGGACCGACTGAACGGATTTGGGTAAAGTTAGGAATAAACCTTGTATCCCGATGCAGGGAGTGCCCGAGAGATCGCAAACCTTGTCCCGCGCGGGTGTCGCTGGCGGCATGTCGCGCTCGATATTATCCGAATAGCAATTATCTTATATCGCGTCTTATACCATTTCAGAACTTCATTAATGAATTTTTGGACTAGGTACTGAAAAATAATATTCTTGAAGTCTCGCGAAGCACATTTAAACAAATACCCACCCAGCCAATGCCACGCTACAAAATAAAACGGAAATTAACATTTTCAAATTCTTTTTAATAGCGTTTATTAATTAATAATGCTCGTATGTGTGAAGCACTGCGGCCGGTCGACAACTCTAACTCACACATACAAGGAGCGAGACACCCGTGCGCTCGGCATCGACCATCCATCACGTCTACTGCTGCTTATTTACTGAAGATCAATCCGCAGCTCTATATTTCATCGGATAAGCCGCGGCTCAGCGCGCGGCCGACGAACCCCGCCTCGGGAGCTATAGGCACCCCACACTACTACACACAGTGTTCATTGGTAGGTAGCGACGAGCTATTGTTGATTACGTAATTAAGCTGAAGCGCGGTGGCGGCGACACGAACCCTTGTTTGTACCCCTTAACCCCCATTAACACGTATTTATATGAAGTATTTAGATTTGCATAGCTCAGTGAAACGCGAGACGCGAGCGGCCACATTGTGCGGGCCGTGTTGTTTGTTACACGTTTACCGCAAGCAGCTCGCGTCGCTCTGACCACAATCAGCCCATTTTATTATACTAGTGACTCTGTGACATGTACTCGTATGCATTTGTATAGCTTAAACTGATTCACCGCACTTGTAACAAAATTAAAAATACCTACTAAAAATAACAAGATATGCATCGCCGAATGTTAGTAATCCCTCCACTTCCGAATTGCCGAAATCATTGCCACGAGCCAATGATACAATGATACAATGACTTTATTTGTCTATGAAATCTAGGTGTACATAATAGGTGACAATTGTTTTTTTAGTGCTCTAGATTCTACCTTATAAGGTTTATAGACTTTACATTTCAGTGAGAACAATTTATCACTAACAATGCTCTAAATACTACATAATTTTATGGTTCTATGGTCAATCTAAAACTTATGTTAGACTATTTCAATACAAATAAAATAAAATTATACAAATTTCAATTTCAACTGATTAATGTCATAAATTAATATCATCTAAATACATGTTCACATTATAATATGCTTTCTTAATTAACAAGTTATTGAGCATATTTTTAAAAATATGTATACTTTCTATACACCTTATGTCCTTTGGTATTTTATTATATTCTCTTGGAGCCATACAGAACACACTTTTACTTAAGAATGCACTCGTTGATAGTAGACTGCGTAATTTACCCTCCTGTCTGCTACCTACAGGCCACATTACAAAAAGATCAGGATTTGATTTGACAAACAAAGCAATCTCACTAATGTAAATGCAAGGGAGGGTCAATACCTTTAGCTGAATGAAATTAGTTTTGCATGAATCTTTCTTTTTTAATCCGTACCCTAAATTAAGATACTAATAACATATGAACATAAAATTTATTTTGAAAAAAGTCCATAAAGTAACTCGACAATAAAATTCTACATACTTATCGAAACTTCTCACAAAATGAGATGCTATTAGTTAAGAAATACGAGCTGTACCAGGCCAGAACAGGCCAGACCACGGAACAGCCGGACATCGGGACAGACAGACATGTGAAAGCATACTTCAGCTCGTGCATCGCACTCGCTCGGTCAATGGTGGGTGTGAGTGGTGGATAGCTCGGGCCCAGTGAGAGTTGGCGAATAATCTGGTTAGTGGCCAGTCCTAGGGTTAGAGTGTTTGAACGACTGAAAACTTCCAACATTGTTCAACTATTGATGTGTTATGGCAACAGCCGGGACGGAATGCGGTGGTAATGCCACTGCCGGCCCTGTCCAACTGACCACAGCAATACAACGCTTGTGGTGTATACCATCTATACCGTTCCATACGTAGTAGTAGTCCATCATAAGCCACACTTATCCGTCATCATCCATCACACCACTTTAGAGCAAAAATATGTTGTTTTGAGTTCTTACATACATTTTATGTGCATGGATATGCATTTCTCAATAGTGATTATTAGAGTACTACAGTCAGTATTGGTGAATTTCTTTTATCTTAATACAATTGATTTTGTTTTGGTTGATTTATAATTTATTAAGTATTAGATAACATACTTTTATCGGAACGCGTTTATTTGAACCTTGTTACCTCAAACCAATTCTCAATTCAATTATACGTAACATGAGTTTTGTAATATTATGTTCTTGTTACAAGCGTTTTATCTTGGTAAGAAACAATACTCGTATTACATCAAAGAACCCACGTTTTAACTTTAAGAGAATCGGTTTGAGGTTGAGAACTTCCTTTCGTTAGTTTAACCCATAAACCCGCACCGTTACACTGGTACCCAAATCTATACATTACAATAATTTGTACAACTAGATACCTACTTCTTTACGAAAATAAACGAGTGACGACGTTTTCTTGCTAACGATATAAGAGAATATTACAAAAGCTTGGTACGCTATAACTCTAAATGCAAACAATTAAGCAACTCTTCAAGTCCTTGAGTAGAAGCAGTTCCTCAAGCGGCTCCAACTCTAGCAGTAGTTCCGATACACGTGACAGAAGTAAAACTGATTATCTTTACTCCATGTTTCATTACTCTCACTGGTTCATATAGTACTTAAGATTGTTGATTTCGAGATCGGTTTTTATGAGAAGTTTATTATGTTATTGAATGTTTGATTCAATTAAAGTAGATCTTGTATTGTTTTACCTATATTTTCATTTAATTTTTACCGGAAGTTTAACATGAATATTTTGTACATTTTTCTTACGACACTACAATACTGTCCACCTACTTATTTTGTTGCGAAAAATTACGTTCTTTATTTCTTTTTTTTTATTATTATACATTATGATCCGTACAATTTTTAAACTTATGGAATTATTAAAATAACATACATTTTCGCGTTGTTTTAGTTGCGTTTGTTTAGATGTAAAATACAAAAGTCAAAATCATTTACCTATTCAATTTAGAAATCAAAGACGCACTTGTGAACGTCAATTGCTCATTTTAATGTTCTATAAAGATTCTACCGCCACGTTTCAAAATATACCGAGAACAAGCGGCAAGAAACTCGGGGGCCATTTTTTTCATATAGATTTTTACAATTTTTCTACTTAGGTCCTACTATTATTATATTTTATGGGTGGCCGATGACAACTTGCCAGAAGTGGAGTATTCCAAGCATCTTTGTCTTCTTTATAATGTCGGACTTTATATTATGTTCTGCTACCGACTTCCAAAAATGAGGAGTTACTTAGTTCGACTGTATTTTTCTATGTTTATTACGTCATAACTTTCGACTGGGTAAATCGATTCTCAAAATTATTTTTCTTTGAAAGGTGGTGCTTCAAAAATTCCTATTTAAATTTCATCAAATTCGCTCAAGTAGTTTTTTGAGTTACACTCCAATAACTGAATAGAATGGAATACGGGGCAAATGTTTCGAATCGTACTTGTTTTATTCAAACGTTTTTTTACAATTAACTTGAATTGTGCCTCTGTGAGCTCAGTTATGTGTTTTTGGATATTATTGCATTAAAAACGCACATTGCCTAGGAACGACTTATTAGTTATCGCAAGTCTGAAACTAGGTACAGCTATCCTATTCTTATTCCTGGTATCAAAAGTGTGGTGATCACTATTTAACTTATATTTATGTAAATTTTACGAAGATTTACATTATATTTGCAAATACATATAAGGAAGGCAAAGTTAATGCTAAATGTTTATTTTTTTTAATTATATATCTGAAAGATTCGCGGGGACATATTTGGTGTATAGCTCGAATACCACTTTTTGTAGGATAAAGATGGTCTCTATATCAGCCGCTGAACCCCATAGCAATATCCCATATGACATTACGCTGTGGAAATATGCAAAATACACTAACCGTGCCGTAGAAGCGTCTGTTAGCTCTCTTATTTTACGTACTGCATATGCAGCAGAACTGAGTCTCCCAGACAGGGCATTTATATGAGGACCCCATTGTAATTTTGCGTCAATTTGAATGCCTAGGAAGACTGTTGCCTTGTCCATTACGAGTTTAACTCCATCAAGCGTAATGTTGGACTCCAAATATTATGGAACAGTAGGCAAAGAAAACTTCAAACATTTTGTCTTTTTTGAATTCCGAAGTAAATTATTAATTTACCATTAGAGATACTAAATAGAGCATTATTTACTTGATTATGTGTGCTATCTGTCCTATTTACTTTAAAAATCAAACTTGTGTCATCTGCAAATAAAAAAATATCACAAAAATTCTTGACCATAAGTGGCTAGCCGTTAATGTATACTAAGAACAAAAAAGGCCCTAAAATGGACCCTTGTGGAACTCCCATTTAATTACAAATCCCGCAGTTCTTAGACAGATACTGGTATATAATTTGAGGTGTCTGTTTTCTCTCCATCCTTAAAAATTGGAGTTATTCTACAATATTTCATTAAATTAGGAAAGGTACCTCTATCTATATCAAATTAGGACCCATATGACTTATAATTGGCGCTACAATTTTTAGTGACATTCCCCATAAGTCGTCAGTATTCTTTATATTAAGCTTTAAAATGTTTTTATAATTTCGAAGGTGAAGTATATTTAAAAGAAAACCTGGGTACTCTGTTCCTGAAACTAACATTGAGAATAGCTTCTACTGCATTGGGACCAGAATTCAGTGACTTGGTGACGTCTAGTGGTAAATTAGAGAATAAATTATCTAGAGTATTTGCCACATACAGTGTCTTTTGGTTTATTTTTGCCGGTCTCAGTATTTACTGTGTTATAGAAGATGTAGGTAGGTGTACGGTCCGATATGTAAGAAGCAGAGTGCAGAGTGCAGGCAGAGGGTACTCACAGGTCACGCAGGCCGACAGCGGGTTGCAGCGCGTCGCGCGGCAACGTCGTAATGTTGTTGTTGGACACGTCCCTGCAACACGCACAAAAACATGTAAGTTAGTTATAAACGGTATTGCATCTATCACTAAGATTCATTTGTGGTCAACAACGTGGACAATACGAGTGCGTGAACTCCGCCCAGAATAATACGTATACACCGGCATTGCCTGAACAGGCAATTGTTACAGCAGCAAGTGACGGCATGGTACAGTTGTAAGTACGCCCACCGCAAGTGCACTACGACTCAACAGGTTCTACAGTTCCACTACAACGATCACCAACCCCACCCGCTGCACCCGCTGCACTTGGACTCCGGTTGTCGTTCGATCATTACACAGAGAGATATTCCAATTTTTCTAAATCAAATTAGAATGTAAGTGCTATTATATATTTTATCAGCTATGCCCCGCGGCTTCACCCGCGTGGTTATGGATGATGTGGGTAAAATGAAAAGACTGGTCCCTAGCCCTTCCCCGGGATATTATCCTATCTCCCAGCAAAATTTCATCGAACTCAGTAAAGGCGTTCTCAAGTTATGGCGGTGTGACCAAGGAAAATATAATAGGGATTAATTTTTATATATATTTATACATCTATGTACATATATAAATGCTGCTTATATAGTACCATTTATATATGTCTATATATGTATAAATATACCTACGAATATGTATTATTAATTAGTTTTTCGTCAATAAAAACGTAACTGCAGCTGGGCTGTTTTCGATACTTAGCAGAATAATAAATCATATAAACGCTATCTTTCAGCTACGGTTCAGTAGCAGTTGGAGCAAATTTAGTTAGTGGAATCAGAGCCAGATGTTACACCTTGAAAGTTGTATGCGGCACTACGCTTCGGCTTGTATAACTATTCCACAGGGAAATAACTGATTATTCCCATTTGGTGAGTGATTTCACTTGTCACTGTGCTCTTCAACCTTAACACGTATAGTGCTTGCACTATACATACTCAACACTTCACCAAGATCACACATTCACATCCACCAAGACAAATTCTCGCAAACGAGTCCTAATCGGGGACGAGCTGAGGAATTCGCCGAATGGTGCCCGACGGACGATACTTGTAGCGCGCTGCACGTCCAGATGTCAAGCTGCATAGATCGCGTAATTGGGAGACTAGTCTAGACGTCATTATACTCTCCGAACGAACCCATCTCTAAACGCTTGGAGACCAATGATCGTGACCAAATGTTAGTGCATTTAAAATAATACACCACGTGGCAGAGTGGCACAGGATACTTTGCACAAGTAAACTGAGTAGATAGACCAAGCATCTTTGTTTTCCAAATAGCGTCATACTAACCTATCTAAATAAATAAAAACTGATCGCCGACATGTATCTGCGCGGGCAACTTCCGAACGACTTTACCGATGTGCATATTTTTTTGTTTTATTCGCTCTGATACTGAAAAGATTTACATCATCCCTCACCAGTCGGGTGAAACCGCGGGGCGCAGCTACTCGTAGTTCTTAATATACTTATATTCGTATTATTATTTTTCAATAAAACGTGTTTTAGCTAACTGTTAAGCTATTTTTTATAGTTCAAGTAACAAGAGCGGCAAGTGCCACCCGAAGTGCAGCCCGCACGTACGACCATGGTTCATTCGCCCACTAATATCTCGCTAACGTGTCACACGTTAACACAACACTAATGCTTTATAATATCATACACTTTCACGATTCTTGCACATTGAAATGGAACGCAACTAAAACGGATTAAGTATGGGCAGGTGGACACTAGGTGACAGCTGTCATACATTAATAAAAGAGGAAAGATATTTATGCATGTTTGTTATGAATACACTCAAAAACTACAATTATTTCACATAGAATGCTACATTATCAGCATACATTTTGATTCATCATCACCACGCGGGTGAAACTGCGGAGCGCAGCTATGCTATAGTCTGTTATGGAAATTATTTTTGTGTCTGTACGCCTATAATATTTTGTTCAAAACATTCCCGATGCACGCAGTAGTCACTCACAGAGTCCGAGAGAAACCGTCCAAAGTCTTGCAGTTCTGTGCCCGCCGCGGCACTACTTAGCTTGATCACACTGATGCTTACGTGTTACATAGCAACCGTAGAATTGCCAGTTTCAGAACTGGCAACACTGTTTCCCGCCATAATGCCAGTACTCGGCCACCATTTTGCTCGTTAGACTTGTTCTTAGTCTTTATTATATTTGAAACAACGTGCAGCTCAGTCAGTCGATTGACGACAGCGACCTTGACCAGTCATGAGACTGAATCAGTGCAGTATAACATAACTACTGACGCTGCGACGGTGCCAGCCAAGGTACGCAAGAGGTCCACAAGGTGTTCTGGATAGACAGCAACTGTGGTTTGCGGCTTCATTCGATCCTAGAAATAGGTTTTAAGTTTTATAAAGTTACAAAGTTTCGGCAGAGCTGATAGCCCTGGTGTAATGGCGGAGTAAGTCACGGGTCTAGCCAAATCTGTTTGCCTCGTAATCTCTGTTCAGATATCCTTAACCTCGACGGATCGTTTTGTATTTGGAGGGTTTTATTTATTTTCTTAGGTATTTCACGATTGTAACGATGTCTTCCAAACAGATTTCGGCGACGGCGAACTTTTCCAGCTGTTGGGTTTTTGCGGTTACTGATACCACACACATGGCTTGTACTTGTTGTAATTCTAGCAGTAAATTTTTTGAGCAGTTGCTACATGTGAGGGCCCCGTGTACATAATGGAGCATACATTGGAAGGCGGTTTGTGCTTCTTTTCTATTTTTGATTCGAGATCGCGCATTCGTTTGTTTTCACATGAGGCCACTTTTTGTGCACTTATTGCTACATGTACAAAGGAATAATATAATTTGTTCGTAGACTTCATGTCTACATTGTGAGCGACTGGCAGTTTCCGATTCTCATGTGGAAGCGCAACCCCACACCCCCTCATATATTATAGCCCATATTCGTATTGCAGAAACAGGCCTCCGCGTTTATGCTTACCTAATAACGTAAGGCTATAGTGATGCGCTCTCCAGAGTAATGTAATCGGTAATAGCATCATAGATAAGTCTCAGACAAAATAAAAAGTCAAGACAGAATGTTGTGAACAGAGAAGTGGGGCCGGTTTTCTATGCATGTAGTGCGTGAATCGGTGCTGCCATGATAATTTAAATTACCCCATAAAAATAACGTTATCAATTTAATAAAGTTATAACGTTATTAGTTTTAATATAATAATAGTGTTCCTACATTAGGTGTCGGTAAAAATTTGTGGCATTGGGTGGTGAAAGAGAAAAGATAAAGAGTTTCAGAAATAAAATTACTCGGTGTAACTGATAGTTTTATTTAAAAACCTTTATGCTAAACATTTTTTTTTGTACGCGTGCCGTTTACTTTGCACTGATTTAGAAATACTTT
This sequence comes from Selenia dentaria, assembly GCA_917880725.1. Classification (NCBI taxonomy): domain Eukaryota; kingdom Metazoa; phylum Arthropoda; class Insecta; order Lepidoptera; family Geometridae; genus Selenia; species Selenia dentaria. The sequence goes on along the minus strand of OU862885.1, from coordinate 618,868 downwards.
CTAATTTGGCAATATGGTGGAATCTAATGTTTAAGTATTTCTCAATTACACACCGTATTAAATTAAGTTTATGTTCCTGCCCAGCTTAGATTCATGTTTTGATTCTAAATTGATAAAAATCTGGTTGTTTCCAATGAATTTCTTTAATATGTTCAAGACAATAGTTTGGTGTTGATTTTCTGCGGTTATTGCAATATTTTCATTCAATAATTTTCGAACAACTGCTTCACAAGTGACACATATGTCAAAAAGATCCTTAGGCGGGAAGCGAAGACCGCCTTTGTTTTTTAAACTAATGAGCTTGTAAAAATAAAGTTTCTCATCAGTCTGCAAGGCATCTAAACATTTAGAACATTTTATGGTTTTAACCAGATAGTGCACTGTACTTCCATATATGTAACCAATTATCATTTTTCTGTAGTCACCATAATATGAATTGTCATGTAAACAACTGGCCCAATCAAATGATTCATTAACAATTTCATTAAGAAGTTGCAACGAAGAATTTTCAATGGTTTCTTCTTCTTCTTCGTGTCTATACGACGATGAAGTGCTATTTATAATTTTAGTTGTTGAAGTGCATTAAGTATTGCTATGTGTTCTAAAGGGATACAATTACCTTTTGTAAGACATTTTAATTCTAAATGACAGAGTATTTTTTTGTAGCTTGCTTTAAACTGTCTTACGTTAGGGTAATCGTTGATGAATCCTCCATGCATCCTAATAGACGTAAATAGAATCTCCAAATGGTCCTGGCTTAATTTATAAGTAGGTAAAAAAATCTGCCTTTTTTCATTTAATAAAAAAATATTTAAACACAATACAGATAACAGACGACTGAAGTTTGCTTTTATAATTCCACTCTACACACAACAACATTCAATATAGATACACTTAAAACAAAAGACTTCAATAGAAATATGGTTTATTTTTACAAAAAAACATAACCGCCTTCAATATGTACGAAATTGAAAATCCAGTATGAAAATATTGTTAGTCCATATTAAAGGTATCAGGTTTCCAACAAAAAAATAAATGTTCAAATCGGTTTATAAATAACGGACTTATGAGGTAACAAATATTTAAAACAATAGAACTTAATTAAGGACCTACTCCTTTTAGATGTCAGTTAAAAATAAACAAAAAATAAAAAAAGAATTGCCTATTTTTTTAAATTTGCTTTCAAATGACGGAACCGGTTTTGTATAAAGATATTGCGTCGCGTGTCATACAATATTATATTTAAAGAAAAGAACTAATTGAGAACCTACTTCTTTTTTGAAGTCGGTTAAAACACGTTGATAAACTATTATAAAAACGTATTAACGTAACGTATATACTGAATATTAAGATTACCCAATAATAGGGTAAACCTTATAGGCTTTACCATGGCAACACTTTCTATGTTCCAAGCAATAACCTTTATTTTTATCTTTATTTATTTAAAATATTAGTTTCCAAGTTACTTACGTGTGAAATGTGATTCCATCCTTCTTTTTATGTTTTGATGTTTGTTTTAACACCGTTTCACGACACAATTCGGCATTTTGACTGGTAAATTTGTCGATTTACTTTACGTGTTGCTTCCACGCGCAGCGATAGTTCGACTGACGAGTCAAGGCGTAGTTTCGTTGTGCGTGTGTGTGTGTGTGTGTAATTGTGTATGTTTACGGCGAGGCGTAGTTTTACCGGCCTCACTTTTCTGTTCACAACATTCTGTCTTGACTTTTTTATTTTGTCTGAGAGATAAGTATGGAGAGGGCGCTCGCGGCGCCGACCGGTGTGCGTCGGCCGGCTGCGAGCGCGGAGTGGTGGGGGTAGGGGGAGCGCGGCGGCACGGGCACGGGTGTCGCAGTTAGCACCGATTTACGATCGTCTCGTTACATTTTATGGTCAGTGCATTAAATCGCGCCTCGCTTGCAAGTTGCGCCGCTCGCGACACTACGGGCCGTATTTCAGAAACTATCATAGATATTTTTATGACATAGCGTCGTATTTCTATTCAAGTCCAGATTGACAACTGTGGGTGTTTCTGAAACACCGGCGTGTGTACAATGTACTAGCTAGAGTGGCACGAGATCGACAGAGCCCCTGCCGTATGCCGTGCCGGCTGCGAGACATTCCGCGGCAGTAAGCGCTAGTTATAAAATGTTTACTGCCGCGGCTTCCATCCCGATACGTTCGGATTTATTTCGGGTCCCATTTTGTTTTAGGTTTCTTGCGTTATAAAACCTAAGCCCTATTAATTGGATTTTGTGAACGGAGACACTACCTAGTGTCGGGGCGCTATCTGCTTACAATATTTGTTTAAGATGAGTTCCAAAGTACCTGCTTATCTGAAGACCTAATACATAAATAGATTACGACCCTTATAACCTGCTTCGCATATTAAAAACATAATAGGCTTGATGTGAACGTCAGAACAACTTTACGATAGGCGCAACTGAATAACGCGTCTGCTTATCTGTGCCTTCTATTGGCAAGAGGTCATCTACCAGTGCCACATTTCTGTGTTATAGCGTGAAGGGCACTGCAGTAATTGCAATTATTCAGTGAACGGGTTGACAAGTGCAGTGCAGTGCCACGTAAGCTACAGTTCTGAGTGGCACTGTTATAGGTACACGTGGTGCTTATCATTAGCGCACGACTTGCGCTTCGCGTCATTTAATGAGCCTACTGTAATAAATAATGTATTCGTTAATTTGCTTGCGGGAGGTGGAGATTAGGCCGGTGCGCCGGGCGCGAGGAGAAGCGCTGACGCGGTCGACGGCGCGGTGCCGCTCGTTACCAGCGCCATCCATCATCGCGGTCGCCGACACTGCCCTCACCGCCTCACCGCCTCACCCCCACCCCAGCCCCGAGCCCCACCCCCGCCCGACTCATTCACTCGACGCGCCGGGTGGCTCCCGCTCGGCCCACGCCCCGATAACGCATATCACTCGTATAACATCATTGACATAGCCGCCGCCCGCGCGCCCGTGCGTTAGATACGCCGCGCTCTGCCCATATCAGCTATTCTGGCGGTGGTGGTAGAGTCAGCAGAGTCAGACGCGCTTTGCCGCCGTCCGCGTCGTTGTCACAGGTACAATTGATGTTTTTAATCACCTGACTCGGAACGTTTGACTCTGCGATGCAAGATACTATAGGCACAAAAAGTGTGCTCTACACGGTAACAACTGTTCTGCTGGAACGGGGTATAGAAACGTGCTGGATCTCTGGCAGTTGACATATTTGCAGCAAAAATAAGGACCACTTCTCTATTAAGTACCCATGTTGAGGCTGCCTCAGTTCTTTACAAGGCTTCCAGGCAAAAACGATGCGGTTCTCAAGTCGACGCAAAGTTTATATGATGTTGGCGACGCATCATTTTACAGGGAATCTGGTTTTAATGAACAGTGTATCGTCTGATACGTTCGTGTAACTCTAATTTGTAGAGTTCTCGTAACGCTCAGAGTTCAATATGCCGCGTGTGACGTAAGACATTTTTACTTTAGGCTTTACTCCCTCGGTGCACAATTTCTATTTCTTGTAGTTCATTATAGTCTCCAAACGTCGATATATAACACTAGCACTAAGTGCGTTTCGTATTTTGAATTGTTGATCACACTAAATATATAGGTACGTAACGTGGTCCTAGACATAAGGCATACCCTGGAGGGAGGCAAGACCGTACAGGAAGTATTTCGTACGTTCAGTACAACGGTACAGCGGCGTCTCCCTGCACAAACTCTACTATTGGTTATTGTGTGCCAAGACTTGGTCCGCGTGTGTGGAGTACACAACGAGACGGGGGTCCCTAGACATGCAGTTTTGTCGATACAAATCGTGAGTTGCGTTGCATCAAAGCGCAGAGGTCGCGTGTCGGGCGAGCGGGGGTGTGTGGGGGTGCACGATGCGGGGGCGGAGAGGTCGATGCCCGCATCGGCCGGTAATTATCTTATCGGATGTGTGACAAGCGCCGCTTCCGGAGCGCGGTGCCGACGCTATGGACTGAACGCGCGCCATCACTCGGTCGTTAGCGGAAATCGATTGGAACTTGAAACTCGATTTTCATCCCTTTACAGAGTTTACAGCTCGTTATTCGAGGTATTACGTTGGAGGCCCGTAGCTGTATCTAACTAACTGTTACTTATTCTGTGCTGTAAGTGGAAACTATACATGTACTAGCTGGTGCCCGCGACGTCGTCTGCGCAGGATTAGTACTTCGAATAGCTTATTATCTTCTCCAAAGCCATATTATCTTTATACAAAAATTACATAACATAGTTAGATGGCTATATGAGTTAATTTACTATGTACTTAGTAAATCAATTAGTAAACACTAATAATAAAATACAGTACCTAACTACCTACGTACATACAAAAATAAAATTAATCACCATGGAAAACACTGTCATTACATTCATCACCCTTGACGGCATTTGTGATACATTTCATCACCTTGCTGTCACCTTGCTGTCGCCTAGTGTATCGAGCTGTCATAATGGTTTTTAACTAAGCTATCAGAAACTGGCACAAACTTTGACAGAACATAGTATGAAGTTCCATAACTGCAGCGAAACTTGTACCGCCTAGTGAGGCGGTATTTTCTCTTGTTTGGCGAAACTAGTTAGGCCGGGCGACGCGGGAGCAAGTAACAGCGACATGCTTCCATGCCAACCGCTCTGGTGTTAACAGCGAAATTAACGCATAACCTTTCGGATTTCTCTATCGCTCGCGGTAGCGAATAACGCCCAGGTCTGAATAAAATTAAAATAGGCCGAGATCTTGTTATTTTGTCTATGCCTGTGCCCAACAATATTACGCTTTTTCACCCGCGTGCTTGATGGTGGTGATGGTGATGATTATGATAAGTATCCTACATGTTAATCCAGCACCTCATCTACATCCATACCAAATTTCATCAAAATTAGCCCCGCCGTTGGAGCGTGAGAGAGTAACAAAGATCCACACATCCACACATCCATACATCTACACATCCACACTCACAAACTTTTGAGTTTATGTAACTCGTGCCGTACCGGCTTTGCTGGTTAGTTTCCAAATCGAGAGTTTGAAACTTTTTGACGAAAAAAGCAGGATTATTTCGTTCAAAACGGGACATTGTAATAAATATTATAAATAATAATTGTAAATCCCACTAATATTATGAATGTGAAAGTTTGGATGGATGGATGATTTTAATGGATGTTTGTTACTCAATAACGGCAGAACGGCTCAACGGATCTGGATGGAATTTGGCACAGAGATAGATTATAGTCTGAAATAGCACATAGACTACTTTTCATCATCATCGCCATTATGATCTATCACCGTTAGGGTGAAACAGCCTAATATTCTTGACAAAATAACAAGATCTCCGCCGACGCCAAAATCGTAATGATGACTTACTCTCTGTCAATAGTGTTCTGTCAAAGATGTGTCAGTTTCTGATAGCTTAGAGTGCGTTCAAATAGCCCCAAGTTGACGAAAATAACGCTAAATACGCTCACATGGGCGTTCGAATTGGGAACATGTAGGTGAAAATGTCGTTTAGGGCTCTCTTTGTTCACCGTTCGCAAATCTATATACAGGTGTTGTACATGTGATCATGTAACAGGGGGCGAGCCTATTGCCATCTACGGGGCACTGTGTCAGTATCCGGACTATTAATGAGAATACCTTTCTTGCTCAGAAAACCCCAATAACTGTGCAACCCGGGGATCGAACCCATGACCTCGAGGTTCCAAAACGGCACTTCCACCACTACACCAAGACTAAGCGAGCGAAGCCGTGGCGGGTCAGCTAGTATTACATATTTGGATTCAGAACCAACTAGTTGTCTAGGGCCAACCGTGTCACAGACAATCCATAGGTACTTCTTTTTTTCTTTAATATAAACGGTCTTGTATTAACTACATTTGCTATTCCTCATGTTATTTAGGTACATTATATTTTGGTACACATTCACACTAGGTACTTCGCGGCACAATGTACCCTTGGTGCCATCATGGTCATTTAATGTAGGTACTTACTGTCTTTGAAAATAAACTCATGATTACATAATATATAATAAAGCAATGAAAATCTTACCATTAGTAACTACCTATAATAAGCAAAAAAGAAATTAATTTATATAAAAGAATTTATATAATAACCTACAAAAAGAGAAAAATCCGATTACATCTCGCCCAATATAACGTAGTAGGTATAAACATCTCTGTCGTCTGTAGTTACTAGACGACCAAAACCCGACGATACGTCGCGATTAGATTGCAGAGATCTCCGAGTAACCCTACACCAGGTGACTAGACGTACAATCACTTACCACCGACAAATATTTGTAAAGCGTCGTGAAGCAATAATGAAAGTGTAAACCGTGCTATAATTAGTATTATCAACACGTAAACACAGATGTCGCGCGCCTCCTCCTTACACCCGTTTTATCGTTTATATGTGTATTTATCTGCCGATGCAACTCGTCCCCTATAGATGGGACGCGACGCGCCTGTGGAGTGACGCGCCGTGCTAGAAATAGCCGCGGCCTGCGGAAGGAAGAAGCGCCTGTGTAACTGCGTGCTTGCTTAGCGCCGCCCGCCGCGCCGCCGCCGGTGCAGTGCACACAGTGTGTCAGTGTGTCGCCGAGCCATTACTCGTTACCTATGACAAGTGCAGCTATGACACACGGGTATGTGACTCGCGCATACCGGGCGTCCTCGCACTGCGAGCGTGCACGACTCGAGTACATCTCGGAGCACGTTTTAAAAAGCTGCAGTAAGGTCGGTCACGCTTGTTACTCGCGTGTAACCAACACTCCAAACTTTATGTTTATGTGATCGCGTTACGTGTCTAATGTTTATTATTTTGTTGTTTACAATGTTCGGCTCCAAACTCGTGCATGCTCTTTGTATTGCATTGCTTTTTTTAAATCTGATTTTGGCATACGAGTATATTATTTATGCTGCGCTTTTGATATTATGCTAATTAGGTGTCATTAGGCTGTGTACTTGTCCTACTACTAAGTTATTACACATTGACAAGTATGCATGTTTGGGTAAGGTGTTTACCTTCCAGCCAGAGGGACAATTAAACTGTACAATCGACGTTTCGTTAGTCGATAACGTGAGACCGGTGTAAGGCAACAGTTAATGGAAATGCTTTATGTGGGTACTTGTATGGCTATTAGCTCCAACACCATCAAGTATGTACTCTTTAACTTTCTAATCTCGAATAAACAATGCACTTGTAAAACATTATAACCCACAATTTAAGGACTATGATCCTGATATTAGACATACTACCTATAGTGGATTATGCCCCGAGGGAGTAAAGCAGTGTCTTACGTCATGGGCGGTATATTGAACCCTGAGTGTAACGGGGACTCTAGATTTGATCCCTGAGTGAAGCGAGGGGTTAAAGCCGCTCAAGACGAAGACAGGCTTTATCCTCGAGGTCCATACTCTACTTTTCATACCTACTGCGAGACAATAAGAACTTAGAGCTTTAAAATAGCAGTTATTTAGTTAATAGTAAAATACATTAATAGAAAGGAACAAGACCACGATTTAATTGCATTTGGAGCTCCCGATATCCCGATTACATGCACCACGTTCAAAATAATAACATTTTATAGAAGTTGTTAAAATAAAATAACACCACGTCACGTAACTTGAAGCTATCTATGACTTGAAGTATAACCTTGAATGCGCAGTGTCCGTGCGTAAGTTACGCATGCGCGTTGGCGCACAACCAACCTATTTTTTTATTTATTACATAGCCATGGATACAAAAACCTTCAGCCGACAAACCTATTCCTAATAGCAGTGTTGCCAAATCAATAAAACTATAAATGGCCAAACACTTCTAAAAAGGAAATAGAAATTAGAATTTAGAATTAGAATGTTAAAATTTCGTACCCTGAAATGTGCCTAAAAGTGGCCGAAGAACTGGTCCACACAAATAGTGTCAAATATGTATCTCTAGTAAGGTAAACCGGCGACAGAGAGGTTATCGGCACCGGCCGTGGCAAGTGGCTATGTGAAGTATCGACTGTCAGGAGGCTGGCAGGTTCTTGTAGTGATTGTAGAGTATGCAGCGACCAGTGGCTTTTTCACCTCACTATCTCGGAAAGGCTTCGTTCGAAATATCGCGCAAAAGCCGCTTTTACCCGCTAGTGTGGAAAAGTTATTTAACATTCATACGTGACGAACTTCGAAGTTTCTAACTTTTTCTATTATTGTTCAGAAACGAGGTTCGTCCTTTATAGTCTTTATTTTTAAGATAAACCACTAATGTAATTTATTGTATAAACTATTTTTCAGTTTTATTTTCCTCACTGGGGTGAGGTGACAAGTTGTCGTGTTCGCTCGGCAGGATAGTTATTATGCGTCTCGTAACTCTGAAACCCTCGCTACGCTCAAGATTCAATACAAGTAAGTACGCGCGCCAAAAACAACTTTGCAGCCTTGCATAACAAATAATCACCATGGCGATCCGCGATATCGGGGGCACTTGTATGGTACAACGTATAAAATGCAACGTAGATGCGGGAGCCAAGGTCACGAAGGGTAAAGTAATGTGTAGTTCCCTCCGGAGTAAGGAGCAAGCACGCAGTGTTGCAAGTATCGGTGCATGTCGCGACCTCGCCGCTTGCGTCGCTGTGCACTCGCTCCGCGCGCGTCGCTATATGACCGCCATGCCTGTACTGTACATACACGCCTGTACCTAATTATATACCTACCGTCTACTAGTCGTTCCACTCATAACGATACCGCCCGCGCTTGACACAATAACACACCTTACCTGTACGTTATTACAAGGTGCATTATTGCATGCGACAGCTGGCGAGTGAATAATGCGAGTGATATGCAATGCAACGCTATTGAACGTGAACACTCTTCTGAATAAGCAGGTCGGTTTGTGCGGATGCAACTATCGAACCTAATGTTATTGGGATAGTGTAGATATCGGCGTGTGCAGCAGTGAGGTTGTTACGGACACCACTGGAATAAATAAGTTCGTACGACTCGACTCAGTAACAAAGACATGATACAAACTGGAATAATTATAAACTCTTCAAGTTTACTCAAATGTAAAAAAACAAAAGTGTAGCCGAAGAAAATACCCTAATGAAATACTCAAGAGATCCTTAGCTTTTTGTAAATCGGTTTAAGTCATTAGAAGGCTAATGCTATTATCCATTCCATGACGCACCCTCGCATATCGCCACTTGCAGCGCATTCCAATGCCGCGCGCCCCCGCCCGCCCCCGCCGCCGTCCTCGGCAAAATGCTGCTTAATCAAAATAAACTGAAATACTTATATTAACTATTTATTTGATTGACGTACAACACTGCGACCCTGTACATTTTTATTTTTTCCTCAAGCTACGGAATCCTATTTAAATGAAATCACTAGAAACGTTAACTGTACACATGCAAGTTCCTTAAACCTATTATGTACTTCTATTATAAATAATAATTTTAAACTTCAATATAAAGTTTAATTAAAAGCTTTATTTGAGTTTTTAATTTGAGCTTTACTAATATCGTTATTACAAATATTTGCGGATCATGCAAGATGCATTGTACTGCATTATTGTGATCGCCAAACACGCGACTCTACACAACTCCACGAGATGTCGGTAGTGCTGCTGCCCTGCCCTGGTGGCGGGTACTGCACTACACTACACTTGCCCGCTTGTTCCCATTTTGTGGATTTCTATATTCGAGTAACTCAGAATATGATAATGATATACATTAAATCTTCTGCTTAATATGCCGAGTTACTCTAATGATGAAATCCACAAAACGGGTTCTTTTATTCCCCACTGTTGGGGCTTATAGATTAGTTTTTATTTTAATTTTAATACTTTGTAAATAACTTTGATATAAATATAACTCCTTAAATTGAATTATTAACAATGATAGCTAAGTTAACGGTTATTTAAAATTATTCACTTATTAACCATCCGCAAAGGTAATGAAAATATTGAATTACAAGTATTTAAAGTTTTTTTTTAATTTAAGTTAGTTACTTTTACCTTTTTGTTGGTTGGATAGTTCAAGTTCCTCAGAAGGAAAAAGGAACCCTATACAATCACCTTGTTGTTCGTATGTCCGTTTGTCAAGGCCTTATCACGTCTCTCAATACGTAGAGGTATCACATTGAAATGTATATCAATTAGTCGGGTGTACGGCCTCTTTCAGTTGTGAAAACCAACATGTAATGATGACGTGCTAGTACGGGCATCGACGCAGCAGCCGAGTTGTTCACGTTGAGGGGAGCGCACCAATTACTATGGAGATGCTCCCATCACCTGTCACTGGGGCAACATGCCCCACTTCGCTGTTCTACTTCACACATCTTCACACTTGACCAGGCGCTTCTAGTAGACACTGTACATCAGCCCACCAAGTTCCCACAACTGGGACACGCACCTTCCTCTCACACAGATAACAAGAGAAGATAAATAGCTTTAGTTTGATGTGTCGATCGACTCTCCCACTTCTAGTTGAATATAGACATAAACTCGTAAGGAGCGTAAGAAGGGAAATACCGCTAAAGGTGTTATAACGATCATAGCACGATAGCAATCTAATATCGTGCCGTGATCGTGCCCGTGTCGATACGGAACTGTAGCGGCAAGGAAACGCTTACGCGGCAGTTTGCGCTGGCGCACCGCTCGCTCGCCCGCTCGCCGCCTCCAGGAATATTCGTGCGTTATAACTGTGTACATTATAATATGTGTTTGCTTTAAGTTCCCACAATATAGGAGAATATGCATAGATGCGGGTCGGATACCTAGCTAGAGGCACGTGGCGTAAACACTCGCGACAGGAACTATTTCGTGTTGTTCTAATGACGACACGGACAAGTGGTGCGTGACGCACCAGTCGCGCTGCATTACGATAACAATTGCAGTGCAGTGACACACAGCTTACATTTATAGTTCACTGTACAGGTAGAAGGCACTGCACTTTCTAGCTTCGATCCCTGGCCGGACAAACATTTGTGTGTGATGACCAAAACCTTCGACACCGTTCCTCGTTTTCGCATCGTTTGCTGATTTCATTCTTTATAAAACGGAATTTTTGTCTAAAGCACGACGGACGCGGCGGCATGAGAATATCTATAAACAAGTCATCATCATCTCAGCCGTAGCCGTATAAACAGGTACGCATTAGTAAGTATATATTGATATGCGCGAGTGAGGGCCCGCACTGCACGCTCTACGTGCAGCACGCGCCGGGCCGGTACCACCTTGAACTCGCCCTCGGGGGTCTTGCATAGTAACATAATATTAGCGTAGATACGGCATGAGATCAATAGCAGCAGATGGGCACGTGCTCATTACGTCGGCTCCGATTGCAGCGCGGCCCTTCGCATCGAGGCCGCGAGCGGGGTGCAGCGTGCGGGGGGTGGGGGTGGACACTGCCGCCGTTTGTTCTATAAATAGTATCGAGATCTCTCCCGCCTGCACCCCGCCTGCACCCCGCTTGCACCCGCCCTCCGCTCAAGGATCACATATTCCGCTGACGCAGTTTCATCTCCCCGCGCCCGTGCTCAAGGACGCACGGGACGCGACCAATATCTTTCTCTCAACAAAGTTTCTTTTAGCTATGGAGAGGGCTATGCTCGGGGTTTCTCTATGTGATCGAATCAGAAATAAGGATATCCGTAGAACTAAACGAACTAAAGTCACCGACATAGCTCCGATGATTAGCCAGTTGAAGTGGCAGTGGGCAGGCCACATAGCACGCTGAACAGATGGCCGATGGGGCCGGAAAGTTTTGGAGTGGACATCACGGACCGGCAAGCGCAGCGTAGATCGTCCACCGACACGGTGGACAGACGACCTGAGGAAGGTCGCAGGAGGACGTTGGATGCAGGCCGCTTCCAACCGGTCCTTTTGGAAAATCATGGGATGATGATTAGTCAACATATCGCTTCCCGGCAAAAAAGTGTCATAACACATAATAGGTACGTTATGACATTCTTACAGCAATAAATAGCAAATCTTGCATTTGGTCGGCTGTAAAATCGACGTTATTATGATGCGTATAGCGACCACAAGATGGCACAAAGTACTCTTTTTCACTGAGCCTTTTTGCTCACTTCATTGGCATGAAAAGTGTCACATGTGTGTTGATACAGAGTGGACGTGTGATAAGGTGCCTGAAAAGTGTATTAACGTGTGATGTGACTTTTTAAAGGTAAGTATTCATGTGAATATTTAGAATTATTACAAATAAAGTGTCGCAAATTGTGTTATGACTGTTTTTAAGCACAAAAATCATCGTAAAATATTCCGTATAATACGCAAAATAGACATAACCTGTGTAAAGACACTTTATTTTTATCTTTATGATTTAAAGTCCACTTTAAACGAATGTAATAATGACATAACACATTTATTGGCAATTTAGGTGAATAATAATATACTTATCATGAATTTTATATTGTATTGAGTCTTTCTTTCTGCATGAAATCGAACTCGTTTATAAAAGCACGTGGCATTTTTATTTGTTGTTGACTGTTTTATGAAATAATATTATTTGTTTTATTTATAGCTTTAGCCGAAATATTAATTTTTAATCAAGTAGGTACCTAGGTACTAGTGTTGTAATGATCTTGTTGTAACGGTGTATGTTTATGTCTTTTCAAGGACAAGATGAATCATAACAGTCGGGCGGCGTTTTTGATACAATTGACTAACAACAAACTTAACCAAAACGAGGTTTCGAATCAGAATACCTTTCAAACTATAACCTCATATAATGACGTGTCAGAGACAGGTTTGTGTCCTTTCTAACTAACTTCGTTGTTCAAATTGTTTATACCTACATAGTTACTGTGTTGCTATATTCACCTTTGTTATGTTATGCATATATATTTTTTATTAGGTTACAATAAGTCTACGAATCGTCTATACTGTACACAAAACGAAACTATAGACAAGAACTTCATTGATACTCAATGTGAATGTCCAGGCACCGTCGTCGATATTCTACAACTTTCGTGTAAAGGTAATTCACTTAAACTGATAATTATTTAAACGTATAGCTACTTTTAGCTCCTAAAGATACAGTTTTTTATTTTTTTAGGTGCAAGTCAAACGTCAGAAGAAAATTATAATTTTGAATACAGCGATGACAGTGTTAAAGACCCTGATTACAAAACTCCGACTGCCAGAAAGCGTGTCAGACGGGCTTCTCAGTTGTTATTGGAAAAGAAGAAACATACAGCTTACGTCAATACTGACACTCCTGACAGACCTGGGCAATCCGGTTGTATTCCAGAAAACTTTGCTCAGACTCCTTCAACATCTAAATATTTTCCGCAGCGCAATCTGTCCACATCATCTAATACATCTCGTAATATCTCTAATACATCGCTAAGAAAAAAGGCAATCCCTACACTGTTATAGAAATGTCATTCAATGATTTATATTCGTTGAAGCGTCTATCATACCAAACATATACCAAATAAGCGTCTATCTATATTGGACTCCACATGACCGCAAAATCATAAAAAATTCTGAATTCTGAATTGAGGGTGTTATAATTATTGCAAAACGATCGTACCAAATCCCTAAAAAGATCCTACTATTCAAAACTTCCTATAAAGATGATCAATTCTCCGAAACAATTATAACACGAAAAAAAACCTAAACCAAATCACACTCAAGCGCGCGTATCGATCCAAACCGAAACTTAAGGAGAATAAAATGAAGGATCACCTGGATTTATTACAAAATAATCATATTCCCAATTTTTATGAATCTTTTTTCAAATCTCTTAAATAAATATTCTTGTAAAAGTAGTGTTGATTGTTTGGTAAGATTATTTACAGGTTTTGTACTTTGATACTGTAGTGAAACACACGCAAGTTGGTTGAACACTGGCATTTATTATACATAATCAGTGAGGGTAAGACACCTACCCTCGTAACTAACAATAATATACTACATGTTTTCCCTTTCGAAAAGATAAAAACAAACTGAACAGTATCATTGTGCATAGGAACAACAACAATGCATAATATTATACTATACCTAGTAAAATTACATATTTTATTCTACTGATTTATTCACTATTCTACACATGATTTATTTTACTTAAAGTTGTACAAATATTTTGATACTTTAACATAAACACTATTATATATAATATGTTAATATTTTAAGACAAAGGTTATACAAGCAAGAGAATATACTACACAACTAAATTTGGTATAGGTACATTACACACCAAGGTATTATTCCTTGCCAGAACCAAAAATAATATTGGTCAACATTCGTGTAGTTCGTTCCTTTGACCTTGTTATTGTAACTGCTGGCGCTGATGAGGGAGACTCATCCGATATATTTGTATTATCGCATTCGGTGACCTCTGGCTGGTTCTCCGCATCTGCCATCTGTGGTGATGACTCCGCGTTATTAGAGACCAGTACTCCCTGTGACTGTGACCCGGACACTTGTTGCTCTTCAACCACCATCTTTGGTCTGCGTCTACGCACACTTGGCAACCAAAGTGAACTTGACTTACCGTTAGATCCCGCAGATGCAACAGGTCCCCAAGTGGGCCCTGCCAGCCCTAGCGGTGCTGAGCGTAACACCAACTGACTACGAGTACGTCTGTACCGACGGCCGTGCTCGTCCTCCACCACATACGAGCGCGGTTCGGGCGCATGACCAACTACGGAAACCGGTTTCCTAGAACCATTACATGTTAAGGTTGCCTTATCTCCCGGGGATAAACGTTCGAGTGGTTTAGCTGACTTGTCATAATGATGTTTAACATTTTCTCTGTTTGTCATCAAAGCTCGATAATTATGCTCTTTATCTACCTTATCATGTAGCAGTTTTGTATGTATTGGCAGTTTCGTATTTAAACGCCTGCCCATTAATATTTGAGCTGGCGAATCCATCCCGTTTCTTGGTGTTGCCCTGTAGTTCAGCAATCCCATCGAAAAATCTTGTCCCGAGTCTACACACTTTTTCAATAAGTGTTTAACTGTCTGAACAGTTCTCTCACTTTTCCCGTTAGACTGCGGATAGTGAGGGGAAGATGTCACGTGACGTACTTCCCATTCACGCAGAAAAGTTTTAAATTCAAATGAACTGTAAGCGGGACCGTTATCAGTTACGAGCTCTGACGGTATTCCATGTCGCGCAAACTGTTCACGCATAAAATTAATCAACTGCTTCGCGCTCGTACTAGACAAATTTCCAACCTCCACGTAATTGGAGAAGTAGTCAACTAAAATAATGTAAAATTTCTTTTTATATTCGAATATGTCCGAAGCGAGCTTGTGCCACGGCAGCGCGGGCACGTCGTGCTGCAGCAGTGGCTGGCGGCGGGCGCGCGGCGCGTGCAGCGCGCACGCCGCGCACCCCCGCACGGCGCGCTCCACGTCCCCGCACAGCCCGGGCCAAAACATCACGTCGCGCGCGCGTCGCTTGCACCGTTCTATGCCCAGATGGCCTTCGTGAACCCGTGCCACCATATCATCCCTTAAACCGCGTGGTATAAATACGCAATCGCCTTTAAAAATTATTCCATCTATGTAATGTAACTGCTCGCGATATGGCCAAAATACGATGACCTCCGAATTAACATCGCGCCTATTCTTAGGCCAGCCTCCCGTGATGTACCTAAGCAACAACCTGCAGTCTCTATCGGTTTCCGTTTCCTTCCTAACCGCTTCCATTTTTTGACAGCTAAACGGTACGTTTTCTAACATGCAACACGTCTGCGCATCTACCTCATCAGTTACACGATCGTGCATCTTTTCCTTCAGTGGCGCGCGCGATAATGTATCTGCGATGTACATGTATTTCCCTGGGGTGTAGGACACCTTAATGTCAAATCCTTGCACCCGCATCATCATCCGCTGTAGCCGCGCCGGCACAGAAACCAACGGTTTGCCGAACAGCGCTTCCAACGGCTTGTGGTCTGTCTGCACGGTAACGTCAGATCTGCCGTAAATATACTGCCTGAACCGCTCGACCGCGAACACAATGGCCAGCATCTCCTTCTCAATCTGGGCGTACCTGGTCTGCGTGTCGGTGAGCGTGAGCGAGGCGAACTCCACCGGGCGGCCCCCCTGCAGCAGCACGGCGCCGAGCGCCATACTCGACGCGTCGACGGACAGCACGAGCGGCGTGCGTTCGCAGTACAGCGCCAGTACGGGTGCGCTCGCCAGCTTGCCTTTCAGCTCGTCCACCGCCAGCGAGTGGTGATGCTCCCACACCCACTCGGAGTTTTTCTTCAACAGCGACCGCAGTACGTTCACACACTGTGAGTAATTTTGTATAAATTTTGATAGATAGTTAACCATGCCCAAAAACCTTTCGAGCGACTTTCTATCATTTGGATATGGCATGTCCATAATAGCCTTTACCTTCGATTCATCAGCTCGCATTCCGGCCGCATCGAATTTGTGACCCAGGTAAGTAATTTCTTGCACCCCGAACTTACATTTTTCCCGATTGAACTTAACACCTATTTCTTGCGCACGCTGTAGTAATCGGTTCAACCTCATATCGTGCTCATCCTTAGTACATCCCCATACTATTACATCATCAATAAAGGATTCCACGCCTTCTAAGTCTTCCAGGTGTTGCCTCAGCCTCGCATGAAAAACTTCCGGTGCACAATTTATTCCGTAAGGTAAACGAAGAAACTGGTACCGTCCGAACGGTGTGCTGAAGGTACAGAGGTCGGCGGATTGATCATCAATCTGAACCATCCAGAAGCCACAGCGTGCGTCGAGCACGCTGAAGACCGTGGCGCCGCGCAGGCGTACCGCCATCTCCGGCACGGTAGGCAGCGAGTACTGCGCGCGCCGCACCGCGCGGTTCAGAGGTCGCGGGTCTAAACAAACACGAATGCTGCCATCTCTTTTCGCGACTAATACAATTGCATTGACCCAGTCAGTCGGATGTGTGACCTTCCTTACTACGCCTAGAGACTCCATTCTACCTAACTCCTTGAGCAATTTATCTTTTAGTCCGAAAGAAATTTTTCTGGTTGGACACACAACCGGCTGCACGGTTTTATCTACGGATATAGAGTACACCCCTGGTAACTTTCCTAAGCCAACAAACAAATCATCGTACTGGTTTATGTTTATTGTATCAACACTCTTAATCAAACCTAAGGAAATGCTACCTTCCAAACCGAGTACGTTCTGACAATTTAAATCCGCGATTACAAACGGTAGTACATAAACTTTGTTATTGAAGGTGAATGAAATGTTATCAGTACCTATTATCGGCAACCGGTTCCCGGTGAACGAAAGTACTCGTTTTGTGAACGGCTTAAGGCAACTAATAGATAGACCCATGTTTAAATATTCAATCTTAGAAATGACATTTAACATTGAACCAGTATCAATTTTTAGCACGATAATCCTACCGTTACATGAAATTTTTTCAGTCCATTCCTTACACGACTTACTGCGTTCTTTGTCCTCACTGATAATATCGACGTAGAACATTTCTTCCGAGTCTTCCTCGTCGCACTCACTGGCCGCATTATCAACGCGTAGATTTAACACTTTACTTATTGCTTTCTTTTGTTCACAAACACGTGAAAAATGACCTTTACGATCACACACAAAACACAACGCGTTCCGTGCCGGACACCGGTCGCCACCGGTGCAGCGGCTGTTCCCGCAGGCACGGCAGGGCGCGCGCGCCGCGCCGGCGCCGGCCGCCCGGGCCGCACCGCGCCAGCCGCCGCCGCCGCCGCCGCCGCGACGCCGCGCGCCTCGCACGCCGCCGCCTCCGCTATGCACCGCGTTCACCTGCATGTTCTCCGACGTACCAGCGGACGTATCAAAGGAGGAGAATCAGTGCATTAGGCACTGATTCTCCTCCTTTGACATTTCTGCCGCCTGGCAGATCTGTATCGCTTTCGATAAAGATAAATCGTCCGTACGAAGCAATCGATCTCTCACGGTGCTATTGTTGATGCCGCAAACAATCTTATCTCGCAGTAGACTCTCGGTCAATAAGCCAAATTCACACTGTTGACTCAACAGCCGCAGCGCTGTCATGTACTGGTCGATGTTTTCACCTTCTTCTTGACTTCGTGTAAAAAATTTATAACGACGTACTGTTATATTCGGTTTCGCACCAAAATACGAGTCAAACTTTTTCAAGACACAGTTGACGTCATCTTCGCTTTCGCCCGTATCAAACGTGAACGTCGTAAATACCTCGTATCCCGCCGATCCAATGAGGTTCACCAACAAACTAGCCTGTACCTCCTTAGACTCTTTGCTCACTCCAGAGGCTTTAAGAAACACTTCGAATAGCTTCCGCCATTTGCGCCACGCTTCAGAACGCACGGCCGGGCCGCCTTCGAGTGATAATTCCGCTGGAGGACGCGCGTGTTCCATGATTTTATGATGCTTACGACACACACCAAACTATCACACTGATTTTAATATTATTTCTCCAATTCGAATACTTTTAATAGCAATTAAAAAGCACACCGCTGTCACCATGTAGTGAAACACACGCAAGTTGGTTGAACACTGGCATTTATTATACATAATCAGTGAGGGTAAGACACCTACCCTCGTAACTAACAATAATATACTACAGATACTAATTATATCTCGTTTAAAAAGTTCTTTTAAGTGATTATTAAGGTGTTATAAGTAATTTATACATATTCGAATAAAACTATAATATAAAACATATACAACTATGTATATATGCATATACTACATTACAACTATAATATAATATACCTAACATAAAACTAGAAATAATGGTATTTAAGCAAGAAGTTCCGTACTGCTTTAATATTGACCAAATAAGCTGATTGTGATTGTAGATAAAAAATATTTTGGTAAGGAGTTTATGTGTACGGTTTTGTTATTTTTTTCTTATTTTAAAAGTAAGTTTCTCAGTGAAGTTCCTGATTTTGTTATTTTTGTATTTTTGTTGTTTTTTGAATAAAACTAATGATTATAATTCGATTGAAAAGTGTATTATTCCCCAACCTATATATATTTTGCCAAAAAAAGAGTCATAATATATGCCTGATTTAGAGTTTCTTAAAAGTTACTTTAAAAAATATATGATTTTCTGAAAAATATTAAACTATATGAAAAACACATAAATAAGCTATATATGAATAAATTTTTAGCAATGCAACTCTTATAGTTTTTAAATAATTAGGATAGATAATAATCAAAAATCATAAAACCTGTATTTTCTCAAAATAGCTGTTTTTGTGTTATGACACTTTTTTTTGCCGGGAAGCGATATATACGAGTAGCCTAATGTTACTCAGGGATAGCGTTCCCAAGGTGAAAGATTCGGTCCAGGAGTTCCATTTTCAAATGTAGTAATAACTTTTTAAATATTGGTTATGTACATTTGGCCAATTCCGAGAACTTTTAGTGTGACCTATGTTAATATAAGTGCATAAGGATTATGCTAATACATTGACATTTTTAAATAAGGTATAAACCAGCTTAAACTATAACTCAGTTTTTGGAACTTATACGAACTTGAGTAGGTATGAGTTTTTTATAGAGTACAAACCCATGTGATCTTAATTACTACATTAGCAGTTTGTTTCGTTTCACGAGGCAGCCGCAGACTCCACTCGAGCAGGAGCCGGGAGCCGAGCGTCGAGTCCAGTAATTGTTAGTTAGAAGTTGTGCAGCGGAAGTTTGCAGTTCGCAAACTGTTCGAACTACTAACTGTGCAGTATACATACAGCGTCGCCGCGGCAGTTACAGTTCAAAACTGCAGTTCCAGCGACGGCTGCTAAATCAAGGCGAGGTGGCATTCGACATGTTTTGTCGTGGTAGGACGTCATGTGGGAACCTTATGTTCCCACATGTAGGTAGGGTGGACTTATTCAAGTTTGTTTATGGGAGAGGTTTGCAAACGAGCAGGCAGCTCACCTGACGGTAAGTGATCACCATCACCCATGGACATCCGCAATACCAGAGGTCTCGAGGATGCGTTGCCACCCTTTGAGGAAGGAGTAGACTCGTTTCTAGAAGGTTCCCAAGTCGTAACTGTTCGGAAACACCTCCAGTGGCAGCTGGTTCCACACACACAGCGGTAGGGTGACGCTGATATTGCCGTCGAAATCGCACGGCTGTAGACTCGCAGGCCACCCTTAGCAAATCCCAGAGTGGTGAGGGAATCATCGATCCTAGGTGTGATGTCTCTTGTACAACATACTGTCTTGTTAGTTCCCGCGGCATACACGCAGCCGCGACATCGCCTGGCATTACAGAAAAGTAAGCTTTCATCGGGGAAAATGTTTGACTTTAATACTTTTGCATCAAAGTATTGTTTCGGAGCGCCGCCGCCGCCGCCGCTACCGCACAATACCGAGGCCGCAGCGTGCGATGTCGGCCGCACCGAGAGCACGTCGCAGCATCGCGACTCCGCCGCGTCGGTCTGCCATTAACTTAGTATGCTTTGCGCCTACACCTACAGGCTGCGCCGTTTACGTGGCTAAGAATGGGCAAATCAGAAACTATAAGACATACAAATAACTCTTGTTTGGAACCATGTCTTCGATTTCAGTGACAAGAACATTCATTGATTTAGACAAAACAAAGTTGAATGTAGTCTTAAGATAAAACGTCATTTCGAGTTGGAATTAAATTAAAATACATCGCTTTTTATTTATTTTGGATAACATGTTTTGTGGCAACATTTACTATGCTTATGCATGTCCTTTACACAATCGATTTAGATATAGAAATACCGTATGTTTTTTTCTTCAATACTCGTAACCGGGTTTGATTCCTGAACTATGTAAAAGTTTTCTGAAAATGAAAGAATGCAGTTTTTATTGTCACTCAAATCGATGAAACGGTTCGTAAGGAGAGATCTTGGTAAAAATAAAGTCGCCTTCGTAGGAGGGTAAGGAAAGGGGAGGGAAAGAGGTGTCTCCCCCTACTTGCGAGAGAAGGCATAGTTTCATTATTATTTGATCTTTAAGTATTCATTTATCATTGCTTCGACAGGACGTATACTCGACAAGAACTTTATCCCAAAAGAGTTGCGTTTTACATTATATCCTTATGAAGGTGTATAGGTTAGTCTAATTGAGGCGCTTCGCCGGTCGCTGCCGCGGAAATCAAAGATAACTACGTTTCATATCATGTATGCATTCGCAAATCTTTTCTTAACATTTCACGTGTTTCGAAAAATAACTTTATACATTTCAACGCATCTCCGGCAGCAAATATTGCTTCAAGGCCCTTGGTACGAACACCCTTGACTCCCCCAAACTTCCAGTTTAATCAAATTCGAGCGACTTGATATAAGACCCAACCCGAGACCTTTGTATGTCTCATAGTTTCCGACTTGCCCGTACTGACCCATCTAAATGAGTACCTAGCCAATAGTGCGAAGCGGAACGATCCTCAGCCAGAGATAGCGACGGCGGCGCGCAAGGACACGGCACTTTAACTGTGACCGCGCGCGCCACCGACTAATCCTCAGGTAAAGGGCACAATCGTCTGATATTGCTTCACTACCGCCCACGACTCATTACAGTATTTATGTACGCAAACACTTGGAGTAGTATTTATACCACGGGCGCGCTCTCGCAGCCAGATGGCTACTAATTAGTCCCGCTAGCTCGGGACGATCCGTCGCTGTCGGATGAGCGCCCAGATAGCTCGCAGCTCATCCATCAAGCGGGTCGCGCGAGCGGACGCACACACTACAACATGCTGTTTGTATATCACATGTACAACCGACGTCGGGACATTCAACATTCGGCTCTGATTAAAGTAGCGGCTTGTTTGCTGTTATAAGAATGGTGCTCCCTAAACCATTCCTTTTCTTCTAGATGAAGACTTGTCCTCTCTACGTTTGATCATATTTGAACGTTACGTGGCACTGCACTGCACTGCGCTACTCATCCCGAGACGTTGTTCCCTCTCACTCGCCCACTCATTCACTCGCTACAACGCCCTTTGAATCCTAACACAGTAATGCTTGCGCACTGCTGCTTTGCGCTGGAATGTTTGAGACTGCGGTGGTACCGAACAAGACGGTCTCTGGCACTAGTAAGTCTGTCACATTTGATTTTTACGATTTTCATCTTGAGGGTATCGTCAGAGGGAATATTCGGTAACATATGACCCTCTCAATGAGCGATAATGAAACCGAACAAAGCGTTTGAACGGCCATAACACGTGGAATCACTAGCTGGATTTACCCTAGCCAGCTGTACTGGAGGTGACGGTGCCTTGCAGTGCTACGTCAAGGTTTAAAGCTTTCCAGCTTCTCGAGCTTTCACTCCGAGTGCTAATGCTGCCGTCACGAGCACTGTGCATAACACACATTTCACAATACAAGCACGTACATCTCAGGAACATAGCGTCATGGTATGTAGCACTAGGTGTTGCAAGTGTGCGGTAGGCGATACCATAGCGATCCTGCCATACATTTGGGCGGGGCGGGGCGCGTTTTTGCCGTTTCCTGAATCAACTGACACTTACTCATGTTGTTGTTTGTTCGTTGCAAGAAGTTCAGGAACTCGACCACATTAATCAAGCTTCCGAGCCTGTCCCACCCCACCCCCGCCCGCGTCCCACCCCGGGGAGTTCGCCAGCGGGTGCCGGTCTCCATTCTGGCTACGCAGTCCTGTCGTCAGCTCGGACAATAAGCCCTCTAAACGTTCATTACATGAAAGTATAACTTTTCAATAATCACTCATAATTTGCGTGATATATTCACAAACAATAAAATACTGACCAATTGAGTACCTTACTGTTTTTGAAGTCGATTTAAATATGTAGCGACTTTATCTTTATTTCATGTAAATGAACATTTCAGGTACATCTTAGTTACTAATCAGCGAGGGTGTTCTCAGTGTTCTGCAAACAAATAATAAAATGACGCTTTCACTCACAGCGTCCGTCCACGTGCCTCCCAAATGTACAACCAAATAACAAATTGTGTATTTTCAGCAGTAATTTCATGTAAAGCGGTAAAATCACATTTTTGATACCTGACCGTACGTTGTAAGAAATATAATAGTTAAGGACTAAAACAAGGTTTATCAAAAGAAGTAAAGGAAGCTACCGTTGCATTGCAAAACAAACTCATAGGACCTAATTCGTATTCTTCCACTACGTGATATGTGTAACCTATGTATTCGTACCTAGCTAGGAGAAAAAGTTCAGTTCCGTTTAACTAAACTTAGAAGTATTTACTCTAAGTAAACTTATTCTAGTAGATGGTACTAGTAGACTTCCGTGATTCGGAGGGCACGTAAAGCCGCCGGTCCCGGTTGTTTGTCTTAGGGCAACAGTAGTTAGGCTATGTCGAAGGCCTTCGGGCGGCCTGAAAACTTCGACATGGGTTGGCCACTAACCTATCCACCAATTTGCACTGGGCCCGCGTGGTGGATTCGAGTCCCAGCAGTGGGAACATAATGGGCTGATTATGATATGACTAGTAGATATATAACACGCGATGTCATCGACGAACTGTGTACTACGGCTCCCAGGAAATATAAAGGTAGTTTCAACAACAGAAAGCGTTCCAACAGTTGGGCTAGAGGCAGGTTCTCTCAACAACATATACCTACGTAGGTAAGTATTAATATAATAATAGGTAATTGGAGACTCTATAACCAGCATTATCTGATATAACCCGTCACATACCGCGATAATTAAAATAAAATATGTATGAATGAAACGAACGTAAATGTACGTCAATGGTACTCAAAGGATTAATTATATGTAAATAGGCGCGCCTTCAACATTCAAATAAATTTCAAAGTCATTTGTGGTGTTTAGTTTTTGTGAAATTATGGTAGTTTTTGGTGCCACGGATAAACTGATCCTACGTGGAGAGACGCAACACGGAACATTCGTTAACGGACCTAACACTGCCCGCATGAACACCACTCCATCCATCATTACAATCGTAATAAACCTGGAAATGTTATGTTGAAGAACGCGTCTCGCGGTCGGCCGGTAACCACTGTCGACAACGGCGAGTTGAAGGCGATAGTGGACTCAAACTCAATCTACTGCCGAGTCAGCTTGCGCCGGCCCTTGGAGCTACTGTCCAACGACGTCGACACTTGCGTCACACGACAAGATAAAAAAGCTAGATAGTAGGTGCCGCGACCTGACTGCTCAACAGCTCATCCCCACTGCTTCTCCACCAGAACGTGCGACCCACCGTACTCACAGCCATCGTACCCAGTAGATTTATAATTGGTCAAAATATAGTAATTTTCTTTTAGTGGGAATCGTTCAACACCCGCGAGGCATTACAAAACGCTTCCACTGACTTCATCGTTTCCCATGCGGTAAACTTCTACAGTAAACAAATATAGAAACTGCTATCAAAATGGAAAAATTGTAAACATCATTTGGGTCATAGAACTTAGATTAGCTACATACAAATATGTGAAAATAGTTATATAATAATATTTCCATACAATTCTCCAAGTTCATACGTAAAGGCCTGTCTTATACTTACACGTGTATAATAATGTTGTCGCACCAATCATACTGTTCATGTAGAATGGTTGTACTCGTACTAATATACTAGCTTACTACAGCACACACACTCGAGAACGATGCTTTTAACTAAATGTATAGAGAACGTACGTCCTGCTCACTGTGAACTCGGCATGCTACTACCTCGCATCTACAAATGTTACCTCAAATATAAAAAAGGATACATTACTTAACATTTGCAAAGACGTATCTGTGTCCTTTAATATTGTTGTGAGAACAACACGAACGAAACAGAGAGGGATGCTGGCCGCAGCTGATGCGAGGATGAGGAACAGAGACGGATGCTGGCCGCAGCTGATGCGAGCATGAGGAAGAGTTGACGTTCTCTATTTCGGAACAGCGAGAGGCAACAAATTATACTGTTTCGAGTAATGTTGGACCGCCCACAACTTTATCAACTTGTGCAGAAACATACGATCTAGTTTATTATTAATAAATAGTAGTAGTTGTCGGCCAAGTGAATCAATATAGTTGACGTTCATTTTGCCGCCCTCCGCAAATGTTCAACGCGCCGCACGCTAAAACTAATTCATTCATTAATCAATTGTAATCTCATAATGGACATAATATAATGTGCTATTCACTAATCAAATATTAATTATGCGTTGAAATAAGTCACCACTGCTGTAAAGGCTTGCTATATTTATGCATTACATTTTGAGGTCAATTCTCTCTATTAATAGACGCTCCATATAAAAGACATCAACGCGTGCGTCGGCGCAGGCGCTCAGTAGCGCGGGCGCGGGCCCAACTGTGCGGCTGATTGTAGTCAGCTGTCGCAGCTTGACAAAGTGCTGAAGACTACGAAGTATCGCTGCAGCAGACTATCCTAATACGTCACAGATTACATTATGAAGTTATTATTGTGTTTAGCTCGTAGCCGAAGGAATGTAGGAGAGTATGCCTCACGAAAGATTACTCACGCTTTTTAGTGGATCTAACCAAGCCACATACATACAAAAAGTTGGCTTTCCAGCGCCACAGCTGAGGGACATCTTTCGTGAAACTGCCTCTACAGAGCCACCGGTCCGGCGGTGCTGATGCGTGGGGTTGGGGAGTGGTACTCACAACATGAGCAGGTCCCGTGAGAGTGGCGGCACAGCCTGCAAGCCGGCGGCGCGGCAGTCGAGCGCGGGCCCAGCGCGGCACACGCAGCGCGACGCGGGCGCGGGCGCGGGCGGGCACAGCGCCGCCGCCGTCACCGCCAGCGCCAGCGCCGCCCACCCGCGCCACGCCATGCCCGAGCGCACCACGCCGCGCCTCGTCACTCCGCACCGCACCACATGCCCGATCCGACACCACACGAACAGCCTTACACCCCCGCCGATATTGTCAACGGCGCAACAACTCCCCAACTTTACTCCCCCAACACACCGCTTGAACACTATCTCATTACTTCACACATGATAAGCAGATGAATCACGGTCACAAGAACGCACGGCACCCGCACGAGCGAATTCGCATCACATCGCCGCCTCTCACTGCAAACGGTGTCCAAACCAATCGACCACTGAATAATCATCCCCGCACATGCAACCGATATTTATATTAAATTAGTCTCCTTAATAAATATTTCAAAAAAGTTTGCAGCTCGCGATGATAACACAAAACACAAACGTTGACAGCGTTTCGCTTCGAATAATAAAATACTTACTTATCAAACTTGACAAAGTTCCGATAACATAATATAATGACAATATGGGCTCGCCAGTTCCGACGGTAGATTTGAATGAATTATTATGAAACGATCGGTAGAGTTACATTGAATGTGCATCGAGTTGTGTTTAGTTGAGGACGCGAGATGCGCACGAAGCCGGCGGTCGGCGGAGCACTGGCGAGCGTCGGCGCGCTCTCGCGGTCTCGGACTGACTGACGCACGGCGCGGGACCGCGAGACGGGACGCCGTGGCCGCGCCGCGCCGCCTACAGCGTCGCCGTCGCCGCCGCCCGCCGCCCGCCGCCCGGTGACAGTCTGCACTCTGCAGGACCCTGCTCCGGTCACACTCAGAAGCTCAAAACACAGCACTAGTAGTAGTAGACTTAGAAGAAACACACATGAACGAATTACGTACACTTACTTACTAACGTAGCGCGACTGCGTTCGCGCTTTTCATTGTGCTTTCACGAATAAATCAATCTGCAATCAGCGATACATAAAGGTACATAAAGGAATGATTGTTGAGTCAGTAATTCGTGCTTGAGGTTCTGCCAAGGAACAAGCAGTGAACAAACATCAAGGATATTGTCAGTGGTCTCTGGTTCGGCATCAGCCACCGGGACAAGCGTCATCAACAATCCTCGGCAACACACCTGTTGCCAGGATTATCATCACCGCGAAGGATTTCACGTAGCAAGTTCCTAGTTTAGTCGCTAAGGTTCATCACAACCGCGTTGTTTAAATCGGCTTTTAATTCGATTGTGAACAATGATCAGGTAAGTGTGCTAATTCACTAGTATATTTAGATAAATAACCATTCAATTTAACCTATAATTAGAAGGATTTCTAATTGGTATTTTCTTATGTTTACATATTTGCCTATTGGTGGTCTGTGCTATTGCCTATTGGTGGTCTGTGCTATTGGTACTCGCTAAACCCGTGCTTGACCTAATACTCGGACAAAACCTAGATTTTTTGTCCGGAGATCGGGACGCGCATTAGTATTGTAATATTCATTGTACCTAAGCTCGTCATGTATCTTTAGTACCTTGAAATAAATCTAATTTTACCTTAAACCTACCTAGTTCACAGTACTTCCCAACAATAGAACTTGCATGAACAGGGGCATTTATACCCGTCGTTGTGTCTAGTCATCTTAAGTGAAGCCTCAATTTTCTTTGGATGAGGGATTATTGTATCTAGTTTGCTTCAGAACCGTGTAAATCCCTATGAATGTTATAAAGGCGAAAGTTTGTATATGTATGTTTATGTATGGATGGTCGTTACTCTTTCACGCCTAAACAGCTGGATGGATTTGCATTAAATTTGGTGTAGAAATAGCTTATAACTGGATTAACACATAGCCTCAAAGTCAAAGTCAAAGTCAAAATCATTTATTCAATTTAGGCATCAAAGACGCACTTATGAACGTCAACTTTTCATTATAATGTACTTTAAAGACTACCGCCGCGTTCCAAAATATATAGAACGTACCGAGAAGAAGCGGCAAGAAACTCGGGGCCATTCTTTTTATATGGATGTTTACAATGTTTCTACTTAGGTACTACAAATATTACATTTTATGGGTGGCAGAGAGACAGCTTGCCAGAAGTGGAGTATTCCAAGCATCTTTATCTTCTATATAATGTCGAACTTTATAGTAAGCTTTAAAAACTAAACTAACTAGTAAACTAGGTACAGCTATCCTATTTGTATTTCTGGTATTAAAAGTGTGGTGATCACTATTTAACTTATATCTATGTAAATTTTTACGAACATACATTATATTTTCAAATACATATAAGGAAGGCAACGTTAATATATTGATTTCTTTAAATAAATCTCTCAAAGATTCACGGGGACCCATTTCGTATATAGCTCTAATAGCACGTTTCTGAAAGATAAATATGGTCTCTATATCAGCCGCTGAACCCCATAGCAATATCCCATATGACATTACGCTGTGGAAATATGCAAAATACACTAACCGCGCCGTAGAAGCATCTGTTAGCTCTCTTATTTCACGTACTGCATATGCAGCAGAACTGAGTCTCCCAGACAGGGCATTTATATGAGGACCCCATTGTAATTTTGCGTCTATTTTAATGCCTAGGAAGACTGTTTCCTTGTCCATTATGAGTTTAACTCCATCAAGCGTAACGTTGGACTCCAAATATGGAACTTTAAAGAAAGAAGAATTCAGAAGTAAATTATTAGTTGAGAACCATTTAGAGATACTAGATAGAGCGTTGTTTACTTGAATTAGTGTGCTATCTTTCCTATCTACTTTAAAAATCAGAGATGTGTCATCCGCAAATAAAACAATATCACAAAGATCCTTGGCCATAAGTGGAATATGATTTGATTGATTTGATTTGAGATTGATTGATTTGATTGATTGATTTGATTTGATTGAATTTGATTTGATTTGAATTGAAAAATTGACAAAAAAAAAACCATTTGACACTCTAAAACCATCTTCACGATTGAAATTACTGTGTTCAGTGATTTCAATCGCTTCTTTGACCAACCTTGGAATGTAATGGCACTCTGTCGATAGGATACGCGGCTTGTAAAACTCAATCCAATGGTTCGGGCCCGATTCCAGCAGATGTTCGGCTGTGGCAGATTTATCATCATCATTGTTTTTCACAGCTTTGATATGCTCTGTGATGCGGCAGGAGACAGTCCGTCTCGTTTGTCCAATATATGAGCTTCCGCAGCTGCAACTGGTTTTATAGACCACGGGTTTATTTAAAACAAAAATGAATACCGTTGGATAATGAAAGTCCATTCCATTATACCTGGTGCTGATGAAAATTAAAATTAAAAAACAACTCGGTTTACAAAAAGTTATGAGATGATACACATAAAAATAATTATTTACCTACAAATTAAGACCCTCCTTTTTGAGAGTCGGTTGAAACTAATAATACAGGATTAAAATTTTAATTACTCGTATGTATACTTATTATGAACGTATTGAACATAAATAATCTATGTAATATTTTCCCATTCTTTGTTTCACGACTGTGTGATATACAAGCCTGACAGCACTTCGGCGAAAACTACCTGCAAAGTTACCAATCAGGTCCGTTTGTACGATGCAGGATCCAAGTTTGCAGCCTCTGTATGTAGGTTTTATCTTGAGTGCGATTTTCTGTGATGCTAAATTTTCATTAAAAAATAAAGAGCTATTATGTTCAATATAACTTCAATTATTTTGTGTATATTAATTTTCTATCTCTTCGGTCGTATCTAATTATGCTCAAGTCAAGTAACACTATGTATATAGAAATGGGCAAGACCAAATGGCAGGCAGACCTCTCATAACTTAGTTTATCAGTGAAGTTTCCAAAAAGTAGAAAGAAGAAGAAGAAGAAAGAAAAATCATTTATTTGACACACAGGTTAAAAACAATAACGTAAGCAACAGTAATAGCAATGTGTCAAAGAGGCCACACCTCAGCACATATGTCAGATGTCCGTGATCTGTGACATCTGACGCTGATTTTCAGGCAAAGCCTTGTAGGTGAATAGGTTAAAAACAATACAATATTCTACCTCCAGTCACACGACAATAAAGTACACATTTTAAAAATATAAACAAATATAATACAAATAGACAGATGCTTGACCGGTTCACTTTAGTTTAATTTCATCTTAGAAACACGAATTTCACAAGTAAGAATAGCAGCGCATTCGACCTTAACATACTCTATATAAATGAAAAATCTGTAATATTGTTGTCTCCGTACTTAATCTGCTCGCTGATCAGAAATTTTTTTAAGTAGAGTCTAAATGTGTTAATATTTTATATTTTCCTAATGGGTGGCGGCAGATTATTCCAGCACTTCGTAGCCGCATAACGGAATCCACCTCTGAAACCCATGGTACGGTGCCAAGGTACTGAAAGTTGCAGAGTTCCATGCCGGCGTGAGTGCTGGCTATCATCAGAGACCCAATTGAGCTTATTATACAGATATAGAGGACTCTTATGATTGATCACCCCAAAGAGAAGGCATGCTAAATGGAGCTTGCGACGTGACTTCATTTTTAATGCGTAATGTTTGTTCAAAAAAGGCGTCACGTGGTTTCTAGGAGGAATCGAAAAGCAAAACCTAGCACAGGCATTCTGCACCCGCTGAATAAGACGTTCAACCAGCTGGATACGTATTTCTTCAGTAATAAATGGCCTTAGCTTGTATAGTGTTCTCAATCTGTAGAAACAGTTCTGCACTGCAGCCGCCACATGCTTTTCGAACCTTAAGTCAACGTCCAAGACCATGCCAAGATTTCGAGCATCATATACCCTTTGGATTGGTCCACCTAAGAGTGAAAGGTTAATAGCCACAGGCAATTTGTTAAGTCGCTGTTTGGTTCCCAGTACCATAAATTTAGTTTTGTGTGGATCAAGTAAAAGGGAATTATTGTCTGACCAGGAAACAATATTTGCTAAGTCTTTGTTTATCTTATCGATAGCGTTATCCAAGTCTTCGGGGTCAAAATGTATGTATATTTGAATGTCATCTGCGTATATATGATAGCTGCAGTTTTTAATGCAATTCACGATGTCAGCACTGTAAATAATAAATAGTATGGGACCCAAAATAGAGCCTTGAGGTACGCCTCTTGTAACATCTGCAGGGCTTGAAATATACGAGACACCATTACTTTGCTGCAGTTCTACGTATTGGCGACGATTAATAAGGTAACTATCGAACCATTTGAGTGCAGCAGCATCGAAACCGTAGTAGCTTAGTTTAGAAAGAAGTAATGAAATGTTAATAGCGTCAAATGCCCTGGAAAAGTCCAATAGCACCAGAAGCGTGTTGTACCCAACAAGACCGTTTCGGAGGGTGGATGTCATCAAACCCACAATTGGTACAGTTTGTGATGATCTTCAAAAGCAACTCGTATACCATACTTAACTGCTGTATATAAACACATTTCATCTTACAAACACAAATGTATGTAGGTATTGTATCGAGTGAAAAATAGCACGACAGTTATATTATCCTCTTTTTGATAATTGTACAAAGCGATAACCGGATATCATTTAACCCGTCGACTCGCGATTCGCCATATTTGGCCAATAATACAATAGACTTCGCAGAAATCAACCCACTTTTCCAGGAACTGCAACGTGTGACGTTAATAAATGAATAATTATAAACAATACGGAGGAATGTTTTCCGAAAAAGTTAGGACACAAAATAGTTTCTTTTTAATTTCTGTCTTTTCGGCACCAAAATTCTTCAGAATTCTGCCGCATATCCATACATAGATATATAAATTACCACCGTATAGCGAAAGAATGTCGGACGGAGGAATCTTCCACCAAAAGCTAGAAGCGGTTTTCGCAGTTTACAAAGTAGTTTGAGGAGTTATTGTCAGCAATATAAAAAAAAACCTAGTGCATTGGACTATAGGATATTTTGAACGATTTGTCTGTTTCTCTGACCATTTATAAAGTAGCCGAATTTCATTGTTTTGATGCACCCATGTGCTATACTTTAGTTTTTGTATGACGGATTAAACTCTGGCACAACGTTGATAGTAGCAAATTTTCATGATTATCAGAACTGGCTTTACTTAAAACATTCGTAATATTAAATAACAACTCACTGCTGGAGTAATCTCTTCTCAATCCACGACAGAGCACTCGCGTCTGCGGTGAGTCACCGCATAACTTTTTGTAAACCGAGTTGTTTTTTAATTTTCATTTTCATCAGCACCAGGTATAATGGAATGGACTTTCATTATCGAACGGCTTTACTTAAAACATTCGTAATATTAAATAACAACTCACTGCTGGAGTAATCTCTTCTCAATCCACGACAGAGCACTTGCGTCTGCGGTGACTCACCTCAGAACGCTCATGATTGCACTTACTGCACACTTACGTCGCACATCGAAGCTCTCACGTGTCTCACTCACAACGGAGCCTCGCGTCTCGTATGTTGCACAACAGATATCTCGCGTCTCGTACCTCGCATGGTGGAGCCCTCGTGTCCCGTAAATCGCATGGCGGAGCTCTCGCTTCTCGTAAGTCGCATGTCGGAGCCCTTGGTGGTCGTACGTCGCATGGCGGATACCTCGCGTCTCGTACGTCGCATGGCGGAGCTCTCGCTTCTCGTAATTCGCATGTCGGAGCCCTTGGTGGTCGTACGTCGCATGGTGGATCCCTCGCGTCTCGTACGTCGCACGGCGGAGCCTTCATGTCTCGTACGTCGCACAACCGAGCCCTCACGTCTCGTACGTTGCACAACAGATCTCTCGCATCTCGTACGTCGCACGGCGGAGCCCTCATGTCTCGTACGACATATGGCGGAGCTCTCGTTTCTCGTACGTCGCATGTCGGAGCCTTTGCGGCTCCTACGTCGCATGGCGGAGTCCTCGCTGCTCGTACATCGCACGTCAGAGCCCTCAAGATCCTTGTGATGGCACGTTTTTTTTTGCAAATTGGGCGATATATCTCGTTTCTATTTCACATTACCACTGGTATCAATCTGAAAAAAAAATTTTCAGAGCGCAACTCACATCTGAAATACAGTTTGTGAATAGTTAATTTTTTTTTATTTATTTATACAGCTTTACGTGAGTAATCCCACTTCTGATTTGTAACATTTCATTACCATTATCGCTGTAATATACATACTTGATAAGGAATGTACTCCTTAATATGATATTTTAAATAAGACAGAGCAATCATTTGGTACTTTACATTTTATTCAATAATTCACTAATCACTATACTTAGCATTTAATACTATTTATCTCTGTTTAACAATGTTAAACCACAAGTATACATTATTCAATTTATTTATTAAAGTATAAATACATATCCTTTTAAATAAAGATTTTAGTCAACATGTGCTTAGATTTTATAGTTGTGCCGACATAAATTCGACGGTCAACATTTCCTAGTGTTCACCTCGGCTAGCGAGAACAGACTGGCCGCTATCCTTTTTTTTTTTTTTTTAGAACGGACTAATGCTGTTTGCCTCTACCGGCATTTACAGCGTCACCGGACGGAGGTATCACCGGACGGGGCCGCTATCCGCCACGCTTACTACTTTTATAACATTATTTTGGCGGTAGAACAACTCCCCCTCCATGATCGTCAACAATGCCACCTTGCGGCGAATTCAGAAAACATCTACGAGTCAAATACATTCCATTTATCTTATAATACAACAATTATGCTAATTTTAACCTACTGTAAATAGTTTGTCTATAATGTATGTTTCTATTATAGTGAAATAATTATATGTTGTTAACACTTGTATGTAGTTAATTTTATATTTTACGCATAAACTTAGTTTATTTTATTAAGTTTCAGTTTAGCGACTTAGCAGCTGTCGGTGGTTTCGACCTCGTTGCATTTATAATTTATATCTTAGGGATCTGGGAAATATGTTCACTTTCCTTTTACAGAGATAGCAGCTGGGTGGACTTCGTTGGTCATTTTATTGGTCATTGTATTCTAGATATTGCTAGAAAAATAATTAGGAAAAGTGCTGATTGTATGTGTGTTTATGAAGTGAATCACCAAATATCGCGACCAATGTTGAAATTTCAAATGGAGCAATCCTTTATAATACTATTTAATTCAAATACAGTGATCGCGCCAAAAAGCGCGACGTCACTTCAAGAAATGCCCCCCGCCCGCGCGTCCCGCCGCCGCTGCCCGGCCGGCTGTCAAACTATAAGGACGCGGCTAAACGGGCCAGCGACCAACAGTCACGAGATTAGAGTCGCCGCTAGCGGACGTATACCGCTCCGCCTTCGCGCCGCGGCCGCAATAAAACCTCCGCACTTACGCATCAGCACAAACCTTTGCGTTACGCGTCAGCCCAGAGTGACCTTTAGGGTGTGTTCGGCACGGCCACACACCATCACCACAAATCAGCCCGAGTCACCGCGCCTAACTTCGCCGCGAGTGACCGCTAATCAGCCCGTGTTTACGCGTAAACCAGTGCACATTGCAAATCCCACAAAAACTTATACTTACAGTTGCAAATATAGGTAAAAATACTCCAATTTAACAATTATGTCAAAAGTAATTTTAATCGTGAAGATGGTTTTAGAGTGTCAAGCGCATGGAACCCCGAGTTAAACTTAATAAAGAACAATAAACGGCCTAATATGGACTCGGAAAACGTACTGATACAGTGAGCGTGTTCTGTCGTGAATTACGATAGAGTTCCAAAAGTGCGCGTAGCAAAAGACAGAGAAATAGGGTAGACCGATATGTCTGAAAATGAGTAGTCATATATGTATATGGGGGACTATACTGCTCGCGTCCGTAGGATTTAGCCCTCGATGTTCTACACGTGTCCCCTGGGTGGCGCCAAAAGAGCAGTACTTTTTTCAGGTGGTAGGCTTAGGCCGCGGCGTGTTACCACCCACCAGACAAAGCCATGCCGCCAAGCGGTCGCGTTACGGCATGATGTTTGGTGAAGCCATTATGGGAAACGGGTCGGAAACAGTTGCGCTTATTACTATAGCTGGTCGTGATACATTGAGGGTTAATTTACCTGGCAGCCAATCTTGGAGAGCAGCGGGATCCGAGGCACGGTTCTCCGCTGGCCGACCGCAGATAGTTGGGGGCCCAAGTAGTGAGCCAGCCACTCATACAAGGCTGCCCTGCCATCTCGCGAAAAATCCTGGAGGTGCGCCATCGTGCTGGTTGGCGAACAGACGAGAGGACCCGATGGACACCTCTGGGGGGGCTCGGGCGTCCCCGCGGTCTCCAGGATTGGTTTCCATAGGGTGGAAAAGCCTAATTTGTGTCACGGGTTGATAATATGCGCCTCGTTTCCACTTCCGTTTCCCTTTACCTATCTTCACTCCCCATAAAATGAAAGGCAACAAAAACAGAATAAAGGTCCAACAGCGGAAGCACGTCCTCTCTCTTCAAGTGCACCTCTCAAACATTCGAGGCTTGCACTCCAATATCGACTCAGTCCACCACCATCTTGAGACCGCAAAACCGCATATTCTGTTCCTCACGGAGACGCAGATCAAATACCCAGCTGACGCTGCATACCTTGCCTACCCGGGCTATTTTCTTGAACATAGCTTTAGGGCCAGAGCAGGAGTTTGTATGTATGCTCGCGATGACATTTGTTATCGACGTCTCCGTAACCTGAAGACCCCAAATTTTCCATCATGTGGGTTCTGGTGGACAACGGCATGGAGAAGATACTTTATGCTAGTGTCTACCGATCGCACAGCGGAGATGAGGAGACAACCAGGCTCACAAACTACCTCAGTGAGGCAGCTGACGTGGCCCAACAGAGGTATCCTTCTGCTCAATTAGTGCTTCTGGGGGATTTCAACGCCCACCATCAAGACTGGCTATACCCATACCAGAGCACAGACCACGCTGGTCGAGAGATGCGTAAGCTTGCCTTGACGCTAGACCTCACTCAGCTGGTCCAAGGAGCTACAAGGATTCCAGATGTTGACGGCCACACAGCCAACTGCTTGGACCTTCTGCTGACAACAGATCCAGACCGCTACTCGGTGTCGGTTTCATCACCCTTGGGTAGCTCCGACCACTGTCTGGTGAAGTCTGTGTCAGTCTACTCCCCGCCCGATCCCAGGCCAAAAGGCACCCGGCGGGTGTGGCGATACAAGTCAGCAGATTGGGATGAGATGCGTAATTTTTTCTCGTCTTATCCTTGGTGGAGGGTTTGTTTTTCTTCTAGCGATTCCTCAGCTTGCGCGGGTGCTGTGACAGAAGTGTTACGACAGGGTATGGAATATTTCATTCCATTTTCTGACATCTCGCTGTCCAGCAAAGCTCGACCATGGTTTAATGCCAAATGTGGGGATGCAGAAGCGTCAAAACATGAGGCCTACTTAGCCTGGGCTGATGCTCGAACCCGCAAATCTAGAGATGTACGTGAGAAGAAGAAAGCATTTAACCTTGCCGCCAAGTCCTGCAAAAAGGCTCTCAAGATGGCTCGCTTCGACCACATACGCCGGACAGGGAACAAACTTGCTTCTTACCCTTCGGGTAGCAAAGCGTTCTGGTCCCTGGCAAGGTCGATCGAAGAGAACTTCTGCCGTCCCTCACTGCCTCCACTGCTGAAACCCGACGGCTCACTAGCGCATACTGCTGAAGAGAAAGCAAATTTATTTGCCACTCTGTTTGCAGAGTCTTCACGTCTAGATGCTGGTAATGCTGTACCTTCTAGTCTGCCAAATTGCGGGACGTTAATGTCAGAAATCCGCATTCGCCAGTCTGAGGTCCGCAAAGCGTTGCGCAATCTAGACGTGAACAAAGCTAGTGGTCCAGACGGTATACCAGCTCTAGTCTTGAGGATGTGTGCGCCAGAGTTGACTCCTGTATTGACTCGCCTCTTTCGCTTGTCTATGACGACTGGTCAAGTGCCAAAGTCCTGGAAGCTTGCAAACGTGCAGCCCGTGCCCAAAAAAGGTAGTCGCGCAGACCCTGCTAATTACAGGCCTATTTCAGTCACTTCCATACTATGTAAGACGATGGAACGTGTACTAAACTACAGGCTCCTGGCATACCTAGAAGTGAACGATCTCCTCAGTGACCGACAATACGGATTTCGCCGAAATCGGTCTACTGGGGATCTTCTAGCGTATGCCACTCACATCTGGAACTCAGCCATCGAGAACCACGGAGAGGCGCTTGCTGTCTCTCTCGATATCTCGAAGGCTTTTGACAGAGTCTGGCACGATAGCCTCATTAGCAAGCTTCCTTCATACGGCCTTCCCACTGGTTTGTGTGTCTGGATTTCAGATTTCTTGAGGGATCGGTCGATTCGAGTAGTCATCAATGGCTGTTCTTCCGCCCAATTGGCTATAAATGCCGGAGTCCCCCAAGGATCAGTACTCTCCGCAACACTTTTTCTGCTGCATATTAATGACCTGCTGAAACCCGGTATTTTTGGTTACGCAGATGACAGCAACGTTGTGGAGAGTTACACATCTAACGCACGAACCAGTGCATTACAAATCCAGTCTCATAGGGAAGCGATGGTTCAGCGCTTGAACTTTTCTTTGCAGGCAGTCTCCGATTGGTGCGATGCCAATCTAGTTAAGTTCAATGCTGCTAAAACCCAGGCGTGTCTTTTCTCCGCCAAACGGAGCCCTTTCCAGCTGGCTCCTACTTTCAGGGATGTGTCCGTGCCGATAAGTAACCATTTCGAGCTTCTTGGCATCTCATTAACACCAACTCTCAATTTCGGCTCCTATATTGAGTCCAAAGCCCAGCTTGCCTCAAAAAAGCTTGGTGTTTTGGCTAAGGTGAGACAATACTTCACACCGGGACAGTTGCTTAATTTTTATCAAGTCCAAGTCCGGTCGTGTATGGAGTACTGTTCTCACCTTTGGGATGGTTCTGCCAAATACCATCTGGAGACACTGGAAGCTATTGAGAGGAGAGCCAAAAGACTCATTAACGACGACCACCTAGTACGCAAGAGAGTCCAGAGTCTCGAGCTTTATCGGATACATTTCGGTGAGTGTGCAATGGAACTTCACAATTTGATTCCGCCATCCCCATTCTATAATCGGACATCCAGAGATACTCAGAAGCGCCACCGCTTTATGGTGGATATTCCATTTACCCGGACGAAGCGATTTACTTCTTCGTTTATCATACGAACCGCTAGGGAATGGAACACCCTCCCTGAGTCGGTGTTTCCGGTTAAGTACGATATGGGGGTCTTCAAAACACGAGTGCATAGGTATCTTCTGGGTAAGCGCGCTCCATCATCGATCGCATCATCACTTAGCATCAGGTGAGATAGTGGTCAAGTGCTACCCAGTAAGGTATAAAAAAAAAAAATTATTGTTATCTGTGCGGTCTAAGAATAC
The DNA here is from genome assembly GCA_917880725.1 of Selenia dentaria. NCBI lineage: Eukaryota > Metazoa > Arthropoda > Insecta > Lepidoptera > Geometridae > Selenia > Selenia dentaria. The sequence continues at coordinate 580,822 of OU862885.1, read as the reverse complement.
AAGTAACACCACTAAACAACACAACATTTTTGACGCATGTATACCTAAGAAGAATCGCACCTGTAGTGGGGGATCGCGATATCCGGTGTGGTTTACAAAAGATATTATTGATGACATCAAATTTAAACTAGAGCTTCATCGCAGGTGGAAGCGTACAAAGTCTAGAGATACCTACGAGTTATTCTCCAACTTAAGGGCTGAGCTAAAAACCCGTGTCTCAAAGGCTTATGACTTGTATGTTATATCTATTGAGCAAAATGTTAAAACTAATCCTCGAGAGTTCTGGCGTCACATTTCGAGCTTGCGCTCTAAGGGTGGGTTTGAAGCTACTGTTTTTTATAAAGGCAGCAACTTGAAAGGTAAAGAAGCTTCTGAAGCTTTTGCTGACTTCTTTTCTAGTATATTTTTAGCAGAGATGCCTGAATTAAATGCGGAAAGTACCTCGAATAGGGATCTGTCTGCGTCAGGTAACTATGTAAACATAACTAAGATATTACCTTGGGAGGTGGCTGCTGGGATCAAAAATCTCAACTCCAGCAGTTCTATTGGACCTGATTGCATACCTCCTTGGTTTCTTAAGGAAGGAAAGGCATTCTTGATTTATCCGTTGTGTCATTTATTTAACCTTTCATTAAAAAATGGAATCTATCCACCTCAATGGAAGCTTTCACGGGTTACCCCGATCCCAAAGAGTTCGAATAAAACGTTGGTTGAGGAATATCGCCCGATTGCTATATTATCGACTGTAGCAAAGGTTTTTGAGCGAATATTACACAAAAAATTGTATAAACAAGTTGATCCATTATTGTGTAACGAGCAGCACGGGTTTAGAAGTAAAAGATCGGTAAATACCAACCTCTTGACACTTGTAGACTATATATCCACCAACCTCGATCGTAGAGTACAAGTAGATGTCCTTTATTTTGACTTTCGGAAAGCGTTTGATAGGATCAACAACGACAAACTGCTGGCAAAACTTAGCGCCTTGGGCTTTGCTCCAGGCCTTCTGCGTTTTATCGCCGACTACCTTCGCGACCGCCAGCAATATGTTCGTCTCGGTCTTTATGAGTCTCGACCCTATCACACGCGTTCCGGAGTAAGTCAAGGATCAATTTTGGGACCTCTGTTGTTTGTACTCATGATTAACGACCTTCCCACGGTCGTCAAGCACTCGAAATGTCTCTTATATGCTGATGATCTGAAACTATTCCGGGAAATTAAAACAGTGGAGGACTGCTTGACGTTACAGCGAGATATAGATCTGGTCTATCGATGGAGTGTGGAAAATGGAATGGATTTTAACCCCTCAAAGTGTTACCAAATGACTTTCGGTCGAAAACAGAACCCAATAGAATTTCATTACAAGTTGGGCCAAAATGTTATCGCACGGGCAACATTAATAAAAGATCTGGGTGTTACCTTTGATCGAAAGCTCACTTTTAACGACCATATTACTACAATTGCCAAAGAGTCGTACCGACGGCTAGGTTTTGTGCTTCGGAACTCTCGAGATTTTCAAAATATTGATGTGATTAAGCTTTTATATAATGCTTTGGTGCGAAGTAAGCTAGAGGCTAGTGCTTGTGTATGGCATCCTCATGAGGACAGCTATACCCTTGTGTTGGAGAAAGTTCAAAAGGCATTTCTCAGGTACTTATTTAAGCGCACGTATGGTTATTACCCTTACATGTACCCCACTAAATTTCTGCTTGGCAGCCTGGGGTACAATTCGCTAAAAGTCCGGAGATCTTATGATCAGCTAGCCATAATGTGCAAAGTTCTGCATGGCAAGATAGACGCTCCAGATCTTAGTGATCAGTTGTGTCGACTTTATGTTCCCGGCAACTATCTTTCGGCGAGGAAACATAAACTGTTTGCGGTTCCAAGCTGTAGGACAGTCGCTCACGCCGTGTCCCCGATACCGCGATCCCTTAACGCGCTCAATGCTCTTGTAGACAACAATCGAGAGCGTGACGTCTTTAATGATGCCATGAACGACATTTTAGCTGAATGTTTGACGCTCTGCGAAGCGATGGTATAATTATTGTATTATTCTGACATTAATATTTTAATTGACATTTGTTTTGTATTTTGACATTTTGTAATGAGTATTAAGTTAGTTTTGTTTTATCATTAGTGTAAGTGGTGTACATAACCGTTCTAGTTGAAATAAATAATAATACTATAAATGTGTCTGAACTATTTTGCTATGCTTAGTTTACCATATAGAGTTATCTAGTAGACTCAGTTCAGCGGTTTATGATGTTGAAAAAAAAATTGTTTATTAACTGATGTAGACAACGCTAGAATAATTTATTTTAGTTATTTCCGTAGCGTAATGACTTATGGCATACTGCTCTGAGGATTTTCTGCAGATCTTAGTTCTATTTTCATACTGCTAAAAAGGGCTAAGTATACGAGCTATCTACAGTTTAGCTACCAGAGTTTCCATTTGACAAAAGTTTAAATATATAAACATGCTAATTGTTCTCTCAGTTTATCTATGAAAATCTAATGTATGTTAAGAAAAATGTTAACAGTTTTGATAAAAGGAGTGATGCTCATTCCATCAACACGCGGAATAAGCTCAAGCTATCCGAACATGTGACGCGTCGTCACAGAATAAGTCATTATATTAAGTTTAAAGCGGCCAATACAGCTCATTGTTTTGACTTACATTTAGGCTGTCTTTACCTTATTTCTCAAAATATAGGTCTGTCATTATCGGAACAACTTGAGAATTTCTGTGATAAAGTACTATCTATCTCGTCCGAAAACATTAATGACAAAATTTTAATTTTAGGGGATTTTAATCAGAGCAGTATATCGTGGACGAAGTCGCACGACCATACTCATCTTATACCGATTATTAACGGCGCGGATAGTGGTCATATTGAGGTTCTAGATTTTATGAACCTAAATAGTCTACTTCAATTTAATCATGTCCCCAACATGTACGATGGCAGTATTCTCGATTTAGTTTTATCTAATGATGAAGTGTCTGTATGCCATTGTTTGGATCCATTGTTGGTCGAGGATAAGTTTCATCCGGCGTTATTATGTAAACCATTGTTTATTCAAACAAGCATACTTGTCCCCTCCCCGAGACCTAAGTTTTTGTATGCGAGAGGTGATTACTCAGCTATATGCAGTGAACTTGATTCTCACGACTGGCAGTCACTGCTCGCATGTAGTACTATAGATGAATCGGTGGATCTATTTACCAAAATATTATCTGAATTGAGGGACAAATATGTACCATCTAAATGGGTGCGGCCTGCCCGGTATCCTGTGTGGTATTCACCTACTCTGCTCAAAATGCTAAAGGATAAAAATAAATATCATAGAAAATTCAAAATTTACAATAATATTTCGGACAAGAATTCCTTCAGGGTTATGCGCGAGAGGGTTAAAAGGGTTGAGCATGAATGCTATCTCAGCTATATTGCGAAAGTTGAAAGCTCGATTCATGATAGCCCTAAAGCTTTTTGGTCTTACGTACAATCGAATAAACAGCATAATTGTTATCCATCGTCTATGTCATATAAAGATCGGTCGTTTGATTCAGGTGAGGGCATTTGCAATGCATTTTCTGACTACTTTAACTCAAACTATTTACCATATTCATTAGCACCAGAGCCTTGTACTAATATTCGCGATATAGACAGATCCGTAACGGATATTAGCTCTATTGAAATATGCAATCACAAATTACTCAAATTATTACAAACTCTTAACTGCAAAAAATCATCTGGACCTGGCCTGCACCCACTTCTGTTGGTTAATTGTGCTGAAAGCTTAGTCTATCCGGTAAGCCTTTTATTCAACAGATCTATATCAGACGGCATAGTGCCCAAGATTTGGAAAACGGCAACATTAACACCAATACACAAAAAAGGCTCTAAGCGGGATATAACAAACTATAGGCCCATTTCCAAGCTTTGTGTCTTAGCCAAGGTATTCGAAAAAATTGTCCATGAGCAATTATATGCTGCCTTAAAACACTCCTTCCTGCCCCAACAGCATGGTTTTCACAAAGGGAGATCGACCACTACTAACTTAGTACTATTTACTGACGCGGTGACAGCCGGCATGGAATGTGGAGGCCAGGTTGACGCGATCTATACCGACTACAGTAAGGCTTTTGATCGTATTGATCATTCTATTCTATTATCTAAACTTTATGCATCTGGAATAAGAGGTGATCTTTTAAGGTGGTTTACCTCTTATATCACTGGTCGTTGCCAGACTGTAGTTTTGAATGGATTTGCGTCGGCTTCGTTGCCTATTCCATCTGGTGTGCCCCAAGGGTCAATACTGGGCCCTCTCCTTTTCACACTTTTTGTAAATGACATCAATCACTGCTTTACACATGGTAACTTTTTGTTATTTGCAGATGATATGAAAATTTACAGAGTCATCAATGACCTACAAGATTCAGAACTTCTTCAAAAGGATCTTGATAACCTTTATGCTTACTGTACTCTAAATAAACTGGACTTAAATATCAGTAAATGCTGCTGCATCACGTTCAGCAGATCTACTAAACCCCTTGTGTATGACTACAAAATCAAAGGCCAGTCTTTGGTGAGAACTGATTGCGTGGTCGATCTAGGCGTCACTCTGGATTCCAAACTCCTTTTTGATCAGCACATTTATAATATTTCCGCTAAAGCCATGAAAACCCTTGGTTTCATGCTTCGAGTTACCAGAGATTTTAAAACTATTAAAACATTAAAGATCCTCTATTGTTCATTGGTTAGGAGTCAACTCGACTACGCTTCGCAAGCTTGGAATCCTCAGTACTACAAATATATAGATATCCTTGAAAGGCCTCAAAAAAAGTTCATACGATATGTGAATTACAGGACAAAATTGTATGGTTCTGAATACGAAGAGTCTTGTAGACACCACCACATCCTACCTCTATATAAAAGGAGAGAGGCTGCAGACCTCACGCTGTTACACAACATTGTCCTAAATAAAACGGATTGTCCAGCGTTACTAGAAAAGATTGGCCTAGTGGCACCCCAGAGGTCGGTGTGTCGCAGAAATGAGCTCAAGCTGTGCATACCCCACTCTCGTACAAACTACCGTGCTAATGCATTTCTGATTCGTGCGGTGAAAAACTTTAACTCAAACTACTCTAAACATAGTGATTTATTCATGATGAGGCAAAACACTTTTAAAAACCTAATTGCTAAGGATTACTTCGACAAAACGTCAATTAAATCGTCGTCACAAATTAAAATTAAGATCAAATGATACCTACTGATATAACTAATAATGTAACGAAAGCTGTTATAGACGGTTTTTGTATGGCTTTGAATGTTAGACTTTAAGTTAGTACCAAACTCACTTGTAACGATACATATATAAATAGACATGTTTTCATTGAGATTTATCTCAATAAGTGTTGGCGTTTCCAAGGGACACTTGTTTATTAATGTTCCATAAGTGAAAACTATTTAAGGCTTATGTTTTTTTTCATTATTCTGAACTTATTCTGTGAACTAAAGCTGTTTGTTTTCCATGTAAAATAAAATAAAATAAAAAATAAAATAAAATTATTTTATGGGACAATGTATACGATTCTATAATAATCTTCCCAATGTTATCCGAGATTTGCATATTAATAAGTTTAAAATTACTATTAAAACTAAACTCTATCAAAATGGTTATCACAAATTTTCGGATTACTTGGAGGGTAAAACAGCTTGGTACTGATCACTCCAGGATCGGAATAAACGAACATTTGTTAAATACGTTAGGTAATTGGCATAAAAAAAATGTACAAAGACAAGCCCGCTGAGTTTCTTGCCAGATCTTCTCAGTCGTGGTCGCGTTCCGATCTGAACGTAGATTTAAGAAAAAAATAATATAAGATGACAATAAGTAAGTGCCCCGTAGGACTTTACAGAATAAATGACTGTATTTTGATTTTGAGAGTAGTATCATGGTATAAAACATATACTTAACGCTGTTACCACACCACTGGCGAATGAAAAGATTTAATCGCATGAAGTCGAGAAGTTTGGGGTTGCCCAGAAAGGAATGCTTTGTATCGCCTTGCGCGACCGGAAACGAAATGGAACAGATAAGAAGCAGAAGCATAACTAGAGTGGGTGACATGATGGTCGCAATAGCGAAGATAAAGTGGACATGGGCAGGACACATGGTGAGAACGGATAGTCTATGGATGAGGCGAGTTCTTAAGCGAAAACACAGGCCGACACAGGGCCGACACAAGAAGACGAGGCCGCCCACTGCAGCGCTGGGTTGACGACATCAGGCGACACGCAGGTTGGGACTGGATTCACCAGGCACAAGATCGACAGGAATGGAAAAAAAAGCAAACGGTTTACATCCAAGAACGGAGTACAACGAAACCACGAATTAATGAAGATGACTAAATTATGGTATAAAGTAAGACATACACTTATAACATGGAAAAGGACTAGCCTTATATGTGCCATTATGAACGTAGATAAAACCCATCCGTAGCTTGGTTTTAGATCTACTAGGTACTAACATTGAGTTCCTCCAGTTCGTTAAGACAGGGTATCATTATATAAAATTATGTCAACTCGTTGAATAATGATCGTTAAAATATAATAATACAATTATAACACATAGTTCAATAATGATGTTTATATATTGCTAATTAGGGTTAGTGTCGTTTCCGTCCATTACTTTACTTCATCTATTACTTTAGCACGAGGACGTGCTGGTTATGTCAGGATGGACGAATGTTAACAATATATAATTAAATCACTATAATAGAAACATACATTATAGACAAACTATTTACAGTAGGTTAAAATTAGCATAATTGTTGTATTATAAGATAAATGGAATGTATTTGACTCGTAGATGTTTTCTGAATTCGCCGCAAGGTAGCATTGTTGACGATCATGGAGGGGGAGTTGTTCTACCGCCAAAATAATGTTATAAAAGTAGTAAGCGTGGCGGATAGCGGCTCATAACCGATCCTCACTTCCTTCCCCCCCGTCGCCGTCCAAGGCATATTTTGGGTGACCCGGACGACCCCATCGCAGCCGTTACTTCGGCAGCTTTAGCGTCGTCCCAAGAGAACCCCGGTAATGGTTGTAGACCCGACCAGGGCAGTGATCCCGATCGCATTGTAGGCTCCGGCCGAGATCTTCTTCGCAGCCCCAGTCGCAGTCGAGGTAATCCACACACACACGATTGTAGTCCCAGCCACGGTGCGGGTGGGAGTATACACCGCGGCCCCGTGTCGCGCGGATGTCCCGCGGACGGTGTCCTGGACTGCGGGATGCGCGTTGGCCGGTGATCCCCCCTGGGAGCTCCAAGCGGAGATCCTCGCCGAGGTGTACCACTTCGTGGCGGCGAGGAGATCCCGCGGGGAGCCTCCAGCGTGGGAGGAGGTGACGCGCCTTCGACGGCGGGCGCGGGCCGCCTTGTTGGGGCGGTGGACGGAGGACCTGGCTCCACCGGTCCCTGGACAGAGGACGGTGGATGGATGCCATTCGCCCGGTCCTCCGGAGGTGGGTAGGGCGGCGATTCGGGTCGCTCACCTTTCGATTGGTGCAGGTGCTTTCCGGACACGGATGTTTCGGCAAGTACCTGCATCACATCGCAAGACGCGAGGCGACCCCCGCCTGTCACGAGTGTGGAGCACCAGAAGACACGGCGCTCCACACGCTGGAGGAGTGCGCCGCATGGCGTCCCATGCGGCGCGCCCTCACAGCGGTCATAGGCGCAGATCTGTCGCTGCCGAGCGTGGTTAACGCTATGCTCGGCAGCGACGGAGCGTGGCAGGCGGTGGTCTCTTTCTGCGAGGCGGTGATGGTGCAGAAAGAGGCCGCGGAGCGGGTGAGGGAGGAAGACGTCCTCTCCGACCCGCTCCGGCGTAGACGAACTGGGGGAAGGAGAAGGCGATTCGGGCGCCTTCTCGCTCTATCCTAGTGCTGTGCGGATCACCGGTGGAGAGTCGGGGGATTCTCCACTGGCTTGCACGATCCCACACGTCTGGGGGATGGCCCCAATGAGCCAGGTCATCCCTCCATTGGCAGGGGCCAACCGCCGGGGCGAGATGGTGATTGCTAACGCTACCCCATTTCGCCCTGACTAGGCGGCAGACTGCTCATCCCGGGTTTTTAGTGGGTAACCTCCTTACTACCCCCCCGTGGGGGTAGTAAGGCCCTTCAGGCGAGGACTCCCACATAACCACTCTGCCCCCCCCCGGAGCCGGGTGGTAACCATAAAGGATTTTCCCGGGTTAAAAAAAAAAAAAAAAGGTATTTTTTTTTGTAGGGAGGAGGAAATCTTTTATAGATACCGCAGATCGCCACCGGCTTCCTGCGGTTATGTCCGAGTCCGTCGGCGGAGATGGATTGGGTTGCCGACGTATACGGCCAAAACCTCCTCCCTTCTCCTTTTTTTTTGTCCCGGGGAAATCCTATATGGATGCCACCCACCACGGGGAGGTTGGTGGTTATGTGGGAGTCCGTATACCCACCAAAATTTAAAAAAAATTCAAATTAATTTATTGTGATAATAAACGTCAAAAAGTACAATTACATATTATCACACAGTTAAAATAAACAAAAACAACATTAGCTAAAAATATCAAGTAATAAAGAAAAATATACCAAATTATGTAAAAAAATAATAATAACGTACAAACTAATGTGAGAAATATAAATTAATGTCAAAATAACAATAATAGTCAACAATAGTAATCAACAATAGATCTTAGAATATATTATTACAAATGTCAACTGCAGGGTGTATCCCACTGGTCTTTAAGCGTCTCACAATATCTTAACAGTACACACACAATTACATTCTATTTGTCACACATTAAGTCAATTTCTGCGTTGGCGTCAAGGAGTGCATTGAAGTGGCGTTGGATACGAATCACCGGAGACTGAGAGCGCGACACTGTGTTACCCCGAGGGACATAAAACAACTCGTGTTGCCGACCGCGCAGGTACATAGAAGGAACAAACAACGTACAAAAAAGACTAAGAAGCTGAAGGCAGTCTACTGCACCTCTAATAACCCTACAGCCAAGGACAAGTTGATCGAAGTTCCTTCTAACTTCCAGCGAATTATAACCGAGTTTACCGAGAAGGAATTTTGTCGGGTACAAGAACGGGTAGTAACCATAAAGATTCTTATAAAGTGATCTTAGGAAGGTTTTTTGGACCTTCTCAAGCATCCATGTATAAGTTACCCGGTGAGGATTCCAGACACACGCGCTTGATTCTAGTTTACTCCTGACTAAGGCGTTATATAAAGTGACAATAACCTGAGGATTTTGGAAGTCCTTAGCATTTCGCAAAACGAACCCCAAACGGCGGAAAGATTCTTTAGCAAGGGTTAATATATGTTGATGAAGGTCAATCCACGATTGAACACCTCCTCAAGTTTGCGCCGAGCGCCCGGACCCCACCTCCTCGAGCCTGCACCAAAGTGCCCGGGCCCCCCTCCTTGAGCCTGCGCCAAAGCGCCCGGGCACCTCCTCGAGTCTGCGCTAAAGCGCCCGGACCCCGCCACTCCTATGTGGACTTGGCGGCCAAAGCCCATAGGAGCGGCCCCGCCTGAACCGGCTAGCGCACCCCAACGCTGGCGCGGCCCCTGGGTTCCTCTTGGCTTCACCGTGGTGATCCAAGCCACGGCTACTGAGCCCCCCCGCCACGTCAATGCGAGAACCCTTCGGGGTGGTCCTCCCTTCTCCTAAGCTATCGCCACTATTATAATGTGGCGCTTTATTCTTTTATTTCGTAACATTTTCATATTTTAACAAAGGTTCTTTTTGTTTTTTTGTTATTTTTTTTTCCCCTCACATTACGTATAAAACACACAAAACAATAGTGCTTATACTACTAAGTGGACAAGGTAGTCAAATTTCGGGAACACGAAAAGTACTTTTTAAAAATACAAAATTTAATTGAAATAATTATATTTAAGTTTGATGTCCGATACAACCAAGAGTTAAATTAGAACTAACTTACAAGTCTAAAGCAGGGATGCACAGCTCCCTTATCTCCTTCCCTATACCGTATTACCAGAATGCCTCCCACCGTAAGTTCGAAATTTTCGGGAGAATTTGGTTCTTCCTGAGAATTTCGAATACACAATTTTCTTATCGTGTTATAATACAACAATTTCTTAAAATAGATTATAATTATAATTTAGGTAAAAGTATTAACGAACTTAACATAATTAATGCCTATAATTTGTTCTTGCATAACTTTGATACACTCTATATAAGATTAGAAGAAATAGAAATGTCAGTAGCATTCAGTAAATTGAGAACATTACATCAAACATTGATTGATACTAACGAATTATTATCTCTATTAAAAACCATTGAAACTCATGATAAATTTGTATTTCCTGCCACGTTAGACAATATTTTCAAATTAGAACAATGTATGGAACTCAGAGTATTTGCTAAGGAAAATCAAATAACGTTCATTATGGATATACCCCTAGTCGAGTCCGATGTATATACATACTATAAAATCATCCCGTTACCTATCACAAATTCCCTAAACCAAACTTCCATAGTATTACCTAAATATCCTTACCTTTTAATGAAAGGGTTGAAAACGGTGTCACTGCTTCATCCCTGTAAAGAAATCGACGAATCAATACTTTTATGCGAAGAAGACTACACGTCCCTGATGATAAAAGATATCTGCGTAACTCAATTGATGAACTTCGCTGCTAACGTCACGGAATGCCGCCCAATGCTGGTTGAGTTTGATGATGTGAAAATAAAGAAGATACAAACACATCGATGGATGGTTTACATTAAAACCACCCTTCTAATGACCAAGAAATGCGGCGAAGAGATAAGCCACTATCAACTCCAAGGTACATACATTGTTACAGCTGATGATGACTGTGAAGCAAATATCAATGGAGCCATATTGAAAAGACGAGAAGGAAAACTCGAGATAAATCCTTTACCAGCACTACCAATTGTGAACTTACCTGAAATTACAACACTACGGTATTAGGAACATGGCTCTCAACCTTTTGACTTCATATTTAAATGGTAGAATTCAAAGGGTTGACATAAATGGTAAAAAATCGCCCGGCTCTATAATCTCAATGGGCGTTCCACAAGGTTCAATACTAGGGCCGTTCTTGTTTTTAATCTATATTAATGACTTACATTATTATGTAGAGAAGAATCACGAGATTGTATTGTTTGCAGATGACACTTTAGTGTTATTTAAAATTAAAAGGCAGTTATTAAACTATGACGATGTTAACAATGCATTAGCTAAAGTTGTGAATTGGTTCAATACAAATAATCTTCTCCTCAATGAGAAGAAAACTAATTGTATAAAGTTCTCGACACCAAATGTGAGACAAGTAGAATCCAATATACAATTGAATGGAACAGGGTTGGACCTTGTGGAGTCAACAGTCTTTTTAGGAATTACTATAGACGCTAAATTGCAATGGGGTCCCCACATTAAAAAATTGTTTAGTAGGCTCAGTTCAGCAGCTTATGCTGTTAAAAAAATTAGACTATTAACTGATGTAGACACAGCTAGAATAGTTTATTTTAGTTATTTCCATAGCGTTATGACTTATGGCATACTGCTCTGCAGATATTAACTCTATATTTATACTGCAAAAAAGGGCTATACGAGCGATCTACAGTTTGGCTCCTAGAGTTTCCCTTAGACAGAAATTTAAAGACATAAACATTCTAACTGTTGTCTCTCAGTTTATCTATGAAAATCTAATGTATGTAAAGAAAAACATTAACAGTTTTGATAAAAGGAGTGATGCTCATTCCATCAACATGCGAAATAAGCACAAGCTATCCGTACATGTAACGCGTCTCCACAGAATAAGTCATTCTTTTATGGGACAATGTATACGATTCTATAATAAAGTTCCCAATGTTATCCGAGATTTGCCTATTAATAAGTTTAAAATTACTATTAAAACTAAACTCTGTCAAATAGGTTATTACAAAATTTCGGATTACTTGGAGGATAAAACAGCTTGGGACAGATCACTCCAGGATCTATCTACTCGTGTACTAAGATGTCAAAGTGTAGCGTGTCTTGCCCTACTGATACCACTATTATGTTCTCTTTTATAAGGCAACACACTGGAGCTAATATTTGTAGTACCTAAGTAAAAACCTTGTAAAAACATCTATATAAAAAGAATGGCCCCGAGTTTCTTGCCGCTTCTTCTCGGTTGGCTCTATGTATTTTGGAACGCGGAGGTAGGCCTTAAAGTACATTATAATGAAAAATTGACGTTCATAAGTGCGTCTTTGATGCCTAAATTGAATAAATGATTTTGACTTTGACTTTGACTTTGAAATAATTCCGTCGGCGCTGTTCCACTTGGAAACACCTGTTAAGCTAGACGAAGTAGACTTGACAAATCTTCAACATCTATTCCAAGTGTTAGCAAGAAGTGAACGTGTTAATGTAGTGTAGTAGTGGAAACGAAAGTGTGGTTAATGTGAAGAACATGAGTGTCGGTACATTAGTTCTATATATACTTTTACCTATAATTATAATCAATTTTAAGAAATTGTTGTATTATAGCACGATAAGAAAATTGTTAGGGTGTTGTCCCTTATACAGGCAAAACAAAAAAATTTAATGTTATTGAGACGCATACCCCGTTATTGTGTTTATTAGTCTACTAGTTACTCAAATACAAAATTTCATCTACCTAAGCTAATTTTAACCCGTGCCGACGGGGCCGCAAAGTTTTAAAAAATTGCTGTTTTAAGTGTCTTTTTAATGTAGTTGTAGATCATCACTTAAACTATTATGTTTATTAAATAATGATGTAAACATAAAGTTGTTTAATGATTTTATTGTAATTATCAAAAAATGATTATTACTATGATTTTCATATTTATTTATTTGGATATTTCATATAATTTATTGATTCAGGCGTTACTTTGCGGAAATCCATTATCAAAAAACGATATTAAAAAATATTTAGTGACACTTCCGCTGAAAAGAAAACAATGATTTTGACCTATTTGGGGGCGTTTTTTGATAATGGATTTCCGCAAAGTAACGCCTGAATCAATAAATTATCTGAAGTCGGCAAGTATAGCTGAACAGGCAAAACTTTACATCAAGTTGACTAAAATTCATCGTTTGGCTGCTCAAAATGTTTGGTTTAATCAACGTTGTAAACAGTTAAATGTCATACCTAATTATATTTACTTACGTTCCAACACGCATAGTCGGGCTAGCTGTATAGCGATTACTAAAGCTAAAAAAATTTGGTTAGAAGAAGCATGTAGATATTGGTTTTCAGTCAGAGATAATTTGAAACTTCAAACAACTCAGAGTTGAGTTTCAACATACATAACGTAGAGTTTGATCTTCTGGATAACAAGGCTAGGGAATTAGCATCTTTGGCTGCACATGAGAGATATTTGACACAATCTAGGAAACTGGACAGGTTATTTCAAAACAGCCATGTTAATAATGTTAATTCTGACACACAAACTGATGCTCATCTGTTTCACCCTCGTGTTGAAAACTTAAGTGACACTCAGTTCCCTCCTTCAGAGCTCTCGTTGTTAGAGAAAGGTCTGAAATATAACTTAACGCCCAGGGTGTCTCAAAAATCTCTCGAAACATTAGCGGTAGACTCGGAAATTGCTTGTGTTAGGAGTAAACAGGATATCGCCGTTAAACATCAGGTGGCAGTTCATATTAAAAAACCTTCATCTTTTAATACTTCGGTTCTTTCAGAGCATCGGATTTATCGTTCATTGCAGGATAGACTCAATCAAGATAATCTAGTTGTTTCAAAAGCGGATAAAGGTAATAGTGTTGTCATTCTGGATAGAAATGTCTATAACCAAAAGGTTAACAACGTTATCCTAGGTGAGGAATTTGAACGTCTTAATTCGGATGCTACTAAAAAGTTCACATCAGAGGTGAAAGATGCAGTTAAGAGCGCGTTGTTCATTTCTCCAGGGGTGCTTAAAACTATTGTCCCAATGAATCCACGGTCCCCTCTTTTATACGGTTTACCCAAAACTCATAAAGAAAATATTCCCATTCGTCCGGTTGTTTCTTACATTAACGCTCCCGCGTACAAATTGGCTAAACATCTTAACATTCTTTTAAGTTCCAAGACATGTTTCAAACCTAAGTACAGTTTAAAAAACAGTCTAGATTTAATAAATAAAATTAAAAACGTTGACATCCCTTCCGGTGCTAAACTGTTGTCTCTTGATGTAGACAGCCTTTTCACTAATGTTCCCTACGAAGAAAGCCTACGTATCTTAGAAGGTCACCTCGAGAGACAACGGTTGCATCCTGGAGAAGTTAATGAACTCATTGATTTGACTGGGGTGTGTATGAGACAAAATTACTTTAGGTTTAATAATCAGTACTTTTCTCAAAAAGATGGTTTGGCCATGGGATCCCCGTTAAGTCCATTAATGGCTGAACTTTTTATGGATGATTTTGAAAAACATCATGTGGTGAACGAACCCCGTATCCTGTTTTATTATAGGTATGTTGATGACATAATTATTTGTTGGACAGGTACTTCTCGTCAGGTTAATATTTTTGTAAATAAACTCAACAATATCCACCCCAAAATAAAGTTCAAACTGGAACTAGAAAATAACAATTCGATTAATTTTCTGGATTTGACCATAACTAGAATCGAAAACAAACTGGATTTCCAAATTTTTCGAAAACCAACTCACACAGACGTAGTTATACCTTTTTCTTCTTGTCATCCCATACAACACAAATTAGCAGCCTTTCGCTGCTATGTTCATAGATTATCTACAGTTCCTCTGTCAACAGATAACTACAAAAAAGAGCTAAATATAGTTTACCAAATGGCAACACCTAACGGTTACAGTAAGCAAATAGTCGATCGCCTAATTCAAAATAAGCAGCGAGATAGGGTTCGTTCATTGCTTTGTGCATGCCCTCCGGAAAAAATAAACAAATATGTGGGTGGTTAGGTTAGGTTAGGTTAGTTACCTACATGGGCCCTGTCTCACAAAAAAATGCCAACATACTCAGGAAAAATAACATCCACGTGGCCTTCCGAACAGACCAGAACTTACAACATTTTACATAATATTTATAATAAATCTTATATATCGTAAAAATTAGTATATCCACATAAAAACGCAATACTCTCATGCTTGGACCACACGCTTATATGACACTCAGCTTTACTCACTCACACAAACGTGTTGACAACAAAACGACACAACAGCGGACTCGGCCGAACTCAGCCGACCCCGCGCGTTCACACATATTGTACTCAGCAGTCGTTTTATAAATTAGATAGGTGGGCACCCTACATAATAGGTAAAATTGATTACTATTTTTTTTTTTTTTACAATGCTGTAATTCAGTAATACTAACGCCTAATGTACATATTAAATGATGTGTAGGAGTAAGAGGAATGCGGTGTTTCTAACACCTAAGCAGGTACCTATTGGGTACCTAAATACCTACTTACTTATAATAAGTTTTAACACTACGATTTGTAAGTAGTTGTTGTTGATTAATCATTATTATTAATATACACACCAACATACACAAAAACACCCTCAAACTCAAAACACTAGCATAAAAACATCTTAGCTTTAGTAATAAAATTGTAAAAATATAAAATATGATATAAGAACCTATGTATATACCTATATTATTGTAAACACGGAAGAGCGGGGTCCTCTGGCACAGGCATTATAACATGTCTAAAAGAGGACTCCTGCCCATTTTTGTAAACTTTATAGTATGTTGAAGAAAATAAACATTATTATTATTATTATTATTATAACATATTTGTAATGGTCTTGAGGATGAAAAAAAGTCGGGTGTTTATAAACTAATTACGTAGGCCACAGCCGAAGGACTTAAAAAAAAACCGAAATGAATTTATAAAATATTTAATATAAAAGATAAAATGTTACAATAATATTCTAAATACTAAAATTACGTCTAAGCTCGGACGAAGTAGGTACCGAAGTGCAGGTGTCGGAATCGGGGCCACCGGCGACACGAGGCAAGAACTGCTGCATCTGCATTCGCGCGGTCACGTACGCCACTCGATTGACGTCAATGGCAATTTCCGTAGAAACTGCATAGGCAGGCAAAACGCGTGGATGTAGGGCGCGTAACACCTCCCCCCTCAAATTAGCAACTATTTGAGCACTTTGAGCGAAAATGTTGCTGATTTTGAGCATTGTCCTTGCAGTTTCTCGGGATCTTCATAGATGTGGTCTTCAGATGGTGTCTTGGTTTCGGATGAAGATTTCTTTTTATTTGGTTTTCTGCATGGATTGTATCTTCGTATTATGATTACGGATATGAGCAATGTTGCGCCGGATATTAATCCGTAAAATGGTATCGTTGTATGATACAGTGTGCTATCTGTATGGGTTATTTCAACTGGATGCTGCATCAGGATCTTGTCTTCGATAGAATGTAGCCCTTTTAGGTTAATAGAGTTGAGTTTTATGTGAGGAATTTCTATGCTTGAGTTAATGTTGTAGCTAGTATGTGGTATTTCGGTTATAAGCAGTGGTTGTCCTTTGATTCGATCGTTAATATTTGTGATCGTGAATTCCTTTGTACGTATGTAGCATTTTTGAGGTATAGTGGCGAGGTAGCTTCCATGTAAAGTGATGAACTCTTGTCGTCCACATTGTAGTTCTGTCTTCGTTGGAGTCGGGAAGATGAGCGTATAGTGCTGGTCATCTAGCTGCTCCATTGCTTCCTTGTCTAGGGTTACTTTGGTAGGCCGGCATGATTGTTCCAGGGATTGGTGGCTGATTATGTGCTGGATGCAGTCTGGGTGTTCTCGTGGCAGGTTATAAGCGTTTTCTTCGCACAGGTACTGATGGTTGACCTTCGGGCATTCTGCCGCTATGTACATGAAAATTTTGCCATTGGTTACCAGGAACGGGTAAGGAGGGATGAAAGTTTGTGAGTTTTTATTAGGAACTAACGATACTTTATAAAAATCAAATGTGCTCGGAGATGTGATAGGAACTTTGAAAATAATTACTATTTTACTACCTGCATAATAATATCCTGATTTAATGATGCTGTAATATTCTCTAAGATCCGCATCTAGGATCTGATTTTGATTATATACTAGCCTAAGTTTACTTATCATATTCCTTAAAGTTTCTATACTTAACATGCTATGATGAGTGCTCGATGCACGTATAAAAGCTAGTATATCTTCTATCCTATTTAATTCTACATATAAATCATCTACGTTTTCACTAATTATTACAAGTAGCTGAGCAAACTTCGCGTATTTGAGGAGACTGGTATCAGCATGCGCGTTCTTATCTAATATTAATTGCAAACTATTATTGATTTGCGCTTGGTTTTCTGCTATATTCGTAAGTAGGTTAGAGTGTTGAGTCATCCATTCCTTATTAAGACTCATTTGCTCGTTTAATTCGGATACTAACTTATGATCGTTACTTTCTAGGATTTTAATTGCTCTGTTGTACTTTTCAGCATCGGTATGATCTAAATTGCCAGTAATGCTTTTGACGAAAGATCCTAGACCGTCTATGAGACCTCTTTTATTTCTGATATTAGTTGGTTCTAACGTACTAAGTTGATTACGAATTTTGAGTAGTTTTGTTACAAGGTAGTTTGTCTGTAATTCATATAAAGAGTAAGTCTCGTTGGTTAGTTTTGTTTCAAATAGTCCGAGTTGCGAGTCTATGGAGTCTAGTCTATTCTCGATGTGTGTCAAATCGATGTATTGTATGAAGGAGTAGTAATTGGTAATGAGTTTGGCTTGCCCGAGTTTAAACGGGAGTATACCAGGTCCATTGTCAAGGTTTTCAAGTCTTATCTCGTATGCCAGCGTCAGGTGAGCGATTGTCAGGAGTATCCTGCAACAATTTGGCAGATTTAGGCACACGTTTTAGTCGAGATTTCGCGATAGGGCCTTTCTTTTTAGAGGTATAGATATGAATAGGTAAATCGGCTAGTACTGTGTCCTGGGTGTACCGGGTTGCGAGTTTATTTCGGCTAGCTAAGGGGTTGGCAACGAATACCTGCTGATCGGGTTGATATTCGATCTCAGGTTCTCTATCTTTGTTCCTATTTTCCATTATTTTTGTACGGTTAACGAGAGTAGATTCGTTAATTTTTTCGTAAACGAGTTTCATTTGATCACGGTGATTTAAGACGTACTGCTGCATCAGATGTTCTGTCATGTCCACGTCAAACGGGTCTCTTGGGTCTAAATGTCCTCGAATTATGTCGTGGGGTCTACACTTGGTGAAGCTGTGTACGGAGCTGTTATACGCTATTATTGCATAGGGCATCAAGTTAATGGTTGGTTCGTCTTTTTGTCTGAGTCTTAAAATTCGTAAGTGTTCTAGTAACGTCGAGTGGAATCGTTCTATGATACCGTTATCGTTAGGAGCATGAACTAAGGTCTTGTGGTGATTTACTTTATGTAGTCTTGTAAATTCAGCGAACATCTGGTTGGAAAATTCTGTGCCATTGTCAGTAACTATAGTCAGTGGTAGCCCATGGTGAGTACTGAAGGTCAATAGTCCTTGTAAAATACTGACAGCGGTGCCATCGCGTAAATGGTAAGCTTGTCCGTATTTAGAAAAAACGTCCACGAATGTCAAGTATTTTTCGTTGTGAGCCGTAAATAAGTCCATATGTACTATTTCAAATGGTTTAGTCGCGGGTGGTACTATGTTGAATGGAGGTCTGATGGGATGTCTGTCATATTTAGTCTGACCACACACTGTGCACTCGTTAATGTACTTAGTTATCTCTTCCTTCATTTTTGGCCAATAGTATTTACGTGAAAGGGCCAGATAACATTCATTTATTCCTCTATGGTTAGTTTTGCCGTCATGATAATGCTTTATTATTTCTTGCTGCCTGAGATACTCTTTTACGTCCTCTAGTTCAGTCTTTGCTAAGACCAGATTCATAGAGGAACTTTTAAAGTTATTTTGAATGATAGGAATGATAGAGTACATTCCTAAGGGTGGAGTTATTTTGAGGGCAGTTTTGACTTTAGGGTTAACATATTCTTTGATAGCATTGATCACGTCCTGCTCAAGACTGGATTCGGATACTTGTATTAATGTGCGAGTGTGAGTGTCAAAGGGTTTCGTCGCTGTTGTTCGTCGTTTGATGTCTCCTACTATCGTGAAACATATTTGTCTATGGAATTTATTCAAGGGTTCGTCAGTAATGGGAATTTCAAGGATTGGATTTTCATTACTAGTGTGGGCAGTAGCTGTAGTCGATCCTACATCGGAGGGCAATCTTTCTGTGGGATTAGCTATCATTGAGTCAGTTTCTTCGTTATTAATTTCGATTCTCGAAAGAGCATCAGCGTTAGTGTTTGATTTGCCCTTTTTGTACACTACAGTATAGTTGTACTCACTTAGTTTTAATTTCCATCTAGTAAGTCTAGAATTAGGCTCTTTAATGTTCATAACCCACTGTAGTGGCTTATGATCCGTTAGGATTTTAAATTTACGTCCAAAGAGATAAGGTCGAAAGTACTTCGTTGCCCATACGATCGCTAAGAGTTCTTTCTCGATAGTACTGTAATTTATTTCGCTCTCGTTCAGAGTACGGGATGCGTAGCAGATGGGCTTGTCTGAACCAACAGGCCCTTGGCTGAGCACTGCTCCGATTGCCAAGTTAGACGCGTCGGTAGTTAAGATGAACTCTTTATTAAAGTCTGGGTATTGTAGGATTGGGTCGTTCGTCAGTAAGGTCTTGCATTTTTCAAAACAGTCAGTATATTCAGAGTCGAAAGTTATTTTGTGGGATTTTTTCAGACACTTAGTCATAGGCTTAGTAATGCGGGCAAAATCGGGTATAAATTTCCTATAATATCCTAGAAGTCCTAAAAATTGTTTAATTTGTTTCGGTGTTTTTGGCAAAGGATATTTTTCGATGGCTTCAATTTTATCAGGATTAGGTTTAATACCCTCTCTACTGATAATATGTCCTAAATAGGCGGTTTCCAATTTCAAAAACTCTGACTTGTCCATCTGAATTTTGAAATTGGACTCGCGCAATCTTTGAAACACTTTTTCCAAATTTACTACGTGCTCCTGCAGGGATGTACTAAAGACGATGATGTCATCTAGGTACACTAAGCATATCTCATTTTGTAATAGAATAGAATAGAATAGAATAGAATAGAATAATAATTTATTGCTACAGAAAATAAAAATAAATGACATACAATTTCTTACAAACAATATACAACTTATAGCAAAAGGAATACACTCAGTTTGAGTTATGGCCACACCAGTCAAGGTGCTACCATAACACTGATTTTCAGTGGATTCCTGAACTCGGGCTAAGATGTTCGCCGAGAAAAAAAGAGTATAAAAAAAGCGAGTTCAAGAATTACCAATAAACCTTAATAAACCACAGACAAAACAGCAATCTATTAGTAGGACTTTTTCGTATATGATAGATTAAATAACATCACAAATAGTAATACCTTAATTGAAAATAATAATGCGATCTATACTTTACAGTAAATATATATATATTAACTTGCGCAAATAACAACAATGTGGGAGCCGATGCCAGTTTTTTTTAATGTGTAAGTATATGTGTGGTGGGGAATTTTTGTGTGTGCTGTGTGTGTATGTGCGTGTATGTATGTGTTTGCTTACTATGCTTAGACTAGTCTATGGTGTGAACTGTGGATTCTAAAGGTTGCCTCGAAGTTATGTCTTTGGCGGACTAACAAATTTAATTTAACCCGTGTCTTGAATATTACACTACATCGTATTGTTCGCAAAGGAGGCGGCAGATCGTTCCAAATTTTAGCCGCTCTTAACTTGAAGCAACCCTTAAAACCTGGTTTTTTGAACAATGGAATAGCCAATGTGTTACTGTGCTTAGAACGAGTATAAGCCTGATGAATATCTTTCGCCCATGAGAATTTTTCGAATAAATATTCCGGTTTTTTGTTGTAGAGCACTTTTTGGGTAACACACGCAAGATGAAGTTCTCTGCGTGACTTCATATTCAGAATATTTTTTTTTACTAAATAAGGCGTCACATGATCTCTCCTGGGTATGTTAAAACAAAAACGCGCGCATGCGTTTTGAACACGTTGAATTGCGTTTTCCGTCTTAATCCATATTCTCGGTCCATATACGGCACTGCAGTAATTAAATGGAGAGAGCACTAAATGGTCACAAAGTAAACCTCTTACCTCTTCAGAAATGTATTTTCTTATGGGATATAAAACTTTTAATTTGTAAAATGCATTCTTTATTTTATCGTTCACATGTTTCTCATATCTTAGTGCACTATCCATTATCATCCCTAAATTCCTTACCTCTGTTTCCAAAGGTATTTGTGTAAAATTAATTACAAGCCTAGGATCATTACGAAGGACGTTACTGATTTGCGTTTTAGTACCTAAAATCATAAATTTGGATTTCAATGCATTTAACACCAAGGAGTTGCGCTGAGCCCATTCGTAGATTTCATTTAAGTCTTCGTTTATACGTTGTATGGCATCCCTGGTATGCTCTGGTTCAAAACTATGATAAATTTGTGTATCATCCGCATACAGATGGTAATTGCAAGCTTTTATATGTTCCGATAGGTCCGCTGTAAATAAAGAGAACAAAATGGGACTCAAAATAGAGCCCTGTGGCGTGCCTCTTAGTACATTTTCGACTGAAGAAACAATTTTGCTACCTTTACCGTTCTCCAGCTCTACATATTGCTCTCTACCAATGAGATAACTTTTGAACCATTCGCATGTTTCTGATGAAAAACCATAATATGAAAGTTTCGCAACTAGAAGATAAGGGTTTAAACATTCAAATGCACGTGAGAAGTCTAACAGTACAAGAACGCTAGCCATACCAGAGTCCGAAGCTGATAACAAATCATCAGTGACTTTCAGAAGGGCTGTTTCTGTTCCGTGACTCTTACGAAAACCAGACTGATGTTTAGGTAAAATGTTTTCCTGGTTAATAAACTTTTCCATTTGCATATAAACTACCTTTTCCAAGACTTTTGATATCACGGGCAAAATACTTATTGGACGAAGATCTTTTAGTTCTTCTACAGAATTGCATTTAGGTATCGGTTTCACCACTGAACGCTTCCAAGCAGAAGGAAAAACACCCGACAGAATGGAAGAGTTAATTATATTTGTAATGAGTGGCAGACTCTCTGGAAGTGTAAGTTGTATCATTTCCGAATTTATGCCGTCACAACCTGAAGCTTTTGTCTTAATATTTAACAATATTTTACCTACAGTTTCTTCAGACACCGTGCTAAGAGAAAAAACGTTTTGAGATCTTTTATTACACTGAAAAAATGCTATTAATTTGTTATCAACTACTCCATCTCCGGGTACATTAAGAAAATGATTGTTTATACTATTAGAGTCCATTAAATGATCAGGAATAGACGTCATAGAACTATTATTCAATGTCTTAAGTTTTTTTAAATAATTCCACATTTTTTTAGGCTGTTTTAAATTGTTATTAATGTAATGTGTGATAAAAGCAGATTTTTCACGTTCTACTGACGCTGTTACAAAATTTTTTAAATTTTTATAATATGATTTTGCGGAATCTGTTTTCTTGGTTAATGCTTTGAGTAGAGCTTCGTCCCTTAAAGTCATCATTAGTCTAATATTACAAGTTATCCATGGCTTAGGGGAGTCTTGAACCCGACGCCGTTTTAAAGGGGCGTGTTTATCAAAAAGCATAATGATTGTTTCATTAAATATTTCCACTTTAGACTGAACATCTTGAAACTGCATTATATCATCCCATGGTATGAATTTCAAATCATTTTGGAATGAATCAAAATTAATACCTGTCAATGATCGTGACTCTACAAAACGTTTTACGGGTTTCTGCTTTCTTATATTAAAATCGCCCAGAACAAGACCGTGATCGCTTAGCTCTCTATTGTGTATGATGGTGATCTTTTTACATTTATCAGGCACGTTTGTTATAATGAGATCCAATAAAGTCGCTGTAGAGTCCGTAATTCTAGTCGGTTCTGCTACTACTTGAACAAGATTTTGATGAAGACAAAATGTTGCTAGCTCCCGAGAATGTCTTTGATCCGTTTTCAATACATCAATATTAAAATCAGTCAGCAGACATACGTACTCACAATAAGCAAAAGTACTCAGTGACTCGCTTAAGGCCTCGAGACCCACATCTACTTTAGTGATCTCAGACCTATATGCAGTGCCTACTGCCATACGTGAACCTGGTAGTGAAACTTCCAACCACAATTGCTCTAGTTTCGACTCTGGATGGGCACGAACTCTTGCTTTTAACCCTTTTTTAATGTAAAAACCCACTCCACCACCGCGTAGTACCTTACGGGATTTTAATTTAAGAACGTACCCTGGAAGTACTGGGGCTATAATATCTTGACCCTCTTTGATCCAAGTCTCATTGAGGGCCAATATATCGGGCTTATAAGTCTCAATGCTTGCTTCAAGCTCATCTCTCCCAGTATTGAGTGACCGAACGTTCAATAGACCTAGTCTCAAACTTTGTTTATTTTTTGGCGTATTATCCATAATCAAAAGGTAAAAAATTACACGGAGTAGCATTTTCATATAGGCACAGAGTAAGTGAGAACGTGTGTAGTTGTGCGTAGTGTAAGGTGTGATTATATGACAAAACATGTGTGTGTATGAAAAAAATATTGCAAGACACAAACACAAGACATAAATATACAAAATTAAAGGAACAAGAAAATACAGTATTTTTAGCGCAAAGCTGGCTTATGATAAGAAGTATATAGTAGCAAAACTTTAAATAAATAATCAATTTTACAGGTGAACTAAGATAATACTCGTAATGTAACATAAAAATAATTATGGCTAGACTAGTTATTAGAATTATGACGTAATTTAAAAATAGAGACCAAATTTCCTTCGCTACGAACGCGAAAGGCCTGTTTCCCATCAGATTCCCTGACAAATATCTTGCCTTCTCGTGTCCAGGAAAATTTCCATTTGTACTCCTTGCACAATTGCCGAGCTCGTCCAAAAATAAGCCTGTTCTCCTTTGTGAGGCGCTCATTTATGTAAATAGGACGAGGCGTCCCCGAGAGATCAATATCAGCAGTGGTAATACGTCGACGCGCGCGAGCGCATTTCAATATTTGCTCATGCACGGCCCGTCTAGTCACACGTACTACCACGGGTCTCGTTCGCGGTTTACCATCTTCTCCTACGCGCACTGGACCCACTCGACGAGCCTCTACAATGTCTCGTTCGTCAACTTTCAAGCCAATTTTACTAAAAAGTAGCCCTGTAATATGCACAATATTTTCGCCGCTAATTTCAGTGACTCCACTTATCTCAATGTCATTTTGTAGAGCTATCTGTTCTTTATTATTGAGCTCTTGTTTCAAGAGATATATTTCAGTCTTTAGGTTAGCTGTGTCTTTACAAGACTCTTCAAGCTGAATCAGCCTAGACTCATTGTTATCCAGCCGGACCGAAAAATCATCTAATTTGCTTTCGCAGGTTTGGTACATGGCTCTCAGGTCTTTCATTTCGCCCCGGACTTCATCTCGGAATGAACCTATATCCCCTCGGAGACAATTCATTTCGTTCCTCAATGCTTTCAATTCATTTAAAATTTGTTTTTGTTCGCCGACGACGTCTAACTCCAGGTGGGATTCCTCCTCCTGGATCTCCTGCTCTCCCAAGCTTTTTATAGGAGTGTTACTGTTATCTTTTTTGGGCACTCTAGCAATACAACCCGGGCACAACCATTGTTTAGGAGTATTAGCCGACGTGATATTGACGCACTGCTTATGAAACATTATCTTGCATTTAGTGCATTCAGCGCCACCACTCAGAAATTTCCCGCAACCGCCACACTTCATTATGTCTATTATTTTAGTAATAAATCAAAATAAACGAGATGATTAGTTCGATTCTTGTAGTAGTTACACGGCTATAGTATAGATGTCGCCTTAGGGAAAATTGCTCTATTCTTCAATAGGTGGCGCAATAATCAATTTAAATTTATATATTCTGAGTAATAAGTAATAAAAAACTCCAAATAATCAATAATTCAGGCTCACTAACCAGGTTATATAATATCCTCATTCGCGCACCTCAGTTTCGATCAGTGTTCTGCAGTTTGTCAATCAAGACGCGATTCAATGCTATTCCACCAGGATGAGCGACACAAAACTTGATTCACAAATAAAGTCACTTTTCCGTGATACTTCTCATGAATAACACTTCCACACAGAAAACACACGTTTAGCTTCTAAAAGAAACAAACAGACAGAACTTTTGGACGTTAAAACTATTTTTCCGAATTTAAATACGAATCAGCTGTTTTGACTGTACGGCCTACCCGCTTTTTTTTCCCCTTTTCCCCTGAGCACAGTGTCCATGACACGTTGGAAAGTTGAGGGGCTGTTTTTTAACCCCATAGGCATTCTTAGAAATTCGAAATGCCCGTGCTCTACGTTGAAAGCAGTTTTGGGTACGTCCTCTGGGTGCATTTCGACTTGGTAAAACCCTGATGCCAAATCAAGGGTTGTGAAGTATTGGCAGCGACCTAACTTGTCAAGGACATCCGAAATATTCGGGATGGGATATTTATCATCGATGGTTTTTTCATTGACTTTTCTGAAATCTACCACTAGCCTCCATTTTTGTTTCCCGGATGCATCTACTTTCTTTGGAACCACCCATATAGGTGAGCTCCAGGCGGAGTCTGATGGTCTGATTATGCCCTGTTCCAACATTTTAGTGATTTGATCCCTAACTTCCTGGCGGTGTACATACGGGTAGCGGTAGCTTTTTGTATATACTGGTTGTTCGTCAGTTGTCTTAATGTGGTGCTTAATCTTATTAGTAAATGTCAAGGGCTCTCCTTCAATGTAAAATACGTCAGCGTATCGTGTGCATAAGGTCTCTAAATTATTTTTTTCCTCAGTATTCAGGTGGTCAGTACGTAGTCGAGATAGTACGTCATTAACACGCTTAGGGTCTGATTCAGTGGTAATACATTCGGTATTGAAAAGATCGACTTCAATACGTCGGTCAAAAGTAATTTTAACGTCGGAGTTAGTCGGATTTTCTATTTCTATAATACCGGTTTGATCGGTGACCGTGGTAACACATTCGTGAATAATGCAATTACACATTACTTTGCACGGCCTCGGGGCTAATAAATGACTGATTTGCCCCAGTATCTACAAGAAATTTAAGCGGGGGTTGAGATATTTGAATGTAACGTAACTCCTTTTTTGAGTGTAGGTTAAGTTCTATCTTAACTCGGGGTTGGTACGGCCCTTGTAAAAATCCGAGTGATATTGGTCGTGGCTAGTAGAAGGTTGGGGAGCTTCTATAGCATTTGTGTCGTCATAATGCGGTACGTCCTCAGAGTTATACGCGGCGTAATATTCAGGTTCAGCTTGGTTATTCTCATAGTAACCGCTGTAGTCATAAGGGTAGTCAGTTGAGTCATCGTTATGGTCAGCGTAGTAATAAGTCTCGGTATTATCGGCGGTCTCATTAAAATTCATCTCACGCGATTTAAAGTAGTTTGATGGTGGCGGATTTCCGAATTTACGCCAATCATGTCCTGACATCGTAGCGGGCAGTGGTTTAGACACAAAATGGCTAACACCACTCATAGGTTTCGGTCCAGCATTTTGTGGCAAATTACGCGGCGCGGGTATTCTAAACGCGTTTTGAGGGTTGTAATTAGGCGGGGGTGCGCGAAACATTTGTTGAGTACGAGTAGGCATACGCGGCTGATTAAAATTGAAACCAGGTGGACGAAAAGCAGGTTGATGAAAAGCGACCTGCTGTTGTGGTTGATGCTGCTGCATCGGCATCGGCCTCGGCCAGCTAGATTGGGGTTGTACAATATCAAATGGTTTAGGCACATTAAAAGGATTAATAGAAGGAAATTTCTACATTACGGCTGTCTGCTGCTGCAACTGCGGGGGTCTCCTATCAACGTATTCGTTGCGCTGTTGCATGTACATGATATTTAATTCTTCCTGTACAAATTCCAGAGCCTTTTCTATAGTAGCGGGTCTCATACAGCGAATGCGGGACCCAAGAGGTTCCTTGAGGCCTCGTACAAAAGATTGTAAAGTTAATTTTCGATATAAATCGCGTTTAGCTTCGATGGTAGTAATGACAGCTTCGTGCAACGTAACATATGTCATTATGGTACTAAAAAGGTTTTGGCATTTGTCATAAAATTCAATAGGCGTGCTACTTCCTTGTTTAAGTAATGAGAGGTCATTATATAGAGCGGTCTCGTCTCTTTGATCGGAAAAATTATTTATTAAGGAATTACGAATGTCCTGCCAGGATTCAGGGATTCCGTTTGAATTAATCGCCCTAGCAGCATTACCAGTAATTTTGTTCAAGATGCCGTTTATTACACATAAATTACTCAAGGCAGCGCCTTCTTCCGCTTTAACATATGCGATCACTATTTGGTCGCATATCCGAATAAATCGCGTAAGTACATTCGGGTTGCCGTCAAACTCCGGCACTGGGCGTAAGGCCTTAAAAATAGTGTCTGGGTCCATGTTTTCTACGCTACTATTAACACTAGATAACCTATCTAAATTTATCTCTGATTCTAGAGTATCTATATTCCTATTTAAATCTATGTCCTTATTCCTACTAATCTGTCTAGAGGAGACAGATTGTCCTACGTTTTTCCTGGGATGAAAAATCTTGAAGGGAAAGATTATCAAGGAAGCAACACAAGACAAAAATTTTCACTGCACTTACAATTTCATTTCTCGCTGGTCCACTGAAGTTTGAGTGTAGTCCTCGGCCACGGTCCCACCAAAGTTCGGAATCTAGACAAGGCACTTGATAGTGCGAGCAACTTTTTCGCAGGATCACAGGATATCGATGCTAGATGTCCTTATTCTCTCGCGCGCGTGCTTCTAGAATCCTACCGACTGCGCCAATTACGTAGGCCACAGCCGAAGGACTTAAAAAAAACCGAAATGAATTTATAAAATATTTAATATAAAAGATAAAATGTTACAATAATATTCTAAATACTAAAATTACGTCTAAGCTCGGACGAAGTAGGTACCGAAGTGCAGGTGTCGGAATCGGGGCCACCGGCGACACGAGGCAAGAACCGCTGCATCTGCATTCGCGCGGTCACGTACGCCACTCGATTGACGTCAATAGCAATTTCCGTAGAAACTGCATAGGCAGGCAAAACGCGTGGATGTAGGGCGCGTAACAAACTGGTCTGTGACAATTGTAACGGTGTTTATGTGGGTCAGACAGGCCGTAATTTTGTCACCCGTGGGACGAGCATGCGTGACGTCGGTTTCATTTTCCTTTGTCCGGGTACATCGGGGGGTCTAGTATGTAAGGGCGCGATGCCCTTTAGGTGTTGGTGTCTTGAGGCGTCCGCTTTTTCAAATAGCTTCGTCGTGAGGCGTTTTATGAAGGCTTCTATGTTTTCCATTTTGAGGTCACATGCTATCGTTGAGTTTCGGACGTAGCGTGGTGCATCAACGATAGCACGGAGCGCTTGGTTTTCTTGTACTTGTAGTCTTCCTTTTTGGGTTTTGGATAGTTGAGCATACCACGCCGGGGCGGCATACGTAAGACGGGGCCGGATGTAGGTCTTGTAGATTGCGACTTTCACCCGGAGTGGTAGCTTAGATCGTAGTACTGGTCTTAGGCTTGCACGGGCTCCTTTCGTCTTTCCCACGATGGTAGTCACATGATGGTTGAATTTGAGGTTTCTGTCTATTTCGACCCCGAGGTATTTCACCACCGGGGCCCATGGGATTTCTTTGTCCATCAGCTTCAATCTTGTTGGCAGGGTTGAACGTCCTATGATGATGGCTTGAGTCTTGTCGACGTTTATTGCCATTCGCCATTTTGAAAGCCATTCTGGCAGGGCGTCTAGGGTTGGTTGCAGTCTTTTAACAGCATTTTCGGTCCGAATTGAGGAGTCGTAATAGGCAGCATCATCTGCGTAGAGGGCGAGTTTCGCATGGCCGACTAGTGGAATGTCATTTGTGTGCCATGAGTACAGTATTGGAGATAGGCAGCTGCCTTGTGGTACTCCGGCTAGTACTGGCTTCTCACTTGATATAGCCTCCTCAACTCGGACGATAATGCGTCTGTCTGTTAGGAAGGTCTTGATGACAGCGTAGATCTGTTTCGGTGTCGGGCTCTTCGATAGCTTGTATAGCAGGCCTTCGTGCCATACGCGATCGAAGGCCTTCTACATGTCCAGCAGCACTGCAACCACATATTCCTTTTTATTGTGGCATGTGGCCATTTCATTGTGTTAGCTGGAGCATTGTATGCACCGACCTGAACCCGTATTGCTCCTCGCGCGGTGCAATATGTGGTGTCAAATGCGGGAGCAATAACCTCTCGAAAGTTTTCGAGAGGGTGCTCAGCAGCGTAATTGGCCGATAGTTTTCAGGCTTCTTGGGGTTCTTTCCTGGTTTTGGGAGCATTCTCACAACTCCCGTTTTCCAGCTTCTTGGAAAATGGCCACAGCGCATTATCTCGTTGTAGATCCGGGTCAGCGCGGCCAGGGCTCGAGGTGGAAGGTGTATCAACGCTTCGTTCGATATCCCGTCGAGCCCTGGGGCTTTCTTGTTAGGGAGGCGTCTTATCTGTCTCTGCACCCTGCCCGGTGAGAAAACGATAGGCGCCTCCTCTCCTTCTGTCTCGTCCGGTGGTGTCTCCAAGTGTTCGGCGAATATCTCTGCTCGGTCTGTGGCCACAAATTTCAAAAGGCCGTCCTTCCCGACCAGTGGTCTGGTAGGCTCCGGGGTGTGCGATAGCTGGCGGCATAGACGATGGATAGATGGCATGTGCTCTGTTATAGCGTCTATATGCTCGTCCCAGCTATTCGCGGCATAATCTCGCAAGGCGGCTTTTACGCGCTCCACCAACGCGTTAACTTCGCTTTTCAGGCGTGGACAGCGAGTCTGTTGCCACAGCTTCCTCTTCTCCCTTTTTTCGCTAATTAAGTTCCTAATCCACGCTGGAAGCGGATGCACCTTCTCTGCCGGCGTGGTGGTGTGCGATGCTGCCTCGAGGGAGGATTGGATGGCTGTGGTTAGCTCTTCTGTTGCCTTTTCTAGGTCTTCCGGGGTTGAAATAGGTCTCGTGGTGGTACGCTCCTGTGCTTCTTTCTGAAAGGCATCCCAGCAAATCTTCCGCCTCCTCGCGGGGGCGGCAACCCTGCTTTGGAGCTCTTGAAGCGTCAGAAGTACCGGGCGGTGGTCCGAGGAAAGGTCTGGATAAACCGTTTGTGTCGGAGGTGTTCTGAGACCTTTGAATATAACGATGTCTATGACGTCCCCATCGTCTCTATAGTGGTAGTGCGTGGGTTCATCCGGCCCGATGACGTCATAGCAATGGCCCACCGAATCTTGAAGTAGAACTATCCCGTCTCTGTTAGTCTTACTCGAGTTCCAATGGGTGTGCTTGGAGTTCAGGTCGCCTGCTATAATAGTGGGTTCTCGTGCATCTAGCACTTTCCTTATTTCGGCAGGTATAAGGCGTGTTAATGGTGGCTTGTACACTGCGAACAAGCATGGCATTTGAGCGTCGATATTGATGAGCACACCCAGTGCTTGTATCGACTTGTACTCTTCTGACAGGATGAGTTGGTGGATAATCCTTCGGTGGACCAGCACTGCAAGGCCGCGGAAGGCCTTTCCACTCTCCGACATCTCGTCTTTGCGGTATATATGATAATTAGCAATTTTGAACTTCTGTCCTTCTTTCAGGTGAGTCTCGCTGACCAGCATTACATCGATATTCTGCTCGCTGTTTTCTTCCCCGCGAGCGACTGGGCATTCCAGTGCAATATTCTAATGCCCTTGTTGTCCATTGTTAAGGATTTGCATGAGCCCTCTTAGAGTTGCTGTTTCAGATCCGTGCCGCTTTGGACAGCTTCCAAAATGCCTTTCAAGACCTCGATGGTTTGTCCCAGTGAGTCTCGTCGGGTAGTTGGCTGTGCTTGGTCAGTTTTTGCCTGGGTCGCATCTTCTGCTGGCATTGCTTTGGGTTTCTTTTTGCCTCTTCTGGCCTTCTTTTGTCCGGTTCCCTGCTGTGGTAGGTTCGCCGGCGCCATGAGCGTGGACGCGGCAGTTTCCTCCACAGTCGTCGGGGTGATCGGAGCGACGCCTCTTTTGTTGGGCAGTGTCAGTGCTACAGTTCCCGCCCTCTTGTTCCTCCATTCCTTTTTGTAGACGGGACAGGATATGTAGTTGGCCGGGTGGGAACCTCCGCAGTTTGCGCACGTGGCGGGCTCTTCTCGTGGCCTTGGGCATTCACTGGCTCTGTGTGGCTCTCCACAACGTACACAGGCCTCCTCTCTGTGGCAGTTGTGTGAGCTGTGCCTGAACTTCTGGCATCTGTGGCACTACGCGGGTCCCTTCTTTCCACGCCATGCTTCGATGATAACTCCCGGCATAAGGAGGAGCTCAGTTATCTCGTATATAGCCGGGGTGAGGTCGGGCGTTCGTTTTAATTGGGCGTGGAAAATACATCCCGGACGCCCTTGTCTGGCCGTTATATTTTTTACGTACTCGGGTGTAAATCCCTTCTCCTCTAGGGCTTCCCGAATCTCTTCTA
The DNA here is from genome assembly GCA_917880725.1 of Selenia dentaria. Classification (NCBI taxonomy): domain Eukaryota; kingdom Metazoa; phylum Arthropoda; class Insecta; order Lepidoptera; family Geometridae; genus Selenia; species Selenia dentaria. The sequence continues at coordinate 549,151 of OU862885.1, read as the reverse complement.
CAGGTGTATCCGCTGGTAGCTCACGGATAGCTACCTTAAGACTGCGCTCAGCTGGCAATGAATATGAGAACCAGCTGATATTTTCGTCCCTTTCAAGCTGGGTAAGGTAGGCTTGTACAGTTCTGTATTCTGATTCTTCGGTGGGTGTGAATTGGATACCCTGTCCATAAGGTCGTCCGTTCGGGGGCCTGCCCAACTTTTCCGCTAAAGCCTTGAAGTGCCTCATCCAATTATCTATCCTCTCGACTATAAGCGGAGGATATCTGGGCCCTTTGTTGGTGGGCGGAGCCTGTGTCTGAGGCGCTTGGTTGGCTGTCGTGGGTGTGGGCGGGGCAGTCTGAGCATTTTGGGTGGCTGTGGGCGGGGCTGTCTGACCTTTGGTGGCCGGGGCGGAGCCTGTTGTACGACTTGTGCGGTTCTTGGCAGGGATCACTGTCCGTTGTACCGTTTGGGCGGTTTTCTTAAGCGTCGCTTGGGCGGCAGAGTGATGATCGTGCGAGTGGCGAACTCCAGCGCCGTCCTATCGTCTGCTGAAAGTTCAGTCCCTTCCAGCTCGGCTTCTGCGAGACGCAGGTATAGCGCCATCCAACGAAGCATTCCCTGCGAGAGGGCCCCGGCTTCGATAAGCCGCGCGAGTGTGAGCATATCACGCTCGATGTGTCCCCTCGGCGATAATGCTTCTGCTACTTAGTTAGGAGGAAAACTAGGATCACCAGTAAAGAGAGCCGAACGGATGCCTCCGACCTAGGACTCAACATCGTCGCACCTGAGTGTGCGGCGCATGTTGAAACCGTCCGGAGGCATTCAGGCAGAGGCGCTTTGAAAAAAAGGCGCGACTCCTCTGATGAGGACTTGGGGGGTGATGATAAGAGGTTGCGTCAGAGAACCTCTACCACCCCATCCACTTCAGCATCGTTAGCGCAGCGCTCAAGTAGCCGCGCGCTACATAGATTGAATTCATCATTATCGTCATCGGAGGGCAAGCCTGCCAACATTACGGCCGACTCCGATGACGACAGCGAGGCAGAACCGAACCCGCGAACACCGACTCGACCTCATATGCAGCGATCGAGCCGATACCTACGGATGCGGCTACCATGCCGTCACCACCTAACCCGCCGGCTGAGGCAGCGCGCTCATATGCAGCGACGCTAGCCTCGCCGGCAACTTCAAGGCCTGTCTCCCCAGTGTTGAGTCAGGCCCCTGCAGCCACAACCACCGCACTACCAAAGAGCTACCCGCCGATTATGATCGAGTCGCTGCCGGACTGGGTAAGAATCTTTGATGATCTTAAACGCAAATTAGGTCACCCGCTAAGCGTGAAGCCCATAGGCAAGGGCTTCCGCTTCGCATGTAAATCAACGGACGAGTTCAGGGCGGTGCAGCGCGGCCTAGCTGAAGCGGCAGCAGTTGATAAGCGAGTCGCGTGGCACTGCTACGCGGCACCCACCGACCTACCCACCAAGATCATATAAAGGGCCTCCCATATGGAGTTGATCCGGCAGCGATCATCGCGGAGCTCGGGGCAAAGGGCTTCGAGACTAAATATGTCAAGGAAATTCTTCCGAGAAGGGGCAGTAAAGGAGGGCCTACTTATTACGCCCTCCTTGACAGACTAAATAACGATGAGAAACAAAAGCTATACGCCTTAAGTGAACTTTAAAATATACCGAACGTCCGCCTTGAAGGGTGGGTACCGCGTGCCGGAACGGTCCCACAGTGTCACAGGTGTCAGATGTTCGGTCACGCGTCGGGAGGGTGTCATCGCCCCCCGAGATGTGTCAAGTGCGCGGGTGAACATTTCGCGGCGGACTGTAACCGCGACCTTAGTCAGCCACCAAAGTGCGTCAATTGTAAGTGCCGGCACGTTGCCTGTAGTCACACGTGCCCGCACTATCTACGGGAGGCCAGGAGGAGGGGGTTAAAGGTCCAGGGACAATACCCTTTTTTTTTTTTTTTTTTGACGCTGGGAAAAATGCATTACGCATCCCCCCCATTGGGGATAGGGGGGGTATGTGGGACTCCCCGGTTCAACCGGTATACCCACTAAACTAACCCAGCGGCACTCCGGCTTCGTCTGTGTGGAGGAGGACTGGGAAGTTGGCGGAGCCTCTGTGTCCAGTCCCCCACCGACGACCGCCCGCTTTTACAGCGGGGCCTGCACGCCCCTCCCACCAGGAGGGGCCAGGGAAGGACCAGGAGTGCTCGGCCATTCCCGCCCGACGGAGGTGGTGAATAGGTGCAATGCGAGAGAAGGCGCCCCCGCGCCTTTCTCTCGCTATTCACCACTGGGAGGCAGAAGGCGCAATCGCCTTCTTCCGCCCCTTCTTCGTCTACGCAGTGGCGCCGCAAGGGGGTCTTCCTCTCTTGCGCGCTCTGCCGCCTCCTTTTGGGACATCACGTCTTCGCAAAAAGAGGCGACCGCTACCCAGTTCCCCTCACTCTCCAGCATGGTGCTGACAACGCTGGGGAGCGAGAGGTCCGGCCCGACTACGCCAACCAAGCTGCGGCGCAGCTCGGACCACGACGGACACACCTCGAGGGTGTGCTGCGCCGTGTCCTCCGCCGCGCCACAATCATGGCATGTCGGTGTTTCCTCCCTTCCGATCCGGTGCAGGTATGATCCGAAGCATCCGTGCCCGGATAACACCTGCACCAGACGGAATGAGAGGAAACCGTGGGACCGCCCGAGCCAGTCTTGTAGGACCGGCCCGAGAGCGTCCAACGTGCGGCGACCAAAAGCGGCGGTGGCGAGGTCCTCCGTCCAATGGTGGACGACTGCGTCCCTAGCCTCACGCCGGACAGCCACCCGCTCCTCCAAGGTGGGGTGCTCCCCGAGCGCCTTACGCCTCGCCGTCCACTCGTACACTTTGGCGAGCACCTCTGCCTGGAGCTCCCAAGGAGGGGTGCTAGCCAAAGCGCACGCCGCCGCAAAGCCCACCGACCGGTAGGCCCTCGCCACCCGCAGTGCAATGGCCCTTTGGAGCCTGCGGAGTGTAGTGGCGTTCTCCCTCTTTTGAAGGGAGTCAGCCCAGATAGGAGCCCCGTAAAGGGCCATACTCTTCAAGATGCCGGCGTACAAGAGCCGGCACCGCGCTTTCAAATTTAAATTCATTTATTTCGATCGCCAATTTGATCATACAATTATTAAAATAAAACATTAAAAACATAAAACTAGGTACATATTTAAAATTAATAAAATAGATTTAAACTAACACACACCTTTCACCATTTGCTTGTAAGTCAGTACATGTAAGAAATACCCGTGTAGGCGAACTCATCATTGATACAGCTCAGGAAGTCAATGTCATGCGGCAGCAGCCAATGCTCCTGTAGGGCGATAATGTGCGATGTACGACACAGCTGTCGTACATCTTCAACCGAGCGCTTCACATTTATGCAGTTGAAACTGACTAGTTGAAGGTCAATGTTTGCCATAATTAATATGTTGTGTGGCCGATACAGCGCTTTCACCGTTCACACTCTTTTTCCGGAAGTTCACAAATCGTCTAAATATGATACCTTGTGGCCACAGTTTGTCATCTAAGAAAATCGACAAGTTGTGGTCCGATACAAAACATTTAAAAGCTTTATGGTCTCTTTCTTGTTTAAATGAGATTTTCTCTAAACTTATCCTTTCCTTTGTCTTTCTATAGACGTAGTCCACTATGTCTTTCTCCGTCGTTTCTTTGTGTACCTTCGTAATAAAAATGGGAACTTTTTTATCAGCGGCTTTAAAGTTTCCCTCCATATCTCTAGAAATTCCAAATATACCCTGATAGCGGTATTGCGGCCTTTTGCGTTTAGATACGGTTTGCCAGCCTTCATTAGCGTTCACCTCAATCAAGAATTCAGATTGACCTACTGTCTTTCTCACGCTGTGGCACTCAATATCTTCCGCCTCTGTAACTACGCCGTTATCAGCTTGCCGCTCCGACGATGCAACCGGTTGCGGTGACGTCACCTCACCTCGCCGACTGCCGGCACAGCCGTCCCCGGTGCACGTATCACTCTGTTTTGCTCCTCGTTCATGTTGTTTCCCGCCGCTCTCCAATGCCGGCGACCGTTGGCGCGTCACAGCTGACTCACGCGCACTTTGTTTACTTTTATCTACCCTCAGAATATCTCTAAACTCTAGCATACCGTTACGGCAGTTCGACTTGTTTCCGATATCATCGAATGATTCGTTCAACGATGAATTGTTTATATTATGCGAAAGACCTATAGGACCACTGTCATATAGCCACGCTCCTCGTTTTATATTCACATTATGCGAGGTGATCGGTGGTAATGAGTCATTTTTCATTTGTAGTAATTCGGTTTTGTACTCACTAAGCTGATTTTGCGTAACATATTCAGATTTAATCACATTTATCTCATTTTGCACTTTGAGAAGGTCTTTTAATAACTTTGTACAGTCAAGATGGTCAAATAATATCGGTGGTAGCCTTTCCAGTTGGCGAGCGACAAACACAGGAATCACGTCAGGTTCAGTCGATTTAAATAAATTCACTATGTCGTACAAATCTCTTTCTTCCTTGCCTTTATTCTTCCGATTTATTTTAATTTTGTCCGTTGGAATAGATTCGAACAGCAATGACTTCGAGTTCTTTATTTCATCACTGGAAAATGACGACGTGCAAATTCGCACCAACGTTTCTTCGTCTATTATCGATAACTTGTTTTGGACGTAAGATAACAGTTCACCAATGACAATATTGCAAACGTTGCACTTCACCGTTGCCATTTTATTTTCACACATTGCGCACAGAATACGCTCACAATGCGCCCGGCACGGAGGAACGCGCGCGCGCGACTGACTTTGGGCCCCACAGGGGTCGTTCCTAGGACCTCTCTTGTGGAACATCGGATTCGACTGGCTCCTGCGGGGAAATCTCCTCTGTGGCACGAGTGTCATCTGCTATGCGGATGACACTCTACTCACTGCCCGGGGGAGAGACTTCAGGGAGGCGGCGAGTCTGGCCTCGGCCAGCGGATCCCTGATCGCGGGAAGGATCCGTCGCCTAGGCTTGAAGGTGGCACTGCATAAGACCGAGGCCGTGTTTTTCCACGGGCCTCGGCAGCGCATTCCCCCTGACGCCCACATTATCGTTGTCACGCTTCAGAGCGGGAACATAAGTATTCAATTCAGTCAATTGACAATTTATGCGTAAATAGATTTTAACAAACAGCGGGCCGTAAGGTTGGCCTAAGTCGATCGCGCAAACAGTTTAGTGGCGGTCTACCCCACTCTCCTGGTATCCTCCTGTGTCTTGGCGTTAGGATGGACTGCGATCCGGGGGGCGGTGTCTAGGGTACGACGCCAGGCCAGCTCCGTGAGTGCGCCACAGTCTTGTTGGACTTAGAATTTGTCCGTCAAGGAAGTCTTACTCCGGTCGTTGTTCCTGAAACACGAACCCGAATTAGAGTGCTGCTTAGGCCCGTAGTACACGGTAGAATCCTTTCGTTAGAATTCGGTTCGTGAAGCAAACCAGCCTACAAGATAGTAACTGCTAGGCGAAGGAGTTCAAGGCAGTAACTACACTAAGTTAGCAGAATCGGTTACAATAAATGATTGCTAGGCTATTCAGTCTATAACTACAAGTATCTACCTAGTTAGGTACATACCGATGAGCTATAAAATTTACAATACGGTTAGAGATACAATGTACAATGAAGCCGTTTCCACCAAAATCAAACTGCAACGGATGAGTACCTAGGTATAATGATTCCTAGCTACACCAGCGTCTAAATAAGTACCTATTTGCACAACTTACCCAGTTCGGGAACACTTTCAGATATCACAACACAACAATCTTAGTTGAGAATAAAAAGTGAGAAGTAGTTTTGATTATGTTACGTTAAGTAAAACGTAACGGTTTATTTTGCATAAAGCGATATGCCCGTACTCTAAGCAATGCGGCAGCGGACTGGCGCGGGAACTGATTTGACAGCTGAGCGTGTCCCCTCTCGCCCCGCAACCGACCAAGAGCTCGCAAGACAAAAGATTAGCGGGCGGCCGTTCTATAATAATACATTATGTTTACCTGCCTTTTTGTCTGTTTACTTATTTTTTTAAAGTGTTTATATATAAGTTTTATGATGTGATGTAACGCTACGTTACATCGTGGAGGGGGTCAGGATCGAGGTGAATGCCCAGATGAAATATCTGGACCTAGTGCTCGACAGCAGGTGGCGCTTCGGCCCGCACTTCAGCGGGCTGTCGACGCGCCTGCTAAAGGTCGCGGGCCCTCACTTGGCTCCTTTTCCGAACTTGGGGGGCCCAAAGCGCGGTGCCGGCTCTTGTACGCCGGCATCTTGAAGAGTATGGCCCTTTACGCGGCTCCTATCTGGGCTGACTCCCTTCAAAAGAGGGAGAACGCCACTACACTCCGCAGGCCCCAAAGGGCCATTGCACTGCGGGTGGCGAGGGCCTACCGGTCGGTGGGCTTCGCGGCGGCGCGCGCTTTGGCTGGCACCCTTCATTGGGAGCTCCAGACAGAGGTGCTCGCCAAAGTGTACGAGTGGACGGCGAGGCGTAAGGCGCTCGAGGAGCGCCCCACCTTGGAGGAGCGGGTGGCTGTCCGGCGTGAGGCTAGGGACGCAGTCTTCCATCATTGGACGGAGGACCTCGCCACCGCCACTTTTGGTCGCCGCACGTTGGACGCTCTCGGGCCGGTCCTACAATACTGGCTCGGGCGGTCCCACGGTTTCCTCTCATTCCGTCTGGTGCAGGTGTTATCCGGACACGGATGCTTCGGATCATACCTGCACCGGATCGGAAGGGAGGAAACACCGACATGCCATGATTGTGGCGCGGCGGAGGACACTGCGCAGCACACCCTCGAGGTGTGTCCGTCGTGGTCCGAGCTGCGCCACAGCTTGGTTGCCGTAGTCGGGCCGGACTTTTCGCTCCTCAGCGTTGTCAGCGCCATGCTGGAGGGTGAGGGGAACTGGGTAGCGGTCGCCTCCTTTTGCGAAGACGTGATGTCCCAAAAGGGGGCGGCAGAGCGCGCAAGAGAGGAAGACCCCCTTGCGGCGCCACTGCGTAGACGAAGAAGGGGCGGAAGAACGCGATTGCGCCTTCTGCCTCCCGGTGGTGAATAGAGAGTAAGGCGCGGGGGCGCCTTGACGGGTTAGGGTGCTAAAGCCGGTGCCCCCCATCAGGGTTAGGTCCTCACGAGATATGGATGTACCCTGTGTTCCGGGGCATCTCACGAGGCGGAAGTAGGGTGGGCTCTTTACACCCGCCCTAGAGGATGGGCCTGCGTAGACAGGCAGCGACGTCGGCGGGGGCTGTGGCTGAATGCGCGAGCGGGCCCGCGCTCCCTGCCGCCAGTCGACGACGGAGGAACACCGCAGAGGTTTGGTGGGTAGGTCACCCTTCTGGCGGAGACTCTCACACGCGCACCAGCTATTTGACTGACTTCACTGCCCCGCAACGAAAAGCCTGACACACCGCCCCTCCACGTATTCCTATGAAGGTAGCATAGGACACAGTGTTTGCACTTCAATCCAGGTTGACTCAAAACAAGAGTTTGAGCGCAACATCATGCTCAGAATAGGAAACATGGTAAATGCCAGGTTTGATGCGCTCGAGGACAGACTCCTGCCTGCAACGTGCATAAGAACTGCGCTGTCCGCGGACAAAAAGAAGACAAGTGCTAGCAAGCGCGCAGCAGAACCACTAGACGCAGCGGCGCCTGCGCCTTTTGTGGAGCCTAGGCCTCATTCTCAAATGCCATCAGCCACGACTGATGAATGGGTCAAGGTGACCAAACGGGGCCGTAAGAAGAAACCACAACGACGATACCGGCGTCACAGCCACGACCGCCGCAACCACAATCGCAGACTGTGCCTCGCCAAAAGAAAAATGTGCCGAAACGCCCTTTTCGCCTTTTCGCTCTTTGACGCAGAGTAATCCTTTATGGATACCACTTGCCCCGGGGGGAGCACGGTGGTTACGTGGGAGTCTCTGCCAGAAGGGCAGCATACCCACCAAACCTCTGCGGTATTCCGTCACTGCCGCTTTTCACACAAACAAACGAGGCGAAAGCAGATTGCCTCGTGAATAAACTAAAGGACGTATTTAACTTGGAAGACGTCCAAGTATTCCAATCTTACAAGACCGCTGAATTGCGCATCAGTGGCCTGGACGATTCCGTAACCAAGGACGAAGTTGTGGCAGCCGTAGCCAGTGTTGGTTGCGGCTGTGAGGAAGAGGCCATCAAATCTGGGGACATTATCCGCCCTGAGGGCCGCCTAGGGTCCGCCGAAAAGGCCGCTGAAAGAAGGATTCGGGTGGGCTGGGTTTCAGTTCAACCAATGATCTTAGAGCCTAGACCGCTGCGCTGCTTCAGATGCCTGGAGCCCGGTCACGTGAGCAGCATATGTAAAGGTAGCGTCGACCGGAACGCACTTTGCTTCGGTTGTAGCAAGAGCGGACAAAAAGTAACGCAATGCACTGATGCGCCTCATTGCCCAGTGTGGGAAGCGGCTGGACGAAAAGCAGATCACCGCGTGGGTACCAAAGTATGCCTTAGCACACTACCCAAAAAGGATAGAAGGAAGAAGAAGAAGTCGTCTGGCGCAGGCTCAAGGGCCCCCATTGCGCAGCCGGCTCAGCAACAATCGCTAGAGGTGAATTTGATGGACACCGGGGGTTAATTATGGCCATATCCTTCCTTCAGGCGAATATCAACCACTGTGCCGACGTTCAGGACCTTTTGCTCCAGAGCGGTTGATACAAATCTCAATTGTAGTCGAACCATACTTTGTCCCCCCCCCCCCCCCCCCCCCCCCCCGAGACTTTTGGGTTGGGGATCATGCGGATACGGTCGCTATCGTTGTAGGTTGTATCGATAGGGTGGTGAGGGGATATGTTATGGTGATTACGGGCGGAATTGTGGTCATAGGGTTGTACTTTTCGCCTAGTAGAACACGCGCAGAATTGGAGCAGTTTTTTGCTCAAGTAGGGTCGCTTTTGAGACAAGCTCACCCGACCCATGTACTGGTCGCAGGCGACCTTAACTCTAAGTCGAGGGCTTGGGGGTGTCCCATAACGGATGCCTGGGGTGAGACGGTAGAAGATTGGGCTGCATCCACTGAGCTGGAGATCCTAAACAGAGGATCGGTGGCTACGTGCGTGCGACCTCAAGGCAGCTCCATAGTAGATGTTTCGTTCGCAAGCCATGCCCTTGCAAGCCGCGTCCAAAGTTGGAGGGTGATAACAGATGTGGAGAACCTATCAGACCACCGATACATAAGGTTTAATGTCTCAACTAGGTCATCTAGTGAGGCGGGAACAGTGCGGTCTCCAGTTGGAGGTAACATACGCTGGTCGCAGAAGCAGCTCAACACAGAACTGGCAAAAGAAGCGGCCACCGTTGAGGCATGGAATTATGGCTCTAGCCTAATCGAAGCTTCAATGGATGTGGACATAACAGCAGAACAATTGGAAGAGTCTCTGGTTCGCATTTGTGACGCTGCTATGCCCAGAGTCAAACCAGTCAGACCGCGTCGGAATCTGTACTGGTGGACCCCGGAAATCGGCCAACTTCGCAGAACATGTGTTGCGGCCCGTCGCACTTATCACCGTTACAGACGTAGATGAGCCCGAGATATAAACCGAGAGCAGGAGCTCTACCAAGAGTACCGTACTGCCTGCACTAATTTAAAGAAAGCCATCTGGAATTCTATGGAGGCCTCCTGGGAGCAATGGTTTGAGACCCTTAATTTGGATCCATGGGGAAGACCCTATAAAGTGGTGAGTGGAAATCTCCGACCTTTGGCTCCCCCTTTGACCACAACTCTTGAGCCGCAGCTGCTCGCTCGAGTCGTAACAACCCTCTTCCCTGAAAGGGAGGAGTGGCAGCCACCTGCTATGACACCGCCGTCCGAGTCTGCCACGTCACAAGAAGACATAACACCTGTCTCTCAGGCAGAGCTTGAAGTGGCTGTGGCAAAAAAGAAGAAGAAAAAGAACACTGCCCCAGGGCCGGATGGCATACCTGGGCGAGCAATAGCTGTGGCAATGGAAGATATTGGAGAGAAAGTGAAGCTCTTGTTTACTCAGTGCCTCACTCAAGGCCGATTCCCCCAAAAATGGAAGACAGGTAAAATAGTCCTGCTTCGAAAGAGTGGGCGCCCAGCCGAATCACCATCGGCGTACCGTCCTATCGTGCTGCTTGACGAGACAAGTAAGCTCTTTGAACGAGTGCTCGCTTCACGTCTCGTCAAGCACATGATCAGGGTAGGGCCCGACCTTCACGACGGACATTGGCTTCCGCCACGGACGGTCACATTTATTTATTTATTTATTTATTTATTTAGGCACACAAAACAGAACATTGTCACTAAATTTACAATTATAAAATTACAAAGTATTGTGTTGAACAATGTTCCTTAAATATGTGTACACAGCATGACTATATAAAACAGTTTAGATAAAGATAATTAAAAAAGCAGTTAATACAAATTACTTAGATAAATACGGATAATAGCCATTATCAGATATTATGATATGATATAACGTATCAAGTCACCTCGGATGGCGACTTGGTCTCAGTAGAGAGAATGGCCAAAATATCCTTTTTAAACTTATAAATATTACCATTAAAGATATCTATATTAGTATTGTGATTTTTTAAAATATCGTTGTATTGGCGACACATTCGGACTGTGGGGTTGTAGTATGACGTATTATTGCTATAAACTTGTAAAGCAAATATCGATAAGTGAGGGTGGCGTAATCTAGGTTTAACGTTAAAGCTTATATGGGACAGAAGAGAAGCTGAGTCAATTAAAGAATGTAATATTTTAAACAGTGTTGTAAAGTCATAATAGGTTCGTCTGGTTTTAAGCGATAGCATATTAAACTTACGAAGTCGTTCAACGTATGATGGAAATTGTCTTTTTAATCCATACTTATGGCATACTATGCTGAGACACTTTTTTTGTACCCTCTCTATTCGGTCAGAGTGAACCGAATAAAACGGGGACCAAATAGAGGAGTTGTATTCTAGAATACTGCGGATCATTGTGGAGTATAAATATATAAAACTGCAAGGACTTTTGAAGAGTTGGGTAGATCGCGACAAAAAACCTAAAACTTGATTTGATCTATTAATAATGTAATCGTAATGATCTCTGAATGTAAGTTTATCATCAAATATTATTCCTAAATCTTTAATAGTAGTTTTTCTTTCTAATGATCGGCCTTTCAATTTGTATTCATTCAAAATTTTTAGCTTTTTGTTTGTGAACGATATAACACAACATTTTTCAACATTTAAAAACATTCTGTTAGCAGAGCACCATTCAACTACAGTATTGAGATCCGATTGAAGAGATTCAACATCAGAAAAAGTGTTGACGGTGGTGTAAATTTTTAAGTCATCAGCATATAGTAGACAGGGACATGTAAGCTTATGAACTAAATCATTAATAAATACCACGAAGAAGAGCGGGCCTAAATGAGATCCTTGCGGCACGCCCGAAGTTACTTCAAACGCATTAGATACAAATCCCTTGACTGCTACAAGCTGACTTCTTTTGCTAAGGTAAGATTCTATCCAACGCAGAAGATTACCGTGTATTCCGAATGCAGCTAGCTTGCTGCATAAAATATTATGGTTAACCTTATCGAATGCTTTAGAGAAATCAGTATAAACACTGTCCACCTGAGATGTTTTAGAAAAGGCACAGCATAAATAGTGTTTGTATTCCAGCAAATTGGAGGTGGTGCTTCTGTTTCTGATAAAACCGTGTTGTCTAGGGGACAAAAGTGGTTCAATATGATGGTATAACGAATCATAAACTAGTGACTCAAATAACTTCCCTAAACAAGACAAAATACTAACAGGTCTGTAGTTTTCGCATCGTGTTTTGTCATCTGACTTAAATATAGGAATCACATGCGCAGTTTTCCACTCATTCGGGAAAATACCCGGCTGAAGAGATGCATTAAAAATAATATATAAGGGAATACTAAGCGCTGTAGCACAACTCTTAATCAGCAATGGAGGGATCCCATCAGGACCTGCTCCTTTATTATGATCGAGCTTGCGTATTTTCTTTTGAATATCTGTCACGCTAATTTTAATACTATTCAAGGTACGACTTGGGGAAGTCGATTGCATAGTAAAATGGTTCGACTGGGCATTCGGCAACTGTTCAAAAACAGATCTAAAATAATTTGAAAAAAGTTCACAAACTCCTTTTTGTTCTGATGACACTAAATTTCCATACTTCATTGTTTGTGGCAGTGAGTGAGATTTTCTACTGTTGATGTATTTCCAAAAATATTTTATGTTATTATCTAACGAAGATTCCACTGAGGATGTAAATGCAGCATAATCAGAATCTATCAGCCTTTTACATCTGCGCCTCAACATGGAGAATGTATCATAATCACGAGGATTTTTATACTGTACGTAGCGATGATGATATTTCATTTTTTCCTTTAAACTACGCCTTAAACCGGGAGTAAACCAGAAAGAATATTCTTGGCTTCTACATTTAGAAAGAGGTGTGTGCTTGGAAATTATCTGTTTTAACTCTTTATAGAATACATTTATTATTACATTTATGTCATTCCCAACTAAAATAGTATGCCAATTTACCAGACTTATATCATGACTAATACATGCAAAGTTACTTTTGTGGAAGTTAAACCTAGTATTATTATTTGCTTTAAAAGGTTTCTCTGTTGTATTTATGATACTAATATCTGCGACCAAAGGTGGATGAAATCGGTCTAGTTTACTTAAAGGTTCAGCGCCATAAACCTGTACAGAAGACGATGTAAAAAAAATAAGGTCCAAATATCTATTATCCTTGTTAGGAATATTATTAAATTGATAAAAATTACAAACATTTACTGTTTCCAAAAGAATATCAGCTCTCTCACGTCGCGGACGACTCGGGAGCATAACATTTGAGTTATTAGATTTAGTCCAATCTATGGCCGGGGTGTTGAAATCGCCAATACAGAGAAATTCATCCAAATCACTACTTAAAGAAATTATATTATGACAATGAGAGTGAAATTTCCGAAGTTTATCTTTAGATAAATATGGAGGTAGGTAACAAATACACATATTAATTACTCGACTACTAGAATCACCATTTAGCATAACAGTAATCCATAAATCTTCAAACTCAGAGTCCCATGAGGCTCGACGAATAAACGATATATGTTTTTTTAAAGCAATTAGAACACCACCACCTTCAGATTTTTCAGCTACTGTATCACAACGATCACGTCGGACGACGTTGTACCGGCCGTCAAAAACTTCAGAATCAGAAACGCTGTTGTTAAAGTTTGTTTCTGTCAGGCAAATAATATCATATTCATTGTTCAGTACATTTAACAAAAAATTATGGGTCTTTGATCTAATACGATTTACATTCTGATAATATACTAACATCATAAAAGATTCAAAGTTACCAGATATAATTTATCCAAATAATAATAAAATTATATAAACTATACTAATTTATTCAATGCGTCCAAGTTTTTTATCAGAATACAGCTGGACGTGTCATCCTTACGGACATAAATGTTACTATATTTCACCCATACATATTTGTAGACTTTTTCTTTTGCTACTTTCCTTGTCGCTGCGTGAAGGGCTTTGCATTCCGGAGACAGATGTTCAGAAACGTATATTCTGTGCTTCTGGATGGTAAGTCCAAGGTGACATGAATTTAATGTGTCATTTTTATTCGTTCTGTTGTAACGATGATATGCAGAGAGGATTTCATCCCTTAGGCGAGGATTGCTGAGTGTCACTAAAATGTTACGCGGCCTATCTGATACAGGATTTAACTTAGCGATCCGACGACATGAATGTATTTTATCCTGATCAATTTCCATGTTGATAGTACGACATAGGTTTTTAAACATAGCCATGAGGTTTTCATTCCTGCTTTCTGCTTAAGCTTGGATTTCCAAGTTATTGTTGCGATTCACTCTTTCCATTGAAGACAAACGGGCATGCAGACTGTGTATTTCTTTTTGCAAATGGAGCTTCTCAGCCTCTAAGACATCAATATTGCGCTTTTGCTCGTCAATCCTGTGCTTCATAGATTCCTGCTCCTCACAGATGAAGTCGGTAGTTGTTGTAAAATCATCTTTTAGGTGCTGCACAGTAGCAGCTATTTCAGCTTGCACTATCTTCTTTACGTCTGCTTTCAATGCAGATCTAAAATTCTCCATAAACAAATTCAAAGAACTATTTAGTTTTTGATCTAATAAGGAGCTTATCTTATCCATAGTTACATTATTAGTGTCAGAGCAAGTTAAGTTTGTGTTTAATGCGTTTAAAGATGTAGGTGTTTGAACAGCTGACCGGTCAAAACTATCATATGACATGTTCATAGACTCGTCGACCGTAGGTATCTGACTCTGCCGTACCGGTGTGTTAACGTTGGATCTAACACGTTTTGTTATGTTAGAACAAGAGGGACATATCCACTTCATTCGGTAATCCACAGTCAAGGCAAAGAATTGCTCGCTGCGTATATTCAAACATTCTATGTGGTACCTAGACTTACACTGACAACATTCCAAATGTAATTCAGAGTCAACTTTATTTTTACAAGCAGAGCAAGTCATTCCGTGTCGTACTTGTACTACTTTAATGTACTTAAACCAACGAAATAATTCTGCGTACAAAAAGTCGCTTAATATAGAGTGGGATGCTTCCTTGCCTGACGATTTGGCCGATGAATGGTTAGAGTTTTCCAAAGGTCTAGCTACTAGAAAGAAAGAAAGAAAAGAAAGAAAAATATATTTGTTGATGAAAAACAATATGACATTTTGCCTAAAATATACATAAAATTAACACTACACAATCTATTGTTTCACTACAACACAGCCCCAACTCAGCATAAAGCTGATTGCGTTGAAACAACCAGCGCTGGTCTTCCTTTGGGGCTGGCGGTGACGTCACACATGACTGCATCGAGCGCATTTTGTAAGAATACAAAACAAAACAAACACAACACTTTGAATACTGAATAGAATACTATATAAAAACAAATAGGCAAGCAGGGTACGAATGTCCGGATGTACCTACAAAGACTTCGTAATGGAAATAATAAAACTAAAAAATACAAAATAATAGAAATAACTATCTAGTAACAAGTAAATAGAAATACACAAATTTATATAATATTACTATCATTATAATTTATAATTTTATATTGCACTGGTGTCATTAACCAAAATGGCTTCACTTTTTTGGTGATCGAATATAAAGCTCTTAAGTTTATTGCGGAAGTTTTGCAAATTACGCAGGTTCCTTATCGGCGGCGGAATATTATTCCAGCATTTCGATGCAGCATAACGAAAGCTACCCCTAAACGCAGCAGTGGCGTGTCTCTCTGTTAGTAGCTGCATAGAGCACGTGCGGGACCCACGAGACTGGTGACTCGAATTCCATTTAAACTTTTGGTACAAATATGAAGGCTCTTTAAATTTAATAACCCCAAAAAGGAGACACGCCAAATGAAGCTTTCGGCGATGCCTCATTTTGAGTAAAGCATGTTGGTTTAAAAATGGAGTCACGTGGGCTCTCGGTGGGATAGGGAAACAAAAACGAGCACATGCGTTTTGGACTCTCTGAACGACTTGTTTGGTTTTAGCGAGCAGCCGCGGGTGAATGACTGTATCCATATAATTAAGTTTAGATAGTACCAGGGATTCGGTTAGCTGAACCCGTAGTGCTATCGTCAAAAACGGTCTCATCCTATACAAAATTTTAAGCCTATAAAACACTCTCTCATGCAATTTCCCACATGTTTCTCATAACGGAGCCCACTGTCCATAATGAGGCCTAGATTGCGAGCTTCATAGACGCGCGAAAATAATGCGCAAAATACTAATTGGTCGAAGGTCTTTTGAGTCAGTAGGATTAGAGACTTTTGGTAAAGGACGAACTATTGCGAGCTTCCACCTATCGGGAAATGTACAGGTTTCTATTGACGAGTTCACAAGAGCTAAAATACAGTCTATACTATCAGGTAACGTTAACCACAGCATATTCAGATTAATGGAATCACAACCTTCAGCATTAGACTTAAGACTTCTGATTATGCTAATTAGACAATCTAGACCAACACGATCAATATGAAATACTGCATTACTGAATCTATGATGTTCAAAAAACGTTAAGTATGAAATTGATGTTTGTTTGATGCGAGGTATGTTTAAAAAATTATAATTAATTACATTAGGGTCACTGAAAACTGCAGGCAAGTCATTGTCAGTTTTAGGCAGTAAAGTGTTCTTCAGATTCCTCCAAAGAGACCTCGGATTTTTAATGTGACAGTTGATGTTATATTTAAAATAAGATATTTTTTCATAAAAAAGAGCTTTATTTACTGTAGATTTAAGACTTTTGTAGTAATTTTTTTTTGTTTCTGTTTTTGATTTATTATAATCAGCGGCAGCCTCGTTCCGCAGCCTCATCATCAGTTTGACAGTATCCGTAATCCAGGGGTACGAGCGATCCTTTATTATAACTGTCTTGACAGGGGCGTGCAATTCAAACAAAGACAGAACAGTATAATTAAAGGCATCAACCATTTCGTTAATATCGGAACATTGCGAAATATGATCCCAATTCACTAAACTTAAATCTAAATTAAATTCTTCCAAGCAAATATTTTTTAACGGCCTGTACGCGATAACTCTAGGAGCGACTTTGGGTCGCTTGATATAAAACTCAGAGACCACAAGACAGTGGCCAGTAATAGAGCCTACATGCTCTATGGTCGTACCACGAGCACACAGGTCAGTACATACAAGATCAATTAGTGTTCCACTAGAGTTGGTGAAGTGAGTTGGCTGCGAAACGATCTGATTCAGTTCAAAGCATGACAGGAAAAACATAAATTTTTTTGTTTTATAATCATCTACGTCCACATAATTAATATTAAAATCGCCCACTAAAATCAAATTATCATATTTTTCAATCGAGCTAATACTATCAGTGACAGCGTCAAAGAATGTGTCAACATTTACCCAGTTAGGTCGATACGCAGTCCCGACTATCAATTTCTTACCGTTAAAATTTACCGAGAGCCACATTTGCTCGACCACGGCATGCAAAGGGTCAACCGGGTGGCGCCAGGGCCGCACAGTGACCCCCCGCCGCACATAGAAGCCAACGCCGCCCCCGCGCGTGCGGTGCTCACACGGACGCGGCGTGTGCCGGAACTGGTAGCCGGGGATGGCTGGTGCACGTCCTTCCTGACCCGCGTGCACCCACGTCTCATTCACGCCTAGTATATCTACACCACTCCGGGTAACTGCCGCTATGATGCTGTCATGGTTTGTGCCGAGGGAACCTGCGTTATATAACCCAACTTTAATAAATTTGGTAGCCATTACATAAATTGGAGAACTACACCTCTAAAATAGATTATTGACACCGTGCGCAATACTAGAATATAAACCTTTTTGTAAGCCACATTAGCAATGAATATTTTTTTATTGAAACTAGTTATTAAATTTATATGAAACAATTTAAAGTTAAACATATGAAATATATATTTTAATCGAATTTCACAATTCATGACCATAATTTCTTGACTTATTTCACCCACAATTTGAAATAAAAATATATGAATTGTATATCTCAGAGAAATTAAAAGTAAATATAAAATGCATAATATGTACAATAAGCAATAATAAAAGTGTATCAATACATCCACCGTACTCTTACCTACGACGATCCCTGCCCTATTAGAATCCATGGATTTCAATGGATTTAAATAAATTAATAATGATATTATATAAAAAAACAAACTATCTAATTTCCCTCCCCACCAAAAATCTTCTCGAGGTCCTGCTCCGACCGCACCCGAAAAGACGCCTTCCCGGTCTCGCGGCGAACGAAAATTTTTCCGCTTCTGGTCCATATGTATTTCCACCCACGGAGACGGGCCCGCTCGCGCGCTTTGAAAAACAGCATTTTATTGAACCTCGATAAACGCTCGTTCAGGTAAAATTTTGTAGGAGCGGCAGCGAGTCCCATGCCATCTGTCGTGAGGTTGCGGCGAACGCGTGCTGCTTGTAGCAGCGAGTCTCGTAGCTGCCTACGCGCCACGCGTAGCACCAGCGGCCGCGGGCGTACAGCCGCAGGTGCGCTCTGCTCGTTCGCGTTGACGCCGCTAGATGGCGCGCGTCTAATACCCACACGCTCCACAAATACGTTATCGCGCTCTTCGCAGGTCACGCCTAGCTTGGTCGCGATGATGCTGACGAGCCGTCCTACGTTTTCGCCCTGCTCCTCAGGGATGCCGGTTATCTCCAGGTCGTTAGAGAACGCCTCCTGGTCGCGATCGTTTAGCTCTGACTTGAGTTGTTCGACGGTGGAGCGCAGACTATCCACCTCTGCATTACCGCAGTACTCCGAATTAGACTCGCTAAATTTCTTTTCAAGATCTGTTAGCCGCGATTCCATGTCCCCCAACCTAACGTCGAAAGTTCCTACCACAGTCCGTAGGGCTTCAAATCCTTCGCGCAAAGATCTCGTTTCCGCTCGGTGCAAACGAACTTCCCGTAGGATTTCCGCGGATACGTCCTCGCCCGACACGGGGTTTCTCGGCGGAGGGGCGTAGTCCGCGCCCTCGCCTCGTACCGGATCATCGGTGTTATCTTTTCGGGGCGTCTGCGCCTTGCATTCCGGACATTGCCACGATGAGGAAATTTTAGCATCCTTCGGAATGTTCACGCAGGCTCGGTGATATGAAACAGTGCACTTGGTGCATTTAGCGCCCTCTCTATTACTGGCAAAGCGACCACAGGCCCGGCACTTTTGACTCATCGTTGGTTCAATTATCGATGCACAAACTGATGAGTAGATAGTTTCGGCGAAAACCGGTAGAGGGAGCGCTTAGCCTGCTAATATTATCACAATACTACGAGTAAGAGCGATACCCTCTTTTTTTCTTTCTTTAGTGGTTTGTTGATAATCTCCAATTAAAGTAATTGCTAGTTTATAGCTACATCTGTGCACACAGTTTAACGCAAACACTGTCCGAGAACACCAACACAGAAACCTACGCGACCAAATCGTTCAAAGTGAGTTTGGATTGTTTCTACAATTTTAAAAGCGAGAACAAAAAATAACGCGCACCTTCACTTGGTCGTCCGTGACGTCACCTCTACTATGCAAACAATCTATTTAGATCGACTCATTCCAACAGCTGAAGTGCAGCTAATAGGTTTCGCTGATGCGTCAAGTACAACGGGGTACGGTTGCTGTATCTATCTGCGTGTGGTTGACAAAACAGGTATGCCTGAGTTATACAAGTATAACTCAGGCATACCTGTTTTGTCAACCACACGCTGATAGATACAGCAACCGTACCCCGTTTGCTCTGTTCTGAAGTCAGACATTTCAACATCAATATTGCACTTTACTCACGTTTTCATAAGATTGTTTTGGCTACAATACCAAATCATATCATTAAATTTATACTGGAATTGGTGAATTAGTTAATAAGGTGGCGATTGATATAACTTTTATCTCGATTTATGCACTTTTTACTGCTTTTATTAATTAAAATTTAAGATATTTCAACATGGAACTCCTTTGAGCGGTGTCCGATGACGCAAAAAAAAAAGGAACAATTTCCTTCCATTGTTCCTTCCCCTGGTTCTTCTTACAATTTTTATGTTTTTTTCCTCTGAGGACAGCCCCTGAAGCATACTTGAATTCTGCTTTATTAGCGCTTCTCCTATTTTTGTGTCAGCCATGTCGGTCATAACCCCGATCAATCTCAAAAGTGGTTTCTTTTCCTGTGGCTGCGAGACCGTAAATCTGTTCATCTTAGTTTTGATAGCAGATGTCAAAGTAGCGTGGTCCTCTTCCGTGTCACAGTTAAGAATCACTTTATGGTTCTTTACCTTTCTTACACTAGCAACCGCTACACCCAAGGTAATGATATCTATTTTTTGTTTCAGATCCTGTACCACGTCATGGCTTGAGTGGAGAGGATCCAGTGACTCCACCATTATTGGGTAACGCGGCCTCATCATGGCCTCCTTGTATGAGGGCTTGTGAGCCACGTCTCCACTGGTAATTGGGGACTCCAACATAACCACTTTGCCCCCCCCCCCCCCCCCCCGGGGTTGGTGGTATCCATAAATTTTTATTCTGCGACAAAAAAAAACGAAAAAAAAAGTCTGCTGTTATCCGTTTGTTCATTATCCCTGGGAAGAAAGGTTTCTGCGAGCAATTGTGCTGACTCCTGGGGGTCCTTAACTGCTGAGTCTGGCGAACCTCTGAGGAGTTGGTCCTCTTTTAAGCCTCCACACATTCTTATAATTCTATTCTTATATACTACAGTTTCTTTTTCCTCTTTACTACAAAACTCTTTCCAACTTATTGTGATAGTCTTCTGTATTAGTTCCTTGTATTCTTCTCTTAATCTTAAGTACTCTTTTACAACTGCTGGTCTTCTACGTTTATTTGCTTTATGTATCTTTTTTCTTTGTCTAACCAATTCGCGTTTCTTTTGTGTTAATTCTATTGTCCACCATTTAATAGGGCTAACGCCTTTCTTCCGAGGAACATGTGCAGTAAGATGATTACATGTCTCCACAATTACTGCAGTATACCTAGTTACCAGGTCTTCCAGCTCAGTGTACGTCCGTAAGCTCGGGATTATGTCCATGTTGATGTTATCCTCGTCCAGTTTTGTTTTGAATAATTCTCTAAACGCACTCCAGATCATTTTTCTAGTATTAAATATACGAGTGGTTGTCTTCGGTTTTGAATTTTTGTCTTTACAACCCGCAAACTCAAACTCAATTTGTCTGTGATCCGATAACGTTATAACGTCACTATTAACTTTCCAATTTTTAATTTTGTCTAAAATAGTGCTTGAACATGTAGTGACGTCAACGATACTGGAGTATAGAATATCTCGTCTGTAAGCATAGTAGGTAGGAGTTGAACCTTCATTTAGTATATTTAGGTCATTCTGCGAGACAAACTCCATATATGTTGTGCCCCGGCTGCTGTCTTTTCGACATCCCCACCAAGTACTTGCTGAGTTAATATCTTCCCCAATAATTATATCCGTTGTTCCCATATTATCCATGATGTATTGAACTTTATCAAGATCTTCTTCTATCGGGTCCTCTTTGTCTAAATATACACTTATAACGCCTAGTTTTGTGTTACCTACTTTGACAATTATCCCAACAATTATATACATAATTATATCCGTTGTTCCCATATTATCCATGATGTATTGAACTTTATCAAGATCTTCTTCTATCGGGTCCTCTTTGTCTAAATATACACTGATAACGCCTAGTTTTGTGTCACCTACTTTGACAATTATCCCAACAATTGATTCGAGAACAAAATTAGTATTTACTATTATTTCCAAGTCAGGGTCAAGAATTACTATGGCAGCACGAACTGGTTTCAGTTGGTCACTTGTAATTTTTTGAATTATTCTGTGACCACCTACTGTCACGTGTGCTTTAGAGCCTACATACGGTTCCTGCATCATTAAGATTGACTTTTTATTAACAAAAGCTGAGTAAAGGCACTCTTTTGTTGCTTTAAAACCTCTTCCCCGATTAATTTGAGCGAACTTTATATTATCATTAGTACTTTGAGTTTCTTGCGCGTTACTACTCTGTATTTTTTGTCCATTGCCCGACTCCACCTTAGCAATATCTCACCGCAAGTCTAGAGATCCGATCCCACTTAGTCCACTCCCGGCACTCAGCGCTGTATGCTGGGTGACAGGAGTCGACAGAATCATCTCCAATCAACATGCAGTGGGTACAGACTGGTGCTTTGTTTTGGTTTGGACACTCTCTCGTATCGTGCTGCTCCGCACAGTACCCACACACTACGGCAGTGGCCCTGCACTCGCTGGCCCGATGCGAAAAGCCCATGCAGCGATAGCACTGTAGTTATGGGGACTGGTCGACAGAAGGCACGATCTGAAATCCTAACCGAACTCGCTTTTCATTTAGCCTGCTCCAAGCTGGTGGCTAACTTCGATTATCACATTGTTAGTGGTATTGTTCCTTCCCCTGGTTCTTCTTACAATTTTTATGTTTTTTTCCTCTGAGGACAGTCCCTGAAGCATACTTAAATTCTTCTTTATTAGCGCTTCTCCTATTTTTGTGTCAGCCATGTCGGTCATAACCCCGATCAATCTCAAAAGTGGTTTCTTTTCCTGTGGCTGCGAGACCGTAAATCTGTTCATCTTAGTTTTCATAGCAGATGTCAAAGTAGCGCGGTTCTCTTCCGTGTCACAGTTAAGAATCACTTTCTGGTTCTTTACCTTTCTTACATTAGCAACCCCTACACCCAAGGTAATGATATCTATTTTTCTCATCATGGCCTCCTTGTATGAGGGCTTGTGAGCCCCGTCTCCACTGGTAATTGGGGAGGGTGCTTTGTAGGATGTAGGTTTGATTGTGGATTGGGCTGGTGCACTATTGTGAAAACCTTTGTTCACTTTAACTTCTATCGTTTCTAGTTTCTCCCTGATTTCAGTTAGAGCAACCTCAGTGCCAATGTCTGGGTTTTGGTCCTGCATTTGGGTGACCATTCTGACTTGCCCGATCTCTCTGATTTCTTCCATCACCGTGGCGATCGTTTTTATTTCCGATCTTACTGGGATTATTACCTCACTAATATCTTCTTTGATTTCAGTGCATGTTGGTGATTTAATTAATGTACTGCTATTTTGGAGTCCATCAATTTCTCATGCAATGATCGCAGCTCCGTCATTACTGGGTCCAACAGACCAGCCGGAATTTCAAGGCTAGGTGTAGCCAGGGGGGTGATAGGAGGAGTTCTGACTGTTTTTGTCTCAGTTTGACGAGCAAGCGAAATCAGGGTGGCATGCATGTTAGAAATCTCTACACGCATTGAATCCATCCTATTGTTGAAATCACGCAAATCTCTGAGGTGTTCTCCAACAGCATCCGGATAAGGTCTAGAACCTGCTGTAGTTGGAGCGTCTATAAATTTTTGGAGCTGGAGCTGTACTTACTCCTTCAATTCCTTCAATCGGGGCTTCCATTTCGAAATTGAGCCAGCTCCAGGCCGACTCTACCTTCGTACGCGTTTCCTCTAGGACGTCCTGATTTTCATGTAGTTTTTTCCCATGGCTGACCTGCAGGTTCGCAATTTGCTTGGCATGGGGTCGCTCGGCCCTAACCAATTCTTTAGCTGATTTTGTTCTTTCCTGCTCAAGAGCTGCCTTATGACGAGCTCTGGAGTCGGATATGCAGAGCACTATCTCATAGAGTCCCTGAAGACTCTCGAGCGCCTCTACCTTGCACTCTCTTTTCATATTGCCGGCCCTTTCCAGAGCCTCTTTCCCACTGAGAAAGAGTTCGTTAGATTTTTTGGTAGGTAGGTCCATCGACAAGCCTGCGCCGGTGACACTCGAGCGCCTGCTAGAATTCGAGACAGCGCTCTCAACATCCGACCATTCATCATCAGTCTTTGGAGTATTATCCGACGTAAGAAGGCGGTCAATCTCTGATTGTGGGACCGATCCCTCCGAACAAGCTTCGATTTTAATGACGGGTACCTCGACATTTCCCAAGCTCTCTCTCGGCGACACCCGCTCCTCAGCTCCAGGCGCACCACAGCTTAAAGGCTCGATTATGTCAGTCCCGCAGGGAACTGAAGCCACTTCCACTTCAGAAGTGTGCTGGCCAAGTTCTGGTTTTTTCGCCTCCAGAAGGCTGCTTGTGCCATAGCTCTTCTTCGAAGGGGTTCCGATTTGGAGCTTTTAGTTTTAGTTGGTGTTTTGCTCCTATGAACTGAGAACAAACCCGGTCTGTTTGGTTTTTGTGACATTTTGTCAATACGATGAAAAACAGACAATGATGTTGAGCAGCAAGGCGGGCGAGTAATACAACACTCAAAGAGCCACAGAACCCCGAAAACCACAGGTCTCTACGTCAGACAGATACCGAGATATTAGCTTTAAAAGATTTTGAAAATTCTCCAAAAATGCAAACAAATGCAACTGAGCCACAGTTCCCGTTCCAATACTGTAAAATTGCAAATTTTCTAGTTTTTTGCTATAGGGTGTAAATTTTTTGTACAAACGTGTCCCTTTTTTGTTGCAGGATCGCGGAGCAGAGCTGCAGACGCGTCTAAGGACGTATCAATCACTGGTCTGAGACTAATTTGAAACTTTTGTTTTTTCTCAAAGTATGGAGAAGTACCAGCGCTAAGGTGGATTTGTGTACGGGTACTATATGGAGCTTTGAATTTTTATATCTTCCAAGTCTTTAGGTATTTCTGCGTGCTGTTTTCGCAGTGACGATCACGGGTGCAGCGCCCACACATATGAACGCAAAAAACGGCCAAAACTTGTAGGGCAGGTGACTTTATAACCAAATTAATGAAATTTGTACTGTAAAATTGCAATTTTTCTAGTTTTTTGCTATCGGGTGTAAATTTTTTGTACTAACGTGTCCCTTTTTTGTTGCAGGATCGCGGAGCAGAGCAGCAGACGCGTCTAAGGACGTATCAATCACTGGTCTGAGACTAATTTGAAACTTTTGTTTTTTCTCAAAGTATGGAGAAGTCCCAGCGCTAAGGTGGATTTGTATACGGGAACTATATCGCACACCTAGATCTAAAGAGAGCTAAGTCGAAAATCTCTGTTTGTGAGTTATTCTCACCATCGAATTTCTTATCCAAATACCTATCGACCAATAAAACAGATTTAAAAATAAGTGCACAACTCACTGCTAGATGGCGCTAAGTGTCCCTTTTTTTGAAAGCGCGAGCCCGCTTTCCTCCCACTAAAACAGGAACATCGCCAGTTGCAACCAAAGTTACAAGCGGGCTGTACTTGCACATTGTAAACAATTTGGAGTTATTTTGAATTGAACCCGTATTACTGACAAGGTGAGTACACATTTTATTATTATTTTGAGTTATTACCGTATTGTTGAAGCATTTTTGAATTTCTATCCGAGTCTGTTTTGTTGAGTCATATTTTAAACTCTTATATTTCTTTAAAACTCAATTAAAACCGAACTTTTTTGCTATTAGCCATTGGAATATTTACGTCTAATGATCGTTTTATATTCATCCTAGAATATAAAGAGTTTTTTCCCTTTCTTATGTTCAGTTTTTGAGTTGGATCCGTTTAGATGGGTTTCGCTGAATATAATTTTACAATATCGCAAATGAGAACAAATTTGTGATCTGTATGGCTTTTTAAATTGATTTAGCGTTACATGACCCTATAAGTTAGTAAGAGAAACATTTTCTATTTCAGAAAAACAATGCAATGTGGACGTTTTTTAGTAAATATGGTAGAAGAAAGGAAACATCACTCCCCTATGATGTTTACACAACATGAGACCGACTGGAAGATGACTTGAAAATGTCATCAAGTGATGAAATGTCTCAGAAATCTCATGTCGTCTTGTCAGTGGTTGATACAGCTATTTCCAGCTCGTCTCAACAACAAAAGTCTGGTACACTGAACTATTACATTGTATTTGGTTGACAAAAGTAACATCCCACCTAGGGTCATCCACGTACCTTCATCATCATAGGCGACTTCATCCAACACCAGCAGCAGCAGCTCGAGTTCTAGTAGTTCGTCGGATACTGAAGATGATAGTGAGCAAGTACCTAAGGCCTCAAAACATTGTTACGGTTACTGAAACTAGTGCCCAGACTTCCGAGAAAAAGAGCAAAATGAGATTACGCAAACCAGCAAAGTGGAAGTCAAAAATTCCGAAACAGCTGAGAAACTCTGGCAAAGCCTACCAGTTTCTATCAAAATCAAAGAAACAAGTGCCAGAGAGAAAAGTAGGACCATCCTGTGGAGACAAATGTTGGCTGAAATACAAAGACAAAATGGACGAAAAGTCAAGGCAACAGCCGCCTTATTGTCTAACTTGAATGAGAATGAAATGTCACATCATTCTCATTCCCACTGATGGTTCCAGCCAATAGGCTTGCAGAGTTTTGCACAGAATTCAAATGTCAAAATGAAGCCCATTCCCATTCTCCGTAAAGATAGACAATAAGACCGCAGGTTTTTGATGCATATAGGGGACTCGGCAATCTAGAAAAGCAAAGAGAATTTATAGGTAGTACAGCACTCGCAACAAATAATAAAGCCTGAATATTGGTTTTCAAGCACACACAATTTTAGAGCCCTCAACACAGCCTTTTACTTTGAGAGGAATGGACCCAAAAGAAGACTATGCACGCCATTTTTCATATCCACTTGACTTGAGCTTTAAAGCTATAAAACTGCCCTTTCCGAGAAAACAGATTCAGGAAAAAAAGATATTCTGGCTGGTAATGATAATAACGTGCAATAATGTTATAAAAAAATATATCCTGTTTTTCTCATTACATTATAATTAAAACAAAATATATCAAAGTTGTTCAGTGGTAAATAAATTACTCAAATACCTAGTGATATTAGAATAAGTAATTGTAATTACAAACAGTGATTTAAATGTGTCGTTATTAGAAGGTAATGAATTATTTTAAAGTTGATAATTTCTTAGTCAAGTGAGTTTTTGAATTGTTTTTAATCTTGTCATTAACATTAAGTACTTACCTATCTACTAAATTTTATACATCAAGACTTTTTATTATATATTTTATTAGCTATTTGGAGATAAGGTTGGGCATACTTAAGTATAAGTCAAATGATTTGATGTGCATTTTAAATTGTTTTTCATAGTATATTATATTATTTATGTTGTGTTTAAACATTTGTAAGAAAAATATGATTATTAGCTCATATTTTATAACTAAAAGAAGCACAAGAGACTAAAAAATGTTATTGTTGCAGTATTAATAAAATAATGTTGATAGGTTTTAGTAATACTACTTTTCTTGATATTTTCATCATCCAATATACTCCTACTGCTGTGAGCCGAGCACAAATGCGATTACGTTACATTTAAACAGATTTTCGTGCTCGGCCCACTGGTCACAGCTCACGCTGATAATTGGACGAATTATGAATAATTCAAAATACTATTGCTTTTAAATTAATGGTGTCTCTTCAAAAGAGGGTCAACTAAAAACCTAATTCACAAACACAGGGTCAGCTCAAAATAATGAAAGAAATATACATATATTTTTAAGCAATAGAGAAATAATTCTAAAAGTCCGATTTCCAGCCTCAAAACTTAATTAAAACTCCCGGTTCTTACGATTTTGTTATTCTAGCTGTGTATAAAAAACATAATTTTAAACAGAATACTCCTGTAGTGCACAGGAACACGAAAATCAGTTTTTCGCTTTTTCTCAAAAAAGTGTTTTTTTGAGTTAATACCTCTTTAGATCTAGGTGTGCGATATGGAGCTTTGAATTTTTATATCTTCCAAGTCTTAAGGTATTTCTGCGTGCTGTTTTCGCAGTGTGAATTTTTTTTTTTTAATTAAAATTAAATTTTTAAAATTGAATTAAATTAAATTAAATTAAAAAATAAATTAATTTAATTTAATTAAATGAAATTAAAATTAAATTAATTTTTTTTTTTTTTAATTTAAATTTAAGTTTTTTTACTTTATAACCAAATTAATAAAATTTGTACGGAAAAACGGAGGTGAGGTTAGGTTAGGTTTTTTTATTTTTTTTTTTCTCTGTTATTATGTCCGAGTCCGCCGGCGGGGATGGGAGTGCCGGCGTTTACGGACTAAAACCTCCTCCCTGTGCTAGTCACCTCTGACATAATCAGAGACTGTTTTAACTTACGTACTATTTATATTATATTATACTATTATATTTCCAAAATGATTATATTAATTTCTTTAATTTAGTTTGATAATGTTTACAATTTTGTTATTAACTTTTACGTTTTTTGCTATTGAAATCTTATGGTAATAATACGTATTGTTTATAATACATATATTACATAATTTATGATGCTATTTGTTTCTTTTTATTACTGATTTAGCTACATTTATACAATATTCTAAAATTTTGTCCCTACTATAGTCTGCAGTTATCAGGTAATTTATATTATTTGCATTTACTATGGTACCTAATAATTGCTCCAAATCGAATTTTTTAGAAGCTGATATTGGGCATTCAAACAATATGTGTGATACAGATTCATTCACATCTGGGTCGCAGATGCACGATGGGTTCTCTTTACATTTAAAACGATTCAAATATTCGGAGAACCTACCATGCCCCGTCAATATTTGGGTCAGTACACCGAATGGTTTTATAAGTTTTATCGTTTTGTAGTCTTCGATTGCGTTTGGAAAGAACATTTTTGTGACGCTGGCCGTATCTTCTGACTGGTACCTCCGATTCCATTCGTCAAGCGATTCCGTACGGATCTGTCGCTTGACGAATGAGATCGGACAACTGTCGTAATCTGACCTTTTCTTACTATGAAGCGCAGCATCTTTTGCCAACTCGTCAGCTCGCTCATTTCCCTCTAGCCCTGCGTGTGCTTTGATCCAGAACAAAGAAATTTCTTTGTTCTGGAGTTTACTCTCTCTGATGTTCAGTCTGGTCTCAGCAGCCAGGGGATGAGGCGAGTTATAATTCACGATGGTCTCCAATGCGGACCTTGAGTCGCTTAATATGGCGAAGCTGGGTTCACTTCTTTTACCTATCATCCCAGTGGCGTGGCATATGGCCAAAAGTTCAGCTTGGTATACCGTGCTGTGTGGCGGCAGCTTAAGTTTGAGGACTTTGGTCTCGCCTTCATTGCTCCAAACAGATAATGCCGCCCCAACCCTACCCTATTTTACTGCCGTCGGTATATATTTTCACAGTCTGGCTGACGTGATTTTCTACGTCTTGACGGCACTCCAGGTTAATAAACTCCAAGCTAAAATGTTCCAACGGATGTGGAGTTTCGGAGAAGGGCTGCTTTTGTTCCACTTCCCTGTCACCCAGCAGTGGCTGGAATATTCCTCTCTTGGCTTTATATAATGTCGCTGCTTCTCGTATTCTTATATCGAGTGGCAGGATCCCAGCCAGTACTAGTGCCGAGTTTAGGGATGTGGTGCGGTATGCTCCACATAGCTTTTGAACGAAGACTCTAGTTTAAGGGTTGCCTGAACCCAGACGCTGGAAGCATACAAGATGATTGGTTCAACTACAGCCGTGTATATAAGATGGAGCACTTCAGGGTGGAGACCCCAACTTATCCTGGCGGCTCGAGATAACTGCTTGTATATGTTTAAAGCCTTCCTGCAAATTGCTGCGGTGTGGCTGTTAAACGTAAGTTTATCTTCGATCGTGAGCCCCAGGATTTTTATCTCATTTGAAATTTCTATGCCGATCTCGCCCATGGTCAGAAGGGGAGTATCAAATGTTAGCTTCCTTGTCACAACCATCGCTTTCGTTTTATGTGGCGCGAATTTTAGCTTGTTTTTGACACCCCACGTCTGAACATAGGCAAGTGCGGCATTGGCCTGTTCTTGTACTTTCAGCGCCGTGTCCCCGGCAAAAATCAACACAACATCATCAGCAAATGCCTGACAATACACGTCACAAGGAGAAGATTCCAGAGAATCGGACCGCTTATTGACCCTTGGACGCACCCCTTTTGTGTGGACTTTGTGTATTCTTCACCGGCGTATCTGACATGAACCTTCCGGTCCTGGAGGTAACTGTCCATGATACGCCGAAGGTTCACCGGACACTCTTCTTCGGCCAATCTAACTTTGAGTGCGGGCCACCATGGCTCAATGGGTCAAAGGCTCTCTCTATGTTCAGTGATATCATCGTTATCAACTTTCGATCCTTGACCACCACGGCAAGGTAAGTTTTTGATAAGTAGTCTTTTTAGTTAATGTATGGTTGCATGTTTGTTTTATTATTGCTGTGTATTGTTCGATAAATTCATCTAGTATTTGTTTATTTGTAATTAGGGCCATATCTGAAATGTTAATATTATTATCTTCATTTAACTGATCCATTTTCTCATGAAACTGGAACCAGTTAACATTTTTTGTATTAAAGATTCTAGTAGTTCTATGTATACTGAGTCCTTTGGATTTTTTGAGATATATTTTAAAGGTAATGCCGTTATGGTCCGAGCTCGTTAAGTCCAGTCCGCGATTAAATTAAGCAGGTCACTAGAGCAAGCAGTTACATCAACGTGACTCTTAAATCGTTGGCCTCTTCGTATGGTGTCGAAGGTAGGAATATCGCCAATATTGAGCACCTCCAATCCCATTTCTTCCAGGGCACCAGAAAGGTCTTCACCCCTGTGATCCACTATTTGGCTCCCCCACCATGTGCTCTTTGCGTTTGCATCGCCACCTATGACGAGTCTGTTGGTTCCCAACTCGTCCTGGACTTTCTTTAAGTGGTCCAGGTATGGCTCAATGGGTTGGTCTTTCTCAAAGTAAAAAGAAACTGCGGCGATCTCCCAAGCCTCAGTCCGGATCTTTATCACCATGATGTTATTGGTGTTGAGTTTTGGGTATTGTATTATATCTATGTTTGGGTCAAAGACTGCTATGGCCGCTTTTACAACCTCGTCACCTTGGTTGATACTTTGAATGATCCTCACACCTCTGATATGGCTAGTGCCTCCCATTTCCTCCTGATCGGACATTCCTGGCTGAAGGCGTTTTGGTCGACCTTCTACATTTTGGCTAGAACACAATTACTACATGAGGGGGCCGCGTCTGCAAGATATTCCGCACACTGTGACCTCATGTGAGGGCCTTCGCAATGGCTACACTTCTCCAGCGTTTCTTTGCAGAAACGCCGGCCGTGTCCGTAGCCGAGGCACATTGTGCACTGTACCAGTGGCGACTGGTCTGCCACTCTTATTCGCTGTAGTCGCTACGCATAGAGTATTCTCCGCAAAGGCTAGGAAGTGGGTCCGACTGTCGCCGTTGTCGATTAATGAGTGAAAGTTATCGTCTTTTATTTGACAACCCATACTCCACTCGCATTCCAGCCTCTTCAGATCATATTTGGGACAATATTTCAAAATATGATTGATAGTCTCCTGTGACTGATCATCGCAAATGCAGTTTTGCCAGGAGTGCGCTAGCAGTAAGCGATGTAGTTCTATGGGCTCTGCAGATTTTAAGGGCAAACATTCTGGTAACTCTGTTTAGCTGGTCCTTCATGTATTGTTTGCTGCTCGCGGGGGCCCATACGCTTGCTGCGTATAGGACTACAGGTTCAACTGCCGCTATATACAATAGGCGGGTGATTTCCGGATTTAAGACCCAATGTGTTTTAACCACTCTGGATAGTCTTTTGTAGAAGTTGGTGGCTTTACTGATAACCTTCTCGAGATGCGGCTTGAAGGTTAGGGACTTGTCTATTGTGATACCCAAGATCTTCATCAGTCCACCAAGGCAGGTACCCATTTCTGTTTTTAGTTGTTTTTAGTAGTGGAATACTACTACTGCAGGCTATTTGGATACTTTTTATATACGTAGCGATGGTTGCTTCTAATTGTTCTGTGTTTTGAATTTCAGAGATGTTTTCTAGGGTAATTCTATTTCTATCCAGCTCGCTCTTTAGTTCCTCGGTAAATCGACTCCAGTTCGCTTTTTTGGTATTGTAAACACGGGTAGACTTTGGCTTTCTCGCTTCAAAGGGCCTCTCTAGACTTAGATGAAACGTGATGGCGTTGTGGTCCGAGCAGGTGACCGTCCCGTCCACTTTCCAATCCCCGACGAATGGTAACATTTTTGGTGAGCAGACAGTTACATCAATACAGCTGGTGAAGACACGTTCTCCACGAACTGTATCGTACGTAGGGTCAGTCCCTTGATTAAGAATACACATGTCCATCTCGTCTAGGAAACCCCTGTATAGTTCTCCTCTTTAATTTTCAGTCCCGCTCCCCACCACGTGCTCCAAGCATTAATATCTCTCCCAATCAGAATTTTGTCTGTCTGTGCTAGATCTAGAAGCGCCCTTAGTTCCTCCAGGTATGGCTCTAGTGGCAAGCTGCCTTCAAAGTACACTGAAACTACAGTCGCTGTCCATTTGTCTGTTCTAAGGACCGCAGTTGCTATATTTTCTGAGATGCTGGTTTGGTTACTAAGGATTTCGATATCGTCATCAAATACGACAACGGCAGCTTTGACGGGCTTAGATCTATTAGCCTCGCATTGCACTACTCTTGTGTCAGCATACTGCTTGAGCACCCCTTCTGATCCGATGTACGGCTCCTGGATCAGTGCAAAACTTATATCGTAATGTATAAACGTAATGTCATATGGGATATTGCTATGGGGTTCAGCGGCTGATATAGAGACCATATTTATCCTTCAGAAACGTGTTATTAGAGCTATATACGAAATGGGTCCCCGTGAATCTTTGAGAGATTTATTTAAAGAAATCAATATATTAACGTTGCCTTCCTTATATGTATTTGAAAACATAATGTATGTTCGTAAAAATTTACATAAATATAAGTTAAATAGTGATCACCACACTTTTAATACCAGAAATACAAATAGGATAGCTGTACCTAGTTTTAGACTTGCGAAGACTAATAAGTCATTCCTAGGAAATTGTGTGCGTTTTTACAATAAAATCCCAAAGCACATAACTGAGCTCACAGAGGGCAAATCAAAAAATCAAGTTGACTGTAAAAAACGTTTTAATAAAAAAAGCTTACTATAAAGTTCGACATTATATAGAAGATAAAGATGCTTGGAATACTCCACTTCTGGCAAGCTGTCTCTCTGCCACCCATAAAATGTAATATTTGTAGTACCTAAGTAGAAACATTGTAAACATCCATATAAAAAGAATGGCCCCGAGTTTCTTTCCGCTTCTTCTCGGTGGGTTCTATATATTTTGGAACGCGGCGGTAGAGTCTTTAAAGTACATTATAATGAAAAGTTGACGTTCATAAGTGCGTCTTTGATGCCTAAATTGAATAAATGATTTTTGACTTTTGACTTTTGATATCGCTTTTCTGAGCCTCCATGAAGAGCTCTTGGGTTGCCAGCCTTTTTCGTTGCAGGTTTACCTGCACTGCTTTATATCTCTTCAGGCTTATGTTTTATTTATATTATTTTATTTTTATAATCTTTGGAAAACTTACAGCTAGCTTACAGATAAATACAATTCGGTATAAGAAGATAGATAAGAGAAGGCCAATTAAAAGTTTCCACATACAATAAAAGATTTAAATAGAGATAATTAAACAGTTAAGATAGACGACACTTAGAGAAAAATAAAATAGAAAGAAACATAAATCGCAATACACACCAAAATACTTACACAATATAAGTTATAAGTATATTATATTATTAAGTCATAACATTTAAATATTAAAAAATTGTTCACTGAGTAAGCACTTCAGCTTACATATTTTTGTGTAAAACAGGTCAACCTCTTTATTAGACCTAGCCAACGAGTTGAATGATTTACTAGCTCTAACTAAAAATGATTATTGCCTATAATATGTACTTACTACCTGAATGTATATAATGTTTGGATTTCTTAGTGCAGTATAATTAGCTCGCAGTCCTATTTGCTCCAGAAGATCCGGGAAATCCACACCTCCATTTGATATGTTAAAAAAATAAGTCAAATCGGCTATTTCTTATCGCTTAGAAAGCGGAAGGAAGTGAAATTTACGACACCTCGTTTCGTAATCAGGTAGAAATGTTTGGGCTCGATATTGGATATATCGAAGAAACCTTTTTTGTATGGATTCCAAACGCGAGGAGTAAACTTCGTAACACGGGTTCCACACTTGCGAAGCGTATTCCAACTGACTACGTACGTATGCGCAGTAAAGTATTTTAAACGTTTTGATACTTGTAAAATCTGCTGACATTCTCAAGACAAACCCTAGCGCGCGAGATGCCTTTTTAACAATGGTGTTGATATGTTCATCAAATAATAACTTACTATCAAATGTCACTCCCAAGTCTTTTATTGAATGGACTCTATTCAGTGGTACGTTATAAAAAGTATAATTGTATACCAGTGGCGTAGGTTTACGGGTAAAGGAGCAGACATAGCACTTGGAAACGTTAAGATCTAATTTGTTTCGTTTACATTAATGTTCGAACCTATAAAGGTCATCTTGAAGTCGGTAATTATCTTCTTGGGTTTTAATTTGGTATAAAATTTTCATATCGTCCGCGTACAGTAATATTTTAGAATACATAAAGCAAGATGAAATATCATTAACAAAAATTGTGAAAAGCAGAGGACCCAATAAGGAACCTTGGGGAATACCTGAAGGTATGGTCATAGGACATGAGGAGTAGCCACCTAGGACCACAGTTTGACACCTGTTCTGAAATAAGATGAAAACCACCTGAACAGATTTCCCCGAATACCTATCCTCTGAAGTTTATCAAGCAGAAGAGAGTGGTCAATTCGGTCAAAACATTTGGAGTAGTCGGTGTAAATGATGTCTACTTGCGAAGGTTCTGACATACGCCGTGTCAAAAAGTCCGTGCAAAGAAGAAGATTAGATGTGGTAGACCTACCCTTTAAGAAACCGTGTTGATGAATTGAGATACTATGCTTGAGTACTGAGTAAAGCTGTGTATGGACAATTTTTTCTAGTACCTTAGCAAACAAGCATAGTTTCGAAATGGGTCGGTAGTTTTCGACTTTGTTTTGCGGACCTTTTTTATGGATGGGAGTAATAAAAGCTGTTTTCCAAATACGCGGAACGGATTCGGTAAGGGACCGGCGGTAAAGCAGCGAGAGAGGAAAGACAAGGCTCTTGGCACATTTAACAATAAGAATAGCAGGGATGTTATCAGGACCTGCAGATTTAGTAAGTTCTAGGTGTTTAAGTAGTTTAAAGACGTTTTCATTTAGAACTTCAACTAAATTGATGTCCGCAGTAGTAAGAGATTCAGTGAAGATATTGAATCCACCTGTATTTTAGTCTGGGAATTATTCAAAAACGTAGAGAGAAAAAAATCTCCAAAAAATTTACAGATCTCATCACCACAGTCCGAGGAACGGTTATCATATTCTAGTACAGAAGGATAGGTGTTTGCCTGATTTTTACTTTTTATAAATGACCAAAAGGCGCGCGGTTTATCTTGATACAATGTTCGATGTTAGCTATGTACGCATCATACATGTTTTTCTCCATAGTATGTGCTCTTTGTCGTAGTAACATAAATGTGTCACGGTCAGAAGAGTTACTATACGTTTTGTATTTCTTGTGAAATTTAGCTTTTTCGCGGAGTAATTTAATTAAAGGTCGCTTATACCATAGTGGATACTTACGGAAAGGAGTCACTAGCCTAGTAGGAATGAAAGTATCACGCAAGCTATAAAGCATGCTATAAAGAAAAGATACAGCTTCTTCGATATTTCTGCTAATGAACTCAGAATGCCAGTTAATGGTATCTAAATTACTACAAATTGAATCAAAGTCACCGTTATTATACAAGTACCTAGTGTAAGGGCGCGGTTTGAGATTATGAATCTGAACAAATTCCACAGTAGTAATAAGAGACTTGTGGTGAGGGTCTTCTTCGACAAGAGGACTATCACAACATTTTACAAGGACATCGTTAGTTGAAAATATTAAATCCAACAACCGACCAAGGCTAGTGTTAACAAAAGAATTCGGTATGCTAAAAAAAATTAACCTATGCCAATTCCGAAACCATTTCGAGATTTTATGTTACAAACCCTTATTTTGCTACTCTGACCTTTTAAAACGATAAGATGCCATTTATTTTAACAAAAAACGATGAAATAATTCGACTTTCATTGACCTCTAAATGACGTCACTTTTTTGCACTTTTGTTTTGATTGAATAGAGACTTACGAATTAGTAGGTGTCACTGTCAAGTGTTCTAGTTTCTTTTTTTTTACTCGCGTGCTTTTCTTGGCTCCTCAACGCAACTACATATTTGTGCAAAA
This sequence comes from Selenia dentaria, assembly GCA_917880725.1. Taxonomy (NCBI): domain Eukaryota; kingdom Metazoa; phylum Arthropoda; class Insecta; order Lepidoptera; family Geometridae; genus Selenia; species Selenia dentaria. The sequence goes on along the minus strand of OU862885.1, from coordinate 513,275 downwards.
AAGTGACGTCATAGGATTCAAATTTTCAAAAAAATATTATAAAATAACTACTGAATATAAAACAAAAATATTGAAATTAGTTTCTTATAATGACCTAATCTACGAAATAAAAATATAAAAAAAATACCAAAAAAAAACTTTACATACCGAATTATACTGTAGTAAATTACAAGTGTTAGGCCCTATTCAGTGCGACGCGGATGACCTACGCGGACGTCCGCGACGGAAGGTAAAATGTATGAAACCTTACAGCGCATTCAGAGCGACGCGGAGCTCTCCGCGTCGCGGAGAACTATCCGCGCGCGGTCGAAATCGCTCCGCGCCGCTCCTCCGCGCCGCGGATGTCCGCGGGCGGACGGTGCTTGGTTCTAATGTATTTGTTCAGTGCTCGGCGGACAGTCGCGCGGAGCGGACGTAAAGTACTGTCGTTGTCATGGCGGTTGCGTCTTTGTCTTTGGATTCTCCGCGACAATTCATATAAAAATAAAGACGCGAAATTAAAGGCATGGATAGATGTTTGCGAAGCTGAATAAATATAACTATTTTGCCAAGGTACAGATCCTTCATTTGAGACAAAGTAATTTGCAAAATTATCTCTTATTGTATTGCCCGATCGTGTACTGTTATTAATGCGAGCATTGTGATCTGTAAATCCAGCTACAATCATAGCGTCTTCTTCCGTATAACCATCGCGTACTCTAATGAAATTGTGTAAAATGCAGCACGCTTTGATTAAAATTTGTGCAAATGATGTTGATACATTGATAGACCTTTGGAATATTGCAAATTTGTTTGTCAATATACCAAAACTCGATTCTATGTATCGGCGTGCACGACTTAACCTGTAATTAATTTTTTTTGTGTGTCAAATTTGTACGCGCGTATGGGCGAAGTATAGTATTGGAAATTCCAAAAGCTGCGTCTGCTACAATGACATGTGGCTGTGGGTTGATAGATGTGCCTGGTAATAATTTTGGAGGTGGCAAATTTAGATCATCTCGTTCAAGTCTATGAAATAACGAAATTTTCTTGAACACATTAGCGTCTACTTCGCTGCCACAAGCCCCTACATTTACATAGGTAAAACAGTAATTGGCATCACACATTGCAAGTAAAATAATAGAATAAAATTGCTTATGGTTGAAAAATACGGATCCACTTTCTTTTGGGCACGTGATTCTAGTATGCTTTCCGTCAAGGGCACCTACGCAATTGGGAAAATTGGCATCCCTTTCAAAGCCAAGTGCTATTTTATTCCAAAAATTTGGATCAAGTTCAGGCAGACATGAGTTTTTCAAAATTTCCCATATTAATGAGCATACTTCTTCAATAATGTATTTAATTGTGGATAGCCCCAATCGATAACTTAAATGCAAATCAGACATTCTTGACCCAGTAGTCAGGTACCTGCAACAAAAAAAAGTATGTTTTAAATAAGTAAAGTTACTAACATGTGTTGTTTTATTACTTATATTATTTAATTTACAGAAAAAGCTGTTCAGTTAAGATGGAAGACAGCCCGTGATGCATACATGAAGTGTAGAGCAAATCTTAAAACATCAAAATCCGGTTCTGCAAGGGGTGTCAAAAAAAAGTATATTTTTTTCGATATAATGACGTTTTTGGAAGACACAAAAGACTTTGAACCACACATGAAAGTATGGCTTCAACATTGTCGTAGAGCTCCCAAAATATTGCTTCAACGTCATCACAAAACTCGCAAAGTACCCCAGACTTGCCATAAACAGAAGAAACATTACAGACACCTGTGCTGGCTTCTCCAAAACCGTGGCACAGAAAAAAAAAGAGATGTATGACAGACTTTGAGTCACAATTATTGAAAATAATAGAAAAGAATGACACTTCCACCAAAAACTCTGCGCCGTCTACGGCTCTTAAAGACGATGACTGCAGTTTTTTTAATTCCCTAGCACCCATTATAAACGATTTCGATAATTATAAAAAATTGTTATTCCGAACTAGAATACTGAAGCTAGCTATGGAAATTAGAGGTCCAGCTATGAACTCGCCCAGCACATCTTTTTTTTTTTTTTTGAGGGGGGAAATGCTGTGCACTTCCCTTCCGCCACGGGCGTGTGGGGCTCAGACCCACTAAAACCCCCCCGTGAGCAGTCCTCCGCCAAGGTGGGGCGAGACAGGGTCGCGCTGGCAGTCACCATCTCGCCCCAGCGGTAGGCCCGGATTGATCTTAACCGGGCCTCAGCGCCTGTGAAGGGATGACCTTGCTCACCAAAGTCACCCCCTAGACGTGTAGGGCCGTGCAAACCGGCGAAGAGTCCCCCGACTATTCGCCAGTAACCCCACTACGGAGGAGGGAGGAGACGTGCAAACCGTCTTCTCCGTTCCCCCGGTCGTCTGCGCCGGAGCGGGTCAGCTCGGACATCGTTCTCCCTGATCCGCTCCGCGGCCTCTTTCTGCGTCATCACCGTTTCGCAGAAGGTGGCCACCGCCTGCCACGATCTCTCGCTGCTGAGCATGGAGAACACCACGCTCGGCAGGGAGAGATTTCCCCCTATTTCCGCTGAAAGCGTGTGCCGCTGCGGGCCCCATGCAGCACACACTTCCAGTGTGTGGTGCGCCGTATCCTCCGGCGCACCGCACGCGTGGCAGGCTGGAGTCGCCTCCCGTCTTGCGATTTTCACCCACCTCTAAAGGACCGGACGGATGGCCTCCACCGTCCACTGCCCAGGAACCGGCGGAGCCAGGTCCTCCTCCCACCGCCGCAATAGAGTGGCTCGCGCCTGCCGTCGCATGCGTGTGACCTCCTCCCAGTTGGGGCTGCTCCTTGGAATCTCCTCGCCGCCACGAAGTGGTAGACTTCGGCAAGGATTTCCGCCTGCAGCTCCCAGAGGGGATCACTGGCCAGCACGCATGCCGCCGTCCATGACACCGTCCGGTATCCGCGAATCGCCCTAGTCGCAATGACTCGCTGCGGACGTCGCAGCAAGTTCCGATTATTGCGACCGAGGGTGTCTACCCAGACTGGTGCCCCGTAAAGGGCCATACTCCGGATCACTCCGGAGTACAGTCGGCGGCAGTTGGCGTTCGGACCACCCACGTTGGGCAGCAGCCTTCCCAACGCGGCTGCAGCTCTCACGACTCTTGGGGCCAGTTGGGCAAAATGGCTCCCAAAAGCCCACCTCCCATCCAGGCTGAGGCCCAGATATTTCATCTTGACCCCAACCGGCACGAGGACCCCGTCCAGGATAATTCGCGTTCCTGGAGGGGCCCCACCCCGAGGCCCGTGGAATAGTAGGGCCTCGGTTTTGGAGACAGCAACCTCCAGTCCTAGGGCACGAATGCGGTCGATCACGAGGGTTGTGCCCACCTCGGCCAACCGCACTACTTCCCGGAGGTTCCTCCCTCTGGCTACGACTAGCGTGTCATCCGCATAGCACGCGACCCGCATGCTTGCGGGTAGCGTGCCACGAAGCACCCAGTCGTAGCCTACATTCCACAGGTGTGGTCCCAGCACTGACCCCTGTGGAACACCGCAGCAGATGCGACGGCGCTTCAGACCTTCGCGGCCTTCCACCAGGATCTCGCGGTCCTGGAGGTAGTCAGCCAACAGCCTCCGCAGATACAAGGGCACTCCATGATAGCGGAGCGCCTCTTGTATTGCTCCATGCGGGAGGCTGTTGAAGGCGTTGGCTATATCTAGCGAGACTGCCAACGCCTTTTCTCCCTTGCTGACCGCTTCTTGCGTCCACCGCTTGAGCCAGAGCAGAGCATCTATTGTAGATCGCCCCGCTCTGAACCCGAACTGGGCCTCCGACAGGCCAGGCCCAGTACCCTCCAGGTGCCGGATGACACATGAGGCTACCACCCTTTCTAACAGCTTGCCCATGTCATCCAGCAGTACGATTGGTCTGTACCCGGAGGGCGAGTCAGGGGCTCGGCCTTCCTTCCGTAAGAGGCACAGTCGGCCGTCCTTCCACAGCTTCGGGAACTGCCCTGACGTGAGGCACGCGTCGAACAAATCCCGAAGCTGGTCAGCCATTTGCATTTGCCCAGCACATCTGCATCAACCGCTACCAACGATTTACCTCATTTATCAGGGAGTTATGTGGACGAGTCTTTAGGAAGCTGGCAACACGGTGATTACACTGCATTGTAATCAATTACATAATTACATTTTAAATTGATTATATAATTTTTTTAATTAAAATTATTTTTTCATATATTTAACCTTTAAATTTAAGTACCTACTTACTTGTTATTATATAATACTAATTGTTATATAATTGTTACAGCCAATCTCTCCCGCGAACATATGGGTTTCTTGTATATATCGCAACGCATTAAAGATGGCTCTAGTTTCGCATGCAACTCCTCAAATGTCCTTATGGATCTTGAAATATTTGAAGAATTTCATTTCGTCATCCCGCAAGTCCGAAAACAAGGATACAAATTCTCCTTTAAGAAGTCTTTTCTCAACCTGTGGATGCACATTAAATCTTCTACCATGGCGTCTTCTTCTTCTGTTGTTTAATAAATAGGCCGCAATCACCAAATTCAAAGTTTTATCCATGACACTGTACCACTCTCGATCACGATCCGCATCGCACTGAACGACAAATTCATCCGCGACGGACGCAAAACCTAGTCTGCGTGCGGACGGTCCGCGTCGCACTGAATAGGGCCTTAATATTATCAATAAAATCAAGCTGATGTGAGCCTTGGAGGTTAGTAGGGGTCAGAGAAATTCTATCACTATCCATCTTCCATGTCACAAGGGGCATATTGAAATCACCTAACACAATTATTTTGTCTAGCGGGTTACTCAATGTTATTTTAGTCAATTTCTCAACAAAATTAGATAATTGGGTAGACATTGAATTACCTAAATTTTCCTCACAAATATATACTACCCCAATGTGCATCTTGTAGGTAGAATAACGATTCTTTAGTGATAAAGTGACCCATAAATCCTCAGCGCTAGAACACCATTCCTGCCGGCACTGGGCCGCCAGCTCCCGGCGTACAGCTATTAGAACCCCTCCCCCTTTCTCCTGACCAACTTGGTAATAGTTTCGGTCACGTCTCCAGACTATGTATCGGTCATCGAAAAGTTCGTTGTTAAAGAAACTGTCATTCAACCAGGTTTCCGTAATACAAATTATATCGTACGCGTTTAGGGAAATATTTCTATAAAATCTGGCAGTTTTAGTTCGAAGACCCCGAACATTTTGGTAATGAATTCTAAATGGATTAAATTTTAAAATAAACATTTTTTAGGTTAAAGATAGGCCGAATATGCATCATAAACACAATTAAATTAAAGTTAAAGGCAAGTAATAGATACTCATCAGACTCATAACATGGAGGCTTAAACGACACAGTTTTTAACAAGATGGTGATAATATAGTTAAAATAGTAAAAGGAACGAAAGAAAATAACCAATTGACTCACATTTGTTTGTGTGGGTAGCGATAAGCGAACTAAATACACCGCACCAAGAAAAACACTACCGTAAACAGATAGCGAGTCAGCACTCGTCAACCATTGACTATCACGGCCCGCATGGTATAGCAAAGTTATACAAACTATCAACATAACATAAACTAAAACTGTTTTAGGTCCGATTCCGCTTTTATTGAGATCACGGGAGAGGTTGGATTTTTCCTTACGAAGATCCTGCATCCCTTAACCCAGGTGAAAGCCAATCCACGTTCTTTGGCCATTGCTTTGGTCCTATTAAGCAGTATCTTATTGTCCAATGTAAGATGATCGTTGACATAGATACGGCTGGTCCCCTTGAACCCTAGATCAGCTGAGGTAGTGGTGAGCTTCTTAGCCGCAGCAACAAATTCCTCCTTGACGTACCTGCTGTGAACGGCCACAATAATTGATTTATTTAGCTTATCGTTGCGCATGGGCACTCTGGCAATGTAGTTAATCTGCTCTTTCGGTATTGTGTATTTGATGTGAGCTCCGATCTTAGCGACGATATCAAACAAGTTTTCAGAGTTTGAAACTGGGACTCCCTTTATTTCCACGTTGTTAAGGCGCGATCTCTGCTCATTCTCCTTAAGTTGCAACTCAATCTTCTCCATTCTCAAATGCAAGTTATCAACCTCGTTTTTAGTTTTCTGCAAGCCCTGAATGTCTTTTTCTATTTCCACAATCTTATCTGACAGAGCCCCAAACTTTTTGTCCATAAAGTCAATCGAAGATTTTATATCCGATAGTTCTGGTTTGATTGTTTTCAGTATGGATAGTTCCGCCTTAATAGTTTGGATACTTGCATTAAGTCCCGGAAGTACGGCAACCTGGGTAGATAATCTCTTTAGCTCCTCCATCACAGTGTCCATATCGGCAGGGACAGGCGACTTTAAGGAATGTGGAAGTGGACTCCCCGATCTGGAGTTTTACAGGTGGAGCACTTCCAATTAGCTTTTCTGTCCCCCAGTCTACGGTACCCCGCTTCAGAGACTTCAGCACAGGAGAAATCAAAATGGCCTTGACATACGGAACAGAATGCTCCGTCGCGGAACTCGGTATTGCAGCTTTTGCATTTAAACATTGTGAACGAGTGAGAGTATATTAGTATATATGAATACACGAGTAATTCCGAATTACGACCCTTGAGAAAAAAAGGTTGAGAAGAGTTGAAATTGCGAACGACAGCGTAAAACTAGTTTCGGTGCGTGCGCGCGGTTAGACGTCTACCGACTGAACTGTGTTAGGAGTAGTATCATTTGTGGTTATGAAGGTGCCCGTGTCGTTAACAGTATGCTATACTTGACCTAGCTATTGCGTCCCAGCGTTTGCGTACGGGACACTCCCCATCAAAGGCGTTGTGACCAGTTTCCAGATTTTTGGTCAACCTGCAATTTCGGCAGGTTGGGGTTTCACCTGTGAGATAAACTGGGCACTGGGCTCGGAGATGCGGGCCGGCACAAAAACTGCACAGGTCCGCTGGTTCCTTGCACAATCTGCGACCATGCCCATATCCCGAGCACCTTGTGCACTGCACGAGTGGTGACTGATCTTGAACCACCGCGTATTGCAAATCGATATGTACGCGTTTGGCCACTGTTAAATTTTGCCAAATTTTTGGCGACACTTGAAGCACGACGTGGTTCTCGTGCGGGTTTCGGGCATTTCGTCTATACTTATCTACTGCCCTAAACTCGTCGTTTGCTAGATCTCCTAAAAGGCCCGAGTTTTGACTCCGAAGGGATGTCACTATCTTCTCATCCTTGTTGTAGGTGAGGAGGTTCCTTATGATAATCAAAGGGTCTTTGTTTTTGGCCTCCTCTACATTGAGGTAGTTACTTTTAGCTGTGATCCTTTCCGAAACCTTTTTTTAAGTTCGTCTCTGCTGGCGTAGCTTAGAACAACATTTTGATGTTTTATTTTCTGGACCCTTGTTAGTTGCAGGCCATTGGTCTTTGCTTCAAGAGCCTCGCGCACTCTTCCGAGCACTTCGTCACTTGTATCCTTCTCTATCTCTGAGGATACTATTATGGAATGATTTTGGCGTAGTGAGGGTGCTCCACTAGGTCTGGTGAGGACTTCCGCGTAGGACGGCACTACGTCCTGCAGCGCGGATACTTTTTTAGCCGTCTCTGAGGTCATATGGCGCAGCTCACTCACTTCGCTTAAACGTTTTTGCATGCCTTTATCTGCGTCTCCGGCTTGCCCTACTGCGTGCGTCTTTCTTTCAAGGCTCTCCTTCAGAGCCTTCATATTCTCGTTATTTTCTCTAATTAATTTCATGTGCTCCCCTATGAAACTTTCCATTTCTTTATCTTTCTTCTCCTTTTCCTCCATTACTGCACCTTTCTCACTCGCTTGTTTCCCTGTTATCTTTTTGACATGTTCCGCCTCTTTAACTAACTCAAAGAGGCGGTCGATAGCTTGAACGACTCCGTTTTTGATGTCGGTCTTTAGGTTTCTAGGGTTAGAGTAGAGAGGTGCAGTTTGGCCTTGCTAACATTTGCCCTTGCTTCCGACACTCTGTCCGCATATTTCAAGCTCGTTTTTTTAGGTGGACTCCCAGCTGCTTCCGCCGACAATCTCCGTAAGGCCGGTGGTTTTGGCTTTGGAGCTTCCACTGTTGTCTTTTTAGGGGGCGTCAGGCTAGAGCACGCATCTGGTTGCCCAGACTCCCACTCTCTGATACTTTTTCGTACGTTCTTTGGGTGTCCTGTCCTGCTTCCTCGTTTATGTCCAGCATAGTAGATAAGTCCTTGTGTCCTAAACCCAAACATTATTGTTTTGGCTACGTGTGTCCCTTTTTTGTGACAGGATCGCCGAGCTGAGCTGCAGACGCGTCTAAGGACGTATCAAACACTATTCTAAGACTATTTTGAAACTTTTGTTTTTTCTCGGTTAGGTTAGGTTAGGTTAGGTTAGGTTTTTTTTTTTTTTTTTTTGATAAGTGTATCCTTAGACTTCGGGAAAATACCTCCAAGGTATTGTCAGTCTTCTGAACTCTAAACTTCCGGAGGCTTGAGTAGAAAGATTGAAGCCTGTCCACTTCCCAACAATTTTGCTTATGGTCACAAAAAATAATTATATCTCATAACTATTATGTCGAAAACTATGCCAAGGTCGAAAGTAAATAGAGACGTCAAAGGGAAGTTCACCAAAGACCCTTCTCAGGGCCAACAAAATATTATGCCTGAGGACCGCTCGAGCGGCACTACTACCGAGAGCCTGAAAAACGGCCCTTCTGAGGGCCAAACTCCACGGGGTCCTTCGCGGGATCCATCGGAGGTCCCCATGGGGGACGAAAGGAGGTCGGACGTGGAGTCCGTGTTTGAGGAGTCTGGTGACGAGGGTGAAAGCCGGAGGAAACGACCTTACTCCTCGTTCTACGTACCCGGCTATCTAGAGTCGGACACTGAGACCGAGGGGACCGCGGCTGCTAAGGTCAGTACGTCGCGGAGGGGAAGGGCGAAGGGCACCAAAACAGGTCCCACGCGAGAGGAGTTTCTGAAGCCACTGCCAAAGCCACTGGTGGAGGAGCTGGCGGAGGTCCTGCAGAGCAGGAAATTCAAGAAGGGGCAGGCCGCTGTGGCCGCCGGAAGTCTTCTCGACACTGGAAGTGATTCCGATGTCTATGCCGGGTTCGCTGACCTCAGCGTGCTAAACGCCCAAGAGCTGAGGGCTCAAGCAGGAGGGATGCTCACCTGCATCTTAGAGGTTGCCAAAAAGTCTGGCAACCTAAAAGGTGAGTTTGTTGCTCGCCTGAAGAGGTCCGCGTCGACCCTGAGGGAGGTAGTCGACGCCCTGGCATGTAGGAGTGAGGCGGAAGAGACGCGGCGGCTAAGAGCCGAGAATAGTCGCCTGCGCCTCGAGGTGGAGGCCTGCAAGGCAGAAGTGAAGTCGCTGCGTCGCGGCTTCAACGAAGCGAAGACCCAGGCGGCTGCCGCTACGTCTGCTGCTGCAGCAGCCGCTGCCGCCGAGACGCCCGCCCCCCCTGCTGTTGTACTGGGGGCAGATTTAGTGGAGGAGATGACGCGCTCTTTGACTACCACGTTCGGGCAAATGCTCAATGCCCGACTCGATGGTATCGAGGATCGCCTCCTGCCAGCGCCGGTACTTCGCCCGCCTCTCAGAGCGGATGCCAAGAAGGCTGCAGTAGCGGTTGCGCCCCCACCCCCAAAACCGACCCCTCGAAAGCGGGTTGGCCGGGCCTCGCAGACTGCTGCTACGCCCTCGACTGCGGCTCCCATCGCCCCCCCAGAAACGACTCCAACTGCTGCTGCCAAGGCGGAAACCTGGGCAACAGTAGTACGAAAGGGGAAAGGCAAAGGGAAGGACAAATCGTCCTCCTTGGCAACGCCCGCTCCCGCTCCTGTCCCAGCAGCTCGTGCCACCCCCGCCGCCGTGAAGCCTCAAACGAAGAAGGCTTCTGCTGCCGCCAGGCCCAAGAAGGCGAAGACGCTGAAGCCCTTCAAATCCGCGGCTGTTGTGCTGACACTGCAGCCTGAAGCCGCGGAAAAGGGGGTCACATACAGCGCCATCATAGAGACGGCGCAGGAGAAGGTCGATCTCCAAGGTTTGGGGATCGACCGGATCAACTTCCGCCAGACGGCCACGGGAGCCAGGATGCTCGAAATTCCTGGCTCCCAGAGCAGCGACAAAGCGGACAGGCTCGCGGAGAAGCTCCGCGGTGTCCTGTCCGAGGTAGCCAACGTCGCGAGGCCCGTTAAGCCCGTGCAATTGCACGTGACGGGCCTGGACGACGCCGCCACAAAGGAGAAAGTGGCGGCGGCGGTAGCCAAGGTGGGCGGCTGTGACGTACTCCAAGTCAAAGCCGGAGAGATACGTTGCAGCTACGGCGGGACCGGTTCCTCCCTTGTTTCCTGTCCGATTCCGGCAGCCAAAGTGTTGCTGGCACAGGGCAGGCTCTTAGTGGGATGGAGCTCGGTGCGAGTGGTGGCACTGGCAGCGCGTCCCATGCGCTGCTTCAAGTGCATGGGACTCGGACATACGCGCCCCCAGTGTCCCTCGTCGGCAGACAGGGGGGACCTGTGCTTCCGTTGTGGAGGCGCAGGCCACAAGGCGGCGAGCTGCCAGAGAAGGGCCCCGCACTGCGCGATATGCGCAGAGTCGGGGCGACCAGCCGAGCACAGGATGGCGGGACTAAACTGTGTCCCCCCAAAAACGAAGGGACAGGCCGCCAGGACCCCGGCCATCCCCCGACCGGCAGCCAAAGCCGCTCCCGAAGTAGTTCGCCGCGCGGCGAGCATGGAGGTTGTGACGACCGATTGATATGGATCAAGTCGGACAGCACAACCTCCTCCAGACGAATTTAAACCACTGCGTCAGAGCTCAGGATTTGCTAATGCAGTCCCTGGCGCAGTGGCGGATTGATTTGGCGGTCGCCGCGGAGCCGTACCACATTCCCCAGTCCCATCCCTACTGGGTTGGGGATCTGGACGGCTCCGTAGCCATAATTGGACGTGCCGGTGGCGGCCCCCCCCCTCTCGGTGTCAGAGAGGGGTTCGGGGTACGTGGTGGCCAAGTGGGAGAGGTATGCGGTAGTTGGCGCATACTTCTCTCCCAATAGAACCGTCGCGGAGCTGGAGAGTTATTTGGACCTCGTGGCCGCGGCGGTGAGAAGGCAGGCGCCACGTCAGGTCCTCCTCATGGGGGACCTGAACGCCAAGGCCCAGGCCTGGGGCAACCCCTCCACTGACACCCGCGGAGAGATTGTCGGGGAGTGGGCGGTTGCCGTAGGGCTGACCCTGCTCAACAGAGGATCGGTCCACACGTGCGTGCGACACAACGGGGGGTCCGTGGTGGACGTTTCGTTCGCCACCCCGGAAGTCGCAGCACGTGTCCAGGCCTGGAGAGTGGTGGCGGAGGTGGCCACTCTCTCGGACCACAACTACATCCGGTTTGAGATCGCCACCTCCCACCAAGGGGGGACTCGGCGCGTGGAGAGAGCGCGTTTCGCGCGCTGGGCGATTGGTCGCCTCGATGCCGAGTTGGCTGAAGAGGCGGCTATCGTCCAGTCGTGGCTTGCCGCCCCCTTGCACCCGGAGGTGGACGTCGCGGCGGGCCGGTTCCGGGAGGCGGTGACGGCCGTCTGCGACACCGCCATGCCGAGGTCCCGACGCCACCCCGAGCGCCGCCAGGTTTACTGGTGGTGCTCGGAGATTGAGGATCTCCGAGCGCGATGCTCGGAGACGCGGCGCCTCTACTACCACTGCAGGAGGCGCCGCCACGGCCGGAGGGACGACCAGCTGCCGGCGGAGCAGCTGGCGGCCGAGCAGCTCCTGTATGGTGATGTTAAGGTAGCCAAACAGGAGCTGAAGCTGGCCATCGGCCGGGCTAAGGCCCTAGGCTGGAGTGAACAGCTGGAGGGCCTCGACAGGGACCCATGGGGGCGCCCGTATAAGTCTGCCCGGAATAGGTTCCGGGGCAGAGCGCCCCCTATCGCTGAGTCCCTGGAGCCAGAGCTCCTGGAGAGGGTGCTGGGGGGGCTATTCCCCGACAGTGACCCCCATTACACCCCTCCACCGATGGCCACGCCCTCCTTCCAGGAGGAGGAGGACCCGGCCTCCATTCCGCCTGTTTCAGAGGTAGAGGTGGAGGCAGCAGTCTCTCGCCTGAGAGGCAAGAAGACTGCCCCGGGACCAGACGGGATTCCCGGTCGGGTCCTCACGATCGCCCTCAGGAAGATGGGCGGTCAGCTTCGGGAACTATTCGACGCGTGCCTCACGTCGGGTCAGTTCCCGAAGCTCTGGAAGGACGGGCGATTGTGCCTGTTGCGGAAGGAAGGGCGAGACGCCGACTCGCCCGCCGCATACAGGCCAATCGTGCTGCTGGATGACACGGCGAAGCTGCTGGAGAGAATAGTAGCTTCCCGTATCATCCGGCACCTGGGGGGAACTGGGCCTGGACTTTCAGAGGCCCAGTTCGGATTCAGAGCAGGGCGGTCGACGATAGACGCCCTGCTCTGGATCAAGAGGTGGACGCAGGACGCGGTCGGTGGGGGGGAAAAGGCGTTGGCTGTCTCGCTGGACATTGCCAACGCCTTCAACAGCCTACCGCACGGAACGATACGGGAGGCGCTCCGCTATCACGGAGTGCCCCTGTATCTGCGTAGGCTGTTGGCCGACTACCTCCAGGACCGCGAGGTCCTGGTGGAGGGAAACGACGGTCTGAGGCGACGTCGCGTGTCCTGCGGGGTTCCACAGGGATCGGTGTTGGGACCGCTCCTGTGGAACATTGGCTATGACTGGGTGCTCCGCGGCACGTTTCCCGCAAGTATGCGGGTTGCGTGCTACGCGGATGACACCTTAGTCGTAGTCAAGGGGAGGGACCTCAGGGAGACGGTGCGGCGGGCCACGGTGGCCACAACACTCGTGGTCGGCCGCATAAATGCCCTGGGGCTGGAGGTCGCCCTCTCCAAGACCGAGGCCCTAATGTTCCATGGGCCTCGGGGGGGACCCCCTCCAGGAACGCGGATAGACCTGGACGGGGTCCTGGTCCGGGTTGGGACCCAAATGAGGTACCTGGGTCTCATCCTGGACGGGCGGTGGACTTTTGGGGCCCACTTCACTCAACTGGCCCCAAAAGTCATAGGCGCCGCAGCCGCCCTTGGGAGGCTGCTGCCCAACGTGGGCGGCCCGAGCGCCACATGTCGTCGCCTGTACTCCGGAGTGATCCGGAGTATGGCCTTGTACGGGGCACCTGTCTGGGTGGACGCCCTCGGTCGCGCCAATAAGGCCCTGCTGCGTCGTCCGCAGCGGGTCATCGCGACGAGGGCGATACGCGGGTACCGGACGGTGTCCTGGACTGCGGGATGCGCGTTGGCCGGTGATCCCCCCTGGGAGCTCCAAGCGGAGATCCTCGCCGAGGTGTACCACTTCGTGGCGGCGAGGAGATCCCGCGGGGAGCCTCCAGCGTGGGAGGAGGTGACGCGCCTTCGACGGCGGGCGCGGGCCGCCTTGTTGGGGCGGTGGACGGAGGACCTCGCTCCACCGGTCCCTGGACAGAGGACGGTGGATGCCATTCGCCCGGTCCTCCGGAGGTGGGTAGGGCGGCGATTCGGGTCGCTCACCTTCCGATTGGTGCAGGTGCTTTCCGGACACGGATGTTTCGGCAAGTACCTGCATCACATCGCAAGACGCGAGGCGACCCCCGCCTGTCACGAGTGTGGAGCACCAGAAGACACGGCGCTCCACACGCTGGAGGAGTGCGCCGCATGGAGTCCCATGCGGCGCGCCCTCACAGCGGTCATAGGCGCAGATCTGTCGCTGCCGAGCGTGGTTAACGCTATGCTCGGCAGCGACGGAGCGTGGCAGGCGGTGGTCTCTTTCTGCGAGGCGGTGATGGTGCAGAAAGAGGCCGCGGAGCGGGTGAGGGAGGAAGACGTCCTCTCCGACCCGCTCCGGCGTAGACGAACTGGGGGAAGGAGAAGGCGATTCGGGCGCCTTCTCGCTCTATCCTAGTGCTGTGCGGATCACCGGTGGAGAGTCGGGGGATTCTCCACTGGCTTGCACGATCCCACACGTCTGGGGGATGGCCCCAATGAGCCAGGTCATCCCTCCATTGGCCGGGGCCCGTCATCGGTGACGGGCCAACCGCTGAGGCGAGATGGTGATTGCTAACGCTACCCCATTTCGCCCTGACTAGGCGGCAGACTGCTCGTCCCGGGTTTTTAGTGGGTAACCTCCTTAATACCCCCCCGTGGGGGAATTAAGGCCCTTCAGGCGAGGACTCCCACATAACCACTCTGCTCCCCCCGGAGCCGGGTGGTATCCATAAAGGATTTTCCCGGGTCAAAAAAAAAAAAAAAAGGTTTTTTTTTCTGTCCGGGGGCGCAATGCCCCGGCCCGCGAGCTAGCCTACACCTATCCTCTGACATAGTCAGAGACCTTTTCTACTCTTTCTTTCATCGCGCTTCCTTTCTGCATACTATATCTTTCTTTCATTCATCTTTCCTTTCATTCCTTTTACTGGTGGGATGCCAGCATTTTCTTAATGTTCTTGTACAAATAGGGATAACAACTTGGGGTTTCTTTTATTTTCATTACTCTACATACACAATTATTGATTTCTTAATACTAGTTTACATATTGCTTACTTCTAATACATCTTATTTGCTACTTTTCTAATGCTGTTTATATATATTATACAAATATATATAACACTCATTATATATTACTATTTTTATTTCTTTTTATAACACTATTTACTATTTTAAGACAATATTCTAACAAACTATTTCTAAATTTCTTATCAATTAACATATCGTTCAAACTTTCTTTTTCCAATTTAATTTCTAGTCTTTGCTCAAACTCAAAACGGTCCTTAATATACATGGGACACTCAAGGAGGATGTGCTACACTGTCCAAGCGCACTGGGCTAACATGGGCATGATGGGTTCTCTTTACACTTAAAACGGTGCAAGTATTCCGAGAATCCACCATATCCAGTTAACAACTGGGTCAGGGTACCTGACATTTCAATATTTTTCACTACTTTGTAGGCAGTTATCGCGCACGGGAAAAACATTTTTGTTACGCTGGCTGTTTCGCCTATTTGATATCTTCTGTTCCATGTGTAGAGCGAGTCCTTTCGAATCTCCCGCTTGACAAATGAAACAGGAGTATAGTCATAATCTGGCGTTTTTCTGCTCCTGAGAGCTGCTTCCTTCGCGAGCTCGTCGGCGCGCTCGTTCTCCCTGAGCCCCGCATGCGCTTTCACCCAGAACAGTCGACATGTTTTGCCCTGTTGCGCGATCACTCTCAGCTCCCTACGCGTCTCTACTGCCAAGGGGTGCAGAGCCTGGCTGTTTACTACAGTTTCCATGGCTGATCTGGAATCACTGTAGATTCCAAATGACAATTTTGGGCTTTTTGCTACAATTTTAGTGGCCTCACATATGGCCAGGAGCTCTGCCTGGTATACGGTGCAAAGGAACGACAGCATACATTTCCGGTTTTTGGTATCGGCATCTTCACTCCAGAGTGATAGAGCCGCTCCGACTTTACCTTCAATTTTGCTGCCGTCCGTGTGTTAATTCTTTAGAGAATTAATGAAGTAAAAACACAATTTGGATCGATTTTGTAAATAAAATATATTTTGTACGGTTCTAGTGCTTTAATAGCATTAATTATAATACAAATACAATTTTGTGGACCGACCAGAGTCGTTGATCTTTTTGAAGAGTACAAAACAGGGTAGCTGGCGAATATTAAATCTCATTAAACGTAATGCCGTTTAACGTTGCTATAAGTAAAGTGTTAGGCGCCAACACCGTGAATATCCGCACATCCTGCGATTTATGTGCGTCTATTTCCGTCTCACTAGACAGGCACATGAACTCCAGGCACATATGTTTGTCGGGATGGGGTACATTAGCGTAGGGCTCCAAGCGTTCCATCTCCCTGTCTCCTAATATTGACCGGGGGACTCCTCTCTTTGCCTCGTACAATGCGGCTGCTTCTTGCACTCTGAGGTCGAGAGGCAGTATCCCGGCCAATAGTAGTGCCGAGTTTAGGGAGACGACGGTGCGGTAGGCCTTGCACAGCTTCTGGGCGAATCCCCGCTGAATAGCGTTTAAGCGCTTCTGTACCCCATTTTTTCCGGTAGCTGGAGCCCAGACACTTGCTGCGTACAGCACCACCGGTTCTACAACGGCCGTATATATGGTCCTAACTATTTCAGGATGTAGACCCCAACTAACTCTAGCTGTTCTTGCGAGTTGTTTGTATAGTCCCAGCGCTTTTTTACAGACATTTGCCACGTGGTCGTTAAAGGTTAGCCCGCTATCGATGGTGAGCCCTAGTATTTTCACCTCCTTCACCATTTCGATGCGGACGCCTCCCATGCTCAGGAGGGGGTTGTCATGCTTAAGTTTCCGCGTTATTATCATTGCTTTTGTTTTGTGCGGTGCGAATTTGAGCTTAAATCTGACACCCCACTCCTGGACAAACGCGAGCGTTTCGTTTGCGTGGCGTTGGACCTCCATCGCTGTTTCTCCGTCAAATAGCAGGACCACATCGTCGGCAAATGCTTGGCAGTAGTCGCCTCTAACTTCTAAGCCCTTGAGCAAGTCGTCAATCAGTAGATTCCAGAGAATCGGTCCTCCTATAGAGCCTTGCACACATCCCTTATTGGTACTTGTTTTGCTCTCCTCCCCGGCATACCTCACTTTGACGGATCTTTCCTGCAGGTAACTATCTATCAACCTTCTGATATTTATCGGGCATCCCTCCTCGGCCAGTCGAACCCTTATGGCGGGCCACCGCGCACTGTCGAATGCTCCCTCTATGTCAAGCGATATCATTGCTACTAGCTTTTTTGCCTTTAATTTGTCACGGACATGATTCACTAGGACATAGAGGGAGTCCTCGGTGCTCTTTTGTGGCATAAACCCATATTGTTTGGGGCACAGTTTGGGAATTACATGCCATTTGAGCCTGTTATGTTAACTAACATTTTCTCCAAGACCTTCCCTAGCACCGGCAACAGCCCGATGGGCCTGTAAGATTTTGGTTCTGCGTAGTTGTCTTTTCCGGGTTTCCTCAAAGCAACTACGACCGCTTCCTTCCAGGCTACCGGGAAGTGCCCTAACTCTAGGCATTTGTTTGCCAGTGCTAGGTAAAGTCTTGGGTTTTCATCAATGGCGTTTATATAGGGTATAGGGAGCCTAGACCGAATATAAATCCTGAACTTACTGTACGCTAGTTAAGAAACCAAATAATATATGTATATATGTTAGTCTATAAGGTATATGTTTTGTATATGGGCCGCTGGTATTTTTATGTTGTGTAATTCTACTATTGCCTGAAATAAAGATTATTATTATTATTATTATTATTCACATTATTTATTTCCTTTTCTTAAAATTACATTTGCTACAATATTTCTATATACAATAAAAAATTATAAATAAAAAACATTGTAAAAAACCTAATCCTAGATTGCCATCGGCAGCGGGGCATGACCCAAACTACCAGTGGTTAGGGCTGCAGACTGAGGAACCTCCTGACAATACGTGCCGTGTCAAGAAGTACTGCCTTCTGTATCTGTCCCTTGATCCAACCGTCTAGCGAAAGCCTCTTAAGATGTCGGTCGAGGCTTTTTGCTATAAGGCCGTTTGCTGAAACTACTATCGGAACAATTATTGTCGAATCAACATCCCACATGGCGGTCACCTCATGAGCTAAGTCAAGGTACTTGCTAAGCTTGTCCTTCTCAGCCTTCACGAGGTTCTCATCATGAGGAATGGTGACGTCAACAAGCATTACCCGGCGCTGAGATCGATCGATCACCACGATGTCAGGCTTATTGGCAACAATAGTCCTGTCCGTGATTATAGATCGATCCCAATAGAGCGTAGCACGACCGTTTTCAAGAACAGGCGTAGGTGCGTACTTATAGTACGGCACCTCAGACTCAATAAGGTCATATTGAAGGGCAAGTTGCTGGTGAATAATCCTGGCTACTTGGTTATGTCTGTGCAAGTACTCTCCATTAGCAAGATGAGAACAACCGGAAATAATATGTCTGAGTGACTCTCCGGGACGGCGGCATGCTCGACAAATGTCGACCGTACCGTCTTTCAGAATATATTTCCGGTAGTTATTCGTCTTGATAACTTCGTCAGCAATAGCACAAACAAAACCCTCAGTTTCACCAAAGAGATCACCGAAACGCAGCCAGTTCACTGAGGCGAGCGGGTCCACGTCAGGCCTTGTTAGGGCCTTGTAGAACCGTCCGTGTAGCTCTTTGCCCTTCCATACGTCTCTACGGTCTTCGATGCTTAGCACCACTGGTTTACGCCAGTTCTCGTTTGCCAAGGAGAGAGGTGTGAGGCTCCTATCAACTGCTATGACATCGCGATGTATCCCACACTCGGTGTTACGGAAATACTCCCGGAGACTGGACACCTCACAGTTGTGGAGGTTCTTGGCATTTAGGAAGCCACGACCCCCCCACTTCCGTGGGATGTATAGCCTCATAACAGACGAGCGTGGATGTAGCATGCGATGTGTTGTAAGCAATTGACGGACCCGCCTATCCAGGGCGTCAAGTTCAGTCTGAGTCCATCTTAGTATGCCAAAGGAGTATATGAGTAGGGGCATCACCCAACCATTGAAGGCGCGCGTCTTGTTGCCGCCCGACAAAAGACTATTAAGAACTTTTGTTAAACGGTAGAAGAAACGCTCCTTCACTGTCTGCTTAATGTCCCTATCCATGATACCCAATGACTGTGACATACCAAGATACTTATAGGTTTCAACTTCAGAAAGACATGTGAGAGTAATTGTCTCGGAAAGTTGTAAATTTGAAGAATTCACAACCTTTCCCCGTTGTACATGCATGACCGCACACTTATCTACACCAAACTCCATCCTGATAGAATCACTGAAAGATTCAGTAATTTTCAAAAGATCCATCAAGTCTTGGCGATTCGTTGCAAACAGCTTGAGATCATCCATATACAATAGATGAGAAATTATCTCACCCTCTCTTCGAAGTCGGTAGCCTAGTTTTGAATCCATCAACAAAGTGCTGAGAGGATTCAACGCTAGACAAAACCACAAAGGACTGAGACTGTCACCCTGGAATATACCTCGTTCGATCCTTATGAAGTCCTGTGACCCAGAGACGCTCTCACGATCTCCTGGTTGACGAAGAACTGTGGTCCAATGTCTCACGCATGTGATTAAGAATGATCTCAGAGTTATATTGATTTTATATAACTCTAATATCCTCTCTAGCCACGAATGAGGCACTGAATCATAAGCCTTCTTATAGTCAATCCAGGCAGTGGATAGAACCCCCCTGTTTCGCCGGACTTGTTGACAAATGGTCATGTCTGTGAGGAGGAGCTCTTTAGTACCACGGGAACCAACCCGACATCCATTCTGAGCAGGAGCCAAAATGTTATTCACAACAATGTGCGAATAAATTTTTGTTCGCAGAATAGATGTAAGGAGCTTGTATAGCGTAGGCAAGCACGTGATGGGTCTGTAATTCTTCGCTTCCGTGGTACTACCGGACTTATAGAGCAGGAAGGTGACACCAGTTGTCAAGAAATTGGGAAGGGAACCACGTTCAATGGCTTCTTGGAATTGTATTGCCAAGCACTCGTGTGAGCATCGAATCCATTTTAGCCAAAAATTGTGTAATCCGTCTGGTCCAGGGCTTTTCCAGTTCGGGGTCTTACGAATAGCACAACTTACGTCTATGGGGCTGATGTTCACAGCCTCCATGGGTTCGATGGATTCACATGAGCTCTCGACAATATTCATCCAATCGCCCTCCGTGTGTTCAATGGGCAGCGACCAGATGCCACGCCAAAAGTTTGTCATGGTGTCGGCATCCGGTAGCCGTCCATCATTCACTCGTTGGTCAGTTCCTTCCCATTTTCTATATACCTTTCTTTGATCACTTTGGAAAAGGCGATTTTGTTGGTATCTATTCACACGTTCTCTGTAACGGCGAATGCGGTTTGCCCACGCATAGATTTTTTGTTTCAAAAAGTCTATACGCTTCGTGACACAAGTCATATACTCCTGGGGTCTGATGCCAGTCCCAGCAAAAGCTTGGTTCACGAAGCGTATGACTCGAGGGCGTTTGTTGCCCCTGCTGAAGCAGATTAGCTTTGCAATGAGAGTCCTGTACGTACTGATACGTCTCTCGATCCGCGTTTGCCACTCGGGTACACCCGAAGCATTTCGCGGTGCTCGGTCAGTGTCCGGGAACTTAACACGAGCAACGCGACATACCGCGATTGCCCCACAATAGAGGATCGAGTGAGTATCAGTTAAATCTTTGCTATCCCGTATATACGGTACTAGCAAAGCGTTCAAGGCTCCCATTAGCGCTAGGTTATGTCTATTCGTGGGTAGACGAGGCAGGCGTGGCCGAGAGTCAAGTGTGAATCTATATATAAAAATCGCGTCATCCAAAGCCCTCCTCAGTTGCTCATTCACCTGGGTACTTACGCTCATATTCAGGCAATCTTCTTCGTCGACTGCAGTATCCGTCCGTATACTCGTCAATACCGGAACCGATATAGACACCGTGTCAGACGGGTCCCGTGTCGAGGATGAACACGCCTGAATAGGTAGCACCTCCAGGCGTAGCCGATCAAGTGCAGGCTGGTCCAACAGTTTGCACCGGTGAATAGCTCGCACCTGATCCGATAGTCGTTGTGCAGATACGATCAAAGTTGGTTCAAGGGTCTGAAACAGAGACAGCATTCGATCACGATACGCAGTCAGGTTGCTTCCTCCATTTGTAGCCCCATAGTAAGCACGCATGCAATTCTCGTTTATTGATGGAGTCCATCGCATGCGGCGCACTACACCACCGGTAGCGGGGGCCAGGCGCAGAACAGATTGTCCCGCAGGCTCCAAGCGTGCCGGCAGCGGTGGTCGCCCTCGTCGCGCAGGTGGTGGTGGCGGCGATGGTGACTGTGGCCCGCCCTCGTCACTCGATGCACTCGTGTCACGGGGAGTCCCATACTCCCCATCCGATGACGAACTCGACGATGACGGGACAGGCGGTGATGGTAGTCGTGCGCAATTAGTACCCGCTTTACTTCTTGTAATCATCTCTGTAGCGTATTTGAGGTATGATTGTAAACATTATTTCTATGGGTATTATTGACATTGTCATTTGGATTCGAAAAAAAATTGGTTGTGTTGTTGATGGATTATTTTGTCTATTTCGGATCAAATTTTTATTATTATTGTAAAGGAGGTGGTCCTGTTGTTAAATGCAGCCGATAAAAGCGTGTAAAATAGTTAAAATAACAAAAAAATAACTGATTTATAAAATTGTGAAAATTACAAGACGTGTATGCTGTCAGCGGTTTTTATTATTATTATTATTATTATACAGATGTCCGAGGTCAGTCCGTCTTCTCCTGGAGCCTTTTTGGGGTTAAAGCTTGATTTCGCTACTGTGAGCTCAGCCAGAGTAAATGGTGGATCATGCTCACCATGATCCAACCCGTTTATCTTTTCTGCTTTAGTCCTAGTGCTGTTATGCTCGTCGCTTTCCCCTTCTTCGCTGTCTGCCGGTTAGGTTAGGTTAGGTTTTTTTTTCCTGAGCTCCTGAGCCGCCCCGACATACGGCTCAGGAGCACCATAGACATGCCCACTTCGCATGGTCTGGCTTTGACGGTATCGGCCAGCCTCATCGCGAGTGAGCCCGCGACCCATGGGACTGGTTCTTTGCCTGCGTCCACGAACTGTGTGCCACTGCCCAGTGCAGGCGTCAGCTCCGTCTTGGGGTGAGGTGTCTGCCTCCGTATTGTGTGTCTGTCTTGACTGACGCGCGTCCTTTCTTAAGGCGTTGACCTCGTGGACTAACTTCTTCGCTGCGTCAGCCAAGTCTGAGTTAACCTCTTTTACGGGCAGTGTCGACATTTGCCATTTTGGGTAATTAAATAGCCACTTGGTCTATGGCTACGCCAGCTCTGCCCAAGGGCTCGACATCATCACTAACAAGTACCCTCCCCGTGGAATCTAACCGCTGGGAAAGGTCGTCAATCCGGTCTTGTAATTGTTTGTGCGAGTTCTCTATCCTCTGAAAGTCAACTTTGTTCTGACCGAGCGTCTGATGCAGAGCATGGGTGTATTTTCTGGACTCAAGCTCCAGCTCCTGCAGCAGAAGCGCATTTTCACATTCCAACTTCGTGACTCGCCCTGATAGTGTGGAGTTTTCCATTCATTCGTGTTGCATTCTGGCCACCTTGGCCAGAACGTATTCTCTCACTTTTTTGTTTAAGTTACCAGCAGATCTACTCTCCAGGGCTTTCTTGATTTCCAGGGCGGCCCTAGCAGCCTCCGCTGCCACAAGTTGCGCTGCTGGGCCCTCTTCTTCTAAGCTGGCGAGGGATTCGAGAGATGGGCTGGACGAAATGGGCAGAGAGGCGGTAATGTCCAGTGGATGCTTAGGCCGTGCTACGCTCCTAGCTATGTCGCCGGGTGTTTGACGACTTGTCGGAGTAGCGTCACTGTCCGACATAGAGCGTCTAAGTTGCCTAGCCTCTGCAACCTTCCTGGAGCCCAACTGCATTCTGCCGCCTTACTTAAAGTAGAGGGGGGCAAGCAACCCGCAGTTGTCGATGCGGCTCACCTCCAGGAGCTCTACGGACACACACTACGGAAGACAGTCAGGGGACCGTCGGCGCCGAAAACCCGGCCGTTCTGCGATGACGGGTTCCGGAGATAAGCGGCCTCAAGTTTGTGGAAATTCCAAAAATGGCCGCCGTGCAGACTTTGAAGCCTCGTATCTCCGGATCCAGACGTCTCCGAAGCGCCGGAAAACTGTGGCAGCTCGCGCTCTCCCAACTCTACCTCCCCAGTAAGGAATTTTTTTCTAAATTTGTGACTACGTAGAGTCCCGCAACCTACCCAAACCGATGGTGGGTCGAACGCCGAGCCCAGCAGTGGTACTCCGGAGTCTCTGCGACCTCCGGTTTTAGAGATATAGCGGTTCCAAAATTCCCAAAATGGCCGCCGAACTGTCAAAGTCGACCTTGGAACCGCTATATCTCTGCCCCAGAGGTCTCACAGACACCGGAAAAACTGTTCTGGGATGCCCGGGACCCAATGCATGCACCCAGTGCGCGAACTGAAACTAAAATTATGACTCTACGTAGAGCCTCAAAAATCACCCTATCGACCGGCTACGCTCCCGGGAAGCCCTTCAGAAGAAATCCGGAGTCCCCACGACCTTTGGTTCCCGAGATATTCCGGTTTCAAAATTTCAACCCAACCAAAAGGAGGCGGCAGAGCGCGCAAGAGAGGAAGACCCCCTTGCGGCGCCACTGCGTAGACGAAGAAGGGGCGGAAGAAGGCGATTGCGCCTTCTGTCTCCCGGTGGTGAATAGCGAGAGTTAGGGGCGGGGGCGCCTTCTCTCGCATTGCACCTATTCACCACCTCCGTCGGGCGGGAATGGCCGAGCACTCCTGGTCATTCCCTGGCCCCTCCTGGTGGGAGGGGCGTGCAGGCCCCGCTGTTAAAGCGGGCGGTCGTCGGTGGGGGACTGGACGTAGAGGCTCCGCCAACTTCCCAGTCCTCTTTCACACAGACGAAGCCGGAGTGCCGCTGAATTAGTTTAGTGGGTATACCGGTTGAACCGGGGAGTCCCACATACCCCCCCTATCCCCAATGGGGGGGGATGCGTAATGCATTTTTCCCAGTGTCAAAAAAAAAAAAGGTTAATAATAGTTAAAAAAGGTCCCGCGTTTCCGCCAAAAGCGGCAGTGAAGGAACACCCCGGGGTTTTGGTGGGTATACGGACTCCCACATAACCACCTACCTCCCGGTGGTAGGTGGTATCCATAAAGGATTTCCCCGGGACAAAAAAAAAAAAGTTTGGGGTGCTTGGTCAGAATACCTCCCCGTGTGCCTTAATGCTACTGGTCTCTTACGGATACTTTTTATCCGGGGAGTACAGAAGCGTTTGGGCCGGTGCACCCTGCACAGCAGTCAATAACTTCTCTATATGGGATCTTGTTGGCTGCTGGCTAAAATTCTGACACTTAGGTGCTCTCCGCGTGTCCCTATGATCCTAGCATAGGGCACAGTGGATGATCAGGCGGTTCATCCGCGGAGGTGGGGTCCCGAGAAGGGACAGCGGACCCGTAGGGTCGTAGGATGGCCGGCCTGCAAGGCTAGCGGCACGACAGGTTTCCCCTGTTGTGCATGAGGAGGAGCTTTGTCGCTTTTGACGGTGGGCGCGGCAAGGAGGGTCAACTCGGCCACCCTGTCGGGCAAACTTGGGGGAGCAGCTGCTTTATATCAGTTGCAGTGGACCTTCGGGTCGTAGGATGGCCGGTCTTCAAGGCCAGCGGCGCGGCAGGGAGGGTCAACTCGGCCACCCTGTCGGGCACACTCGGACGGCAGAAAGCGTCGTAATAGGGTAACTGTTTACTATGTAGTGCTGCATGTTTGGCTAGCTCATCAGCGCGTTCGTTTCCTGTTATCGCTGTGTGTGCACGAACCCAGTATATGTTAACCTTGACTCCGGCATTCTCCATCTCACTGATTTTGTTCCTGTCTCTGTCGGCTAGTGGATGGAGGCTTTCAGGATCCGATATGATTTCAAGTGCTGATTTCGAGTCACTTAATATTGTGACATCGTCATGTCCACCAGTTCTTTGGACCAGTTCGAGTGCTCTGGTGATAGCGCATAATTCGGCTTGAAAAACGCTGGCGTAGTTCTCTAGTCGGAATAGAGCCTTCCTCTTCTCTACTCCTCCCTCCCGCCAGGTTACTGCCCCCCCAACTCGTCCTTCTATTTTGCTCCCGCCTGTAAATATTTTGGGGCCGGTAAATTCGATGCTATTGACTTCTTGCTCGGTTTCCAATATTCCAAACACCAACCGTTTCCTTGCTGCGGGGTGTAGAAGGCCGTAGGGGCTGATATCCTTCTGGAGTAGTCTGCCAGGTAGGTCCGGTATTGTGCCCTCTCTCTTTACCCTGTAGATTTCCACTTGTTCCAGTACTCTCAGGTCCAATGGTAGAATCCTGGACAATACCACACCCGAGGTCAGAGAGATCGTGAGAGAGCGGTACGTGCAAGCCATATAGAAAACATATCTTCTAAAGCTATGAAAACTCTCGGTTTCTTATTGAGAGTAACAAAAGATTTCCAAACAATTAAAACATTAAAAATTTTATATTGTTCTTTAGTAAGAAGTCAACTTGAATATGCTTCACAAGTGTGGAATCCTCAATATGCTAAATATATAGATATGCTAGAGAAACCACAAAAGAAATTCTTAAGAATCATTAACTATAAACTCAAAGTCCAAAGTCCTGATTATGTAGACAGTTGTAGACGTCACCACATATTACCTCTCTATGAAAGAAGGGAAGCAGCAGATCTTACTTTCTTGCACAATATATTACTGAATATACTTGACTCTTCGAGACTACTATCGGAGATTAAAATAATAACACCATATAGGACGTTTAGTCGTCGAAATTATTTACAGTTATATGCTCCTCGCTGTCACTCCAACTATCGTCATAATTCTTTTTTTCCTCGCACTATTGATATGTTTAATTCTAAATATTCCAAATTAGTTGATCTCTTTGTGACGAAGCAAAATACATTCAAACTCTTGATAAGCAAGCGTTTTTACACTGACTGATGTAAATGTGCATGTTTTTCTTTTTTTTTTTCTCTCGTAATTATCTGTTTCTTTTTTTGGTAAATCAGGTTTTATGTGGCTTTATGTTGCTTGTAAACTTATAATCGAGTCTTATTTGTGTGCATCGCTATACCTTTTGTTTCCTGTTTGTGTTCTTTAATCAAGCACGATTACCTATTGTTACCTATTTGCATTCAAGGCACTTACAATGTTATCATAAGCGAAAACTGTTAGGCTTTTGTATTCACAAGATCCTTATACTACATTATTTAATAAGCAGCTGTTTGTTTTCCGTGTAAATAAAAAATAAATAAAATAAAATAAAATATTCTTGGACATCAGTGGCGCCTTCGACAACGCGTGGTGGCCCATGATCATGGTCAAGGCTAAGTGGAATTGTCCGCCTAATATCTATCGGATGTTGGCGGACTATTTTCGCGAACGCCGGGTGGCCTTGATCGCGGGGAACCACGCGGAGTGGAAGGTGTCGACGATGGGCTGTCCGCAGGGGTCAGTCCTAGGGCCGACTCTCTGGAACATCTTGCTGGACGACTTGCTTGCACTTCCGCGGGGGAATGAGGGGGAGGGGTAGAGATGGTTGCCTATGCCGATGACGTGACCATAATCATCCGGGGGGACTCACGGGCGGCGATTGAGAGACGGGCCGCTTCCGTGCTAGGGCTGGTGGCAGATTGGGGTAGCCGAAACCGGCTATCATTCTCTCCGGCCAAGTATGTTACAATGATGTTGAAAGGGAAGCTGCAGCGCCCCCCGGTGATTAAGTTTGATGGTCAGGCCGTCAAATGTAGGGAGCAGGCGACTGTACTGGGCGTAATCATTGACGACGCCCAGTCATTCGCTCTGCATGCGGCAACCATAGGCGAAAGGGCAAGCAAGTGTTTCGGCAAGATGTCACGAGTTTCGGCCTCATCATGGGGGTTGCGATATAGGGCGCTGCGTACTCTGTACAAAGGCACCTTTGTTGCAACCCTGACCTACGCGGCAGCCGTATGGCATGCACGCGCCGCTCTACACGTGGTCCGCAGCGTTCTGCAGAGGACTCAGAGGCCGTCGCTCATTCTGCTAACTAAGGCGTACCGCTCGTGTAGCACGGCGGCATTGCCGGTGTTAGCAGGAGTTTTACCGGCGGACCTCGAGGTGACCCGTGCTGGCCGACGCTGGGTTGAGTGTGAAGGGCTGCCCCGGGAGGAGGTGACGAGGCTGAGGAGGAAGATTGACGAAGAGGTGGTTGCACTTTGGCAGGACAGGTGGACGGCTGAGGGTATGGGCAGGGAGTTGCATGCCTTTTTCCCTGATATCAGGGAAAGGCTTAGGGCAGTCTGGGTGGAACCTGACTACCAGGCTTCACAACTTTTGACGGGGCACAGTTGCTTCAACAAGCGGTTGACCGATATGTGTTTGAGAGATGATAGGATGTGCGAGTGCGGAATGGCAGAGAAGGACAGGCACCACGTTTTGTGGGACTGTCCGTTGTATGAAGAGATGCGTGAAAGGATGCTTGATGGGGTCTCCCGCCATGAGGAGGGCCCAATATACTACGCGGATTTGGTACGCGATGCGGCGAGCTACAGGCGCCTGCGCGAATTCGCGCACAATTGGCACGCCGTGCGCTCTGCGCGCGACTCGGAGGATCTGCCCGGCGGCGAAGGTCGTAGTGTGACGTCCGACAGCCCCAAAAGGGGGAGAGTGTAAAGGGAAGTAGAGGGACAAAAATATTTGTAGGACAATCTGACCTTAGTCAGAAATGTCCGCTGATTCGGTCCTTATAACCGCAAGGTTGGCAGGACCATGAGGAGGAGGTTGGTATCTGGCCCCAAAAGTCATAGGCGCCGCAGCTGCCCTTGGGAGGCAACAGACAGGCGACAGGCGACCCCCGCCTGTCACGAGTGTGGAGCACTAGAAGACACGGCGCTCCACACACTGGAGGAGTGCGCCGCATGGGGTCCCATGCGGCGCGCCCTCACAGCGTGGTTAACGCTATGCTCGGCAGCGACGGAGCGTGGCAGGCGGTGGTCTCTTTCTGCGAGGCGGTGATGGTGCAGAAAGAGGCCGCGGAGCGGGTGAGGGAGGAAGACGTCCTCTCCGACCCGCTCCGGCGTAGACGAACTGGGGGAAGGAGAAGGCGATTCGGGCGCCTTCTCGCTCTATCCTAGTGCTGTGCGGATCACCGGTGGAGGGTCAGGGGATTCTCCACTGGCTTGCACGATCCCACACAACTGGGGGATGGTCCCTATGAGCCAGGTCATCCCTCCATTGGCCGGGGCCCGTCACCGGTGACGGGCCAACCGCCGGGGCGAGATGGTGATTGCTAACGCTACCCCATTTCGCCCTGACTAGGCGGCAGACTGCTCATCCCGGGTTTTTAGTGGGTAACCTCCCTTCCTTGCCCTTCAGGCGAGGACTCCCACATAACCACTCTGCCCCCCCCGGAGCCGGGTGGTATCCATAAAGGATTTTCCCGGGTCAAAAAAAAAAATTGGTTGGGGGGACCCCCCACAGTGCTTACGTCCTCGTCGTGTCCCCTGGAAACGACCCAGTTCTGACCACCGTAACGGAGTGGCAGACTGGGCTCGGCTAAAGTGCACTGTGCGTCGTAGATCTCATTGCGGGTTGTCTACGACACTGGCGAAGGCTAATATGCCCAAAAAACAAGCGCGGGACGCCTCCGGGCGTTTCCTAAAAGGCCCTTCTGAGGGCCAACCAAAAGGCCCTTCTGAGGGCCAACCAAAAGGCCCTTCTCAGGGCCATGTCAACGATCCCACGTCGGCGTCGGAGGCTAGCCGCGCACCATCCGTGGCTAGCGTGTTTGCTAGGGCGGACGAGTTCTCGGACTCCGACAACGAGTCCGTCGCATTTGACTCGGATGCTTCGTTGGCGGGCGCTTCGGCCCGCACTTCAGCGGGCTGTCGACGCGCCTGCTAAAGGTCGCGGGCGCCCTCTCTTGGCTCCTTCCGAACTTGGGGGGGGCCAAAGCGCGGTGCCGGCTCTTGTACGCTGGCATCTTGAAGAGTATGGCCCTTTACGGGGCTCCTATCTGGGCTGACTCCCTTCAAAAGAGGGAGAACGCCACTACACTCCGCAGGCCCCAAAGGGCCATTGCACTGCGGGTGGCGAGGTCCTACCGGTCGGTGGGCTTCGCGGCGGCGTGCGCTTTGGCTGGCACCCCTCCTTGGGAGCTCCAGGCAGAGGTGCTCGCCAAAGTGTACGAGTGAAAATGGGTAAGCTTGCTTTCAAAAGCAACCAAATAATGCGGCCAGTCTTGCGCCATAATTGAAAATTTTGCGCCACATCTGCGGCCAGTTAACAAATTGCCTGCATTTTTTTTGCAGTTAAAGACCACTGCAGCAAGACTTTAGTTGCTTTTACCAAGACTTGTTTATAAAGAAACATTGCGACAATGAAACTGATCTCGTGCTGAGTCTACCACCAAGAGTATTCGAATGACTTCGATTTTTTTAATTAAATAAATAAAGTAATATAAATATAACATCTTTTAACTAATGAGTTTATATTAATTTTATAAGCACATAATGTGGAAGACATAAGCAGAGACGCGTCTTGTAACGGAACTAATTAAAAATCGATCGTTGGAACTGGGCATACAAGAAAAAGACCAAAAAGCAAATGATGAAAGTCATTGGGGAGCTCGACCTATTCTCAAACTGTAAATGAGTGAGAGGCCAATTCACAATTAAAGAATGATGAATCATTGGGGAGCTCGACCTATTCTCAAACTGTAAATGAGTGAGAGGCCAATTCACAATTAAAGAATGATGAATCATTGGGGAGCTCGACCTCTTCAACAGCCGATGATGATGATATGATGATTTTTATTTAGATCGCAATGACTTGTAGGTTCTCCGACAGCCACATGAAATGTTTTACCGGTTTTAACAACTTGAGTCAGATTTTTTTTCGAGACTGAATTGCTTATAGTGTATAAGCAATTCAGTCTCTTTAGACAACTGCTGGGCATCAGAGGTAACAGCAACAGTCCTCTCCGCGAGCCAGACAGTATGTGTGCCCCTAGAGATAATACAACCAATGCAAAGCCAAACCTCTACTACAAATCGTATGTGATCTACACAACAGTCGAAGTGAGTTAAGGAACTATTGAATAGGACAGTGCAAATCGATCGTAGAAATGTGATTACGTGTTGGGCAGTCCGGTGAAGCGAATGATTACAGGCATTGAACACCGTAGAAAACTCCGGATGAACCTTTCTCATTTTCACACATTTCACAATATCTTTTTCTTGCCTGTGTGACCCGTTTCAAAGATATGTATCTTCGAAAAAAGAAAACATAAAATCCTTTTAAATTCAGCCCAACTGAAAGAACTGCTTCTCTAGGCATAGTCTTCTCAATTATTAACATAATTTTATTAATAATTCTCCAAGAGAAGCTATGAGGAAGTGGACAAGGATGCGACACAGGCGACGCACAGATAAAAACACTTTTTCATCGTCACTTACTCGTATAGGAAAATAGTAATAGTGACGCGAAACGCTATAAAAAATAAATACGTGCTTTACTGCAGAAATAAAGTGTCATAAAGCAAAATTTGGATTGGTGTGAGAATCATCCGTTAGATAGCCTATTATGTTTACCAATCTACCGTGGAGGGAATTGCGAGGGGCGTCACGATCATGGGACATGTTGCGCGACTGCTAACCGCCACTTAAGCCGCCGCTGACCCCGCTAATTTGTGCCGTCCATTTCATTGATAACAACCTTAATTGTAAAAAAACAAAACCAACTTTGGCTGGAAAACCAAAGAAGTCGGTGCGCTATGTTGCGTTATTATACAAATTATGTGTGAGAGGCAAAACTATAATGTCCAAACACCCAATTCAGTCTATATACAGACATTGCTTTTGGCGAAAATATATGAAACTACTAGAGTGCAAAAATCAGACAGCTGCACGCCCATACGAAATGCCGAGGAACTACTACCATACAGTGCAAAAGTCATATAAAAAGAATCATTTAATCAAATTTATCACAACGGTGTAGATTCTCGTCTG
The DNA here is from genome assembly GCA_917880725.1 of Selenia dentaria. NCBI lineage: Eukaryota > Metazoa > Arthropoda > Insecta > Lepidoptera > Geometridae > Selenia > Selenia dentaria. The sequence goes on along the minus strand of OU862885.1, from coordinate 482,598 downwards.
TCTGTTTGGTTTTCGCCGTTTTAGTGTAGTGTAGAATTGCGCACAAGCATTATTTATAAAGGTAAACGATTCACACTTGTTTGCATCAACGTGCATATACACTTGCCACATATATTATAATAATATACGAAGCACATAATGTCGAAGAAATAAGCAGAGACGCGTCTAGTAACGGAACTAATGTAAATCGATCGTCGGTTTAAAATATTAATATTTTTTTTCATAGAGTGTTAAGTTCTTCAAAAATTTTATTGGTAACTCGTACGTTATCAATATTTATGTTTATGATGTTATATATGTTTGTTTTATGTTTGTTTTATGTTTGTATAGTATGGTTATGGATGTAGTACTTAGTTGTAGCATGGTGTAATACGTCGGGCATGAGAAAACGGTGTTTTGCAGACATCTCATCGAAAACCTTCACATCAGGACCACCATGCTTGCCGATTGCAGTGTCCCAACCATCTAGTACGGATCGAGGACCCACAAGCAACTCCAACGGGTCATCAAAGAGTTCGGGAGGACTTCGTACAGTAGTCACATGAAGATGACGATACTGTCCAGCAGGGAGCACAGCTGTGTCCGGGAGTTTAATACACAGATGTGGGGCACGAAAAACGACATGTGCAGGGGCTGTGTTCGGGTGAGAATTACAATTTTTCTCTCAGTTAGGTACACATACTACGGAAATATCACTGTAATTTTGTTCTTAATAGTATAATCATAAAAATAAAGACGAAGGATACACAGCTTTGGGGCTGCATGCTTGTGTTTGTTCACAAGGTAAGGAAAATGACTAATTTAAATATTTTTGTAATTTAAAAGGACCTATTCTCAATCTGTAAATGAGTGAGAGGCCAATTCACAATTAAAGAATGATGAATCATTGGGGAGCTCGACCTCTTCAACCGCCGATGATGATGATATGATGATTGTTATTTAGATCGCAATCACTTGTAGGTTCTCCGACAGCCACTTGAAATGTTTTACCGGTTTTAACAACTTGAGTCAGATTTTTTTTCGAGACACTAATAGCAATTCAGTCTCTTTAGACAACTGCTGCGCATCAGAGGTAACAGCAACAGTCCTCTCCGCGAGCCAGACAGTATGTGTGCCCCTAGAGATAATACAACCAATGCAAAGCCAAACCTCTACTACAAATCGTATGTGATCTACACAGCAGTCGAAGTGAGTTAAGGAACTATTGAATAGGACGGTGCAAATCGATCGTAGAAATGTGATATACGTTTGTGTGTTGTGTTGGGCAGCCCGGTGAAGCGAATGATTACAGGCATTGAACACCGTAGAAAACTCCGGATGAACCTTTCTCATTTTCACACATTTCACAATATTATTTTCTTGCCTGTGTGACCCGTTTCAAAGTTTATTAACATAATTTTATTAATCATTCTCCAAGAGAAGCTATGAGGAAGTGGACAAGGATGCGACACAGGCGACGCACAGATAAAAACCCTTTCTCATCGTCACTTACTCGTATAGGAAAATAGTAATAATGACGCGAAGCGCTATAAAAAATAAATACGTGCATTACTGCAGATAATTTATTAGCGTAATATGTATGATGTTTATCAACCAAAAGGACAAATGTATACAGCAGGGCCTCGATAATCCGAACACCTAAAATGTACACCTTGTTTGGATGCACGAAGCGTTCGGATTATTTATTATAATGTAGACATGTTTATATGCGTTTTTCGAAATAAATCAAAAAATATGTATTTTACATTATACGTAATTTATTGAATGAAGTATATTATAGTTTATATGCGCTTTTCGAAATAAATCAAAGATATGTATTTTACATTATACGTAATGTATTGAATGAAGTATGTTACTCGTATAAACAAATGTTATTTGTTTATCACACTTTTTTGAAGAATCCTAATATAGTGATTTGACGAGTAATATAATATCAACATATAAAATGCTTTATCCCTTAATTTATGTAACAGCATTTTATCCGTAATAGACACGTCGACTTCATCTGCACATTCAAACATGTATTTAAGAAAGCAACAGATTTTGTTCATACTGGTTTCTAAAACGTACTGCGTGCCACTGACAGACAGAAACTGTAAAAATGGCGGTGTCGCATGCGTAAGGGTGGTCGATCGGATTATAGAGGCGTTCGGATTAGCTGGGATACATATTATCGAGGCCCTGCATTTACATGCATATATGGTGGAAACAGTGGACTCGCTCAGCGTGCGCTATTGGCAGTACGCTGCAAAGTAAGCGGTACCGTGGAGGGAATTGTGAGGGATGTCAAGATCATGGGACATGTTGCGCGACTGCTAACCGCCACTTAAGCCGACGCTGACCCCGCTAATTTGTGCCGTCCATTCCATTGATAACAACCTTAATTGTAAAAAACAAAACAAATTTTGGCTGGAAAGCCAAAGAAGTCGGTGCGCTATCTTGCGTTATTATACAAATTATTAATTTAAACAATGAACATCTCATTGAGCCGGCGTTTATTGACTTATATAACGTTATCACGTCAAAAGGCGCGCCACGTATCCATGACGCGAGTTGTGATGGCTAGAATGTGGCACCTCCGGGCGGAATAGCGCGCCTTTTTACTATACTGAAGAACGCATAATATTTATCAATGTACTTTATCATTTATATTGTAGCGATTTCATTCGCAAATACGAACGTATCTGCAACGATGTCAAAGTGTTTAAGCTACGCTGCCTTGAATTTTACATCGAAGGAGCAAAGCAAATTACTCGGTACAAATTTGATAACCAAGTTTGCATAAAACTAGAATTTCTAGACCTGTTGTCGGAAGTCGTTCAATCTCGAAACATCGCATCTTTAGTTGAGACAACTCTTTTGTTTTTAAGTTTGATGAACAACGACGATATGCAGGCATTAGATATAGAATGGAGAAAATTGAGAAATAACTTATCACTGCACTCCAATAATTCCATGGATTTGGAAGAATATTAGAAAAAAATCATAACGACCACCAATCCAGCGGATGAGAACGTGTTGTATCCGACGTTAGGAAGATTTGTTTCGCAGTTGATATGTTTGCCTTATTCAAGTGCAGCACAGTTGAGCGTATTTTCTCTACTATTAATTTAATGAAAACGAAGCAACGGAATCAACTTTCAACAGAGACAACCGAAGGACTCCTTCATACAAAACAATTGTTAGGAAATACACTTTGTTTCGAGTTTAGTGTTGACAATGTTATTATAAAACAATAAAGACGTATTAATGCAAAATGAGCTCTCAGAGCAATGGTTCGGGTGCCGCGTGATACCCCGGCAAGGCCTCTTTTTATGAAACTTGGAATACTCACACTACCTTTAATAGTAATCTTTCAGGTGGCTGTCTATGTGAGAAATAATGCCGAAAAATATAAGGCGAATAGTGACATGCACTCGTATAGGACGCGCAACGCACACAAGCTCGCAACTATACCCCGCACTCTTGCCAAGTCCAGCAAGCTCACCCATGTGATGGGACCTGCGGTGTATAACAAGCTTCCCATTCATATCACTGCTGCATCGAGTTTAGCATGTTTTAAATTAAAATTAAAGCGCTGGCTTATCGAGCAAACGTTCTATACTTTTGACGAATTTATGACATTTAAATAATTGTTTATTATATTATTTTATTAATTGACATTATTCAACTGTATTATTCTAGTTTAATTTTATGTTGTGATTTATATTATTGATTGAAATGTTGACAAACAAAAGTATAACTGTACCTGCACAATATATAGGTACCTATTTATATTATTATAATTTTAAATTTTTACTATTGAGCATGTCTTTATTTGAGGACACTGTATATTATTGTGTTTTTATGTATTAAATTTACTCTACCTGATCCAAAATGAATTTGACGTGTAAACAAGTTTATGAATAAATGAATATTTGATTATTTGAGTATTAATAATGTTTGCTATTAATTTCCTGTTTTTATTATACAGATTTGGTATGCAGTTTCAGATTCAGATTCAAATAAAAATATGATACTTGAACAGTATGTAATATTAGTGGTATATAAAATTTTAGAATTATGAGGTAAAGAAAATTTTTTAATTGCTATCAATTTCCAGTTAACAACAATCCTTTAATGTCATAACGTCTCTTATTTATTTTTATGGCCGTACCAAATAGTTATCGCGGGAGCAAAATCTTTCAGGGAAGTTTGTTGCAAATTTGTCATAACGGAGTAGATTCTCGTCTGTCTATGTTTGGTTTTCGCCGTTTTTGTGTAGTGTAGAATTGCGCACAAGCATTTTTTATAAAGGTAAACGATTTACGCATTGTTTGCATTAACGTGCATATACACTTGCCAGATATAATATAATAACAGACGAAGCACATAATGTCGAAGACATAAGCAGAGACGCGTCTAGTAACGGAACTAATTAATGGAAATCGATCGGCGGAACTGGGCATACAGGGAAAAGACCAAAAAGCAAATGATGAGAGTCATTAAGGAGCTCGACATCTACTTGAAATGTTTTACCGGTGTGAACAACTCGAGCCAAAACAAGCAAAATTTGGATTGGTGTGAGAATCATCCGTTAGATAGCCTATTATGTTTACCAATCTACCGTGGAGGGAATTGCGAGGGACGTCACGATCATGGGACATGTTGCGCGACTGCTAACCGCCACTTAAGCCGCCGCTGACCCCGCTAATTTGTGCCGTCCATTCCATTGATAACAACCTTAATTGTAAAAAAACAAAACCAACTTTGGCTGGAAAGCCAAAGAAGTCGGTGCGCTATCTTGCGTTATTATACAAATTATGTGTAAGAGGCAAAACTATAATGTCCAAACACCCAATTCAGTCTATATACAGACATTGCTTTTGGGGAAAATATAAGATACTACTAGAGTGCAAAAATCAGACAGCTGCACGCCCATACGAAATGCCGAGGAACTACTACCATACAGTGCAAGTCATATAAAAAGAATCATTTAATCAAATTTGTCACAACGGTGTAGATTCTCGTCTGTCTGTTAAGTTTTCGCCGTTTTAGTGTAGTGTAGAATTGCGCACAAGCATTCTTTATAAAGGTAAACGATTAAGGGTGACAAATCAACATCGAGCTATGCTGCGCTGTACTGCGTTGTGCTGTGCTGTGTTTCTTAAGCTACGTTTTTTTAACAATTAAACGATGCTGCGCTGTACTGCGCTGTGCTGTGCTGTGTTTCTTAAGCTACGTTTTTTTAACAATCTAGTTCAGTATAAAGTAATCAGCAGCTCGTGTAGTCGTTTATCTCGTCAAATATGACCATATTTTCAAAAAAACGTAACTATTACGACATAGTTGAATCCGATGAAGATGAAAGTGAAGAAGAAGCGGATATGGATATTTTATGTGTTATTTTGTCGTTAAAAGAGTCCAGTCACGGTATCTTGGGGTCGGGTCTTGAATCGAGTCGCCTGAATTTGAGGATTCTGCTACTGTGGAATGGTCAAGGGGCTTTGTCTTGACCCTCCCAATTCGATTTTGGCTGCCGGAGTTACGCGAAAGTATTTTAAATTAATATTTAAAGTTTCTGTAATTTCACACGAAAAACATGCGGATGCGTGAAACGGAACGCAATATCAGGAAATATTGCATAAATTTGAACGTCTGCTATGTTTATGTTCGTGAAACGAAACGTTTTGATCGCTTATATATATTTTTGAGGTTTGTGGTGTTTGACGTATGCGACGTTGAGTGAAAAGGTTTTTTAAAAAAGACAATTATAATAATCCGTGTGATTTTAGTGATGCTATAGTTGAATATTTGTGGAGGCGAGATCTATTCAAGCAGAAAAAAGATCCCTTTGTCGAGTTGATCAATGTAATTAACTATGTTTACAAAATAAAATAAATACTCCTACATAGTTTTGTGAAAATTATTTTCCTCCCTTACCCACCCAGAGACCAACTCAGACCGGTTAGGTTGAAAGTAGTCAGAAAACCGACACAGAGCACCCCGACTCCACCTATTCTTGTGGCTACTACCCCTAGAGTGTTTATAAATAATGCGGGAGCCAGAAGCTCAAGGGAGGTCCTGAACGTGGAGTGTGGCGAAGCAACGTTCAGGGGCGACCGCTAGAGCTTCTGGCGGGAGCCCACCCGGAGTCCAAGTCAGACCGGTTAGGTCGAAATTAGTGACAAATCCAACTCTGACCCCCCCCCTCTCTCTCCTCCCCCCCCCCCTAAATTTAGGTGTAAAAGTGTTAGTAGAGTAGACAAAATTATCTTTGATATTAAATTTAAAAAAAAACTACGCGGTTCCGGCAGGGGGAAATGGTAGGGGGGGGTTCCCTGCCCCAACCCCCCCTCCTACCCACTCCCCCTCCCCCAAAGTTAAGTGTAAAAGTGTTTAAATAGAGTAGAAAAATTGATCTTTGATATTAAATTAAAAAAAAACTACGCGATTCCGGCAGGGAAAAATCGTGGGGGGGGGTTCCCCTCCCTCCTCCCCACCCCCCTCCCCCCCTTAAATTCAGGCGACTCGATTCAAGACCTTACCCGTATCTTGTTACCACACACCATACATGAAAAATACGGAGAATGTAATTTTTTAAATATTTGCGAATGACTAAAAATCATTTTAATTATTTACATTCGTTAATAAGTTCATATATAAAAAGCAAAATTGACTGTAAGAAAGCCATAAGCACAGAAGAGAAATTAGCAATATGTTTGAGGTAAGTAAATTATTTGAATGCACAAGATAAGGCAATTTTCTATTTGCATTTTCCCTCGTGTATGTATTAGTAATTAATTTTGTATGTAGAATAATAATTCATAAAAAATTACATGGTAAGATAGTGAACCTATATTGACATATCTTTTCAAAACTTTACATGCAATGCGGCAGTACATATGTAGTGCGTGCGTGACTTGTCAATATAATAAAACAATGGTAAAGAACGTTCATTAACTTTAATGTTACATTATATAAAAAACAAGTACTTAGCGAACATGAAATCAAAATGGTACCGCTTAGAATTTTTAAATAGTGCGAATCGTCCAATAACCCTAATCAATTAGCGAAGTAGCATTGGCCTCCTCGCTTGCATACGGTCCGAACACGGTGTTCCCACCGACGACTGGAAGGACATTGGCATCTTGTTCAGCTGTATATCCTCCTACAAATTGATTTGATGCACTACTTGGAGATGTAAACAGAGATGTATCTGAGGTTTGGACACCTTGAGCTGTTGTATACCCTCGAGTACTTGTTAAGGCACTATTATAACTCTCAGATGCATACATATCATTGTAAATCTTTAACTCTTCTTCCGTAACTAATTAAAAATCTTTCTCTTAAGACGAAGCTGTGCCGGTTTGGGTAATTTTTTTGTACTTTCACAAACACTAACAAAAAAATTATCCATGTCGTCCATTTTGTCAATTACTTGGTTTCTCAAATCACGTTCTGTTTTTCTTTTCTCTCGCTCTGTTTGCTGGATCTTAACAAAATTTAAAATTTCCGGAAATGCTTCCGGCCAGTGCGTGGCACGATCTATAACGGTAAGTAAATATCTATACCCGTCCGATGTAGTCGGCAATGGACCTACAATGTCAGTGTGGATATGTTCAAAACGTCTAGATGGTGCAAATTGACCCAAAAATGATACCGTGTGACGTTGAACCTTCGCTCTCTGGCATTGTATGCACGTTTTAGCCCATTTATTGACATCTTTATTCATCCCGGGCCAAAAGAATCGTTGGCTTACTAATTTTCGCGTCGTATTAATTCCGGGGTGACATAGATTATGTACAGAGTCAAAGGCTAATTTACGAAACTGCACAGGTAGATACGGTCTAATACTGTCAGTTGACACATCGCAAAATATATGGGTTGCAATATTAGGTATAGATATCTTTTTCATGTTAACGTTGCTACTCGCATCGTATTTCCAGTTGGTCACGTAGGCATCGGCGCACTGGGCGGCAGCAATTTCTGCGAAATCTAAGCTGCCTGCACACGTTATCGTTTCCAGTCTACTCAGCGAATCTGCGACTAAGTTATCGATCCCTACTATGTAACGGATATCGGTCGTAAACTCGCTGATGTACATTAAATGCCTAGTTCTACGTGGCGTCTCCTTATCACTAGCCAACCTGGAAAAAGCAAAAGTAAGAGGCTTATGATCTGTGTAGATGGTAAGCGCTCCGCCTTCAAACATTTTCCTAAAATGGATAATTGATAAAATAGACTGCCAATAGTTCACGATCGTATGTACTATATTTAGTTTGAGTGTCAGTTAGCTTTCGCGAAAAATTACCTAGTGGTTTCCAATGACCGTCGATTAACTGCTGTAGTACGGAACCCACACAAGCATTTGATGCATCAGTCATCAACGCTAGAAGAGTGTCCGGTACAGGATAAGACAATGTCGCGGCTTCCTGAAGACTCTGTTTACATTTCAAAAATGCTTCATTAGCCGTATCGTCCCAAACTACTATCGACTTGTCATTTTTCTTCGCACCTTTGACGTGTTTATTGAGCTCGGCTTGGAACGCCATAGCATTTGGCATATGTGGTCGATAAAAATTCACCATGCCTATAAAACGTCTAAGCCCCGCCACTGTTTCCCGCCTAGGAAAATCGACAATTGCCCTGACCTTGTCCAGTGACGGCTTTAAACCATCGACCGTCACCTCATGTCCTAAGAACTCGATGTGTGACTGTCCGAACGAACACTTTGATAGATTTGTAGTTATGCCAAAATCATTAAGACGTTTGAATAAGACCTGTAGGTGTTTTTCATGTCTAGATTTGCATTCACTGGCAACGATCAAATCGTCAATGTAGCAAAAAATGAACTCTGACTAGGTTCAAAGGTTCCATCTTCTCGTTCGACACCTAAATCCTGTAAAACAGTGTTGTTCATGCAAATAGTTTCAGTTTTTTCAACGTCTTCAGGAGCAACCGGAATACAGTGGTAGGCTCTACAAATGTCGATTTTACTGAAAATACGTTTTCCAGACAGGATATATGTAAAATCATGTAAGCGGGGAATTGGGTATCTCTCCGGCTTAGTCACCGCGTTAAGTTGCCGGTAATCGCCACAAAGACGGATTCCTCCATCCTTTTTCGGAACAACATGCAATGCGCTCGACCAAGGACTTTTCGACGGACGACAGATCCCCATTTCCTGCATCATGCGAAATTCCTCACTGACCTTTTTATACCTATCAGGAGGCAATGGGCGGGCGCGTGCATGCATGGGCGGGCGCGTGCATGCACGGGCGGCCCAGTCGTCTCTATATGGTGAAATACGTTGTGCTTAGGAATATCCCTAAATGAGACAGGTTTCGTTATCTCCGGATATCTAGACAAAAGGTAAAAATACGGATGTGCCTCGTCCAACGTATTTAAAGTAGGTTGAGTACTCGATACGATAGAACCTACAATATTAATATATATATATATATATATATATATATTTTGTAGGGAGGAGGAAATCTTTTAAAGATACCGCAGATCGCCACTGGCCTACTGCGGTTATGTCCGAGTCCGTCGGCGGGGATGGACTGGGTTGCCGACGTATACGGACCAAAACCTCCTCCCCTTCTTTAACTACTGCCACTATTGCGAATGCGGCACCATTATAAACTATTACTAGGGTGCTTCGGTGCGTCCGGGCCGCCATTACATCAGTTTGAGATTGCGACGCGGACGCACACAGCTCTCCCTCAATTGAGTTACAATTTTACAATTAGTCAAAACAATATTATTCTACTACTACAGACTTACCTAGAGATTAACTTAACATGCGTGTGCCGACGGTCTTATTTTCGCCTGAGCTAGCAGGCGGAGTAAGCGTCGACACAAAAGCATGCATAGGAAACAGTATGCACATTACAAATGTGTTACCTTTCCGTACTACATAACTTATTACTATTAAAATCAAAGATATAAATCTCTTGTGGAGATTTGAAAAACAATTTATTAATACTATTATTATAATTAAAATTAATACATAGGTTATCTATGTGGGATGACAGAATTATGAATGGAACGGAACGTATGTATGAGAGTGAGGGAAAGGGGTATGCGAGTGATAGAGAAGGATGTATGGAAAAAAGGAATATGGCGAGAGAGACGATTACGACGATACGACAAACAGCACGATATAATTTAAAAATAGTTTCCTTAAAAGTTTATTTGATTTTCTTTATCAAAATATAAAGTTTTCATACGATACGGCCACATTATTTCACGTCCCGATCCCACAAATTTGGGGGCTCGTCCGGGATCGCGGTGAAATAATTGGATTTAAGAACGAAGACGCGAGAAGTCCTACGCAACGCGGCCAACGCTTATCGCTTACCCCAGAAGCCGTAACCTACGACGAATACGACGATTACGAAGAATCACGGCGACAAAGGTGGTGAAGATGCCCGACAAGGAAACTCAAGACGATGCTCACGACGACGCCCAGGACTACTTTCACGATGCTAAGATGGCGCATGGCAACATGCTGTACCTTACCGAAAAGCTGATTAGAGAATTCAGTGCACAAGATGAAACATATACCGTATCTATGTGGATACGAGATATAGAAGATAACGGTGAAATATTCAATTGGAGTCCGACCCAACTACTGTTGGTAGCGCGACGGTCGCTAAAAGGCACGGCAGCCTTATGGCTACGCGCCGAGAAAAATTATAAGTCGTGGGACGAACTAAAAGGCGCTATCAGCAAAGAGTTCACTGATACCGTAGATATCAAGAAGAAACATGAGATTATGAGTTCAAGACGTAAGAAGAAGGATGAATCGTGTATTGACTACATGTTAATTATGAAAGAGCTAGGCAAGCGTGGACGAATGCCAGACTACGTAGCCATTAAATATATATTGGATGGTATTGTGGACGACGAAGTAAACAAAATGATGTTATATGGTGTTACGACCTACGCAGAGCTCAAGGAGAAATTTAAGTTATACACACAGTTCAAGAAAAATTCTGCTAAGGATACTCGCCGCAGTAAGCCATTAACTACCTACACGCAAAGAAATAGTGCTGATTATAATAGAAGAAACGCGGCTGCGATCACGCGATGTTTCAGCTGTGGGGAAAGAAGTCATATGTCGGAAAATTGTCCTCATAAATCGCAAGGAAGAAAGTGTTTCCACTGCAATGAATTCGGTCATATTTCTCCAAATTGCCCATTAAAAAATATGGCGGCAGCAAGAGCAAGTTCGACTTCGACGAAGCAAGCTACATCGAGCATTCGGCAGAGTTCGGGAACGATCGGAGGACACGAACAACTTCCTAAGGTTGGCACAACTGAACGTCAACGAAAACCGACCAATCAGATGTCAAAGCAAGCATTCTTCAATTTGTTGCAAGAGGGCGCCACCAGCAGTACGACTGAAGCGAACGATGTTCAAGGCGAAGTTTACATAGCGACGATTGACGTGAACGCAGGCACGAGTGGTTCGTTTTACGAGATTGACAGTATGGAACCGCAGAGCAGGGCCACGATTGGTTATAGCGATAAGATGTCGGATAACTTCAGTGATAGTGATAGCAATGTTGTTGACGTCTGCAATGTCAACAAACATACCAGTTTCAGTGTAAAACGAGTGAAACCTTTTAAAGAAGTTATGATAAATTCTAAAACGGCAAGCGCACTGATCGACTCAGGGTGCGATGTGAATTTAATGTCGAAAGATCTATACAACGAACTTGGTAAGCCGCAATGCAATAAGAACTATAATATCACTCTAACCGGATTAGGTTATTCTCAGGTGCAATCTTATGGTGTTGTAACGTTAGATATAAGAGTAGACAGTTGTTTATATTGTGACATTACGTTCTATATATTGCCTAACGACTCTGTGCCGCCATTTCCAATTATCCTTGGTAATGATTTCTTACGAAATGTTTTGATGTTTATGAAAGATTGCAATGTTTGGTTATTGCCGAAAGATGACTGGATGAATCCTAGCTGTGAGTGGTTGCAAGATGTTGCATGTTTTTCCAGTTCTGTTGATTGTTTAGGTCATGTCAGTAACCCAGCTGTCAAAGAAGAAGTGTTGAAGTTAGTTACGAGTTACGTGCCACAGAAGACTAAGGAAGCCCCAATAGAATTAAAGATTGTGCTGAAAGATGACTTACCTGTGTCTCAGCGGCCACGACGTATATCATTCAAGGAACAGGAGGATGTGAATAGACAAATCCAGGAGTGGCTCGATGAAGGAATTATAAGGGTAAGTTACTCTGAATATTCAAGTCCATTGGTGTTAGTAAGGAAAAAGGACGGAGGTTTAAGAATATGTGTAGACTATAGAAAAATTAATAGTAAAATGGTGAAAGATGAATATCCACTTCCGATAATAGAGGACCACATCGACAAGTTGTCCTCAGCTAAAATATTTAGTGCATTAGACCTGAAAAATGGCTATTTTCATCTACGGGTTCATGAAGATTCAATTAAGTATACTGCTTTTGTAACGATGACCGGACAATATGAATTTTTATATGCTCCATTCGGTTTAGCAACCTGTCCCAAAGTTTTTACAAGATTTATCACAATCATCTTTGGTGACTTGATTCGCAGAGGTATTGTCATTATTTTCATCGATGACATTTTAATTCCAGCAAAAGATGAGTACCAGGCTCTAGAGCGCCTGAGGGAAGTGCTGAATACTGCATCAGAATATGGGCTGCGTATCAATTGCAAGAAGTCTCAGCTGTTAACCAGGACGGTAGAATACCTTGGCCATGTAATCGAAGGAGGTGCAGTGACTCCATCGCCAGGGAAAACAGATGCTGTTACAAAATTCCCTGAGCCTCAGAATTTGAAGCAACTGCACAGTTTTCTAGGACTTTGCTCATACTTCAGGAAGTTCATACCTAAATATGCCTTGTTAGCACGACCTCTCACAGATATGCTGAAGAAAAATAGTAAATTTAAATTCAATGATGAACACAGAGCTGTTTTCAACGAGTTGAAGATGAAGTTGGCTACTAAACCAGTGTTGAAAATCTATGACCAAAGAGCAGAGACTGAGCTCCATACAGACGCATCATGTATTGCTTATTCAGCAATATTAATGCAAAAAAGTGATGATGGAAATTTACACCCAGTACACTATATGAGCCGAAGAACTACAGATGCACAGGCAAAGTATACGAGCTACGAGCTTGAAGCACTCGCTATTATCGAAGGTGTAAAGAAGTTCAGACATTATCTATATGGAAAATTCTTCAAGATTGTCACTGATTGTAAAGCTTTCCAAATGACGCTAGACAAGAAAGACTTAGCATTATCTACAAGAGTTGCTCGATGGATTTTACTCCTACAAGACTACGAGTTTACAGTAGAACACCGCGATGGTACTCAAATGAGGCATGCTGATGCATTGAGTCGAAACCCTTATGTAGCTGTCATAACATCTAGCTTACGCCAGGATATACAACGCACACAAGAAAATGATGAGGGCCTTAGTGCAATAAGAAAAATTTTAGAGGAAGGAAAGACATATAAAGATTACAATTTGAACCAGGAATTACTTTATAAAGGATTAGAGCAACAACTTGTTATACCTAGCACGATGGAAAACGAAATCATAAAGAGAGCACATGATAATGGACATTTTGGGAAAAAGAAAACATTAGATTTAATCAGCAAAGATTACTACATTGAGAAAATAGAAAAGAAGGTTGAAGATTATGCATCATGTATACCGTGTTTACTAGCAAATAGAAAAGGAGGAAAACAGGAAGGCTACCTTAATCCAATTGAGAAAGGAGATACTCCACTGCATACATTACATCTGGACCATATCGGACCGCTGACAGAAACGCGTAAGCAATATAACCACATTCTTACTGTTATTGATGCTTTCACGAAGTTCGTGTGGTTATTCCCATGTAAAAGTACGTCTACGAGGGAGGTATTGAATAAGTCGGAGATACTACAGCAGACGTTTGGAAATCCGGAAAGAGTCATCACAGATCGAGGTACTGCTTTTACTAGCAATGAATTCCAGCAGTATTGCAGGAGAGAATAGAATGTTGTCATATTACTACAGGAGTACCTAGAGGGAACGGTCAAGTAGAGAGGATTCACAGAACTATTATACCGATACTTACCAAACTATGTATAGGAAAACCAGAAGAACTATGATAAGCATAGACAAGATAGTACAAAATACAATGAAGGAGAGATGGTTGCTATAAAACGAACTCAATTTGGAGCCGGAATGAAGCTTAAACCTAAATATTTGGGACCCTACAGAGTCACTAAAGCAAAAAGACTGGACAGATACGATGTGGAGAAGGTGGATCTCCAAGCAGAAGGTCCAATCAAGACTACCACTTCAGCTGATCACATGAAAAGATGGCCAGATAGTATTCAGGATGTAAGTCAAGTAAGTATGTAACATTTATGAAGTGAATGAGATAGTTATGATTGTGAGGTTTATGTGTTGAGTGTATGAAAGCGATTTATGAAAGTTGATAAATTTTGTTTTCATTATTTATTTTTGTTTGTATACTAAAACCTGTAATTAACACAACATTACACAGAGTTGGCAAATGTCACTAAGTTTAATAAATTGTAAGTTGTTGGATGTCACAATCTTTTATATTTCTTTAAAGGTAGAGATATAATAAGAAAATATTAAACCTACAGTTCATTTAGTTTTAAGTCAATATTTAATACTTATGGGTTGACGATGCTTTGTATTTCTTTGTTATGTAAAGTTATTATAAGATGTTTCAACGGTTATGTTTACTAGGAAATAAAAGTTTTCTTTTACGTGTTGTTTATGTATATTAGATGTTTACATATAACATGTTCTTATAAATGTAAGGCTAAGTCGTGTAGTCTAAGATGCTATGCATTTATTGTTAAGGTTGTTGACGAAGTGTACGATGATTGAATGTGTATGATGATGTAGAGTTTGAAAGATTATGTGCGGTGTTGAATGAATGTATGTATGTCTGAGGGCAGACATTATGCAGGATGACCGAATGTGGGATGACAGAATTATGAATGAAACGGAACGTATGTATGAGAGTGAGGGAAAGGGGTATGCGAGTGATAGAGAAGGATGTATGGAAAAAAGGAATATGGCGAGAGAGACGATTACGACGATACGACAAACAGCACGATATAATTTAAAAATAGTTTCCTTAAAAGTTTATTTGATTTTCTTTATCAAAATATAAAGTTTTCATACGATACGGCCACATTATTTCACGTCCCGATCCCACATCTATTAACAGTGTTAATAGCCTAAGCATGCATGAAAATAAATTTAAATTTAATTATGTTAACTATGTAGGGTTTTTTTTTTTACAATGATTTTTTAGCAGCAGTTTTGATAACCCCCAATAAAATGCCTAACATACCCCCCGACCCCCCCGAAGGGTACTCGCATTGACGTGGCGGGGGGGCTCAGTAACCGTGGCTTGGATCACCACGGTGAAGCCAAGAGGAACCCAGGGGCCGCGCCGGCGTTGGGGTGCGCTGGCCGGCTCAGGCGGGCCGCTCCTATGGGCTTTGGCCGCCAAGTCCACATAGGAGTGGCGGGGTCCGGGCGCTTTGGTGCAGGTTCGAGGAGGTGGGGTCCAGGCAATCGGCGCAGACTCGAGGAGGTGGGGTCGCGGGGGGGGCTATGCCCGGTGGCTGACGTAGCAGGCGCTGGGGCTACGTATTCGACCCACCGCAAGGAGACCACGGGCGTCCAGACACGGGGAAGTCTGGCGCCCATTGTTGGCGGGTTTGGTCTCTGAGGCAGTTGCGGCGCGCCATGTGTTCTGGTGTGCCGCGAAGAGAAGGGTCTGGCAACGGACGGCCGCGGCGGGATCGCGGTCGTGTGCAAAAACTGTCCCGCGTTCCCGCCAAAAGCGGCAGTGACGGAACACCCCGGGGTTTTGGTGGGTATACGGACTCCCACATAACCACCTACCTCCCCGTGGTAGGTGGTATCCATAAAGGATTTTCCCGGGACAAAAAAAAATAAGGTTCCCCCCCGAAGGGTACCCGAATTGACGTGGCGGGGGGGCTCAGTAGCCGTGGCTTGGATCACCACGGTGAAGCCAAGAGGAACCCAGGGGCCGCGCCAGCGTTGGGGTGCGCCGCTTTGGCGCAGACTCGAGGAGGTGGGGCCCGGGTGCTTTGGCGCAGGCTCGAGGAGCCAAAAAAAACGCCAAAGAAGACAACGACTGACCAAGGATATGAGGATGAAGTACTCATTGACTTGGAAAAACTCGTCCTAGACTCGGTCAAGTCAATAAATAATGTTGCGAAGATGTCACGCAACCTGAAAGGAACAAGTGTAAGGGCGCTAAAGCAGGCAGCTGAAATCATAAAGGTTTCCGTCACGCAGCTGCGGTCGCGCACAATGACAGAAGAGGTTGCACGGTTGGAGGCAGCCAACGCTAAGCTCGCAGCCGAGTTGGCAGAGGCTCGACGAGAGATGGCAAAGCCACGCTCAGAACCGACGCCAACATTAGAGGAGATTGCACGTGCAGTCATGGTTCAATGTGGGACCATGATCAATGCTAGATTGGAGGGACTAGAGGAGCGATTGCTCCCGGAAAAACGTCTCAGGCCACCTTTGGCCGCAGATAAGAAGAAGGACTTGGCGAGGCCAACTCATCCACCCACTTCCACTCTCCCTGTGCAAGCGGATGAATCCGTGCCTGTTGGTCCTGTGGTCAGCAATCGTCCACCTGCCAAGAAGAAAGGGACAGTTTTAAAGACCGATGGCGATAAGAAAAAGAGTACAGACGAATGTCCTCTCAGAACCACGCGTTCAAGAAGAAGGATGGAATGTGGTTGCCCGCAAAGGCAAAAAGAAGAAAAAGAAAACTACTGCCAAGGAAGTGGCAAGCACTTTTGAGCCGCAACAAAAGCATCAGCAGAAAAAAGAGGTAAAGAAAAAGACGAAAAAGAAGCTCCGCCCTCCTCAATCAGCAGCAGTTGTGCTGACTCTACAGCCAAATGCCGTGGAACGGGGAATCACCTACAGTAACGTTCTGGTTGAGGCAAAAGAGCGTGTCGATCTTAAAAGTCTCGGTATAAATGGGTTAAAGTTCCGCACTGCAGCAACTGGCGCGCGCATTTTAGAAGTGCCTGGCGTCGCTAGTGCTGAACAGGCTAATGTTTTAGCCAGCAAATTGAGAGACCTTCGGAGAGGATGTCGTACGCGTATCAAGGCCCGAAAAGTGCGTAGAAATGCGCATTGTAGGCCTCGATGACTCTGTTACTAAAGAGGAAGTAATAGCAGCCGTAGCCGAATCTGGTGGCTGCGCAGTGGAATCAGTCAAGGCCGGGAACATAATTCGTTCGCCTGGTCGGAATGCAACAATTTGGCTTCGATGACCAACAGCTGCGGCCAAAAAGGTTACAGTAAGAAGGCTATTAGTGGGCTGGGTCTCTGTCAAAGCCGTGATTATGGAGCCTAGACCACTTAGATGCTATAGGTGTCTTGAAGTGGGGCACATGGGCGTGAAATGTACGACTGGCATTGACCGTAGCACACTTTGTTATCGTTGCGGCAAGTCTGGACACAAGGCAAGTCAATGCACCGCCCAGCCGCATTGCCCCGTGTGTGAGATGGCTGGTAAAACTGCCAATCACCGTATTGGCGCGATGGCGTGTTCTGCCATGCCTCTCAAAAAGAGGAAAACGAAGGAAAAGACAGCTGGTGAAGGCTTCAGGGGCTTGGGGATCTCCTGCGACAGATGCGCGGGGAGAAACATTGGAGGATTGGGCGATGTCTATGGATCTGAAGATCCTCAACAGGGGATCTGTGGACACGTGCGTGCGAGAGAATGGTGGTTCAATTGTAGATGTCACATTTGCAAGCCCATCTCTTGCGCGCCGTATCCAGGGATGGGTAGTGAAAGAAGACGTGGAGACTTTGTCGGACCACAGGTATATCCGTTTCGATGTTTCTGCAGGCTTAGCTATACCGGTGCGCCGGCTATCTGTTGAAGATGGTGTGCGTTGGTGCTTGAAGCGGTTAGATGCGGAGGCGGCAAAAGAAGCGGCTATCGTAGAGGCCTGGATGTCTGGGTCCGATTATGCTGTGGAAAACATAAATGCTGGGGCGGAATTGCTTACTAATGCTCTCACCCGCATTTGCGACGCATCTATGCCGCGAGTCAAACCTATCCGGCCGCGTCGGCAGCTTTACTGGTGGAAACCAGAGCTTCGCCAATTGCGGAAGGCATGCGTTGCGTCGCGTCGAAGGTACACCAGATGTAGGCGCAGAAGAGTTCGAGACATGCATGGCATGCAGAACAGATGGCCAATGGGGTTGAAAGGTTCTGGAGTGGAGGACCACGGACCGGCAAGCACAGTGTAGGTCGTCCACCAATACGGTGGACAGACAACCTGATAAAGGTCGCAGGACGACGTTGGACGCAGGCCGCTTCCAACCAGTCCTTTTGGAAAGTTATGGTGGAGGCATATGCTCAGCAGTGGACATCCTATGGCTGAGATGATGAAGCAAGCTATGTTTTGAGCACTACTAATATTAATGTATAGGAGGCCTATGCCATAAGGCACACCGAACAAAGAGACATATTGTAGCAAAGTAATTTATAAGTCAAGGCAAGATGTAAAAATTCGGAATAAATGGCTCTATTATTATTAATATTAATGTATATGAAAAAAATACCAAAAAATAGATTCGACTCCATAACCAGGCAAAGCCAATTGTTTTGTCTTTTCATTTGTTGTAATATATGTTTGCTTTGGGAAACATTTCATAGAATAGCAAATCTGCTGGTTTCATTTTATCTGCTACATTTTTCATTTGGGTGGAAATGTTTTTGTTAATGTCTGGTTTTACATCAGCTTGTATTATTATGTAGC
This sequence comes from Selenia dentaria, assembly GCA_917880725.1. Taxonomy (NCBI): domain Eukaryota; kingdom Metazoa; phylum Arthropoda; class Insecta; order Lepidoptera; family Geometridae; genus Selenia; species Selenia dentaria. Next base: position 463,737 of record OU862885.1, on the reverse strand, counting down.
CATGTTTGGGGTGCTGGTAGGAAGTTTCCTAAATAGTCTATATTCTGTTTGAAAATTGACAAGGTCAGGTTTTTTCCTGCAAGGTAAATCGTCTGCCCTTGTTTTTCGTATCACTTCTCTGAACTGCTTCATCTAGAGCATTTTTGCAGTGTTAGGCATTTTATTGGGGGTTATCAAAACTGCTGGGTCTGAAATTATATTTTTGGCCACCCCTTCAGACTGACAGAAAGCTTCTTGTCTTTGTAGCGGACATTATCTGAGTTTTAATTAGTTTCTGACGTAATCACTGTCCTTTGGCAGTTACTTTCGCATGTTCTCGATTTTTCACTGTTTTAGTAACATGAGTTGTAGTTTGTTGTTGATGCACTCTGAAAAAAAAAGTAATATATACTCATGGATCTTAACTATATATCAATATGCAGTGAGAACATGTTGCTTAATGACTGTTTATCTATTTCTATACAAATAACTAGCTGTGCTCCACAGTTACACCCTCATGGTGATGGATGACGATCAAGATGAATCAAATATAGCATATGTTATGTATGTTTTTGAACTGGTTATGTAGTTATTGGATGTATCCATTACAAACAAACTATCAAATCTTTCCTTTTTATTATTAGAATAGATAAGTATTATCACCAACGTACAAATAATGTAATAAGTATTGCTCATTTTAACACGTAAAAGTAGATATTGTGGCATAACTGTAATAGTTAGATATATGGTGGTGTGGACTTTATTGTAGATATTGTTGTCTATTAAGCGTCTATGGATATCTTGTAGATGCCCTGATAAAGCAATATAGCTGTACCATACGATGGCTTAGCTAGGATGCTCTGGAGTAGACTCACAGAACACAGTCAGAACAGAGCCTTATTTCACTTACATGCTTGATAGGTGAGGTTTTTAATTTCGGGAGGCATTCGTAGATAGTAAAGAAGTCAGAATAACTTACATCTTGATGCCAAACATCTAGGAACACAACGCTTTCACCTAGACATCGGTATGTCTGCTGTAAGAGTCATAGCCACTATCTCACTATACAGAACGTACAAGCACTACCCTGAGCTGAGTCGTAAACACTCAACCGAATCAAACGAAGATCAGCATTATTTAATATACTTTAACACCAAAGCATCGACTAAGTAAGCAAATTAACAGTTTGTTTTTTGTAGCTGGTAAAAAAACAAAACAAAACCACATGCATTTGAATCAGTGCTGTCAACTCCTTATTGCAAAAAATACGCGGTTACAGCACTTCAAAAACGCGCTAGAAAGCGCTAAATGCTACCTACGGGGAAAAAAACGCTCGGATCGGAATCCGTAGCGAATGGATTTATCAAGTTTATAGTAAATTGATTATGTAAATGAGCCAAAATATTAAGTATACATTAAAAAAATATAAATAATAAGTAGGAACTTTTATTAATGAAATAATAGTTGAATAATGTCATCGAAACCTCACATACACATACACACCAGTTCTTTATTCGCTAATAAATCAAGGTTACCTAATTTAATTAGAATCATCTGATAAGATTTTCTTAGTCACCACACTACTTACTACTATACCTACATGCTACATCAAACCTTGTAGTAGGTAATTAACTAGCATTGTTTGAGCTCGTGAAATTTATAGGGGGGGTGAAGGCTGGTACTCATCACACGGGGAAACCTAGTTTGAGTGCCAACTTACACTCATGTGTCCATTATTATTGTGAAGTCAAATTTTTCACTAGATTTAACTAAATTTACTCTGATGTGAATTAACGATATCAGCTTACGGATTACTGTGATGGTAATATTTAGGTAATTCTATAACTATGTGTAATTGTGTACCTACTTTAGCTTGACTAAATAATAGACAACGTGTTTACTTTATTCATAATCTAAGTTTTAAATAAAATAAATATTAAATAATGTTTAATAGCGAAATTAAAAGCAATAAAATAGTAGATGCTTGCTAAGAATATTATTGAATAAAGGTACTAATATAGGTAAGTAAGGAACTATATCACGTAAGGTTTAAGGAACTAAGTAATTAGGCCTAAATCATATATTATGTACGACATATATGGCGTGATTCAAAATCTCACGCGGGATATTCAAATCCGTTTCTACTTTTAATTTAGGCTATATTATAAGCTATAAAAGCTGGTACATTAAATGAAAACAAGTATGGTACTAAGAAGACTTTATTGATGAATATGCTCTCAGAAACAACCTTGTAAACATTGTTTATTACAAACTGAATCAGTTATGAAATTGAATTAAATCTTTATATTCTAGGTACATAAATAATATAAAATGATTTAGGTGCTTATTTTAACAAGTGGTTAAAGTCTGGCTTTGTTTTTTATTATAAAACTGTTAATTAATATAGAAATTCTTAAACTTATTCATAAACGTAGATGTCTCAATCTCAATATTTATTGGAGGAGCAATTTCACAGTCCTTTAGTAAACCACCTTGTAGTGGTACCGGCACCTTAGTAAATATCCTCGCTTTTGTCTGGTTTATATTAAGGAGTTTACATTTTCTAATTTAGGCTGTGACATCCCGGATGTACTTGCTATAGGTTCAAGTATAGAGCTTGATCCAGATATGTCCAGAACTGGGCTTGTAAGCATCTGAAATATTATAAAAAGCCATACTTTAGGTAGGTGCTTAACATAATGTGCATAATCTAGGAAGATATGTAATTGGTTTTTTAAATAGGACTATTCTCAGCATAATGCTAAATGTTTTGACATTCCATAGAGGTTTACAGATAGTGATGAAACAATTCAAAAATAAAACCATTAATGATCGAATACAACTTGTAATCTCGAGAGGATTGTACTATTCCAGTTGTATTGAATAAAACCAATATAAATAGAGCTCTACCTGATATCCCCACGCATTCCTAACAAGAAGGCTTTAGAGGGACAGACAGACAGACAATGAAAGTAAGGATTCCTAGAATTCCAGACTAATAAGTCTTATTAGAAGCCGTTCGGCTGCCATGCGCACTGCTATCTTCCGGTCGACCAACACTGGTGGACGCTGTGAGGGAATGGGAACACAGCTCACTACATCAGACGTGGGCACAATATCACACACCCATCACCTGACGTGTACTCATCATAATTATTATATTGTTTTCTATTATTTCATTCATAATTATATAATCTGTATTGTATATATTGTATCTATTATGTACCTAAATTGGATGCAAATCTGGTTAATAAACAATTTCATTTCATTTCATTAAAAAATCATCCAATAATGGCCATGCTAACAATTATGTAGGTATGTATGCTGCCACTTCTACTTGCTTACAGTGACACTAATTTATAAACATTTTTGCTTATTTCTGATTTAATCTTACAGGTAAATTGTGATACTAAAGAAAATGGGTAGAAACAAAGAAATTTTAAAGTAGGTATGAAATAAAATTATTCACTAACCTCATCAGATTCCTCATTTGGTGTTGCAGATTTAAATAACCTTCTGTGGAATGAATCAATGAAGGATGTTTTCTTAAAATGCCTATTACAGAGCATTCTATGTTCTGCATGCAACTTCGCTTGAAATTCTTGTGAGTGCCATGGGCCATGAGGAAAACAGTACTTCGCCCATAATTCACAACTGAAAAATAAGATTTTAATTAGAATGCAGTAAATCAATACATATCTATTTTTTAACCACCATTGAACACATGGGTTCTATATGTATAAAACATATTTGTTTCAAAGGCGACTTTATCGAGGTCCATAGTTACTATTATAGAAAATCTGATCAACTATTTAATTAAAGATCAACCGGTCTTTTCTAGTCGTTTCTTCTAATAAAATTCACATAAACTTACCGAAGGCTATTGGTTCTCCCGGGCCTAGGGAAGCGATGTAAGGTGATACGAGGTTGTGATCACTTGGTGAGCCCCCACACTTGAAACACTTTCTCTTGTTTTCTTTCATCCTATATACAATCACAAATGCGAGTCTAGGTATATCTGGGAGCACTTATTTTACTTAACACTAAACGGAGGAGCGGGGCTCGACTAAACGTTAACACGTAGGAAAATCATAGAAACAAACACAAAGTTTATTTAGCACATGCATAAATACATCAGACATTATTTACAAATTTAACGGACGAAGGAAATAATTTTGACACTGTCAAATTGATAGGTAGTGTCTCAGACTCACAGATGCAAACGCACGGTAGTGTTATTGGTAATTTAATTGAAACTAAGCATTACTGTCTGTCTCTCTCGCACCATATTCGCTGCACTGCTTCTTTAGGACCCCGTTAGGTATATCCGGACGTTCCGAACTAGTTGACCGGGCCTGAGTTAATGTGACATTATGATGTCACATTAAGGGTCTACTTCGAAAATAAATTGAAACGCTATGGGCGGAGCCTAAATCTACTCGCGGGAAGCAGATAATGTTGCGGCGCAGTATCTCGTAGTGAATCCGTTCCGTGAGTTCTATCGTCGTCTCGCGCCGCGCGCCGCGCGCCGTTCGGATGGAATACAGAATGAGTGGAGTAGATAAATTTACATTTTATATAAAAATATTATATAAGTATAATTTATGTATTTGTCCTCATCATTCAACTGCAATTTTAAAAGAAGGGTGTCGATTTTATTCGGTTATTATGTATATTAATTATACATGAAAACCAAAAAAATATTAATATTAATTTAATGAATTTTACTATCGTGATGATAACCTCTGATGATACTATCGTGATAATCAGCCGTTTTAAAATGATGACGCGGTAAACTATTCGAGTGACGAGCAATTCGCGCGAGTCGCGCGGCTCGTTCGCATGGGCGACGTTTTTGCGTGAAAGAGTAACAAACATATGTATGTTTGTTACTCTTTCACGCGTCCTTTCAAACTATTACACTATTAGTAGGATTAATGTATCTTAACTAGTAAGTGGTTTAAATAATCAAAAACTTACATTTATATTTATTATTATTTATTGAACACAAACATCAAAATTAAAAACTACTGAAATCTAAATATTGCTCAAAACCTATTTGCTCAGTAGAATCATCCTGCGGTAGTCGTAACTCAAGACTTTCTCCTTCCTGTTTTTTTTCAATTTCTGTCTTTTTTGTTTCTTCTATTTCTCTGTTTTCATTTTCTTTATTTTTCGTCATTGGTTTCTTTTTTTTTAAAACTACATACTCAGGTTCGCGTATCGGTCTCTTTCGAGTATGCCGTGGGTCGACGAGCTCTGGTAAAAGACAATCATTGTAAAATGATAATAGATGGGGTTCCATGTTTGTCTGCCAATAATTATCATCTTTGAGAATAATCTCTGTCTTTATTTTGTTTTCTCCGTACCATACAGCTAATAAGCACTTTTCAGCTTTACAAATATGCATTTGACCTTGGGCTTGCATGTACCAATCTGATTTAGTGTTTACAATCACGGTTTCAGCTTTTTTATCATAACGCCAGAAATGCATTTTGCCCTCACGAATAGCAGCGTCGATGCCCATTTTGTATGGTGCAATAGGGCATTTTACTTCTATTATCATATTTTCATCAGTTATGCCATCGGGTGTTGCACCTAAAAATGGGTACTTTTCATCAATAAAAAGCCCACATTCTTTTATTTGCAACTTTTTTAAGCAAGCTAGCTGCTCTAATGCTGCTTTTTCATTTTTTTTGCCATGGCTTATTGATGAGACGTGGTCTATGTTTGGTTTATATATCATGTTTCTCACCATACTAGCGCAGCTATTCGTTTTTTTTCTTTTGACTACTTTGCCGAAATTGGACGCAGTCAAAAGATTTCTCCTGAGCTCCAACCATTCTCCGCTCTCACTTTGGAGCACTGTTCTTTGCTCTATTGCTTTGCGCTCTTCCTCAGTTTTTTCTAAATTTTTAAGAAAAGCTTCTTTTGCAAGCTCAAAAGAGTTTGGATCTAAATCAGGTTGATCAGCATTTTCCCCGTAGTCAAAATCAATTTTCTTACAAAATAATGTCCGGTTCTTTTTTTTTTTGAAGGTGTTATTATAAGTTCTCCTGTTTTTTGTTTTTCCTTCATATTGCTTTATTTTGGCTAAGGGACTCGTTTGATGTATTGTTTTATGAACAGTTGTAAGTATTTTTCCGGAGTTGAACGATACTACTGCTCCTGAACATCTCGCTTGATAAGACCTCTTGAGAGCGTAATTGACTCTCTTGCCCCCTACGAATTTGGCAATTACGCCATTAAAGCTTTCTACAATGTTGCTATGAACGTTTTCGATCAAGCTTCTGGATTTTGAAGATATATTGCTAATCAAATGTCGCATCTGGTTCCAAAGGCGTGTATTAATTATTGTATCTTTTGATTCTTCTGTAGAATTTTCGCTGCAAATTTCTCTGTTGCAAGAATTGTGATGGTCAAACCCGTGATGAATGGCATTAGTGATGTCTCGATGAAGGTTTTTAATTTTTTCTGACTGATCACAACTTGTCGAGCCGTGATATTCAATGGAGTCACAAATATATTTTCTTGCTTTTAAAATTTTTTTTGTGTTTAAGGTTTTTCTTTCTGCTATACAAAATTTTGTGTCAGTTTTTAACGATTGAAGTTTGTTACAAAAATTTCTTAATATATGGTTTTTGCAGCCAATTTTTTCAACCGTAATGGAAGGATATGGTCGTGTTTCTAATATTTTAGCATATGTGCTACTATCTCCATCAGCTATAAATCTTCCATAGATAACCCCATGCATCGCCACAGACTGCTTGAAGCCTTCAGCTATAATTGTGGACTCCATGGCTGTGGAAGACCCAGTATAATTTTTGAAACATTCATGTGGCACAACTGTATCTTTCCGCTTTTCAGCTCTGGCGCAGATACAACAGTATTTGTTTTTGACACCCATGAACAAAACTTGACGGAATCGTCGCCCTATTATAGTGGCAGCCCCAGATAAAGCCGAATAATTGGTTTTGTATGACCGCTTACTCCAACAGCCATCTAAGATAACATCAATGATTGGTATGCCGTCCTTAGTTACCCTACCGTCTTTGATAGCTGCTTCTTTCTCCCGTTCCCCAGCTTTTTTCATTTCTTCCCAAGCTGTGACCTCCCACTCATCACAAACTTCATCTTGCACAATTTTAAATTTATAATCCGACATTGACGGCAAATCCAGAGCTGCAGAAAACTGCTTCAATTCTACGCTCCCACAACCAGCTGCCATCATACCAGCCACTGCCATTTTGTTTAACTTTTCAGTTGAATTCTGTATTTTGAATTGTTTTTTACATAAAGAACAAGTAAATGTGAACTCAGAAACCAGACCAGATGTTTTTTCGGATGTTAACTCCATGGCGGAAAGACCGCATTGAAACAATGACTCATGGTTCGATATTTTCACTAACTCTTCATAAAAGTGTTTCATATCCACTACTCTATGGCCACTTACAGCATCCGAGGAATCGAACTCCTGAAATAATAAAAACAATGTTGGTTTCGCCTATCATCACAACAATCCAGTTAGTATACTGCTTATCTAGTCCTGTTATCAAGTCCATCACACAAACATTTGTGTGATATGCACTCAGGTGTTTGTTCTGTGTCTGTGTATATATTTATATAAGGTATGTACTCAGTATGTATGTACATATGTTTATCAGCTGTATGGACACTATAGTACAATTGCAAGCTTAGTTTAGGATCAGATGGCTGTGTGAGAAAGATGTCTTACAGCATTAATTTATTTAAATGACGACTACGATCAATAAAACGAAAACAAAATCGAAATCGGTCTAGTTGTTTTGGAGTTATCGAGTAACCTAGATAAATGTATATTGAGGACTAATCCCGAACCTTTTCATTTTTGAAAGTCGGTTGAAAAGATTGAGAACAAATAAAGGTAACTTGGTTACCTTAAAAATAGATAACTAAAAGAAAGATGTTAGGTTATAATTTTGGTAAAGCATTTGTATGACTTAATTAAAAAAAGAACTTAGGAAAAAAGTTACTCACAACATCTTCAAACTCTACTGCGTATGTTAGTTCTTCAAGTTCTTCATGAACAATAGGCGACTCCATTCTTTTTTGTTCTGACGAGCCGTCATTGGTGTTTGCAACACTGGACTCTGATGTGGATTGTTCGATCAGTCTGTAAATAAAATATGGTAAATTGTGACATACCTACAAATTTAAAACGATAAAGCGATTCCGTGATAATGATAGGAAACTCAAAACAAGAAGGTATTGAATTGTAGAACGATTATTTTACCCAGTACTATTTTGCGTTGAGTTGGTGAACTGTGCTAATTCATCTAAATTCAGTAGCGTAAGTCCTGTTGATTCCACTGAGCTGCTTTCTGCTTCTTTTCTTTTCCTGCTGTAAAATGACAGAATTCATAAATCAGACTTGTCCGTACCTATGTATGTAGGCAGTGACATTATAGTTGACAGAAACAATAACAATCAAAGCTGGATATTGATCGCAAAATTGTATTTAAAAAGCAAAATAATGGATAGCACTGACCTTTTTATGACCATCTCTCGAGCTCTCGCCTTCATATACTCCGAATGTTTTCTTTTATTCATTTTTAATCTCTTTGTTTTACCCATATTTACGTATTACAATTTAAAATGTAGCGCACGAAATTTGCCAGCGTTGTTAGAGCGAACAACACACGTCCAACGTCGACAGAAGTCACCGGAGCACTGAGTGAGCGCGACGGAATTACTTTAGATACGCGTAACATGGGATGCAGTACAGGCAGAGACGGCTAGGGTAAACAAAGTGTGCGTTGAAATACAATTAAATGCTTTAAAAAAAAACTAGGCACTGTATGAATAATCTGAATTCAAGGATTCTCAGTACGATTGATATCTATCTATAAATCAAAATTCATCCACTAACTTTTATTCGTTTAGGGATACGAGGAGAAAATTTGAGAAATTGGAGGTAACTTTAGATTTTTTTTCTATCGAGAAAATGTTATGCAATCATGTTTTCCAATTCAGCGTTCTTAGACAGCAGTATAAAGTAAAACATATCTTAAAATGAAGTCTCTAATGTGTGTAGTTACAAGGTGGGACTGATTAGAAAAACGCCATTATTTTCGAAACAGCCGGTTAACTCAGTACTATAGCAATTTTATAATTGAATATTGTTTTAGACTGAATTAATATATCTAAACTACTATCAAACATATTCGTTAAAAAATCAACTAAGTAATATAGTATTATTTTTTATATACATATATATATATATTCAAAATCGATCCAGCATACGCGTGATACGCACTCAATAGTGCATTTTGGTTTGTTACTTTTTTGAACATATTCAGTGCATTGTTATAAATATGTACGGCCGGAAAGCTCTGAGTCTAAGGTACATGTAGTTGCGCTAATTGCTCCCTCTACCTGTTACGAGTTGAGCGACATGTAATTAGAATCTAAGGAATGTTCTGGGTATATTGGGTCATTCCTTGAGTGGAGGACAGAAGTCTTATACCTCGGAGTGATTATCGACAGGAACCTCAGCTTCCACCAACACGTACAGCGCATCATCGGGAAGGCGACAGTGGCCAGAGTCAAGTTGCTGCCAGATCTTGAACTCAAAGCAACCACACCGGACCAAGGTTCTGATATACAAGACGTATATCAGGCCTCGACTCACCTACGCGGCTCTGGCGTGGTATGCCTACGCAACCAGAACAAACCGGACGAAACTGCAGGCTACTGAGAACAGATGTCTCAGGGCGATAGTCAACGCGCCCAGATACAGTAAGAACTCCACCATCAAAAATTCTGCAACATAATTATTCTGAATAAAATCTCTAAATCCGCTCTCAGCGATCAAGAACGTCAATTTGCACCAACATGGAGGTAGCGGGTGCCATCATGATGTGAATTTCATTGCAAATAACCATACCACGGATTCCAAATCAAATCTGAATTATTAATTAACACTGTTAGAAATAAAATCTGGTAAGCTAAATCATAAACAGCATATCAAAATAGTAATATTGACTTACATCGAAGTGCTCCCACAACCTTGAATCATTTTAATACACTTGATTATATGTTCACAATAACACAACATCTGCATTAAAGATTATTTAAATTTCTATACTCAAACTGATAAACGTTATATATATATATATATATATATATATATATATATATATATATATATATATATATATATATATATATATATATATATATCTACGTATAACAAAAGAAGTGGAAATGAGGCCACGAAATAATTATAATTTTTCGTAATATATAAATAATATGAAATATTTCCGTTATTATATCATAGATTAAAAGCTTCGCCACCCCATATTACTACAAGATATATACATACTTTTAATCGATTGGTTGTATCGATTGTAGACCGTGCTCACGTCACTAATGTCATGTCCCATCCCGCGATGCGCGAACGGCTTCCATTTCTCTTTCATTACTTGAAGCGGTGGCCACAAATTATATAGTAGTATGTCTAAAGAGCGGTGGAAAAAAAATATCTGTGGGTTGGCGAGGTGGAACGTCAAATCGTAAACACGCGAATTTTCTGGTATTTTGGTAATTTTTTTATTTTAGTTAATTAATCTCACCAGAATAGGTTTTTGTGTTCCATTTCATTAGTTTATAGACATCACTTGTTAGTAGGTTCATTTCATTAGAGTTTTTAGTATATTATTGCGTGATGAATGATCCCCCTGATCCTGGTGGAGGCATGGACTTTGTCCAGCCGCCTTCCCCTGCGGCGTATACATCAATTTCATCATCTGTTGACGAAAAGGCTTTTGAAATAGTCAACAGAAAACGACGATCGGAAAAGCGTAACGTGACTAAAGATCCCCGTAGTGACCGTTCACGATCACGTACAAAATCAATGGTTCACGATGAATCAACGTGTAAATTTACAGATGCGTCTGACGTTGTTCTCCAGGCTGGACAATGTACCCCCCCAACTCCTTCTCCCCTAGTTCCTCTAGCCCCCTTCCTAGCGGACCCCCTGCAGCTTCACAGAAAACTTAATTTACACCTATCGGTCGGCAATTATACGACTCAACAGATCGTGGCCCTTTTACGGTCCATGTTCAGAGGGAAGAGACTTCACCTACCGCTGGGACATCCCTTCACCCGGTGACATTTGGTAGATTCCTATTTAGCCGCGCCCGGGAATTTCAAGGAATCATCGATTGCTCAGTAAAGAATGTTGGTCGCAATCGTATAGCTCTAAACTTTAATTCCACCATTTCAGCCAATAATTTCATCCAGTCCCCTTCATTGCCAAACAACAAACTCAGAGCTTTCATTCCGTCGTTTAATATTACTCGGATGGGTATAATTCGCGGAATCCCAGTGGATATGACTCCAGAGGATATTATGAGCGAGATGAAAGTTCCTGAAGAGTGTGGTCCAATTTTAAAAGTTCGCCGGCTCAATTTTAAAGTTTCCATTGACGGAGTTGTGACCTGGAAACCGTCGCAAACAGTAGTTTTGACTTTTGATGGTCAAATTTTGCCCTCAAGAGTTTATCTATGTTACAACTCTTTCCCTGTTGCGGCTTATGCCTTCCCGACTATTCAGTGCTTCCATTGCTGTAGATACGGACACACCATGACGCAGTGTCGGTCAAAACCTGCTTGTTTTAAATGCGGTTCTAACCACTTAGGAAAGTCATGCAACGTGGATGAAGTTGATGCGAAATGTTTGTGGTGTGGTGGCAATCACTTTGCTAATAGCAAGTGCTGCCCTGAAATGCAAAGGCAAAATAACATTAAATCCCGTATGTCAGAATTATCTATTTCATATGCTGAAGCATCTCAGTTTTTCCCTGCATATAAAAAGTCCTTTGCTGAAGTTACTTCCACCTCTGTTGCAGCTCCTTTACCTAGTCCATCCAGGAATTTTACTACTGAACCGTCCAAAGTTTATTACAGGGGAGGAAGAAAATCTATGAAATCCCATATATTGCCTTCTAGTGTTGGTTATGATCGTGAAGCGCACATGAGCATCATTCGAGAAGAATCCTCTGGAGCATCGCAAAACGGTTGTGCTTTATTAAATCCTCTGGCCCAAAAAAATGAGACTCCTTCTGTTCAAGCTATAATAGCTGAACTCCTGCAGCTCTTGAATCTATTATCCTCTCTCATGTCTAACTCCTCCTCTTCAAGTAATTCACCGTCCAACGCTGCCTTCAACTTAAATTCGCTTATTTCCCTACTTCAAAATGGGTCCCTTTGACAGGATCCTTCAATGGAATAGTCATAGTATTTGCAACAAAAAGTCTGATTTGATATTTTTAATAAATAAACATGAACCAAGCGTCTTGGCCGTCTCAGAGACTTGGCTTAGACCTGATTCCTTTTTTAGGTTGTCAGGCTATGTTGACGTTTGAAGTGACCGCCAGGATGGCTTTGGTAGTGTTGCACTATTTATTAAAAATAATATTAACTTTTCAAGTATTTCTATCCCTTTTCATAATGATGGCTTTGATGCTGTTGCTGCACGCATCAACGATTTTACAATTGTCTCCATATACATTCTTCATCCTTCGAAATCTATTATTCGAAATTTAAGTTCAGTAATTATGTCTCTTCCTAAGCCCCTTCTTATTCTAGGTGATCTGAATTGTCATCATACGGTATGGGGGTGCGATTTGTCGGATGCTAATGGTTTTTTTTATTAGATTCATTAGATAGTCTTAATCTCTGCATCCTTAACGATGGCTCCGCTACGAGAAGAACTCGTCCTAATGAGTTTACTAGTGCAGTGGATCTTTCTTTATGCTCTTCTGAGCTCGCGTCTTTTATGTCTTGGTGTGTTGGGAGAACACACCAAGATAATATAAAAGAATTGGGAAATGGTCACTACGTCACTACCATGAGTAGACGGGAGTCTACTCATGGTAGTGACCATTTCCCAATTCTTTTACGAATCTTGCAAAAACATTCCCGTCCTGCTTCAATTAATTCTCCGCTTCTTAAATATATAATTGACAATAACATTTCGATCTGGGATGTGTTCAATGATCGTACTGATTCCAAAGCCTTAACTTTACCTCTTATAAATTCCTCTAACATTATTACCTGTTCTGAGATGTTAGTACGATCTCTAGTAGAATGTGCTGATTTGACTTTCCCGGTTAAGAAATCTCATCCAGACAAAGTTCCTTCTCCTCCATGGTGGGATAAGGATTGCTCTGAAGTCGTTAGATCTCGCAATGATGCAGAAGCTATCTTTTGTCTGTCTATGACCCGTGATAATTTTATTGAATTTATTAAAATGATTGCAAAATCCAAGCGTCTCTTTCATGATAAAAAACGTAATGGTTGGAAGTCATTTTGCTCCAGCATAGGCCCCAATACTCCTTCATCTCTTATCTGGAAGAAAATACATAGGTATCGTCGGTCTCAATGTGTTCCTTATCGTAGTTGTTGCCCTTCCCAAGTTTGGGCTGATGAATTTATGGACAAATTAGCCCCTCATTATTGTCCCCATCATTCAGAATTACCATCTCTTTCTAATCCCTTTTCTAATGATCCCCTTTTTTTTTTTTTTTTTTTTCGTGGGGAAAATGCATTTACGCATACCCGCTCGTCGGGGATAACGAACGGGTTATGTCGGACTCTCACTACCGACTAAAAACGATGTCCTTCGGCAACGACTTCAAACAGGGTTACGGGGCCGTTTGCGCATTCTCCGCAGCCCTGTCTTGCCGACGTCTGCCCCTCGATGTTTCAGGGCAGACCCACCTCGGAGGACGGACAGATTGCCCCCCCTCGTACTGCTCCAGCCACGCCCTGGGACATACAGCGCGTCGCCACCTAAGAAGGACCTCATGGATGAGGGGTGCCGAACGTCCCCACGTCCGACTACCCAGGCCCTGCTAGCGGAGACGGAGTGCGGGCTCGAATAGCTCGCCTCCGTGTCCGCGCCCTCCGGAGCGGGAGAGAGAGGGGATTTATCTCTCTCTCGCGCTCTTCGGTCTCTCTCTGCGACATCACGTCCTCACAGAAAGAGACCATCGCCTCCCATGACCTCTCGTCATCGACCATCCTGGCTATGATGGTCGGTAAAGAGAGGTCCGCCCCTACTACCGAGACAATAATAAATAATAATAATAATAAATTGTTTATTGAGATAAAAACGTCACAAAATACAATTACATTTATCTCACAAAATTAATTAAATCAATAGTACCTACTTAATAAGTTTAATTTCAAACAAGTTCAATAGTCTATTTTAAGATGGTAATTTATTACATGTTTTAATTACTTATAGATTTAACAAAACATACATGGTAATCAATCAATCATTCATTAGTATCAAAAATATTATATAAATTATTACAAATTAGGTCAAACAAAATTCCATTTTACATTCAAATATGTCGTCATTATTTAATCATTGTAATCTTAAACTTAAGAATACTCGCAGTCAAAATCACAAAGATCTGTCGAGCTGTCAGGCTTGGCACATCTGTCCCATTGGTCAACGAGGCTCTCACAATAGGCAAGTATGACCGGCATGACATTGTTTAAGTCATCAGTCATTAAATCGCAATCAGTGTTGGCGACAAGGAGGGCATTGAGATGGTGGGGAGCACGAACGAGCGGAGTCTGACTTCGCGCTGAGGTGCGTGCACTGTTTACACTGAAGAGATTCTGTGGTCGACCACGCCTGTTTGCTGGGACCCCAGGCTCATCAGGAATATAAAACGTACACGCAAGGTTGTGCAGGTGAAGACAGTCGATTGACCCTCTGAGCACCTTACAATAGGTCAGGAGTTGATCGGCCATTCTCCTAACTTCTAACGAGTTGTATCCCAACTGACCAAGTAAGAACTTTGTTGGGTACATATAGGGGTAGTACCCGTAAAGCTTTTTGTAGAGAGACCTTAAAAACGCCTTCTGAACCTTTTCTATCATACGGGTGTAAGTAACGTGATAGGGATTCCACACACAAGCGCTCGTTTCTAGTTTACTTCTAACGAGCGAGTTATACAAAGTTATAATGACTTGTGGATTTTGGAAGTCTTTTGAGTTGCGCAGCACAAAACCTAGACGCCGGTATGTATCATTCGTCAGGTCAGAGATGTGGTCGTGGAACGTCAGACCACGATCGAAAGTGACACCTAAATCTTTAACACAATGAGGCCTATTAATGTTTAGATGGTCAAGCTGGTAGTTAAAATGTATAGGACTTTTTTTTCGGTTGAAACTCATTACATTACATTTGCCTGAATTGAATAACATTTTATTCACCACACTCCATTCAAAAATGTGGTTAATATCGCATTGCAAGTTAAGGCAATCATTAAGACATTTTATTTCCAGATAGAGCTTGAGGTCATCTGCATACAAGAGGCACTTGGCCGAATTCAACACTCTAGGAAGGTCATGAACCATAATAAAAAAAAGAAGAGGTCCGAGGACCGAGCCTTGACTTATGCCCGACCTAGTGTGATATGGTTCGGACTCATGTGTCCCATGCCTAACAAACTAACTTCGGTCTCCTAGGTAATCGGAGAAAAAATCAAGAAGTCCCGGTGTGAAACCGATAGACGATAACTTTCTCAGCAAAATATCATTGTCGATTTTGTCGAAGGCTTTTTGAAAATCAAAGTAAATGACATCAACTTGCAGGCCGCGGTCCAAAGCATCAGATACATAATCTACTATGCATAGCAGGTTCGTATTCACAGAGCGCCCCGCTCTAAAGCCGTGCTGCTCGTCACCTATCAATTGTTTTACTTGTCTATATATGTCTTTATGTACAATGTATTCAAAAACCTTTGCTGGGGCGCATAAGATTGCTATAGGACGGTAATCACTTACTATTGCTTTTTTGCCACTCTTGGGAATAGGGGTCACTCGGGACACTTTCCACTGAGATGGGTACCTGCCTGTTGCAAGTGCAAGATTGAAAATGTGATGAAATGGACGAATAAAAGTTTTTTTACACATCTTTAGAACAAAACTAGGCACACAGTCGGGTCCTGACGAACTACCTATTTTTAACTTGTTTATGGCACAGTCAATATTTTCAGGTGAGATAGTAGATATGCTAACACAACCCCCCTGTAACCCACATTCACTATGCGCTCTGACGTCCAATGATGGTAATTCATTAAGAAATGCAGTTGAAAAATAACTAGCAAATGCTTTGGCTGCTCCTACTCCGGTGCAGGACATACCTTCGTAAGTAACGCAAGGCTCGAATCCGCCTTTTGACCTAAGGTTATTTATATAACCCCAAAAACGTTGAGGCTGAAGTTGTAGGTTTTCCTCGATACTGGACATGTGTTCCTTGTACGCCATGAAGATACGCTTTTTCAGTCCAGCACGTAGGACAGAAAATAAGTTATAGTCAACTACACATCCAGACTTTAACCAAGCTTTGTGTAAAATAGATTTCTTTCGAATGTCCCTAATGATATCAGCTTTATACCAAACGGGGTACCTGTTACTTTTTGTGACCCGCCTTTTCTTTTTGGGAACACACAAATCAAAAAATTGATAAATAATGTTATAAAAGGCCTCAGCGGCAATAGATGTATTATCAGACTCAAGAACCGGCGCCCAGGAAACTTCCTCGATTAATGAACGAAAAAGAATCAAGTCCATTTTCTTAAAATTCCAATCGCGCGATTCGTTTATGTTGCTAGGTTCTATGCGCTCGCACTTAACGTTACGTAACAGAAGATTCACAGTTACCTCAAGCGCTGGGTGGTACAGCTTGTCGATGGGGACGAAACCATCACCCTCACTCACACATACATCCGGGGTCAAAGACTCAACGCACTCCTGCGCCAACACCACGTCAAGAGTACTGCCGTGAGAATTAATTACATCATTATGATCACATAGATTTAAAAAAGTCAAAAAGTAGCAATAATAATTTTTAATATGGATTGACGCACTGTTTATGTTTAAATCTCCGAGTAGCAAGAATTTGTAACTAGTTAAATTACCTAAAAAAGATTCAATATTGCAGAATAGATTCATATAAACGGCGTCGCTAGCCTTAGGTTTAATGTATACTACACAAACAAAAAAAGAGGTACCGCCATGGGTGACACACGCCCACAAGTCTTCTGCAAGCTCCGACTCGAGGTCACACCGGCGCCGAATGGCGAGCCCAGGTCTCGCGGCCAGCAGGACACCACCCTGGATTGTGGCGCGGTCACGGCGTAGCAGGCTCCAACCATCAGGCACCACTTCAGCGTCGTTGATCGACCCATCGAGAAAAGTCTCCGACGCGGCAACAAGTAGATGATCGGATACTGACATGCTGGGATACCAATGCTCACGCAGCTTTGTTTTCAGGCCTCGGACGTTCTGATAAAATATGTTTATTGTTTTGCGCGGCTCATTGTTTGCCGACCTCACGTCGAAAGGTTTGGCTATTAGAAGCGGGCGTGGGTTTTTTATAGTTAAACCACTGCTTAACGCGCGCATTCTCAGGCCAAACATTAACTGAAAAACATTTATTGTAGCAATCTTCCGGCACTCCTATTTTGAAAGAGTTGTAGTTGTTTGCGGTCCTCAGTTGTTCGACAGTGACAGCTCTCTGTGGGCACAGCTCATCTAGGTAGGCCTTCACCTCATCTACACTCGATATCATGTTCCATAAGTGGAAATGTTTTCGCATTTCAGCCGCCTTTAGGGTCGTCACGGATGGCCCAGCAACACAACGCAACGATAACAAAGCAGTGCGTCGTTTTTTGTGGCGTACCTCTGTCCATTTTTCTTCTGCAGGCGGAACGCTAAAATTCTGCTGGTCCAAATCCTTATTATTTGGTAACTTGACTAAAGTTGGTTTTGTTACTGGAGGCGAGATTGGTTTTGGAATGCCGCCGGGCGAGTAGATAAGGACGTTGTTTCTTCGAGTCGACCGCAGTGGCGGCGTTGCCGGTTGTCCGGGCGATGATGCGTTATCACTAACGGTCGCTTGTGTTGTTTGCCGTTTTGAAACATTTTGCTTCTTACGGCTAACATTTTCCGTATCGAGCACTGCAATCCTGCTGGTTTCGCACGGTGATGACGACTTACAAATATTCGTAACGGTCACTTTTAAATCACGAATCAACTCGGTTTGATATTGAATAAGTTCCGTTTGTTTAGTCGACATTTGCTTCAAAAACTGTATTTCGAGCTCTAAGCCAGTCATTTTCGTCACCATGCTAGCTAGTATTTCAGACGAAACTTCAACGCTTGCAGACATCATGCAAGAGACACTAAAAACTAAAAGTTAAAAACTAAAAGTTGTACACAACAATAACCGTGCGCAGAGTAGCGATTATGCGCAAAAACGGAGCAGTGACGACGTGCGTGCGCTGGGAGCGTCGACAGCGAACTGGGACAAGGGTCTGCCGCGGTTCCTCTGCCCCCGGGCACGCCTCCAATACGTGCTGCGCGGTTTCCTCTACGCAGCCGCACTGGTGGCACGCAGGGGTCGCTTCTCTCCGGGCCACGTTACACAGGTACCTCCCAAAGCATCCATGCCCCGAGAGGACCTGAGTCATTCGGAAGGTAAGTGACCCGTGCCCCCGCTGAACCCACTCCTCCAGTATTGGCCAGACCGCCTCGAGAAACCGGGTGGCTCCGGCTCCTCTCCGCGGGCCCACGGCCAGCCGTCTACTCCAGGACGCCAACGCTACCTTCCTGGCGTCCGTTCGCCATTGTCTCTTCTCTTGGAGGGCAGGATTGAGACCCTCCTGTCGGGCCCACGTTCTACGCCAGAAGACCGAGGAAAGAACCTCGGCCTCCAGGTCCCATGGAAGGGAACCAGCGAGAACGCAGGCCACCTCGTGTGATAGTGTACGGTAGCCCCTGCACACTCTCATCGCCATGACTCTCTGGGCCCTTCATAGAAAGGCGGTCTCCCGAGCGTTTAGGGACCCTGCCCATATGGGGGCACCATAGAGGGCCATAGACCGCACCACCGCCATGTAAAGGTGGCGGCAGCTTCCATCGCCCCCCCCGAGATTTGGAAGTAGGCGGCCTAGGGCAGCGGCCGTCACCACGAGCCTGGGTGACAACCGCTGCAAATGAGCCCCGAACCTCCACCTGCTGTCAAGTACAACACCGAGATACTTCAGCGTCGACCCGACAGCAATGGAGGTCCTTCCCACCATAATGTTGCAGCCAGAAGGTGGCGCTCTCCGACGACCAGGAAAGCATATGGCCTCGGATTTATGGAGCGCCACCTCCAGACCCAATCGCCGTATCCGGGTCACTACCGCCGCTACTCCAGCAGTGACCAGAATGGACGCTTCCCGTACCGTACTCCCATGGGCAGTAACCAGAGTGTCGTCAGCGTAACAAACGACGCTGACGCCAGCCAGGTTAACGCCCCGCAGAACCCAATCAAAACCTATGTTCCACAAGAGTGGGCCCAGGACCGACCCCTGTGGAACGCCGCGCGCCACTGGGCTCTGGCCTCCGCCATCCTTCGTTGGGTAGACCACCTCTCTATCTGAGAGGTAGTCACCAACGATGCGTTGGAGGTACTGAGGCACGCCGTGGTGCCCCAGTGCCCCCAAGATTGTGCTCCAGGGTATGTTGTTAAAAGCGTTGGCGATATCTAATGACACCGCCAACATGACCCCGCCGTTAGAACTTGCCTCCTCGGAGAGATCGTGAACGCGGGATATGGCATCCAGCGTCGAACGACCTCTCCGGAACCCGAACTGGTTATCCGCCAGATCTGGGCCGACCGTTGTCAGGTGCTTGACGAGGCGGGCAGCAACAACACGCTCCAGGAGTTTGCCCGCCTCGTCAAGCAGCACTATCGGGCGATATCCGGCCGGTTCGTCCACCGGACGCCCCTCTTTTCTCAAGAGGACGAGTTTCCCTTTCTTCCACCGCTTGGGGAACCTGCCCTCCCTCAAACAGCGATCAAAGTGGGTCCTGATTTGGGGCTCCAGAGTCTCCTGAACGAGGGCCCACGCACGTCCGGGAATGCCATCAGGTCCCGGTGCCGTGTTTTTGGCCCTCATTTTCCGGACAGCCGCACCCAGCTCACCCTGCGTGACCTGCGGGACGTTTTGCTCCTCTTCTTCGACCCGTTCAAGCTCCACCATGGTAGGAGGGATGAACTCCGCCTCTGGTGCTCCAGGAAACAGACCTTCAATCACCCGCTGGAGGGTTAGAGGTTGGAGTGTGCTAGTGTGCTAGTGATGGGGGGAGCCCAGGGGCGGAGCTTCTGTCTCGCCCACCTATACGGTCGGCCCCATGGATCTCTTTCCAGCGACTCTAACAGTTGCCGCCAGGCTTCTGCCTTTGCCTCTCTGATGGCTTCATGGAGAGTCTTGGACGCCTCTCTGTAGGCTGCATACAGGATATCGGATACGTCTGTTTCCTGGCGTCTTCTTCTTCGGTATCGCTGGTAGCGACGGCGCCTCGCCACGCACCGACGGCGAAGCCCAGCGATCTCCTCCGACCACCAGTAGACCTGGCGCCTGGACTGTGGGGCTCTCGCACGGGGCATGGCAGCGTCGCAGATGTGTGCCATTGCCTCGCACAGTCCACTTGCTTCCGCGTCAATATCCACTGGCTCCGAGGAAGAGGCGTTCCATGCTTGGACAATGGCTGCTTCTTGCAGCAGCTCCACGTCTAAGCGTTTGAGGATCCATCTTGGACCAAAAGTCGATGTTGACCTTGTGTCCAGGTTAACTGCTGTCGAAGACACACTAAAACGAATGTATCGGTGGTCAGACAGCGTCTCCTCGCCAACCAGCACCTCCCAGTCATGGACACGCGCTGCTATTTCAGGGGTGGCGAAAGTCACATCAACCACCGACCCACCCGTCCGCCGCACGCAAGTGTTCGTCGACCCCTGGTTGAGGATGCACAATCCCATCTCCGTCAACCAGTCTTCGACAGCTTCACCTCTTGCAGTTGTCCGCGGAGAACCCCACGCCGTAGATTTGGCGTTGAGGTCTCCGAGCACTATGACCGGCCGTGGTCGAGTTTGGCCAACCAGGGTCCCCACCTCGCCTAGGAGTACTTCCAGGTCGTGAAGGGGCTTATTAGGAGAGTGGTACACCCCTACGACCACCACCTCACCAAGCCGGGCTGCAACGTAACCTCTCCCTTTTACTACTCCATCGAGTGGAGGAGACTGGGTGGGTGACTGAGTGGTGATCGCCACCAAGCCATCGAGATCACCGACCCAATCAGCTCTGGGAGGAACCCGGTATGGCTCGGCTACTACAGCTACGCTTATCAACCGCTCCGCCAGGCTCTGGAGCAGGATGTCTTGAGCCCCAGCGCAGTGGTTGATGTTCGCCTGGAGAAAAGTTAGGGCCATACTAATTTTCCTCCATGCGACCCGTCTGCACCGTAGTAGTGTGTGGTGGCTGCGACTTGGCTTTGGCCTCAGTCGCAGCTTTCCTCCTCCTCGCCCCCATCTTGTTCGGGGGCTTGGCGCATGCCTTGCCCCCTTCTAATGATCCCCTCGATCAACCGTTTACACTTAATGAGTTGGAAAACATTTTGAAATCCGTTAAAGATTCTGCTCCGGGTATTGACGGCATACCATATTCCTTTGTTTCTAAAGCTAATGTCCGCCTTCAGAACTATTATTTAACTTTGGTTAACACAATTTTTGTAACCGGATTTGTGCCAGTTTCTTGGAAGTCTCAATATATTATTCCTATTCCGAAACCTAATAAAGATCCGTTGGACCCTAACTCTTACCGTCTTATCGCTCTCTCTTCAGTCTTGACTAAAATTGCGGAGCATTTGATTAAGAACCGCTTTGAGTGGTTTCTTGAGAGCAATGAATTACTCGCTAAATCTCAATACGGTTTTAGAAAAGGCAAGAGCACTATGGACAGCCTTGCCATTTTTACGACTGACATACGACTTTCATTTACGCGCAATGAATCTATTATAGCTGCTTTCCGAGACATTTCCGCAGCCTATGATAGTGTCCAACTTCCCCTTCTTAAAAATAAACTAAATCGATTGAGAATTCCAGCTAAATTAGTCAATTTTATTATGAATCTTCTTTCAGAGAGATATGTATATCTCCGTTGCAGTGATTCTTCTATTACTTCTAATAGGGTCATTTGGCGGGGCTTACCGCAGGGCTCTGCCCTAAGTCCACTTCTATATAATGTATACACGTATGATCTGGAATCCTCTGTTGGTCTAAGTCGTATCCTTCAATACGCTGATGACATACTTGTTTACAGTTCTCATCACAAAATTGATGTGGCTAGTAAGTGTATTTCCCATTCCCTTGAATGTTTATATGACGGGCTTCAAAAAAAAAATGGTCTAGATTTATCTCCTACAAAGAGTAATATCGTTCTGTTTTCTCGTAAAAGAAATCCTCCTGATTTAAATATCTCTATTAGTGAGTGCAGAATTCCAGTAAAGGAGTCGGTTACATTTTTAGGTCTCTGGTTAGACAGTAAACTATGTGGTCGTCAGCATTGTGAATACATTTCAAATAAGTGTGAGAGGAATATTAACATATTACGGTGTTTGTCTGGGGTGTGGTGGGGTGCACACTTTTTTAATCTTAAATTACTATATAATGCCATTATCCGTAGTGTCTTGGATTATGGTTCCTTCTTCCTGGAACCTGCACGTAAGCGAGATCTCACCAAACTTGATCTAATTCAATCCAAATCGCTCCAGATTATTACTGGTGCTATGAAATCATCTCCAATTAACGCTCTTCAGGTGGAGTGTGTGGACCCTCCTCTTCATCTTCGTCGTCAATTCCTAGCTAATAGATTCTTCTTCCGTTCTATTCATTTCTCTAATCACCCTCTCATTCCTAAACTCCAACTTCTCAAACAATATGTTTACACTTCCCGTTTTTGGACTTTTAAAAAACATCCGCTTCTTTTGAAAAGTTATTCAAACTTTAAATTGCTTAAGGATCCCACGTATCGGTCTACTAAACTATCGATTTATAATATTAATTACTTTGTTATAATATCGCAGCCGGAAATAATTTTGGACTTTGGTATCTGTAAGGGGGACCTCTACGCTGATAAGTATTTTCAAGAGCTCTTGCTCAGGAATTGGCGTGGATGGCATACCATTTTTACGGATGCCTCAAAATTGTCTCATGTTGGATGTGTTGGTTGTGGTGTATTTCACTCCCAGTTTGATATTGTTCAAAAGATAAAATGCCCTCCTGAGTCCTCTGTTTTTACAGGTGAATGTCTAGCAATTCTTGAGGCGGTAAATATATCCTTCTCTTCAAACTTCGTCAGACCATATTTTTTTCAGATTCTCGTAGCTCGCTTCAATCCCTTCTGTCTAACCCTTTTCATTCTAAATTTCACCCCATTGTTCTCAAAATTAAAAAATCTTTATCGGATTGTATTGATAAAGGACTAGAAGTGGTTCTTGCTTGGATACCAGGACACCTTGGTCTTTTTGGTAATGAACGTGCTGATAAAGCGGCCAAAGAAGCGGTTTCTTGTGGTGATAAGGTCCCGTTTATTAATTATAGCGTTGACCTTATCTGCCTCCCTAAAAGTTTTCTTTATAAGTCATGGTCTACATACTGAAAAACAACTAGCTCATCCAAAGGCTCTGGTTTTGCTAAGATCCAACCAGAAATACCAAGTAAACCTTGGTTTTCGCGGTGGTACTTCGGTAAGATTTATACGTCGACCTTAATTCGCATGAGGCTTGGTCATTGTTGCTCACCTTCACATTTAAAAAAGATTCATGTGAAAGATTCCTCTATATGTGAATGTGGTCTGGATGAGGGGGATCTCAACCATATATTCTTTTCCTGTCCATTGTATGATAATGTTTTTTTCTACAATTCTCTCATATCATTAAAAGTCTCATTTCCGACTCATATTCCTGAACTTTTATCATCTACTAATATTGATATATATAAAGTTTTCGTTCACTTCCTCACTGTCAATAACATTCGTTTATAATTTTGTACATATTTATTTGTTTTTAATGTTGTTTGTTTATATGCGAATAAGTTTTCTTTAAGTTATTATTCATTCTTATTGTTCATCATCATCATCATCAGCCTGTAGCAGTCCACTGCTGGACATAGGCCTCTCCAATTGCACGCCACTTAGGTCTATCTTGGGCTTCTCGCATCCAGTTTTTGCCAGCCGTCTTGCGCAGATCGTCACTCCACCGTGCCTCAGGACGTCCTACACTACGTTTGCCGAGACGCGGTCTCCACTCTAGAACTCGTTTACCCCAACGGTTGTCGGTTCTACGGCTAATATGGCCAGCCCACTGCCACTTCAGCTTGCTGATCCGGTGGGCTATGTCGATGACCTTGGTTCTCTGATGGATCACTTCATTTCTGATGCGATCCCTCAGAGAAACACCGAGCATAGCCCTTTCCATAGCCCGCTGAGCGACCTTGAGCTTGTGGACCATTCGAGCCGTCAGTGTCCACGTTTCGGCTCCGCATGTCATGACGGGTAGGACGCACTGATTGAAGACTTTCGTCTTCAGGCACTGTGGAATCGGCGAAGTAAGGACTCGACGTAGCTTCCCAAACGCTGCCCAGCCCAGTCGAATTCTTCTATTCACCTCGTTCTCAAAGTTGTTTTTTCCCAACTGCAATGTCTGCCCGAGGTACACATATTTTTGAACAACTTCGAGAACGGCGCCGTGTATCGCAATCGGTTCCGGTAGAACATGTTCGTTGAACATGACCTTGGTTTTGTCCAAGTTCATCCGTAGGCCGATGCGTATAAAAGAGTCAGCCAGGTTATTCAGCATCTGTTGCAGGTCCTGCAGCGTCTCTGCCACGATGACGATATCGTCAGCAAATCGCAAGTGAGAGATGTATTCGCCGTTGATATTAATGCCACGTCCTTTCCAGTTCAGCGTCTTGAACATATTCTCCATTGCATTTGAAAACAATTTCGGGGAAATAACGTCCCCTTGTCTCACTCCTCGATGCAACGGTATGGGACTTGTTTGCTGATTCTGTACTTGGACGGACATGGTGGCGGTTTCGTAAAGACATCTCATCACTTGGATGTATCGCCAATCTATCTGGCAACGCTGCAGGGACTCCAGAACAGACCAGATTTCAACCGAGTCAAAGGCCTTCTCATAGTCCACGAATGCTAGACACAGGGGCTGATTATACTCTTCGGTCTTCTGTATAATCTGCCACACTGTGTGAATGTGGTCTATGGTGCCGTATCCGCTCCGAAACCCAGGCTGTTCCGGTGGTTGGAATTCGTCGAGCCTACGCGCAAGACGGTTCGTGATCACTCTTGAAAACAGCTTATAGACGTAGCTTAGAAGGGATATGGGGTGATAGTTCTTCAGCAGGGTCTTATCTCCCTTTTTAAAGAACAGGACGATCACACTCCTACTCCACGCCTCTGGAGTTCTCCCTTCGAACAGGACAGCGTTAAAAATCTTCTGGAGCTCCCTCAGTACGGGTTTACCTCCTGCTTTTAGTAGCTCTGTTGTAACGCCATCCTCTCCAGGGGCTTTTCCATTTTTTAGCTGTCCAAGAGCGATCTCGATTTCGCCAATACTGACTTCTGGCAAGTCTTCGGTGAAATGGCGTGTTAACGTGGCTCTAGGATCATTTTCGGGATCAGGTCGAGTTATAGGCCATAAAAGTCCTCCACTTCCGAAAGGACTGCTGGCTTCGAAGCAACGACTTCTCCACTAGCTGTGGTCAACTTCGTCAGGTGGCTTCTTCCAAGAGATTGTACGAACACCTTTGACCCCCGATTCTGCTCGATCGCTCTTTCGATCGAAAGAGTATTGAAGCACTGGAGGTCGTGTCGTACGTTCTTGTTGATCTCTCGGTTTAGAGTCCGCTTTTCTGACGAAGTGATGGGTGGGTTTTGACGTCGTTCCTTCATTAGCCCCAAAGTCTCTTCTGAAAGCTTGGACTTCTTGTCCATACGCTGCATGTAACAAAATCTCGTACCTTCTTCCCTGAGGACCCGAGTCACATTTTCGAGGTTCTGGTTTACGTCTGCGGTGGTTTCCACGGCAGCGAATTGGTTCTCCCGGTTTAACTGGAATGTTTCAGATCCTGCCATGGTTTGGAGCAGTGTTGGTCGGAGCCTGGACTTCATCAGACGGACACGTTGCGCCTTGAAGTTGATATTCAGAGAGCCTCGGACAAGTCGGTGATCGCTACCGGTATTGAACCTGTTGATCACGGAGACATCTCTAAAGATGTGCCTTTTATTCGTCATGATGAAGTCAATCTCATTTTTAGTCCTAGTGTCGGGGCTTAGCCACGTCCACTTCCTTTGGGGCTGTTTCTTAAAGAGGGAGTTCATCAATAAGAGCCCCTCCCGTTCAAGGAAGTTGACGAGCATTTGCCCCCTATGGTTTCTGCTTCCAAAGCCATGGCATCCTACTACTGATTCGCTGAAATTCTGTACTCCCACTTTAGCGTTAAAGTCCCCCATGACAACGGTGTACTGGGTCTTTGTAGTGAAGTGGAGGGCCCTCGATATGTCATCGAACATATCCTCCACTTCATCGTACGAGTGTGTCGAGGTCGGTGCGTACACTTGCACCACCTTGAGGCTATACCTTTCGGTGAGCTTTACAATAAGGTACGCTACCCTGTTCGACACACTGGACACTTCCACTACGTTGTCAGAAAGGGACTTGTTTACCAGAAACCCAACGCCACCTTGGGATTGTTGGTCTCTTTCTCGGAAGTACATAAGATGGCCCGATTCTAGGGTTAAGGTGTCCTCCCCCTCTCTTCGGACTTTTTTTTTTTTTTTTTTTTTTTTTTTTTTTTTTTTTTTTCGCAGAGAAAGATTTTAGACCCTGATCACCAGCTCCGGGGAGAGCTGGCGCGCGTGTGGGAGTCTACGCCAGAAGGGCGGCATACCCACCAAAGCTCTGCGGTGTTCCATCCTCATCGACTATTGGCGGGGGGCGTAGGACCACTTGCGTTATTCAGCCACAGCCCCCACCGACGTCGCTGCCCACCTAGGCAGGCCCAGCCTCTGGGGAGGGTGTAGAGAGCCCTCCCCGTAACCATCTCGTGGGATGCCCTGGAACACGCGGGCCATCCACACCTCGAAAGGACTTAGCCCTAATTGGGGGCACCGGCCATCCCCACAGCCAACGCCCCAGGTCCTCTGAGCGGAGACGGAGTGCGAGCCCGATCGGCTCGCCTCCGTGTCCGCGCTCTCCGGAGCGGGAGAGAGAGGGGATCTCTC
Source organism: Selenia dentaria (assembly GCA_917880725.1). NCBI lineage: Eukaryota > Metazoa > Arthropoda > Insecta > Lepidoptera > Geometridae > Selenia > Selenia dentaria. Next base: position 436,562 of record OU862885.1, on the reverse strand, counting down.
TCTCTTTCTCGCTCCTCGGCCTCTCTCTGCAACATCACGACCTCGCAGAAAGAGACCATCGCCTCCCATGACCTCTCATCGCCGACCATCTTGGTTAAGATGGTAGACAAAGAGAGGTCCGCGCCCACTACTGCAACTAGAGATTGCCGTGCCTCGGCAGCCCCTTGGCAATCTTCCAACAGGTGCTGCGCGGTTTCTTCCGCGCAGCCACACTGGTGGCACACTGGAGTCGCTTCCCTCCGGGCAACGTTGCACAGGTACCTCCCGAAGCATCCGTGCCCCGTGAGGACCTGTGTCATCCTGAAGGTAAGCGATCCATGCCCTCGATGGACCCACTCTTTCAATATTGGCCGTACTGCTTCGAGGAACCGGGTTGCTCCAGCTCCCCTCCGCGGACTGACGCCCAAGCGCCTGCTCCAGGATGCCAAGGCGGCCTCCTTGGCGTCCGTTCGCCACTGCCCACATTCTCGATGGGCAGGGTGGAGACCCTCCTGTCGCGCCCACGTTCTGCGCCAAAAGACCGAAGACAGGACCTCGGCCTCCAGATCCCATGGAAGGGACCCGGCGAGAACACAAGCCACCTCGTGCGAGAGTGTGCGATAGCCCCTGCACACTCTCACTGCCATGGCCCTCTGGGCCTTATAGAGCAGGGCGGTCTCCTGCGATTTTAAAGACCCTGCCCATATGGGGGCGCCATAGAGGGCCATAGATCGCACTACCGCCATGTAAAGGTGGCGGCAGCTACCTCCTCCTCCTCCGAGATTGGGAAGCAAACGGCCCAGTGCAGCAGCCGTACCCACGAGTCTGGGGGTCAGCTGCTGAAGATGGGCCCTGAATCTCCATCTGCTGTCAAGTACAACGCCAAGATACCTAAGCGTTGACCCGACAGCGATAGAGACCCCCCCCACGATGATATTGCTGCCTGCGGGTGGCGCCCTCCGACGACCAGGAAAACAAATGGCCTCGGATTTGTGGAGCGCCACCTCCAGGCCTAAACGCCGGATCCGCGCCACTACCGCCGCTACTGCGGCAGTGACCAGGATAAACGCTTCCCGGATATTTCTCCCCCGGGCGGTAACTAGGGTGTCGTCAGCGTAACAGATGACGTCGACGCCACCCAGGTTAACGCCCCGAAGCACATAATCATACCCAACGTTCCACAGGAGTGGTCCAAGGACAGACCCCTGTGGAACTCCGCGAGTGACTGTGCTTCGGCCTCCACCTTCTCGCGTCGGGTAGACAACCTCTCTTTCTGAGAGGTAGTCCCCGACGATACGTTGAAGGTACTGGGGCACCTCATGATGCCCCAAAGCACCCAAAATTGTACTCCACGGCAGACTATTGAAGGCGTTGGCGATGTCAAGTGACACCGCCAACATGACCTCGCCGTTGGAGCACGCCGCCTCGGAGAGATCGTGGACGCGGGATATTGCGTCCAGCGTCGAGCGACCTCTCCGGAACCCAAACTGATTGTCGGCCAGATCTGGGCCAACGCTCGTAAGGTGCTTGACGAGGCGGGCAGCGAGAACACGCTCCAGGAGCTTGCCAGCCTCGTCAAGCAAAACAATTGGGCGGTATCCGGCGGGTTCACCAGCAGGACGCCCCTCTTTACGCAGGAGTACGAGCCGACCTCCCTTCCACCGCCTGGGGAACTTACCCTCCCGCATGGAGCGGTCGAAGAGGGCTCGTATGCGGGGCGCCAGAGCGTCCTGGGCGAGGGCCCACACACGACCGGGAATACCATCTGGTCCCGGTGCCGTGTTTTTAGCCCTCATCCTGAGGATGGCTGCACCCAGCTCCCCCTCGGAGGTGTTAGGTACGTTCTCCTCCTCTGCTTCTACTCTTAGAGTCACCGACGCCGTGGGAGGGGAAAACTCTGGCCCTGAACCACTGGGGAACAGTCCCTCGACCACACGCTGAAGCAACAGAGGCTCCATCGTACTGGTGATGGGGGGAGCCCAGGGGCGGAGCTTTTGTCTCGCCAACCTATACGGCCGCCCCCAAGGGTCTCGTTCCAGGGACTCCAGGAGTTCACGCCAGGCTTTCGCCTTGGCGTCGCTGATGGCTATGCGGAGGGCTTTGGACGCCTCCCCCTCTCTTCGGACTTCACTCAACCCCAGTATGTGCCACCTAATTTTCCCAAGTTCCACCTCGAGTTGCGCCAGATGCGAGTTCTTATTTTTATGTGTGTATATTTTCATTTTTTCATACAAAATAAACCTATTCTGGTTCATAGTTTGCTCAAATTCGTTTTAGGATGTTTTTTTGTTTTATTTGACGTGAAACTGGCACAAATGTCATGTTGACAATTGCCAAAAACAAAAAAAAAAGAGCGGTGGCGGACGAACGGGACGGACAACGTTTGCCTTCTAAATATACTTTGGTGTAAAGCTGAGCTCTGGGTGCTTCAGGAGATTGAAGGGAGAGACACAACGCCTTGGAGAACGTAGACTCCGATCGTGTATCCCGTTATGGCTGAGAAAATCAAATCCGAGAAGGTATGTAGGCACGGTACCCACGCGTTACTAAAAACGCCATTTTTTGTAATACGTTCATCAATCTAGCATTGATTTTGTTTGATTGCAAATATGTTTTTGTCAATCTGGAGCCTCGGTTCCTTTATATAATCAGTTTATAAAGAATCAAAAGCCCACACTTGAGGTATGTTACGGTAAGCGTCGTCACATCCACATGCACGACGAATGCAATGGTGGCATCTCTAGTGCATGCGTTCGAGTAGGTAGCTCTAGTTGGCGAAAACAACGCTAAACTTAATTTCATAGGTACAACACGTCAAAGAAGACGAGCTAGTCAAGTTCATTCAACGTCGCTGCAAGCTGTAATTTCGTTCCTGAGGTGAAACTGCACTGCAGCGAAGAGGCTCCGCGCTCCGCGGCATTATAAATATTTTTGCCACTGTTTCAAGAAATAAAACAATATGGCGGTACTGTAGTGACGCCACAGTTAAACTCCCGGGGAATAATTTGCCGCTTATTTCGCGCCGCCGCGCCTTGCTGGTCCGCTGCGGTGCCTCTCAATGTCGCAATGCATATCATTCGGCCCAACTAACTAACCCAACCGCACCGCCAATATCACTAATACTACTCTTACAATTTTCAGAAGCTAGAGCAAGGACTACAGTGTGATGGTCTTCTTGTCGTCATGTAATGTTTGCTGTGGTGAAATGAAGGACCACATCTTTTGTGGTAAGTTACATACTACATAAATTGTATACTTGCCCTAGTTATGTGTTAGCCTTTGTAAAATAAAGGTTGAACTTACATTAAGCTTTGTAAAGTTTACTTAAATTTCCACGTAAATAAGTAATAGTACATTGTTCACCGAGAGGAGAAAGTGACCGATTACCGTTGAGGGTGTCGTTTAAAACAATAGTGCTTTATACTACACCTACGAGGAAAATAAAAAACTAAATCTTTACTAATTGAAATTTATATTGAAATTGTTGCAGTTAGTGAAGCTTAATGTAACACTTTTTCCATTAATGTTTGTTTGAGATGTTTGCGATAATGTAGGAGGAATAACTGGCTGTGCTGTTGGCACTGCGCTCGTAGAAGGCTGTAGTGCCAAAGGGGCAACTGGCTGCTGAGGGGCATCTGGCATCGCCGCGCTCGTTGATGGTTGAGGAGATGAGTCTTGATGCACATTAATCGATCCTGATATTTGGTTATTTATTCGTGTTTTGTTTTCTATGGAATTCTCTATGTAGCTTTCTGCAACAGCGGACGATTTCCAACCACCGTGACGTTTTATTGTGGTTAAATCAGCACCAGTATTGGCAAGAATAGTCGCTGAAGTTCTGCGAAAGCAGTGGCTAGTGTATTCTAGTGGATTGAGTAAATTAAGGTACGAAGCTATTTCTCTTGGCACAGTACTTATTTTGTTTTTCCCAATTACTTGTTTCGTACATTTTTTGTTTTTATATTGTAGTAAAAACCGATTGGTTTTGGGGTCACTGGGGCGAATTTCGTTATATTTCTTCACTATATCATAAAATAAGCCCGATATAACAAATGATCGCTGAATTTTGGTTTTTGTGTTAGGAATATTGACGATTATTCCATTTTCGAGGATTTCGATATTGTCTGTTGTCATATCCACAAGTTCTTGCAAACGATAGGCCCCATTTACTCCTAAAATCAAAATAACCTGTAAACAAAAATATCAAACATGAAAACCTAGTAGATTTCTACTCATAAATAGGTACGTAATAAATTTTAAACCAGTGCATTTTGTTCATAAACTTACCTTCATCAACAAATATTTGTCATCTGGAGCATTCTGCAAAAAGGAATAAACATCCTTTGTAGTAAGCACTTTTGATTTCTTACTACGGAATCCCTCCGACTTTCTTTTCAGAAATGCTGTAAGTTTTTTGTATTCTTGAATATTTATGTCGTTTCTTGTCAATATAGCACTTTTCAACATTGAGTACATAGACCATAACGTACTTGGTTTGTATTTTTGCGCTTTTTCACTGAAATAAGCTAGCAAAACAGTTTCAGAAAAAGATGCCGCATTTTTTCACTTTTCCATTGCAAAAAATCGTCATAAGTTTTATTATATTTTTTAATTGATTTCTGTGGTAAAAGGTTATCAATCAGTATTTTTGCTGTTTCCTTCAACAGCGGCGGAGTTAAAAAATCTTCATCATCACTATCACTACTTTATCATTTTGATAGTTTTATTTTACTTTTCTACGAAAACTGAATCCTCAAACAACACACAAATTGAAAATGGCGCCAATGGCGTCTGCAATTTCCACATGTTCTTTTTTCAAATTGTTTGACACCATCCAACACACAGCTAGTGGCCAGTGTCATTTTGCGAACTTGGAGATAAAAACTCACTGTAAAAACTTTTTGGCTTTTGATATTTAGGTTACCAGCGCATAGTCTTACCCAAAATTAAAAAAGAAAAACCACGTAAGAAATGGATTTTCATACACTTTTCTCTCCCGCTCAGATGCGTTTTCTCGCCGCATATTTGTTCGATATGCAATGACGTACTTTCTACCGTAAATTTGATATAGTATCAAGGTACTTTCCGAGGAGGTGTAGTATAAATGTAATTTCACATTTACTTATATGCTAGTCTGCTTACTACAACATTTTACTGTACACAATATTTTTCTGTATTGAAGAGCAAGCAAAGTATGCCACATAACTTTATTAATTCACAAGGGGTGACAATGTACAGCCAGGAATCTAATGGATTATATGGATACCTAAATAACAAGAGTCAAATTGTGCCTGTGAGCAAAGTAAACTTGGCAATGGAGAAAATAGATATAAGCTTCAAAATGATGGGTGGTGCAATACAGGGCTTACAATAGGGGTCATACTTTATTTGGTTGCACAATTCTGGCTGTACAATATATTGATTCGTCATAACATACATGAATCAATATGGGATAATAAATAAATAAAATAAAAGTGTAAATTTATAAATTATGACAATTAAAAAAAAAAATTGTCATCTGATGACATGAATAAGTTGCTTGCCTGATGTTAGTGTTACACTTGGCCATAACAGTTTATGCCTGTTCGCTTTTAGATTACAATACATAGTTCAATAACCTGTATGGTATTCACTGTGCTCACCACTCTCATATATAAAATGATAAATATATTGCCTTGTAATTTGGCTAGAAACATGCCCTTCAACAAAACAGTAAAGTTTGCACACTGCTACTTAACAGTTGCACAACTGGCACCTGGAGTTTTTCCAAGTGAAGGTCAATCTTATTAAATTACATTTATCCTTGATTGACATATTAAAAAAAAACCTGCACAAATATAAACCTAGCTGATGACATACATTTTATTCAGTGTTGATGTATTTTTGTAGGTGCTGCTGCTGTGAGAGGTTCCAGCTACCAAATGATGTGGTGAAAGGTGGTGCTGCATAACCAACTTTAGTTCATGCTCAGTTTGGCAGGTACAGTTCTTAACCCAATTACCTTAGGCTCTGCCGTTACTGCCAGGATTGTGAATCAAACATTAGTAGCACAACATTTCTATGGGTGGCCATGGGTTTCAATAATACATATTAATTAATTATTACCAGACCCAATATTTAACAAACATACGGCTGAGTAATAAACATTCTACTTATTAATGTTATAAACATGAAAGTTTGTATGTATTGGTTATTTGTTTACCTTGGCTCAATTTTGATAAAAGGAGAATAACAGATTTACTAGGAAACTTAGGTCCCCCTTAAAAAAGTGTCCTAATTATTTCTTTATAAAAATGTTCTTTGTTAATGTCCAAGTTCAGAACCGGTAGTAATTTTATCACCCTGTTCTCAGAGTAATGTACTTGTTATTTTATTAATTATAAATAAGTCTATTTATTCATAGTTAATTAGATTTGATTCTTTGTGTATGGCCTTTGTGACTGTCACAACTTTGCCAGTATCTGTTACATGATAGTTTCATAAACCGCAGGAGAAATAAAACTTTCAGAATATGGTCAGTGATTAGAAGTGAAAAAAAAATCAAGAACTATGCTATATAACAAAAAAAAAACCATAATATTATTTATGAAATTTTATTTTATTTTTACTTTATTAGGAAAAGCAAACAGCTACATTATAAAGTACATATAAAATAATAGTAATATAATTCACATTTTGACTATAATGTAGCCCACAAGGCTATTCACAGATTAACAAAAAATATATATCTATTAACTATTAACTACCGCCAGAAGTACCACATACGATTGAAAATAACAAAATTAATTATGATATAATAGTTGCGGACTGAGCGAAAGAGTTGTAAAACAAAGTCATAAACATTATGAAGTAAAGCATAGAACAAAGAGTATGTGCTTACTAAGTTAAAATATATATATATATATATAACTAAGTATAAAGTATGAAATAATTGAATGATTATATAACACAAGGTAACAATAAATGAATGACAAATAAACAATGTTATTGCTCTGTAAGTATCATATGAGCTTTTTTTTTAAATTGACTCAAACTAAGTGCAAAGATATCAATACTAACAAACATGCTATTGTATATCTCTACCATTCGAACAAGAGGAGCACGACGCCCACTATTTGGTCGGCAGCGACTAACAGCAAACAAGAAGTATTCGCGAACCACTCTCATGTGAGTAGATCGAGGCACAATATAATATATTGAGTTTACTAAACTGTTGCAATCAAAATAATTGTTAACAATTTTATAGAGATTCGTTACTTCTAAATAGTCGTCTTGACTCAAGACTTAGCATGTTGTACTTGATGAGCAGTTGGGAATAAGTCAAATACTTTCTGTGGCATCTATAATGCATAGCTTGTAGATACTTGCGTTGCACTCGCTCAATGGCATCAACATATTTACTGTAATAAGGGTTCCAAATAGGTTCCAAATAAATATTGAGACTATACTTTAGATACATATATGTAGTTAAATTCTAATTTACTAATATAATTAAAATAGACAAAATAGATTTGAATAAGATATGATGGAATATACTGTGTGGAAGAATATCATAGGGAATATTTAAAATTTTGACAGAAAGAAAATATGATTATATTATATTATATTTCTCTTTCTTCTAAACCACATTCACATAACAAACTATTCTGTATCCTCAGTTTGGACAAGTGAACAAGGGTACTAGCTAGCATGATCCAGCCGATGGCGACAGACTGTCGATGTGTAGTGACTTCATGGTACTTACAAAATTTGAAAAAAAAAATAACGACCTATTATATGCACATAATATTCTTCAAACAGACAAATATAGAAGGTAGGGCTGCTAGAAGAAAATCAGAAAGCCAGTTCAGTCCAAATAGTTGGATTTTAGTAATAATTTATATTTAAGTGATAAATGCTTTTATGCTCTTAGTGGATATTGTAATTTATACGAAGGAGATGACAGTCAAATGTTAGGACTGCCTTTAACCACTACATTACCTGTTGGTTAGTGATGATGTATTTCATCATCATCATCTCAGCCATAGGACGTCCACTGCTGAACATATGCCTCCCCCATGATTTTCAAAAAGGACCGGTTGGAAGCGGCCTGCATCCAACGTCGTCCTGCGACCTTCATCAGGTCGTCTGTCCACCGTGTCGGTGGATGACCTACGCTGCGCTTGCCTGTCTGTGGTCTCCACTCCAGAACCTTTCGGCCCCATCGGCCATCTGTTCTGCGTGCTATGTGCCCTGCCCACTGCCACTTCAACTGGCTAATCTTCTGGGCTATGTCGGTGACTTTCGTTCTACTACGGATCTCCTCATTTCTGATTCGATCACGTAGAGAAACCCCCAAGCATAGCCCTCTCCATAGCTCGTTGTGCGACTTTGAGCTTTTCTATGAGGCCCATAGTAAGAGACCATGTTTCAGTGCCATAAGTCATCACTGGTAACACACATTGGTCGAAGACTCTTGTCTTGAGGCACTGAGGTATTTTTGACGAGAAGACTTCGCGAAGTTTCCGGAACGCTGCCCAGCCGAGTTGGATTCGACGATTGACCTCTTTCTCGAAGTTGGACCTGCCTAGTTTGACTGTCTGTCCCAGGTAGATGTACTCGTCAACAACTTCGAGAACTGAGTTCCCAACTGATATTGGGGTAGGTACAACATGGGCATTAGACATAATTTTCATCTTATCCATGTTCATCTTAAGACCTACCCGTTGGGAAACTCGATGGAGGCCTTCGAGCATTGTACTGAGGTCTTCCATGGATTCTGCCATGACTACAATATCGTCGGCAAATCGAAGGTGAGTGATGTATTCGCCGTTAATATTAATGCCAAGTCCTTGCCATTCCAGAAGCTTGAAGGCGTCTTCCAATGTAGCGGTGAACAGTTTCGGAGATATAACGTCTCCCTGTCTCACGCCTCTTTGCAATGGAATTGCCTTCGAACTCTGCTCCTGTACTCGGACTGACATGTAGGCGTTTTTGTACAAACACTTCAGCACTTCAATATACCGATAGTCAATACGGCACCGCTGGAGAGACTCAAGCACTGCCCACGTCTCGATCGAATCAAAGGCTTTCTCATAGTCCACAAACGCTAAACAAAGAGGCAAGTTACACTCTTCGGTCTTCTGTATAACTTGCCGTAGCGTGTGGATGTGGTCTATGTTACTATAGCCTTTTCGGAAACTGGCTTGTTCCGGACGCTGGAATTCATCAAACCTGCGACTGAGACGGTTCGTTATGACCTTCGAAAACAGCTTATAAACATGGCTCAAAAGCGAGATGGGTCTGTAATTTTTAAGTAAAGTGTTGTCACCTTTCTTGAAGAACAGCACCACCACGCTTTTGTTCCATGCTTCTGGCGTTGAACCTTCGAGTAAGACGGTATTAAAGAGCTTCTGAAGGACTTTAAGTACCGGTGTTCCACCCGCTTTCAGAAGCTCAGATGTGATACCGATCACCAGGCGCCGTGTTGTTCTTAAGCTGTTTCAAGGCCATTCTAATCTCGTACAGGCTGATGTCCGGGATATCTTCGGTATAATGTCGGGTCAGCTTGGCTCTTGGGTCTTTGGCCGAGCTGCTAACAGGTTTAGCGACCGAGGTGTATAGCTGTCCGTAGAAACTCTCTACCTCTCCTAATACTTCTGCTTTGGTCGACGCTACACTGCCGTCTTCTCTCTTCAGCTTCGTCAACTGGCTTTGCCCAATAGACATGTCTCTTGCAAACACTTTGGAGCCTTTTTTCCGCTCTATCGTCTCTTTAATACGGTTTGTATTAAAGATCCGGATGTCGTGTCGCAAGGACTTCCATATTCGTCTATTGAGCAGCCTATATGCTTCAGCATCATCCGAAGACTGCAGTTTCAATGAGCGTCGTTCAGCCATGAGGTTGAGGGTATAGTTGGAGAGTTTCTGTGGCCTATCTGTACGGTGGGGTTTAAAGTACTTGGAACCCACTGTTTGGACAGTTTCTACTAACCTGTTATTGATCTCGTCCACTGAAGCGATGTTCACAAGGCAATCGAAGCGATTGGATAGTTCAAGTTGAAAGCTCTCGGGGTTTTGAAAACGGGCACGAGTGGGTCGGAGCGTAGACTTCATCAGACGAGACCTCTCCAGTTTGACATTAATATTCACCGTGCCTCTTACCATTCGGTGATCACTACCGGTTTTAATCCTGTTGATCACGGAGACATCAGTGAATATTTGCCTTTTGGTGGTCATAATGAAGTCAATCTCATTTCTCGTGGAACCATCGGGACTCAGCCAGGTCCATTTCCTGTGAGGTGGCTTCTGAAAGAAAGAGTTCATCTTAAAGAGTCCCTCTTTCTCCAGGAAGTCGGCCAACCTCTGTCCCCTACGGTTCCGTTGTCCATATCCAAATTGCCCCACTTTCAACTCATCCTCGCTTCTCTTACCCAACTTCGCGTTGAAGTCCCCCATAACAACTAGAAAGTGCGTTTCAGAGGTATGCATGGCCCGACTAATGTCCTCATACATATCCTCCACCTCATCATCCGGGTGCGACTTCGTCGGTGCGTATACCTGAATGACCTTCAGCGAATATCGTTTGGATACTCTGAGTATTAGTTATACGACCCTATTGGAAACGCTATCGATCTTAACTATGTTGTTAGTAAGGGACTTGTGGACGAGAAAACCGACACCACCTTGGGACTGTTGGTCGCCCTCCCGGTAGTAGAGTAAGTTACCTGATTTTAGGGTTATCGTGTCCTCACCCGCTCTACGGACTTCAGATAACCCCACAATGTCCCAGTGTAACTTACTCATTTCTTCTTCCAGCTCATATATCTTCTCGTCTGTCCTCATCGTGCGTATGTTGTGTGTCACCAGGGCCAGTCGTCGTCGTTGGGGGTGGTAGCCGGGCGTCTACCGGGGATTCTTAGCACCCCCTGCCCCACCGTTACCGTGGCCGCTACCGTAGCCAGGAAGAGCGGGGCTGCCGGGGCTGGGGGCCTGGTTCCTAATGTGTCTGTCATTTGGGGGGATTTTGCCAATACTCGCCACGCTTGGCAGGCAGTTTTGAGGTTTTAATTCTGGGAAGGTGCTGCTGCCCCACCTTCCGATGATGTATTTGAATATGATAAACATCTAAGGTGTTACATTCACACATGTGATGAACCAGTGGTACACACTGACTGTAAGCTGGTACCAATCTTTGTTGCAATCTAGATACCATTAAACAGTATCGCGATACTTTAAAATCTATAGAACAGTCAATACACCAAAAGAATAGTGCAATAAGTTGGTAAGTTAAAATGTTAACGGTATGGAATGTGACTACCATATTGTTAAAAGGCAAAACTAGTATAAGAATCTTGTATGACAAATGATTCAAATACAGCTATTCTAAATATATTAGTTTTATATCTTATGAATTAAGTAATTAATTTACCGGCAATGTGAATATGGCCATAGTGTAGAGCAGGCATGTCAAACTTGCGGCCCGATCCAAATACTTAAAACACTTCTGTCGGTCTAGCGCTCGACGAGTCAACATTTCCTGAGGATGCCTCGTGTAGAGGCGAAACACGTGTCGAATCGGTGTTGGTTTATTTGGGGTTTCTTGTGTTTTTTATTTTGTATTCTTCCTATTAGCATTTTATGTGGGAGGGAGGGTGGTGCACGCCCCCAAATAGGCCAAAATCATTGTTTTCTTTTCAGCGGAAGTGTCACTAAATATTTTTTAATATCGTTTTTTTACTTGAAACAAGTAAATATTGACCAATGCAACACGCCAGTAAATGTGACAGTAAGATATGCTAAGACTGAAGTCGATCAGTGAATTTTCAAGCATATACAAAAGTTTAAGTTTTGGATATTCTTTCACTTGTCACTATACTAACTTTAGTTCAATTCTGTGCAAAACACAAAAGAAATTAAGGGTGAAGTAATTTAGCTGTTCAAATTAAATCATTGGACAAACCTATAGAAGAAAAAAAACACCAAAAAATAGCATGACCCAATATGTCGGCGACCTTCGTGGATGTGGCCCAAATACTATATTGAGTTTGACATTCCTGGTGTAGAGCAGCGCCTTTGTGGTGCACATTATTGCATCTCTGGTTTGGTAGTTTTGAAATCACGGGAAATGAATAATTTATCAAAATAGTGCCTCTAAGTAATGCTGGGTTGGGAAAAAAAAATCGTCGTGATCGACAAATGATGAGAAACAATATTTAACTATTTTATAATAATATTTTGATCAGACTCTGACACAAAAGGGGCCTGCCTGTGGGCATTCTCCTTTAAATACTTAGTAAATCAATCGGTAAGGATGGGTGGGTGAATAACAGGGGGTGCTAAGAATTAAGACTAGTTTTTGATTGTGTTATTTCAGATACTTCATATGGTAGAACACAAAAAAAAAAACAAGCAACAAATCCTGCACTGAGCTACATCCAATGGACTGCCAGGTGCCATCGTGAGGCAATCGTCCACACCAGCATGAGAGAACATCACAATATTTAGTCAATACAGTACTGAGGACATTATGCAGGGCCTGCGGCGCGTACACATTCAAATCAGGTTGTGTAACACTTCATTTCATCAAATGTAATTCTGATAATAATGCTTCAATAATAAAAAAAAACTTGCAAGACTGAAACAGTACATGAAATGCCAAGAGCAAATTTTTTAACACTTAGAAACTATATTTTAGGTGAGCTAAAATTGGAAAATATAAAATTTTAAGTAAGTTTAACATTGAGAATAACACATTAAAGAAGTGAATAAATATTTAGTCAATTCCTTTGATTTGGCACTGTATTTATAGTTCCTGTTTTATACTTTATCCAAACATACAAAATCCAGATATGAAGGGGGCATTAGAAAAAAAACAGCCTTTGTCACATTTTTGCTTTTTTCTACTGGCAATACATTGTGAAGAAACATACCCATCGCTATGTTCTGCAAAAAAAAAAAAAACGGGACACTAATCATTTATAGTCACAGAGATATCTTGCTTTTAAACGTATGGATACAGGGTAAAAATAAACCATGCCAACAATGTTCAGGGAAGAAAAAACATTGTCCATGGTCAATTCTGACAGTGTAACGGGTATAAATGTTATTAATTACACTTTCATTATGTATTGTCAACTAATGTTTTTACTTGAATTGCATGCAAGTTCTTTATGAAAAATTACAAATGAAGAATGATGCTATTTAAGATTATGAAAAATCTAGTAAACATTGAAAGAATAAAATCTAGCAAGAATAAAAAGAACACTTTTGGTAACTATAACTTGTAAGATAGAGAGAAAAAAATACATTCACAATAGACATATTTTCATAACAAAAAAATGTGTTCCTTTGTCCTTAAATAATACTACAAATCAATCTTCATCTTTAAATAAAAAAAAATCAGTTTGCTCATTAAGTGACAAAAGCTGTTTTCCCATGACCACTTCATATTTTAAATAATGAATTGAAATGGTTATTATCATTTTTATCAATATTATTATTTTTAAACATATGAAGCATAATATAAAATAAAGATAACTATAATTAAAAAAAAATGTGTTTTATTTACTTTTACATATAAGTTTAAACTAAAATTGTTTGATTATGTTAAGTTTGCTAAATATTTTTAAGTGTTCTGTATTTAAACCGTATTTGTTACTAAAGTGCAAGTACTTGAACACTAATAATAAATATTTAAATTGAGAAATACATCTAGCTTAACCCAATAAATAAATTGTTTTACACTTTGTTGTACTGAATGTGTAAAATAGACATCATCTAAGTATACATCAGTCTTAAATAAAATAATTTTCTAGTGTCAGTTTAAATCCTAGAAGTACTACTATCTTAGTATATTTACTTTTTTGAAAGTTAGTAGAAATACTTTTACAAAACTAATTACAATATGGTTATTATTACGTGGATGTATTAAGTAGTTATTAATCATTATTTTATATATATTATCATTATGTACGCATGTACGCTTTTCTTGATTATTTAATCACAATTTTATAACGTAATTTTTTCAAAAACTTGATTTTAAGAATAATTGGTTTGGTTAAAGCGTTTTGCGTTAAAGATTTTTTCCCCTAAGTTAACTTCTCATTGTACTCATTTTTTGTTTTTTTATTTTTTAAAGTGCAACTGTCTGAGAATGTATGAAATCTCAGCGTGCGCGCTTTGAATATTTTACAATATTTGTTCTATTTTATTTTCGGAAAAAAACACCCTAATCTGTATTTTTTTTGAATGTAGGTTAATTCCATCGACGGCAACATCTTACATGTTTTGGGAGGAAGTAAGCGATTTTTTCCTACTGAACTACATTTCTTTAGTTGTGTATGTATCGGTAAACATATCCGAATAAATTATTTTGTTAACATTTATTATACAAAACCATGTCAATCAACAACTCTGAGAGGTCATGTTTTAAATGTTCGTAAGGATGAATTTTAAAATTTGGTACATAATTTTGGTCTTAACACGCACAAGTGTTCGTCGTGCCGCGTCTTCGTACGACGATTCGATTTCCCTTTCGGTTTCGTTTGTCTTTTGGTGTGGAATTGAATTATAAATTAAATTGATTTTGTGTTTGAAATTTGAATAATGATATAAATGTGTGTATCGACATATGGCAATTTAAATGAAGGATTCACAAAAAAAGAGTTCTATTAAAACAGTACAATGCACATACCACAGCACGACTCTTTGATTTCCCTTTTGGCAGAATATGGATTGGTTCGGTTTCGTTTGTTGTCGTTTCGATTGTCTTTGATTTGTAATTGATTTATAAATTGAATTTATGTTAGAAATTTAATTGATGACAAAAAGCTATGTATGAACACTGATTTTTATAATTTAACTGTTTAACGGAAAATGGAACTTTGGGATTCATAGGAAAAAAAACGACTTCAACTAAAACAGTAGCGAGTCAAGTCGACAAATACACACATCACCGTTCGACTATTTGATTTCCCTTTCGGCGGAGTTTGGATTGGTTCGGTTTCGTTTGTCTTTTGGTGTGGAATTGATTTTGTATTTAAAATTTATAATATGTAAATAATGATATAAAGCTGTGTATTAACATTGATTTTTATTATATGGAAATTTAAATGCAGGATTCACAAAATACTATTAGTTCTAAACTGTGGGATTCACAAAAAGACGTGTTCTACTAAAACAGTTTACACGATGTCTATTTGTATTTCCATTGTTGGGTGTTGTCTTCGGTCACTTTTTCCATGCTAGCTATATTTTTTTTGCTTCTCTTGTTTTAACTCCTATTGGTGTATTTATCTCCTCGAAGTAAGGATATTCAGGGTGAGGTGTTAAGTCGCCTAAAGTTCAGTATATTGTATATTTGGGAGTATCTTGTGGATTGTATCAGTTCTAAACACCTAAAACATTTTTTATAGAATTGACTTGACAGATTAATTCGATGTAATTTTGATAAATTTAATAGTGATTTCTAAGCTTAGTTTGCTAAAGTACATGTGAAGAATTTTTTCGCTTCTATATTGTTGCCTTTTGTGTTTGTAGTTCACACACATGTCGAGTTTACATGAATGTTTGGCTTAGGACCTTGTCTTTGTCGGTTCCTTTGGTATTGTTATATTTGAGTACCTACTATGTTTTACGTTATACTATTTTAACTGATACATATCATCAAAGAAATTTGACTGGAATGAAAAATAAACACAAACCTTACCCAAATTAATCCCTTCAAGACGTTGCCGTCGATGTAATTAATCAACTCCATTAAGTTTATATGGAAGATATTTATAAATGTAAGTTACGTAATCCCAACAAATATTCAAACTAAATGGAAATGTACTTAATAGTTAGTGCTATAAAATGATAATTAGTACCATCATATGTTTTTAGTTGTAGTAGAAGTGATAAGAAGAATGAATGTTTTAGTATGATAATTGAATGTCAGTTGCAAGAATTAAACAAAATGTAAAGGTATAAAATAACGATAAGCTAATCGGTATTTGTAAAACAATTACATCCGGATCCTTCGTTGTTGTTATCGAAATCATCTTGCGAATTAATCAAATAAAAATCAAATATTCTTTTGTGATACTCTCGAAATGGCTCCATGTTTTGCTGCTAATCTGGTTTAAGTTTTCTGTAATCAGATTTTTGGTGTTCATAAGATTCTGTTTCATCTAATATTTTTTTCCATAACCCCAAATATTTTCAATCGCATTAAATTCTGGGTTATATAGTTGAAGTTGTAAAACATCTAAACAATTATTATTTACAAAATTATCGATTTTGTATGTAATGATATGTGTTTTTTAATGATGTCATGTCCATCCATTGTCCACCTTATGGAAGTATTGCTCGAACGCTATACCTTTGTCTTCGATGTTGATGTTGGTAAATTTTTAGCGTGTGTGTAATGCTAGTACCCATTGTCCAAAACAATCATATCAGCTACAGGCAAATAGGGTAACAAATTATCGTCGAATTATTTAACATATCTTCTCATTTTCGAATAATCTCCAGCCGTCAAAAATTGGTCCTATACTAAGTATTTGGAATACATACTTCCTTTATGCCCGCGTGTACAAATCTGAAACGTCAGTGATTTGTGTTTTTTCCATAAATGGCGTGGATTCTTTGTGTTGTTCCACACGCGGAAACTGCATAAGCAGCATCTGTGTATAAAAAACTTGGTTGACCTTGAGAACGATATTCCGACATATGTCATGACGCTCGGTTAAAACTTAACGGTTGTTTTTCGTTTTACGCCACTTTAAAGGCAAACTTTTCAAAAGCGTTGTTTGACAACCGTTACAACCGATTTTTTAACTACGAACTACTGCAAAATTACCTGAAAGATTTTGCTCCCGGAATAACTATTTGGTACGGCCATAAAAATAAATAGAGACGTTATGACATTAAAGGATTGTTGTTAACTGGAAATTGATTGCAATTCAAAATTTCTCTTAGCCTCATATTACAAGCAGTTTTGTATTGAAAATATCGTGCGTCTTATAATCACCCCGCCTCACCTTATTAATTCTTTTGTACCTTTGGTTGGTTAACAGTGACTGTAACCTTTTAAATATCCACCGGAGGATTCTTGTGTCAATCCACGTTTTGCTCTCAGGTATTTGATTTCTGCAGTAATGCACATATGTTTGTTTTCGTCCTATGGACTAAGATACTTAACGAGTAAAAATCAACGGTAATATTGTTTTAATCAATAACTCGTATAATAAAAAGCAGAGTTCATTTTAAAAGTAAAGTGGTGTCTTCAAGGGAACAGCCGACTTAGATTTCTGGTGTCTGCGGCGGTGGTCATCTGTGGCGCTAAGTCGCGATGCCCAGAACGAGATTTAAGCGTATAAATAGTGAATATTTTTCTCTTAACCCTTAACCCTTAAATGCATGATTTTATTTTTAGACCGAGAAAAAATATATTTTGGAGCCATGAATATGCTGATTTAGGGAAAAATAATAAAAAAAATAGTTTTTTTTATTTTCATTGCTATTTTTATTAAAAACCATTTGTTGCAGAACTACAACACTATGCACTCACTAGACAATAACTACATATGAAAATTTTTAAAACAATTTTTGGTTGTGGTAAGACAAAGAGCTACTCCACACTTCTCACACCTGTTTTGCGTGTATCCCTTGCATCCAGGCATTTTGCATCTGCTGCGAACACAATTACCAGGCCAGTGACCAACATTATCAGTCCTTATGTCCTTAGGAGGAATATGTTGAGCTGGTCCTCTCCTTTTTTTTGCTTGTATTTCCATTTCAACACTGTTGCTGGTACTTGGCCTTCCTCTTTTGTTGCAGAGTTCAAATGAGTTATTTACTTTGGCTAATACCTCAGCTAGTTCCAGTCTATAGTTACATAGGTTTAGAACTGATGAATTGGCTTCAGTTGTTTTTAAATTTTTATACACAAGCCAAGAATTTATTACCGTCATGTCCAATAAGTGGTAAAAGATACGAAGATACCACTTTCGGCTTCTCATTGCAATTCGGTACCTCCCAATAAAGCTATCCATTAGGTCCACTCCGCCCATATGGGCATTATATTCCTTTATTATATGTGGGCATGAAATTTTAATTCTAGTCTTATTTGCCTTGTCAAATCTTTCTACTTGGCCCACAGGTTCAGCTCCAACATATGAAGATAGAAAAGTTAAAACTTTATTGTCCTTCCAAGTAACTGCTGTCAAATCAATACCGTCAAATTCAGTCATCTGCTCTTCATAAGTTCCACGAGGAACAGATTTCTTCATCATTGTTTTTTTGTCCGGCAGTTTGCAGTTCACTAGCCTGTTAGATTGCACAGTACCTAGGCTATAGATTCCTTGTTTGGCAAGATAGATGTTTGGTAGATATTGTTTCAGGTAATGTCCAACCTTAGTTGAACACATCTGCTCATCTATTGATAGCCTTTGGTGTTTAGTTATGCTAGAAAAAGTCTTATTCAATCCATCAATTATTGGCCTTACTTTGTGCAAGCGGTCATGGCCTGGTTGGTTAACTGGTATATGACTATCATTATCATTAAAATGTATGTACTTTTTAATCTTTTCAAATTTATTAACATCCATAACCTGTTTTATTGGATCATATCCAAATTGTTTTGACCAGTATGCTTCGGGTAGAGGGAAAATGCTGAACAGACATATAAAATAGAATGCCTAAAAATTTTCTCAAGTCATGGTCATACATTACAAAAGGATTGTTGGGGTTTTGCTGTACAGCATACAAGTTTGTTTCTCTGACTATTTTTTGACACAGTTCTGGAGTAAAAAAATATTCGAAACACATGTATGGCGTTTTTAGGGCTTTCACTTCAGGTCCTAAATCTGTGTTGTCCCTAAATTCAATATTTGACTCTGAAAATTGAAATGGTCTATTCTTCCAAATCAGCTTTCTCTTATCTAAAACCCAACTCGAGCTTGCAAGGTTTTCTGTTACTACCGATTCCATAGTATCCTCAATGAAAGGTGGGTCCTGCACTTCATGTTGTACATCAGGTAACGGAGGATCATTTTCCACATCATCTCCTTCCACCAAGTCTTCCAGAACTTCATTTCTGTTAGTATAATAGGTACTTTCCTCATTATCTTCTGTGTCAGACATTTCCATGCCATCTTCAGACAGGTATCCTCCTTCTAAAGAAGCCAAGTAGTCTTCAATGTCTTTTTCGGTTAAACTATAGTCGCCCGGTACCCGCGGGGAGGGGGGGGGAGGGGGAGGGGGTGAAGAAACCTAACCTAACCTAACCTATTTTTTGTTTCACACCTAACTTATTAAGGCGGTTCGCTTCTGGCACTTCGCCGGCCGCTGCCGCGGCACGCTCGCTTCGCTCGCTCGGCTCGTGCGTTGTTTGTCATGTTCTAACCTAACCTAACCTATTTTTTGTTTCACACCTAACTTATTAAGGCGGTTCGCTTCTGGCACTTCGCCGGCCGCTGCCGCGGCACGCTCGCTTCGCTCGCTCGGCTCGTGCGTTGTTTGTCATGTTCTAACCTAACCTAACCTATTTTTTGTTTCACACCTAATCTATCAAGGTGGTTCACTTAACATTGTATTATATAACAACAATAACATATCCAGTCCGTCTCAGAGTTATGTTGATAGATGAGAAAAACTTAATGTTAAAGGGCTAGGAGAGACACAATTAAACAAACATTTTAATACATTACTTGTTTATTTCATAAACATGTTTAATTGCTTTCATTAAATGTACAAAAGAGTCTCTTTTATATTTATACACGTCTCTTCGCCACAAATATTCAACAATTATATCACTAAAGTTTTCTGGGTTGTTATAATTTTGTTTTTTGAAAAACCTCTTCACTGCTCGCCACTGGGATTCTATTCTTTGGGTGTGGATTCCATCTTTACCCACAAATGGGTTCTCTGGGTCTGAATGATTCACTTTTTTGTGTATGTATCCATATTCAGACAGACAATCGTATGCCCGCCAACAATCGGTGTGGATTGTTGTTCCAGGTAAAACATGCTTTTGAATTAAAGGTATGAGAGTATCAGCATCTCTTTTATTGTCCGGGCATACTTCCAATCTTAAGTCTTCAGACCCATCTTCTATTAATCCCAGCACCCAGTGGCCTTCAGTGTGACGTCCTTTGTTATATTTCCTTTTTCCAAATTTACTTTCGTCTATTTGCACTATTTTACCACAGCCTCCAATTTTACCGCTGTAAAGATTTTGTTTTTCCAAATAAAATATCACAACTACTTCTCTGCAGTAATTAAACCAATCGGCTATAGTATTTGGGCTTAAACATTGCTTCCTTTCTTTTTTATAAGGGTCTTCGTGAATTGTTTGGTCGTAGGTCCATCCTTGTGAGTATGCATATATAAGATAGTAAACATGCATTATGTCGATAGCAATATTTTCGAAAAATGTGCCAATTCTGCGAGAGATCTTGGCACCGCTGCCCGATTTAGATTTGCATGATCTTTTTGAGCACACAAATGTACCAAAACTTGTGCATCCGCATGAGTATGACACTTTCATGGATGTCCTGTGGGTTCGACACCGTTTCTCAGTTGGTATGAGACCTTGGTCTTCACTATATTTGATGCATTGGTCTTTAGTGCCCAATTTTCGCACAACGTCAGTTAAATTCCAATGATCAATCACTTCAGTGACGCAAAGTTTTCGTTTGGTTATAAGCTCGTTGTCGTCGTCGTCATTACTCGAAGAAGGTCCGGCGACAGGTTCAACGGGCAGATCAGGAGCCGAAGAAGGTCCGGCTACAGGCTCGACGGGCAGATCAGGAGCCGAAGAAGGTCCGGCAACAGGTTCGACGGGCAGATCAGGAGCCGAAACCGCGTCCGCTTCGGGTATTGTACTGTAATACTCCATTACAGCCAAGTGCAGTCCAGTTTTCAAGCCAAGTTCAAGTCGTAGAGCAATCCAAACAAATCCGGTAAGCAAGCCAAGTTTCAAGTCGTCGCGCAATCGAAGGAAGTCCAGGGAAAAAGCCAAAGTCGTAATAAAAATCGAAAAACAAGAGAGCACACATTCACGAAACTACGAGAGAAACGGAATGAATGGATGACAGTCCATCTGTCAGTAAGACAAAATGGCGCCTTTTTTTTTTCTTACGTTTAACGATAACGATACGTTTCGTTTAACTCAGTTTGACAACTTAATTTGACAACTTAATATTGTACCATTTTCTCAACATTGCGTTCCATTTCACTTTTTTTTATCAAATTTTAATTTAATCATAATTAATTTAAACTACGTTTCCGGCAGAAAAAAATTGCTGGAAGGGCTTCAGGTGGACCCCAATGATACCCCTAAACTCGCACCTTCATCAAAATCAGGTACCGGACGGCTATAGCCAACCCTCTTTTTCTCTTAGACGTTCCCTTTGAGAAGACATTTTGACTGAATATAAACGAATAATAATTAAAATTTGAAATACATCAAAAAACAATAAATGTATTCATAAAGTGCGATTTCCATACATGGGAAGTGACGAATAATGCATAATGATGGAAATATCCATCATAACATAACGGTGCCCAGAACACACTAAAAACTATGTTTTTCTAATAATCTTTGCAATAATAATAGAGAACATACCTTATTTGATCCGTAAATTATTTTTATAGTTTATAATTTGCCGCAAATGTTTATCAAATATCACTCTCAAATCACAACACTCTCTAACAGTAATTCTTCACTTTGACATGTCAATTGAAGTTGACAGCTTGGACGTTTATATTTTTTCTTCGTTCAGAAATGTTGCCTTACCACCTCAACTATTTGCCGGTTGCGTTTAAACCATTCCTGCACCCCTGTTTTCCTGGCTAAACTTAGGATTAGGGATCATTCGCGTTGTGAATGTGGTCTGGACGAAGGAAATATGGACCATATTTTTTTTTGCTGTCCCAAATATGACTGTTCCCTATATGATATAATTCCTCCTGATATCCCTCGTCCCATCTCCTTCAAATGTCTCCTCTCCCTTGTATGTACCCCTTTCATTGTTAAACTTTGTAAATATATTCAGAGAAATAAAATTAAGTTATAAATACATGTGTAATTCCCCATAACTTGAAATTGTTCCATTACTAAATTTATCTATATATTTTGTGGTTGAGTTTGTGTTTGTGTATGTCTTGTAGTTAGAATAACTATCTTTGTTCCAAGTGTTAACACTATCTCTTCTGCTTGGATAAATAAATAAGTTACCATTCAGATCTCTTTTACCGAACAATCCTCCTTTGTTTGGTGGTCTATCGTACTACGTGATATTGGCGAAATTGTAGTGGCTCCCCTACAAAAGCCATAAGGAAGAGTTGAAATTGAAGTTGAAGTTGCTGGTACATTAAATATTCGGATACACATTCAGATACGTATACGAGTAAAATCAGTGTGGTCACACCAGCTAAAAAAAAGTTAAAATTCTTTATGATGGAAATTTCCATCACTATGAAATTAAGGGTTAAAGCCACACAACACACAGTGTTAAATCACAACAGTTGCCTTTAAAGTAGATTCGACCCAATTTTAAATTTGAACAGGTGCAAAATATCAGTGGCATGTCATGTGGATTCGCCTCCATGTTAAGTTTAAACCTTTAAAAATAAGGACAGAGTGCCAGTGTCGTTGCCTGTACCAACTGTTGTGCCGTCTACTTCATATGCACAACCGACTGCAAACATCGGTTAGGCTTTCGTTTTTATACGGGGTTGTTCTTGTAGGTTTCGTGTCGGAACTCACGTTTGAAGTTTATCTCGCTGCTCTGAGTGAAATGTCGAAAGCCTCTTACGAACGTTTCAAACTTGTGATGATATATTTTTTAATAATAATGGATTTTCGTTTAATGAAAACGGGTTCTGTAGGTGGTAGACCTGGTACGAGAATATTTTAATTTTCGCAATGCCGTCTATAATAATGTCGTAGTTAACAATTGCCGTCGAGGTTCAGCTTGCTAAAATGCTAAGAAGCAGGAAAAACTGGTCGCGGAAGTGGCGCTAAAATAGGCGTAGTTTTTGGTGGCTTTTGAAAGCAAGCGTTACGAACGAAATAAGTATATAAATACGTGTATTTTTAAGCATGTGAATATATGGGCTCAAAGCCTCAACACTCTCCAAACTATATTAGTAATTTATACTTTTTTAAAATTAAAATGACTAAAAATGTCCTTAACTAGTTATAATAAAATTAATCTGGACCCATATTTACACACAATACCTACTCTTACATTGCTATATTATTTATCACATGAAAATGAGCTCATGTCATTATGTACTTTTAGGTATTAATGTCTGTTTTTTGCACTCTGGTAGTTTCTTATATTTTCCCCTAAAAGTAATGTACTTATGTGCGCTATAAATGCGTGAATCTCAATTTAAAATTGGATGTTGTTTTCAATTTTTTTTTCCTTTGTATTCTTTAATTTCTTGGTTTATTTTTCAATAGCTCCCGTAACTCTTGGCTATTGCATAGACCATATTCGCCTTGTAGTAGAGGTTTGTACCTCTAATAATAAAATAAATGCCCTGTCTGGGAGACTCAGTTCTACTGCATATGCAGTACGTAAAATAAGAGAGCTAACAGATTCTTCTACGGCGCGGTTAGTGTATTTTGCATATTTCCACAGCGTAATGTCATATGGGATATTGCTATGGGGTTCAGCGGCTGATATAGAGACCATATTTATCCTTCAGAAACGTGCTATTAGAGCTATATACGAAATAGGTCCCCGTGAATCTTTGAGAGATTTATTTAAAGAAATCAATATATTAACGTTGCCTTCCTTATATGTATTTGAAAATATAATGTATGTTCGTAAAAATTTACATAAATATAAGTTAAATAGTGATCACCACACTTTTAATACCAGAAATACAAATAGGATAGCTGTAGTACCCTGTGAATCCAATACACTGTAACTACGAAAGACTGATTTTGGGAAAACGAGCAAAACCCCTTTTTTTTGTTTTCAGAGGATCATTTTCTTTAGAAAGTTTTAAGTGTTTGATATCAATAAAAAGGTAATTTTATAAGGTATTCAACCCTAGTAATTAAAACAATATTTTACCGTAAATACAATGATTTAACATAGATAACTTGTATTGCCGCGATAGTCATCAGAAGCGAACGAAGAGATTGTTAGGGTAATACACTGTATTTTAGAGTTACAGTGTATTGCCTTGTTAAATCATTGTTTTTTTACTGGTTCAAACAGTGTCTCCCAGAAAGTTTATTTTGTTTTGTATCGAAAGTTCAAGTAAAACTTATGTTATTTAGATTGAATTGACAGTTTAATCATCTTATTAAAAAAATATGTGTAAGTTATCATTTTGAATGCAGGTACTCTTATAAAATAAACGAGTTTATTAATGAACGTTTTTATATTTGGACAGAATATTTAACTTACAGTATTAATAATTACTTTATATGACTTAAACTTATTCTAAAAAATGAAAACACAACATTTAACAGCATTTAACAACAGAATCAGACTTAAAAATTCAGACAAATAGGTAATCATTAGGAACATAACATTATTTTAAACAAAATTAACTCTTTTCTTATATAATCAGTCTCAGCAGTAGATAGTGTAACAGCCAAAAGCTTACCGAAGTATTTTTTTTAGAAACAGAACATAAAAATATTAATGATAATATATATGAAAGTCTATAAAGTACCTAGTAGTATTCACTTGAATACTAAATATTTGGATCATCAGTGTATTCGTCAGGGTTTGGATGAGATGACACAACAAGATTTTCATAAAATACTGTTCTTGATAGAGGCATAGACTTGCACAGCAGTAACAATTATCTTCTTTTAATTTCAGTTATGCCACTGGCTTCAGTCTCTCTTGGTTGATCATCAAGCATATCAGTTTTGCTTTTTGCAATGTCGTTAGATAGTTTTTGCGCATCTTTTCTTTTCAAAAAATGTATTTCCTTAAATTCTCCTTCATAGTCATTCTTAGCAAACATGGTAAGATATCCCCTTCTAAACTCTATAACTTTGAGGTTGTGGATATTAAAACCTTTCGGGTATGCAAGCTTTGAATTATTTGAAATTATAATCATATCTGTGTGACTAAGAACAGCTACCTCTAAGTTTTTACGCGGTGTTTTTATATTGTGTACAAAGTCGTCCAAGTCGTAGATTTCTTTAGTAATTTTAAACTTTTTGGTAATTGCTGCGTGCACGGTGTCTGCAGCCATAAACGTGTGCCCGCTCTCAAAATAGTCCAGTGTCACTGTTTCGATAGCTGTCATGTTATCATTGATTAATCGAACTAATGTTGACATAAGTATTTTGTTCTTATTCTGTTCGCTGCAATTATTAATGATTAAACGAACTTACCTGTATGTGAAGTTCTATCATAATTGTACAGCACCGAGTCCGAAGAGATTAGTACACTAGGTTAACACATGTAGTAACGCATAGTTTTCACCACTCTTGCACTTAGTTTAGAGTTTTTTTTTTTTTTTTTTTTTTTTTTTTTTTTTATGTGGGTACCTTGTCCAGTTCTGTCCTGAGTTGTCTGTCGCTCCTCATTAAGTTTAGAGCTTAACCTCATCCTTACCGTCATTGATGTATTACCGAGATAATAGGGGATGGGTGCCTTGGCATATATTATTCTGAGGTTGGGATGTACTAATCTCTTCGGACTCGGTGCTGTACAATTATGATAGAACTTCACATACAGGTAAGTTCGTTTAATCATTAATTGTACAGCACCTCCTCCTCGAGATTAGTACACTAGGTTAACACATGTAGATCTTGAGAGCCTTATCGGGAATAACATCAATGATTCTATACTTCTATCATCATTATACGTTTTATTTCAAATACTTATTGGTAAATTATAAACAAGAGTAGTACACTTTTACAGAGTCATTTCAATCACGATTATTTAAGGTGCAAATCAACTATGGAATAATATAATATTATTATAATAGCTATTACAGTTCACTTCTGTTTAATTAATCATATTTAAAGTTAGAATAGATTTTTGTGACATAAAGGATAATTAAAGAGTATTCATACATCCTCATACATCATTACAACTTAATTCCGATTATAATTAATAATTGAATCGGCTAATGCGGTATCGTTCGTATCGTTGACAATAATTCTTTGATAGAATCTAGCAAATGCTGTAGAATTCCTGCTCCATCCAGCCGTATTCCGAATAGTGTCGAGGCTGACACCAAGTGAGTACGCGCGCGACACAGCCGCGTGCCGCGCGCTGTATGCGCTGTATACGCTCGTGTCGACCCCACACTCACTAATTGTGCGTTTTATCCAGCGACTGAGCGTTTGAGTCCCGACCGGTTTATGTGGTTTTTTAATTCCGATGAACAAAACATCTGATGTTCTTAATGTTGAGGTGCGTTCTATATAGCATAACAGAGTAGTAGCTGGGCATATTGTTGGCTTTTCCGCAAAAAAAGGTAAATGTAGCATGGGTTGTCTACCACCTGGTTTTGATGTTTTAATTAAGTCTGGTATTTTAATTATTATACGATTCAAAGTATTTTGAATGTTACAGAGTTTTATTTTTGACAAAGTTTGAATCCTATGAGCCGTGGAAAGAGACAGTAAAGTAATAGTTTTAAGCGTGAGCTTTTCTAAGTCTAAATTGTTATTAGGAACCCACGTGTGTAATTTGTCTAGTACGAGGTTAGTATCCCAGGTGGTATTATATTTAGGTCGCGGTGGTCTCAGGCGAAACACTCCCTTTAAAAATCTTTTCAGTCTATCGTCATTAGATATAACTGGCCCTAATACAAGAGATAGGGCTGACCTACAAGAGTTCAAAGTCCCGTATTGACAGCCATCATTATATAGTTGAGTTAAAAAATATATAACATTAGGTACTGACGCATTGTAAATGTCGACCGAGTTATTTTTACAAAATATCCACCATTTCTTAAGACAAACATTGTATTGTTTCATAGAATTTTCTGATAGTGATTCTAACATTATGTCTAATGATGAGTTCGGGATGCTTCTTCTTGAAAACGCGTTCCT
This sequence comes from Selenia dentaria, assembly GCA_917880725.1. Taxonomy (NCBI): domain Eukaryota; kingdom Metazoa; phylum Arthropoda; class Insecta; order Lepidoptera; family Geometridae; genus Selenia; species Selenia dentaria. Next base: position 409,564 of record OU862885.1, on the reverse strand, counting down.
GATAATATGCCTGCCACCAGGGTAATCGAGTCTTGTATCCGCCGGCTGCTGTAATGAGATAATAAGGCATTGCTTTCGGGTGGAAATGTAATGATCTCGGATACCAAAAGGGACGTAAACAAGGGGTACCACGGTTGTGTTGGCCAGAAGGGTACTATAACGATACCTCGTGCCCTGTCAGTAATAATTTTTCGAAGAGTCTTTAGTATGACCGAGAAAGGCGGAAATGCATAAAAGAAGTGACAGGTCCAGGATACTGTAAATGAATCTATTGTTAAAGCATCTGGGTCCCTGTGCCAGGATATATACGTATTACATTTTTTGTTGAAGCGAGTTGCGAACAAGTCGATTTTTGGAGTTCCGAAGGTGTGTTGAACTGTATTAAAAGCCCAATCCGACAACTCCCATTCTATGTCTGGATGGTGTCTTCGTGATTCAAGATCTGCAATTTTATTATCACTAGATTTTATGTAAGAAGCTACAACAAACAGTTCTTTACTTTCGCACCAGTTCCAAATATCACGAGTAATTTGTGTTAGATGGGGGTATTGTATACCTCCCATTCTATTAATATACGATATTGCTGTAGTGTTATCTACGCGTAAAAGGACCTGGGTGTTGAATAAATTACTTGCGAATATCTTTAGAGCGTTGAAAGCGGCAAGAAGTTCGAGATAATTTATATGACGAGAACGTTCAATATTTGACCATTGGCCACTTGCCGTACTTCCATTGCAGACACCACCCCACCCCGTAGTTGAGGCGTCAGAGTATATCTCAACTTGATAATCATCGATTTTAATTCTGTGCACGGAATTTTCTATTTTATTTAGCCACCACTGAAAATCAGTTTGTAGTGATTCAGGTAAATTCATGAACCTGTTGTAATCTTCATGGCCTTTTAGGTTCAGATATTTACATCGTTCCATTTCTTTAGTGTGTAACCACCCGTATTCAATCGCTGGACAGCACGATATTAATAATCCTAACAATTTTGCGAAATCCCTGATTTTACAACGTTTTAGTTTTGAAAATAATTCTAATTGTGTCTTGATTCGTAATCTTTTATCATTAGGTAAACAAAGCTGTTGACTGCGCGAATCTATGAGCATGCCTAAAAATTTGCATTTAAATGATGGTTTCAGAACGCTTTTGTGTTCATTGACAATAAACCCCAGAGAAGTTAAAAGTCTCCTAGTAGTATCAATGTTTACTAGGCATTCTTGATAAGAATTACCTATTAAAAACCAATCATCTAGGTATACAGTCGACAATAAGCCCGCAGAGCGCAACAATTTAACAATAGGTTTAGTTATTTTTGTAAATATATATGGCGCCGTATTGAGACCGAATGGTAAGGCGGTAAATTCAAATAATTTGCCGTCGAATGTAAATCGGAGATATTTTCGAGACTCTTTATGTATATTTAAAAAGAAATATGCATCTTTAAGATCGATTGTAGCCATTTGGCAATTGTACGTAATAAGCTTTAGCGCAGTTCTTAGATCTTCTAGCTTAAAATGATCTGTCTTGATATATTTATTAAGATTTTTTAAATTTAAAATAAGTCGCATGTCACCATTGGGTTTCGGTACTAAGAAAACGCTCGATAAAAACTGATCGTCACATGGATAGCATTCTTTTATGGCGCCAATTTTTTGTAATTTATTTATAGCTTTTGTATAATGACGCATTTCACTATTGGTATAAGTCTGCTTGGCAGGGAAGGTATGTTGTACAACACGTGCTTTAAACTGAATCTTATAACCGCGTATCCAAGATAGTACAGTATGATCATTTGTAATGAGATACCATTGACTAATGAATTGCGATAGGCGCCCTGCGTACTTAACTGTATCTAGTATCGACGGCGATAATAAGCAGTCTGTTGAGGCTGCGACGACGTCTTCGATGATTGTGCGTGCGGCGGCTGGTGAGGTCGGTGTGTTGTCGGGTGATACGGCGCGCGCGCTGCTACAGGCTCGCGACTCCGCGGCGCTGGTGGCGCCGCCCCCGCTGGTGGCCTGCGCGCCTGAGGGGGAGGTCTGCGGTTTAAAGGCCTGGATGCAGCAGCTCCTTTAAATTTATTATTCACTTTATTGGAATCAGCCTTCAGCTCGATTCCTGACCTATTAACGGCCCTTGCCGTCTTTAAGGTCTCTGCCAAATTCTCGCCAAATAGATATGAATCAATTTTGGTATTTTTTAGATGTTCTTTCATGTCTGTCTTTAAAGCAAACAGGATAAAATTTCTCCTCGTAACTGAATCTGCGTGTTGCAAATCGCATAGAATTCGGCTTATATCCATTAGTTTTTTTAATAACTCATTGTTTCTAGTTGACGAGTTTATTTCTGCATTGATTACTTCGCATAAGCAAGCGATAGCGCTAGTCAGCTGTTTTTGCTTATACTCAATGCCCTTGTCACGATTTACAGCGGCATCTGGAATAGCCGCTTTAATTTCTAGGTTAATTTTTGGGGCATCGATTTGAGCACAATTAGCGGGTACTTCGTATTTTGTTACTAAAGTTTTTCTTTCTTCCTTATCTAGACCCTCTTTCGCGATGTGTAACAAGCGGTTTGCTAATTCGCTGCGTATTTTGGGTCCAAATTTTTCACTGGATGTTGGTTCATCGCCCAATATTTGTAAAATTTCTTTGTCTAGCTCGATAGTCCCATTTTCAGTCGGTGTTATTTCTTTTGAGGTACTAGGGCCCGGCTGGGGTTCAGCGTCATTTTGAATAATTTGGTCCTCTGGCCATTGTAACAACCAATCGTCAGGCCGTAATGCGGGTGTATCTGTAAAATTATCATAATTAAATGATAATAGCGGGTACCTCTTGTAAAGAGTAAAACATTGAAAAATGTTCAGATTGATATCTGCATTTCTGAGTAGGTAAATACCTATTTTTTTTTTTTTTAAGGTTAGGTCACAATCCCCAGCGGAAGGGACGCCAACCGTATTTCATGCGGTGAAATAGCCCCAATGACTATTCCGAATGCATAACAGTGTAGCACGTAGATACGTACTTCAATTATAACACTTTAAAGATTCATACAGACACATAGGTAGAGCAAGTAAATACCTGCTTCTATGTCCCTCTCGAGAGGTACTGCTTCTACTAAATCTGGTTCAGAGTGTTCTGACGCAGTTCCACTTTGTCGGCCCCGAAGTTTTTGTTCAAGCTTTTTAATTTTATTTTTATAGCGATCAATTTCATCTTCAGGTGATCTTTTGTGCTTCGGCATGGTACAACCAGTTTTAATATATTGCGAAATCACTTAGTTTTGCAGACGTCTAGAGTGGTTGAGCACTTGAATGCGAATGAGGAGCGACAGACAACTCAGGACAGAACTGGACAAGGTACCCACATAAAAAAAAAAAAAAAAAAAAAAAAAAAAAAAAAAAAAACAACTCTAAACTAAGTGCAAGAGTGGTGAAAACTATGCGTTACTACATGTGTTAACCTAGTGTACTAATCTCGAGGAGGAGGTGCTGTACAATCAAGAAAAAAGTAAACATGGTTTTGGTCACGACAGTAATTTCTTAAAAAATAAGCATAAGTCGTAGCCACATTATATGCCTTCCTGCCGCTCTCCCCTTCATGCCAAAGAATACATACAGCTGTCTTGTTTTTGCCTGGTGGAACAAAAGATTCATTATAGAGTGTGAGTTTGCGGGAGAAATAATAGTTTTGTTGTTAGTAACGGCATTTGTATAGCTTTCTGCATATCTACTGTGTAAAGTGACTCCCTTCCTCCACTTCTTTCGCACTTTTCTTCCACTAATTTCAAATCTTTTCTCGAGTTTCTTTTGTTCTCCAAATGCTGAGCTAAGTCAATACAGGCCTGACAGTTGCAAGGAAGTGGCATTGTTTTATGACTTATTTCGTGATTTTTGCATTTTGTGCATATGTCATGTACTGGCTCTGCAGTACAAATGTTCATCTCTGTAATGATCTTGTGAAAATGAGTCCAACTACACTTGTTCATAGATTTTTCGTCACAATAACTTTTAAAATCATTATAAATATAGGAAAAAGTAACCCCTATTGGAAGGTAACGGCGATTAGGCGCGTGTTGAATGTTGTAGTGAGAATGAAAGGGCTTTTATTTTAAGATGAAGTTCCGAATTTCTTCTTGATAAGACGCGGGAAATGCGGTCGAACTCGGGTGACGTCCTCGAGGGTCTTGCGCAGCTCCTATTTTTGGATTTTTATTTCCAGTTATCAAGTTCGCTTTCAAAACCGCTTGAACTGCTTCGTCATTTGTGTAACCCAATGTGCTGAGAAAAAACTTTTTACACACCTTTTTCTCATCGAGTGTCCATACTAATGTGTTAAGTCTCCTGGAGTTATATCCAGCAGTTTTAGTTGCAGTTGGTAACTTTTCCACCTGTCTAGATAAGAAATCTCGACGTCTTTGTCGGTCCATACTCCAAAAATGTTCACGTATTTTTTCTCTTTTTGACTCATTAACATGTTCAGTACATGACTTCTTACTGGTGCTTCTTTTTCTGGTCTTCTAGAATAATTTTCGGATCTCTCTGTCTCTTTGCTTTTTTCGGTGTTAAAATTTCAACGTGTTCTTGGTTTTCTATATCGTTGGACCCGTCGTCACACGTAATACTACGTTTCCTTGAAGGCTCACGATGTTCTTCAGTCATTGGTACAATTTCGTCGCTGTCGATGTCTAGATAGTAGTAGGGACGAGCATGTCCTTTTCTTGACGACGACTAGGTTGGTGTTCTATAACAGCGTTTGTAGTTATTGGAACACAATCATGACTTACTTGCGATTTAATGTAGTTGTTTAGGTTATTAGGAACCGATTCGGAGGTTTGTAAACATTCCTGAGTAATTGAAGACGTAATTACAGTTAATAATTCAGTATAGTCTCCTTTACCTATTTCTTCACAAAAGCCACTCCGATTCACTTAATGGTATTAAAGTTGGGCTGTTATCGCGAGAGTCTATATTTAAGTCCATGCAATCATCATATGGTACACAGAGACTTGGAGGATCCGTGATAGAAGTATCATTTTCTTTTTGAAAATGATTATTTAAATCGGTAAACATTTAGAATCGTGGCGCCTGAATTCGGGGGGGTTCGGGTAGTGCCCCCCCGCAAACCCCACCCGCCGGAGACCATTAGTTTTCGAGTTATGTTTGTTTAAGTATTTTGAGGTTAAGTACTGCATTTCGATCTACTACCACCCCCGCGTCGGCTCTGCAATCCGACAAGACTGCTTGAAATCGGGGTGCTATGAGTCGGTTCTGTCACTGACTTCGACCTATTCTAACTAACTATAACTAACCTATAGGTATGTCACAGACAAGTGACTTTGCCAATTCATTAGATAGCTATCAAGGGCGTACCCAGGATTTCAGCTAGGAGGGGGCAGGGGGCTGCTTATACCTGTTTCGAAAAGATCGTCTGTCGGGTATATTGAAACAAAAAATCATGAAAATTGACTTTTATTCATTAATTTTTATGATGACACAAAACAAAATATTATACATAATTATACCATACATTATGTATAATATATATTATTATATTATGTATGTATATATTAATTTAACAGTAATCTTCTCGGATTTGCAGCAAATTTGTCTATGACAGTCTTTTCAATAAACTCACTGTTGTCTTTTAAATAGTTGCGATGTACGCTCATCAGACATAAACCCGTAAGCCTTTCTTCTACGGTCGCCGTGGTGCATGGGATAGTGCTTAAAATAATTAATGCCTTTCTGACAGCAGGGTAAAAAATGTTGGCTTCGTTGAACAGATCAATTACTTCTATGTCCCTTAATTGATCATCTGATAAAGCCTTCGTCACCCATAAATTATGCCAAAGGTTCAGTTCTCCGGTGATATCCAGGTTATAAAATTCTTGGAATGATTCTGCGTTTTTGTGTAGGTCTGTAATGCTGGTTTTTGTCATATACAAGAGATGTAGTCTGCTTAAAGCAAACGCCGGAGTATTTTCTTGGGAGAATCGAATATTCAGTGATGAAATGAGTGAATCAATGTATGGGATTATCAGGGAACGCCGCCAATATTCGTTATCATTGTCTGATGGCGGATTACTTCTATGTGTTTGCTTATGAGCAAGACGTGGAACCGAAATTTCTATGTTCAAATCCATTGCAACAGCTCGTGCTTTTTGAAGTATTTCATTACTTATTCTATCAGGAAACTCGCGGTCATTTCTGAGAATGTCCTTGATATTTTTGATGTGTTCCCCTACCGAGATCATGTCGATCGATTTAGCTTGCAGTGCGTTAACTACTGGTTCTAAAACTGCTGAATATTTGGCTATTGTTTGTAGAGTAACAATAAACACTGGTTTTGTAACGGCTGAATGCAACTGATATGCAGATTTTCTGGTGGCATAATTTCCTTCTACGGATAACGTTTCTAGAGATTTCACAAGCTCTGAAAAATGTTGAGAAAACTTTCTGATTGATTTATATTTTTCTGACCATCTCGTCTCACATAATCGTGATAGGTTTGGAGCGTAGTTTCGACGTGTAGTCGATTCCCTGAAAAACGTTATAACATCCTTTACAGTGGCGACAGTATTTCTAATTTCTGGCACTGCGTTCGCATCATTCACAACAAGGTTGAGTTTGTGACTTGAGCAATGAAAATATAAAGCACGAGGATATTTTTTTCTCAAAATGGCTTGTACGCCACCCTCTTTCCCTGCCATTGTAGAACAGCCATCGAATCCAAAACCTACGCAATCTTCGGTTGAGAGGTTAGAACTAATTAAGAAATTGTCAATTGCTTCGGCAATTGCGGAAGCATTTTGTGCTTTTAGTTCAACGAACCCTACAAATTCTTCTCTGATTTTCCTTTTGCTTTCGTCGTAGAACCGCACGCCTATTGACAGCTGTTCTTTCCCAGATACGTCTGCTGTTTCATCAGCTAAGACTGCGTAAGCCATGGTCTTCTGAACCTCACTAATTATATTCTCCTTAATAACTTCGCCACATAAATTTATCAATTCGTTTTGTATTTTTGGTGATGTGTAAACTGCATTGCGACGGCACTTTTCCAGGTGACTCTTTAATCTGTCGTCCCCTGAATTGATTCTCAACTTCAATAAATCTAATAAAACACCCTCATCTGCTTGTTTGCCCCTAAGAGGCATATCATGTGTGCCGCAAAATACTATACAAGAAATAATTGATGACAATATTTGTCTGTTTTCATCGATTTCTTTTTGGTGTCCACTTTGCAGTTGGATGTCTACAGGAACATTTTCAAGAAAATTTTTTGCAGCATTTGTCGCCGTTTGGTGAAGGTTGGTCGTTGCATGCTTTCGGCAGTCTTCATGCATATTTTTGAACTTTATATATGGCCTGACCATAAACGATCCCAAAATTCCTCTCACAGTGCTAATCGGAGGGAACAAAACACAATGCTTACAAAGAGCACCTTTTAGTCGCTTGGAATATACTAGCCATGGTGAATATTGATCCAACCAAGCATGGTTAAATTTTCTTTTTAAATGGCTTGCATCACTTTCAAAATCGTAATTTCTGGGCGGGATCCAAGGATTTTGTAACAAATCCCTCTTCTTTTCCGTCGATAGCTGGGTAGCCAACCCAACATAACGTCCCAGATCATTTTCATGACAGCCATCGTCCACTATAATTTCAGGATCGACGTTGACGTCATAAGTTTGTTGGGATGTCGATGGAGAAGAATAGTCGGCAACAGATATATTAACAGGTTCTACAGGAGAATTTGACGCTTGTCCAATGTTAGCATGCAATGATCTTGGCATTACATGAGTGGTTTTATCATGGTTGTCATTTTCATCGCTTCCACTGCTACTTTCCCGACCTTTTTTTCTTTTTTCGCGTGTCCTCCCTAAAAAATGGATACACAAAAATACTCTTACAGTGTTTAGGCGGGTTGTATAAGACGAAAATAAAGATCAAGTTTCACATTCTAATACAGGGTGGACCGTGGCAGATTTACGATTTGTGATTGAGACAAAACATGTTATTATGTGAAAAAATATAATCTATTGCATACAAAACCAATCGTTAATCATGCGGATTTTAGTTTTTAAAGATTATGCCGTCTAAATGTTTTCCATCGCGGCGTACACATTCACGGAATCTCTCGACACAGTTCCGAGCGACGCGTTGCAATAGTGATTGGGGAATAGCGTTCATTTCGCGAACGATATTTTCTTTTCATTCCAATATGTTTGTTGGGTTGCTATCGTAGACTTTTGCCTTAAGATACCCCCACAGAAAAAAGTCCATGGGGGTTAAATCTGGCGATCTGGGTGGCCACACGATGTCACCATATCGACTAATCAGTTTTCTAGGGAATTGTTCACGGAGTAATGTCATGGTGGCCCTCGCTGTGTGAGGTGTGGCGCCATCTTGTTGAAACCACGTGTGCGAACTATACGACTGGTGTTGTCGAAGTCTCGGCAAAAAATATTCGTTAATCATGCGGCGGTAAGCATCACCATCAACAGTTACAGTTGCTCCACGGGCATTTTCAAAGAAAAACGGCCCAATTATTCCGTTCTTGGATAAAGAGGCCCAAACAGTGACTTTCGGGCTGTGCAGGGCTTGTTGGTGCTTTAATCGCGGATTTTGTCCTCTTGGTGCCCAGTACCGGCAATTTTGCTTATTGACAAACCCATTTAAATGGAAATGTGCTTCGTCACTGAACCAAATAGTATTTACAGTTCGAAATCGGCTTAGCATGTTTTCACAGAACTCCTTACGCATTATGAAGTCATTTGGTTTAAGAGCCTGCACCAATTGGACCTTGAATGGGTGAAGTTTTATATCCTTACACAAAATTCTCTGCACGGTCGTTTTTGACAGTGCCAAAGACGATGCTCTCTTGCGCATGGACTGACGCGGATTTTGCAGTACGCTGTTTTTAACTCGTTGAATGTTTTCTTCGGTTCTTGCCGTTCGGCTAGGGCCTGGCCGTGGGTTGTTTACGGTTGAGCCTGTTGCTCGGAACTTCTGCACCCACGTTCTAATTAAATATACACTAGGTCCGTCACCTAAACGTCGAATATCGAAACGCGCACAAAATTGTCGACGAGCAATGGTAAACGATTCGTTGCTCTTAAAGTACGCTTCAACTGCGAACGCGCGTTGCTCACTGGTCCACTGCGACATCGTGACTAAACAATCCGCACGAATGCCGCGTCGAACGCCGCCCCTCCCCCGTTCCCTCGTGTAACGGTTTTAAAAATATTTAAATTTGAAATTGTAAAACTGCCACGGTCCACCCTGTATATATGGTTTGAACGCCAAATAAGCATAACTAGGTAATTTGAAATAATACACTTGTTGTGACGTTAGAGAAAAGGGTCTTTGTTGTCGGTATGGACTTATTAATAAATCCAAAATATTGCAAGGATCTTTCTTTTATGTTTTTTTTTTACTTTTTAATCACAAAATATTCACAAATGTTATTTTAGCTATTATAACAAAACCACGTCTTGTAATTAATAAATTTAAATATTGTAAGTAATGCTTAAGATATACACTTACAAGAGAGTCAAAGCCCCCCATTAAATCAAATAATCATATTAGGTACCTACTTAAGTGTTTTGTTTTGACTCACCTCTTTCAAAGAATTTCCTGATATCCATTTGACGGAGTAATATTTCCAGTTGTTGCACAGTAAACGTAAATCTCGTGTCGCCGCAACGAAACTATAAGACACTATGTCGTATGAAATATTCGTTCGTATTACACTCCGAACTGAATTGTATTCGAACTAAATTGACGTGCTCTGCCTCACGCTTCCGCTTATATATTGAAATATTCTTGCTCCCGAAATATGTAGAAAATACTCGACTCTATTTCCATCCTTGTCTTATACTTGCTATCACTGTCTTTTCTTTCCAGAATAGTCCATGCTAGAACGTTCTTCGCGGTATTGCTATTCAATACAAGATGTCGCTATTGACCGTATAAATTGATCCTATTTCTTTTTACTGGAAAAAGTACTGCCGTCCGAAACTAGATGGCGCTAGATGTTGTTTTCTCCCAATTATATTCGGCTTTAATCCTAGATGGCTCTCTGATTGTCTCGGTGGAACCGGAAACTACGAGATGCGACGGTTTTGCGGGAGATTTAAATTATATTGCATCGCTAACAGTATACTAGAATTACTAGAGTCTGTCTAGTGAGCCGCGGCACAGATAAAACCGCAGCAAAAATCTTTTAGTTGTAAACACTGAATATACTATGAAATTTTAATTTGATACTTTCACTATTTTATTTTATAAACACTAAGAATCTTAAACTAAATCTGTACAGATCTAAACTACTTCTTAATACAAAATTATAACAAACGTACAACATTGCAGGTACAACAAAAAAAAGCTTTTATCTCGGGAATGGAGCACCGATGAATTATGAAATTTTAATCGATTTATAACGTTAGCACAGCTGGCTCATGAGGAATCCCTAAAGCGCCCTGTAAACGATCAAATTTGTTAGACAAATTTGTTTGTCAAATTTTACGTTTTCATCAAACATCAACGCAAACGGTCAAACAACACTTCAAACAAATTTGTCAAACTAACTTGCAGATTCAGTTTTCTCCTTGTCGTGACGTGACGTGCTGAGCGCTTAAATATAATGAGTAATACAGATGACGCATTTTTGGCATTGACTCTAGCTTTGTGTATGAAAAGAAAAAAAAGAAGGCGATGGAGTAGAGAATGGTTGAAATTAAGAGAAAAATTTACTCACGAAAATTTGCTACGCGAAATATTACGCACAGAATTAGAAGACTACGCAAACTTCCTGCGCATGGATCATAAAACTTTTGAAGAATTACTAACATTACTCCGTCCTTGCATTGAAAAGATGGACACCGTTACGTTATGCGCAAATCTATACCAGCTTCTCAAAGATTATCAATTACTTTGAGGTACCTAGCCAGTGGCGCTGATTTCGAAGATTTAAAATTTACAGGCTGCATTGCACCTCGTACATTAAGCGACATTATCATTGAAACGTGTGAAGCAATACATGAAATACTAAGGAACAATATTCAGGTAAGGTTTTAATTTGAAGAAAAAGACATATTAATATTAATTAAAATTAATAAAAACTTTCTAAGTATTTTGCTGCTGTATCAACTTCAGTATTTTCGTTTGTTTGCGTATTTGGAATATGAATCACCACTGGCTGCTCCGTATCCGACTAATATGTTTGTTCTTTTGAAATAATTGTGATGCTTGGGGAACAAGAGCCTGAGTGTGAGCGATAGGAGATTGAATGTGCGGAATGGAAGACGGAGTTTGTGGAACAGGAGACTGAGTGTGAGAGATAGGATATTGAATGTATGGAACGGGAGATGGAGTTTGTGGAACAGGAGACTGAGTGTGAGAGATAGGAGATTGAATGTATGGAACGGGATTGACTGCTCGGATTAATTATAACTGAATGTCTGCGAAGATTTCCTTCTTCCCCTTCAAAGAGTATTTCGTTAATGAACTTTTCTGCCAGTCGTCTTTGTTCAGCAGACATCCGTTCTAATTTAAAGGCCCAGTTTCTTGCCATTGCTTGATATTCATTTTCAGGTCTTTTGAAATGATCCCTGGCTAATGTCATTAAGTCATGTTGCAAGTCCTCCTTTTTCTTCTTTGGTTGCACTGGATTCGTAGATGCCGACGAAGGTTGCATTGGAGCTGTAGATGGGAAGCATGTCACTTTAGAAAAACCTGAGCATTCCGGTTCCTACTATTATAACTACAAAGGAACATACAGCATAGTACTTATGGGTATAGCTAATGCAAATTATGAACTCATCATGGTTGATGTCGGTACAAATGGCAGAGTGTCAGAAGAAGGAGTAATTAAAAATACAAAATTTTGGCAATACATTGAGAATAATCAGTTGCAAATTCCAGAGCCAGATGAATTGCCGAATACTAAGAAAATAATGCCCTATGTGTTTGTGGGCGATGAAGCTTTCCAATTACTTCCAAATTTCATGAAACCTTACAACAAACGAGTGTTAAATGATAACAGAAGGATATTCAACTATCGATTATCTCGTGCTCGACGAATTATTTGGCATTCTCACGACTCGTTTTAAGATTTTCCAAAAGCCTATTAAATTATCTCCTACAAAAGCAAAAATTGTAGTTATGGCGTGTTGTCATCTACATAATTTACTTATGAAACAAAAGAATTGTAGGTATATTTTACGATTTGGCTTTTGACAGTTTTACGATTGTGTTACATCATTATATCCTGAGAAAGCATGCGTAACCACATACATATATCCTAAAATGTTTGTCTTACGGGTTGAGCAGCGATATATAAAACTTTTATTTTACCAGAAGTTTTTTGTGATCTTATGACGGATGTAAATTGGATAGCACAGAGACAGGTATAAAACACGAATAACAAGAGTCAAGAGTTAGCTCTGGGTGCGCTATTCTCATGTTGATATGTAAAACATATTACATAATGTAATTCTATTGGTTATCCGTTTACATATGTGTACTTCACAAATGAAAAATAAGATCACCTTATAAATAGGTGATAAGATATGGTTACAATTGAAATATTCTGGTTTTACAAGATTCCAATTGATGATACACAGTTACTAATTATGAGATAAATTTGGAAAAAAATATAGATTTATGTACATATTCGATATGAAATACAATGTTTTTCCAAGATTCCAATTGAAGATGATACACAGTTACTAAGTTAGAATCTCTGCTGGGCTCTTCCTCTAACAGAGACTCCAAGGGTGCCACCGTCCCGTCCGGAGCCGACACAAGTATTGGCATATCCTGAAAGGCAAAATAATTTTTTTAATATAAAGGAGGTATGAATGAATAATATATATAAATATGCTTGGAGATCCAAGTCTAAGTTTGTCAAAAATACCTCATCGCCCCCTTCATCATCCTCCGAAAGAGGTGGCGACGGACTGCGGCTTCTTGGTCGGCTCGTACGAGGCGATGCGCCTCCGACATCCTCGGTAATGCCCTCCTCCTCCTCCTCCTCCTCATACAACAAATCTAGAAATTCTTGGGGGACTGGGTCCGTTCCATTCCAAGATCTATAAATATGATAAAAAGTACTATGTTTTATTTTATCGAAACATGATAAGAATACAACAAAAAAACATGTATAAAATGTTTAACTGCCCTTTTCCGCCAAATAATTAGGTAACACATTATTCGTAATATTATTTCAATACTTATTCAAGTGTGTAATTGACGCTCAAAACAGATTCTAACATTAAATTGATATAAACCGTATCGATTGTAACGCTTCGATTTTGAGAAATTAAAAACATACTTATCACTATTATTATAAGATACGGTCATAAAAAAAAAATAAAGAACATTCCCGAAATAAAATAATAAACAAGTCGATCGAAAGCACACTTTAATTTCATAGAAATAATGACGAAAATGCGAGCAGGTACATAGTAATGGCACCCTGATTTTGATGTATGACTATATATTATAATAAAAGCCTAATCCTAAAAATTAGTCCACTAGTTTTATAAATAAAAGTAAACCATATGACCGAATGCAATCAGTCGGCGAAATCGATAAATCGATTCCGACTGATTCGTGAAGCAATAAATACCCCATCCCTATGTACATCTCAAAATGGCGGTTGGATGTCAAATTGGATACATTTACGAACATAAAATTCCACTAAATGTTACAATAACTTTGTATAAGGTCAGAAATATTATTGTAATTATGAAGAACATAATATTTTACTACAAAAACAAACAGTATGGCACACATAGCTTCTTTTTCCAATACGAAAAACATCCGGTACGTTTTTTCTTTGAGTATCATGTTTGAGAATACACGAAATTCTTCATAATAGACAGTGAAATTGCATAATTGAATACTTTATAAGGATAAAGATAACATATAACTTACCTTCTCATCATTTTCCAGGTCGAAATTGGGTTTTTATTTAGTTTATAGCACTATAACCTCACACGCTCACGACTTGCACACGCTGTGTTGTTATGGTCACTTTGAACATGGAATATCTTTTTTTTTTTCATGTTTCATAGTCTGATTTTGAATGAATGAACACGAACATATATTTGTCTCTCTTTGTCTAATACACTTTACTGATTGAAAAAGTAAGACAACAACAATATAATGCAAAAACAAACCACTTGACCGCACGCACATTAATGTGCGGGTGATGAGTTTACTAGAATGTTGCCATTACGCACATTATTATGCGGATGGATAGCGAACCGGTCTTTATTGCATTCTTGTATATTTAAGGGTCTTAAATATCGAAATGAAAATGTATAAACAAATATACACCATTACCTTATCTAATATAATATCATTATTTTGCTCATACACTATTTACGTTTTACGTTCTTTATATTTTATGCAACACATTTAACAAGTATAATTTAATTGTAACCTTTATATGAGATAAGACTTTATACAACATTATTACTTATTTATTGTGGATCTAGGTATTGTAGCTATTTTTGTTCGGTTCGATTGTCCCTACAGCCATATTTACAACAATATACGCTGGGTATGATTGTTTAAATTAATAAATACCACGCTTTAGTCGTGTCGCACAGCCCCCGCGCTCGCCCGGGCACGCACACATAGCCATGAGTCCGCGACTCACTTTTTGTGTACACATGCAAGTGTCGCGTCTTCACTTTAGTATATTATGTTCTGTGCCCGCGAGTAGTTAGTCTGTGATAAAATAAAGAAAAATAGGAAACATGAATACTTACATCATTCTTACTATTTACTGTGGGTAGTGGTTTATTTTTGTCTCGCAAAAAGTTCAATGCCTTGTAAGCAAACCACTTTGGTTCCTGTACATCGTCTTTGCTTGCACCAGATTTGTACAACTGTTCAACCTTCTTTTTATCTCGAAAATAATGAGAGGTTACATTTTTTAACTTTCTCTCTACTTCGCCTTTATCAATGTCAAATACACTTGCAATTATATTCAAGGCGTCCATTCGTTTGTTTCTATTCTAATAGTCTGCATTTCTGGGATTCCATAATACAGGGTGTTTGGAAGCTCGGTGCAAAGCCTTAAGGGGGTTTTAGTATAGACCATCTAGAACATTTTGAGCCACATTTTTCTTAACCAAAGTCTAATATTTTTTTTAGGGAACTTTTACGATTTTTAACCAAAATCCCAAAAATTTCTAATTAAGTGCTGATAATGCAAAGTGTAAGTGGAAATGTCTATTTATTTTGTATGTTTTTATTAGCCTAATGTGTTGTAATAAATGAAAATTATTACTCGAGTGTAAGTTAGTATAACATCTAAAAAATATGATTTTACGCTTCATGTACCAGTACGCTAAAGCCAATTGTAATAAATGAAAAGTTTGTTAGGGTAAGGTTTATGTAAGCCAACCGAAATAAAGTAAAATACAACAAGGTAAAATAATGAAGTTTTGAATAGTACCTTGTAGTAAAAAAAAAATAAACAATTACAAGTTATATTAAGTAAGTATATGTAATGTCTAAGAAATATGCATGTGAGCGCTCCTGTAAAGTGATAATCTCACTAAGTTATCTAGAAAATTGATAAAAGTATAAGTTCGGGCGCCTGGAGCCACCTCACAAAAAGTTTATATATTTATATATATTAAAATAAACAAAAATTTACCTGGAATAGCAGCTGTAGAGGTTCGGTACTTTTAATCTTCAAGCGGGGGAGAAGTTGAAATAAGCAGCCAAGCATTTGGTTTAGTTCAACTTTTATTTCCGGGAAGGAACACAGAGTTACAATTAATTTATAAAATTTTTATAACTAGTTTGATAATGTCTTAGCAATTATGCAAGGTCTGAAGGACTTTTGCAGCTATACTGAAGTGGTAGACAGCCTGAAGGGCTTTATAAGCTTTCCCATAGTAAGCTAAAGTGACTTATCTTAGTTTTATCGCACGCTATCGTTATTGCACCCTTATTTAAAGGAAATTAATTATTTTAAATTTTTATAATTACACGTGCCTAGTAGCGCGGATTGTAAGACAAAGAATTGACAATACCTTACTCAGACACGAAACCTGTGCTTATTTCATGACGCGGAGAAGAGATTCTCCTTCCAGAGCACGAGGAAATGCCAAGATGTCGGTCCTCAACTTCCCACGGTGAACTCATGGTGAAAATAAATTCGGCAGAAAAATCCGAAAGAATAACTCCTTAAAAAAACTCCATAAGAAAAAAAAAACGCCAGTGGCTGAAACAATACAAAACCACCGTTTAAAAGAATGTCCGAATTTCGAGTATCACGTCATTTTGACTAAACAGAAAACGCACTCACCGTTTTTCTTTTTAGGTTATGGCAGACACGCCAAAAAATCCATTATTTTGGTAAAATCACGTCGAGTATGTAAAACCCTTGACTTGTGGCTTCCGAATTTTGCCTCAACATCTTGAGAAGCCTGCTCGAAAACTCAGATTTGAATGGATGGAAAATAAAAATTAGGATGACTTATCATGTCGAATGTTGGTAGGAAAGTGAAAGGCATTCCAAAATGTCCGAGCTCTGTCCATCGCCAAGACGACGCTCCAGTCTGGCCAACCATCCAAGCAAAAAATGTACAATTTGCGTCCTTGGGTTGCAAAAGGTGTTACCCTTGCAATAAAAATGTTACCAGAATAGCTTCCTCTAAGGATTGGCAAATTTTAAAATCGAAAATATGTGTCTAGAATGGACAACGTGTAACGGAGCGAAAAACGAACGTTACAGTGTGTTTAATGATATTAAATCATTATAAAGCACCGTTTATGCAAAAAAAATAACATTCAGACTATTTAAACTTTACAGAAATAAATAAAAGGAAAAATATTTTTTTTAATGTCATTTAAAAAAAAAATAGCTGCAGATGTTCAGATAATTTTAAAAACATGCTGAGTTATTGATCTTTCTTTTAAGGTATCATTTACTTAGATATCCTTACAAATTTTGATGTTAGGGTGCCTGAACCAGTTAAACTGCGTAAATACTGATTTAAAGGAGATAAAAAAAAAAGTTTTTGATGTTTTTTTTTAATTCTGATGCTCAAAATGGCTTCCGCCATTGCATATACATTTACGACAACGATTTCTAACTTCCGTCGTCGTGACATTCAGCTGCATTTCCTGTTTCATAATTGTGAAAGCTTTTTCAATCCTTTGAAGTAATTCTTCCCTCGTGGATATTTCGGTAGTGTATACGAGATCCATTGCCTGGCCCCACACAAAAAAATCAACCGGGGTCAGGTCGGGCGAACGTGCGGGCCAAGGGATGGGCCCATCTCTGCCTATCCAGCTGTCTGGAAAACAGTTGTTAAGGTGTTCCCTGACACTTAAGTTGCATTATGCCGGGCCGCAGCGCAGCGCAAAATGCGTACCTAGCACATTTGTGACGGGCCGGGTCTCATTGCATTGACGGATTTTGTGTACAGTGTACTGCCGGAATTTGCGTGCAACTGTACGTTATGGATAGCTCTGACGAAGAACTTTCGTTTTTTTGCCTGCTGTTAGGCCGCGTTTCCACCTGCAAGCAAACTCGCGCAAGTCTTGCAGAAGTTCCTTGCTGTATCGTTTACATGCTGCACTGACTCCTGCAATTTATTTCTGCAATAATTGTCGTGCGAGAAGCTCGCGGTTCATACTGTCGCAACTTATCGTGCAGGTATTTACACACGAAAGCTTACGTGTGTCGCTATCTGAACTATCGCAATTTATTCTATTCTACACTCTGAGATCATGGCGTCAAGACGCGTACGTGTAGCAGCTGCATTAACTATTTTGTTGTTGAAAAATAAAAAAAGATCAATTTGGGTTCGAGAATGGATTTCTAGGAGACGAGAAGCTGGTGCTTACCAAAATTTACTACGCGAAATACAACTGGAAGATGGACAACAGTATTTCAATTTTATTCGTATGACTGCAGTCGATTTAGAAGCGTTATTAGTAAAAGTTGGCCACGTTATAAAAAAACAAGACACACATTTCAGAGATTCGATATCACCGAAGGAAAGACTCATCTTAACGCTGCGATTTTTAGCATCTGGTAAATATAAATTATTTAACAATATTGCATTCTATTTTACTATATGTATTACCTATTAATACTATTATGTAGTAGGTGCCACTTTTAATGAACATTTCTGTTTCTTTTTCAGGAGACTCGTACCATTCATTGATGTATTTATTCAGGATTCCTGTATGTACTATATCAAAAATTGTTCCCGAAGTATGCAAGGCGTTATACGATACTCTACATGAGGAATATTTAAAAGTAAGTACAATAAATATTACAGGAAACCAATTTATTATAATAATAAATCAACTACAAGATGCTGAAATTAAAGGATTGGTCTTCGGCAGCATAACTATGTTCAGCGGTGTTTTCTTGATTGGGACTGATGACTACGTCATTTACAGATAATGTAGACACCGGAGAATAAATCGGAAGGTTTAAATAAGTCGACTGAGTTGAACTTCCACGTGAGGATATACCCTCCTCCTCATCTTGAATATCGACAATAGCTCTTTGTATGATTCGACGAAGTTTTTTATTGCCTGCACTACTGAAGCTCCTAAGCACTGAGCTAACATATTCGCCGAATATCTGGTCATCGTCATTTGGATCCGATAAAATTTTGTTGCATTTACGCAAAATATCCTCGTCCTTTCTTTTCTTTGCTGCACGATTTGGCCTTGGAAATTCGTCATTGTCCTTGTCATTAACTTGTGCTGAACTTGGTTGTTGTGATCCTGTTGAATTACCGCTACAGCTAGGCGTAGAATTATCCTGTAATAAGATAAATTTGTTTCAGGTCCCATCAACTGAATCTGAATGGTCGCACATAGCTGAGATTTACAATAAAAGATGGTATTTTCCGCATTGCATTGGATCGTTGGATGGCAACACGTGGTTTTTAAGGCACCAGACAACAGTGGAAGTTTCTACTTTAACTATAAAGGCTCACATAGTATTGTTCTGATGATAGTGGCAGACCCATGTTATAAAATTATTTATATGAACGTGGGATGCAATGGAAGAGTTTCCGATGGAGGAGTTTTTTTCCAATCATCATTGTTTTCAGCATTGGAAAATAATTCAATAAATATTCCAAGACCATGTCCATTGCCGGGAAGATCAATGTCGCTTCCATTTGTTATTGTAGCTGATGATGCATTTGCACTAAAGCCATACTTAATGAAACCATTTCCATTTAGAAACCAACCCGCGCCTAATAGAGTTTACAACTACCGGCTGTCAAGGGCAAGAAGAATGGTAGAAAGCGTCTTTGGTATTATTGCTAGTAAATTCCGTATATTTCGAAGGCCAATTGAACTTAACCCCAAAAAAACAAAATATGTGACTATGGCTGCCTGTGCATTACATAATTTTATAATATCTCGAAGTGAGTCGACCCGTCAGCGATACATTGAAAATACAAATGACAGCGAATGTTTACCTGAACATAATTTGATAAACTTGGAAAGAGGCCCTAATAATAACTCAAGAAATGCAGCCCAGCAAATTCGTGAAGCATTTAAGGGTTATTTTATTTCTCCGGAGGGTGAAGTACCATGGCAATATCAGCATATTTAATTTTAATTATCAGTATGTAAAACTTAAATGATTAATAAAAAGTAAATATACACATCAGTGTATATAGTGTTATTTCATTTAGAATACTAAATAGATACCCATATCTATAGGTACTTATTTATTAAGTACTTACCAAGGCATCAGTACTGGGTGCGCTGCCCACATCCAAAAACTTAAGTGCCTCAAAATAACCCCAATTAGATTTATAAAGGTCATCTTGGCCACTTCCACTCTTCTTGACCTTTATTTTCTTTAATTCATTCTGCCACTGACTTCTTAAATTATGTAGTTTTCGGGATATTTCATTCTCAGTTGTAGAGAATTCTTGTGCGATGGAATTGAGTACAGAGCTTTTCTTGTTTCAGTTTTTATAATCCGCATGCCGGTTGTCCCACAAACAAGGATTACACTCATAAAATCCTATTAACTGTACAGTTTCTTCACGCGACCATTCACGACTTTGTCGTTGACTCATTCTTTTTAAAAATCAAAACCCGTGCGTGCGATACGTGCTGCGAGATATACGAAACTAGACCGATAAGCAGCGAGATCTGTCGCGAGTCAACGCGTTCATGTTTAGACATGCTTTCGCAAGTACTCGCAGGAAGCGCTTGACAAACTGTCGCGACTACTCGCGACAGCACTTGCTACGGGGTTTACACTTGCAAGCTGCTGTCAGACAGACTGTCGGACATTTCTCGCGGAAGTTATCTCGCAGGTGGAAACGCGGCCTTAGAAGAACAAGACAAGAAATTCGTCAAAAGAGAAAACGTAAAATATGGATACACCCCATTTGTGCCAAGAGAAAGATTTTCGGCGAATACTATCATCTTTTTCCCGATCTTATAGCAGACAAAAACAAGTTTTGGGGATATTTTCGGATGACGCCTGATCGATATTTTCAATTACTTGAAATAATAAAGGAGGATCTGCATAAAAAAAACTACAACTTTTCGTGAGCCTATCGGACCAGAAGAGCGGCTTGTGGTGTGTTTAAGGTAAGTTTCACTATAGCATACCTGGTGATTTTTAATTATCCTTTTATCCTCCCATTTAATCCTGTGTAAATTGTATCTTAAATTGTTAGTGAGGTCGTACGTCAGGATCTTGTGTATTTGTCTTTGTAATAGTTAGCAGCGGCGCTAGTTAGGGTATGTTTTCATTTTAAAGAAAAAAAAAACGATATACATAATGTCAATATTATATTATCACAAAATCACAGAACAAATTATTTTCTATCTTAAACGTAAAACTATTTTTAATCAACATCTTCCATTTATCTTTGTGATTGGCCTCTTATTAGCCCATCACTCAAAATACCATTCATTGGTTATTGTTTTTTTGTTGAACAGAATTTAAAAAAAGCATTTAATGCGTTATCATCAAGATCAAGAACAATCTCTTCCTGTGTGTCAATATCATTTGGATTTACGTTTGTTGAAGTTGGTGTTATTTTTTGGTTTGGCGGTTGCGCATCAACATCGTTCGAATTAACAACGATTACGGGCGGTGCGCTCTCTTGAGATAATTGTAATACATATTGTGGTTTAGACTTCTCCCTGAAAACGAACTCCTCTGCATCGGTAACTACTTTAAAAACTTCACGTTTTACACGAATTTGTACATCTTCTGGAAAATTTGAAACAGTTTCCCCCAAGTTCTTGAAAAACTCAACTATTTTGTCGGATTCATTTTTCTTGGCACTGTATTTTTTTTTCAAATACTCTTGCAATAACGAGTGTGTTGGTGAAAGCTGTGGTGGAATATCTAAAGTACTAGAATTCCTTTTATAAGGACGAGGTGAACTGTCTTCTGAAGAACCAGGACGATTTCTTATAGTGTTTTGTGAAGTATCAGCACTTGAACTAGAGCTATCACGGCTATGAATATCATCTAAAAGACTGTGATCCTCATTACTTGAGTCTTGGGAAACATTTGGTGGAAAATTAGAAAAAGTTTCATCCTCGTTGCTAATATAAGGGATAAGGAATGACAATAAATCTTCATATTTTGGTTTCTTCATATTTGTAGCAGCTTGTCCACTTTTTGTTTTCCTTAACTTTTTAGCCCGTCTGTAATTATCTCTTATACGTCTCCATCTGTCTCTACAAGTTTTAGCTGTGGAAGAAAAAATATAGGTATTAGTAAAGTTAGAACATAAAGCATAAATAGGCTGACAATCATGCCATTAAAGGACACCATGGAACATAACCTTATTGGCTTGTATAAATGTAAGGATCGGCCAAAAGACGTAAGATATTTGAGCCACATTGCTTTTTGTATTTCAGATATTTGGCAACAGGAAATTCAATGAAGTCATTAGCCACGACTTTTCGCCTTGGTGAATCAACTGTTAGACAAATTATTTACGAGGCATGTACAGCCATATTTAACAAGCTGTCACCTAATGTCATGCCCGTACCGACAGAAGGAGACTGGAAACGTAAAGAACAGCGTTTTAGAAGGCAATTGAACTTTCCAAATTGCATTGGGGCACTGGATGGAAAGCATGTTATTATTGAAGCACCACCGAATAGCGGTTCCCTTTATTTTTCTTACAAAAAAACGTTTACTATAGTTTTATTGGCCTTAGTCGATGCGGACTACCGTTTTACAGTCATCGATGTTGGTGCCTTGGGTAAAAATTCTGATAGCCTAATACTCAATAACTCTAATTTTGGCAAAGCTTTAATCGATGGACAGTTAACACTTTGACAGCGGATCACGTACTACGCACGTGACGCTTATTTTATCCTAATTAGCCGCATACATAATTAGCGTACCATTCTGGGTGCGCCGGCACTTTTTGACCATTTTGTTACTTTTATAGAAAAAAGACTATAATAGTTGCGGCCATGATTTTATTTTCATTGTATTGAGGGTATCTTATATTATTATATAAAATAAGAAAAACATGTATAATTGTGTTTTTTTTTTAATATAAAATCAACTTAGAATAAGGCATGTTTACAAAAAAAAGGAAAACTCTTACATCTACATTTTTCAAATTTTATGCCGAGTAGTCTTTCCTGGTGTGGTATTTTTTGAAGCACGGGTCATAACACAAGGGTACGTTGCAATCTGGGCAAAAAAATATCGTTTCCTTGCGACCTCGCTTACCCGTTTCCTTCTTTGTAGTATCAGCGCAGACTTTGCAAACTCTTGCCACTTTCGTTTTCGATCCTATCGCTGGTATCCTTTCCATGAAGTGTCTCCCTGTTAAACTTTTGCTATCGACGGTTGTTGCACTGAAAAACCGCAGACATCGACTGTTTTTTTACGCGCGAATCCGGCGTCGCTCCTTATGTGGTTTTTTACGTCTAGCGATGGAATGCTTTTGAGTAGGATGATTCCACTTACCTTATCTAAAAGCTATTGAATCAAGCTATAAAACTGGCTATAAATGTTTTTTATTGTGTTTTTATTTTATTTTACACATACCTTTCATTTGACAAAAAGTTGTAAAATAGTTTTATTATCGAAAATAAATGTTTTCTAACAAAAATAACTTGTTTTATTTACTAGTTTTTAAGTTTCTACAGTAAACATAATATGTTCTTTCTAAAATAAAACTAAAATGTATATCCTTTCATAGTAATATTTTGAGTGTTTTTTAAGATGAAACATACCCACGAAAATTACGATAAACAGAAATTGGACGCGTTAGTGCCGTTCTTTCTAAATCCTTTTGTGACTAGGTTTTTGCATTAGGCTTTATATTTATATGGTGTCCGATAGAAAATATATTCAGGATTTAGTTTTACATTATATCAGGTAAGATAATTCAAAAAAAATAATCTTATGAAGCAAAATGTCGGCAATGGTAGGAAATTCATGACAAAATCCGAAGATTTTTATTCTCCAAAAAATGCTATTATAAAACGCGTTTTCTGTTCATAAAATACCTTCTACAAAACGCCGCTGAATAGACCTTTCTAAGAAGGTATCACACTTACACACCCATAGAACAAAAACTCCTTACAAATGATACTTGAAATGGCCTTGCGTCAACACATTTCTGAGAACTTGACAGCAAGCGTACACGTGTTTACACAGCCGTATACAGCGGGATCTTTTTTCGGGTGAATTCGGAACATGATTTAGGTACCCATGTTTTCTTGTCATGTATATTATATTTTTTTCAATTGCAATGTGGTTACATTGTAATAAAGAAATATAATATACATGAACTTGACACTATACTCTAGCTAAATTCGATGTGAAATTATAAATAATTGTTTTTAGAATTTTACCTTTGAATTTGAATACATAAATATGGCTAACCACTGCTGATCTGTGACTCGACACTTGGCTCTGTTTTGGTTTGTTTACAAAAAAATCACATCGAATTTTCCTAGCGTATATTTTCTTGTCATGTTTAGTATATTTTTTCAATTTCAATGTGGTTACATTGTAATAAAGAAATATAATATACATGAACTTGACACTATACTCTAGCTAGATTCGATGTGAAATTATAAATAATTGTTTTTAGAATTTGACCTTTGAATTTGAATACATAAATATGGCTAACCACTGCTGATCTGTGACTCGACACTTGGCTCTGTTTTGGTTTGTTTACAAAAAAATCACATCGAATTTGGCTACAGTATGGTGTCAAGTTCATGTTTATTATATTTTACCACATGTAACCACATTGCAATTGAAAAAATATAGTAACAAATATATTTTTGACACGTAAATAATTATCTTTTACCTAAGTGTACAGTTTTGGACGAGTAAATGAAAAACAAAATAAGATTTATATTTATATTTATCTAATATGTACATAATATCTTCTTTTACTTATATCTATACCAATATAATTACTTCTGTTACGCATATTTATTGATGATATCAAATATATCAAAGTTACAATCTGTACAAAGAAAATTACTGATATCAAATAATAGAAACAAATTAGAACTAGTACTGAAACAATTGAGCAAATTGCAGACTAGTTTTGATCTTTTATAAATTTCAAGTTCAAGTGTTACAATCGGTACAAAGCAAATTACTGATATCAAATAATAGAAACAAATTTGAACTAGTACTGAAAGAATTGAGCAAATTGCAGACTAGTTTTAAAGAGACGCCCGTTCATTATTCAATCATTCGTGCTGCTCGCTGCGTCGGGTAGCGATGGATAGATTTTCACACGTGTGATAATCTATCTAACACTCTCCGATACACAATGGTACCTGGCACAGTAGGCACATTGTTCTGACCTGAACCCGTCTCTTCAGACTCTTGCACCGTACACATGAAAACTTCTTGTGCACTGCAGAGTTTGGATATTACTCTGTAGGCACAGGAAAATGTTTTCCGGGTTGGAGCCGAAGAGACGGGTTCAACGCAGGTGGTAGCGGAACGCAAGCTTTCCCGAATCGGGCAAACAAACCTTCCGATACACTACGCCTAAAAGTTCGGTGAGAGTACAACCTATATCCGGGGTTTCTTGTGTAGATGATGAAAGCATTCAGAAGGCTGGTGTTCACCAACCTTCTGGATACTTTCATATACCACTTGTGGCATCTCTTTCTCTCGAACAGAAACGTGGACAGCTTCTGGTCCTTGAGATCCACGCCCCCCATATATTTGTTGTAGTCCCTCACCGAGACTGGCTTCTCCCTTGCTACCCCAGCACGCCTTCCTGGCACCATTTCATGATCATGGTACGTAGACATTACGGTGACAAGCTTAACGTCTTTCCACGTGACCAGAGCAATGTCACCGCAATGTCTAGCGTGCCAATCTCCCCGCGCAACCTGGTTGTCCTTCAAGTTCTTCAAGTCCTGCGGGACGTCCTTGCGGGTACGGCTCATCGTACCGAGTACATCTGTACCCCGGCTCTTGAGGTACCTCGTTAAGTACAACTGGTTGTACCAGTTGTCCATAACGAGGACATGCCCAGCATCCAAAAACCCCTCCATGAGGTCTAACACAACCTGGGCAGTTTTGTTAGCAAACCCATGGAGAGGTACCGTATGCATGGGCGTCTCTTTGCCGGTGTACAGCTTGCACTTGAGCAGGTACCCCGTCGTCGCCTCGCACAAGTCGAAAGACTTGATGCCGAACCGTGCGGCTTTCGACCTAATACATTGCCGCCAGCTTAGACGGCCTTTCCAAAGTAGCAAAGACTCGTCTAAGCAGATGTACTGTTCGGGAACGTATAAGGCCGAAAACTTTTTGTTGCAGTAGTCTAATACTGGAGCAACCTTGGCAATCTTTCGGCCATATCCGTGCAACGATAAATTTATATCGCTCGCAAAATGTAAAAAATTTGTGAGCAATAAAAATTTATCGCGCGTCATCATCTGCCGAAACATTGGCATCTCCATTAAACCACCTTCCCAATATTCTTGCATGTTGGAACGCTGACAGAAGGGCATGCAAATAAGCACGGCATAATATTGATATAAATCGTCGACCGTGACCTCTTCCCACTGTTCCAAATATTTTGGAATAGTGGTGCCAAGGTCAGGATCGGAATATAATTCAATATAATCCCGCGCATATTTATTGGTCTCATCTGCGATGAGAGTCATTATGTCTGCGTCCCAAAACGCAAGGAATATCTCTGCAGGATCCTGTGAAATGAATGTTGGACCAGGATCGCGTCGGTACATTTCCTTCTGGGCGGTAAAACTACTGAAGTCATCCGACCACAGAAACTCCGTACTTACGCGATCGTGTTCCTCATTCATTTCCTCATTCATTCCCTCGTTCATTCCCTCGTTCAAATTCTCTACATTCTCCCTATTCATCCATTCATCACCTAATTCTTCATTCTCACCTTCCTGTCGCTCCATTACTACTTGGCGTAAGCGGTTCATGCCCCCACGTGCCGGGATGATGTCGGCAAAATCATCACCGTCCGACTCGCCGTCGCTGCCCGAATCTGCCAAAAACTGAGCAATTCTGTGATCCTCGAGGGGCAGTGAACGACGAGCTCTTACGACGCGCCGGCGAGAGGAAGAAGGGAACCCAGTGCCCTGGAAAAAAAGGTCACAAGGTAGAGAGAGTTAAGAACTAATGGAATGGTTTCTGTCAAAAACTAGAGTCTAGTGTCAAGTTCATGTATATTATATTTCTTTATTACAATGTAACCACATTGCAATTGAAAACATATACTAAACATGACAAGAAAATATACGCCAGGCAAATTCGATGTGAAATGTTTGTAAACAAACCACAAAAGAACGGCTACGGGTTGATAGACTAATTTTGGTATGGAATACAATACAAAAAAATAGACTTACACTTCCACCTGCAACCGCTCCGTCGTCAGCCCGAGACGAAAAGTCGGCGTCTCCTGCAATGACTGCACCTAAAATAAAAAATAAAAATTAGGAACACGTATGCCAGCACTAATAATATAATTGAATGGCGAATGATCAAAAGACAACGAAAAGATAAAAGAAAATAGACTTACAGTTCCACCAGCTGCCGCAGAAATAAGGGCCAACGTGGGGGGGCTCCCCGTTCGGCGCAAGGTCCCACGCGGCGTTGCGGTGTAAGAGTGCACCTCACACACAAGATCAGGTAGATCCGATTCCGAAGAAGACATGACGAAACTGTGAAAAAAAAGTTGAATATAACAAGGGCAGAGTAAAAAAATAAGAACGTCCTTTTTATTGAAGTCGGCTAAAATATATATTTTAGAAATAAATAAATATACCTATACACCTCATAAAATAATTGATAATAAGAACGTCCTTTTTATTGAAGTCGGCTAAAATATATATTTTAGAAATAAATAAATATACCTATAAACCTCATAAAATAATTGAACCTAATATATTCATGTCATAAAATAAATAAAGGAAATCATAAATAAATAATGTTGTACAATCATCATCTAGCCCCAAGCTAAGCAGATAGCCACACAAAAATAACACACCCTTTATCAAGATAACAGCGCGACCGGGCGCAAGACACGCACACATTCAAGATAGAGACGTGTCTGTGTGCGTGAGTTTGGGGACCGCGCGCGCTTTAGAATCAAATATAAACAAAACTATGGAATATTGGGCCAATATGAGGATTGAAATAGATTCTACGATATATTTATCACTAATGTAAAGATATTTCAACACATACCTAACTAAATAACTAATAGAAATAATACAGACAAACAAAGGATCGGCCAATTCGCGCGCAAATGATTGAGCACCGCCGATTTCTAACCTATGTTTTATCAACAAATACTACTTATTATACTTTTGTAACTACGTAAAAAGCTTGGTACAGATCTCGCGGCGAGAGTTTGGCTTTGACCTTCGGGTGGAGGGGATTACTGCGCATGGGTACTGTCACGCACACAATACTTTTCCTTTTTTATGTATTAGGTTGGATATTTGAGTGGGTCAAAATTCATGTACAGTGGTAATAATGCTAGAAAATAATACGAAATTGATAAACTTCTTCATTTATTAAAACTATTGATAGTTATTTTACTTATATAAAATGTTTATTTCCTTTTAAAGTTTACAGAGACAGCGATGAAAATTCTAAATAATTGTTTATTAATAAAAATATTTATTCCAAGATACATGTAAAATTGGTACATACAAACAAAAGAAAACTTAAAATAATTATTAAATACAAAAGTTAACATAAAAAAAAGTCCTAGCCGCAGTGCTATTCAGATTCTGAATCAGTTAAAGGTTTAACGCCTTCTATGAAATCACCGCATGTTCCAGTGGTGCTGCCGCGACACGAAATTGTGCAACGTCTTTTGCTTGTTTTTGAGCTTTGGCTTTTGGGTTCAGGGCTTCCTCGGTCGCAGTTGTCATCATCATCATCTTCATAACCATCATCAGAATCATCGTCTTCGGAATTATCATCGACGCGAATTATAAATTGCTCGGTAAGTAAATCAACTACATGGTCACTCTTGGCGTACTCTTCTTCTATATCTTTTACCTTTTTACATATTTTTTCCCATTCCTGGGCACCCATTAAGGATACTTTTTCTTTAATAAGTTTGGTACATTCTTGTAAATTCCATTTAACATTTTTGCTAGCTACATATTGTTTAATAGTAGCCCATGCCATTTCTATGGGGTTGAGGTCTGGATGGTAAGGCGGTAATCTCAATATGCTATGGTTTGCTTCTGCTAAAATTTGATCTATTGAAAAAGTTTTAAATCTTTCTTTATTAGCTTTTATCAAGTTGTACAATTGTGGCTTGAGCATTGTTGAATCATATTGTATGCCTTTATCAGTTAGCCAATTCTGCATATCGGCTTTTTTGGTATTGGAGGACGGTGCTAAATCCCATTGTTTATTGTGGTATGAGGCGTTGTCGACAACCACTACAGAATTGGGTGGTAGGTTGGGAATTAATTGTGTCCTAAGCCATTTTTCATAATTCTCGTAATTCATGTTGTCGTGATAGTCCCCTGTTTTGGTGCCGGCTTTAAAAGTTAATAAATTATTTGGTATAAACCCAGCTTCAGATCCTGCGTGGACTATCACGACTCGTTGTCCTTTAGAAATGGGTTTTTTTTAGTCCTTCCGTAGGGCCATAGGCTTTGGTTGTTGAGTGCGATGAATCTACGTAGGATTCATCTGTGTAAACAATGGGTCTTCGTTCTTGTCGATATTTTCTTATTTTTCTTAAATATTCAATGCGTTGTAATCGGATATTCGATGTTTCTATTAGTAATTTACGGTTGTTTTCTGTTTTTTTCCAGCGAAATCCTAACTCCTTTACAATTACACGAAGACTTGTTTCTGACTCTTTAAAGTTTATATCTTCCTCAAGTTTCTTTTTTAGTTTCCCAATGGTGGGAAGTTCATTATTCGTCTTGTGAAAATTGTGTATACATCTTTTTATAACACCTTGGTCAAAATTATCAATATTCGTAACTGGTTTAGCTCTGGGACGTTTTTTTCCAGGTGTTCTGAAAATAATTAGCAAATCGGAACTCTTGGCTTGATCGATATTTTTTACAGTGCCAATTGAAGTCTTAGTGGCCTCCGATGTCCGTTTTTGAATTTTAGCTAATTTACTGACTACACAATTTAATTTAGAAACAGTTTCCGTTTTCATTACCTGCATAGTCTGTATAGTTTGGTTATTCTCCGACTGACTGAGTAAAGAAGCAACTTCCTCAATCTGACTTCGAATTTGCTTCAATAAATCGATACATTCGTCAGCTTCTTTCTTTAAAAAGCAATTCACGTCATATATCATTTTCCGTGCTTGCCTTTTTAAAACAATGTTTTTTTTACGCATTTTCAAATCACTTTTTAATATTTAACAAAAAAAACTTAACTGACAAACTTAAACAAACAAACTCAACAAATAATAACAATCGACAACAATAAACAATTAACGAAAATAGCAATTCACTTGTGAACGTGATTGTACAACACGAGTGCGCTGTACGTCGTATCGATGCGAGAGGCAGGGAACGATTGGAGCGCCAATCAGAGCACCGCATGCGCCTACACACCCGCCCCGCACCCCGTTAATTGCCCGTTGATACCCAATTTCTGATTTCTGCGCAATAACGGTCAAAGCCAAACTCTCGCCGCGCGATCTGTAAAACACTCTAGAACGTATAATAAATAGCAACTTACCGATTCTTTCACAATATACACAACACGACAAACAATAACCCAACACAACAATGGTCACGTCGGCGCGCTCTGGTAGACTGAACTTCGTCGGGTTTTATGACCTCACTTTTGTTTCAAAATGGTGGCACGTATTGTTTCATCATCGAAGGATGCATGCTGCACCAGTTCTTCACCACAAGTCATCAAAAACTGCGAAAATACCAATTATATATACCTTACCTTCAGTTTCTACTGTCGTGGTGTCCTCCTCAATATCCGAATCCTCATCATTTTGCAAAATGTCAAAAATATCTCTAATTGCTCTTTCCGAATCCAGACGAAATCGTCGTCGCGAAGTCATTTCGCGCCAAAAAATTGTCACACATCTCGATCGCTTAACTACGCCGGGGCAACGGGCGCGCGAAAGTCGACCCGGCTCGGGCGATCCTTTGTTTCCCGCACCCCACACACCGCAAGTATTTGAAGTGCATTTGTGTGTGTAGCCTAAATATTCATCTAAGCATTGACGTGACGCGGATCACGCCTACCGTACCGGCCGTTGTTTTAAAGTAAACAGTATTGAAATTCACACACGTACGCAATACGTGATCAGCGTCTCTAACAAAAAATACTGTCACGGACAGGGGACGTGATCGGCTGTCAGAGATTGGAAATAAATAAAATGCTTGGCTGTCAAAGTGTTAAGTTTGCCTGCTGATCGTTTAATACCGGGTACAGACATAAAGTTACCACATGTCATCGTTGGAGACAAAGCTTTTCCATTAACCAGACATTTGATGAGACCATATCCAGCAAATCAGTTGACAAATGACGAAGACAAGAAAGCTTTTAATTATAGGCTGAGTAGGGCTAGGCGTGTGAGCGAAATGCTTTTGGTATATTAGTGAAAAAGTTTAGAGTTTACGAAAGACGTTTTTCGTTATTGCCGAAACATGTTAATGTTATTATATTAGCCACTTGTTGTTTGCACAATTTACTGCGAAACGACATTTGCTACTGGTCTGAAGAGGAAGCTCAGAGAAATGTGGTAACAGAAGCTGTAAGAGATTTGCCATATATTGGAGGCCATGCAGCACTAGACGCAATGTGTGTCCGTGATCAATTTAAAAGATATTTCGTATCTCCAGCTGGTACCGTTGAGTGGCAGTCGAGGGTTATTAGAAGAGGTATGCGAAGAAACTAATATCTTGACACTAAGGTGATTTATTGGATACTGCCTGCTTACTTATAAAAAAACCGGCCAAGTGCGAGTCGGACTCGCATATGACGGGTTTCGTACCACAGATAATACGGAACCCAAAGAATTAAATAATAGGTACTGTTCTTTTCGGCATTTTGTACGGAACTCGCACTTGACCGGATTTTTCCTTTTGAGGTTGTTAGAAATTGTGGTTTATTTTTAGGGTCCCGTTGACCCTAAAAATAAACCAAAAACCACAATTTCGCGACACTTATTCATCTCTTATTTATTATTATTACTTATGTTCATTATTATTGTCATCTATACTAATATAATAAAGAGGAAAGAAAATTTATTGATTCAGGCGTTACTTTGCGGAAATCCATTATCAAAAACGGTATTAAAAAATATTTAGTGACACTTCCGCTGAAAAGAAAACAATGATTTTGGCCTATTTGGGTGCGTGCACCACCCTCCCGCACAAAATGCTAATAGGCCGCGGCCCCATGACCACGGCGCGGCGCCGGCCGCCGTGTGACGTTGCGGCGCCGCCGCCGTAAGAGCTTATCCACACGGCGCGTTGCGTTGCGTTGCGTCGTCGCAACGCAAATATTTTGACGCATAGCCGGCCACACGGGCGCCGCGCCATCGCAGCGTTACTATGACGCAGTCTTAACGTTCCGTGCGTAACGTAACGGCGCAGTGGCGACGGAACGTTGCGGCAAGCATTTTGAAAAAATTTCGCAGTCAGTCTATAGCAAATCATGGATCGGAAAAGACGTCTAGCATTGCTCCTATTACTACGTCACCGCCGAAATCGACGCAAGATCACAAGACGGTACTGGATCAGTCCTTTTATTTCATTAAGAAATCGTAATGGACAGTTTTTTTTTAGAATATCGGGAGTTGCTATTAGACGAAAAGAAGTTTTATAATTTTTTTAGAATGAGTGTATCCAGCTTCGAATGTTTATTGAAGTCCTTAGAACCACACATACGAAAAAACTATACTAATATGAGGAATCCAGTGGAACCAGTAGAAATGCTGGGAATTACTTTAAGGTAACTACAGTAGAGCCTTGATAATCCGAACTAGCAAAAACTAACCCCTGTTCGGACTCACGAAGCGTTCGGATTATAGTATGTAAGGAGAAAAAAAAACATTTTTATTCTTAAAATAGTGTTTAATTATATACATAGTTTAAGAGGTACAGTAAGCAACGAGCTGGGCTTTACATATTGACCTTGGGAACGCTCTTATTACAAGCAGCGTAAGGACTACAGTCGTAATGCAAATAAAAAGCCCGGCTCGTTGCTTACCGTACATTTACATAATAATTAGGTACCATAAAATACGTAAGGTGTAAATTGTCTATTTAGTCATAAACTGATCTATTTTAGTTTGGCGAGTCCTGTTGATGGACCAGAAAAAAGCTTTGTCCCTCAAGTTACGTAGCATCATCTTTTCCGATAAGGACAGGTCATTTTCTTCAGCCCACTCCAAGCAAGTGTTCAAAGATGATATGGCTTGTGAATGAGTAATTTTCTTGACATTTGAAGCAAAATAATCTTCAGCTAAAGACTCTTCATTCTCTTGCGTTATTTGGGTTATGATCTCATCATCAGTTATAGGATCTGTGCAATTCTCCTCTTCACTCATGGACAAGAAAGTGGAAATGGTTTCTTCTGTATAACCACGATTACGTAAAAGACTGAGCGGGAGATCGTCTTCTACGTCGAAGTCATCATTTTCTTCTGATCTATCTTCTGTTGAATTTATTTTTTCAGGCCAAAGAGGCTTCCAAGATTTTTCGATAAGAGACGATGATACATGATCCCAACATTGCGCTAGCGAAAAAATGGCGTCTTTAATTGTGACGCTTTTTATAACATCATGCAAGGTTAAAGCCTCATCGGCTTCTTGCTGCACGAACATTTGAATCAGGAGTTTCTTTTTGTAATTTATCTTGACATTTTGGATTACGTTTTGATCCATAGGTTGGATCAAAGGCGTACAATTTGGAGGCATGTACAGTACAGGGAAGTTGCCGTCTTCTGTTGTCAAATCTTCAGCATTTGGATGTCCAGGGGCATTGTCTAAGAGTAGCAATGCTTTTTGTGGCAGTCCCATTTTTTTAAATGGCGTTTGACTTCAGGAACAAAATGGCCTCTAAACCACTCGAGAAAAATATCTCTGGTTACCCAAGCACGCCTCTGCCCTTCATAATGCACTGGTAATTTTACAGATCCAAAAGATCTTGGCTTTTTTGCCTTCCCCACAACTAGCAATGGTAATTTGTGATTCCCTGTAGAGTTTGCGCAAGGCATAAAAGTTATTCGCTCTTTAGACACTTTCGACCCAGGAGCGCTTGTTTCAGCAGAAGAGGCTAAAGTTTTGTCCGGCAGAACCTTCCAAAACAATCCTGATTCGTCGGCATTGTAAATTTGTTCAGGGCAAAGGTTCTTTTCTTTTATCTCGTTTAGGATTTTTTCTTGGAATGGTTGAACAGCTTCCGTATTGCTAGAGACTTTCTCATCTGACACTTTCAGCTGACGTATGCCATGACGTTTTTTAAAATTATCAAGCCATCCTCTACTTGCAGAAAAATCCGAACCTGTTAGTTTTTTATGGAAGAATCTCGCTTTTTCCATTACGACCTCACCAGACAATGGAATGTGGCGTCGTCTTTGTTCTAAAAACCATGTGAACAGTGCTTCTTCTAGCACTGGATTCTCTGGTAATTTTAGAGTTTTTCTGAACCCTGGTCCTTTCTCAGTTTTAGCTATAAAAGATCTCAATTTTTGCTCATTTTTCTTGAGGTCTGTAATTGTTGATTTTCCAACGCCATACTTACAAGCAAGAGAAGTTGCCGACACTCCGTCCTTTAAACTGTCTAGTATGGTGCACTTTTCGGCTATAGTCAAAGTTTTATGTTTGCGTTTTGGTGTTGGAACCATCTTTATAACCTCAAAAAACACGCCGCGCACGAGTACAGAGCAGAAAAACGTGGAATGGACGCGCAACGTGGCAGTCGTAACTGCAGACTAATTAATAAACAACATAGCAGCGAGGCGAAGGCGAGGAAGTGGGGTGGGGTATGCAGTTCGGATTATAGCGACGTTCGGATTAGCCTGAGTACGGATTATCGAGGCTCTACTGTATATAAATATATTTAAGTAATAAAAATATAACAGTTTTTTTGGTTTAATTAGTAATCAACTCACAAATAATCAGCAATTGGTATAATTTTAAGTTTAGACATTATTTAAGAGAGATATCATCCAGTAATTACAAATTAGAAAAATCGTATTCAGTTTCTTCACTTGCTTGAGATGTTTCTGGAGATGTAATTGAATTATTATAATCAGAAATGTATGTACTTTGAAAATTTGCAGTTTGATACACATATGATGGTTGGTGAGACGTTGATGGGCCACTCACATATGATGATGTTTGTCCATACCGCATTTCATCTATAATTTGTATAACTTTACTTTGGAAACGGAGAGTTTCTCGGTCGGAAAATTCTTGAATAGATGGCAATATAGCTCTGAAAAAGGACATATGGCGATTTTCCGGCTCCTTGAGAAGTTTTAGTCCTTCTCTTTCAAACTCATCCATTTGCATTGCCCTTTTGCGCGCGACTGGAACATAGCGTGGAGTGTTGCCTGTGGTAATGTCATCATTTGTAGACGTAGATTCATTGTTGATTTCTCTAGGCGAGTCTAAGCTAGATTCGGTGGCATTTTGTTCCACTTTTCTCAAAAAAAGAAGTTGATTATATAAATGATACTTCTTCAGTTTCGTAGCGCCCGAGCCCGATTTTGATGCTTCTTTTAATTTTTTTGAATATCTGAAGTAATTATCTTTTACACTTCTCCATTTCTTTATTAAATCATTACCTGCAAAACCAATAGTAAACATGAGTAGTGTATTATTGGGCGTCCTACTCCACCTTCCGTTTCTGAGGCTCACTCCGTTCGCCTCATCCACTCTCGGTGGAGTAGGACGCCCAATAATACTTCGAGATCGTGCAACATATGAGCTTACCTTGATTAAGATATCATCGAGTGTTTGGTCTGGGCGCTGTTCCACTGCACTACTTCACTACATCAACAAAGATTTACAATTCAACCCTATTCCACTTTTCCAGTTTTTAAACCTAACCGGATTTATATTATTTTATATATGTCGATGTAATAAATGAATCTACTCATTATTAATCAAACCATTTCAACCGGTGGCCATGAAATTTGTAAAACAATCACAATCGTTAGATTTAAACAGAATCTGCGTTGAGGCTGGAAAGTCTGATTTACGTCATGGAGAATTATTGCCTAATTCGGTTCGGTGCATTATTTGTGGACCATCAAATTGTGGAAAAACTAATTTACTGATTGGTCTTCTAATACATGAGAATGGTTTAAGATTTCAAAATGTGTATGTTTATTCAAAAACCCTGCATCAACCGAAGTATATTTTTTTAGAACGAGTTTTGCAACGTGTACCAAGCCTTTCATTTCAGAAATATTGTGAAAATGAAGAGGTATTAAGTGTTCAAGACGCAAAACCGTATTCTGTTATCATATTTGATGATGTTGCATGTGAAAATCAAAATAACATGCGTGATTATTTTGCGGTGGGGAGACATAAGAACATTCACCATGTAGTGAAACACATGTCGTTGGTTGAACACTGATTTATTTCAGAGATACCTACATTAAGTTTTGTTAACAATTTGGTAACTACCTCCGTAAGTATACTACATCTTTTCCTTTTTACAAAAAACAAATTATGCATTTATATAAGTAGTTATTATATTTTACGAGCAGGTATAATATGTAGGTATCATTTATACTAAGTATATCTTACTAAATATGAATCTCTTATAACATACAATACAATTAACATGTTTTATTAAATACAGTAAGTAGGTACTTTATGTTGTTAGAAACAAACCTTAAATTTATTTTATTTTTGTTATTATATTTTAACCCTCGACCTCACTATCGGAACAGCTGGTCATGGTGAACGATACTCATCCAAACCATTTTCGTTTAAGATATCAGAGTTCTCAGCCGGTTTTGTGGTTTCTTTTAAGTTCTCCGCCTGTGTACTGTGAGGTGATGAAGTCACACCCGGGTAGTTTAGTGATTCATCAGATTGAGCTTTACTGGAGCGCGATACCAAGTGACTGCGAGTTCGCCTGAATCGAACGCCACGATCGTCTTCCACCACGTAAGACCGAGGCTCAAGCGCACGACCTACTACAGAAACCGGTTTCCTAGAACCGTTACATATTAAAGTTGCCTTATCACCTGACGACAATCGCACTAGCGGTCGTGCTGATCTATCATAATGACATTTAACCTTTTCCCTATTTGCCATTAATGCTCGATAATTACGCTCATTATCTACCGTTTCGCCTAACATTTTTTTATTAATCGGCAATTTGGTATTTAAACGTCTACCCATCAAAATCTGTGCCGGTGAATCTAGACCGTTTCGTGGCGTAGCCCGATAATTCAACAATCCTAAGTACCAATCTTGTCCGGATTCTATGCATTTCTTGAGTACATTTTTAACTGTCTGTACAGTTTTTTCGCTCTTCCCGTTTGATTGCGGGTAATGTGGAGATGACGTCACATGCCGGACTTCCCATTCGCGTAGGAAGTCTTTAAATTCTTGCGAGCTATAGGCTGGTCCGTTATCAGTGACGAGTATCGAAGGTATTCCGTGCCGCGCAAACTGTTCTCGCATGAAATTAATGACTTGCCTAGCGCTCATACTCGACAATTCTCCAACCTCTACGTAATTAGAGAAGTAATCAACCAAGATAACGTAGCGCTTCTTCCTGTACTCAAATATATCTGAAGCCAGTTTTTGCCACGGCACATCAGGCACGTAATGCTGTAACAACGGTTGGCGTTGCGCTCGGGGCGCGTGCAGGGCGCATGCTGCGCAGTCGCGGACGGCGCGCTCCACATCTTCAGCTAGCCCCGGCCAGAACATTACCTCGCGCGCGCGTCGCTTGCATCTGTCTATGCCCAGATGGCCCTCGTGAACCCGTGATACCATAGTATCTCGTAGAGCGCGTGGAATGAAAACACATTCACTTTTAAAAATCATCCCGTCTACGTAATGCAACTGCTCACGATATGGCCAAAACATGCTTACATTTATGTGTACGTCCCGCCTATTCTTAGGCCAGCCGCTTGTTATGTACCTAATCAACAATCTGCAGTCACTGTCAGCCTTCGTTTCCGTCTTGATCATCTCCATTTTCTGGTCACTAAATTGGACGTTTTCTAACATGAAACATGTTTGCACGTTCACATCGTCAGTGACACGGTCATGCATCAGCTCCTTCAGGGGTGCTCGCGACAACGTATCAGCAATATACATGTATTTGCCTGGCGTATACTTTACCTTAATGTCAAACCCTTGTACTCTCATCATCATCCGTTGCAGACGGGCCGGTACAGATACTAACGGTTTATTGAACAAAGCTTCCAACGGTTTATGATCTGTCTGCACGGTGACATCACACCTGCCATAAATGTACTGCCTGAAACGCTCCACTGCGAACACAATAGCCAACATCTCTTTTTCTATTTG
This sequence comes from Selenia dentaria, assembly GCA_917880725.1. Taxonomy (NCBI): domain Eukaryota; kingdom Metazoa; phylum Arthropoda; class Insecta; order Lepidoptera; family Geometridae; genus Selenia; species Selenia dentaria. The sequence continues at coordinate 371,542 of OU862885.1, read as the reverse complement.
TGCGTACCTGGTCTGTGTTTCGGTGAGCGTAAGCGAGGCGAATTCCACCGGTCGCCCGCCCTGCAGCAGCACGGCACCGAGCATTAGGACGAAAGACAGTGCGTCAGCGCACATGTCCTCCGAAAAACCGATATGGTGGGGTATCTTACGTCCTCCGTACTCCCTGTGATGGATCACCCCGTTACCTAGACAGCCATCACAGTTCACCATGTCCCAGACACTAGCTTTCTTCCCTCTAACAGTCGCAACATGAAAAGCGTTGCCGCTGGCTTCAGCATACGGGCGTTCTTTATTCGCCGCTGAACCAGAGCACTTTGTGTTGCGCGCTTCACCACAGCAGAAACGCTGCTACAAGTCTCCTTCGAGTGGCAGATACTGGTGAGACCGGAATCAGAGTTTTCGCCCAACCCCAAGATTAAGTCCACCAGTCCGCTGATCGTTAAGCCACGTTGGGCATTAGTAAGAGGCGTCCTGAGTCTCGCGTTGACATCTGACCGGTTGTACTTGCCAGACACCAAACCAAATACCAAATCGGTGAGGTTTGTACTCTTCTTTATGGATATTGATTCTTTGTCAGAGTAAGACCCCGCTAATGACTTATACCCTTTAAGCGCGCCGGCTATTGATATAGGCACGAGGGTGGCAACTCTCTTGAATACCAGTTTGGACTTCAAAATCCCCAGCTTAGCAGCAGGATACCTGGCTCTCACCCAGGAGGCTCGGGTTCGATTCCCGGTATCGGAACCGCCCGCCGCAGCTGCAAATGGCACCCACCAAGTAGCTATTAGATCATCGATGGCTGTTGGAGCTGGAAGGGGGGCATCGGGCTGTGGCATCCTATAGGCGCTAGCCACAGGGATTTCATACCCCATGCCCCGAATCATGTCAGGGGCAGTAGCCGTAGTACAGTCGGTGAGCACCAGTACGGCATGGATAGCGCCTGGGATGTAGGCCAGGTTGGAACGAGGAAACAGACGGTAAGATCCGTATTGCATGGTTTGTCCTTCATGCTGCGGACTGGTGAATTCACCTTCAACGATGTGGTTTACTGTGCCGTTTGTATAACCACTGGTGAGAAAGGACAGCATGTAAGGCATGAGTGCTTTGGTGCGCAAGAGGTCGTTGCTAACGGGTATCGCCACCCAGGTGTCGTCCATGCTGTCTAAGGAGAACACATTCACACAAGATTGGGTGGTAAGGGCAGGTGTCCCACTCATGAACACCGTTTTTGGCTGCCCTGCGTGTGCCTCGGTCATAGCATTTGTGATGTGGGCATCACATTCCACCCACATACCCATGGACCGGAGAACATCGTTGTTTTCGTCAGGATATATGATGATTGGGGCGTATCGGGCGAAGTCGATAGTGCCTATTGCTTCAAGCTTGGACCCAGCCTTCTCGTGGGAGATGAAAAGCCCCTTCCGATGCTGCAAAGCAAATCGAAACACACCACGCTGTGGTGCGTCCCCGTCGGGGATGGACAGCTTGCGCGACCACTGGGTAGTTATCACACACGGCATGGGATGAAATGACAGCCAGTTTGAGTCGGTGAACGGGTCCAGCCCGTAGTATTCAGCAGTACAATCCTCGTCCCAGGCATGCCAAGGCCCAATCATAGTGGCGATGTCGATGTACCCACACAAACCGTTTGTCGCCATTCGAATAAATTGTGTATAAGCGTTCCGCGTGGTGAGGTCCAAGGCCGTGACTTCGTACCCAACCCAAGCCCTTAATGACAAGTCAGACCTGGCAAACAAAACCGACGTTTGCAAAGACAGCGCCATCGCCAACATCCGAAACCACCCCCTGGTACCCTCAGCGGATGTGAAACCGTTCTGTATGTCTTCAGTGATGACCAAGCCTAGATAGGTGGCGACGCGCGACATCGAATCCATGGTCTTCAGCGTCATGGCGGGAGCGTGCATCCCAGGCTTATAATCAGACCAGCGCCGACCACGGTGGCGAGGGTTGACAACCGACGCTACCCCCTCGGTATTAGCATAGCCTGAGTATGGTCGGGCCAGTGGGCTGATGGCCCCAAAATTGTATCCGACCATCAGCCTCCGCGTCCTAGTTAAATCAGCTTCAGATAAAGCACGCGACGCGAGATAATCCGACTGCGGATACACGTGGGGTAGTGGGTCGCCGTCCAACACCCAAGCGCCTCTCAAAGGGTCTTCGTTGTCGTAGTGCACGCCGTCAGCGGCAATCATCATCCCAGGATATTGGGCCCCGTGAAGCTCCGCCGCCACACCGCTGGCACGTTTGGCGACTCCGCCGATCGCTAGTTTACTCTCGATCTCATTAATTGCGGTCACTATGTCGGAACCGCCCGCCGCAGCTGCAAATGGCACCCACCAAGTAGCTATTAGATCATCGATGGCTGTTGGAGCTGGAAGGGGGGCATCGGGCTGTGGCATCCTATAGGCGCTAGCCACAGGGATTTCATACCCCATGCCCCGAATCATGTCAGGGGCAGTAGCCGTAGTACAGTCGGTGAGCACCAGTACGGCATGGATAGCGCCTGGGATGTAGGCCAGGTTGGAACGAGGAAACAGACGGTAAGATCCGTATTGCATGGTTTGTCCTTCATGCTGCGGACTGGTGAATTCACCTTCAACGATGTGGTTTACTGTGCCGTTTGTATAACCACTGGTGAGAAAGGACAGCATGTAAGGCATGAGTGCTTTGGTGCGCAAGAGGTCGTTGCTAACGGGTATCGCCACCCAGGTGTCGTCCATGCTGTCTAAGGAGAACACATTCACACAAGATTGGGTGGTAAGGGCAGGTGTCCCACTCATGAACACCGTTTTTGGCTGCCCTGCGTGTGCCTCGGTCATAGCATTTGTGATGTGGGCATCACATTCCACCCACATACCCATGGACCGGAGAACATCGTTGTTTTCGTCAGGATATATGATGATTGGGGCGTATCGGGCGAAGTCGATAGTGCCTATTGCTTCAAGCTTGGACCCAGCCTTCTCGTGGGAGATGAAAAGCCCCTTCCGATGCTGCAAAGCAAATCCAAACACACCACTGTGGTGCGTCCCCGTCGGGGATGGACAGCTTGCGCGACCACTGGGTAGTTATCACACACGGCATGGGATGAAATGACAGCCAGTTTGAGTCGGTGAACGGGTCCAGCCCGTAGTATTCAGCAGTACAATCCTCGTCCCAGGCATGCCAAGGCCCAATCATAGTGGCGATGTCGATGTACCCACACAAACCGTTTGTCGCCATTCGAATAAATTGTGTATAAGCGTTCCGCGTGGTGAGGTCCAAGGCCGTGACTTCGTACCCAACCCAAGCCCTTAATGACAAGTCAGACCTGGCAAACAAAACCGACGTTTGCAAAGACAGCGCCATCGCCAACATCCGAAACCACCCCCGGTACCCTCAGCGGATGTGAAACCGTTCTGTATGTCTTCAGTGATGACCAAGCCTAGATAGGTGGCGACGCGCGACATCGAATCCATGGTCTTCAGCGTCATGGCGGGAGCGTGCATCCCAGGCTTATAATCAGACCAGCGCCGACCACGGTGGCGAGGGTTGACAACCGACGCTACCCCCTCGGTATTAGCATAGCCTGAGTATGGTCGGGCCAGTGGGCTGATGGCCCCAAAATTGTATCCGACCATCAGCCTCCGCGTCCTAGTTAAATCAGCTTCAGATAAAGCACGCGACGCGAGATAATCCGACTGCGGATACACGTGGGGTAGTGGGTCGCCGTCCAACACCCAAGCGCCTCTCAAAGGGTCTTCGTTGTCGTAGTGCACGCCGTCAGCGGCAATCATCATCCCAGGATATTGGGCCCCGTGAAGCTCCGCCGCCACACCGCTGGCACGTTTGGCGACTCCGCCGATCGCTAGTTTACTCTCGATCTCATTAATTGCGGTCACTATGTCGGAACCGCCCGCCGCAGCTGCAAATGGCACCCACCAAGTAGCTATTAGATCATCGATGGCTGTTGGAGCTGGAAGGGGGGCATCGGGCTGTGGCATCCTATAGGCGCTAGCCACAGGGATTTCATACCCCATGCCCCGAATCATGTCAGGGGCAGTAGCCGTAGTACAGTCGGTGAGCACCAGTACGGCATGGATAGCGCCTGGGATGTAGGCCAGGTTGGAACGAGGAAACAGACGGTAAGATCCGTATTGCATGGTTTGTCCTTCATGCTGCGGACTGGTGAATTCACCTTCAACGATGTGGTTTACTGTGCCGTTTGTATAACCACTGGTGAGAAAGGACAGCATGTAAGGCATGAGTGCTTTGGTGCGCAAGAGGTCGTTGCTAACGGGTATCGCCACCCAGGTGTCGTCCATGCTGTCTAAGGAGAACACATTCACACCCTCCCCAATGCCAGGGAAGGGGGTGTTGAAGTTGAGAAAGACATATTGCGTAAACATGTCGTGTGGGACAGCTATGACGGACCCCTACCATGCGCCCTTGGAACGTCTCCAACCGCCGACCGTCGTGGGGCTTGTAGTTGCGCATCCACTTGTACACGAGAGGGTCGGGTGGGCTGCCCTCCACAGCAGTCGCGTTTAGGAGATTATACGCCCTAACCAATGGCGCCTCATCTCTATAGGAACCGTTGCCGCGTTGCATGTGTTTAACCATGGTTATCACACTAGCGGAGTCCTTCATAGTCGACCCCTTCACCAGCGCGCCTAAGGCCCCAGTAGCATTAGGATCAGTAATGCGCTCGGCAACGTGGTTGTAGAGTGAGCTGTAGGGCACCACCTCTCCCTCGTCGGCCCAGGTGTTGACCCCCACGCTGTAAACTGGAACGGTGTCACTGTAAGTTTGCCAATTTTGGTTATCAACCCCCACAGGCACGGCTCGCCTCCTGCGCGCGTCCGGAGGCGGATTCACCTCTCCCACAGCGCCGTCTGGAGACTTACCGGCGCAACTCGCAGTCACTTGGTATCGCGCTCCAGTAAAGCTCAATCTGATGAATCACTAAACTACCCGGGTGTGACTTCATCACCTCACAGTACACAGGCGGAGAACTTAAAAGAAACCACAAAACCGGCTGAGAACTCTGATATCTTAAACGAAAATGGTTTGGATGAGTATCGTTCACCATGACCAGCTGTTCCGATAGTGAGGTCGAGGGTTAAAATATAATAACAAAAATAAAATAAATTTAAGGTTTGTTTCTAACAACATAAAGTACCTACTTACTGTATTTAATAAAACATGTTAATTGTATTGTATGTTATAAGAGATTCATATTTAGTAAGATATACTTAGTATAAATGATACCTACATATTATACCTGCTCGTAAAATATAATAACTACTTATATAAATGCATAATTTGTTTTTTGTAAAAAGGAAAAGATGTAGTATACTTACGGAGGTAGTTACCAAATTGTTAACAAAACTTAATGTAGGTATCTCTGAAATAAACCAGTGTTCAACCAACGACGTGTGTTTCACTACAGATTGTATTTATGTGAATCAAACATACACTAAAATCCCGAAACAGTTAGTAAGAGACAACGCAAATGTAATCGTACTTTTTAAACAAGATGAAATAAATATGAGGCACGTATATGATGAACATGTTAATACAGACATGACATGGATTGAATTTCGTGAAATGTGTTCTAAAATATGGAGGGAACCCTTTAATTATGTTGTAATTAATAAAGACTGTCCCAAGAATAAAGGTTGTTACAGAAATAAATTTGACACTTTCGTAGTCTTTGATTAGGAACATGAGTTATATATAAGACCGTTACCTGTGCGGTAATATTATTCGTCAGACAACCCCTAATCAATTGTGACCTATTTTAAAAATATGGATAAATCATTGAAAAGGCAAATTGTTGATGCAGCAGAAGCTGTGAAGAAAAAAGTACGAAAAATGAGAGATGATGAGATTAACAATAAACAAGCACTGGAATCGGTTTTCAAGCCTGTAACAGAACCTCTCAATTTAATTGCTAGCGTCAGTCAGCAAACTCCTCTCGTGCATGCTATGGAAGATGAAGAGACCGAAGTTCCATTTATTGATAAAACTTTGCACAAGGAACCTGACTATCAAAGCAGCAAGGAAGATGAAAACGAATACGAATCTGATAGCGACAGTGACATTTCATATAAATCAGTAGGTGATACGTCATCCTGGTCAGTATCTTCAGATGCGGACAGACATACCGTTTGGTGTTAGTGTAGAACGTGGGAACCTAATGTTAGGTTCTGCTCGCATAACTATCAATGATCAATACATCATCGTGGCAGGACGTAAATACCGTAATACGCCTGGTTTGAAGCAGTTGCTGTTAAAGAAAGACGTGGACCTGAACTTGGTTACAGATAGTGATATGCAACATTATAAATCGATGCTAATCGAAACAAATGCACATCAACGAGGCTTTGATCCAAGTAAGCCAATAAAAAGTTATAAGGGACAAAAATATTTGCAAGTAATTAAACCTCTTTTCAAACTGCGAAATACAGTTCAGGGTATCCAATCGAAAGGAAAAGGACTACCGCTGACAAAAAAATGGAAGAAAAACGTAGATTTTGTGTATTGGGATGATCCGAACGAATTAGTGGAAAGGCTAAAATTATTAATTGCATCTCGAGATGCTGGTAACACAGGTTTAGACAACGAAATAATATCTATTATTGAAGAATTACGTGAAAGTAAAGTAATAAATAAGTAAAGTATTTTTTTTTATGTTCATTTTATCATTGACCATTCATTACAATACACCCTAATCATGAATGTCGATAAGTTCGGTCATTTTATTCATAAAAGAATGCGTTTATCAGAAATATTTGACTTTAACGAAAACGCATTACTAAAATCAGAAAATGGAAATTTCAATCTGAAAAATTCTAGATTGGGAGGAATTAAACCTCCCATAGAATTAGACGATGCTGTTAATAAGGATTATGTGGATCGATTGAATACTAAAACGATAAGAGAATTTGATAAACTGATTGGTTCATTACGATCTCGAATCATATTAGACGTACACAAGATAGCTCAGGATACTTTAAAAGCAAAGATACCTGAGGTTTTAATTCAATTGGAAGATAAGTTTTACACTAAAGCAGATGTAAATAAATTAATAAAAAAGACTCCGTAATGTCAAAACAGCAAATTGTAAATGAAATACACAAAGCAGCACGAAGAAATTTTCTTCGACGTTGTGTTATTCTTAAGGGAATTGACGACTTGTGGCAAGCAGATCTTATGGACATGCAAAACTTGAGAACGTATAATAAAGGACATAATTACGTTTTAGTAGTGATTGACTGTTTTTCAAAATACGCCTGGACAGAGCCATTAAAATCGAAAAATAAATTTGAGGTTAGTAGGGCATTTGAACGTATACTGCTTAGCACTCATCGGCATCCTGTTAATTTACAAACTGATATGGGGACAGAGTTTTATAATATCACGTTTCAAACGCTCATGAAGACGTACAACATTAATCATTACTCATCGTTTTCCACAAAAAAAGCTTCGATCGTAGAACGACTGATTAAAACGGTTAAAAATAAATTATATAAATCTTTTAGTTTGAATGGAAACTATAAATGGTTAGGTTCAACATTAGAAGATATACTGAAGACATATAACAACACAATCCATCGAACTATTAGATGTAAACCGGTTGATGTGAATAAATCTAATGAATCAGTAATAAAAGAAAATATTAAAAAAACATACAAACATATATCCATCAAACGACTGCCTAAGTTCAAAGTTGGTGACTGTGTTCGTATCAGTAAATACAAACACAATTTCGAAAAAGGTTACACCCCCAATTGGTCAACTGAACTATTTACTATTAAGAAGATAAATAAAACCATACCAGTAACATACCACATAGAAGATCAACGAAAGAAAGATATAGTAGGAGCATTTTATGAGCAAGAACTTCAAAAATCTAATCATCCTAATGTTTATTTGATAGAAAAAGTTTTAAAAAGAAAAGGACGTAAACTGTTCGTCAAATGGTTAGGTCTAAACGATGAAGAAAACAGTTGGATTGATAAAGCTGCAATAATGAGTTAAGATATATAACTAATGCTGATGTAACATTCCTATCATTACACTTCGAGTAATGCAGGGTGGTGGACTAGTAAATAACATAATCAATAATCTACCGTTTGAAGTTCATTTGCCTGGATACAATTATTGCGGACCAGGAACTAAACTTCAAAAACGTTTATTACGAGGTGATCGAGGTGTAAATAAGCTAGATGAAGCTTGCATGCACCACGACATTGCTTACGCAAATCATACAGATCTATCCCATCGTCACAAAGCTGACTTACAATTACTCAACATGGCCAAACAAAGACTTAAATCAAAAGATGCGGGAAAAGGTGAAAAGTTAAGCTCATGGCTAGTGAGCAAGGTTATGAAAGCAAAACTGAAGTCTGGTTCCGGAGTTAAAACCTTCAGAAGCTTGGTTTCAAAAATAAGAGCAAAAATAAAAAAATTGAAGCCTAAGAATAGTAAAACTTTGATTAAAGTTGCTTATTTAGCAGCTAAAAAAATGTTTCCAGAAATTAATCGAATTCGAGTACCGCGAGTAATACCTTTGCCAAAAACTGGAGGGGTCCTGCCTTTAATCCCTATTTTCGCTGGTTTATCAGCTTTAGGCGCTTTAGCTGGTGGTGCTGCTGGTATTGCAAAAACTGTAAACGATTACAAAGCAGCTCAGCAAAATTTGCGAGAAACAGAACGACACAATAAGGCTATGGAAGGTTCGGTGCTGGGCAAGGGTTTATACATTAAACCGTACAAAAATGGTAAAGGATTGTTTATAAAATCATCAAAAAACTAGAAAGTTTGCTACCTGATCGTCCTCTGACTAATGTAGATATTCAAAAGTATGCAAGAGACATCCCATATTTCCGAGGGATCTACATGAAGGATCAGTTACCAAGAAAACCGAAGAGAATTGAATGCGCTATCGTAAACTTAGACGATTCTAAGAACGAAGGAACTCATTGGGTAGCTTATGTTAAATTATACAAGTATTGTGAATATTTTGATAGCTATGGAGATTTAAAACCTCCAGCAGAATTAATGCGATATTTTAAGAATTGTAATGTTTATTATAACTACACAAGATATCAAAGATTCAATACAGTAAATTGTGGTCACTTATGTTTAGAGTACCTGCTAACTTTTTGGAATAAAAAATTATAAAATGTATGTTTTTCTTTGAATTCAAGCATTATCACAATGTCACTCACATTGTCAATAACTGGAAATTCGTCAACGTTATCTACATACTATCCAAATACATTGCAACTAGATGGTGCTTATGAGTGTGCCTTATTGCAATTTTCAACATTTAATTCAATTCCAAATGTTGACAAAAGTAATAATAAGTTTTATTATGGCTCTAACGAAGTTATTGAAATACCGGAAGGCACTTATGAATTGCAAGATATCAGTGATTATTTAAAAACTGAAATAAATGATGCAACTATAAAACTACTGTGCAATAACAATACGTTAAAAACTACTATTTTCTGTACAAAAGACATTGATTTTAACAAAGAAGGCTCTTTCAGAAGACTGTTAGGATTTAATAAGTAGATTTTAAAAGGTAATAAATGGCATGTATCACAGTTCCCAGTCAACATTTTACCTACGACCGTGATCAGGGTTGAATGTGATATTGTTAGTGGGTCGTTTATAAACAACGAACCAAGTCACATCATTCACGAATTTGCACTCAACGTGCCACCTGGATACAGGATCATAGAAATACCGAAGAACGCAATATACTTTCCGATAAATCAAAACAATATAAGCTGTATTCACATTAAGCTATTAGATATAAGGAATCGCTTAATAAATTTACGTGGTGAAGAAGTGCAGCTGTATTTGCATCTCAGACGAAAAAATTATTGACTACAATAAATATGTACCTCAACAAGTAAAAAATATCAGTTCTACTCGAGCTATCCGCCATACAAGACCCCGCTCTAAGAAGAAAATAAAATTAACCAAAGACAATAAAGCATTCCTGAAAGCAATCGGATTACTAGAATGAATATCTTAGACGTTTTATCCACTCCGACTTACGACACCACGATAGAAGGCATAGAATTTCATTCTTACAAACCCTACGTAACAAGTTTTAATAGAAATGATGAAATACGTATACCTATCAACCAACAGGACCTGTACATATTACCGTCAGCTAGCACTTTATATTTGGAAGGAACCGTTATAGTCAGCAAAAAGGATCCGAAAGACAAAGCTACTAGTGTCCAATTCACCAACAATGCTCTACTTTACCTATTTCAAGATATTAGGTATGAGCTAAATGGAGTAGAGATAGATAAAATAAAAAATGCTGGTATAACTACAACCATGAAATCGTTAATATCAATGAATGAGAGTGAATCAAAGATGTCTAACGCCTGGGGTTGGAATATCGACGGTGTAAAAAATATTAACGAAGGAAGTTTTTCTGCTTCTATCCCACTTCGCAATATCCTCGGTTTTGCGGAAGATTTTAAAAAAGTCGTTATAAATAGTAGACACGAACTGGTACTGTTACGAAGTAACACTAATTTAAACGCTGTAAAACTTAGCCCTGGGGAAGTAGTGGATGACATTCACATCAACAAAATCATATGGCGTGTACCACATGTTAAAGTATCAGACAAGGAAAAAATTTCTTTGCTTAAACTGTTAGAAAAAGATCGACTGCTTCAGATGATTTACCGAAATTGGGATCTGTACGAATATCCAGCTTTACCTAAAACTACAAAGCATACATGGTCTATCAAAACTGCATCTCAAATCGAAAAACCAAGATACGTCATTATAGGCTTACAGACAAATAGGAAAAATAGTGCAAGTTCTGACATGTCTCAATTCGATCACTGCAATGTTCGTGACGTAAAAGTGTACCTTAATTCAACTTATTTTCCATATGAAAGTCTTAACGCGAATTTTGCTAATAACAGGATTGCTTCATTATATGAGCAATATATCAGATTTCAACAGTCGTATTACGGACGTTGTCCACAACCGTTGTTAAGTGAGAAACAGTTTAAAGATTTAGCACCGCTGTTTGTGGTTGATTGCTCTAGACAAGCAGAGAATCTAAAGACGGGTCCTGTTGTAGATGTAAGAGTAGAAATTGAGAGTGATTCGGAACTACCAGATCAGACAGCCGCTTATTGTCTCATTCTGAACGACTGCATTGTTGAATACAAACCATTAAGTAGCATCGTAAAGAAGATATCATGAACGTAGATACCATCATAGTTGACCTCCAAGGATTTAAAGATATTCAAAATAATTTTATCGTGAAGGAAGTGGCCATTGTAAGTCAGGAGCTTACACAAACATTCTTAGTAAAACCACCATATTCGTTTCATTATTTGTCTGATGAAGAAAAGAAGCAAGTAAGATGGTTAGAAAGAAATCGAGGAATTTACTGGAGTGAGGGTTACATAGATTATAGAGAATTTCTACGTGTTATAGTATTATATCTCGAGAATAAAAAAATAATGACAAAGGGTTTGGAAAAAATACAGTGGATTAAAGAATTGTGTACAAAGTGTGAAGTGATTGATATTGGTGAAAAGGGATGTCCTAATCTTCCAACATTTAAAAAAAAAATTTAAAAAATAAAACTGACTTTAACTGTGTGCATCATAAAATTAACTGTGCATTAAATAATGCTATATGTATTAAAAAATGGTGTTTTGATAATCACACGTATATGTTTGATTTGTTTAGAAAAAATAAAACATAATTGATTTATAACTAATAGCAGTTTTATTTATTATATCATCATACCTATACACTAAACATACAGTGTTCATATTTCATTATCATAAAACTTAATAACAAGAAATTAAATACTTATATACTTTAACTACTTACTGCATAAATTTAAACATTTTGATTACATCTAAATTCTTAATTATTTACAGTAAATGAAATTAAAATAGTAACATTTCTTATACCAACACACCTTTAATATTTACACATAACTAGAGTCTTCACATAGTTTTTTCGATATTTTGTTCACTAATCTTTCTGCCTCATCCATAATGTTGTCCACTGATTCACTCACTACGTATTGCGCACTGATCAGTATATTATTATCATCTTCACTGAGGTCTACCACTTGTATTTGAAGGAGTCTTAAGCCTTTTTTCTTTTGATTATTGATCACGTAAGACAGATAACTATTAAGTTGCTTCCGTTTTTGAGGCTCCCGCCTCGTCCTTGATTTTTTATTGACCGGTTCGTCTTGTGGTTCAGGAATATGCCAGCTTGGATTTGGGCTCGGAAATCTTTGACCATACTGAGATAAAATATCAGGTGAATCATTCATTATTGTTGATAATCTGAAACAATAATAGAAATTATTTATTTGTACATATAAAAGGTAATCCTATAATCATAAGATTCGTAAAATATGTATAGGTACTTACGATTTATTAAATCGATGTGATCACCACAACAAGCACCAGCTTAATGATTAATAAACTAATATTATTGTACGGCGAATGCATAGTGTAACATAAAACTTATGACACAATTTGATGTTTCCTTCCAACAAGTTTGAACTTGTTTCTCGAGCACAATGAGTGTTGGAAACACCTGACTAATATTATATTTCAAAACTTTATATGTTTTGTATGGCAGTTACTTACTGAGAAAAATTATATCATGTTTTGACAGGTTTGTAAATTATACAACAGGTTTCAACTTGTCTTTGTAAGTGATATATTTCAAAAACTTTATAACCTTATTTTATACCAGTTAATTACTGATTAACAATATCATCGTATGTCAACAGGTTAAAGCTTGTAAATCCTTCGACAAGTTTGAACTTCTTTCTATATATTTTGTATAGGTACCTACCAGTTAAACACTGAGAGACAATAATATCAACAGGTTTGAACATGAATGCCAGTTAATTACTGAAAACAATAACAGGGTACCTTTTTATTGAATGTACGACTGGCTTCTATTTGGTATAGACGTGGTAGGTAGGTATTACTTAAATGGATAAAAATAAAAGAGTCTATATATTCACACAAATGTATTTATTTTCACATAAAACTTACAATTTATTTTACTACACAGCTATTTTTAATATCTTTAAATAATATTTACGTTACATTAGCACATAGTATTCTATAACTATTTATTACTCTGTATACAGTAGAAACATTTAATTTATAACTAATAATTTAGAAATATATAGATACATTACTTTAAAATAGATGCATTACCCCAAGCTAAAGTAGATACTTTATCAGGTAATAGCAAACGTTTATCGTCATTGCTAGAAAGTGCTATTTTATTAACACTCTGTGTAAATATTTCATGTTTGATTGACCTAAAGAGTAAATTTTTCTTGCGGATGACATTACAATTATACAAAACATTTTTATAATCTATCATATGTAAATTTTTCGTTACACTTTTTTTTGTTCCCTTTGCTTTCTTTATTGTTTTGTCTAAAGTTTTTATACAGTATAGCTTTGAACGCAGTCCTACAAATTCTTTAATTATTTTACCTCCCATTTCGTCCTTAAAGAGCCCAGGTACTTTTTTATTAATAATTGGCAGGCCAAACTTGTTATCAGAATTGTAATTGCTAGTATCAAAATATTTAAGGAAATAATTTTTAATATCTTTGTAAAAGTCATTCGTATTTACATTATAAACAAGACTATCAGTGTCAGTATAGCATAATTCAACATTATTGCCATAAAATGGTTTTATAGTAGAATAGTGAAAATCGTACATATGACTCTTTGATAATTCTAACACAGCGAAACCTATGTATATCGGTTTATTAAGAATAACACGCGAAGGTTTCATTTGTATTGCTACCAAATCATCTGAAAATACTGAAGCACTATGAAAATATGGGCTGGCGATTAGTTTTTCAGCACATGTTGATTTCTTGGTCTTATTTTTTAAATCATGCCATTTGTTTACTAACTTTAAATCAATTTTATGCTCATTGTTTTCTAGAGTTTTACCAAAAATACTTAATCAATAAAAATAAATCTTGTTCAAACTGTGACTCGGCTTTTTGACGTAAATGAGTGTTAAGATCAATATATTTTTAAAAAAAATTACTTTGCTTAAAAACGATAGCGCGATGGATCTTTTTCAATATTAAACCGTGACGTATGCATGTTTTTAAATGAGTATAATGAATAACATAGTGGTATTTATCATACAAGTTTGGTATTAGTTTTTTATTCTTACCACCAGGGGGCAAGCACTTTTCTGGACAAAATGGAAAGTCATTGTGTTCAGTGTGTAAATTCTCAGGGTATGTTAAATCAACTTCGAGAATATATCCATATTCCGCGTTATCACTAATATCAGTCAAGTTCAAATGTAAATTATCTATTTCATTGCTCGACATAAATCTAAAATCTGAATACGGCAAATATTGACACATGCTATGTCCATATAAATTGTTACAGTCTAAATAAACGATGAATGAATTTTGACGAGTCTGATCGTAAGTATCTAAATATTTGTGATTGGCTTTTACGTGTCGTTTGAAACACATACAAATACCTCCGCGAATACCTTTTTGTATCATTCTAAAAATTTCTACATCGCTAATAAGGTCTAATTTAACGCTTGTTTTCAAAAGCATTGCATCGAACGATAGACTTGGTGCTGTCAGGTAAAATGCCGGATCAAGATTATAATACCGTTTGCAAGTTTTTCTAAAACTTTCAAACACGTCTGCGAGCAATAACACATCGGTTTTAAGATATAAATCTGTGTACATACCCATATTTTTTATATCAAACTCTAACCAAATGGAATGCGCGTGTGCATAGTCGTCATCAGTGATAAGCTCATTTGTCAAGGAGTTATAAAAATTAGTTTTGCTGGGCAAACACGTATCTTCATAACGGTTCAATTGTGACATATAATCATACGGATATACTCCTTTTCGAGTAAGGAGCTCAAATTGTCTTGTATCAGGAAAATACGATTTGAGTAATTTAAACTCTTGTTTTTTCATTGTATTAACTAATTTTTCTAAACTAGTCCCTAAAAACTTGAAAGAATCTACAAAGCGAATCTTTATACTTTCTTCTTTCGAAATAGGAATGAACGTTGTGAGCGAAATATAGTTTTCTTTTGTTTTAGGTATTACTTTTAAAGACCCAGGAGCTTTGCCTAATTCTTTAATGAAAAGGTGACAGTCATAACCTGATAAATTATGAAAAAACACTGGTAAAAATGTAGGCAATTTATATTGCAAGTTACAATAACTATGAGCCGTGCCGCGATATTTACCGGTCAAATGACAGTGGTCTCGGACCTTATCACCAAACAATAAATTCTCACAAATATGACAAGTAACCGAGTTATCAAAGTCATGAGCATTAGTAACGGTGTAAATCATAGGAACTTGTTTTTTAAAAATATTGTAAATTTTTTTTGCATCTTTATAAATAGAATTTACAAATTTTGATATGCAATCCAAACCACGGTAAGAAACGTACCTATTGTATTGTTTGTCTAGCGCACACGTAATATGATAAGCAAAAGCGATAGGCACATGTCGTTGACGTGTTACCGTATGCGATTTACTCGGATCAGGGTCACAGGACTGAAATCGTTCTAGCATTGTTTCAAAGTCTGCGTATATAACAAATGGTACAGTTTGCTTTCTGCTAAAATTTTTAAATTGTATAAATGAGCCCTTCGGGGGTAGTTCCGTAGCGACACCTCCACAACTATGTGAATCAAGGGCATCGTATGTATTAAAAAATATTAAACACACATCACAAAAATGCAATTTACCGTGATGTTTTGTGATTTGATTTTTAACAAGTCGCGGTAAATCTTTAATTAGACAGTAATGTGACAAATCATTGCTTTCTAGATAAAGTAAATGAATAACATTTTTCTTTAAATTATTTGATTTATAAAGCGGTCCTACTACAGTATATTTTTTTAACCCATAGATATAAACACAAATTTCAGGATTATTTACTTCAAACTTAGCAATATCTGAGAAATTTAATGGAAATTGTATGCCTTCTATATTTAACACATCCCGAAAATCAGGGTAAGACGATACTCTTTCAGGATGACTTTTGGCTGGGTATAACGCTGCAACGACTGACCATAAAAAGCAATAATCATCCTTATTTCGAATATTTACACAAGCTTTTTTAGATTTTATAGTAGCCGGTAACTCTATAAAGCCTGAACCATGCAAAGGTTGATATTTGTTAATATTTACTTCTAAGTGTGAGCTACTTAAGAATGTCCAACCACTATCGCGATCCTGAAATTCTTCAATCTTTTTTGTTAAAATGTTTTTAACTTGAGATATTAAGGGTTCGTATTCATAGTTTTGATGAAGTGTATAATTTTTTGTAAAGAAGGATTTCATCTCTTGAGAGTCATTTCTAAACATTAAAAACAAAGCAAAATATTCAAAGTTAATTTTCACGCATATATGTTGTTTAAGAGACAAGGTTATTAATGACCTAATCTTTTCATGAATGTTATTTAAAAATGAAATCAAAGAACAGTTTTCATATTGATTTACAATTCTATAGGACGCAATGCGGTTTCGAAATGCAGAATTTATTAATTCAACACCATCACAGAAATAAGAAATACTTTTATTCTTGTGATTAGTACTACGTAAGTGACCTACCCAGTGCTTGCGCTCAACAGATGTATTACAGATAGTACAGAAAGGCATTTTAGATGGACGAAAATGGGATTAGAATAACTTATTAAGTATCTCAATAAAAGTACAGTGCTACACAATAAAAAAGAATGATCTAATTAAAATCAATATTATCGCTAAAGTACGTAGGCTCTGTGTTATTAAATAAAAAAAAAAAAAAAAGGATGATCTAATTGATCTAATAATATCGCAAAAAGAACAAATTACCTAATCTATTTAAAATTAATATTATCGCTAAAGTACGTAGGCTCTGTGTTATTAAATAAATCATGTGCTCGTTGCATGAATTTTTGCAGCGCATTCCACTGCACAGAGCCTCGGTCTAATTGAACTTTTAACGCTACTAACGCCTTTCTCCACCGATCTTCGCGAGGGATGGAGATCACGTCGCTCTTAGCGTAAACTTTGATGTCTACGTAAAATTCTCCCGACAAAACCGCTTGTCTTCTCACCTTCCCGTTATCGACGCGGGCCACGAGAGACGAGCCGAGATCACTGTGTGTAGTAGGGGGTCGCTCCACATCCACTTCTAGGCCGAAGAGATCAGTGGGCTTATTTCCATTGTCAGAGTTTTTTCTGTAAATAAAAATAATAAATTACTACCTATTGCGAAAGAGCCTAAGGTTGAGATCTATAGATGTTTAATAATAGATTGAAATGGACTAAGTTAATTGACAGTTATTACCTAGGTATATTTTATTTAAAGTTTTAATGTTTATTTGTTACACTATTTAATTAAGGTACTAGGTAATGTGTCCATGGATCAGGGTGAACAGTACTATTGTTCAATATTAAAACCAAAAATTACAAATTAATTACGTTCTAAATTTAGATCGGGTTGAAGCGCGGTCACGTGCTAGCTCTACGTACAATTTACTATATCAACAATTTAGCCCACTCGCCTGTGTGTCCCTACATCAACCCCTTCCTTTTTTCAAATAAGTTTTTTACAACAAACTTTATATAGTAACGTCTTAATTAAGTCTTATAAACTACCATAAAAATCGTTGTCACCCTACAACCTTGCTGGTTGAAGTTTATATCTACTACGCTATAAGTACTAACTAACACAGTTAAATTGTAGTTTCTATTAATATCTTGTACTTCGTACCTGGTAAAAGTACCATACACTACGAAACAGTAACTCAATTAAGACAATTCTTGAAAATGTGTATTTTCACTAATCTATGTTACTCATAACCATCTTATATTATATATATATATATATATATCGGCGCAACTACAACAGTTCGTCGAGAATAATTAAGTTTAATCATTTGATTGCCCTAAAAATAGTTTATAAATCATCAGTTGATTATTTTTGAGTTGATTACGATGTAAAATTAATGTTATGATTGTAAATTCAATACTTTACCAACAAACTTGTAAACTCGTGCACGTGCGCCGAGTCCTATAAGTACGGCCGCACTGTAGGCGCTCGTCTCAGTCGCTCTCGAGTCGCCGTACAGTACGGACCTCTTTGTGACGTTGTTACGCTGCTCGTTGAATATACGAAGCTTATAAAAGTACTTGTGAAGTTTTACTTCGAGGACCCAAAAATGAGTGATCATCATGAAAACAACAATTGTGACGTCAGCAATGCTGACGTCACACTTTTTAAAATCACTCCGGAGGTTCTTTCTCCGTCATCAGAAGTGGGATAGAAGATACCGTTGGGACGCCTTTCGGAACTATGGGTAGACACGTATACACCACAGATTCTAAATTAATAAGGCAGTGCACTTAAGATGTCTTAGTGTACTGTTGTAATCTACAAAAATGTCTGGAGAGTGATACCTCTGAGCTAACCATGTGTTACCCTTGAGCTAACCACGGATCCTTGATGCATCCACAAGTGAACCATGAGATACCGTGGGGACGCCTTGTGGAACTATGGGTAGACACGTATACACCACAGATTCTAAATTAATAAGGCAGTGCACTTAAGATGTCTTAGTGTACTGTAGTAATCTACAAAAATGTCTGGAGAGTGATACCTCTGAGCTAACCATGTGTTACCCTTGAGCTAGCCACGGATCCTTGATGCATCCACAAGTGAACCCTGAGATACCGTGGGGACGCCTTGTGGAACTATGGGTAGACACGTATACACCACAGATTCTAAATCAATAAGGCAGTGCACGATGTCTTTGTGTACTGTTTACTAATCAAAAGACTCCTAAGGTTACATAACAGTTGTGTTAATGTAACAAACAAGATAAAGCAACGTAAGTTGTTTACAGACTCACTACTCAGAGAATATCTCATTCTTTGCAGGCCAGCCATAATTAACAGCAGTCTGCGAGAGTTAACGAGTCAACAAGGCTGGTGCAGAGCGCGCACCGCCTGTCAGTATGGCCGTATCGACGCGGATACAAAAATTAGCCAACAATAATTAGTCAACGTGTAAAACGACAACATGCTGTTGCCTTTATGAGCATGAGAACCACGGAAGCCGAGAGTCGGTACCACTCCTACGAGTTGGAGACACTGGCAGTGGTACGAGCCATAAAACACTTTCGCCAGTATCTATATGGGCGAAAATTCACCGTGATAACGGATTGCAACGCATTAAAAGCGTCAAAACACAAAAAGGACCTTCTGCCAAGGATTCATCGCTGTCGCAATCCAGTTGAGCTTGCAGTCAATGTTATGACAAGAGACTTGAACTGGCTCAAAATTGAACAGCGACGGGATGAAGAACTGCGTCCGATAATGGACAGTATCAGTGACAATAACCCAGTGGAAGACTATGTGTTAGAGGACAACGTTTTAAAAAAGGAACGTCAATGATCCTGTCTTCGGTCAGCAGCTCAGTACCGTCGTTCCCAAATCATTTCAATGGAGCATTATAAACTCATTTCACACTGCTCTAAAACACCCTGGCTGGGAAAAGACACTGCAGAAGATCAGAGAAACCTATTGGTTCAACAAAATGAGTTCCATTATCCGAAAGATTTGTGGATAACTGTGTTGTATGCCGAACATCTAAAGGAAGATCCGGGGCCATTCAAGCCCAGTTACACCCCATACAAAAACCAACGGCCGCCTTCCAAGTTATTCATATGGACATAACAGGGAAGCTGGGCACTCCAGATGATCAACAATACGTCATAGTCACCATTGACGCTTTCTCAAAGTACGTTTTACTGTACTTCAGTACCAACAAAAACCCACACAGCACATTGGCCGCTCTAGAACGCACTGTGCATCTATTTGGTGCGCCGGTTCAAATAATAGTGGATGGAGGAAGAGAGTTCCTTGGCGAGTTCAAGGACTACTGTGACGCCATCGGAATAAATATCCATGCTATCGCTCCAGGAGTCAGCCGAGCGAATGGCTAAGTTGAAAGAGTCGTTGCAACCCTCAAAAATGCTTTGGTAATGATTAAAAATTACGAAGCAGAGCAGTGGCACACTGTACTCGAGGAACTTCAGCTGGCAATGAACTGTACAACCCACTGAGTCACCGGTGTTGCTCCACTGACACTTATTACACAACGAAAGCACTGTGTACCTCCTGAGCTTCTCAACCTGGTGGATATTGACAACGAAACCGTTGATATTAAAGCGCTCACTCAACAGGTGCAACAGAAAATGATTCGTTGTAGCGAACAAGACAGACAACGCTTCAACCTACACAAGGCCAAAATCCATCATTTTCAAAGAGGAGACTACATATTGGTGAAAAATAATCCTCGAAACCAAACCTCGCTTGACCTTAAATACAGCGAACCATATGAAGTTTGTAGAATACTGGATAATGACCGATATCTGGTAAAGAAAGTTTTCGGTAGAGGACGACCTCGCAAGATTGCCCATGATCAGCTGCGCCGCGCTCCGCAACCTGGGGATCAGTTGACCGTATCGGCGGGAAACGAATCACCTATTCAACGAGATCCCACTGCAGAATCAAATGAGCCCATTCCGTCGACCTCACGAGAAGGGCTGCAAGTACAGCCAAACCACGACTCGAACCAAGATGACCCATCAGAATAAATGGTCTACGAGAATCCAAATAATCTACGAGAATCCATAACAATCTACGAGAACCAACGAGGCTGGTGCAGAGCGCGCACCGCCTGTCAGTATGGCCGTATCGGCGCAACTACAACAGTTCGTCGAGAATAATTAAGTTTAATCATTTGATTGCCCTAAAAATAGTTTATAAATCATCAGTTGATTATTTTTGAGTTGATTACGATGTAAAATTAATGTTATGATTGTAAATTCAATACTTTACCAACAAACTTGTAAACTCGTGCACGTGCGCCGAGTCCTATAAGTACGGCCGCACTGTAGGCGCTCGTCTCAGTCGCTCTCGAGTCGCCGTACAGTACGGACCTCTTTGTGACGTTGTTACGCTGCTCGTTGAATATACGAAGCTTATAAAAGTACTTGTGAAGTTTTACTTCGAGGACCCAAAAATGAGTGATCATCATTAAAACAACAATTGTGACGTCAGCAATGCTGACGTCACACTTTTTAAAATCACTCCGGAGGTTCTTTCTCCGTCATATATATATATATATATATACTCGTTTTAGCATAAAATTATAATCGCTTTAGTTTATTGACTTTAACATTTTTCCAATATGAAATTTATTAGTATACTACATCACTGGACACAAATAATATTAATTTACGTATAAAGTAGGTAATACAAAGCAAAACATTTTCAAAGTTAACACAAGTAATAGAATATACTCGATGAAATAAACTTACGTATAACTGAGATATTTGGTTCCCACTTTAACATATTGCATATGAATTCAAATTACAGCGTAAATACAACCTGTTGTGGATTTCGCGTGACATTGGCTACTTCCACACATGGTTTATCGTTCATTTGTCCTCAGAGACGTTTTAAGCAATTACTATCTCCTTACTGAATGTTTTACCCATGATTAACCTTAGTGGTTTAACGTTGAAATAACTATATTACCTACTAAAAGTTTTGTACAAAAAGAGAATCTTTAATATTTGTTATGTGTTTTAAATCGGAGTAGAAGACTTATATGTATAATTGTAACGGACTATATCTAATACTGGAAATATAAGTAATGTAAGTAAATTAAATGTAAGTAAATTACCTTAATTTTGACTCGTGAGGCTTGGAAACGGTGACACTGTTGGATGTAGCTTGTGAATCGGTCACTTTGCGTTTCGTCGCCCTTTTCTTCAGCTGCTTTGCTTGCGGCGGTGCTTCAACCACTACGGAACGGCTGTTGTGAGAATATTCGCTTTCGGAGGTAGACCTGCAAATAAGACACAAAGATTAATAATTTATAAAACACCAACTTTGTCTGCGACCTAATCCTGGTATCACGAGAAAAGATAACCTATATGTTTCATTAAAATCTGTACAAATATATTTTTAAACATCCAAACATTGCACTTATAATGTTAATAAAGATTGATACAATCACTAAGTATTGTTAATAACTTAGATAATGATTAGGATTGTTATTCATTAAACCACAAACATGATTATTTAGATAGATAGCACTTACTTACATTTTCGTTGTAGCTTTCAACAGTTTTTAAGCGCGTAGCAGCAAGTATATCCAGCCGGTGGCAGCGGGCAGAAACCAGGATCCGTAGTTGTCACGTTAAGACAAAGGAGTAAAGTAATTTATCAAACCAAATTGATCGAGTTTTTATATAGAGAAATCGTCCATTCAGCAAAACTATGTTACTTTGAAAATATACTTAAAGTTCTTTGTTTTAAAGAATCGTGAGTAATTATTGTCGGTTACGACCATTTAAATTAAATCTTTCCCATCGATTCCGTCAAATTGACTTTTTTGAGTAATGAAATATATCACTTTCGTATATTCAAAGCCGCCAATAATCGCCGCAACTTCTTTGAAATAGATACCCGTGTACTTGTTCATAAAACATAATTACCTAAGCGTAATATATGAACTAGTGTTTGTCCACGACTTCGTACGCGTTAAAGTTACAATTAAATTGTATCATTTTTACTATAGTTATTTTTGTCTTTAGTACCTATTTGATGAGGACAGGAATCATACAAATAAATAAAGGACCTATCCAACCGTTCTCCAGTTGTAAATTGTGTTAATAATACAATTTTGTTTTATCTACATGTACCTATAATACTTTATTTATATAGATTAAATCATATTTCGGACATTGAAAGATTTCATTTAAAGGCTACGTAGTAATGTTTTAATATAGACCGCAAAATGCTCGAATCATCATAAATGTATTCCCACAACCTTGACACACACATGCACACACATGTGAGTAGTTACTTTAATACGACCCGTGCAATACTTAGAAATGTACATTATGCAGCTCAGCAGTTTTATTACTTTGTAGCTTTTAATAACGTAATTCCAATGTCACTTCACGAAGAAACGTGAAAGAGTCAAGTTTATACATTCTAGTGATGATATTTCAGCTAAACCTAAAAGTGTAATAATTTCGGTCGGCGATAGGTAGTAAAGTAGTGCAGTGAAACAGTTATTTATACTAATTTCGCTCGATGATAGGTAGTGAAGTAGTGCAGTGGAACAGCGGCCAGACCAAACACTCGATGATATCTTAATCAAGGTAAGCTCATATGTTGCACGATATCGAAGTATTATTGGACGGCCTACTCCACCGAGAGTGGATGAGGCGAACGGAGTGAGCCTCAGAAACGGAAGGTGGAGTAGGACGCCCAATAATACACTACTACTTCTTTTAATTTTTTTTTGGGCTTCTGAGTATTGCGCATCCAATAAAGTGTTGCTTAGTATGTACCTTGAAGGCATTTTGTAGCGTGGTTCTAAGTAATTAATGAGAGCCTTAAAACCCTCGTCTTCAACTACAGAAAAAGGCTGCAGGTCTTTAACTATCATTTTAAGAATTAAATTTTTTTTTTTCTTTTGCTACACCTACAGGACGTTGAATAAAGGCACTTAACTTTGTTAAATGCTTTTTATTATTTATGCTTCTGCAATTCCACTGGAGCCCGAGAGAGGCCATGATGAGAGGAACTTAAAACAGGAGATGAGTTAGCTTGGGCAACGTTGGACGGTACATTATTAACAGACGAGTTGAGAAGTTGAGTTAATGCTTGGATTAATTCAAGGATGGCATTTGGAGTAGTGTTAGAGTCAGATTTAGGGTATGCAAGACCATTTACGCTAGAAGTAGGAGGGCTGGCGATTATAGATTGATGAGCGGCTCGGTCATAACCAAGCCTTTGAGGAGGAGGGGGACGAGGTTTGAGAAAAACTGTTTTTTTTTATGAGAAGAAATTATAGATGATGAAGGAAGAGACACATTAGCGATTGATGTTTTTGCTACATCCCTAAAGCTCCTATTTACAGGTGGATGTAGTTTGAGCGCTTCAGCATATGATATGTTTTTATCAGACATTGATATTTTAATTGACTTTTGCCTATTGTATTCAGGGCAGCACTTATTTGTGGCAAAGTGGAGCCCAGAGCACAAAAGACATGATGAAAAACCTTCCTCTGCATTACAAGTATCTCCAGAGTGAGCTTGCCCACACTTACTCGTAAAACACCGAGGATTAGAGCGGCAATTCACCTTGGTGTGACCAAAGCGGCAGCAGTTAAAGCATTTAATTGTCGGGTAATAGTAACGCTCAACCACAAGGGAGTTATAACATAAATATATTCTCTCAGGGAGAATTTGTCCGTCAAAAGTTAAAACACATGTTTGTGTTGGTTTATAAATATGTGAACCATCCAAATACACTTTATAATTTAACCGTCTAACTTTAATGATAGTTATATTATCAATAGGAATTTTTGCATACTCTATAACTTCATCTTCAGTCCACTCAAGTGGGATACCCTTAACTAAACCTATACGAGTCGTATTAAATGTAGGTATGAAGGCCTTGTAATTATTTTAACTAAAATGTTATTAGTTATAAAATTGTTAGCAGATGCCCTGTCTGAAAAGGACAATGATATGCGGTTTCGTCCTATTTTAATAATACTCCCATCAACTATATGCATAAAGTTGTTTTTATTTAAAAAACGGCCAAAATTAATGGGGTGTAGGTAGGAAGTTGCTGATGACTGTGTGAGATCAACCCTTTGTACATGGATAACAAATGGGCCTTTGTCTGATTCCTTGTATACCTGTCTCCCAGATGGGACATAGGCAGGTATACCTGGAGTTTGACTTTCAGTACCAGATGGAGAAGCAAACGAGTCCGTTATTTGGGTGATAATAGGTGAATTGTATCATATTTGAATTTGAAGTAGAAGATGCTTGGCCGAGAGGAATGATCGAATCTTGTGATTGACACATATATAAGTATTAGATAGATGTGAACACAGTCCTTGCCAAAATCTCATTCCTCATCGCATTGTGAGATAGATCGAGTTTCATCATGAATACTATTGCCAAAGACCCACATCATTTGTAAAGATGATAATATCTGATCTGTCTCTGTTGCGTTGAGCCTCATGTCGCAAGTATTGCATTAGATTTCTTACTACTTCATCTCGGTCATTGAATAATGACAGTGGTCTAAGTGAGTTGTCCATTATGACTGAACTTTATAACTTGTTTGACTTAATGGATTTTTAATTGGTTCTAAATGTGTCTTAAATGATTTATTTAATTAATGTTTGGCGTCTTATAGCCTGATCCTGCTATTGTTCTATTAATAATTTATAATATACGAGTATATATATCATTACTGACTGCCTGACTTACCGACTGACTGACTGACTGATTCATCAACTTTTTTATTTGACACTTATTATAAAATTAATTTAAAACTATATTTTACTAGCTGCGCCCCGCGGTGATAAATGATGGTCATGAAAAGTATCGTTTGTTTTAATCCAGCGCCTTATCTACTTCCATACCAAAATTCATCATAATTGGTCCAGCCGTTTGAGCGTAAACTAGTAACAAACAACAAAATATGTATGATCACGCATAACTTGTTACAGTAGTCAGAATTTGTAAATTCATCTTTTTGTTTGATTGAGTATATTACCGAGGTTTTCCAATTTCATCAAATTCGGTCAAGCTGTTTTTGAGTTACACTCCAATAACTGAAAAGTGTTTGGCCTATCTGGATGATATCGTAATTGACGGTGAATGACAATCGATCCCGTAAATACTAAGGTAAAATCCTGGCTATTACATAATTTGTTTCATCATATAAATTATTATTTAATATTACCTGACACTTAGTTAAGTTGTGAATGTTATTTATTTAAAAGATGAATGTTTATTTCTGTAGGTATAAGTACAAAGTTACTGATATAAAATAAATTTACCTATTACAATAAAACTAATTCACTAAAATATTTCTAAATTATATACAGGGTGTTTGGTAGAGGGACCGACAAACCAAATGAGCGTGTTCGGGGGCCCACTTGGAGAATACAAGTTGGCCAAAAAATCTCTGACCCCCAATTTTTTTTCCCTTTTTTTTTCTAAAAAATCTTGCTAGTGGGTTTTTTTTATCACTGTGAAAGTTGAACTATGAGGTTAAATTTATTTCATATTTTCACTCTATGAGCTCTACATCAGTTAGCTCTATTTTGTATCCAATTTTGCTTTGCGTGGCCTGAAGGTGTATCAGAGACCAAATTCAACTAAAAACATTAGATCTAAAACAGATTTTAAAAATGTTCTGGTACTATTTCGGAGAAAAAGGAAAAATTCACAAAAAAAAGTAAAAAAATTGGGGGCTAGGGGATTTTTTGGCCAACTTGTATTCTCCAAGTGGGCCCCCGAATACGCTCATTTGGTTTGTCCGACCCTCTACCAAACACCTATATATATATATATATATATATATATAGGTGTTTGGTGTTTGGAGGGTCATATATATATTGTTGCGAATTTTTGTCATTTGTTTTA
Source organism: Selenia dentaria (assembly GCA_917880725.1). NCBI lineage: Eukaryota > Metazoa > Arthropoda > Insecta > Lepidoptera > Geometridae > Selenia > Selenia dentaria. Next base: position 344,938 of record OU862885.1, on the reverse strand, counting down.
ATTTCAGGTACAGTAGATTCTGTACTTGCTGAAGTTGATGATTCAGAAGCTTCTAGAACTGCAACATCTGACCCAGAGCATGGATTGATGGTTTCATAGGTTGATCTGTGTTTGTTTAAAAGGTGCTTTTTTAAATTTTTAGTAGAGCCGCCTTTCACTGAATACAACGATTTACAAAGATCACATTTTGCCTTATCATCTTTAACTTGCGTAAAAAAACCCCATAGCTTACTTCTTTTCTTATCCATTGTAGCAGGTAGGTAAATGAAACTGTCAAATATTAAAAAATATTAAAAAAAAACAATAATAATAAATCGAATATAAACAATAACCATTATTTGGTAATTATTAATTATCAATTAGTAATTAACAACATTTAATAATCAAGAAACAATTAAATCTCACTTGAACTTTATTATAATATCTTTTTAACATAAGAACCAGATGAAGTGAAAATACGTTTTTATTAAAAACAAAAACATACATATGCATCGAGATATAAATACTTACGTACTAGAGAAGCTACGTTATATAATTTAATTATTGTTCTATTTTTCGATATTTGAATCTTCAGTTCGCTGCAATTTTCAGGAATCGTGCGTGAAATAAAGAGGCAGCACTACTGCCGAAATTAGCGCTCTCTGGTGCTTTATTAGTGAAGTAATTAAGTTCAACTGTCAAAGCTGTCAAAATTTCTGTACAATTTTTGACAGTTGAACCTAATCAATTAACTTCATTTCAAAACAATTGAATAAACATAATAAGGATGCTGATTGTTATTAGTCTATGACAAATAGTAGAATACGGCGTGTGTTTCGTATTGAATTTGTAAAATATGAAAATAAGATTATTTACAGATGAAAAGTTATTTCTTTGCACTTTTCCGTGTTCCTTAAATTATTAGGAAATATCTCAACCCACACCAAGGCATTTTTCAATGTATTAATTTTTAAATGTCGGAAATACAAGGCGCGAAAGAGCTAGAAAGCGACTAAGTGAAGAATTTGCGTCTTGTGTCTTCTATAGTGCGTAAGTACTTATATCAAATTTGTAAAATATCTTTCTTACCTTGTTTCTGTCCACACACGAACACAATACCTCTAATAGATATTTAAATATTTAAAAAACCTGGATAACGAATCTCACAAATCATCACCCAACGTTATTTTCTTTGTACGTCCTTAAGTTTACATTACCTTTTTAATTCGCGGAAAATACGCACGCATGCGCAAAACGATCAGTAAGAAACGTTTCAATACACGCATCAACGCAGCGTAACATTGGGTCATTGAAACAGCGTATGTAACCATGATACGAAACATGCTAGTAACGAAAAGTATTCGTGAGTAACGTTTCGTTACTCGGTACTAGATGGCGTACCCGTTAGTTAGTAACGAATACATACGGTTTGCTACAGCTCTAAATTTTATTAATCCTTCTCCAAGAGAAGCTATGAGGAAGTGGACAAGGATGCGACACAGGCGACGCACAGATAAAAACCCTTTTTCATCGTCACTTACTCGTATACGAAAATAATAATTGTGACGCGAAGCGCTATACAAATAAATACGGGCTTTACTGCAGAAATAAAGTGTCATAAAGCAAAAGTTGGATTGGTGTGAGAATCATTCATTACATAGCCTACTATATTTACCAATCTACAATTAAAAAAACATCTGGCAGCAACAGTGGACTCGCTCTGCGTGCGTTGGCAGTACGCTGCAAAGTAAGCGGTACCGTGGAGGGAATTTCTAGGGACGTCACGATCATGGGACATGCAAGGAACTTATACCCGACCTGGAATGTGCACAGGCTGCCGATGCGCGGTCCGAGTGAGATAGCTTTGCGAGAGCCCTCTGTCCCTTTCATTAGGGTGACCGGGGTGACCAAACAATGTAGGTATTTAGGACATAATTACGTGAACAAAATCATTTGATTTCATAAAATCATAATGCTATAGGTTATAGAGGATAAAATAAAATAAAACGCATGCAATGATTCATAAACATATATTTATTGGTATTAATGTACTTACAGTCATGGTCACACATTACTAAACAAAACAGTTTTATGCAACTTCTGTCTTAAATTTGTTTTCTGACCTCTAATTTTTAATGTTTGATTTTTACCGTGGCTCATCAAACGGGCGGTAAGATAATAAGACGCAATGCTTTTAGTAAGTTGCATTTCGTGTGGATCTTCACATTGAAATGATTGAACAGGATGTGGTGGATCAAAACATTCTCTCAAAATACTATAAAAGTTTTGTAAAACAAATAATATAATGTTGTTTTTATTTACCTTTTTTAATGACTCTGAGCTATAAAATTTTAAAAAATTTTCCGTATACATAATGATTTGAAAAACAAATTTAGAAACATATTTTAATTTTCCTCTGTCTACGAATGACGTAAAGGATGAAACTGTGCATATATCAATAGAGTTCATATAGTCATGATCCTCATGTTTCTTAATAAACAAGGCAGAAAGACAATATTTTCAACTTAACTTTTCGGATATACTTTTTGCACAGCATCCAGCCATGTAGTATAGTATATTGTTTTTGTAATATGAAAATTCTTCATTGTCAACATAAAACAGTAAATTGACAAGTTGTTGGTCTTCGCTAGCCTCGTGATTGTCTATAACTGCTCGTTTAGGATGTCTGAATTCCAAAACTGGAGTCATTTCAAAGTCATCCTCACTGACACAATTAGCGTTTACACTGGGTTGTACGCTATTGCGAAACAAAAGTTTTCGCAACGTGTACCGAAATTGAAGCGAACTCGGGTTATCATTTAAGGCACCACATCGCCTAACGCGTGAAAAAAATATTTCAAGATTATCTTGCGAACATTTATAAGTTAAAAAGTATTTCATTGCGTTTTCGTTATCTTTTAGTAAATCAAGACACAAGTTTGCAAAGCTGTATGTGTCAATAATAAATCCAAGAGCAGGAGTTCTGCGACGGTGTTCAAGGATATGTGTGTCATTGATTTTTAAATTCATCAAATAGTTCCTAGTTTCGGTGAGCGCATTCATCCAAACTTCAAGGTTTTGCAGACGTAATGGTGACTTAAAGCCTTTGCCAAAGGGATTTTTCAAATTCAATATATCAAATATTCTATCCAAAAATCGAATATACTCAACAGTTGCTTCGCTTCCTTTAAAACGCCTATCGCCACTTTTGTTAGGAATTCAATTGCATCGGCAACTGAATTGCTCAACACTTGTGCTGCTAATTTGACATTCATCTTTTTACCAGAAAAATTAATATGGTTACTAGTAAGTTTGTTGGCTAGTTTCAACCTAGTTTTTTCGCCGTGTGGCAACACTTAGGTTAAGGTGTCAAAATATTTCTCCGTATTTAGAAATTATTAAATTATTATTTTCTAGTATTCAGTGCCAATTAAAATCAGTGTAAACATCTTATTAGTGCTTATATGAGGTGTACGAGTGTGGGAAACATACTACGAGAAGTTTTTCGTCGAGCACAAAGTTGTGCTGTCAACAGTAACTGACGGCTAACCAACGGGTGGATTCAAAACTGACGACTTGGATCGGATGTTCATCACAAATCCCGGGGAGTATTGTGTTCAATTAACATTCTTAATGCACCTACTCAACACTCATTCTAGCCCTATACACGCCTCACTCCGGTGAGCATCGTCCAATCCACATTCTGGCACCGTTGCTTCTCTTTTTGCTTGACATAACTGTGGAAGCAAAATTGACGATAAAACTCTTGCCTCAGACATGCTTTTAACAACTACACATCGCACTACACATCATACAATTAGGTACAAGCAGCTTATATTGCTCGTGTCAGATCTCAAATTGTGCTCACTATAATCTGATATAAAGATAGAAAAAACTGTAATTGTACTATCATAGTATATTGCTAAATTGTGTAACTACCAGAATTAAACTGATAGCCTAATATGTTTGTATGTAACTTATGATAGTATTATTTTGATTTTTACAAACCGCAAATCTTTATAAGTACTGCAGTCTGTAGGTAGTCAGTAGGTAACAGGTACAACTATATTTCCGATTATTTTTATCTACTTTTTTTTTATTTTACTTTTACTTTTGTCTATGCTATTTCCCTTTTAAGTCTGGTATTCTAAAACCAGTCTCACTTTTACTTGTAATTTCCTATATTTCATTTTCTACTTTAACCTGTTCCACAGTATTAACCAATGTATAAACAGTAATACTTTTTATTTAAAGCTTTGGTGGGCATTCTTTTTGTTGTTTGACTTGGCTATGAGACTGACTTGTGTATGAAAACCTGTAATACAAACTTTATTTGAATAGTTGTTTAGCGGTTTCACTTGTGGTTTCAGGAGCTGACTGATCAGTTGACACCAAAATGCCTATTATGACCCGCAAGACATCGGCGAGGGAAATTGAGGAAAAACTGAGTGCTGCCCTAAAACAACTAAAAGTCTATAAAGACCTTAGTGAACAACTACTACAAGAAAGAGAAGACAGTGAAATCGAAGTGCAAAAGATCATCACATAAAACACTGAACTAAAAGGTGAACTGGCTGAACTACATTCTAAATACTTGGACTCACAAGATCAATGCGAACAACTCCAAAATTTTGTAATATCCTTCAAGGAGTGTGGTGAGACTCATGAACAAGCCTTAAGTCGTATAATCAACCTAGAATTTGAATTAAATAAGGCCCATAAGGTAATATCACACCTACACACATATAAGTGTAATGAACAGACCACCAGCACCTTGAACCTTTTTGATGAGCTAGCCGGAAACAAGTTGGAGTGCTCTTCAGATATTGTAACCATTGATCTTACCGGAGATAAATCTGTTTGTAAAAGCCCACTTTTTAAAAGCCGAAATAAAATAAAGAAATATATTAAAGTTAAGAAAACTATCAAAAGATGTCAAAAGTTATTAAAAAAACAAAGCTATTTTGTCAAAAATGTTCAATTAATTAAAGAAAAGTTGTTACTAGAGGAAAGAATTCAGAATTGTTTGGAAGAATTGGAAATAACTCGACAGTTATATGATAATGACACACTGGAACTCCGCTCTGAGCTGCTCCATAAAGAAAAGATCTTGCAGGACGTATTTACTCGCTACAAGACAGCTCAAGTACAACTAAGTGAGCATTACAAGACTGCAATTGAACTAACTGACCTGGTGGCTTTGAACGTGGAGTGTGTGGAGGCTCTTGAGAATAGTCACTCGAGCTGCCACATTCAACCACAACCAGACTGTACTAGCGCCCTCTCAACATCTCTGTCAAATCAAAACAGACCAACATTGATCACTCTAAAATCATAGTATTTTCAGACAAAATAGGTGTAGGCTTTGGTTTATTACTAAGTAACTCAGTGCAGTGTGCTGTGGAGAACTATTGTATGCCGGGAGCAACCTATGCTCAGATTGAAAAAACAATATTAAACTCAAAAATAGATAATAAATCAATAGTTGTTGTCTTCTTAGGTCATAGTTTAGGTATTGATAGAAAAGAGTTTATTACTAGAATAACCACTTTGTTAGAACTTAAGGCATGTAAAATAATGTTATGTGCCTTCCCTTATTCAGATTTATTGTCTGAAAAAGAGAACTTGCGCATACACTCACTCAACACATTAATGTATAACTTGACATGTCGTCATAGTGACAAACTTTTATTTTTTGACTGCAATAAGTTTATTTGTAATTTTAAGTTGACATGGGACAGCATGTACTGTCCTAAAAAATCCAGACAGCTAATTGCTACTTTGGTAGCTTTCAATATTGAGGCAGTTATAGGAAATATAACAAAGAGTAGTGACAATGTTGTAGTTTTTAGTACATGTACTAATAATAGTAATAATGTAGTTATTAATTGTTTAAACTTTTAAACAAGACAACAGAGAAGTGTGCTGACATCTTATCGCTATTTTATCAAAATATTAACCGCTTCTCTGGCAAAATATTAGACATTGAACTTATATTAGATAAACATAGATTTGATGTATTAGGCTTTACAGAAACGTGGCTAAAACCAGATAAAATGTTATTTAATGTTACACATTTTGAGGTAGCCAGTGCGTTCAACAGAATATCTGCTGAAGGGGGAGGGTGTATTATTCTTTGTAAAAGAAACATAAAATTTAAGGAACGGTCTGACATAGTAGGTTTTTCTGTTGAACGTGTCTGCGAAATTGCTTGTGCAGAACTGGAAAGTCATATATTATTGTGTGTATATCGGCCACCAGCATCTAATTTCTGTAATTTTATGTCCATAATGGAATGTGTACTCAAGAGACTAACTAAAAGCAATAAATCAATCATTGTATGCGGTGACTTCAATATTGATATTTTGGTAGATTCAACTGATAAAACTAATCTTATCTCTTTGTTTAAATCTTTTAATTTGAATTTTTTGTTCAGTGAGCCAACTAGAGTAACCGACTCTTCATCCACCTGCATTGATAATATTTTTTCAAACTGTAAGACTACAGAAAAATCAGTAATGGTGGGAGTTAGATCAGACCACAATGGCCTCGCTATCGAATTCGAAATCGGGACTAAGAAAAATACCATTATCGAACATAGGCCGCTAACAAAAGGTAAACTAGAAAAGCTTAAACAAAACATAGAGTTGAAACTTAGTCTGGTGGAATTCACTTCTGAAGATCCACATGACATTTATAGTACATTATTTTCATTAGTACGTACAGAATTTAATGAAATCTGTCCGAAGAAAAAACTGCAGCTCAACGGTAGGTTACAATTTGGTGATTGGTCAACTAGAGGTATTCGAAAAAGTAGAGACATAATGTTTGAGCTATATCACAAAAAATCTTTAACTTCTAGTAAAGATTTTCATGATTACGTAAGAAATTACTCAAAAGTTTTTATGTCAGTATGCAAACGCGCAAAAGCTTTGTTTATAAGGGATAAAATTCGAAAATCTAATGACAAAATTAAAACAGTTTGGAAAACTATTAATACAGAGACCGGCAAAAGTAAATCTTTTAATTCAGAATATGTGCTAGAAATAGATAACCAAAAAGTTTCAGACCCAAGTCATGTTGCGAATTCATTTGAAAATTTCTTTTCTAATATACCACTAGAAGTCACCAAATCTCTTGATTCTTGCCCTTGTGTTGCAGTGGGCTTTCTGAAAGACAACTTCCCGCTCCAAATTCCTGAGTTTAGGTTCCGACATATATCTACTTTTGAAATAATAAAAACATTTAAAAGTTTAAACGTTAAAGCAACAGAGGATTTATGGGGATTATCCGTAAAAATGCTAGAGTCAATAATAGAAGTTATAGCGCCACATTTGATGATCATATTTAATTTATGTATTGATAGAGGTACATTTCCTGACCTAATGAAAATGAGTAAAATCACCCCTATTTTTATATCAGGTAGTAAGGCCGACCCCTCAAATTATAGACCGATCTCTGTGCTTCCAGCTTTGAGCAAAATATTCGAAAAGATAATGCTTCAACAACTCTTGTCTCATTTTAATGAACATAGGATTTTACACGAAAATCAGTTCGGTTTCACGAAAAGCAGATCAACAACAGATGCAGGAGTCCAGTTAGTCAAGCATGTGCTGGAGGCTTGGGAGAGCTCACAGGATGCCATTGGCGTATTTTGTGATCTCTCCAAAGCTTTCGACTGTGTAGAGCACCGCACTCTAATTTATAAGCTACACCACTATGGAATTCGTGGAGCTGCTCTGAATCTTGTAGAATCATACTTATCTGATAGGCAGCAAAAAGTTGGCATTAATGGCGTGACATCTTCTGGATCTTTGGTCAGAATGGGGGTTCCACAGGGGTCGATCTTGGGTCCGTTCTTATTCTTAGCATATATCAATGACTTACCACATATGGTTGAGGGCCTTGCTGACATAGTTCTTTTTGCGGATGATACTTCTCTGAGTTTTAAAGTAGATAGGAAAGATAGAGAACTAGTTCAAGTCAACAACGCGTTAACTATTGTTTCAAATTGGTTCGCCGCAAACAACCTGCTTCTCAACGCAAAGAAAACGAAATGTTTAAAATTTTCCATGCCTAATGTAAGACATATAGAGCCAAACGTATTACTCGGAAACGGAAATAAATTGAAAATTGACAAGGCAATAGTCTTTCTAGGTATTAGCATAGACTCTAAATTACAATGGGGTCCTCATATTGATGCACTATCTGGAAGACTGAGCTCAGCTGCATATGCGGTTCATAAAATTAGGCAATTGACAGATATAGCTACTGCTCGACTGGTCTACTTTGCTTACTTCCACAGCATAATGTCATATGGTATCCTGCTGTGGGGGTCAGCGGCGGACATAGAGACAGTTTTTATATTGCAAAAGCGGGCAGTTCGAGCCATCTACGAAATGGGTCCCCTCGAATCCTTAAGACAAATGTTCAAAGAAATTAACATATTAACTCTTCCATCTTTGTATATCCTATAAAATATAATGTATGTTCGTAAAAATATAAAGAAGTTTAGAATAAATAGTGATATGCATAATATTAATACTAGAAATAAGGATAGGATAGCTGTATCTAAATTTAGACTCACGAAAACTAAAAATAAGTCCTTCTTAGGCAATTGTGTACGTTTCTATAATAAAATCCCGAAAGACATTACTGAGCTCACTGAAGGGAAATTCAAGTTACGTGTCAAAAATATACTAATGAAAAAAGCCTATTATAAATTGAGTCACTACTTAGAAGACAAAGATGCCTGGAAGCTTTCCACTTCTGCCTAGTAGCCAACTATTGAATAAATTTGTTATTTTAATACTACTCATATTATGTAACCTCAATGTACAAAGACTTGAAAAAATAATGGCCCACGAGTTTCTTGCTGCTTCTTCTCGGCGGTGGTTCTTTTCCGAAGACAGCGGTAGAATCATTTAAAAATTTTGACGTTCATAAGAGTGTCTATGATGCCTAAACTGAATAAATAAATTTTGAATTTTGAATTTTGACCCTTCCTCTTTTTGTATTGCATCTAATTGCTTTATAAAGTTGAATTTTATGTCACCTTTCGGAGAATTGATATTAGTTTCTGCAAAAACATTTCTGGCCAGCTTGAGCATATGGGGAGTATCTAAAATGCAGTGGATTTGGCAGTCTTTTGTTGGGTGTTTAAAACTTGTCTTCATTTCAGGTAGTGTGAACCTACATCCCAAAAGCTCATAATGTCTTGATATTAACACAAGTTCCATCACAGGTTAAGGATCTTACTGTAATATTTTCTTCTGATAACAACCTAATGGCTGTTAATATTAATTGTGATTGAAGCTCAGCTGATATTTTGTTAATAAAAAAGTAAGCTATGGGACATTTAAACCTTTTTGTGTAAGATACAACCATGAGAACAAGGGCTTCGGTAGCTAAGGCTTCAGAGTCATTGGGTATGATTCCCCCATAATCTACATAGCCCCAAAATTTATCCGTTTTCTTATCGAATTTTAGTTCTGTTCTTATTGCCATAGAATCAAAAAGAAGGGCTACATTTTTAAGAGAGGCATCCCTGGCTGCAGTTTCTTTTAAGAACATGATGACTTCCTGAATGTAACCAACACTACAGTCACGTGTAGCTAAAAGCCTTCTCAGTGTAGCTGGATGAGGGAGACACACATGTTTTCTCAAAAAAAGATACGCTTTTGGGCTGTAAAAGTGCAAAGTTAGAGCAAAATATTTTAATTCTTCACTATATCTTACTTTTTTGTTACTAATAGCATGATTAAACTGGTCATGAATATGCACAAAATTACTTTTTATGACATCTTCGATTTCTTCTGGGTCATGGGTCTTTTTTTTGACTACATTTAACAAAGATTTAAGACTATCGATTCTCAAGTCTCTTCTTTTAACGCGCTGCTTAAGAACTTTAACTTCTCGTTTTAAATCGTCAATTTCCTTACATTCATAGCGAATTTTTTTTGTAGGTTCCTCGGACGTGCTCGGCATAGGACTGATTTCAAGCTTTTGCTCAGGAACTACTGAAATATTCCCGGGTTTTTCAACAAACACTTCTTCATCTATTACTGGAGCAGCTTGAATAACCATATGGCTTGGACCATATGGAACCTAACCTAAAACCTAACCATATGGAACAGCTATCTCTTTTTCTGGAGGAATAATCTTAGGAAAAATAGTTAGAACAGCATCGGATTTCAGTTTTGAAACTGAACAATGTGCTATTATATCCTGGGGCTTGAAGTGTAGACTACAAATAACAGAATATTTTTTGATATTTGAATCACTTGGTATGACATCCAGCCACTTTTTTCTCAAAGATTCTTCACTAGGAAATTAATTAATAATTTAAAAAAATAAAATAGGTACAATTTCTTTTTTAAAGTCAAGATTTTATTCAATCATGATTCATAAAAGACTTAAGGTATTTCGACAGTATTTTTTCAATTTTTTTTTGCTCTCGAGCTTTTATGAATCATGATTGAATAAAATCCTGACTTTAAAAAAAAATTATACATATTTTATTTTAAAATTTTTAGAATTAATATATTTTGTCATCATCAGAAATTACTCATCAAGACCAGTCTAACGAGCCCAAACACGGTAGATATCCATCTACTAGGATGCAGATCCTGTGGCCACCTTCCGTCTCCATCATCAGACCAGCTCAACTACACCAGATTATTGTATTGTCATGGTGTTCATACATGTATGCAAAATTTCACGTTAAGCGGATAACTGGAAGTGGTTTGAAAAAAAATTTACCTACCTACCAACCTACCTATAAACTTACAAACAGAGCAAGTTAAATAAATGCTTGTAATAATACGTAGTGACACACAAATCAGTGATTAGCATAGAAAGTTTAATCTAGATTACCTACTATTTTATGTTTGTCAAAAATATGATTGCGAAAATAATCCTGAAAAACCGTTCATTATAGGCACACTACTTCATGAATTGAAAAATACTTACTTGAAGAAAGAAATACCGCATCCCGCATAGAATTCGCTTTTACAGCCTGGAATCGCACATTTTTTAACCATATTTATTATGTACGAATAAAGAAATATTGCCGAATTACGGTTAAATAAATATCACCACGTTGATCACCACAATTATAACAAATCCAAAATGGCTGATGGGATGCCAGTTCAACTTAGATACATCCTACCACATCCTACTAATAAATCTATTCTTTTTCAAACAACACTTTAATACCGTGTCCAAATTATTGGAAATAGAAAATGTCATTTTAAACGATAATTTAAAAATATTAGGATTATTAGAAAGACAAGCAGAAAGATTGTAATATTTTTTAACAAGAGATGACAAACTTTTTTTTTTTACCATTCCTACTACGTTCGAAAAACAACCCTTCTGGCAACACTTAAGAAAGGGACACAGGGCTCCCGAAGCGCTTTCTCTCTCGGACCGGATTTCTCTCTGACTTAATGTTAATCGGAAATAGAACTTAATTTCATATACATAAGGTTATTTTCTTATCGAGGAAAAAATGTCGGTGCACATTCCAGTCGGGTATAAGTTCCTTGGGGACATGTTGCGCTACTGCTAACCATTCTATTGATAACAACCTTAATTGTAAAAAAAAAAAATAACAAACTTTGGCTGGAAAGCCAAAGAAGTCGGTGCGCTATCTTGCGTTATTATACAAATTATGCGTGAGAGACAAAACTATAATGTGCAAACACCCAATTCAGCCCATACACAGACATTGCTTTTGGGGAAATATAAAAGAAACTACCAGAGTGCAAAAAACAGACAGTTATAGTGGTCGCACAAGAAACTGACGGATACCTTCGAGGTCCAACAACAACGTGGACTCGCTATTTACAGGATCCAAAGTCATTTCGGTCCCAAGCCCGGTGAAGCGAATGATTATAGGCATTAAACACCGTAGAAAACTCCGGATGAACCATTCTTATTTTCCCACATTTCACAATATTATTTTCTTGCCTTGGAGCCTGTTTTTTTTTAAAGTTTAGGTATCTTCGAAGAGAGAAAACTTCAAATAAATTTATATTCAGCCCAACTGAAAGAACAGCTTCTCTTGGCATAGTCTTCTTAATTATTAACATAATTTTATTAATCCTTCTCCAAGAGCCGCTATGGGGAAGTGGACAAGGATGCGACACAGGCGACGCACAGATAAAAAAAAACATTTTTCGTCGTCACTTACTCGTATGGGAAAATAGTAATAGTGACGCGCATATGTGCATTACTGCAGAAATAAAGTCTCTGAAAGCAAAAGTTGGATTGGTGTGAGAATCATCCGTTAGATAGCCTACTATGTTTACCAATCTACAATTAAAACAACATCTGTTAGCGACAGTAGACTCGCTCAGCGCGCAATATTGGCAGTACGCAGCAAAGTAAGCGGTACCGTGGAGGGAATTGCGAGGTCACGATCATGGGACATGTTGCGCGACTGCTAACCGCCACTTAAGCCGCCGCTGACCCCGCTAATTTGTGCCGTCCATTCCATTGATAACAACCTTAATTGTAAAAAAACAAAACAAACTTTGGCTGGAAAGCCAAAGAAGTCGGTGCGCTATCTTGCGTTATTATACAAATTATGTGTCAGAGGCAAAACTATAATGTCCAAACACCCAATTCAGTCTACAGTCGGTTCCAAAAATAACGGGTCAGTCACATAAACCCGAATATCTCCCGAACTACGTATGCCATCCTAATGAAACGAAGACTGTTCAATTGAGAATTTAATTATACAGATAAAAAATAAAATAAAACTTAGTTACACCCACAATATTAATCTTAAATTAAAAAAAAACTAAAGTAGTCATATTTTTCTTAAGATTACATTTTTTTTATGATTGTTTTTTTGCTGTTTTTCATCACTTTCTTCATTTAATTCTTTGTATTGCCTCCACGAGCTCTTCTGACAGCTTCCAGGCGATTAGGCATGCTGTACACCAAATTTCGGAGCCGGTGCTGAGGAATACCTTCCCATTCCTCCACCAGTGCTTGTATGAGAAGCGGAAGCGTGATTGGTGGGGGGTTTCGACCTTTCACGCATCTCTGAAGCTCGTCCCAGGCGTGCTCGATGGGGTTTAAGTCCGGGCTTCGCGCTGGCCACTGCATGAGTTCGATACCGACCTCTTCAAGGTAGTCATGTACAATTCTGGCGGTATGGGGACGCGCATTATCATGCATTAATATGCCATGCCGGTCCATCCTGGCCATGAAAGGACCTACATGTTCATTGAGGATCTCTTCCACGTACCTCTCTGCATTTAGAGTTCCATTTTGAATGAGCACCAGCTCGGTGCGGGCCTCAGCAGAAATCCCAGCCCAAACTTGTACAGAGCCTCCACCGTACGCCACTTTTTCCTCCACACACGCTTGATGGAAGCGCTCCCCTGGTCTTCTGTACACCAACTGCCTACCATCATGCTTATAAAGCATGAATTTAGACTCGTCCGTGAACATTACCCTAGACCAATCGTCTAGTGTCCAGTTTAGGTGTTCGCGCACGTATCTCTGTCTTGCAATTCGATGTCCCCGTTCCAGTTTGGGGCCATTTGCGGGCCTCAATGGTTTCAAATTTGCTTCAGCAAGACGTCTTCTTACTGTTTGAGCGCTTAAATTGCCACCTCCAAAGCGAATAAAGTGAGTTTTTAGACCAACAGCAGTTTGAAAACGATTTCGGAGCATTGTAGCCACCAGTTGTCTGTCTTCCCTGGCCGTTGTGCATCTTGGTCTGCCATTTCCTGGTCTTCTAAGGTGTGATCCGGTCTCTTGGTACCGCTGGACTACCCGCTGAACAGTCGACAAAGATACACCAATGTTTCTGGCTGTTTCACGCTGGCTCCGCCCAAGTTCCAAAAAAGTTAGGATTCTGGTACATTCCTCTAGCGTGACTGCCATGCTTCACCTCACAGAATAATAATTATGCACGTGGAAGACGTTCACGATAAATTTTTTTGTGACAGAATAGAAATGGAAAGCATCCATAATGACATGAAACAAAAATTTTGTTTTTAAAAATAGTCATTTTTTTAAATTTTGTTTTTCTAATGAAGTTTTTTTCATCAACCAGTTTAAATAATATGCTATTAGAAGCGCAACTAAAAAGTCTTTATTCTGTTTTTTATTTCATTGATCTAGCTTTTACAGTTCTGGAGGTATTTCAATTTTTGTGACTGACCCGTTATTTTTTGAACCGAGTGTATATACAGACATTGCTTTTGGCGAAAATATAAGATACTACTAGAGTGCAAAAATCAGACAGGTAAACGATTCACACTTGTTTGCATCAACGTGCATATACACTTGCCAGATAACGGGTCTTTCATTAAGCGTGTCCTATCTTTAAATTTAAATAAAAAAAAGTGTGTGTGAGATATTATCAAAATTATTTATTTATTGGAAAGATGTAGTGATGCCATTATGTGTGGAATATGACATCATTTAAATGTCCGCCACGGCTTCTCTGGGTGGAGCGCATGCAAGATATCCAATTTTCCATGACTTTTGCGCATAAATCAGGCTGAATTTGACCTATGGCATAGGTTATGTTGGCTTTGAGGGCCGCTGTGGTTTGTGGTTTATTCGCATAGACCTGCGACTTAAGAAAACCCCACAAGAAAAAGTCTAGCGGGGTTAAGTCACACGATCTCGGTGGCCAGTTCACATCAGCTCCACGTGAGAAGACCATGCCCTAAAAACTCTCATGCAGAATGTTCAATGTGGCATGAGCTGTGTGGCACGTAGCGCCGTTTTGTTGAAAACACATGTCGTTGGTGTTCAGATGATGCAGTTCATGCCAAAAAAAGTTGGCAATCATCGACCTATAGCGCTCGCCGTTGACAGTGATGGCCTGGCCAACGTTGTTTCAAAGAAATATGGCCCGATGACGCCGCCAGCCCAAAACCCACACCAAACTGTAACTTTTTCGGGATGCATTGGACGCTCTTGGATCTCATGTGGATTGGTATCGTCCCAAATTCGACAATTTTGTTTATTTACGTACCCATTCATCCAGAAATAGGCCTCATCGCTGAAGATAATCTTTCTGTGAAAATTACGGTCAGTTGCTAACTGCTCCAGTACCCATTCAGCGAACACACGTCGTTGTCTATGGTCGTTTACCTTCAATTCCTGGGTGAGTTGAATTTTATACGAGTGCAGGCCCAAGTCACGACGCAAAATTCGCCAAGTTGTGGTCTGTGAAAGGCCGAGTTTTTGTGAGCGACGCGAAATCAACTGCCTCGGATTCTCCTGCACACTATCACGGACAGCGGCAATGTTTTCGGCAGACCTTGCGTTTCGTTGACGTACGGGTGTTGATCGATCATTTACCGAACCAGTGGACTCAAATTTATCCACCACACGACGAATAGTCCTCTCGGTAGGACGATTATGGCGACCGTAAAATGGGCGAAGCGCGCGGTGCGTTGCCCGAAAAGAACACTCATTTTGATAAAACAATATTATCATTTGCACGTGTTGTTGAATGCTATAGCTATCCATGATGATTTGGCAAAACAGAATGAATAAATGACAACCAATTTGACAGTTGTAGCTTCAACAAGATGGCTGCTACCAACTGTCAAAGTTCGGACGTGCCTATTAGAAGACCCTATATATTATAATAATATACGAAGCACATAATGTCGAAGAAATAAACAGAGACGCGTCTAGTAACGGAACTAATGTAAATCGATCGTCGGTTTAAAATATTAATAATTTTTTTCATAGAGTGTTAAGTTCTTCTAAAACTTTAATAGTTACTCGTACGTTATCAATATTTATGTTTATGATGTTATATATGTTTGTTTTATGTTTGTATAGTATGGTTATGGATGTAGTACTTAGTTGTAGCATGGTGTAATACGTCGGGCATGAGAAAACGGTGTTTTGCAGACATCTCATCGAAAACCTTCACATCAGGACCACCATGCTTGTCGATTGCAGTGGTCCAACCATCTAATACGGATTGAGGGCCCACAAACAACTCCAACGGGTCATCAAAGAGTTCGGGAGGACTTCGTACAGTAGTCACATGAAGATGACGATACTGGCACAGCTGTGTCCGGGAGTTTAATACACAGATGTGGGGCACGAAAAACGACATGTGCAGGGGCTGTGTTCGGGTGAGAATTACAATTTTTCTCTCAGTTAGGTACACATACTACGGAAATATCACTGTAATTTTGTTCTTAATAGTAAGTATAATCATAAAAATAAAGACGAAGGATACACAGCTTTGGGGCTGAATGCTTGTAATTGTTCACAAGGTAAGGAAAATGACTAATTTAAATATTTTTGTAATTTAAAAGGACCTATTCTCAATCTGTAAATGAGTGAGAGGCCAATTCACAATTAAAGAATGATGAATCATTGGGGAGCTCGACCTCTTCAACAGCCGATGATGATGATATGATGATTGTTATTTAGATCGCAATCACTTGTAGGTTCTCCGACAGCCACTTGAAATGTTTTACCGGTTTTAACAACTTGAGTCAGATTTTTTTTCGAGACACTATAAGCAATTCAGTCTCTTTAGACAACTGCTGGGCATCAGAGGTAACAGTAACAGTCCTCTCCGCGAGCCAGACAGTATGTGTGCCCCTAGAGATAATACAACCAATGCAAAGCCAAACCTCTACTACAAATCGTATGTGATCTACACAGCAGTCGAAGTGAGTTAAGGAACTATTGAATAGGACGGTGCAAATCGATCGTAGAAATGTGATATACGTGTTGGGCAGTCCGGTGAAGCGAATGATTACAGGCATTGAACACCGTAGAAAACTCCGGATGAACCTTTCTCATTTTCACACATTTCACAATATTATTTTCTTGCCTGTGTGACCCGTTTCAAAGTTATGTATCTTCGAAAAAAGAAAACATAAAATCCTTTTAAATTCAGCCCAACTGAAAGAACTGCTTCTCTTGGCATAGTCTTCTCAACTATTAACGTAATTTTATTAATCCTTCTCCAAGAGAAGCTATGAGGAAGTGGACAAGGATGCGACACAGGCGACGCACAGATAAAAACCCTTTTTCATCGTCACTTACTCGTATAGGAAAATAGTGATAGTGACGCGAAGCGCTATAAAAAATAAATACGTGCATTCATCATCATCATCATCATCTCAGCCGTAGGACGTCCACTGCTGAACATAGACCTCCCCCATGATTTTCCAAAAGGACCGGTTGGAAGCGGCCTGCATCCAACGTCGTCCTGCGACCTTCATCAGGTCGTCTGTCCACCGCGTCGGTGGACGACCTACGCTGTGCTTGCCGGTACGTGGTCTTCACTCCAGAACCTTTCGGCCCCATCGGCCATCTGTTCTGCGTGCTATGTGCCCTGCCCACTGCCACTTCAACTGGCTAATCTTCTGAGCTATGTCGGTGACTTTCATTCTTCTACGGATCTCCTCATTTCTGATTCGATCACGTAGAGAAACCCCGAGCATAGCCCTCTCCATAGCTCGTTGTGCGACTTTGAGCTTGTCTATGAGGCCCATAGTAAGAGACCACGTTTCAGTGCCATAAGTCATCACTGGTAACACACATTGGTCGAAGACTCTTGTCTTGAGGCACTGAGGTATTTTTGACGAGAAGACTTCGCGAAGTTTCCGGAACGCTGCCCAGCCGAGTTGGATTCGACGATAGACCTCTTTCTCGAAGTTGAACCTGCCTAGTTTGACTGTCTGTCCCAGGTAGATGTACGTCAACAACTTCGAGAACTGAGTTCCCAACTGATATTGGGGTAGGTACAACATGGGCATTAGACATAATTTTCGTCTTATCCATGTTCATCTTAAGACCTACACCCGTTGGGAAACACGATGGAGGCCTTCGAGCATTGTACTGAGGTCTTCCATGGATTCTGCCATGACTACAATATCGTCGGCAAATCGAAGGTGAGTGATGTATTCGCCGTTAATATTAATGCCAAGTCCTTGCCATTCCAGAAGCTTGAAGGCGTCTTCCAATGTAGCGGTTAACAGTTTCGGAGATAAAACGTCTCCCTGCCTCACGCCTCTTTGCAATGGAATTGCCTTCGAACTCTGCTCCTGTACTCGGACTGACATGTATGCGTTTTTGTACAAACACTTCAGCACTTCAATATACCGATAGTCAATACGGCACCGCTGGAGAGACTCAAGCACTGCCCACGTCTCGATCGAATAAAAGGCTTTCTCATAGTCCACAAACGCTAAACAAAGAGGCAAGTTATACTCTTCGGTCTTCTGTATAACTTGCCGTAGCGTGTGGATGTAGTCTATGGTACTATAGCCTTTTCGGAAACCGGCTTGTTCCGGAGGCTGGAATTCATCAAACCTGCGACTGAGACGGTTCGTTATGACCTTCGAAAACAGCTTATAAACATGGCTCAAAAGCGAGATAGGTCTGTAATTTTTAGGTAAAGTGTTGTCACCTTTCTTGAAGAACAGCACCACCACGCTTTTGTTCCATGCTTCTGGCGTTGAACCTTCGAGTAAGACGGTATTAAAGAGCTTCTGAAGGACTTTAAGTACCGGTGTTCCACCCGCTTTCAGAAGCTCAGATGTGATACCGTCGTCACCAGGCGCCTTGTTGTTCTTAAGCTGTTTCAAGGCCATTCTAATCTCGTACAGGCTGATGTCCGGGATATCTTCGGTATAATGTCGGGTCAGCTTGGCTCTTAGGCCTTTGGCCGAGCTGCTAACAGGTTTAGCGACCGAGGTGTATAGCTGTCCATAGAAACTCTCTACCTCTCCTAATACTTCTGCTTTGGTCGACGCTACACTGCCGTCTTCTCTCTTCAGCTTCGTCAACTGGCTTTGCCCAATAGACATGTCTCTTGCAAACACTTTGGAGCCTTTTTTCCGCTCTATCGTCTCTTTAATACGGTTTGTATTAAAGATCCGGATGTCGTGTCGCAAGGACTTCCATATTCGTCTATTGAGCAGCCTATATGCTTCAGCATCATCCGAAGACTGCAGTTTCAATGAGCGTCGTTCAGCCATGAGGTTGAGGGTATAGTTGGAGAGTTTCTGTGGCCTATCTGTACGGTGGGGTTTAAAGTACTTGGAACCCACTGTTTGGACAGTTTCTACTAACCTGTTATTGATCTCGTCCACTGAAGCGATGTTCTCAAGGCAATCGAAGCGATTGGATAGCTCAAGTTGAAAGCTCTTGGGGTTTTGAAAACGGGCACGAGTGGGTCGGAGCGTAGACTTCATCAGACGAGACCTCTCCAGTTTGACATTAATATTCACCGTGCCTCTTACCATTCGGTGATCACTACCGGTTTTAATCCTGTTGATCACGGAGACATCAGTGAATATTTGCCTTTTGGTGGTCATAATGAAGTCAATCTCATTTCTCGTGGAACCATCGGGACTCAGCCAGGTCCATTTCCTGTGAGGTGGCTTCTGAAAGAAAGAGTTCATCATAAAGAGTCCCTCTTTCTCCAGGAAGTCGGCCAACCTCTGTCCCCTACGGTTCCGTTGTCCATATCCAAATTGCCCCACTTTCAACTCATCCTCGCTTCTCTTACCCAACTTCGCGTTGAAGTCCCCCATAACAACTAGAAAGTGCGTTTCAGAGGTATGTATGGCCCGACTAATGTCTTCATACATATCCTCCACCTCATCATCCGGGTGTGACTTCGTCGGTGCGTATACCTGAATGACCTTCAGCGAATATCGTTTGGATACTCTGAATATTAGGTATACGACCCTATTGCAAACGCTATCGATCTTAACTATGTTGTTAGTAAGGGACTTGTGGACGAGAAAACCGACACCACCTTGGGACTGTTGGTCGCCCCGGTAGTAGAGTAGGTTACCTGATTTTAGGGTTATCGTGTCCTCACCCGCTCTACGGACTTCAGATAATTCCACAATGTCCCAGTGTAACTTACTCATTTCTTCTTCCAGCTCATATATCTTCTCGTCTGTCCTCATTGTGGGTATGTTGTGTGTCACCAGGGCCAGTCGTCGTCGTTGGGGGTGGTAGCCGGGCGTCTGCCGGGGATTCTAAGCACCCCCTGCCCCACCGTTACCTTGGCCGCTACCGTAGCCAGGAATAGCGGGGCTGCCGGGGACTGGGGGCCTGGTTCCTAATGTGTCCGTCATTGGGGGGATTTTGCCAATACTCGCCACGCTTGGCAGGCGGGTTGGCGAGCGCAGTTTTGGGGTTTTAATACTGGGAAGGTGCTGCCACCTTCCGATTTTTATCCCTTAGCAGATTTTTACGCACCCACGGGTAGAGTTGGGGGGGGGGGGGGGGCGGGTACTATTCTAAGCTGGTACTCCACGGCACTCAATACGTGCATTACTGCAGATAATTTATTAGCGTAATATATATGATGTTTATCAACCCACAACCAAAAGGGCAAATGTATACAGCAGGGCCTCGATAATCCGAACACCTAAAATGTACACCTTGTTTGGATGCACGAAGCGTTCGGATTATTTATTATAATGTAGACATGTTTATATGCGTTTTTCGAAATAAATCAAAAATATGTATTTTACATTATACGTAATTTATTGAATGAAGTATATTATAGTTTATATGCGCTTTTCGAAATAAATCAAAGATATGTATTTTACATTATACGTAATGTATTGAATGAAGTATGTTACTCGTATAAACAAATGTTATTTGTTTATCACACTTTTTTGAAGAATCCTAATATAGTGATTTGACGAGTAATATAATATCAACATATAAAATGCTTTATCCCTTAATTTATGTAACAGCATTTTATCCGTAATAGACACGTCGACTTCATCTGCACATTCAAACATGTATTTAAGAAAGCAACAGATTTTGTATCATACTGGTTTCTAAAACGTACTGCGTGCCACTGACAGACAGAAACTGTAAAAATGGCGGTGTCGCATGCGTTAAGGTACCATTCGGATTACGGTCGCTGCGACCCGGCAGCGGCGACTGGGCGGCGCTGCTGAGCGGCGCCGCCACACAAGGCGTCGGATATTAGCCGCCGCGACCCGGGCCGCGACTGCTACGTGCAGTAGTCTAGCAGAAATCAGTGTGAACAGTTGTGCGTTGGGTCGTGTTTTTTTAAAGCTGAACTATGTCTGACAACTTAAATAAACGAAAACGAGAGCTCATGCAGCAACTGATAGAGGACGAAGAAGAGGATGATAAAACAATGTTGCTCTTACTTTCTTCAAAGAGGAATAAAATAGATTCATTATATAAATCCAGAGTTGATGAAGGCAGCTATCAAATTCTGATAAAACGGCACTTAAATGTAAAGGAAGAGAAATTCAGGAAGTATTGCAGACTAAATAAAACACAATTTAAATTTGTACTCAGTTTAATTATAAATGATATTCGACCAAGGAAAACAGGATCAATCACAGGCACAGAAAAATTATTCCTCACTTTAAGGTAAATAATAATAACTACCTTCGTCATTTTGCTCGTACATTGTATTGGACATGGCGTTATCTGTATTTGTATTTGAAATACTTAAATCGGCAGCTTGAATTTGTGAAACAGGTGATGCGATGGAACTTATTGGAGAATATGGATTTATTGAAGAATTTTGCTCAAATAATGGACTACTAGAAGAATTACTTGAACTTTGGTTGAGGTTCCTTAACTCATAATCTGCTAAAATGTTGAAAACTTTTGTTTTAGCCTCTACTCTTAGAGCAGGAGTAAGTTTTCTTAATACTGTCTCAATGTGCGAGCAAAATGATTTAATGCCATCGACATCTGTTTCTGTTGTTTGCTGTTTTAGAGCCTGCATTTGGGCTCGTCTTTCTGTGTCCCTTTCTTTCCAATATTGGAGTAACGCCTCTTGCATATTATTTTTTTTACTTAGCTTCTTTTTCTTACGTGGGGGCTCACTAGCCGTTTCTTCAATGTTGACTTCAGTTGCACTTGTTACCGCACTGTCGATTGTTGTTTCTCTTGTTCCTTCATTACTCTCTTTCTCTGTATTAAAACTGTTTTCTTCTTGAATTGGTTCTTCGTTTTCACTTTCATTAGCATCATTAGCGTTCTCAATGTTACTTAAAGACTTTCTTTCTGTGGGAACTTTTTCTAAAAAATTAAACCTGTCAAGC
This sequence comes from Selenia dentaria, assembly GCA_917880725.1. NCBI lineage: Eukaryota > Metazoa > Arthropoda > Insecta > Lepidoptera > Geometridae > Selenia > Selenia dentaria. The sequence continues at coordinate 322,874 of OU862885.1, read as the reverse complement.
AAAGGCCATTTTGATATGCTACCGGCTGCTGATCCGGTTGGTAATGTATTTTTACGCTTTATTCTTTGATAGGAATCTCTGATGCTTTTCCAACGCTTTTTGCAGTCATCACCTAAACACACAAACAAATTAAAGCTCAAATTAAAGACGTTTTAGTTAAGGAATCCTATTATAAAAGAGGGCTTATACAGGGTGTAATTTTAGTCGCTTTGGACCCGCAGCCCAGAATATCTACTTGTGAAACTGAGGAACTAATTTGAAGGAAAAAAATTATACTCAAAAATTTTTTTTTACTTTTCCATACAAACTGTGTCGATAAAGCCTTATTAGTTGGGTAGTTAGTTTATTTATGGGATACCTTAGTATGGGACCACCACCTTAGTATGGGAAAGTGAAAAATTATTTTCGAGTGATTTTTTTTTTGATTTGAATGTTCCCCACATGTTTGTTTTTTTGGTTTGAATGTCCACGAAAGTCGGGGGGGAGGGAGGTTTCACGGGGTGGTGAACTTTTGGGAAAATGGGGGAGTGAAGGGGGGAGCAGGCAACCCTTCAGGCTGAAGGCCCTGAAGGCTTATATCTATACTAGCAACTTACTCTAACACAGTTATGTACATAAAATAAAATAACCTCAATAAAAGGACAGTCTACGGAGAAGAAACCGAAAAAATCGATTTGTTCGGGGGGAGTATGGCAGAATGAAGAAGAGGGGGAATAAGGGTTTGGACGCAAACCGTGGGGGGAGGGGTTTGGGGAGGGGGGGCCCCCGGAATTTGCTCAGAATTCCTCTAGGACTCCCCGTTCCCGAGATAATAGCTTTGTAGTGCTTTCTGCGGTTGGTAAACTCCTTTTGGGATGTGAGGGGGGATTTGCCTGGGATAAGCGATGGCCAGGAATTTTTCCCTGCGGTGGAATTTAAAGGGAGGGGTTTGAGCTATCTTCCCCATACATCCTCCGGCTCATGGGTGTGTTGGTTTCCCAGTAATTCAAACAGGAGACAATGCCTCCAACCGCAAAAACCTATGGGCCAGGCCACAACAGTGCGTTGCGGCGTCGCATCGCAAAAACAACATTGCACAGCTATGCGATGCGATGTCGCAACGCAAAAATTTCATCGGATACGACATCGTACGACAAGACGCTAACCGTCACTTCAGTTTCTAGTGAGACATGGACCGCACTGCGCGTGTTCTACTTCTGCTTGCGTTAAGGCGTATTAAGAAAAAGAAACAGAAAAGAAAGTACTGGGTGCACCCATTACTGACAATTATGAATAAAGATGGAAACCACTTCAAAAGGAAATATGAGGCGCTAAAAGTGGACGAGGTTAAATTCTTCGATTACTTTAGGATGAGTGTAGTAAGTTTTGAAGAACTTCTTAGTTTGATAAAGCCTCATTTACAAAAGAAATACATATTTAGAAAACCCATCGAACCTCTGGAGATGCTGGGATTAACTCTAAGGTAAGAAAAAAATAAACTATTTTTACTATAATCATACTGTTTAATCATTTTCATAATTTAGTGTTATTCAAAACTCGTATTCCGATTGTGTGTCATTCGTCAAATTTGTTAGTTCCTCATCGAAATGAATTTGTTCTGGCTCATTTACATCATCATTCCTTGGCGTTTGTGGAGACGATTGCATAGGTGCCGGTGATGTTTCGCATCCGCTTTGGAAGGCACTGCGTTGAATGGATGTTTGATAGCCACTCTGCATAGACATTTGAGCTGTTTGATAGCCAGTCTGAACAGTTGTTTGAGATGTTTGATAGTTTGCTTGGACGGATGTTTGTGAAGTTTGATAGTGGCTGGGATAGTATGATGGTTGGTGTAAATCACTTAATATCTGTAGGACACGACTTTGGAAAATTATTGTTTGATTATCATTAAATTTTTCCAATGATGGCAAAATTCCTTTAAAAAAAGATAAATGTCTACTTTCAGGTGTTTTTAAAGCAGCTATAATATTCTTCTCAAATTCGTCTTCGTCAATTTTTCTTTTACGCGATGCAGGCTGGTAACGTGGCATGACAGGTTGCTGGCTTTGTTGGGTTGAGGTGCTTGGTCTTATTTCTTCATCGTCAAGACTTGATGTTGTTTTATTTTGAGAATTCTTTTTCAGAAATAGGAGCTGGTCGTATAGATGATATTGTTTAATTTTTTTGGCCCCAGCTCCGGATTTACATTGCTCGTTTAATTTTTTTTCGTATTTTGTAAAATTATCCTTGATTCCTCTCCATTTCTTTATGACATAGTTACCTAAAAAAATATGACGAATAATGATTTATTTTGTTTTCTTTCAGGTACCTGGCGACGGGAAATACTTTTAAAGATATGCATTTCACATATTATCGTGGAAAATCTACAATAACAGGAATAATAAAATTTGTTTGTCGTATTGTATGGAACATTCTTAAAAGGTTGGAATTACCAAAAATTACAACAGAGCTGATGGAACAAATTGCTCAAGAGTATGAAAAAAAGACCAACTTTCCTAATTGTATAGGAGCGCTAGATGGAAAACACATTCGTATATTGAGCCCGGATCACAGTGGATCCCTATTTTTCAATTATAAAAATTATAATTCCATTGTTCTATTAGCACTTGTTGATACGAATTACAAATTTATATATGTCGATATAGGTGCATATGGTAAGGAATGTGACTCCACTGTTTTTCAGAACTCAAATCTATACGACTTATTAAAAAAAGGTCAATTATCTATACCTCCGCCAAAACCGTTACCTGGCTTTCAAAAAGAAATTCCTTTTGTCTTCGTGGCGGATGAAGGATTACCACTGACAAATAATATAATGCGCCCATATTCTGGGAAGTTTTTATCGATAGAAAAACGAGTTTTTAATTATCGTTTGAGCCGAGCCAGACGATATGTTGAGAGCGCTTTTGGCATACTCGCAAATAAATGGCGCATATTTCATCGACCCATTAATGTTTCTTACGATTTCACAATAGACATTATAAAAGCATGCTGTGTATTACACAACTTTGTATTGAATCGAGATGGCGCACAAACGTTTGAAGAAATGATTATTGACGATTCTTTGCAAATTTTACACGAAACAACACATGAAAGTAGAACAGGAGCTAACATAATCAGAAACGAATTTTGTAATTATTTTAATAGTAACATTGGAGGTCTTAGTTGGCAGTTAACAAAAATATAAATGTTTATAAGTACTTACCGAGTTTTGTTTTTTCAACACTATTTAACTCCTCAAAATTTGAATATAAACTTGTACACACTTCCCTCCATGCTTCTGTTTTTAAAAATTTGTCTTTGAATTGTGATATAGTTTTGTCCCAAAGGACGGGACGTTCGTAAATTAAAGATATCAGGTGGTCGACATCGTACTGCGCCATATCGCTTAAAAAACACGTGCAGGTCGTTCAAAGTATGGACACCGACTAAACGGCAAAGCGTTGTCGCATCGCAGATTTGTACGTTGTGGCAGCGCATCGGAAATTTCCACGATGCGTTGTGCGACGTCGTTGATTTTTGCGATGCGACGCCGCAACGCACTGTTGTGGCCTGGCCCTATCTCCTTAATAAGAGAGAATTTAGTAAAACAAATTAGGGGAACCTATAGTCCGGGGGGTTCTCTCCCGAACCAGATCCCCAGTTTCCCGGATGCATCCTTCCCCAAGGAGTTATTCCTGTGGGAAGGTCGAAAACTGTTGCTAGCGAGCTGGTGAAAGGTTGGTTCGAGAGATTACCCCCAGCTTTTGATAATTCTGTACGCCTTCCTCCAGATGTCTTCAGATTTTAGGCTTTCGCAGAGTTCCTTCCAGCTGGAGGTGGATGTTGCCTCTATCGATTGTTTGTAGTCCAGTTTGGCCTTTAGGTACTCTGCGATCACCAAGTATCTCCTATCTCTTCTGGCATTTCTAATCCTGCTCCTGAACCTCTTGACCTCCTCCTTTTTTCCCTGAAGCTCCTTGTTCCACCATGGTCGTCCTGAGCTTTCCTTTTGTGTGACTTTGGGGATGGTGTCCGTGGAAGCTTTTTGCATCAAATCTTCAAGATTATTGATGATGATATCTATCCTATCTGTATACGATTCCGGTTGATTGCCTATGTTGTCTTCTTCCTTATCTCCTTCTTTTTCCAGGAGCGCACGCATTTTGGTCCGAAAGTCAGACCACTCAGCCTTTTTGGTGTTATACATTCTGGTGCTTGACCTGACAGTTGGAGTGTTGTTGGATCTTAAGTTAAGCTCGAACCGGATCGCATAATGGTCGGACAACGTGACGAAACCTGTGTCCACACGCCAGTTGTCAATCTTCTGCAGAAAGCCGTACGAGCACACAGTGACGTCCACCTTACTGGTCACAAGTTGTCCTTGTTGGTAACGATAGTAAGTTTCTGAATTGCCATGGTTTAATATGTAGCCACCTAAGTGGTGTACCATGTCCCCAAACGCCTCTCCCCTTGTGTCCTCCACCTCACATCCCCACCAGGGACTTGAGGCGTTTATGTCGCCTCCAATAATATAATTGTTCACGTCCATTTGCTCAATCGCAAGAGTCACGGTATCCAGGTGGGGGTCCATATTTGCACTACCTTGGATGTATACACTGATTATAGCTATTTTAAGTTGATCTACAATTAAAGTTAAACCCACTATATTTTGGGTGACAAAATTTTGATTTAAAACTATACTAAGACTGGGGTTGAGGACGACGATCGCCGACTTGACTGTGTCGTTGTTGTCCCCCTTCGCCTGTATAACTCTGTGATCAGTGGTGAGATAGCCCTTTGCCCCTACATACGGTTCTTGTAGTAGTAGTAAAGCTACTCCGGCTTTCTCAGCCCCATGCAGGCACTCCTGGGTCGCGGCGTATCCGCGGCCCAGGTTCGCCTGCACAAAGCTCAGACGCCCAATTTGTCCTACCTGGGTGCACTCAGCAGTGGCTGACGCCAACTCTGGCTAACCTATCCCATTTCTGCCACTCTGGGCAGTCCGGGCTGTAGGCCGGGTGGCCAGTACTAGCACCTATAATTCCCCTAGCATGACAATTTACGCACGTGGGTGGACCGCTTCTGTTTGGACACTCTCTGGTGTCGTGTTCTGCCGCGCAGTAGCCACACCTTGCTGCCGGTGCCCTGCATTCTCCAGCTCGATGGGAGAACCCAAGGCATCGGAAGCACTGTAACAATGGAGTCTGGTCCACAACCGTGATGACCTGGTAACCAAGAAGGACTCTTCTGTCTCTGAGCGCACTCCACACTTGGGGGCTCACCTCGACTATAACGTTCTGCAAGAGTTCCTGTCGCGACTTGGTTCGGCGGACCACCCTGATGTAAGTGTCCTCCTGTTTCACCTCTTTAAGCAGATCCGAGTTTTGTTTTGGGATGGCTTCGCAAATTTTGCTATCGTTGAGATCGGCCATGACCCTTTTTTCGGCCTTTGCCTTGGGACTGTGACGGAAAGTTGCACTGTTTTTTCTTTAATTGCTGACCCCATTCTGCGCAGGTCCTTTTCATTGTTCACAGTTATGGCCACTTTTGCTCCCCTGAATTTTCGTATGCCCGTAACCCCGACCCCAAGATCGACTACGTCCACACTGGATTTTACTTTGTCCAACACCTGTTGTCCGGTGTGGCGGGGGTCAGTGGATTCCACCAGCATTGTGAATCTGGGGGTTACGGTCATGCCAGCAACCCTCTTAGGGGAGTCAGTCTGTTTGCGCCTATTCCTACGTGCCCTGACCATTGTCCATGGGCCGCCGTTGCTCTGGGAGGCTAACCCCTCCGGTTCCGTGGTCGGTTTTGTATGATGACCCGCTTCCCCTCGGAGGGCATTGACCTCCTGGACCAGCATTTTGGCGGCATCCGCGAGCTCTGAGCTGATGTCGCCCGCGGGATTTATGGACTGACCGGTCAGTTTGCTGACGTCATCGTGAATCTTTTCAATTAAAGCCCCGGTTTTCTTGAGGGGTTCTACCACGTCACTTTTGACAATCTCTTCTGTTGTTTCCATTCTCCTCTGCAAGGCAACTACCCGCTCGTTGGTGTCAATTTGGGCGGCTTCCAGTCTCCTCCAGTCCAGCTGGTTATCTGTCGCCAAGCGTTCCAATCCTCGTTTGTAGTTATCCTGCTCTTTCTCTAAGTCTCTCTGTAATCGAATTCTAGTCTTTTCCAGGCTGGCTATCTTTTTCCAGAGTTCGGAGTTCGCCTCTATCTGCGCTTCTGCTATGCTTTGCAGCCTATGCAGTTTTAGGAGGACAAACTCCTTAATCTTGATGTTTAGATTGCCAGCCTGTTTACTATCCAAGGCAGTGATGCAGTCCTGAACAACCTTGCTAACAACGATTGGTTCTCGGATGTTAGCTGTATTTACAGGCTCACTCTCGTCCTCCGAGCTAGTGAGTGACTTGTAAGAGATGGTGGGGGAGTTTGTTGTCAGGTCTATCTGCGTCGGTGCACGTTGTCCCAAGCTGAAGCTCTGATCAGATGGCTCGGGGTCTTCCTCGGTCTTAATTTTGGCAAGAGCCTCCGTTAGGGGGTTAATATCCAGAGGTTCCGGTTCCGGCGTGAGCATAAGTCGGAGCGCGCTGGTACCCGGTTTCCTGTCGGAGTCCATATCCGTTTGGGAGGTAGGGGCGGAAACTAGAGCATGTAAGGAACAGTTCAACCACAACGCCTATCTCCCAAGCCCCGTGACCTTAAGGTATCTATATATAGCCAGCACGTGCTAAAAGGCTAAAAAAAATTCCGTCGCGCGGTCTAGACAAAGTTAATTAGTTAATTTGCGGTTGGTAATTATTTACCTTGTGTGAAAAGTTTCTAATATCTCCGGATAATTTAGTATCAAAAACTCTAATTTTGGCGCTGTAGTGAGGTTATCGAATAGTGTGTTACTAAGCCGAAACAAAAACTATATCGTGTAGCTGAAAATTTAGAGATATACTGATAAAACTATTTTGATTTTGTTTACTGAGACGCAAATGGGCTCTAACCTACGGATCGGACGGGTAGGCGTCATAACGTAAACATCGACTCCACGTAAAATAATCTAAAATATGTAAAATATCTTTATAATGTGTAAAAAAATGTGATATTCGTGCATAACATTACCTAATTAACAACATATATTATGGGCAATTCATTTAATAGTCGTGTATTCGTCATCATATCGTTCATTTAATAGTAAATTGTGATCATAAATACTAAAACAATTTTGTGACAACTTAATATACATTTGAACAATACGAGTAACATACACAAAACCAGTTAATAAATTATTAATCCTTTAGTGTATTTTACAAAACAAGTGAACATGATCTCCAAAAAACAGTGTTGTTTATAAAATTGTGCCAATATCAAGTAAACAAAAAACTGTTTTACGATCGTTTAAATAATTGGACTTTGACCTTTTGCCTCGGTACTCACAGTTCAACGGTACCTTTCTATATGATAATTTTGTCAAACAACGTAAGTCACTCGGTGGACGAGTGGTTACGTATTCCGCTTACGACCCCGGATCCCCAAGTTAGAATCCAAGCTCTTGCAGTTCATTTTGCTGTCAAAAAATTTGTTTCTTTCATAATATCAAGCGATGGAACGTTCGGATAACGAATTTGTGACTCAGAGACGATGTCAAATGCTGCGAAAGTCAATATCGACTGAAAATATTTCCTACGATGTCAATGAACATGACACTACACTGTTTGACACGAGCACGAGGAGTCTTCCCCATATGTCATCATTAAATGACAGCAACGGGGTAACTGAACTAATACTTCAAGTCATAAAACTAAAAAAAGAACTAGATATTGCACACAATGAAGTTACTTGGAACTTAGCTTGGAGAATACTACACTTAAAAATTATTTGGAAAAATCACAAACAGTAATTGTGACGTATAAAATATTGGGAGTTCAGAAAACCCCATCGTCTAGCCAGAACACTAATAAGAAGAGTAAAACGAGTAAAAGTAAAAAAACAGATTATGATCCTCGTATTCTGTTTTCTACGGATTCTAATAACACCGTCAATAATTGCAATCACCAATCACCGCAATCTGAAACGTCTAATGTCAAACGTGCAAAGACTACCAGCCAAGATAGCAAGGCAACGACAATAGTGCAACCAACGACAGAGGTAACTTCGAAAGATTTTCAGAAACGCAAATTGTGTATAGTTACCAATAAAAGCTATACAGGTCGACTCGATATAATTGAAGACACTTTCTCTAATAGCTTTAACTATTGTCGATATTCTACACCCGACGTTAGTTTAACACGCCTTCTTAGTAATTTAAAAAGTAAATTAAGTAATTTTAGTTTAAAGGATTATTGTATAGTTGTAATCGGTGAATCGGATTTTAAACAAAATTCTAATTATATAGAATTAATAAACGACATCAGAAAGTATCTCAAAGAGCTTTCGCATACTAGTGTGATTATGTGTGTACCAACTTATATTTGTGGAGCGCCGATATATAGCTATCGAGTTGAAATGTTTAATAATTTACTCTATTTAGAATTACAAAACACTAACTATGCCTATCTTTTTGACGTAAATAGAACTCTCTCATATACCATGTTCTCATACAAAACTGGGAAAATTAATACATTTGGTATCAAGAATATGTATGAAAATATAATGAATAATATTGGTTATGGCATTGAACATGAACTGGCACAGCCTGACAGTTGCGTAGCTTCTGGGTCTATTTCTACAAGGCATTCACAAAATGTTTTTCGTTTCTAACTGCATACATGTACTACATCAGAATATAGATGGCTTAATTAAGAAGTCAGATTCTCTCTCTGTTAGTCTGGACACTTTGTTGGACGGGGGAATCATGGTAGATGTCATCGGTATAACTGAACACAACATGACAGAAATAAATATACCTCATCTCAGTGTTATAAATTATAAATTAGCCTCGGCTTGTCCGCGTAAAAATGCAAAAGGTGGCTCATGTATATTGGTAAATAACAAGCACCAATTTAAACAATTACCATCAGTAAACAAGCTTAGTGTACCTGGGCTCTTGGAGTGTTGTGCAATAGAACTTGAGGAACATAACATGGTTATAGTTTGTATATACAGACCGCCAAGAACTTTAGTTTCAGAGTACAATACATTTTTTAAAGTTTTGATGCAATACTCCATGAACTTAATAAATTAAATAAAAAAACAGTAGTGTGTGGTGACTTCAACATCAATTTATTAAAACAAACTCCATATAAGAAGCAGTTTAAAGATACATCTAAAAACCTTAATCTTAAAATTGCAGTTAAACAACCTACTCGTCTAAGGAGTGGTACTTGTTTGGATAATATTTTACACAATTTTAGATCGTGTAAAGTGCAAGTAATTGATTTTGCTCTATCGGATCAAACAGCGCAGTTATTGTCATGCCCTGTGAAAAGGTTTTGTTCTCTGAAATATTGGTTTATTAATCAAAGGGACCACAGTAATGAGAATATGGTAAAGTTTACGGAGTGCCTTAAGGCTTTAACATTTAAAGATGCCTACGAAACTGATAATCCAGAGAAGGCGTTTGATAACTTTTATGAAGACTTTTCTATTTTTTACTATTTATGCTTCCCTATGCGACGAATAAAAATAAATACAAATAAAAGGCCAAAATGGATCAGTAAAGGCATAAAACTATATTCTAAACGTAAAAGAGAACTATTATGGCAGTACAGAAAAAATAAAAATGAATTAACACGAAAAACACTTAAAAAGTACTCTACACGCTTTAGTCGTATCATTAAGCTAACACAAAAATCGCACAATAATTACTTCATTAAATCGGCCCCTAACAAGTCTAAAGCTACATGGACGATCATTAATAATAAAAAAACAAACCTTCCTAACGATGCCATTTCGCAGATAATTGTAAATAAAAAAACTTTACACAATCCTAGTGACATAGCACATGCATTTAATAATTTTTATGTTGACCAAGTAAAATCTGACATTAATAATGATAACAATAATTTAATACCTAACTCCAACCATCCTAAATGTATCAATTCTATATTTTTGAAGCCCAGCACCCCTTTTGACATTATTAAAATCATCAGCCACTAAAGAATACCAACAGCACTGGTTATGATAGCATTAGCACGAAAGTTTTAAAAGTAGTGGCACCATTAATAGCCCCCATTCTTATTCACATTATTAATATGTGTTTAGTTAGTGGATGTTTTCCTACTAAACTTAAACGCACAATTATCAAACCTCTGTTTAAAAAAGGATAATAAAAATGACATGCAGTGTTATAGGCCAATTGCTCTTATACCCACGATATCTATAATATTTAAAAATTTATATATGTCAATCTTTACTCTTATTTTGAAAGCATGAATATTTTAGTAGAAGAGCAACAGGGCTTTAGAAGACATAAGAATATTAATTTGGCAGGATATCGTTTTCTTAAGGTTGTAATGTCCGATCTGAATAACGGGCGAATGGTGTGTGCGCTCCTTATGGATTTAACTAAGGCGTTCGACCATCTTATTCTTATTCTTATTCTGATTGGGGGCGCTAAGTCCTGCACTGACGTCCCGCTTGGGGTGTATTGTGCATTTCCCCCGCCAGCTACCCTAGCCATCCCAACTCCTTTAGATAACGGAGTATGACCCTGGGTCGCTGGCACAACTGCTCCAGTGATATTTGAGGTGTTAAAACTGATGTTGATTTAGAACTATAGTGATCCTCTAGTAGACCGGTAGTGTTCCGTATATTTTCCGTAGCCGTGCACTCTAACAGCACGTGCTTCACGGTCTCGTTCTCCTGCAAACATCCTCTGCACAGTGGACTATCTGTTGCACCAGTTTTATATAGATGGTAGTTGAGATTGCAGTGACCTGTGATAATGCCTACCATTAGGCGGAGGTCCTGTCGTTGAAGTTTCAACAAATTGTTAGTTGTATATCTGTTCAAGGTTGGAAACATAGATTTTGCTTGTTTGCAGTCCTTTTTGTTATCCCAAATGTGTTGTTGTTCTTTTTCAGTAAAGCGACGGAGTAGATTACGTATTTCCATCGCTGAGGGCTTGCAGAGATCATTTACATCTCCACTTACCTGTTTCTTAGTCGCATTTTTGGCGAGGGTATCTGCTTTCGCATTTCCTGGGCATGAACCATGCCCTTTTGTCCAAGCTACCACTATCTTATACTTGTTTGATAGTTTTTGTAGAGTCGCGTGACACTCGGCTATCACTCTTGACCTGGTTACCGGCCTTCTGAGTGCATAGATGACCGCCGCACTATCTAGAGTGAATGCGATTAGTTTTCTTTCCACAGGTGATGATATGGAGCCCACCTCGTCTCTATATGGTATAGCTTTTGCTCCTAACAGTAGGCCCATAGCCTCTGCTTGTGCTGGTGATGTGGTCTTATTTAAGGCCTTTGAATCTGATATACCAAGTTCCGGCGAGAAATATCCACAACCAGCTCCCGCTTTATTTTTCGCCCCATCCGTAAACATGTTGTATGACGGTGAACAACCATCCAAAGCAGTCTTCTCAGTGACCAGCTCGTACTTTCTCTCATCAAGGTGCGTGCTGACTATCCTGTCAGTGCCTTGTGATGATTCTGGGATAATTTTTGTCACCTTATGTAAAATTTTACTATGGTGTGTATCAGGTCCGAAGTCCTTCCACTGGCCCGTAGATTTTATCCGTAGCGCTGATGCCATTGCTTCCTGCTGTATGTGAAGATGCAATGGCGTTAGGCCTAAGATTACATCTAGGGCTGCCGACGGTGTGGTCTTTGTGCATCCGCTAATAAGAGAGCAAGCTAATCTTTGGGTTTGCTGCAGTTTGGCTATTGTGGTTACCAAATTTGTTCTTGGCCACCACACTACACATCCGTACGTGAGGACTGGTCTCACAATGACCGTGTATAGCCAGCGGCATAGCTTTGGTTTTAGTCCCCAGTCTTTTCCTACTGCTCTTGTGCTCTGCATGAGAATATTTGTTGCTTTTCTGGTAATATGTTCGAGATGTTTTCCCCATAAAAGTTTACTATCCATCCAAATGCCCAAGTACTTAACTTCCTTACTTAGAGTTAGCTCTTTGCTAAATAGCGTAGGTAGTTTAAGTTTGGTTACCTTTGTTTTACGTGTGAATAGTACCATTTCTGTTTTATTTGGGTTTACTGATAAATCGTGTCTGTGACACCATCCCTCGACAATTCGAAGTGCCATCTGCATTTTTTCGCAGAGAGTAGACTCGAATAGCCCCGATACCATTATGGCCAAATCATCTGCGTAGGCGATAGTAACTATTCCATCTTTGTTTAACAATTCTACGAGTTCGTTTGCTGCGATTACCCATAACAAAGGTGATAGGACACCACCCTGTGGGCATCCTCTCGTTACTCGACAGCGTGTGGTGCTAGACTTTTCAATGCTTGCGACTCTATTGGAGAGCATGTTAGTCACAAACTTATTTACTCTGTTATCCACGCACTTGTCTCTTAGCCCGATCTCGATGCTGGAGAAAGTGGTTTTATCGAAAGCTCCTTCAATGTCAATGAAAGTGGCTAAACAGGATTGCTTATTCTCCAAAGCTGATTCTATTTTGTTCACCACATGGTGAAGAGCAGTCTCTGTAGATTTTCCTGATTGATAGGCGTGTTGATTTTTGTGGATAGGGTTCTGCGCTAATGGTCCACTCCTTATATATTTATCACAGAGCCTTTCCAAGGTTTTTAATAAAAATGAGCTCAGGGTTATAGGCCTATAAGACTTTGGATGCGTGTAATCTGTTTTTCCTGGCTTAGGTAGAAAAACTACCTTGACTTCCCTCCATGACTTAGGTATATACTTCCAGGCTAAGCATGCTCTAAATATCGCCAGGAGGTGGTTTTTGATCTTGGCCAGGCTCCATTGGATTAATGCAGGAAAAATACCATCGGTGCCAGCTGCCTTATATGGTTTGAAAGTACTCACCGCCCATAGAAGAGATTCTTCCGTAACTATAGAATTCGCAAAAGCCCAATCATCGTAATCGGGCTCGTTCGAAGTTTCGGTTTCCCATCCTTCATTGTTTTCCAAACAACAGTCAGGAAAATGAGTTTGTAGGAGGAGTTCAAATTGCTCCTTTTCCGATGTTGTATAGGTGCCATCGGGCTTCTTCAATGTACCTAGTTTTACCTGAGTGTCACTAGATACAAGTTTTCTAAGTCTCGCCGTCTCACTCTCCGATTGTATAGAGTTGCTATACTTCTCTATAATATTTAAAAATTTATATATGTCAATCTTTACTCTTATTTTGAAAGCATGAATATTTTAGTAGAAGAGCAACAGGGCTTTAGAAGACATAAGAATATTAATTTGGCAGGATATCGTTTTCTTAAGGTTGTAATGTCCGATCTGAATAACGGGCGAATGGTGTGTGCGCTCCTTATGGATTTAACTAAGGCGTTCGACCATGTCGACCACACAAAACTTACAAAAAAACTCGAAATGTATGGCATTAGAGGTAATGCATTGGACTTAGTAAAATCATACTTGAGTTATAGACAACAGGCAACCCAAATTACAAGGATTTGTCCAATTACCAAAACAGAAAAGATTTATCTCTCTGATTACCGCCAGGTTAAATGTGGTGTACCGCAGGGCAGCATTCTCGAGCCTTTACTGTTCATAATTTATATCAATGATTTCCCTAAATCAATAAAGCAGCCCATGGTACTGTTTGCTGATGATAGTACTTATGTTTATGTTCTCAGCCAAAGATTATCTATCACTAGAAATTGACGCTATTGATACTCTTGGCGAAGCTGTGAATTAGTTACGCTCAAACAATCTTTTGATAAACCTAAAAACGACCAGCATGATACCATTTACAAATAGTGATACTCGACCAGTAAACCTCAAAATAGCACATAGTGGTTGTTTAGTTCAGGAGGTTGTGTTAGCTAAATTTCTGGGCCTTACACTGGATCGAAATTTAAACTGGAAGGAACATGTTGCTAGTGTGTGTTCAAAATTAAGCCAATTTTCTTATGCATTATATCAACTGAACAAAGTTGTTAACGTTTCAACTGTTTTGACCTCCTATCATGGTCAAGTGGAAAGTGTATTGCGTTATGGTGTTATATTTTGGGGCAACTCCGTTGACAAAATTAAAGCTTTTAAAGCCCAAAAGAAGTGTGTAAGAGCCATATTTGGTCACGGAGAGACAGCTGTGTTCCCTACTTTCGAAAGATTAATTTAATGACCCTCTCTGTACTCGTACATATATGAAGTCTCGGTCTTTGCAAGATTCTAAAAGACATCAACATAAAATTAAATCCTTTAAGATTAATACTGCTTTATATAGAAATAGTATATTTGGTATGATTCCTAAAATATATAATCATCTACCGAATAGTATATTACAAAAGCAAAATACTCATGCATTTAAAAATAATTTAATAAAGCTTTTGGTGAATAAATGTTATTATAGAGTTGATAAATGGGCGTTTTCGTGCGAAGATGTCCCGGTTACAAAGTAGATGTCGTTTAATTTTAAAATAATAATATTATGTTATTTAGGTGTATAAATATTCCTCATATTCCAAGCTACCGATTGGAAATAAAAGTTTCTTATTAAAAACATAAAAAACCTGCGAAAAACGGATTCAAAGATGATGTAACACCATTTTGAGTTCCACTTTGTAACCATACTGTTTTCTAATTTACATTAAAACTACAGTGTTGAGATATTGCACTTTTACTGCATTAAATAAGTTACTCATATTTTAATAAATTACCGAAAATCGGAAGCTCTTACGACTCTAGTTTCAAGTTTATTTAAGAAATAATATCCTCCTTTAACTTAGTGATCCATATTGGACACTTATTTTCTTTGTTAAGTGTTCAGAACGTCCAGTATAACTAAATAAATAATTATATAATACGAAACTAAACATCTATTTTTATCTTAACATAAAAAAATTAAACAAAATGTTAATTATTTGAACAATATTTTAATTTCAATATATTTGAAAACTGGGACAGGTTACAAAATTGAATAGAGGGTTACAAAATGGAAAAAATAAAGTCTCAAGCACAATGCAAATAAATTATTCGTCGAAACATTTGTTACAAATATAGTCAATTGGATATGCTTCCCCTGAGCAATCCATGCAAACCCAATGTTTACATGAAATGCATTTAATTATGTTTTTCAAAACAAATAATTTTTTGATGTTGCACAATTTACAAACAAAGTGTCGTGTAACAACAGTAGTTAATGATTTTTTGGGCTTAAGAGGTACATTATTGAAAGGCTGTACTCGTTTCCGAGATTGAGTACTAAGATTTTTAGGAGAAGCGATACTAAAAACATTTTGGGGGTTTTTGGCATATGTAACGGTGTCAGAAGTAATATCCCGGACAGTTTCATCGACAATGCTGATATCGGCATTTGTAATCGTAGCAAAAGCATTTTGGTGAGTTTTGGAAGATTCATTATGTAGGGAGGCATATAAATTGGAATCAGCCTTAGTGAGATCGACGTCAAGTGCAGATGAATCTATTATCATATGATTTTCAAGAGAATCATTAAGATGAATGGCACAAGAATCACCAACCGCTTTAGAAGGACCGCTCAGATAATTTTGAGGAAATTCTTCGACAATTGCGATGTTTTGCTTAGAAGCAGTAGTTGGATCGTCAATTACTGAGTACCTATACTCATCTATATTAGCAACAGTAGAAAAAGCCACTTTCAGATGATTTTCAGGGGATTTATCAAAATGGGTGAAACAGGAATCAGTGACTAGAACAGGAGGACTATTAAAGTACCTATCAGAGCAATCATTAATAATGGTGGTACTATCAGGCTTGAATCTAGTAACAAATGCAGAGTCATTAGACTCATTGACATCGAGAATATCAGAAGAAGACGCTGTTAGATGGCTTTCAGGCGATTTATTTAAGTTATTAGGATAGGAATCAGCGTCTACTATACATTGCTGGATTATGGCATCCTCAGCAGTGGTCAGACTGGAGACAGCTATGCTCTCTTTGTGACCAGATGTCATGGCATTATCTAAGGGTCTTAATATCTTTATTTTCTTCTTGGAAATTACAGGCTTGAACACCTTGGGTCGTTTTTTAGTAATAGGAGGTTCTCTTTCTTGACTTCCACTTGTTTTACCGAGGATAGTGCGTTTATTGATCGGATTGAGTACAGGCAAAGAAGCGACATTATAAGTTTTAACAAGTCGGCTAAGAGAAGAAATGGAATCGGCATCTGAGGCAATAAAATGCTGCTGAGGATTATAGCAAAGGCAAAATCATGGAACAGGACCTCAACAACAACTGAGGACACGGTATAAGTAATATTCCCGTTGTGTGATAGTAATAATCTGGTGCAAATTGTTGGTTTGTGGGACTGGGCGAAGATTGTCGGGAATAATCTTTTTCATGTTGTCAATATCTTGGGGAGATATGAAAAAACATTTGACAGAACAAACAGTTGTGATACTCTTGTAAGCATCTGATGCATCTTTTACATCGTGCCCATAGGCCACCTGTCTGTCAAGAGCACGTTTCACAGCGCCACCGATTCCGTCAGTCCTACCCCCTTCCCGTGTCCACTTTCAGAGAATGACCATGTGGCAAAATCCAAATTTAGTTTTTCAGTAAATAACTTTAATAAAAAAAAGTTTTTTTTCTGCCTATATTGGCTACTATCGATATCGGGCCATCGGAGAAGAAATGCAGCACTTTTAGTTGGGAATTAGAATTTTTAATGTATCTTATTCATCATCATCATCATTATCAGCCGGAAGACGTCCACTGCTGAACATAGGCCTCCCCCATAGAACGCCACTTGGACCGGCTACTCGCTTCCTGCATCCAGCGATTCCCCGCGGTTTTTATGAGGTCGTCGGTCCACCTAGCGGGGGGGCCGGCCTACACGCCTTCCGGTGCGTGGTCGCCACTCGAGAACCTTTCTTCCCCATCGGTTATCAGTTCTGCGAGCGATGTGGCCTGCCCATTGCCACTTCAACTTGCTAATTTTGAGAGCTATGTCGGTGACCTTAGTTCTCCTACGGATCTCCTCATTTCGGATCTTATCACGCAGGGAAACCCCAAGCATAGCCCTCTCCATTGCTCGTTGAGCGACTTCAAGCTTGTTAATGAAGCCCACAGTAAGGGACCACGTCTCAGTGCCATAAGTCATCACTGGCAACACACACTGGTTGAAAACCTTAGTTTTCAGGCTCTGAGGTATTGGGGACGAAAAGATGGATCGAAGCTTCCCGAACGCTGCCCATCCGAGCTGGATTCTTCGTGCGACCTCCTTGTCGTAGTTGGACCTACCTAATTGGACAGTCTGTCCCAGGTAGACGTACTCGTCTACAACTTCGAGTGTATCGTTTCCAACAATTACCGGTATAGGTGGAACATGGACATTGGACATGATTTTCGTCTTATCCATGTTCATCTTAAGACCAACCTGTTGGGAAACTCTACTGAGGTCGTTGAGCATGGTGCCGATATCCTCGAGCGACTCCGCCATTATAACTATATCATCGGCAAAACGAAGGTTAGTGATGTATTCGCCATTAATGTTGATGCCACATCCTTTCCAGTCCAAAAGTTTGAAAACTTCCTCCAATGCGTTAGTGAACAGTTTCGGAGAGATGACGTCTCCCTGTCTCACACCTGCAATGGAATTTGTTCCGTACTCTGGTCCTGTAATCGGACTGACATAGTGGCCTTGCTGTATAAACACTTCAACGCTTCGATATACCTATAGTCAATTTGGCATCGCTGCAAGGACTGCAGTATGGCCCACTTCTCGATAGAATCAAAGGCTTTCTCGTAATCCACAAACGCTAGACACAGTGGCTGATTATACTCTTCGGTCTTCTGTATAATCTGCCGTAGTGTATGAATATGGTCTACGGTGCTAAAGCCTCTTCGGAAACCGGCTTGTTCAGGAGGCTGGAACTCATCAAACCTGCGTGCGAGACGGTTCGTGATGACTCTCGAAAACAGCTTGTACACGTGGCTCAAGAGCGATATGGGTATCTTATTATAGGTAATAAATGTGCCCAGATTCCAGCCGGCTCATGACATAAATCATCAGACACCGAGCAAAATGATTGGCTTCTGTCTTTAAAATAAATCATACCACAATGAATGGTGATCTGTTTCTTTGACGCTCCAAAATGTAACGCTTGTATCTCTTCGCCTAATTTGCTAGTATAATTTTCCGAGAAATCACACAGAATTACAGCTTCATGCGATTTCAATTGACGTATACATTCACGATACTGAAATTGTTGCATCTTCATATTAAAGTAATGCTTTTTAAACATAATTAAATTATCTTGAAAAGATTGGATAAGTTGAGAAACCGGACCAGTTTTAAGTTTTTTAACAGTTCTATTCGTTTTCATTTCCTTCATTTGACCATTTACTTGTTTAGTGTATGTATGCTTTTCTCTCTCCCACTTCAACCATTTAATTTCTTGAGTATCGCATTTTGTAGCATTTAAATTTAATTCAATGTTTTTGCAGTTGGCACAGGTATGGTACATAAAGTCGAATGACTGAATATTACAAGTTATCTTTTTTAAAACTTCTTCTAGGCTAATCTTCGAATCGATAATCTCATAACTTTTTAAACCCAGCTCATACTCAATATTACTGTGTTTAACACACAAACATGTGTCTCTGGAGTTAATAGTTGGAGAAAGAACATAAAATGGTTTATATTTAAAAAATGTCGTTAAACTTCTAGTCCCTCCTTCAGATCTATAAATTTTAAATAAATTATGTAAGGAATCTGTCATATAACGTATTTGACGTTTTTCTTTATTTTTTGTACGGCATTCGCGCTTGCCAGCAGTGTTTCTACTTATATCATCTCTGTCAAAGAATATTTCCATTTCCTTAGAAATGATCTCATTGCGTGTAATATACTTTTTACGACAGGTTCGAATTTTTCGTAGGCCTAAGCATTGGGCGGCAAACCTCGCAGGTTTGCTAGCTCTAAGTGTTTCATTAAGAACTGCAGCTTTCATATTTCTTTTTTCAACTTTGCTTTTCTTTTTATACGATACACGTAACATATTTTCCAGTGCTTCTCCCCTTACTTTTAGTAATTCTATTTCTTTGTCCTTACTACCTATTTTTAACTCAAATGCACGTTTATTCCGATTAATTTGCTTACGTAAAGCATGTGACTTTGATCTCAATTTATTAATTAGTTCGCATGCTCTATTGTACCTTCTTTTCAGATTCCTTAATTTTATTTTATAACCCTTAATACGATGCAGCTCTTCTATATCAGGTACCGTGTCTTTTTTCGCAGCCGTTTTTTGTCCTTTTGTTGTTTTTTCTGTTTTCTCCATAATTCTCTTTTTTCATATTTTTCTTCTTCACTCATGTCCGCAATTTTTTTAGTTTTTCTATTAATCCTTTCCAGATTTTTCTTACGTATTTCTTCTTTTTTCGTGGGATTATTTTTTAGTCGTTCTCTATAACGTTTTTGCTTCTCAGCATTTGTAAGCGGCATTTTTATCTAAAATATTAAAGCTAAAAGTTACAATAAAATAAGTGAAATGTATTTAGAATTTCAAAACCATGCTAAAAAATTTCAACAGAAAGCATCGTTATAAATAGGTTTTTATTAACATTTGATTATTGGACTGTATATATAATATCGATCTCATAAAGCTACCAAAGCTGTGCACTTAAAATAGAGGAATTTAAATTAAAGCAGCTGGTTAAAAAGCTAGTTATTTACTATGCATTTTGATGTATGTTAGTTTTCTTTTAATATAAATGTTATTTTATGATATTAATATAATTTTAAAAAAGGATGTGTTATTAAAAAAAAAATACAATAACATCATCATCATCACGCCTGTGATCCCCGAAGGGTTAGGCAGAGGTGCACCTAATAGTACACCCACATTTCGCCAGTTTTGTTTTAAGTCCCTTGTAATAGGGGGCGAGCCTATTTCCATCAACCGAGCACAAATCCAGACTCCGTGACTGTTACTGAGAAATCCCTGATGGAAAAACCCAATAACACTTTGTCCGACCCGGGAATCGTACCCAGGACCCCATGCTCAGCAGTCGCGCTTGCAACCACTAGACCAACGAGGCAGTCAATCTTTTATCGTTTCGTCCTCAACATTTAATTAACACATACTGTAGTAAACATAATTATTTAAAATGTGTGTGTAAACATACAAAAATGAGTATTTTGCAAATATTTTGTTAAAAAAGTATAAAAAATAAAAACGGCTAAATCAGGTGATTGTGAAAAATAAAGTCATGCAAAATTGTAAAGCAAGGTCACATAAAGAGTGCAAATATGATTAATTAAACTGAATCGGTAAGCCCACTGACACCACACACACATCACCAAGACAAAGTAGGTGTGCAAAGCAAATTACATGTACTTAAATAATACATAAATTTGCCTTTTACACCAACTTTTACTATTTTAAAAGTACCTGGCATGACGGAACATATATTTTTGAAAATATTGTGTGTGTATGAATTCGACTTTATGTTTCCACTTTGTAACTATGAGGTTCCATCCTATACGTAACCAAACAAAGTGGAAGTAACGCTCCTCCATTTCCGCAACTAAAAACTGTAAATTTTCGTAAAGAGTGAACCCAATCGTTAAAATTGTATAATGATGCATTGCAATATAATCCAAATTACCTTATGAAGCAGGTCCAAACAGCAAAAACTTGATATTCACTTTATTTTAGCGGTTACAAAGCAGAGCTAACTTTTTGTACCACACACCAACGACAAGTTTTAACCTGTACTGACAAAATAAGATTCTTGCCAGCGTAAGAAAAAAATATTCTACGACATTGATTTAGTGTTGCTAGACCGAAAAAAGCATAATTCATTGGTAGTTTTTAAAAATTTCTTTGCAAAAAGGCGGTTACAAAATCGAATTCCATGTCAGGACCAAAATCCGATACGTGTGTATAAAAATGAATTTTATAAAATAATGTATATGCATTTAAATAATTTACTCTCATACTCTTAAATAAGCTAATAAAATGCATGAAGTTAAATACTTTGCGCATAGGGCTAATAATAAATGAACAACAATGTTTTAAACTTCAACTAGTCAGTATGGGACATTCAAAAAATGAGTACCAATTTAATTAAAAAATATACGCAAAGTTTGCAAACAAAGCCATGATGCGTTCCAAGTAGCAACAAATTTCAATTGCACTCGAATATTCTGCTAAATCCATATGGTGTTGTATCAACCAATACTCACCATAGCTCACACATTTTCACTTTTCTCGTGAAGCACGGTTGCCATTTGCAATCGACGCCTCGGGCAGATAATTCTTTCGCGTGGGGGTTTATGAATTAGCGCCTCGTCTCGAGATACCTACTTAATTTACTTTTCGCTCAAAGTGTAGGTACCTACTACGTGCACATGCAAACTTTTGGATTTCTACGTTCAACTCAATGTTTCAACTCATGTGAGCTTTATCAAAATTGGCAAAAAATAAGAAAGTAAAATAGATGGCCATGAAATAATTATAGTCTGGATTCCGGATAATTACTGTATTTCGTCGGCCATTGTGTGGCGCAGTTCAACGTGTACAGACTGGTAGCACCGCGCCACCGCGAAGCCCCCACAAGAGGCACCGCAGCGGACCAGCAAGGCGCGGCGGCGCGAAATAAGCGGCAAATTATTCCCCGGGAGTAAACTGTGGCGTCACTACAGTACCGCCATATTGTTTTATTTCCTTGAAACAGTGGCAAAAATATTTTTAATGCCGCGGAGCCTCTTCGCTGCAGTGTCGCTCTAGTGCGGTTTCACCTCAGGAACGAAATTACAGCTTGCAGCGACGTTGAATGAACTTGACTAGCTCGTCTTCTTTGACGTGTTGTACCTATGAAATTAAGTTTAGCGTTGTTTTCGCCAACTAGAGCTACCTACTCGAACGCATGCACCAGAGATGCCGCCATTCGTCGTGCATGTGGATGTGACGACGCTTACCGTAACATACCTCAAGTGTGGGCTTTTGATTCTTTATAAACTGATTATATAAAGGAACCGAGGCTCCAGATTGACAAAAACATATTTGCAATCAAACAAAATCAATGCTAGATTGATGAACGTATTACAAAAAACGTCGTTTTTAGTAACGCGTGGGTACCGTGCCTACATACCTTCTCGGATTAGATTTTCTCAGCCATAACGGGATACACGATGGGAGTCTACGTTCTCCAAGGCGTTGTGTCTGTAGCGTACATTCGTATTATTTGTATAATATAACTGTTTAATTTATATTTATACCTATTATATAATTTAACAACCTTTTGTAAGTGTGTTTATGTTTTGTGTCGATGAGCGTTGCGCGCAGCCATTCAGGCGCAGATTAGTAAATAGTAGTCACACCGTTTGCGCACATCTAACGGTATCCCGATCGGGCGCTGCCGGCTGGAGGCTTCGGCCCGGCTCGTGCTTCTTCGATTTTCCCTTTTCATTCAGTGCGAAGACGACTCTAACGCCGGAAGGCTGCGCGCACGGCCAACCATAAAGTTGAGAATAAACCACGCGATCTCCTACAAACGAAGTATTTTACTAAAACGACTCGATAAAGTTGGGCTAGCACACCAGCCCACATTGTTGACCATCCGACGAGTGAAACGACATGGCAACCGACGATAAAATCAACGTTGCGGCAGTCGGCGTAAAAGTTCCACCATTTTGGCCACATAAGCCGAGTTTGTGGTTCGTAAATTTAGAAGCGCAGTTTGCACTAGCAAACATTATGAGCGATAGCACAAAATACGCTCACTTGATCAGCTGTTTGGATGCTAAGTATGCCGCGGAAGTCGAAGACATTATCATAACTCCTCCGATTTCGGGAAAATATGATAAATTAAAGTCAGAAATTATTCGGCGCTTGTCAAGCTCTCAGGAACAACGCGTAAGGCAACTATTATCGCAAGAGGAAGTGGGCGATAGAAAACCAACTCAGTTTTTACGTCACCTGCGAAGCCTTGCCGGTACAGATATCAAGGACGAGTTCTTACGTTCGCTGTGGGCAAACAGATTGCCCTCGTATATACAGGCGATTATTGCTGCCCAGGATAAATTGGATTTGGACGAGGTAGCGCAACTAGCAGATAAGGTTAGTGAAGTGATGCCACCGCAACCGCAGTCGCATGTAGCTGCCGCTAGTACGTCATCAACGGGTGCCACCGCCACCACTGCCGATATCTGTGACCTAACTAAGCAAATTGCTGAGCTTTCTAAGCAAGTGGCTGCCTTGCAGGCGTCCGAATACCGCTCACGATCCAGATCACGCGGACGTAGAAACTCATATCAAGATCGCCAACGGAGCCGGTCAGCGAATGGATATTGCTGGTATCACGCCACTTTTCAGCAGAAGGCGCACAAATGCCGTTCACCCTGCAAGTTCCCCCGTCCAGCGGAAAACGAGAGGAGCAGTCATTAATGGCGGCGAGTGACTGCCACTCCGCGAGCCGCTTGTTCGTGACCGATAGAGATACTTCTATGCAATTTTTAATAGATACCGGTTCTGACGTATGCGTATACCCAGTGAAATGTTTACGTGGTAAATATCAAAAGCAAAATTATGTACTTTACGCTGCTAACGCTACGCAAATAGCAACTTACGGTCTCATTTCAATTACTTTAAATTTTGGTTTAAGACGCGCATACGCATGGCGTTTTATAATTGCAGATGTCACTAAGCCTATCATTGGAATAGACTTTCTTTATCACTACTCATTACTCGTAGATATAAGAAACAAGTGCTTAGTTGACAAAACTACATCACTAAATGTACCTGCATTACATGTTAACGAAACATTTTCTGTGTGTCCTATAAAGACTATTTCAGGTAGTATGTGTTATCATAAGCTTCTTTCGCAGTACCCAGAACTAACTAGGCCGGTAGGAGACTCGATCGAACGTGAAGTCAAGCACCAGACGCGACACTATATACGCACCACGCCTGGCCCGCCCGTGTTTTCTCGACCTAGACGTTTAGACGCTGAGCGCCTAAAGTTGGCTAAGCAGGAGAAATGCTACGTGCAGGTATCGTACGTCCTTCAGACAGCCCTTGGAGTTCTACTACTGGTTGGAGACCTTGTGGGGATTATCGAGCGCTTAATGCTCGTACAATCCCTGACCGCTATCCAGTACGGAATATAGCTGACTTTTCTCACAATTTAAATAACTGTAAAGTATATTCGACCATTGATTTAGTACGGGCGTACCATTTTGTACCAGTTCATCCGGACGATATTTCTAAAACGGCAATAACTACGCCCTTCGGGATGTACGAATATGTTTTTATGAGTTTCGGGTTACGGAACGCTGCCCAAACGTTCCAACGATATATGGACGAAATTCTAAGAGGCTTAGATTTTACTTTCTCGTATTTAGATGATATTTTAATTGCCTCCCAGGATCACTTAACTCACTTACAGCATCTCCAGCTAGTTTTCGACCGTTTACGAGAACACGGAGTGCTCATCAATACCTCAAAATGTGTATTTGGTCAGCCAAATGTCTCATTTTTAGGTTTCGAAATTTCAAGTGAAGGCACGAAGCCTTTACCCGATAAAGTTCGAGCTATACAAGACTTTACTCGGCCTGCAACGATAAAAGAACTTCGACGCTTTCTCGGTATGCTTAACTTTTATCACCGCTTTATTCCTAATTCTGCTCAAGCTCAAATTCCGCTAAATGCTTTGCTATCGGGACCCAAGATTAAAGGTTCCGCCAAAATCGAATGGAATACAGAACTTGAAGCTGCTTTTCAACTCTGTAAACAACAGCTTGCAAACGCTGCTCTTTTAGCACATCCTCATCCTAATGCGGAGATGTCATTAGTGACAGACGCATCGGACACTGCAATAGGAGCAGTCATCCAGCAACGCGTTGGTGATGTTTGGCAACCGTTAGGTTTCTTTTCAAGAAAGCTATCCCCTAGTCAGCGTAAATATAGTCCTTTTGACAGGGAACTTTTAGCTATTTACGAGGCTGTGAAATATTTTCGATTCATGCTCGAATTGAGGTCATTCGTCATATTTACTGACCATAAACCTATTACGTTCGCTTTTCAAAAGTCATCTGACACTTGTTCTCCTCGTCAGTATAGATATATGGACTTTATAAGTCAATTCTCTACTGTTATTAGACATATCTCTGGTAATACTAACGTTTTAGCAGATTCATTATCTCGGTCTACAAATGAACTTTATTTCATAGACTTTGATCGTCTAGCAATCTCGCAAAGTGCAGACAACGAACTAAATAATTTAATTAAAAAAGGTTCGTCTCTGCATTTAAAGAAAATAATAATTCCTGGTTCGTCTAAAGAAGTGTACTGCGATGTGTCAGGTACACAGGCTCGCCCTTATATTACTCCCGAATTTCGGCGTTCAATATTCGACTCCATTCATGGCCTAAGTCACCCTAGTGGTAAAGCCACTATCAAGCTTGTCACTATGCGATTTGTTTGGCCTAACGTCCGTAAAGATTGTCGCGAATGGTCCCGCGCATGTCTTGAGTGCCAACGTTCAAAGGTTTCTCGACATGTTCACTCTCCAGTAAACACATTTACGACGCCGAGTCAAAGATTTTCTATGGTTCATATTGATCTCATAGGTCTCCCTCCCCATCTCACACGGTTTTCAATATTGCCTAACAGCAATAGATAGGTTCTCTCGATGGCCAGAAGCTATTCCGTTGAACGATATGAAAGCGGAGACCGTCTGTCAAGCTTTCTTGACTGGTTGGTTATCTAGATTTGGATGCCCAACACACGTCACATCAGACAGAGGCCGCCAGTTTGATTCCGATATCTTTGCTCGTTTGGCAAAGATGACTGGAACGCATCACATTCAGACAGCCGCTTATCATCCAGCTGCTAATGGTCTCGTAGAACGCCTTCACCGTCAGTTGAAAGCGGCGATAATGGCGCATTCAACGAGTGATTGGGTTGAAGTGCTTCCCTTAGTTCTTCTGGGAATTAGAACTGCTTGGAAGGAAGATTTAGCTGCCTCTTCTGCGGAAATCGTTTATGGCGAAACACTTCGCTTACCAGGAGATTTTTTCGAACCTTCAAAGCACGATACTTTAGACTATACCGACTTTGTCAATAGACTTCGCACTCATGTTAATAGTTTAAAACCTTCATTAGTCAAACGTCACGGAGAATCAACAGTATTCGTCCATAAAGATCTCCAAACTTCATCACACATATTTTTAAGGCAAGATGCGGTCCGCCGATCGCTTCAGCCACCGTACTCTGGACCTTTTAAGGTCATTGAACGGTCTGATAAATATTTTAAAATTGCTATAAACAATAAACATGTCAATGTGTCAATAGATAGGTTAAAGCCTGCACACATTTTGAATGCAAGCGACGTTATCACCGATACTGCACACACCTGCATTAATTTCTCCCACATCTACGTCAGAAAAGAAGACACGGTCCGGTCGGGTTGTGCATTTTACTAACTTTTACCGACCCTAGTTAGGGTCTGAAGGGGGGGCTGATGTAGCGTACATTCGTATTATTTGTATAATATAACTGTTTAATTTATATTTATACCTATTATATAATATAACAACCTTTTGTAAGTGTGTTTATGTTTTGTATCGATGAGCGTTGCGCGCCGCCATTCAGGCGCAGATTAGTAAATAGTAGTCACACCGTTTGCGCACATCTAACGGTATCCCGATCGGGCGCTGCCGGCTGGAGGCTTCGGCCCGGCTCGTGCTTCTTCGATTTTCCCTTTTCATTCAGTGCGAAGACGACTCTAACGCCGGAAGGCTGCGCGCACGGCCAACCATAAAGTTGAGAATAAACCACGCGATCTCCTACAAACGAAGTATTTTACTAAAACGACTCGATAAAGTTGGGCTAGCACACCAGCCCACATGTCTCTCCCTTCAATCTCCTGAAGCACCCATAGCTCAGCTTTACACCAAAGTATATTTAGAAGGCAAACGTCGTCCGCCCGCCACCGCTTCAAGTAATGAAAAAGAAATGGAAGCCGTTCGCGCATCGCGGGATGGGACATGACATTAGTGACGTGAGCACGGTCTACAATCGATACAACCAATCGATTAAAAGTATGTATATGTCGTGTAGTAATAAGGGGTTGCGAAGCTTTTAATCTATGATATAATAACGGAAATATTTCATATTGTTTATATATTACGAAAAATTATAATTATTTCGTGGCCTCATTTCCACTTCTATTGTTATACGTAGATATTCAATGTACACAAATGAAAAAATATGATATATATATATAACGTTTATCAGTTTGAGTATAGAAATTTAAATAATCTTTAATGCAGATGTTGTGTTATTGGTTGTGGGAGCACTTCGATGTAAGTCAATATTACTATTTTGATATGCTGTTTATGATTTAGCTTACCATGAAATCCATGGTATGGTTATTTGCAAGAAATTCACATCACGAAATTACGATGGCACCCGCTACCTCCATTTTGGTGCAAATTGACGTTCTTGATCGCTCAGAGCAGATTTAGAGATTTTATTCAGAATAATTATGTTGCAGAATTTCAACGGAAAAACATGCGAGTGTTGAACTTTTGTCTAATTTTACCTAGATTCCAAATTATATTTGTCCAGGCTTTTTATTTTTAGAAGTTTATGTAAGTGAAAGTAAACCCGTTAAGAAATAGTGTTGAAAATAGTTGTTTACACATTAAACGTTCATTTTGTTAGTAGTTCTTATTAAAAAGAATGTTACTGTAAAATATTAAAGTGTTAAGTGACAGTACAAAAAACAAAGCTCTATGTGTTTCTTGTATGTTCTTCTCATAGTGGTAGTCCTTTGCGAATAGACGTAGTTTTACCTACTCTCAAACCTTATTTAAATAAATACTAAAACCAAGTCAACTCCTCGATCTTATCCAACATAACTTGATTAATATTTTTGGTACAGATAATATGGAACTGTTAAGGCTGAATAATTAAATAATGAATATGTTATTTTTACTTTGCATGCTCTTTTATGATAATGCTTAATATATATAATAATACTACATTAGGTAGAAAGTTCTGAGTGACTCTTTATTTAGTGATTATAAGTAGCAGTTAGTCATGGTAATTGGTTATATGCTTAAATACTGACTGTAAAACCTTGCACTTGGTGAAGGTCAATAGATTTACATTATTATTTTAAATCGGCCCTAAGTTTTATGCGACACACATATACAAATATTCTAGCTGACCCGCCAGCAGCTTCACTTACTTGGCCTTGGTGTAGTGTTGGAAGCGCAGTTTTGTAACAACGAGGTCATGGGTTCGATCCCTTAGTTGGACAGTTATTGGGGGTTTATGAGAAAGATATATACATATTCGAGATATTCACAATAACAGTCCGGAGACTAGAACATTACAGCGTAGATGACAATAGGCTCGCTCTATTACATGATTACCAAATGACTAAAAACATATCTAATGAAACATAGGCGTTTAAAATTCTGTTGCTATCCTTCTAAGATACAAATATAGGCAAAAATATCGATTCACTCAAGACCGCTAGACTGACTTTACCGCCCCGCAGTATCACGTCCGTGATGATGGATGGTAATGATGACGAAAAAAATCATATTAAAATACCGATGCTTATCCCTTCGAGTATGTATTTATAGGCAAAACTATTTGCTATGTTGTGTTTAAAAATAACATACTACCGCTGACTACAGTCGGCTAAACAACAACGACGGATGACAAGCCGACTCTATTGCCGAGCACGTCTCGTGTATGAAGCTGTCAAAATGATTGCGTACTTTCGACTTGAGGTATGTTCGTTTATCAATGAGGGCATTGGTGGCGTTGCCATTGTTGGATCTTTGTTAAAGCGTTCGTAAAGCTTTTGCCACTTTTCCCACACTCTATTCAAACGCTAAACCGAGCATATTACCTAAAATCGCACGATTAGACGTTGTTAAATGGACAGTTGTCAAAAAATGATCAACAACAACCATGCTCCGGACATGAGTCAAAAATTACACCTTTCGGTGGCAGAAATAACTTTAACTTTGCGATCGGTGAACAAAAAGTTCCTAAATGTCATTTTCACCCACAGATTCCCAATTCGAACGCCATTGTGAGCGTTTATAGCGTTATTTTCGCCAACTTGAGGATATTCGAACGAATTCGCGGGCAGTCACTAATATAAAAAAAAAATTATATCAACCGTCCATTGCGGCAAAAGTCATTTCTATCCAGTGAAGAGTATTAAAATAGATATCTGTAAAAAGGAATTTCGAGCAACTGTGACTCATCTATTTTTAACACTACGATAAGACAAATTATAACTACAACGCGGTCACATTAACTTGACGCTTCGCTGGAATGCGGGTCCCCGCCCGCTTCCCCCGCATTCCATTTTCTCGCCCGGCAAGTGTCAGTACGGTCAGCATCTTTGTTACCGATACACGTATCGATAATTTGGCTAATTTTCTTGCTAAGTTTGGCTTCTTTTCGGTTTTTGTTCTATAGTTTTTGTTTTGATTATTGCTGTGTAAATTGATTATTTTTTTGTTACTTTTGATTGTGGAATATTAACTGTTGAACTGTGTTCAAACTAGAATAACATGAGAAAGTTATACACAGTGAAGCGAGAAAAACAAGATAACAAATCGTACACCTAGGTGTATATCGCGAATCGAGTAAGAAACGGTGTTTGAAACCTTCGTTTCATCGGATGTACCTAGTTTTGGTATCATGTAATAGGGGGTAAGTAATATATGTTCGATCCATAAAATACATATAGACAAAAGATAAATAAACTTATGACATACCATTTATTTCGTATATAATATAATAAATCTAAGATCGACATTCAAATCAAATAACAACAAAAGAAACCATTCATAAACTATAAATTCATGTGATATACTTAGCAATGGAAATAACTATTATAAAAAATATAATCACTGCACATACTTCTTATTTAGTCGAATTTTAATAAACATAAATAATGAAACGTCAAAACTATTAATATATTTCAAAATTAAACAAAAAAGACCAACTAAGATTAAAAACCTAGTTATGGCGCTTCGCCGGCCGCTACCGCGGCACGCTCGCTGCGCTCGCTCTGCTTGCGCGTCGTGTGCTCACCATTCAACCTAAAGGTCGATTTACATCAAACGAACATAGAGCTAGAACAAGAGCATTCTTTCGTAATCTTTTAGTGTAAACGAAAGCTAGAGGTATCGATTTACATCAAACGAACATAGAGCTAGAGCTAGAACAAGAGCATTCTTTCGTAATCTTTTAGTGTAAACAAAAGCTAGATCGAATGTTCTTTGCTCATTCGTGTCAATTCTGTGGTTAGTATTGGTACTGCTTCGTTATGTCTCACTCTGACAGCGATATCATTATTGCAAGTGCTGCATTTATTATTTTGTCGCAAAAACTCAAAAATTAAAGAAGAAAGAGACGTTGGTGGGTTACAATACCCAACACCCCAAAAGAAAAATGAAAATCTTTTATCACTTATTAGAGTTCTCGGCGAAACGATCGGGCAACCTGTCTTGGCTACAGACATTAATTTTATCACTAGAGCCCGTTCGTCAAATAACAATAAACCAATTATTGTCGGATTTCTCGGAAACTAAAAACTAAAGATAACTTTGTTGCCGCTGCAAAATCTCATAAGAACCTGACTGCGGCGGACGTGGGGTTCCTTGGTGTGACGACTAGGGTCTTCATAAATGATCATCTCACTCGTGAGAATAAGCAGCTCCTTACGAGGACCAAGAAGCTGGCTCTTGAAAAGAACTTTAAGTTTACATGGGTTCAAAATTGCAAAATTCTTATCAGGAAACATGACACTTCGCCCATTATACATATAATAAGTTCTGATGACCTTGAAAAAATTAAATGACTATGTTCTATTAAGCATCTTTATAGTTTTAGTCATGTGTTATCTTTTTTTTTTATATTTGTATTACCATGTTTTTTCTTATTTTATTATAAACTCAACTATGTAACAAAGCCATTTAAAACCAATAATGACATTTATAAGGTGCACATTTTAAACATCCCTCTCGTTACTATGAACGTGCTAGATTTATATTTCCTTCGATTGCTTCATGATTATACAATTTCACTATACTTACGTCATATCAACATTATCATACTTACATTTTCATTTCACAGATTGAACTCAATATACCGTACTATGAAGAAATACTTATTTCTTCGTAGATACTATGATATCAAAATTCTACCGTTACGTCATGACACTGCTAATAATAACTTCGTCGATTATTGGTGCATACACGTAAACGTAAGTGTACCGCTATTTTATATATACGATTGTATTAGTTATGTGAAAATAGACAATTATCATAGCGCTTGTATCGTACGTTCGCGTCTCGTCACACAACTAGTCAATCTTTATTGTTATGTACTTGCATTGTTTTTCGCGCAAACAACTAACATCTGTATGCCTGATATTTATGTGTTGATTATCGGGTCACTTACCAGTCAAGTATCTACTTGGCTGGTTTGTGATTATGGTTTTTAATATATATTATCAGAATGTTAGGGGTTTGCGCACAAAAACAATGCAATTTAAAAGAAATATTCAGCTTTCTAATTTTGATGTGGTGGTGTTGACGGAGACGTGGCTTATGGACGGGATAGCGAGTGAGGAGTTGTTTAGCAGTGTGTACACTGTGTGGCGGCGCGATCGTGAATACGCGCGGCTCGGACAGACCCGTGGTGGCGGGGTCCTTATCGCTGTGCGCCGTGACCTTGCAGCGCACGCGCGCCCCGAGTGGCATTCCACTGCGGAGGATCTTTGGGTTTCAATTCAATTTAAGGGGCATGGGACAATTCCACCACAAAACCTTCATCTGGGAGGCGTCTACATGTGTTCACAGAGCCATGGCTTGTCATTTTCATCACAACTTTCTAATTTCTGTGAGAAAATATTATCTATTTCTCTGGCTAATCCTGACGATAAGCTATTAATTATGGGTGATCTTAATATGAGTGACATATCATGGTCATCATCTTGTGACGATACCCACATGTTACCTACCTACAATAGCAATGATTGTGATCATGTTGAATTGGTCGATCTTATGAACCTCACTAGTTTAAACCAGTACAACTACATTTTAAACCAAGAGGGTCGAATACTTGATTTGGTTTTATGTAACTATGACATATCCATATTCCGCTGCTTGGATCCACTGGTGCCGGAAGATAAATTGTATCACCCGACCTTAGTCTGTAGACCTTTGTTTATAAACCACAGTGTTCTTGTACCCTGTCCCAGACTAAAAGTTTTCTATGCTAAAGGAGACTACCAGTCTATTCGTAAGAACTTGAGTGATCAAGACTGGTCTTCACTTCTTTGTTGTGATAGTTTAAATGAAGCTGTTCATATGTTTACTAAAATATTATTAGAACTTAGAGATAAATATATTCCATTTAAGTACATACGGCCTAGCCAGTACCCGTTATGGTACTCGCCTGCTTTGGTAAAAATTCTAAATGAAAAAAAGAAGTTCCATAGTAAATTTAAAATATATCATAATATAGCGGACAAAAATTCTTTCAAAATTCTAAGGGACCGAGCGAAGAAGGTGGAACATGAATGTTATCTAAACTATATTTCTAGAATCGAAATGTCTATCCGCGATAACCCTAATGCGTTCTGGTCCTACATAAAATCCAACAAAAAACACAACTCATATCCGTCTACAATGACTCATATGAATTCTAATATCACTATTGGTCTTGGCATTTGTAGTGCTTTCGCAGACTTTTTTAACTCTAACTATTTGCAAAATATACCTTCACAGTCTCCATCTTCTTCTTCTACAATTAACAATTTATCAATCTCTCCTGCAGCAGATATACACACCATTAAAATTAGGAACGATCGTATACTTCAACTACTCAAATCTCTAGATTGTAAAAAGTCTGCTGGGCCTGATGGTCTTCACCCATGTCTACTAAAAAATTGTGCTGAAGAACTAGTTTATCCCGTTGCTCTCCTATTCAAAAGGTCTAAAGACGTAGGTGTGGTGCCTAAAATCTGGAAAACGGCCATTGTAACGCCAATACACAAAAAAGGATCCAAGCGTGATATCCATAATTACAGACCAATCTCCAAATTATGTGTGCTGGCCAAAATTTTCGAAAAAATTGTACATGATCAATTATACGATGCTCTAATCCACACGCTTATAGCACAGCAGCATGGATTTCTTCGGGGTAGGTCGACTTCAACAAATCTCATAGTGTTTATCGACTCGGTCACTACTGGCATGGACTCGGGTGGTCAAGTTGATGCTGTATATACGGACTACAGCAAGGCATTCGATCGTATTGATCATATTATTCTTCTTGCCAAACTTCAAGATGCGGGCATACGTGGCGATCTTTTACGATGGTTTACTTCGTATGTTAACGATCGATGCCAAACTGTAGTTCTAAATGGATATGCTTCGGCTTCGTCACCGATCCCATCCGGAATCCCTCAGGGATCGATCCTTGGACCTCTCCTCTTTATCCTTTTCATCAATGACATCCACTCATGCTTTGAACACTCTAACTTTCTTTTGTTCGCCGATGATATGAAGTGATTGAAACTAGTCGTGATCTGGATTTGTTGCAACTGGATCTAGATAGCCTTCACAATTACTGTTCAAAAAATAAACTCGACCTTAACGTTGCTAAATGCTTCTGTATTACTTTTAGCCGTTCCAAAAAAACTTTGCTGTTTGATTTCAAAATAAATAGGCAATTTCTTAAGAGGTCGGACATTGTTGTCGATCTAGGCATTACTCTGGATTCAAAACTTTTATTTGACAAGCATATAGAGAACATAACTAGTAAAGCATTGAAAACATTGGGTTTTCTATTTAGAGTCACAAAAGATTTTAAATCAACCAAAACATTTAAAATCTTATACTGTTCCCTAGTACGAAGTCAACTTGAGTATAGCTCACAAGTTTGGAATCCATGTTACGCTAAATACATAGATATGCTTGAAAAAATACAAAAAACATTTTTGCGCTTTATAAATTTCAAGTTCAAGATTATAAGCCCTGGATATGTGGACAGCTGTAGACGCCACCACTTGCTGCCTCTCTCCGTAAGAAGAGAAGCAGCAGATCTGACTTTACTTCATAATATAACCCTTAACATAATTGATTCGTCGACATTACTGTCGGAGGTTAAACTAAAAGCACCCTACAGATCACTCAGTCGTAGGAATTATTTACAATTGTATACTCCTCCCTTCATCTCTAATTATCGTCAAAATTCTTTCTTCCCGCGAACTGTCAATATTTTCAATTCGAAATACTCAAAATATGTTGATCTCTTTTCGATGAAGCAAAATACTTTTAAACTTATAATCAACGAACAATTCTATGCAGACTAAATTATTTATATGTCATTGTTTTATTTTACATGGCTTGTAGCAATTTATTATCTTCGAATTAATCTTTTGTATACACATTTAAACTCTTATTATTATTATTTTTAAGTTAGCGCATAAATAATGTTACTTTAAGTTAGGATTTTTTCACCTATGACATTTTAACTGTTCCCATAAGCGGAAACTGCTAGGCTTTTGCGTATCCATTCATTGTTTACTTCATTGTTTACATTATTATAATCTAAGCAGCCGTTTGTTTTCCTAGTAAAATAAAAATAAAAAATAAAAAAAAATAAAAATATGGATGTGTTCAAAACGTCCAGCAGTTGCAAATTGACCTAAAAATGATACTGTATGACGTTGAACCTTCGCTTTCTGACTTTGGATGCACGTTTTAGCCCATTTATTGACATCTTTATTCATACCCGGCCAGAAATATCGCTGGCACTATCGAGCTTACGTGTGGTGTTAATTCCGGGGTGGCTTAGATTATGCACTAAGTCAAATGCTACTTTACGAAACTGCATAGGTAAATAAGTTCTAATACTGTCGGTTGACACTTCGCAAAAAATGTGTGTCGCAGTACTAGGTACAGATACCTTCCTAATGCTTACGTTGCTACTAGCGTCGCGTTTCCAGTGTGTTATGTAGGTATCAACACACTGGGCGGTAGCAATTTCTTCGAAATCTAGACTACTTGGACATGCTATTGTCTCTACACGGCTTAACGAGTCAGCAACTATATTATCGTTGCCTACAACATATCGAATGTCTGTTGTAAATTCGCTAATGTACATAAGTTGTCTAGTTCTTCGTGGCGTTTCTTTGTCACTAGGTAGCTTAGAAAAAGCGTAGGTAAGAGGCTTATGATCAGTGTAGATGGTGAGCGCTCTTCCTTCAAATATCTTCCTAAAATGAATGATAGTTAAATAGATAGCCAACAGTTCGCGATCGTACGTGCTATATTTGACTTGCGTGTCAGTAAGCTTGCGTGAAAAATAACCCAATGGTTTCCAATGACCGTCGACTATTTGTTGTAGTACCGCACCTACACAAGTGTTTGATGCATCCGTCATCAACGCTAGGGTAGTGTCGGGTGCGGGGTAAGACAACGTCGCGGCTTCTTGAAGGCTCTGCTTGCTTTTCAAGAATGCTTCATTGGCCGCGTCGTCCCACACAATTAGTGATTTGTCATTCTTTTTCGCACCACCGATGTGTTTCACGAGCTCGGCCTGATATGACATTGCATTAGGTAGATGTGGCCTGTAGAAAGTCACCATACCAATGAATCTCCTTAGCTCCGCCACTGTTTTAGGTCTTGGAAAATCTATAATAGCCTTGACTTTGTCCAGAGCTGGCCTTAGGCCTTCGACAGTCACCTCATGTCCTAGAAATTCTATATGCGACTGCCCGAATGAACATTTTGCCAAGTTAATCGTTATACCATAATCGTTCAGACGTTTAAACAAGACCTCTAAGTGTTGTTCGTGTCTACTATTCGAATCGCTGGCAACGATTACGTCATCAATATAACAGAATATGAACTCTGAGCTAGGTTCAAAAGTCCCGTCTTCTCGTTCAATTCCTAGGAATTGAGGTCTAGACCTTGAAGGACAGTATTGTTCATGAAACGCTGAAATGTCTGTGCCGCATTGCGTAAACCAAAGCACATACGGGGAAACTCGTGTAACCCGAAAGGTGAAATAATTGCGGACTTTTCGACGTCTTCAGGAGCAATTGGAATACAGTGGTACGCTCTAACCACATCGATTTTACTGTAAACACATTTTCCCGCCAACATATAGGTAAAATCATGCAAGCGCGGAATTGGGTATCTGTCGGGCTTCGTAACGGCATTCAGTTGTCTGTAATCACCGCAAGGACGGATTTCTCCATTCTTTTTCGGCACAACATGCAACGGACTCGACCATGGACTCTTCGAAGGACGACAAATTCCCAACTCCTGCATAATTCGAAGTTCGTCACTAACCTTCTTATACCTATCGGGAGGCAAAGGGCGGGCGCGCGCATGAACCGGCGGCCCCGTAGTCTCTATATGATGAAAAACTGTATGTTTAGGCGTATCCTTAAAAGAAACAGGTTTCGTTATATCAGGGTATTTGGACA
This sequence comes from Selenia dentaria, assembly GCA_917880725.1. Classification (NCBI taxonomy): domain Eukaryota; kingdom Metazoa; phylum Arthropoda; class Insecta; order Lepidoptera; family Geometridae; genus Selenia; species Selenia dentaria. The sequence goes on along the minus strand of OU862885.1, from coordinate 286,301 downwards.
AGAGCTTAAAATAGGGATGTGACTCATCCAAAGTACTCAACGTTGGTTGGGTACTAGATACAATAGAACCTACAATATTTAAGTGTGTCACTTCATCGATTAGCCTACGATTACCTAAGTCAACTAACAGTTTGTGGTATATTAAAAAGTCTGCGCCCAAAATGGGCTGGTTCACTGCCGCTAGTACAAAGGTCCAACGGTACGGTCTACGCATTTTGAAATCTAGCACTAATGTTTTCACTCCGAAAGTATTTATTTCTGTACCGTTCGCAGCATAGAGTTTGTAACTAGCACTAGTATCACAACGAGCACTTCGCGCGGGAAGCACTGACACATTAGCCCCAGTATCCACAAGGAATCGAAATCCCGTTGTACGATCCGTGACACACAGACGGTTGTTACTTACGGCACAGGGTCCCGTCATTGACTGTACCTCGCCTAGTTTCCCTGCGACTTCCAACTACAAGGAGGAATGCATTTGTGGGCCCTTTCCTTGTAACGGAAGTGGTAGAAACACTGCCAATCCGGTTTCTTCGACTTCCTCGCCGAGCTGGTGTCAGCAGGAGTACCGCTCCTGCCCTGGTAGCGTCCTCTGGAACGTGACCGGTGGGAGCCGGACATCTGTGCGTTGGTCAGGTTATCGATCCGTTTATTCATCTTCCGTATCTCCGCAATCACAACATCCATAGAGCCTGTAGAACTGGATGATTCAGCGAGCTTCACTTCTGCGACCCCAAGTGGCGAGCTAGTTTCCACCACCTTATCTGCAATTCTAGCGAGCACATCTAATTCGCTCGTCTCCGTAACTGCAATTATGCCACGTACGGCGGGAGGTAGATGCCCCTGCCATAATATTTTAAGGGTATCATCCGGTACCTTGCTCCTCGCTAAATCCCTCATACGTCGCAACAACTGTGACGGTCGCTGATCACCGAGCTCCATTTCGCTGATTAGCTCTCCAACTCCTCATAAATTGTAAGGAGGCGCCCTTTTAATGCGTCATACTTTTGAGTGTCCGGTGGTGATATGAGGATATCCGTAACTTGCTGGATAGCCTCCTTCGATAGTTTGGTGATGACGAGGTTGTAACGGGCCTCGTCCGACATTTTCTGCGGCGCAAGAACTGCTTCAGTTTGCAAAAACCAGAGGCGGGGGTGATCTACCCAAAACTCTGGCACTCTGGCTGTAACCGAGATCGCCGCCATTTCCGCCATCCTTTCCTCTTTCGCTTGGGTGACAGGCGCCGCCGGAACAGACATCGTCTGTCCAGGTATAGGCAAAGGCTGCTGCATATGTCACAATAAATAGTCACTGTTCATAGACTAGTCATAGTAACACTTAAGTTCAGTAGCACAAAAGTCACAAAAGAAAAGTATATAATTGTTCCAATTTAACAGGTGGGGCACGGTAGGTTATGCACTCGCGTAAGCAAAAATATTGAGCCGCCACCCAATAATTTGCGGGGTCACCACTTTACCACTATGTAGCCTATATGGGTATCTAGTCCTTATCACTACGTGGGTCGGCGATAAATTAGCGAGTCCCATATATAGCACTGGTATTTAATAAACATTTAAATTACAATATTTCGTAATTAATTACATACGCTAAGCGAGCCTAGTTAATTGTCTGCCTACCGTGCCCTCCGGGTGACGACTGATGCAACGCTCGCAATGGATTTTATATGTCAGCGAAATTCGCTGCATGTGCAATACGTGTCGCTACAGTGTCATTCAAAGTTAGTTGTCGTACTCTTACTGGCGTATCGTCGTTTCTTGCGCGTCTATCGGTGACATTTTTGCAAGAAGGACATCGCCACGATTTCTTGAGTTCAAACATATTGTCCAGATAATAGGCTGATGTTATGTTAAGACATGCATAATGGTAATTCATCGAACAACGAGTACATTTTAGTAATTCTTTTTCATATACGATACTCTTATTGTAAGCTAGGCAATTCATTTTGAATGCTCCGTTAGACAAAAGATATATAAAAGAATCGTGTACTTATCGTGTATTCGGCTTATGGCTGGTGTCGAGAGACGTGGCTCGTATTTCGTTGCAGTACGGCACGTTTTCGCTTGTAGCGGTTGATCAGCTGGCCGGCACAATGCCCGCGCGTCGATGTCACTTGCGTCGTTGGTAACGGTCGAGTATAATTTAAATTTAACACTCTTATAAAATCGCGAAACCTTAATATTATTGAACAATTTTTGCTTCACGACGTTCCTTTTGCACAGGGCATCAATTTAATGTAAGATGTAGTTAGTAGCGATCACGTTTTCTCGGCGTTTTGATTTTTAGAAATAGAGATGCGTGGACAGCGACTGTTTACGGTCGCGGGGCGCGGGACATATGTGTGATTATAAACTTTCAGAAGCAAGTACCTTACGTAAACTGGAGAGAAACCATATAAATGTAATATGTGTGATTATAAATGTTCAGAAGCAAGTACCTTACACAAACTGGAGAGAAACTATATAAATGTAATATGTGTGATTATAATTTCTCAGAAGCACGTACCTTACACAAACTGGAGAGAAACCATATAAATGTAATATGTGTGATTATAAACTTTCAGAAGCAAGTACCTTACGTAAACTGGTAAGAAACCATATAAATGTAATATGTGTGATTATAAATGTTCAGAAGCAAGTACCTTACGCAAACTGGAGAGAAACTATATAAATGTAATATGTGTGATTATAAACTTTCAGAAGCAAGTACCTTACGTAAACTGGTAAGAAACCATATAAATGTAATATGTGTGATTATAAATGTTCAGAAGCAAGTACCTTACGCAAACTAGAGAGAAACTATACAAATGTAATATTTGTGATTATAATTTCTCAGAAGCAAGTACCTTACACAAACTGGAGAGAAACCATATAAATGTAATATGTGTGATAAGCAAGTACCTTGCGAATATATATTAGAACACACACTGGAGAGAAACCATATAAATGTAATATGTGTTAGCGACTGACTTCCGTCTCTGACCTTACGTCACGTCCAACTGATTCATCATACTATTTTAATTCTTACTATAATTATATTAGACGTTGTATTATTTCTTCGATGTTATTAAAATTAGTTATTAGCTCTTGGTTAATATTTGACTCCTAAATTTGTCATTTTTGTTATGGCGCCACAATAAGTGGCGCCAGTCTATTTTTCTAATCGGACTGAATTACTATCAAGCAACCTTAATGATGTAACTAAATTATTCTACGTTCATTATTTAAATGGGTCACGTATTGTCTTATTACTTACAATGTATAATTGCCGAATATCACTTTCCGAGTATTATATTAAGTACACATTTGATTTCCATGCAGTAGTTCGTTCTGCAGCTTGGCGCCACATGGAGTGGCACCACTGTACTTCTCTAATTAAACTGAATCACTATTAAGTTAATCTTCACCTAAATAATGTACCTAAATATATAATGTTTGTTATTTAAATTGCTCAGCTATTTGTTTGTTACTTATAAAGTATAATTGTGGAACATCATTGTCAGATTATCATAATAAGTATATATTTTGATTCTTATACGGTAGTTCGTTCGAAGACCGTTATAAAACCCAGTGGCAGCTATGGAAGCGCATTCTTTTCCAATCGAGCAGTGTGGAAGGTGTTAACGCTGCAGGAATAAACGTATATATTGCACCCATCAATTTTTCATTACAAGTCTACCCCACTAACTGAACATTTCAGAAGTGGGATAGTGAAGATGTCGGGGCCATATATATCGGGTATTGGCAAAAGGAAGAAATCTACCAGCTCAGAGTCTACGTCCGATGAAGAAGAACCCGAAAATGGCCCTATTTTTTTTTCTTCTGTCACCACGCCTACGCCGATGAAACAGCGACGTCTAACGCACGCCGACGCGGAATTCATTCTTAAATTTCGGCCTGAAGATAGTAGCACAAACATTACTAGCTGGTTGCACAAAATAGATCAGCTTGGTGAAGTTTATGGATGGGACACGACGGATAGACAGTTCGTGATGCAACTTCGCTTGCGTGGAACAGCTCGCCGTTGGTATGATGATCTTGATGACTATAAACTCGACTGGGAAGAATGGAAGAGTGCCCTAGAAACAGCTTTCCCACGATCCGTTGATTTTGTGGATAAACTCGAAGACATGCTAGCTAGAACAAAGAAAGACTCTGAAACTATGACGAGGTACTATCACGAAAAATTATCACTCCTCAAAAAGTGTAATATTCAAGGACAAGATGCAATATCTTGCATCATCAGAGGGCTACCTGTGGAGTTGCGTACAAACGCCAAGGCTTACCAGTGTCATACTCCGGAGGTGCTTTATCACGGGTACCTATCCTCGCTAGACAATTATAAAAAAGTAGAAGCTACGATGTTGTCACGAAGATTTACATGGAAGAAAGGCACAATCTCCGAAGCTTCAACGTCAACGGCACAACAGGTGGGCCTGAAGCGCTGCTACACCTGCCGACGGGGTGGACACGAGGCGAGGGACTGCAAAGTTCCACGCTGCGACATCTGCCAGCGTCTTGGCCACACTTCCTCTACCTGCTGGAGTGCAACGACTGCGAGGACCACGCCGCAGCGAGTCCAGACTACAAATGTAAGTACGATCTTATGTAATCGTACTGTTTCTGCACTGACCATATTCAAACGCCTTGCATATATTGGCAAAGAACAACTTGTTGCTTATATTGATACCGGAAGCAAACTAAATGTACTTACTCAATATAAAGCAAAACTGCTTAATTTAACGATATCACCATCGACCATTGTAATGAGAGGCTTTGGGGGTGCTCATACACGATCTCTAGGCAGATCGTATATAGATGTGTATATAGACAATGTTTGCTTGAGCGGTACCGTTGAAATAACCAGTTACAATCTATGTGACATAGACCTGATCATTGGGCAGCCGATGATAAATCAACCCGGTATAAGTCTTGTTACATCTTCAAGCTCCGCTCATTTTGTAGAAACATATGCAATTGATAATTGCTTAAAGTATGTGTCATTATACAGTTTGGATTATAACTCGAAATACGGCGTTCGCCTTAAAAGCGATGTTACTGTACAAGCTTATAGCACTGCTTTGATTAACGTTTTTGTAGACATTGAATCTAACGATGATTTGTATTTTCTAACGAATTCTGTTTACTTGCAATTAGGCAAAATATGTTACGTAATACCGGGACGAATTATCTGCATTGAAGGTTGTCTAAAACTAATAAATATAGGCAACGTTGAAGTTTCCTTCCCAGCGCATAAATTAATTGCTCGCGCAGAATTAGTGACCCCTGTCGATCATAACATTAGTAATGTCATGAGTGTTGACTTATCTTTGCATCCAACAAAATGCACCCCATTATTAGGGAATGAAATAGACATGGGAGAACTTGAGAGTAGAGATCATAAAAAGCTCATAACCTTGTTGAACAATTACAGTCACCTCTTTGCTAGAGATACCAAAGAATTAGGTTGCACAGATCTTATAGAAATGCGTATTCAGACAGAAAATCCAGTTCACTGTAAGCCGTACAGGTTATCACACAAAGAAAACGATATTGTTAATAAAAAAGTTCAGGACTTAATTGAAGCGGGAATAGTTCGTGAAGCGATGTCTGATTACGCAAGCCCAGTTGTGCTAGTGAAGAAGAAAGGTGGGGACTATAGACTGTGCGTAGATTACAGGGCCTTAAACTCGCAGAATGTAAAGGATCGTTATCCTCTACCACATATCGATGATCAAGTCCTCAAGTTAGCTGGTAAATGCTATTTTACGACCCTCGATTTAGCTCAAGGTTACTACCAAGTCAAAATAGCAGATGATTCGATTCACAAAACTTCTTTTGTTACATCATCCGGGCAGTACGTTTTCGATAAAATGCCTTTTGGTTTGGCCAACGCACCTGCCGTATTTTCTAGACTGATACGTATAGCACTAAATGACGTCAAAAATTACGTAGCTACATATCTTGATGATGTAATGTTGCCAACCGTTACCGTTGAAGAAGGCATAAATTTACTAGAGCATGTTTTAGAACTTTTGCAAAAAGCCAATTTAAAGTTAAACCTGAATAAATGCTCATTTTTAAAAACAAGCGTCAATTATTTGGGTCATGAAATTTCGGCGGGTATAATCCGACCTGGTCAAGATAAAATAAATTGTGTCTCAGAATATCGACGCCCAAAAAATGTACACGAGATAAGACAATTTGTGGGACTAACGTCGTATTTTCGTAAATTTATACGCGTATTTGCAGAGATTGCTCTCCCTCTAACCAAACTTACAAAAAAAGATGTAGTTTGGTATTGGGGTCCAGAACAAGAGAACTCATTTCAAACGTTAAAAAGTCGCATGATAGAGAGGCCAGTACTTGCCATATATGATAGTAGGGCTATTACAGAGCTGCATACTGATGCAAGCAAAATGGGGTTAGGCGGTATTCTTATGCAACAGCTGCCTGAAGGATCGCTGAAACTGATTGCTTACTACAGTAGAGTAACGTCTCTTGAAGAACAGTTTTATCACAGTTATGAACTAGAAACCCTTGCAGTAGTTGAGTCGCTGAAACGCTTTCGTATTTACTTGACAGGAATACCTGTAAAAGTAGTAACCGACTGTGCAGCTCTGCGTACTACACTAGTTAAGAAAGACTTGATTCCCCGTATTGCTAGATGGTGGCTAACTATTCAGGATTACGACTTGCAAATTGAATACCGAGCAGGAGATAGAATGAAGCATGTAGACGCGTTAAGTAGGAACCCCATTGCAGAAGCTATTTTCCAAATTGACGAGTCAGATTGGTTAGTTACACTTCAATTACAAGATGATGGTGTTCAACACATACTCGTGCAGTTACAAGAACATACAAATAACCCGGACATAACTAATAATTACACTGTACGGGATAATATTCTATACAGAAAAACTTTACATGGTGAACGTTTTGTTATACCAAAACTAGCAAAATATGGCCTGTTACAAAAGTACCACGACCAGATAGGGCACCCAGGGTTCGACAGGTGCGAAAAAACTATAAAATCTCAGTTTTGGTTTGCAGGGATGACTCGGTTTATTAGAAAATATGTCAAATCCTGTCTCCAATGCGCATATAGAAAATCAGAATATGGTAGAAAACAAGGAGAGCTCTATCCAATCGAAAAAGTACCAGTGCCCATGCACACTTTACACGCTGACCATTTGGGCCCTTTTATAAAAACTCGAAAAGGGAATACATACGTTCTTGTTGTAATAGACTCTTTTACAAAATTTGTATTCGCTAAAGCTGTCAAAAACTGTAGTTCTATCGAAACGATAAAACACTTTAAAGACATAATTACAGTCTTTGGTAACCCCATGCGAGTTATCACGGATAGAGGCAAGGCTTTTACCAGTCGATATTTTAAACAGTTTGCAGATGAGGCTCAATTTAAGCACATTTTGAATGCCATAGCAAGCCCCAGATCAAACGGTCAGGTAGAACGTGTTAATCGTACACTTATAGATGGTTTAAATACTATGTCTGAAAGTGAGAGTACTTGGGATGAAAATCTCCAAGATGTCGCTTGGGGCATAAATAACACACCAAATTCTACCACTAATTATTCCCCGTTTAAACTCTTGTTTGGGCATGAAAATTCGCGCTTACCAGCTTACTCTATTGAAGAATCGCCAGATTTTAATCTGCAACAACAAGCCCTACAAAGTAGAAGGGAAAGTGCAAAGTTGCGTATTGACAGGAACATGACGCTCATGAAAAATCAATTTGACCGATCCCGTAAGAAATGTACTAAGTATTCCGTAGGACAATTAGTCTTGTGGAAAGGTGGTGCTAGCAGGGACACGGTAGCTCGGGTTTCGCAAAAACTAAAATGTCGTTATACAGGTCCCTACAGAGTTTGCAAGGCAGAACCAAACATAGATCGTTACTATATCTGTAGCGTGAAAGGACTAAAAGGATACAAGAAATTTAGTGCTGTTGTACGGGGAGAAGTGTTGAGACCTTACAAATCTATTGTATCTGATGCAGATAGTTCGTCTAGTGACAAAGAAGTAGATAGAGATGACCTCATCGACTTGCTAGAAAGCTAATTGTACTATTAAATCATGATTATCTATCTCTCTTGTATTTAACACTTTTGTAAATAACTATATTTAGCGTTTAAGGTATTGCTTTTTAAAATAGATTACTTAAATAACCCATCTCTTAATACTTGAAACTACAAAAACCTTCAAGAGATGGTAGGTATAATTATTGTACAATAAGTATACATATCACTATGTAAATAACTGAAGAAAATATAGTAGTTAACTAGTTATTGCATATAATATGAAGTATAATCTGGCATGTAATTTCACATGTAGTACATCTGATTAATGTAATAAACATAATTATGTACACTGTATAAAATAACACTTTTTCAATTATCGCATTTATTACCACTTTTACTTTTACACGTAAGAGTCTAATAGGTGGGTATACTCGTAGAGATATCAATGCTCGGGAAACCTTTTGATGGCACTGGCTATCTGGAACAAAGATACAAAAGCTTAACATTTGAGATAATATTACATTGTATTATTTTATTTACTACTTCTTTGTGACATCATGTACTTAGCGTCTATGTGACATTATCTACTTACCGTCTGTGTGACATTGTCTACCTACCGTCTGTGTGACATTGTCTACTTACCGTCTGTGGGACATCATGTACTTGCCGTCTGTGTGACATCATGTACTTGCCGTCTGTGTGACATCATGTACTTACCGTCTGTGTGACATCATGTACTTACCGTCTGTGTGACATCATGTACTTACCGTCTGTGTGACATCATGTACTTGCCGTCTGTGTGACATCATGTACTTACCGTCTGTGTGACATCATGTACTTACCGTCTGTGTGACATCATGTACTTACCGTCTGTGTGACATCATGTACATACCGTCTGTGTGACATCATGTACTTACCGTCTGTGTGACATCATGTACGTACCGTCTGTGTGACATCATGTAATTACCGTCTGTGTGACATCATGTAATTACCGTCTGTGTGACATCATGTAATTACCGTCTGTGTGACATCATGGACTTACTGTCTGTGTAACATCATGTACTTACTGGGTGTGCGATATCATTTACTTACTGTCTGTGTGACTTTGTGTACTTACCGTATTCGTGACAATCTTAGGTACGTTGTCTGTGTGACCCATGAAATCCACTAAACAGTACATCGTCTGAGAGACGTGAATGTTTCCTTGTACCACTGTTAAGCACTATTACCATGACCAAAGACTCTGCTTGTTTTTATCTATTTCAGATTGGCCAAGGAGTGGGAACCAGGCTGCTACCCGAACGCCGTGAGACACGGCAATAACAGGATGGCCGAGTGTTAGCGACTGACTTCCGTCTCTGACCTTACGTCACGTCCAACTGATTCATCATACTATTTTAATTCTTACTATAATTATATTAGACGTTGTATTATTTCTTCGATGTTATTAAAATTAGTTATTAGCTCTTGGTTAATATTTGACTCCTAAATTTGTCATTTTTGTTATGGCGCCACAATAAGTGGCGCCAGTCTATTTTTCTAATCGGACTGAATTACTATCAAGCAACCTTAATGATGTAACTAAATTATTCTACGTTCATTATTTAAATGGGTCACGTATTGTCTTATTACTTACAATGTATAATTGCCGAATATCACTTTCCGAGTATTATATTAAGTACACATTTGATTTCCATGCAGTAGTTCGTTCTGCAGCTTGGCGCCACATGGAGTGGCACCACTGTACTTCTCTAATTAAACTGAATCACTATTAAGTTAATCTTCACCTAAATAATGTACCTAAATATATAACGTTTGTTATTTAAATTGCTCAGCTATTTGTTTGTTACTTATAAAGTATAATTGTGGAACATCATTGTCAGATTATCATAATAAGTATATATTTTGATTCTTATACGGTAGTTCGTTCGAAGACCGTTATAAAACCCAGTGGCAGCTATGGAAGCGCATTCTTTTCCAATCGAGCAGTGTGGAAGGTGTTAACGCTGCAGGAATAAACGTATATATTGCACCCATCAATTTTTCATTACAAGTCTACCCCACTAACTGAACATATGGCAATTATTAATCTACAGCAGGAATTTAATATAAAAATAAATTTATGAAACATTTCTTTAAAATCTTTTGCTGATGATAAGCTTATACCGTATGTCTCGGTAAGCACACCCAGCGAATATTTCCCCAATTTGCGGCACCTATTTATCAAGCTGACTACCGAGCGGCGCACCAGCTCTTTGTGGTGTAATTGAGCGTCCTCCCACAATTTTTTTTTCCCTTTGGCTCTTTTTAAATTTGCATATGAAGAGAGGAAACTTAAAATATATTGATCTTCAGCCTTGCTAAAGGTCTCCTTAGCTTTAGCTGTTTTCAAGAGAAACGATGGGGCGGTAGCAGAGGATGGGGAAGCGGACGAAGGTGTGACAGGTGCTGACAAAAACCTTGCCATTGTCACTTGATTTTTGGCACAGGATGTGGATGGCAAGGAAGGCTTAGCTTGAAGCAACGGTTGAGCGGAAAGCAACACAGTTGGTGCAGGCAACGGCACTGTCTTTATTTTCTTGAAAGGGTTTTTACTAGAATGGCAACCACTTGTACGTTCTCCCACATCCTTTTTAGATATTTGACTTTGAGCTACTTGTACAAACAGTTGTGCGTCTGACGTTGACGGCACAACAGTTGGTGCAGGCAACGGTTGTGCATCTGACGTAGACGGCACAACAGTAGGTGCAGGCAACGGTTGTGCGTCTGACGTAGACGGCACAACAGTTGGTGCAGGCAACGACACCGGCACTGTCATTATTTCTTTAATCGAGTTTGTAGTAGCATCGCGATCGCTCTTAGGCTCTCCGACATCAACCTCATATGTTTGATCGGTTTGAGCAACTTGAGCCAGTTTTTATAAGAGTCTGTTAGCAATTCAGTCTCCTGCAACTGCTGGGCATCAGAGGTATCGTCCTCTTTTCGGGCCAGACAGTTTGTGTGCCCCTAGAAAATGTCTGAACTACATTTTGACGCAAATACATTGTCTGTATTAATCGTGCGGACACGTGTTTGGTACGATCTAGTTTTTTTATATCCTTCACTACTTTTACAAACTCGGCCGAATCAGATGATTTATTGTTTAGAAACATATTAGGGAATGTGTCAACATAGTTGACTATAAACTCCTTTATGGAGTTTGGTGACAAACCCTTTAGCGGCACACACGAGTTTATAAATTTTCCTTGTAGTGTTGGTGGTGACACCACCGCATCCACTACTTCGGTCACAGCAACTTGTTTAGTCAATCTGATATTTCTACGATAATTCGTTAAATACAGTGGACCCCCGGTAGTCCGAGAAACATTTTGCAGGGCAGTGTCTAACTATCGAATTCTTCGGATTATAGAGTACTGCCTAAGACCCCCTATAGTCCGGTTTTTTTTACAAAAGAGTACCTTGTAATCCGACAAATTACAGATCCAATGATAAGATTCTTTATACATATTATATATACATATGTACATATATGTACTCTGAAATACAAATCATACTTGTATGTCAAATTTAGTAAATTAAACAACAATAGAGAGCTTACGTTTTATTATAAAATTAACGTCATTAATGCTATAGAACTTACAAAAAACATGCAATAACTTTACGTTAGGAAATAATTGTGTACAAACAAATGTACATATTAAAATAATGAAAAACTATGAATCAATTAATTTAAGAAGCATGCAAATATTCATCAATTTTTTTTTTGTTTAACATTGTTGACACGCGAGATTAACGCTTTGTCCCTCAGTCTTCTCAAAAGTAGAAGTTCGTTGTAGGATGCACCATTTTCTTCAGCCCATTGCAAACCCAGCTCAAAGGCATTAATTGCATCTTGTGCTTTCACTTGCGGAGTAGTTGCTATCACTTCGTCATCTTCCTGATTTATTGTTGTATGACTAGAAATCTCTTTTATAATCTCTTCGTAAGACATTTCATAAAAAATATTTTCCTCTTTATCCATTCCACGGCACCAGGTTTCCAAATCTTCCGGACGTATTTGTGTTTCAGCAGCAATTTGCTCTATTACTTCCGAAGGTACACTGATTTGTGGATCGTTGGTAGGAGTGGCGACTATATCTGGTCATAACTTTTTCCAACACGATGTAATAGTTGAAGAAGGTAATGTATTCCACGATTGACAAAGAGCGAAAACCAAGTCATTCGTGTTAAATTCTTTTAACGTTTTTTCTATTGGCTGGTCTTTTGACACGGCTTTCAGAAGTAGGTTTTTCTTATAATCTTGCTTTACAAACTGAATGATATACTGATCCATGGGTTGAATCAGTGCAGTGCAGTTTGGCGGTAGAAACATCGCAGTGATGCATTTATCCTCAGTTGTCAGTTCTTCTTCAAATGGATGACCGGGAGCGTTATCAAGAAGCAATAACGCTTTTTGAGAAAAATTATGATCTTTCAACCATTTTCTAACTTCTGGTACGAAGCATTCATCAAACCACTTTTTGAAAAGTTCTTTTGTCATCCACGCACTTTTTTGTCCATAATAGTGTACAGGTAAATCAATGTTTTTTTAATGCACGTGGTTTATTAGATTTTCCAACGACCACCATTTTTAGCATGTGTGTACCCGCAGCGTTAGCACATGGTAGTATGGTTACACGTTCTTCTTGCTTTACAAACTGAATGATATACTGATCCATGGGTTGAATCAGTGCAGTGCAGTTTGGCGGTAGAAACATCGCAGTGATGCATTTATCCTCAGTTGTCAGTTCTTCTTCAAATGGATGACCGGGAGCGTTATCAAGAAGCAATAACGCTTTTTGAGAAAAATTATGATCTTTCAACCATTTTCTAACTTCTGGTACGAAGCATTCATCAAACCACTTTTTGAAAAGTTCTTTTGTCATCCACGCACTTTTTTGTCCATAATAGTGTACAGGTAAATCAATGTTTTTTAATGCACGTGGTTTATTAGATTTTCCAACGACCACCATTTTTAGCATGTGTGTACCCGCAGCGTTAGCACATGGTAGTATGGTTACACGTTCTTTACTTACTTTTCGTCCAGGTACGGATTTTTCATTATAGGAAACAAAAGTTTTATTAGGTATCACACGCCAAAAAAGCCCTGATTCGTCTGCATTGTACACCTGTGACGGGTTAAGATTTAAATCTTTCACCTTTTGCAAAAATCTTAATTTAAATGGCTCTATGCAGGTGGCACCATTAGAAAGTTTCTCTCCTGTAATGGTCATTAAACGTATACCATGACGACTTTTGAAACGTTCTAGCCATCCCTTGCTAGCCACAATATCATCTTTTTTTATTATTTCTTTATAAAAATATGTAGCTTTCATTGCCAACATGGGTCCCGAAATGGGCGCATGCCTATTTCTTTCCTGAAGAAACCACATGTATAAAGCTTCTTCCACTTCTGGATGTTCAGCTTTCTTGAGTGTCTGTCTCTTGCCTGGCCCACAATCAGTAGTTGACACGAACTGTTTAATCTTCTCGTGGTTTTTTTTTTATGTCATAAATTGTAGATCGGCCTACGCCGTATTCGCTTGCTAAACTACTGAAAGATTTATTACGATTTAGGCGGTCCAAAATATCACATTTTTCTTTAATTGTCAGTGTTTTGTGCTTTCGCTTCTGACCTTGTGACGACATTACTAGGTACGTATACGTAATACACAATGAATAAACAGTAAACAATGAACACGCACTAGGCCGCACGTAGTCAAATTCCAACTAAGCAATCGTAATCAAAACAATACCCTACGCGGCGAGTGATGGTGCGTACAAGTTGTAACTTGTTCAATCATGCATTAGCGAATACAAAATATGTATTCAATAATAAATAATAGACCATGTCGGATTACAGGGGGCGTCGGATTAGACAGGGGCCGGATTACCGGGGGTCCACTGTAATACTCGCAGAGATTGTATGTCCCTGCGTTTACAATTCGCCCTTGCACCGCGTACTCTCTTGCAGCGGCAAGGAGACGAAACACATGCGCACAGTGTGAATCGATTTTCTTGCGCGTGTCGAGTTGGTGGTAAACAAACTCCAGGCACAAGTGCCTGGAGTTTGTTTACCACCACTGTACTGTGGATTAACATTCAAATGATCAAAATTTGGTGTAACCAAAACCTAATTTTGATCATTTATTGATTTACAGTGAGACTCGCTTACAGTTACCGCTAGTACCTGGCGCGCCACTGACGGCTCATATCGAGCAGGGTTTCCCTTCTATCCAACAATACAGAAGGTTTTCGTATACTTAAATCTTCTGTATTGTTATTGTATTGTCTGAAACTGTAACAAAATAATTTTATTTTCTAAAAATGCCAACATTTGACCCGCCGTCGCTTCTACGTAAGACCCCCATTGCTCAACCTCCACAATAAGGTGCCGGTCTATAAAAAATCCCAGTACTGCCCCTATGGAATCGTCTAACCCGCCAAACACATAAAAAAAATTATCCGATATCTCATCCAGAGAGCGAAAATCGTTGATGATTTCTATGCGTAAATCACCTGCATCCTTCTGAGCATCGACGTAGCGACGCAGTTGACGTAACCAATTTTGGTTACGTTCTGCTAACGCTACATCGATGTTTACAAATCCCCCACTTAAACAATAGTCAAACAACGACGGCCGGTCGGTATGATTAACAATTAAATGGGCCGTTGTTTCATAAGCGTGCATGTATCTTACGCTGGGGAAATTCATTGGCTGCTTTACGCCGCTAAAGGATCCGTACTTCGTCATAAAAAAATTCTTATAAAACATTGGTCTTGTTCGACCCGCAAGAGTAGTAGGGATTCGAGATTTCTGCCTCACCCACAAAATTGTCTGCCTTACCCTGAAAACCGTTCTAGCTCACCTCAGAAAACCGTTCTACGACAGAACACAAAACTAAAAAAAAACACGCTTGATCGATTGCCGTTATCAGTTTTGCGTTATCTCTTGCGGTTCACAAGATAGGCTTTCGGACTGAGGGCTCCCACTACCCCGTCATAAAAGCGTGCTCATTCATCCATTGTTCCAATAATCCCTGCCTTTTGTGTCCCTAAGCCGTGCGCGCTCGGCGTTCTATTGTTACCTTCAATCGTCTCAAAACCAAAACATTTCAAAGTTCCCGTGGCCCGTTCTTTCACTCGCTTCATTGGACTTTAGGTATATGAAATGTCTCTGGTGCAATACTTATCTTTATCTCCACAATCGCCTACTTTTTTAATTTTTCACACTTTTATTACCAACCTGCTAGTCTACAAAATAAAACAACCTTTTCCATTCGTCACACTTTATTTGTTTAAAAATAGCATTTAAACAATTCGTTTACTACCACATCATTCGAAATAGTATCACTTTTCTCAAATAAATTGACCAAATCTAACATACACTCATCAACACTGTCTAGGGATATTTTGTATTTCTTAAATTTTTTGATAAGAATTTATTCGATAAAAAACTTGTGAACATCTTGCCGTGTGAACGAGACAGAGCTATATTATGTGCCACTGCGAACCGAATACGTCAAAGTTCATTCGATTTGCTTGACGGTTTTGTGCGGCGCGGTCCGGCCGGCGCACTTGCACCGCAAGCGGCGGGTGATGCGCGTCCACCGGCACCAACTCTTCGTCCGCTGCGCACACGCACATTTCCCCCGCCAGAGTACGTGAGCATAGCACTAAATCAAGCTGCCTTGAGTTACAATTTGGAACTCTATTCAGTTGTATTAATTCACAAAAAGCCAGAAAATATTCATAGTACTGTATGATGCTATCTTTACTCAAATACAGATTGAAATCTCAAACTATTATTATCGACTTATATTTAGCGCAACAATCTTTTATTATTTTAAACAAAATCATATACTCAGTTTCATTACTACTCGGCGGTATATAAACAACACAACAAACAAACACAAATCTATTATTTAAATACAGCGCCGCGGCGACTAGTTCGAAAGTACACTTATCTATGTTGACGTCACTCGATAGCTTCACTCTCCGCAGCTCGAACCGGTGTGTGGCCACTAAAAACGCTCCGCCTTGTTTTCTTCCATCAGTACGGTCGCACCTTATTATTTGGTATCCGGGTGGAACAATTTCTGCGTCGTGTATGGTCTCATTACAACCCGTCTCAGTAATTGCAAATAAATCTGCTCCAGAAGAATCCATATTATTTTGAAATGAATTTAACTTAGTTCGGAGACCTCTCGCATTCTGGTAATACAAATTAATACTACTATGCTTTGTCGATGGGTTTATTTGTAGGTCTCCGAAACCAAATCCACTCTCCATAAGCTGCGTTTATTGGCTATGCTTCGGGTTGACACAGTTTATCATATATATTCTCCGTAACCGTAATGATAAAAGACGAATAGTCTCGTTCTGTCTTATGTTTTATTATTTCAATTTTCACAACGATTTCCAGTCCACATATTGATTTTACATGAGCTTTCAACTTTTCTACCGTGGTATCTAATGTCAGTCGCATGAAGATGTTTTTTCCGCTCCAATGCTTTGATTTCTGTGCAGTTTTTATTTTGACCTTGCTGAACTGTTTTAATTTGCAGTGGTGCCGTTCTTGCGACAGAATCATCGCTATGTTTTTTTACTGACTGAGACTACCAAACGATCACTTTCAGATGACCTACTCATAATTTTCTTAGCCGCTCTGGACTGTCCATTCGGGTTTTTGATGTTGCTGGGGTTTTCTTTAGCTTTTCTTCCAACCGTAATCCATTCATTCTGAGTTCCGTCGAATGACTTGGTTACCTCATCCGACTCTGAACCATCTACCTCAGCCACGATCTTCTGATTTGAAAGACCTTCCATAAGAATCGCTGGTTTCGTGGCCCCTTGTTTTATACATACGCCGAGGGTAGGCTACTCTTCTTTGTCGTTTATATTAACGCTATTCAAATTTGATTGCGTATTACTTAGCAACAACTCAATCCGCTGGTTATGATCGCAAATAATGTTTAACTGTTTTTCCATTGAAATGAAACTGCGACAAGAATCTCGCACATTCTGTATAGTAGTGTTTAGTTGCTGGATTTCATCTCTGGTGATATCACATAGCTGATGAATATCTCGAAGACGTTGATCTTGAGTATCCAATCTATTTCTAACTTCCCGCCTAAATTCGTTTAATTCTGCTAACAAACTGCTTTCATAATCTGCCACAGAATATTCTATTTGGCTACTTCGGGTACCTCGTTGAGTATTGACATAATTAGGACTGGTACATGCCAAGATTTTTTAATACTTTGATGTTCTACCACGGACTCATCTACGGACGTTATAGTGTCATTCAAAGTTAGTTGTCGTACTCTTACTGGCGTATCGTCGTTTGTTGCGCGTCTATCGGTGACATTTTTGCAAGAAGGACATCGCCACGATTTCTTGAGTTCAAACATATTGTCCAGATAATAGGCTGATGTTATGTTAAGACATGCATAATGGTAATTCATCGAACAACGAGTACATTTTAGTAATTATTTTTCATATACTCTTATTGCAAGCTAGGCAATTCATTTTGAATGCTCCGTTAGACAAAAGATATATAAAAGAATCGTGTACTTATCGTGTATTCGGCTTATGGCTGGTGTCGAGAGACGTGGCTCGTATTTCGTTGCAGTACGACACGTTTTCGCTTGTAGCGGTTGATCAGCTGGCCGGCACAATGCCCGCGCGTCGATGTCACTTGCGTCGTTGGTAACGGTCGAGTATAATTTAAATTTAACACTCTTATAAAATCGCGAAACCTTAATACTATTGAACAATTTTTGCTTCACGACGTTCCTTTTGCACAGGGCATCAATTTAATGTAAGATGTAGTTAGTAGCGATCACGTTTTCTCGGCGTTTTGATTTTTAGAAATAGAGATGCGTGGACAGCGACTGTTTACGGTCGCGGGGCGCGGGACATATGTGTGATTATAAACTTTCAGAAGCAAGTACCTTACGTAAACTGGAGAGAAACCATATAAATGTAATATGTGTGATTGTAAATTCTCAGAAGCACGTACCTTACACAAACTGGAGAGAAACCATATAAATGTAATATGTGTTATTATAAACTTTCAGAAGCAAATACCTTACGTAAACTGGTAAGAAACCATATAAATGTAATATGTGTGATTATAAATCTTCAGAAGCAAGTACCTTACGCAAACTGGAGAGAAACTATATAAATGTAATATGTGTGATTATAAACTTTCAGAAGCAAGTACCTTATGTAAACTGGTAAGAAACCATATAAATGTAATATGTGTGATTATAAATGTTCAGAAGCAAGTACCTTACGCAAACTGGAGAGAAACTATATAAATGTAATATGTGTGATTATAAACATTCAGAAGCAAGTACCTTACGTAGACTGGTAAGAAACCATATAAATATAATATGTGTGATTATAAATGTTCAGAAGCAAGTACCTTACGCAAACTAGAGAGAAACTATACAAATGTAATATTTGTGATTATAATTTCTCAGAAGCAAGTACCTTACACAAACTGGAGAGAAACCATATAAATGTAATATGTGTGATAAGCAAGTACCTTGCGAATATATATTAGAACACACACTGGAGAGAAACCATATAAATGTAATATGGCAATTATTAATCTACAGCAGGAATTTAATATAAAAATAAATTTATGAAACATTTCTTTAAAATCTTTTGCTGATGATAAGCTTATACCGTATGTCTCGGTAAGCACACCCAGCGAATATTTCCCCAATTTGCGGCACCTATTTATCAAGCTGACTACCGAGCGGCGCACCAGCTCTTTGTGGTGTAATTGAGCGTCCTCCCACAATTTTTTTTCCCTTTGGCTCTTTTTAAATTTGCATATGAAGAGAGGAAACTTAAAATATATTGATCTTCAGCCTTGCTAAAGGTCTCCTTAGCTTTAGCTGTTTTCAAGAGAAACGATGGGGCGGTAGCAGAGGATGGGGAAGCGGACGAAGGTGTGACAGGTGCTGACAAAAACCTTGCCATTGTCACTTGATTTTTGGCACAGGATGTGGATGGCAAGGAAGGCTTAGCTTGAAGCAACGGTTGAGCGGAAAGCAACACAGTTGGTGCAGGCAACGGCACTGTCTTTATTTTCTTGAAAGGGTTTTTACTAGAATGGCAACCACTTGTACGTTCTCCCACATCCTTTTTAGATATTTGACTTTGAGCTACTTGTACAAACAGTTGTGCGTCTGACGTTGACGGCACAACAGTTGGTGCAGGCAACGGTTGTGCATCTGACGTAGACGGCACAACAGTTGGTGCAGGCAACGACACCGGCACTGTCATTATTTCTTTAATCGAGTTTGTAGTAGCATCGCAATCGCTCTTAGGCTCTCCGACATCAACCTCATATGTTTGATCGGTTTGAGCAACTTGAGCCAGTTTTTATAAGAGTCTATTAGCAATTCAGTCTCCTGCAACTGCTGGGCATCAGAGGTATCGTCCTCTTTTCGGGCCAGACAGTTTGTGTGCCCCTAGAAAATGTCTGAACTACATTTTGACGCAAATACATTGTCTGTATTAATCGTGCGGACACGTGTTTGGTACGATCTAGTTTTTTTATATCCTTCACTACTTTTACAAACTCGGCCGAATCAGATGATTTATTGTTTAGAAACATATTAGGGAATGTGTCAACATAGTTGACTATAAACTCCTTTATGGAGTTTGGTGACAAACCCTTTAGCGGCACACACGAGTTTATAAATTTTCCTTGTAGTGTTGGTGGTGACACCACCGCATCCACTACTTCGGTCACAGCAACTTGTTTAGTCAATCTGATATTTCTACGATAATTCGTTAAATACAGTGGACCCCCGGTAGTCCGAGAAACATTTTGCAGGGCAGTGTCTAACTATCGAATTCTTCGGATTATAGAGTACTGCCTAAGACCCCCTATAGTCCGGAATTTTTTACAAAAGAGTACCTTGTAATCCGACAAATTACAGACTTGGTACTTGGTACTTGGTGGGCTGGCTCTTTTCCGCAACCAGGCCGCTGTGGCGCGGCCCATTTTGCGTGATAGCCGGGTGACGCTGATCAGTCCAGCCACCCGGTGTCGCCCAGGAAAGCCAGCAGCTCCTTCGGCTTGGCGCAGGCTTCCCACACTGTCCTCGGCGAGCCGAGGTTAGCTGCCCTTTGTGCCGCCACGCTCCTGCATTCGATGAGCAGATGCTCAGCTGTTTCTTCCGCCTCCATGCAGCCTCTGCATAGGGGGCTGTCTGTAACACCTAGATTAAACAGGTGTTTGTTTAAGGAGCAATGACCGGTCATAATTCCGACGATATGTCGCACATTATTTCTTTTAAGATTGAGGAGTTTTCTGGAGAATTTCAGATTTAGAATCGGAAAAGCCTCCTTCGACTGCCTACAACCCTCGATACTTGCCCAGTAGTTCTGATGCTGGTCCTTAGTTCTTTTGCGAATCCATGCACGAATTTGACTGAAAGGTAGGGGGATCATTGGTTCTGGTCCTGCACACGTCATACCGGAACCTCTCCTTGCTAGCTCATCAGCCGCATCGTTACCTCTGGAATCGCTGTGCCCCTTTATCCATTGGAGTGTGACATTATTGTTATGTTTACTTACTTCCTCCAATAGTCGGTGACATTGTATGATCAGCCCCGAAGAGTGGTCGTATCTATTTAGGGCTCGTAGTACCGCAGTGCTGTCGCAGTGTATCCTAATATTACTATTGGTTACCTTCCTGCAAAGTACTGCTGCTGTGGCTTGGATGACACCCACACATTCTGCTTGGAATATAGAGTTGTGTTTACCTAGCCCTGTTGCTATGTGTATGTTTAGTTCCTCCGAGAACGCTCCCGCTCCGGTGCCTGTTGCCATCTTGGAGCCATCTGTGTAAATTCTGACTTCATGAATACCTGAGCAGTCGCTTGGCTCTTCATTTAGTTGTACGCGGTAGCTCTTTGTAAAGAAGTGTTGCTTTTGTACTCTATCATAGATAGACTTTATTAAGGGGTTTCCAACTGCAAAGTTTTCTATGATTGTTGTATGGGGTGCTAATTGATCCTGATACCAGAGGTTCAGTGCCTTTAGCCTGTACGCAGCCGCCGCGGCCTCTTGTTGTATGTATAGGTGTAGCGGGGTCAGGCCTATCAGGGCCTCAATCGCGGCGGTTGGTGCAGTGCGCATGCAGCCTGTTGTGGCTACACAGGCAAGTCTCTGAAAGGTTTGTAGCTTGGTTTTGGTGGTGCTCAGGGTGGTTCTGGGCCACCACACAATTGCACCATATGTTAGTGAAGGTCTGATTACCGTTTTATATAGCCATAGGGTGATCTTAGGGCTTAGTCCCCATGTTTTACCTATCATCCTTCTGCATTGCCAGAACGAAATACTGGCTTTGATTAACTTGTTCTCTAAGTGCTTGGCCCAATTCAACTTGCTGTCTAGTGTGACTCCCAGATATTTCACTTCTTCTGACAGTTTCAGTTGCTTGTTAAATAGGCTAGGTAGTGTAAACCTGCCTAGGGTTCGTTTGTTAGTGAACATCACCAGTTCGGTTTTAGCTGGGTTTACGGAGAGTTCGTATTCTATGCACCATTTTTCGACAACCTTTAACGCATTTCTCATCAGGTCACATGCCACACTGGCAAAATGGCCTGATATTAGTATTGCGAGGTCGTCTGCATACCCTACCGTGAAGAAGCGACTTGTATTCAGCCTGGTGATTAGATCATTGACTACTAGATTCCATAGGAGCGGGGACAGGACACCTCCTTGGGGGCACCCCTTGGCCACCACTCCCCTGGTCGTGCCGTTTAAATCAATACGTATCGCCCTTAATTCTAGCATGTTAATGATCCAATCGATCAGGGTCAGGTCTACTTTGTGTTTAAGCAGTGCTGCTCTAATGCTGCTAAAGTTAGTTTTGTCAAAGGCTCCTTCTATATCAATGAAAGCTCCTAGACATAAATTTTTACTTTTAATATCTCGCTCTACTTTGTGTATAACACTGTGTAGGGCGGATTCGGTAGATTTACCTGCGCTGTAAGCGTGCTGTTCTGGGTGAAGTGGCGCGGTAATGAGAACTGTGTCTCTGATGTACCTATCACAGAGCCTCTCCAGGGTTTTCAGGAGAAAAGACGTAAGACTTATCGGTCTATAAGCCCTTGCTTCTGTGTAGTCACTCTTACCCGGCTTTGGTATAAACAAGACCTTAACCTCTCTCCACCCTTTGGGCATGTATCTGTGCGCCAGACATGCCTTGAAGATAGCACTCAATGTCTCGTTTATATGATATTCACTCCATTGTAGGAGTCCTGGGAATATCCCGTCCAAACCTGGCGTTTTGTACGGTGTGAATGTGTTGATTGCCCAGTTTAGTCTCTCTCCTGTAACAACAGTCTGTGCAACAGCCCAGTCTGTCGCTGTAGGTGGTGCCATGGGGTGTTCTGTCCAAACATTTGAGTCAGATATTAGACACCCAGGAAAGTGTGTTTTCAGAAGTATTGTATAGGTTTCTGTTATAGTTTTAGTAAACGTATTGTCGCTTTTCTTTATGGAGCCGATGTCGCGGTTCGGGTTACTAGCGAGTATTTTCCTAACCCTATTCGCTTGTCCATTCGACTTGATGCTGGTGTTGTAGTTTTTCCATGACCTGCGTGACCTGGACCGTATATTTTTCTTATATTTAGCCTTGGCTATTCTATAGTTGTCCCAGTCCTCGTCCATGCATGTATTCATGGCTCTATTGAACAGCTTGCGTACCTTCCGCCTCTGTCGTTCCAGTGCTTTGGTCCACCCCTGATTGCCTCCCCCAGCGTTTGGCAAAGAGAGGGGGCATGCGCTTTCATAACTCATAGTGAGACTGTACGTGAGTTGTTCAACAGTTTGCTCTATTTCTTCTATGTTTACTAGTTGCGTGTTCGCACTTACTGTGTTCATGTTTTGTTCAAGGGACCTAGTGAAGATCGTCTTGTCGGTCCTGCGGGGGTTGCGGATTGGTGTTAGTATCTGTTTGCTTATTTTTAGTTCATACCTGATCCACCTGTGGTCGGAGCCGGAGTATTCGCCTGATACTTCCCAGTTCTCTATGAGGTTTGTATTACCTGAGACCAAGGTGAGGTCGATGATAGTACGGCTGCGTTGTCTAACAAAAGTTGGTTCCGCGCCTGTATTTGCTATAAGGAGATTTGTAGTAAATAAAAAGTTTACCAGGTCCTCCCCTCTGCTGTTTGACGTGGGCATACCCCATATAGGGTGATGGGCGTTTGTGTCTGCTGATATTACTAGTTTGAAGTCATTGAGCTCGCAGTATCTTACCAGGTCCGCAACGTCTTTCGATGGGATCTCCTCGTCGCCGGGCATGTAGGCTGACGCGACGATCACGTCCCCAGCTTCCTCCCCGAGAACACCCCGGAGCCTGGCAGTAGCCAAGTCTCTGGAACAGAACTCGGTTAGAGGCAATGAAGCAATGTTGCTTGGTACATATATACATGCTCGAATGTTGTTTTTGGAGGTGTTGTCATATATTAACTTACCCCTTAGATTATTGAGACCACACACACGCCCCGCCCTGATCCACGGCTCCTGGATCAAGGCCATGGTCTCCTCGCTGTCATCCCCCAGCACTCTGCGCAGGTTAGCCGTTGCAGTGAGGCTGTGCTGGAGGTTTGTCTGGATGACCTTACAAATCATGGAGGATTGGGTCGCCATCATTCAAGCTACCCTCCTCCTCTGACTCAGCCGTGTTGGCCCCGTTTGGATCCCTCCACTCTCCTCTGGTAGGGGGGTCAGGATCCACACTCATATCCTCCGTCGTCTTTGAGGACGATGGTTTGGGCGATGAGTGTGACAGTTCGTCCGGAGTTTCCCCCGTCTTGCCGTCTGGAGCCAGCATGGTATCCAGCTTGTCTGCCGGTGTGGGCTTGCTTGCTGGTGCAGGTGGTTCGTCCTGAAGAGACCCGTTCGCTGCATAGAATCGAACGTAGACATTCCCCAGGTTGAAGGCTAGCCTCCGTCCTTTCTCTACGAGTGTAGATATAAGGGGTTCGGGAATCCCCAACGTGAGGAACATCGTGTCGTCTCCGTGTATGCTATGCGCGAACAGTCTCCAGGTGTTTACAAATTACAGATCCAATGATAAGATTCTTTATACATATTATATATACATATGTACATATATGTACTCTGAAATACAAATCATACTTGTATGTCAAATTTAGTAAATTAAACAACAATAGAGAGCTTACGTTTTATTATAAAATTAACGTCATTAATGCTATAGAACTTACAAAAAACATGCAATAACTTTACGTTAGGAAATAATTGTGTACAAACAAATGTACATATTAAAATAATGAAAAACTATGAATCAATTAATTTAAGAAGCATGCAAATATTCATCAATTTTTTTTTTGTTTAACATTGTTGACACGCGAGATTAACGCTTTGTCCCTCAGTCTTCTCAAAAGTAGAAGTTCGTTGTAGGGTGCACCATTTTCTTCAGCCCATTGCAAACCCAGCTCAAAGGCATTAATTGCATCTTGTGCTTTCACTTGCGGAGTAGTTGCTATCACTTCGTCGTCATCTTCCTGATTTATTGTTGTATGACTAGAAATCTCTTTTATAATCTCTTCGTCAGACATTTCATAAAAAATATTTTCCTCTTTATCCATTCCACGGCACCAGGTTTCCAAATCTTCCGGACGTATTTGTGTTTCAGCAGCAATTTGCTCTATTACTTCCGAAGGTACACTGATTTGTGGATCGTTGGTAGGAGTGGCGACTATATCTGGTCATAACTTTTTCCAACACGATGTAATAGTTGAAGAAGGTAATGTATTCCACGATTAACAAAGAGCGAAAACCAAGTCTTTCGTGTTAAATTCTTTTAACGTTTTTTCTATTGGCTGGTCTTTTGACACGGCTTTCAGAAGTAGGTTTTTCTTATAATCTTGCTTTACAAACTGAATGATATACTGATCCATGGGTTGAATCAGTGCAGTGCAGTTTGGCGGTAGAAACATCGCAGTGATGCATTTATCCTCAGTTGTCAGTTCTTCTTCAAATGGATGACCGGGAGCGTTATCAAGAAGCAATAACGCTTTTTGAGAAAAATTATGATCTTTCAACCATTTTCTAACTTCTGGTACGAAGCATTCATCAAACCACTTTTTAAAAAAGTTCTTTTGTCATCCACGCACTTTTTTGTCCATAATAGTGTACAGGTAAATCAATGTTTTTTAATGCACGTGGTTTATTAGATTTTCCAACGACCACCATTTTTAGCATGTGTGTACCCGCAGCGTTAGCACATGGTAGTATGGTTACACGTTCTTTACTTACTTTTCGTCCAGGTACGGATTTTTCATTATAGGAAACAAAAGTTTTATTAGGTATCACACGCCAAAAAAGCCCTGATTCGTCTGCATTGTACACCTGTGACGGGTTAAGATTTAAATCTTTCACCTTTTGCAAAAATCTTAATTTAAATGGCTCTATGCAGGTGGCACCATTAGAAAGTTTCTCTCCTGTAATGGTCATTAAACGTATACCATGACGACTTTTGAAACGTTCTAGCCATCCCTTGCTAGCCACAATATCATCTTTTTTTATTATTTCTTTATAAAAATATGTAGCTTTCATTGCCAACATGGGTCCCGAAATGGGCGCATGCCTATTTCTTTCCTGAAGAAACCACATGTATAAAGCTTCTTCCACTTCTGGATGTTCAGCTTTCTTGAGTGTCTGTCTCTTGCCTGGCCCACAATCAGTAGTTGACACGAACTGTTTAATCTTCTCGTGGTTTTTTTTTTATGTCATAAATTGTAGATCGGCCTACGCCGTATTCGCTTGCTAAACTACTGAAAGATTTATTACGATTTAGGCGGTCCAAAATATCACATTTTTCTTTAATTGTCAGTGTTTTGTGCTTTCGCTTCTGACCTTGTGACGACATTACTAGGTACGTATACGTAATACACAATGAATAAACAGTAAACAATGAACACGCACTAGGCCGCACGTAGTCAAATTCCAACTAAGCAATCGTAATCAAAACAATACCCTACGCGGCGAGTGATGGTGCGTACAAGTTGTAACTTGTTCAATCATGCATTAGCGAATACAAAATATGTATTCAATAATAAATAATAGACCATGTCGGATTACAGGGGGCGTCGGATTAGACAGGGGCCGGATTACCGGGGGTCCACTGTAATACTCGCAGAGATTGTATGTCCCTGCGTTTACAATTCGCCCTTGCACCGCGTACTCTCTTGCAGCGGCAAGGAGACGAAACACATGCGCACAGTGTGAATCGATTTTCTTGCGCGTGTCGAGTTGGTGGTAAACAAACTCCAGGCACAAGTGCCTGGAGTTTGTTTACCACCACTGTACTGTGGATTAACATTCAAATGATCAAAATTTGGTGTAACCAAAACCTAATTTTGATCATTTATTGATTTACAGTGAGACTCGCTTACAGTTACCGCTAGTACCTGGCGCGCCACTGACGGCTCATATCGAGCAGGGTTTCCCTTCTATCCAACAATACAGAAGGTTTTCGTATACTTAAATCTTCTGTATTGTTATTGTATTGTCTGAAACTGTAACAAAATAATTTTATTTTCTAAAAATGCCAACATTTGACCCGCCGTCGCTTCTACGTAAGACCCCCATTGCTCAACCTCCACAATAAGGTGCCGGTCTATAAAAAATCCCAGTACTGCCCCTATGGAATCGTCTAACCCGCCAAACACATAAAAAAAATTATCCGATATCTCATCCAGAGAGCGAAAATCGTTGATGATTTCTATGCGTAAATCACCTGCATCCTTCTGAGCATCGACGTAGCGACGCAGTTGACGTAACCAATTTTGGTTACGTTCTGCTAACGCTACATCGATGTTTACAAATCCCCCACTTAAACAATAGTCAAACAACGACGGCCGGTCGGTATGATTAACAATTAAATGGGCCGTTGTTTCATAAGCGTGCATGTATCTTACGCTGGGGAAATTCATTGGCTGCTTTACGCCGCTAAAGGATCCGTACTTCGTCATAAAAAAATTCTTATAAAACATTGGTCTTGTTCGACCCGCAAGAGTAGTAGGGATTCGAGATTTCTGCCTCACCCACAAAATTGTCTGCCTTACCCTGAAAACCGTTCTAGCTCACCTCAGAAAACCGTTCTACGACAGAACACAAAACTAAAAAAAAACACGCTTGATCGATTGCCGTTATCAGTTTTGCGTTATCTCTTGCGGTTCACAAGATAGGCTTTCGGACTGAGGGCTCCCACTACCCCGTCATAAAAGCGTGCTCATTCATCCATTGTTCCAATAATCCCTGCCTTTTGTGTCCCTAAGCCGTGCGCGCTCGGCGTTCTATTGTTACCTTCAATCGTCTCAAAACCAAAACATTTCAAAGTTCCCGTGGCCCGTTCTTTCACTCGCTTCATTGGACTTTAGGTATATGAAATGTCTCTGGTGCAATACTTATCTTTATCTCCACAATCGCCTACTTTTTTAATTTTTCACACTTTTATTACCAACCTGCTAGTCTACAAAATAAAACAACCTTTTCCATTCGTCACACTTTATTTGTTTAAAAATAGCATTTAAACAATTCGTTTACTACCACATCATTCGAAATAGTATCACTTTTCTCAAATAAATTGACCAAATCTAACATACACTCATCAACACTGTCTAGGGATATTTTGTATTTCTTAAATTTTTTGATAAACTATAAATATTTTGTTCAGAGAAGTATATATGGAATGAAACCTCAGTTAATGACCAACTTAAATAAATAAATAAAAAACATTTTAGATAATCATATATTAAAATAAAAAAAAAATAACAAAGAGACTAAAAATGGCGCTAAGTCCACCTGTTAAGTTACCAACCTGCTAGTCTACAAAATAAAACAACCTTTTCCATTCGTCACACTTTATTTATTTTAAAATAGCATTTAAACAAATTTACTACCACATCATTCGAAATAGTATCACTTTTCTTAAATAAATTGACCACTTCATTGACATTTCTCAAATAAACCATGGAATTTACAGAACAAATATACCAAGCAGTACTCGCCACATACAGAAGTCCAATCGTTTTGTATCCTCTTCGTATTGTAATCCCACACTCTGCAATTTCTATCCAGAAAAGTCCTGTGGTGCCCCGTGGGTGCCCGACCAAAGGAATCAAAATATTGCCCTACGTTGTTTTTGTCTATGTGAATAGCTACCCAGTGAGAACCTGGCTTTGTGTCTGGGTCTAAATTACTCACTAAGTATGAAGGCGCTTCGATATGTATCGGTAATCTGTTCGCTGCATACACGTTGTTTTGTAAGGTCGGGTGAATTTGACGTAAATATTTCTTAATCTCTAGCGTATTCATACTTGTGATTACTTGCTAATGACACATTTTTTACATGCCCTTTGTATTTAAGAAAATATACAAAAGATGTAAGGTATTATGACAATTTATTTTTAATCGAATACATTCATACACTCTTATAACTAAATTACAAACTGAATACAATTTCATCTTAACTGCTGTAGTCGACGATTACATTGCGATTCTTATCTATTTCAATTACATTATCGAACTCGGCATAAACAATACAGTTAATAGTTTGAGTAAGAGAAGATTCAAAACGAACTTCCAATCTCACGCTTCCATTCCTTATCAGATTCCAATGACTTGAAGAGTTAGCTGATAAATCAGGAGTTAAATCAAAAGCTAGTAGACAATAACCTTTAGCGTACTTTTCCCTAGATATTCCATTGCCTTCGTTAAGGAAATGTATGCCCGTTCCTGAGAATAGTGTATTATAGGCTGCAGTGTAAATATTATTCTCGAATGCCGGTTGTTTCGCTTTAGAAGGTATTTGCCGACCATCGATATATAAACAAAATGAACTCATATCGTAGTTCTCAAAATTAAAGGGATTTCTAGTGAGAGTACCATTGAATGCCGTGTTATTAACAAACCCCACTATACATCTTTTAGGTACCTGACCCAGAAAAATATTATTAAGAGTTTTCCCTGAACCCCTGCTGCTATCGTTAAAACTTTCACTTCGGCTCGAGTAATAGGATATTTAGCTGTAGTTGATGATAGCACTTTTTAATGTGCGAGTAACACAGTCGGATTGATACGAGCTCTACGGACAATGAGAGTTGCATCTACAATTTGTACTTTTAACTTTAAATCATTTGAGGCAGCCATCAAGTTAAAGGTTTCTCTGGAACGAACTAATTTTATAGACATATCAACACCGTTTATCAAAAAAATTTCCTGATTGAATAAATCACCATGTAAATGTCCAATCATTTCTATTTCTTTACTTTCAGTTGGAAATTCTTGTCGCTTTATTACTATCATCAGTTGAATCCATCTTTCCAGATGTATCTTCATACTAAAGACTACAAGTCAGATGAGAATCTTTAGCTGCTGGGGCATATTTCAATAGAGTTTCTATGCACGATATGCATATGTATTATTGGAGGTGATACGAGTTTTTGATTCAAATAAACATCAAGTTGGTTAAAAAGGGAATGTAACCAGTTATTAATTGGAGCCACTACTGCTGCTGCAGTCAGTTTGGATGAGTCCTGATTCAATACTTTTGTTTTTATATGTATCAATGTATGTGATAGATCTATGTAGTCATCGACTGCTCCTGGCACTTGAAATTCTATGGGTCCATCATCAGCAAGAGATGAAATTGGTTTGTAATGTATCCACGATCCACTCTCTATACTTGTTTGTGTAGACGGTAAAGCAAATAAATCTAATTCTGACTTTACGCACTCGCAGGAATGACTATGTAAAAAAGACATTATTAAAATATTTTAAGAAAATATATCTTTTGTATGTTTAGCCCTTAGTTTTATTTTCTTTGCAGCTTTCAGCTTAACGGTTGACGGTGAAATGAATCAGGACTGACGTTTTCTCTTTGTTATATATCCCGAACCCGTCATGTTCATGCGTTCAATTTTACCATCTGCTTTTCTTTTCAAGTTTGAACTTGCCTCTTTAAGTCGAGATTTAATTGATTCTACCATAGGACGTGAACTAACCATGTCAGATAGGAGACCTACGCCTGCATTTAAAGCCTCTTTACCAATCACTCGAGCCCCACTAGAAAGTAATGGTAAAACTGATCCAAACCACCCACCCTCCTAAAAAGCTACCAATTCCATGTCCGCGCTGATATTGAGCTCCTTTGTAAATTACTCCAATACCAGATCCAGCTTGATGTGAATAATAATGTTCATAGGGACAAGTTATTCTGTTATCTTGAGAGTGCATTTTTACTATTGTATTTTTCTAAAATGGAGCTTTATACACACTGTTCCAAACTGGAATGGTACTTTTTGTCCAGTGCTTGATCTTATATCTATTTCAATGGTGTCGAATTCCCTCCGCATTACAGGTAAATAGTGAGGGGGTGAAATACATGCATTTTATTAGCTCCATAAATATATTTCGAGGGATCTAGCGGTATTATCCTCAGTAATGGAGTCATAACATCTCCAACTATTTGTGGTTCAATTATATCACAGTAAACAAACAATTGTGGCGGTAAGCCTAAATGCAAATTAGCTGGACATTTTCCTAATCCCTTTTCAACAAGATTTCTATTTGGTTCGAATCCAAGTTGAAGACATAACTGAGGTGATAATGTTAACGATATTATATTTTGATCATTAATCGTTGCATTCACAAATTTTGACACTTCATCGTAACGAAATTTTACTTTTTCCTTTATGTTATTTAACGCTGCTAAAATATGATCAATATTATCATAGTTTGTAGCTGGGATATGGGTTTTGTAATACACCGTGGAAAGTTTTGTTTCCTGAGGCATTTGCGTCATTTTAGTAACGTAAACAATATTTTCATGTTCTTGAACAGTAAACATTGTACACGGATACTGAAACTCGACGACACTAACGCACCACAAACCTTCATGTATTATGGGTTTCGGTAGTTTAGTTGAAAAACAAGTTGTTTTGTTTTCTGGAAAATATTCCATAGAACTATTGCTAGGTAAAGTTAAATAAAAACTTTCATTCTTCATATTTGATTTAAACTAGATACTAAAATCCAACTATTAAACTTATCCGGGTAACCTTTCCACTTGACTAACACTTCTTTTCTGGTACTGGATCGACGAGAACGTATGATTTTATCTATTTTGTAACTTGAAGTGGGGTCATAAGTTACTTTTTGTAGTTCTTTTTCATAAAATGTTCCCACGATTGGTTCATCTCGTAAATCTTTTAATGTGTAGACCAAAAATGGTGATCTGTCTATTACTGATGATATAACAAATATTTCATCACTCCAGTTTGATTCATATCCTTTTTGAAATATGTGTTTATATTTATTGATCCTTACATGGTTTCCTATGTCGAATTTCGGTGGTGAAATACTTAAGCTTTTTGTATTTATCTCCCTACCGTATAAGTTATTCCAAACAGTCATTATATTACTCGAGTTAACTTCACCAGGACACATCTTTATACTAGTTTGGTAACCATGGTTGTAAGCATCTAATAAATCTTGTAAAATATCTATGTACTTATAAGTATTTCTATGAGTAAAGTATGGCCACATTTTCATTTTAAGGGTTCTCTGAAATCTCTCTACAATACTTGCTTTAATATCAGGATTATTTGTAGTATAATAGTTGATGTTTTTATTTTTGAAATATCTTTGCACATCTTTTGAAACAAATTCGGTACCTTTGTCGGATTGTATGTGAGTAGGAGTAGTATTAGCTTCATTAAATATAATTTCAAAGCAACTTTTTATTGTTTCAGCATTTTTATTTTTCATTTGTCTAGCATAAGCATATTTCGAAAATACATCTATAACACAGAGTATGTAGTTAAAACCATCATTATACTTAGAATAAGTTCTCATGTCACTCAAATCAGCTTGCCAAAGTTCGTTTAGATTAGACAAAATATATTTATTTCTAGGAAATTTCCTTTGCACAGGCTTATGCAATGTGTATGTTTCTTGAGACTGCAACCAATTTCTAACTTCATTTTGATTCATTTTACCTTTCATTGTTTTTCTTAATTTTTCAATATTACTGTATCCATCTGGGTGTGAAGCATCATAATATATATCATGAATAAGATGCAAAGGATCTATTTCATAATTTCCTAGTAAGGAGTCCATTTCTCCCAGTCAAGTTTCCTGTTAATTTTTTTAACACTTATCATATTTATCAGATGGATTGGAGAACTCTTCGTCCGTTGAAACACCACCGACCTCCTTTGATTGCAGCTTATTTATATAGCTAATCCTTTTTGGATTACCTAAGTAAAATAGTGGTATTCTAATATCTTTCAATGCCTTTGCAAATATTTCCCATCCGATTGGATCATTTCTCTTGAATGGTCTAAGCCAGTGGTTCTTAACCGGTGGTCCGCGGACCACTGGTGGTCCTTGGAAGCACCCAAAGTGGTCCGCGAAGACATCCAAATCATGAAGATTTTGGAGCTAAAGGACAATGTCTTTAACAAAAAATTTGAGAAATACTGCTCATGTAAATGAATAAAGGTTTCAGAAGTTAGTCAAGAATATCTATTCTGTCACAAAAATCGCAAATAATATACATAGGTACTACTTATCCCTGAAATATGAAATTTTCGTCATATATTTATGAACCCAGTGTTAAGTACCTACGGCTTAAAAGCGTTTATTCCGCGCAGCGCTGCAGTGCAAGCGCTTCGGCAATAATAAAACTAATAGACAATTCCTAAATGTCGACTGTTAAGTTGTTCATTAATTAATGTTCTATTACATCAGGTAAGATTAATTGATATATACAACATAAATCATTATTATGTAACGCTTCAAACACTCAACAAAAACGCGAATTGGCGCTTCCAAAGCGTGGAGACTCCTTAACAATTTTATGTTTTTTCCACATTTATTTATAGAACGATGTTTCATTCTTTTACATTTACTGTATATTACCCTATTATCACTTGTTTTGAGATATTACCAACAAACAGTTGGTGGTACATGGCAAAACAGATTTTTGTGTAATGGTCCCTCATCACTAAAAGGTTAAGAACCACTGGTCTAAGCAAATCATTTACCAAATCAATAATATTACTTCCCGGATTTTTTTAATTATCTATGACAACAGTACCGTCATTATTCCAACGAATTTTGTTAGTACTTAATGAAATCAAATTCAACAACGATTCACCCTTTTTAGAGTATGTTTTGGGTATTGAACTGAGAATTTGATTTGTTGAATACGGATAAACTTTATTAGTTGCAGTACTCATTTCCTGTTTTGCTTCGTCGTTCAATGTCTGTGTAGAGACTGGGTCTTTAGTTTTATTTTCTTCTTTTATATTTGTTTCAGCGATATCTATATTTTGAGATACTATGGGTAGCTCAACAAGTCGTCGATTTTCTTCAATGAAATGTAGATATCTTTGCAATACTTGTAAGTATATAATAAATTTTTTTCTATCATCCATGTTGCTGTTTAAGATTTTTTTCATTACAGTATCTAATCTAGATGTAGGATTATCAGAATTGTTGTGCTGATTTAATTTTTCTATTAGACTAGGTTCAATAAGCAACATCTTTTTAGCATGCTCCATTTTTATATTCAAAGAGATCCAATTAACGCACTCAAAATTGAACCTAAAATTATTGGTAAAAATGCACCGCCTTTTTGTATGATAATGTTTTTTATTACTTTATTCACCCCCTTTCGTACTAATTTTCGAAGTACAAATTTGTATTTTTTTAATTTTTTCTTATATTTATCTTCAACTGGAACTTTACCCTGCAGAACGTTGTGAATGCACTCACAAATACAATATATTTCTTCTCTATTACAAGATTTTAAAAAAGCTGTTCTATATTTCGGTTTTAGTTTATGAAGTGCTGACAGTAAGTCCTTATGCGTGTGGAGACGCCGTGACATTTATTTGTAAATGACTGGGATTTGCTGGTTTTTAGCATATTTAAACCCCTTTGACGGTACGTTTACATGACAATATCCATCTGGTGGAAAAATATTTGTTTTGATGCGGCATATGTCACTTGTGTTTTGTTTCAGGTCAATCATTAAATAGCCATGTGCTTCTTTAGTTGCATCTCTGTAAGCATCTTCTATGAATTTTGGACTTTCTGGTGAAACTTGACGAGCCAAATATCGGATTTGTGTTTAATCACGTGGGTTTTTGAAATAAATAATGTAACTAGAATTCAATGAAATATCTCTCTGTCCTTTTCCTTGATGAAATAGGTTTTGTGTTATGTAAAACACACTTAAGTTTCTTT
Organism: Selenia dentaria; assembly: GCA_917880725.1. Taxonomy (NCBI): domain Eukaryota; kingdom Metazoa; phylum Arthropoda; class Insecta; order Lepidoptera; family Geometridae; genus Selenia; species Selenia dentaria. The sequence goes on along the minus strand of OU862885.1, from coordinate 251,873 downwards.
GATGACTACCTTTTGTGAAGATATCTACAATTCTACCATCAGATTCACTCATAAGATCGTCAATTATTATGAGATTCGCATCTTTACCATCAAACATATTAAGATCAGGAATACCTTGATGATAATTTACATTTTTTAAGTTGTACAATGGTTGCATTTCATCAAAACACCATGTTATTTGTACAAAAGTGGTATTGAAAATGTCTTCAGCATATTTAATGAAGTTTGTAACAAAATTTGATTTCCCACAACCACTTGGGCCAGCTACTATGGTAGTAAACGGATGAACAAAGTGAAACATTTTAATACGTCCTAACTCTAACGGATATGAAAAGGAAATAAAGACTTTTTTATAAGAGGTATTAATTATATTTCAAACATAAATAGAACAAAAAACACAACGTAAAACTAAAACCTTAACTAATAATCTATCACTATTTATTCACTACATCTAAACAATAAATACTAAAACTAAATATATACTCAACACTTTATTCACAAACCAAAAATCTTTTTATCTTAATTCTACAATTCATATTTTTACAAGTTACATTTTACTATCCTATTTAAGTATGCATATGTAATACATTCCTTAACTTATAATGACCCCATGCCAACGTGTCAACATTGTTAGATAAAATAAACCTTTTAGTATCATTGTAAGACAAACATATTTTGTTTATTTTCTGTGTAAATATTGTGTGTTTGATTGATCTAAATCTGTACATAACATCATATTGAACATTTCTGTTGAAAAGACATGATTTATAATTTTCCATTGTCATCCTTTTCGTGACACATTTGTTTACACCTTTTGCTTTCGCTGTCAATTTGTTTTCGGTTTGAATCGCATACATTTTTGATCTCAGGCCTACAAATTTTTTTACAATTTTATATTATTTTCATCTTTAAAAAACCCCAATCTTTTTTTGTTGAGTTGTGGATAATTAAACATGTTATTAGAAGGATAGTCTGAGGTGTCAAATCGTAAAGATAGATCAGGTTTAATGTCTTCATAGAAATAATTTGTGAAAATATGATAAATCAAACTGTCTGTATCGGTATACAATAATTTGCATTTGTGGTCAAATTTAGTAAGCATATAGTCATAATGAAACTCATACATCAAAGTTTTTGATATATCCAAAATGGAGAAACCTAAGTAAATTGGTTTATCGTAACACACTTTTGTCTTTTGTAACTGTACGGCTCAACTCACACTGCCGCAGAGTCGAAGCGACGCGACGCGTAAATTTTTGCAAGGCGACGCGCGTCTACGCGCGATGACGCGCGTCGCCGCGCGACGTCGCTCGTTAGCGCGTCCGGATCACAAAGTGCCGGAACCAGTTCAAAGACTATCGAACATTCGTGAGTGGTGCTCGCACAACAGTATATGATGGTTGATATCGATCTTATCATGATTGCGCTAATATCAGAAGCTGAAGAGGAAGAAAGTGAATTTATATCAGAAGCTGAGAAAAGAAATATAAAACGAAAATTTTGGGTTCATGATTTATGGAAGAAAAGACATATACTTGGAGAATTCAAAACACTTTGTAGTAATGATTTAACTCTGGACCCAAGATATTTTTATGATTATTATAAAATGGGCTTAGATAAGTTTGAAAATTTGGTAAATATTTTGAAGCCTCATATCCAAAAGCAAGAAACAAATTTAAGAATACCCATTTCCGTTGAAGAGCGGATATCAATATGCTTGAGGTAAGTCAATCTACCTAATGTTTCTGCATTAGGTACATTTAAAAAAAAATGAATAGATTGCCTTGGAACAGTTAAAAGCATTTGTTTTTATTTAAATAGCTTTATTTATCTTTAATCATAATTTTTACGCATTATTATACAAGATGTAAGGAACAGATCTCCGAAATTTTAAGCATCATTTTAAGTTTAAAACTACATCACATTATTTCCAGAAAGTGCAGGTAGGTATGAGAAAAAAAAGTATATATTTTTGGAAAACTGTCCCTACCCTGTATACTAGGGCATTCATGAGTCAAACATAATGTCATTCACTGTAGTCATTATCGCCTTCACTCCGTTGCTGCGTCGTCGTCTCAATCGGCAATGGTATGTACGGTGAAAGTGGCAGGCCGAGATTTTCGAACTGATTAGGGGTTATGCTGTGGCTAGTGGTTGACGTATTTGGCTGCATAGAGTATGTGTTACAAGGAGTATAAGTGGTTGGTAGCTACAAATACAATACAAATAATTTTATTACCAAGAAGAGTTACATTAACACAAATATAAGAAAAAACATAGTACTTAAGCTAAGGTTTATCTTAAATCTATGTAAAAAAGGAGTTACTGGTGATCCCCGCACTAGGCCAGGCCTGTATCGCGGGAGATCGACTCGGGATGTGGTTACCAGAACAAGGGTATGTGTACACTAACATAAAAGTAAGTAAAGATACAAAAGATAAAACTAATTCCAGATCAGACAAACTGCATAAAGTAAAGCTGTGTTGTATAATATCCGGTATTTGGCTGCATTGTATATGTGTTAGAATTAGAATTACAGTTAGTGGAATTATATTGTAGCTGAAGATTTTCTGATTGGGTTCGAAGTTCTGTTGTATAGCCGATGGATGAAGAAGTATTTGCTTGCCTTGAGTTGATATTAGTTGTTTCAGGTTGCAAGGTGCCCTTAGCCTCCTTCTGCGAGATTATTGTCTCGCGGAGGGAGGCGGCGGAGCGTGAGAGGGAGAGAGACCCTCTCTCTCTTCCGCTCCGGAGAGCGCGGACACGGGTGCGGGCTAACCGAGCCCGCACTCCGTCTCCGCTGAGAGGGCCTGGGCCGTCGGATGCGGGGGCATCCGGCACCCTTCAGAGATAGGTCCTTTCGCGATGTTGATGCCTCCTCCGTGTTCGGGGGGCATCACACGAGGTGGAGGGGTGTTCCCATTGACACCCCTCACCGAGGAGGGCCCGCCACTTTACAGCGGGCAGCGGCGTCGACGGGGGCTGTGGTAGAATAATTCGGTCCCACGCCCCCCGTCATCAGTCGAAGACGCTGGAACACCGTGGGGTATTTAGACGGTATGGGCGCCTTTAGCCGAGTCCGTCATACCCCGTATGCCCCCCCGCATACGGCAATGCGTAACAGCATTTCCCCACGTCAAAAAAAAAAAAAAAAAAAAAAAAAGGTTGCAAGGTGCCCTGGACGGCAGCGTGCGTGCTGGCCGGTGATCCCCCCTGGGAGCTCCAAGCGGAGATCCTCGCCGAAGTGTATCACTTCGTGGCGGCGAGGAGATCCCGTGGAGACGCTCCAGCGTGGGAGGAGGTCACACGTATGCGGTGGCAGGCGCGAGACGCCTTGTTGCGGCGGTGGACGGAGGACCTGGCTCCACCAGTCCCTGGGCAGTGGACGGTGGAGGCCATCCGCCCAGTCCTCCAGAGGTGGGTGAGGCGGCGATACGACTCGCTGACCTTCCGATTGGTGCAGGTGCTTTCCGGACACGGATGTTTCGGAAAGTACGTGCACCAAATCGCGAGACGGGAGGCGACCCCAGCCTGCCACGAGTGTGGGGCGCCGGAAGATACAGCGCAACACACGCTGGAAGTGTGTGCTGCATGGGGCCCGCAGCGGCACACGCTTTCAGCGGAAATAGGCGGAGATCTCTCCCTGCCGAGCGTGGTAATTTCCATGCTCGGCAGCGAGAGATCGTGGCAGGCGGTGGCCACCTTCTGCGAAGCGGTGATGGCGCAGAAGGAGGCTGCGGAGCGGATCAGGGAGAACGATGTCCGAGCTGATCCACTCCGGCGCAGACGACCGGGAGAACGGAGGAGACGGTTCGCACGTCTCCTCCCTCCCCCGTAGTGGGGTCACTGGCGAAGAGTCGGGGGACTCTTCGTCGGCTTGCACGGCTCTACACGTCTAGGGGGTGACCTTGGTGAGCAAGGTCATCCCTTCACAGGCGCTGAGGCCCGGTTAAGATCAATCCGGGCCTACCGCTGGGGCGAGATGGTGATTGCCAGCGCGACCCTGTCTCGCCCCACCTTGGCGGAGGACTGCTCACGGGGGGGTTTTAGTGGGTCTGAGCCCCACACGCCCTCTTCCGTCACCCCCGTGGCGGAAGGGAAGTGCACAGCATTTCCCCCCTCAAAAAAAAAAAAAAAAAAAAAAAAAAAAAGGTTGCAAGGTGCACATTTCATTGGAAGCAACTTTTATTTCTGCGTCAGTTACTAAAAGTAAAATCTGTCGTTTCAGTTGCGCTTGCATTTGTATTGGCATCCGTGTAACGGTTTTAGACATAGAGAGAAAAAAAGCGTCTGTTGGATCTTCTTCTGTCTTCTTTTTTTCCAGATATTGTTCGAATAACATTTGCGATAGTGGTAGTGACTTCTTTCGAGTAGTATCGGAATCGTTGGATAATTGTGATTGGGGTCGAGATGGCGACGGAACGGACAAATTGGTGTCGGTATCAGTGTTTAGGTCATTTTCTTCGGAGCTATCTAAGTTACATGTCTGTGGTTTGTTCTGCAAGTATGGTTTTAAAAACTCTAATTCTTTTTCAAATCTTACTGGCTTATCATTTGATCTAGCAGAACCACTCTTGAACTGTCTTAATCTAATTGCTTTCTTTTAACAATCTCGAATTCTTTTCCACCGCTTTTGACACTCCGCCTCTGAAAAAGGAACACAAAATTGTAACACACTTATTTTAATCTATTAAAATGTACTATTAATGTGTATTTTTGTAATTGTTACAGATTTATGACTACGGCAATTAGCTTTCAAGCCTTAGCTCAAAATTATCGAGTGGGATACAGCACTGTGTTAACAATTGTACATGAAGTGTGCGCAGCAATATGGAAACATTTACAGCCACTTGTTATGCCGAAGCCAACACAAGAATTATGGACTAAAATAGAGGAGGTATTCAAAACCATATGGAATTTCCCTAATTGTATAGGGGCAATTGACGGCAAACACGTCAATATAAGAGCTCCCTGGAATAGCGGCAGTTTGTACTTTAATTACAAAAAATATTTTAGTACTGTCTTGTTAGCCGTTGTTGACGCAAAGTACAAATTCATTATTGTTGACATCAGAGCATATGGACGTAACAGCGATAGCGACATATTAAGCAGTTCTAAGTTTGGACAACGATTACAAAATAATACGATTGGTATACCGCCTAATAAAAGGTTGCCAGGTATGATAGAGGAAATGCCACATGTTTTTGTAGGAGACGAAGCATTTCCCTTGTCCGAACACATTATAAGACCATATCCTGGAAATCAGTTGTCTGACAATGAAGAAAAGAAATTTTTTAATTATCGCTTAAGCCGAGCGAGGCGCCTAGTAGAAAGTGCTTTTGGGATCCTGTCACAAAAATTTGAGATTTAAAAAAAAAAAAAAAGAATGCAACCGATGTATCTTGATTCTATGGTTCTTGCATGCACATGTTTGCATAATTACATAAGAGAAAATGACGAACTCGAAAATTTGGAATTGCCAAGTAATAGTATATTACAAGCTATACGGCCAGTTGATTATCAAACTACGACAAATGCCATGGTGGTCATAGAGAAATTTAAATCTTATTTTATATCCGAACATGGGGCAGTACCATGGCAAAACGAGATGATCAGACGATGTTAAAGAAGTGGTCATAATGTTACGTAAATATTACTGTGTATGCTATGTAAATATAATAATAAATATTTACTACTTACCAGACATCTGCATTTCACCGCTTACTTTTTGCCAGGCATTTTTCCTACAGTTTTTATCACTGTAGGTTTTCGCCTTGACGTTAAACAGACATTCATATTTCTGTACTAAATAAATAATTTTTTCATCTTCGTCCATTGTCGTCGTAGTTCAGCTCTGTCGTCCGTCCGTTGCGGTCGGCGTCTGACGCGTCACTGCGCGCAAGTACGCGCGGCAACTCGCGAATCCGCTCGACTCCAGCCGAGCGACGACGTGCGCTTCCATATGTATATAGCCCAAATTTGTACTTAAATAATGAAACAATACAGACGAATATGCTGTAGGCAGAAAAATATGACGCGTCGCGTCGCTTCGACTCTGCGGCAGTGTGAGTTGAGCCTACTGCTACTAGGTTCTCCGAAAAAATGGAAAGGTTTCTAAATTCAGGATTTGCGATTAAATCTTGCACGCCTAAGCTTTTACCACGATTTTCCCAGTGTGTTAGTAACTTAACGTTCACTCTTTTCTCAACGTTTTCCATTGTTTTTCCAAAAACCGAATTGTTCATCAATTTAAAAAAATCTTTTTCGAAATCTGAAACTGCTTTCGTTCTTAATTCAGTGTTTAAATCAATATACTTTTTTAACCATGAACTTTGTCGAAATTTTTGAATTCTATGAATTTTTGTTAATTTTAGACCCATTTTCAGACATTGCACAAGGTTCCTGTAATGAATGACATATTTGACTTTATTATTTAAATTAGGTATAAGTTTTCTTTCTTTTGATTCACCTGCACATATATTTTCTGGACACAAAGATAAGTCCGAATGCAAATCGTGAAGTTCCTCGGGATAAATCAATCAACAATCTAAATCAACTTAAAAAAGGAAACCATATTCAGATGTATCAGCAACTTCATAATTTGTGTCCGAACTTACCCACTTAAAACCTCCCTCGGGCAGGTATTGCGACATAGCCCAACCATAGAGGTTGTTTGCATCAAAATAAGCCAAGTACGATTCAGGTATATTCTCATCAAAACAATCTTAATGTTTATTATTTGCCTTTGCATGTCGATTACTACATTGAGATACACCACCTCTGATGCCTGCCTTGATGAATGCAATTTGGTCAATATCTGTCAGTAATTCTAGTTTTACTTTTGTTTGTTTTAACATGGCATCCCAGCTAAGCCCGGGGGCTGTATGATAATGGGTAGGATCTAAACCATAGGTTTTCAGACAAAGTTCTCGGAAGTTTTCAAAAACATCGGCTAGCAACAATATGTCAGTTTTTAGATATAAGTTAGAATAATCTAACATGTTTTGGCAACCAAAGTGTTGCCAAACATCTTGAGCACGGTTGTAATCATCGTCTGAAATGTTGGTATCAGTAAGCGAGCTATGGAATTGTTCTTGATTAGGCAAAGTGGTTAATTCGAGAGAGTCATATGATGTCATAAACTCGTAAGGGTAAACACCCTTCCTACGAAGTCGATCAAAGTCTTCTTTTTCGGGAAACATTTTTTGAGTTGATGAAATTCTTCATCTTTCAGATTTTTAGCCAACTGGTCGAGACTACAAGGTAAAAACTTGAAAGAATCTACAAATCTCAAACTAACTTTTTGATTGTTTACTATCAAATTTTTTGAGAACGAAATGTACTTCTCTTTATTTTGGGGAATCAAGTCAATATCTCCATCAACTAAATTAAGTGCATGAACAATGAAATGCGCGTCATAATTACTAAGATTGTGTAGAAACACTGGAATATGCCGCGGAGCACAGAACTTTTTTTCACAGACTTCATGTACAACACCTCTGAAATTACCGGTTTGCCAATCAAAATTAAGAACGTTTTCTCCATTTAAGTTGGTTTCACAAATTTGTCAAATTTTTGTGTTGGTTATTTTATCACTATCTATTTTTGATAATGGTTTAGGAGTTTTTTGATAATGATTATTTCTGCATATAACTTTTAAATCATCTTGTAAACGATTTATAAACACCTCTGCACAGTTTGGACCACTGTATGTTTCATACTTAGACAAATTGTCATCATATGAACATTTCAAATAGTAACCGAAACTACACTCGAGAGCAATGAATCCGGGTCACTTAAAGATTCCTAAAAATCTCGGAAACTAAAAATGCTAGGTTTGTAACGTGGAAACGTGGAAAAAAGCATGAGACTCAAGTTGTTCCCTACGGTTACATAAAAATTTAAATAAAAGATATTTTTTTTATAAATAAAATAAGTTTTATTTCTAATTATAATTCTACGATATACATTTTCACGTTTAACTATTTTTGTACGTGGCTAAATGTTAATATATTGTTTAGTTGCAAACAAGCTATGATAAAAAAATTGAAGTGGATAGATAAATATGAGAATAACACCTTAGTGGTTACAGGTTGTGTTACAAAGATTTATTGTTGAAAAGCATCATTCTACAAATATAAATATATTTCATATGAAATAGAAAAAATGAAATTACCACGATAATCTAAAGTTTACAACATGACAAACAAAACAAGCGTTCAGAACATCACCCATACGGATAGGGAGTCAACCAATGCCTGAAAGATATCCGATGTTGGCATGAATCTATACGCGAAGCCCTTGTCCGTACACGATGCTTTACCGATCGCTTACTTTGATATCCGTATGTCTTTATAACATTCGAAATACACAGTATACATAAAGAAGGTTAACGGTTGTAAAGATAAAAGCTGACGATGTATAATTAACCGTCTCATACGTTCCTACTTATTCAATACGAAATCCACGATCAGCACTGATCAATATTGCACATATTATTAATTAGTAAATTGCCGTACGCGAGATAATGTTTTTGTTTATTTTTATACAGAATATTTAATCGAATGTTCACTAATTTCACATGACACTATCCAAAATTTGTTTCAGAATAATTCACTCCAAGAAAAAAAAATAAAAAGATGTGGAACAAAATATAATCACTACGAATTTGTTCGCACTAGAATCGAAGGTAGGATATTCTGACCTTGAAGGCTGCTGATGCATAACCTTAAAACCTCCGCTGCATTGATGGAGCGGATGATGAGAAGAGGCAGGAACAACCGCAACGCGGTGTCTGCCTTGAATTCGCCCACGACGGAACGCGTCGTGTGCGGCAACAAATGTTGACGTGAAACACTCATTTAGCGTCGAGGTCCTTACTCCTGAAAATCACATACAAAAAAATATTATAGTACACCGTCAGGACCTCGTTTATATTTTACCCACATATGGAATTACTTTTATAAAGAACATTTTTACTATAGATTTTCATCCGATAATATTAAGTAGGTATGCATTATAAAAATTTATAAATCGTAATTTTGAAATATGTAAAAATAAACCAAACCCCTTGCTTTTCTGAATCTACGACGTTCTCAGGCCGCAGTCTGACATCTCGGGCATCAAACACATCGGACCATTGCGATAGCACCTGAATCTGTAATTTTACTACCCCGATATGTAAAATTATGCTTACCACGAGTTCATCAGCGGCCGGAGTAAGGACGACCAGACCCCGTGTCCTCAGGAACTGGCTGCAACCGTGGACTTTGCGATCCGCAGCTCGCGAGGGACAAAATGTTGGCGGCACGGTCGCTAGCCCACTCGACGCTGTAACGAAACTCAAAATATAACTTCGGCTTCCACTATATTCGATTTCGCGAACGCGCGTTGGCACTCACCTAAAATTCAAAAGTGTTTCCGTGTTTCCCCTCGGAGCTTCTCGTTCAAAGTGAAGTCGGCGGCTCGAAAACGTAGTATATAAACTTGCCAATCGAATGTTCTAGAAGGAATTATATCCCCGACACAACTACTTCTCACTAGATGTCTCCACCATTATGATGTTAGAATAAATACAACGACGGCTTCTGAAATAACTTCAGTTAATTTCAACGTATATCTCGAAATATCTACTTCACAAATTGGGTATGTTCATTACATACCACAATAAATAAAATTTGGATGAAACAAGCGTCTGAATTTTAAATCCTTCGAAGCCTATACCCACTTTTCTCATTATCCAAAACGTCTCGGGATTTTCCGTTGTACTAACCCGTTACCTACTCGATCGACCAACCTACGAGTTGTACCCACTCGCCGTTGGAGGTCGCCTGAATAAAATGGATACGGCATTTGCCTTGAAAGTAGTGACCTCTCTGGACGAGTTGTTGTACTATCGATTTCATACGATACATGTGTTAGTTTTATTTATATGTGTGCGTCTATACTTATTGACTACGTCACAAAAATCTAAGAAAGGCATATATTAGAACCATAAAATTATTGGTTCAATAAATAAACCGTTACAGGTTAATGCAATAAATTGTATTTAATAGACAATGTAATACTCCTTAAATGAAGGTATTAAAACTTCTTAGTTATTGTAAAGTTATATCATAAAAAAATCAAATTTGAAAAAGGGCCACTTTCGAAGATGGAACTACGAAATTACAGCATTTGGTTTTGCTTTTGTTTGTAATCTGTCATTTATGTGGGTACATAAACCATGTTGATAGTGCTCTATATTCATTATTCAAGCTGAAATTATGTCGCTTACGCCTGAAGAATGCACCAGAATACTTACAATGCTGGAAACCGGCCGGAGTCAGCGCGATACAGCCAGGACTATCGGTGTGTCGCTGTCAACAGTACAAAGAGTTCTCCGACGTTAGGAAGAAACTGGTTCTAACCTACGCAGACCAGGAACGGGCAGAACCAGGTGTACCACAGCACGAGAAGACCGATACTTGGTGAACACCATGCTTCGAAATCGCTTTCTCACAGGAACTGAACTCACAAATCAGTTTCGACGCCTCGGAGGAAGTAACCCAAGTGCATGGACAGTAAGATGTCGGCTTGCTGAATCTAACTTAAAACCCCTTAGACCTGCAAACGGCCCTAAACTGGAGCGTGGGCATCGTATTTCAAGACTAAGATATGCCCAGAGCCACGTAAATTGGAGTATTGAAGATTGGTCAAAAGTTATGTTCTCCGACGAATCAAAATTTATGCTCTACAAGCACGATGGAAGACACAGAGTGTATCGAAGACCAGGGGAAAGATTCAAGCAAGCATGCATCGAAGAAAAAGTAGCCTACGGTGGTGGGTCTGTATTTGTGTGGGCCGGAATTTCTTCTGAAAGTCGCACAGAGCTGGTGATCATAGAAAACGGCTCTTTAACTAGCGAAAGATATGTGGAAGAAATCCTCAATGATCACGTTGGTCCATTTATGGTCAATTTAGGTGAGGATGCTATATTTATGCATGACAATGCTCGACCTCATACAGGTAGGATTGTGAATGACTACCTTCAAGAGATGAACATTACTCGTATGGAGTGGCCAGCGCGCAGCCCGGATATCAACCCGATCGAGCATGCTTGGGACGAGCTAGGCAGATGCGTAAAACAACGAAACCCTCCCCCAATTACGCTTCGTGAGCTCAAAATTGCTCTCACAGAGGAATGGGAGAATATTCCCCAAAATCGTATAAGGAACTTGGTGTACAGCATGCCAAATCGCGTAAACGCAGTAATGGAAGCACGAGGAGGCAATACGAAGTATTAAAATTCAAGAAAATCGTAATAAAGTTCAAAAATTTCATGTTTCCTATTTTTGTTTTAAGGAGAGATCAGCAGTTTTTTTCTTTATGTAATTTTGTGTTAATAAAATGTATGGTGACTCATATTTTTTTAACTTTCATTTAAGGAGTATTACATTGTCTATTAAATACAATTTATTGCATTAACCTATCATTTTTAGTTTCCGAGATTTTTAACATTCTTTAAGTGACCCGGATTCATTGCTCTCGAGTGTATTTAATGAATCACAAAACGGCTTTAGGAAAAATCGATCAACTACTTTGGCGGTATATACATACGTTGATAAAATTTTAAACATACTTGACAGTAGGAAACATGCTATAGGTATCCTATTAGACATGAGTAAGGCATACGATAAAGTTCGACATAATATACTATTAGATAAACTTTTTGACATTGGCATACGTGGCATAACACAGAAATGGTTCACCTCATACCTACAAAATCGCAAATATTATGTAGAATTAGAAAACGTAGATTATGATTCTGGAAGTTTAAATACAATCCAATCAACCCCCACCCTACTAAATCACTCAATCCCCCAAGGTAGTGTTCTTGGGTGTATCCTATTTTTAATCTATGTAAATTACCTTCCTAAATGTATTGACGAATCCAGTGTACTCTTCGCGGATGACATTTCTATATTGACATCTTATAATAATAATTCTAATTTAAATAAGAACCTCACTGACATTTTCAATAACATAATTAAATGGATGAATGAACATAACCTAGCCCTCAATATATCAAAAACAAAATTAATGCAATTTCGCCCGTACCAAAAACCGCCTATTTACATAAACTTTTGTTATAATAATACAAAAATTGAATGTGTGAACACTGCTTTATTGCTAGGTTTAGAACTAGACTCGCATGTAAATTGGAAAATACATGTTAAAAAAATTCAATTAAAATTATCAAGTTTTATGTATGGACTAAGGGAACTGCGGCGAGCAGCTGGACTTGATGCCGCTATGACCACTTATTACGCATATGCATACTCATGGTTAAGATATGGCATCATACTATGGGGAAATAGTGTAAACGTAGATAACCTTTTCATCGCACAAAAGAAATGCCTACGAATACTTGCAAACATAGAATTTCCAGATTTAACAATACATCATTTCCATAAACCATATTTTATCAAATATCAAATGCTGACCCTCACCTCCATCTACATCTTGGAAATGTGCATGTTTATTCGAATACAATATATCCTCAATACTTTTTAAAAGCATGTGAATAGACGAGAAATTATCCCCTTAGACCAACACGGAAACATACACTTTTAATACCTACTTCTAGACTGAAAATGCACAGTTCCGGTACCAAGGCAATGGCAGTTAAAATTTATAATACACTACCTGTGAACGAATGAACGTTTTCAAATTCACACTTAAAAAATTACTTTTGCAGAAGTGTTATTATAATATTGACGAATTTTTCAATGATAATACGTTAAAATAGACTGGTCCTCTCTGCACAATTGCAACACCCCCAGGGGGTAACATGTGGCATGTACTTACTGTAAACCTTATGCAACAACACCTGCATTGTATGTTAACTTGGCACATAAGCAATAAATCATTTGAGTTTGAGTTTGAAATTAATAACCTCACCTATCAAGCATGTAAGTGAAATAAGGCTCTGTTCTGACTGTGTTCTGTGGGTCTACTCCAGAGCATCCTAGATAAGACATCGTATGGTACAGCTATATTGCTTTATCAGGGCATCTACAAGATATCCATAGACGCTTAATAGACAACAATATCTACAATAAAGTCCACACCACCATATATCTAACAGGAACCCAGGGGCCGCGCCGGCGTTGGGGTGCGCTGGCCGGCTCAGGCGGGCCGCTCCTATGGGCTTTGGCCGCCAAGTCCACATAGGAGTGGCGGGGTCCGGGTGCTTTGGCGCAGACTCAAGGAGGTGGGGCCCGGGCGCTTTGGCGCAGGCTTGAGGAGGGGGGCCCGGGGACTTTGGTGCAGGCTCGAGGAGGTGGGGTCCGGGCTATCCATTGTGGCTGACGTAGCAGGCGGTGGGGCTACGTATCCGACCCACCGCAGGGATATTACGGGCGTGCAGACACGGGGAAGTCTGGCGCCCATTGTTGGCGAGTTTGGTCTTCGAGGCAGTTGCGGCGCGCCATGTGTTCTGGCGTGCCGCGAAGAGAAGGGTCCGGCAACGGACGGCCGCGGCGGGTTCGCGGTCGTGTGCAAAAACTGTCCCGCGTTCCCGCCAAAAGCGGCAGTGACGGAACACCCCGGGGTTTTGGTGGGTATACGGACTCCCACATAACCACCTACCACCCCGTGGTAGGTGGTATCCATAAAAGATTTCCCCGGGACAAAAAAAAAGCACTCTGAGGTACTCTCCGAAGGTGATTACCTGATTATCCATGGACAGCCTGGGCTTGCTATATTTCAGCTTATTGGTCACAAGTATCGCCTGTGTCTTTTGTACGGCAAACGTCATCCTGTTTAGGTTACTCCACTTGGTGATTGTATCGAGCGCTGGGTTTATAATGGCTTCGAGTTCTCCTGCAGTGTGTGCAGCAGTGATAAGCAGGATGTCGTCCGCGTATGCCTGGCCGTGGACCTTCATCAATGCTAAGTCTTGGAGTAGTGGGTCCAATATAAGGTTCCAGAGAATGGGTCCACAGGTAAAACCTTGTATACATCCTCTGTGCGTTGGTTTCTTTATTTCCGCACCAGCATAGCGGAGTGTTATGCTTCTGTCCTCGAGATAGCTGTAGAGGAGCCTGTGGATGGCACTGTCAACTCCTTTTTCTCTCAGTTGGATGAGTATAGCCGGCCACCAAGCATTGTCAATTGCTCCCTGGATGTCGAGGGAAAGTACAGCGACTAACTTTTTCTCATTCACCCCAGACTTGATAATGGCCAACGCGTTGTAGAGAGCGTCTTCCGAGCTAGTTTGTGGCTTGAAACCGAACTGCCTGCTGCTCAGCTTCCCTTTCCGGCCAAGTTGCCACTGCAGTCTTCTAGTGAGCATTTTCTCCAATACCTTCGCAGGGACCGGCAGGAGTCCAATCGGTCTGTACGATCTGGCCAGAGTGGGATCCTTGCCAGGTTTGGGAATCACTTTGACAATAGCATGCTTCCACCTCTTCGGACAATACCCCAGGCGAAGACATCAGTTGTAGAGCCGCAACAGTGTGTCAGGAACTGCATGGTACGCTTCTGAGCAGATATCTGATGTCAGGCCGTCTATTCATGGGGCCTTGCTGGGATCCATTTGGTTGAGCACCACTTTAATTTCCTCATGGGTGAAAGGTGAGATCTCATTCGAAGCATCCGATAAGGCTGTCCTGTGCTTATTCACCTTTTCCCTGACTTCTTTATGCTCCTGTTTGTCAGTGGTGAAGTCATCTTCTGGATAGAACAGATCACCCAGTAATTTCGCCGAGTCACCTGGCGCAAGTAGACCATCGCCCACTGGTGATTTCAGGACATGGTCGCCGCTAGACATTGAGCACTGCTTGACAATCCGATAAGCTTTCCGCCATACATCCTCCCTCTTCTGACTTGTGCAGTTGTTTTTCCAGCTGGAGACAATAGCGGCTTGGATTTCGTTTTTGTATTCCTCTTTGGCCTGGAGGTACCGTTGTATGAACAGTTGTCTTCGGTTCAATCTTGCGTTCCGGATTCTTCTTGCCAGTGCCTTCACATCGTGTTTTTTTGCCTCAAGGCTTTCATTCTACCATGGGGATCCTTGTAATTTATCCGTAGATAGTGGTGGAATGGTTTCAGTGCAGGCCTTAAGGACAATCTGTTCGTAGGAAGCAACATCAGTCTCCAGCCTATCAATATCGTCAGTGAGAACTTCCTGAGTTTGGTCTAGCCTGGTCCCTTTAACTGCATTTGCCATGACACATCTAAACTTACGCCACTTAGCCTTCTTAGCATTAAATTTCCTAGTGCTGTTCCTGACAATCTCACCAACGATTCCGCAAGTGTCCACGATAAATCTGATTGCTCTATGATCCGAATGCAGTCTGAAATCAGTGTCAACCCTCCAATTTTTACTCTGTGGAGTATGCCCGTGGAGCAGGCGGTCACGTCGATGATGCTTGTGTAAAGCCTGTCCCCTCGATATTGGTAGAATGTGGGGATGTTGCCGTAATTAATAATTTCTCCATCAATTTGCGCTAGAGTGCCCATGAAGCTCTCTCCCCGATCATCCTCGGTTTCGCAGCCCCACCAGGGGCTTGAGGCGTTGGCATTGCCTCCCATGATGAAGTTTGCTGCTTCCGGAGTTTCCACTGCGCGCTGCACTTCAGACAGGTACGGTTCTATGTCTTCTCTGCCGGGCATGTAGAAGGTGACGACGTTTAGCTTAAAATTCCCTAACTTGACGGTTATACCTACAACATTGCGCGACACATTTTTGGGGTTTATTATAATTTCAACTTTTGGATTGATGACGATGACTGCCGCTTTGACTGGGTCGGTTTGGTCCGCGTGTGCGAACTGTATGACACGATGCCTAGACGTGTCGTAGCCCTTAGAACCTACGTATGGCTCTTGCAAGAGCAAAACAGACGTGCCTGATCTCTCAGCCTCATGAAGGCACTCCTTGGTAGCGGCTAAGTCACGACCAATTTTCGCCTGCACAAAGCTTATCGAACCCGGGGTAAACGTATAGGTGCCCTTAGCAATAGCGAACGCCGTGTCGTGCTATTCTGTCCCATTTGCGCCACTCAGGGCAGTCCGAATTATAAGCGGGGTGGTCAGTACCCACCGTGCCCCTTGCAGTTTTGCAGTTGGTGCATTTCGGCGAGGATTCCCTATTGGGGCAATCGCGAGTGTCATGTCCCTCCCTCCGCACAGTAGCCACAGTTTGGAGTCTCAGACCGGCAATCGCGAGCCTTGTGGGAAAAGCCGAGGCACCTAAAACACTGCGTCAGGGGGGATTGGTCATCCGCCAGTACAATTTGGTATCCTATTCGTAGTCTCCTATCCCGAAAGGCGTTCCAGACTTGAGGGTTTCTCAGGTTCAGACCTCTAGGATAACATTCTGTACCGCAGGTTGACGGCCCTTGGTTCTCCTTATTACCTTTACAATTCTGCTTTCCAAGGGTACTCCCCTCAGCAGGTCCTCATTTTGTTTCAGTACCGCGGTTTGAATCCGTTCGTCATTCATACCGGACACCACGCCAACCAGTCTCAGAAATGGCATTCTTTGCCGAGGGACTGAGATCGAGAGCTGGCTGGACTGCTCTCTGATGGCCGTGCCCATACGTCGCATGTCTTCCTCAGAGTTCAGGGTAATAGCCACCTTGCTATTCCTACACTTCCTCATCCCCCCCGTGACACCGACCCCCAGTTCCACCACATCCACCCCAACCTTGATTTTATCGATGATCTCCTGCCCAGTATGTCGGGGGTCCGCTGACTCCACCAGCTTGGTGTATCGGGGAGTATAAGCTACCCCCTCATATGGTGCAGAAGGTCTGGTCTCCCGCCCATCTCGCCAATCGCGCTTTTGTGGTTGCCTGCTGGCGTCCCCGCGAGGCGGCTCGGCCTCAGCGGCCTGAGCATTCCGCCTCCGTGTGCGAACCTGCTGCCATTGGCCAGTCCCCTCCGGATCGGTTTCGCCATCAGCCTCGAGCGGTCTTGCTCGGTCCATATCGTCCCTCAGGGCGCCAACCTCTGATACGAGCAGACTAGCCGCCGCCGCCAGCTCTAAGCTGATATCTCCAGTAGGCGGTGCAGCGTCTGCGATCCTGGCCATGTCCGTCGCAACTTGGCCGACAGTAGCGTCAATCCGTTTCAGAGGATCCCCTACCTCCTTCAATAGGAGCTGCCCATTTGATTCCACCTGGCTGGACAGATCCTTCAGCTTGGTTTGGATCTGCACATGGGCGTTCTCCAGTCTCACAAAATCAACCTTATTTTGTACCAGCATCTGCTGTAGAGCGTGAGTATATTTCTTTGACTCGAGCTCCAGCTCTTGCAACAGACGCTTCTTGTCGTTTTCTATTCTGGAGACTTGCTCCGACAGTTTTTGTGCATCTTCGCTCTGGTCCAGCACCATCTCCTGCATCCTGGTGACCTTGCCCAGGACATATTCCCTTACTTTCTTGTTTAAATTCCCTGTGGATCTGCTCTCCAGGGCTTTCTTAATTTCCAGGGCGGCCCTAGCAGCCTCCGTTGCCACAAGGCGCGATGCTGGGCCCTCCTCTTCTAGACTGGCGAGGGATTCGAGGGATGGGCTAGACGAAATGGGCAGAGAGGCGGTGATATCCAGTGGATGCCTTGGCCGTGCTACGCTCCTTGCTATGTCGTCGGGTGTTTGACGACCTGTCGGAGTAGCGTCACTGTCCGACATAGAGCGTTTAAGTTGCCTAGCCTCTGCAACCTTCCTGGAGCCCGACTGCATTCTGCCGCCTTTCTTAAAGTAGAGGGGGGCAAGCAACCCACAGTTATCGATGCGGCTCAGCCAGGAGCTCTAACGCCGCAAACCAGAGCTTTCTGTCTCTTATAGATGTCGAGTTATTTACAAATTAAAAACTAGGAGGGGGGGGGGGGGGGGTTTCGAAAATTTTTGTTGATGTTTTATTGCGGCACCTGAAGAAGACAGTCAGGGGACCGACGGCGCCGAAAATCCAGTCGTTCTGCGATGACGGGTTCCGGAGATAAGTGGCCTCAAAGTTTGTGGAAATTTCAAAAATGGCCGCCGTGCAGACTTTGAAGTTGTGTATCTCCGGATTCAAACGTCTCCGAAGCGCCGGAAAACTGTGGCAGCTCGCGCTCCCCCAACTCTACCTCCCCAATAAGGAAAATTTTCCAAAATTTGTGATTCTACGTAGAGTCCCGTAACCTATCCGAGCCGGTGGTGGGCCGAACGCCGAGCCCAGCAGTGGTACTCCGGAGTCTCTGCGACCTCCGGTTTAAGAGATATAACGGTTCCAAAATTACCAAAATGGCCGCTGAACTGTCAAAGTCGACCTTGGAACTCTATATCTCCGCCCCCAAAAGTCTCACAGACACCGGAAAAACTGTTCTGGGATGCCCGGGACCCAATGCATGCACCCAGTGCACGAACTAAAAATAAAATTGTGACTACGTAGAGCCTCAAAAATCATCGCTCAACAATCAATCGCTACGCTCCCGGGAAGCCCTTTAGAGGAAATCCGGAGTCCCCACGACCTCTGGTTCTTGAGATATTCCGGTTTTCTAAATTTCCAAGATGGCCGCCGAACTGTCAAAGTCGACTTTGAAACCGGTATATCTCAGCCCCCGAAGGCCTCAGAAACGCCGGAAAAGCTGTTCCAGGGTACCCGGGACCTAAAGTATCCAACCAGTACGCGTCCCAAAAATAAATCTTGACCTCTAGGTAGAGCTTAAAAAGCCACTCTATCGTAGAGCTCTACCCCCGCGAGGTATCCCAAAGGAAATTCGGGGTCTCTACGACCTCTGGTTCCCGAGATATCCGGCCTGGAAAAATTCCAAGATGGCCGCCGAACTGTCAAAACTGACTTTTGGCCACGAATATCTCGAGACCCAGATGTCCCAGAGAGAC
This sequence comes from Selenia dentaria, assembly GCA_917880725.1. Classification (NCBI taxonomy): domain Eukaryota; kingdom Metazoa; phylum Arthropoda; class Insecta; order Lepidoptera; family Geometridae; genus Selenia; species Selenia dentaria. The sequence continues at coordinate 233,002 of OU862885.1, read as the reverse complement.
CGCAGAAAGACTGGCGTTATGCCCACGACCTACTCTATAATACCCTGGTGATTTTGACCCTAAAATTTCGAAGGTGGAGCAGAGCAGCCACACCCCAGTGGGACGTTAAAGGGCCCCCTAAAAAGGGTCTCCCGTGGTAAAGCGAGGTCTCTACGAGCGAGGTTAGGTTAGGTTAGGTTTTTTTTTTTTTTTTTTTTATAAAACTTCAGTTCTCCACAGACTCCAGGGTCCGTGCCATTTTTAAGTGGATTTACAATTTATTAGTGTTTCAATTTTTAAAACAATAGGGACAATAAGTACTTAACTAGGGACGTAGACGGAAATCTTATTTTTTTTTTTTTTAATTTTTTATATTTCCGTTTGTAAAATTGACAATTTGTTGCGGGAGTATGTATAAGCATCCACAGCAAACCAATGTTCGCAGGCGGCACCCGTTCACGAGTTGACCCGTGCATCAGCCATCGCCTTCCTCAACCGTAATTGGGGGAAGATGGCGACCCGACACACAACGCCGCCCCTCGCCAACACTTTTAAGTGGGCATGACTGTTGTGGATGCTCATACTGACTATTTGTCTTACTGGACAGAAATACAGCAAAAGATCTTTTATGAATCTACTTAAATTAATTGTTGCAAATAGATTAGGTTAGGAGATCAATTAAGAAACTAATTTTGTTCTAATGAGAATTACTTAGGAGATAGATTACAATTTAACAGATACGTCTAATAGGGGAAGTTATACATTGTATAAAATTTTCAAGGGAGACAAATTCATTACATAGAGAAATTAAATTAAGAAATACATTACTATTTAACAGTTTTGGCTAAAAGGAAATTATACAAGGAAGGCAGAGGTTTACGCAATTTACAGTTCAAGTTGGGAATTTCACTCCAAGCCCGGGTCGCATTTCAGCAGGACCTCCACTACCACGTTGTTTCGGTCTCTGATGGCCATTTTGAGGTTGTAGTCTAGGATGGTTTTTGCACTTGCAGCCATCGTCTGCCTAACAAACCGCCCAATGGCATCATCTTCGTCGTCTGCGTAGTAAGTGAAGGTTCCGGTGTGACGGGAAACTGCAACGACTGCGTGTGGGACGCTCTCGTGCAGCTTCATTTTGCTTTTAGTTTTAACTGCGATGACGGTTTTGTATGTCAGTCCCTTCGCTTCGTGTATGGTTAGGGTGCGTGATCCTTCTCCGTTTCCATAGCCCTGGCTGGTAAGGGTTTCCTTTTCTTCCTGGGTGTGTACCAGGAATAGGGTGTTTGGAAGGGATTTTGGGATTTCGGCACCCGTGTACCTTTCGAGATGCAGGGACCTTATACGGGGAGCTGAGGAGTATACACCAGAGTAGATTTCTCTCAGAGCGTACGCGACATCTATAGGGTTCCGATGCGTGCAGAACAACTCCTGGCTGATGTTAGTTATCAGGTTTGGGCGATTGTACCTTAATTCGAATAGGTTTTCCCTGTCGATGTAAGGTAGCTGGTTGACATCTCCGATGAGGACAAGTTCGTTAACTCGAGACAGCCTGGAAGCCATTACTATGGCCCCGAAATGGTTCATGAGGGCTTCGTCCACCATGAGGCGGGCATAGCTCTCATTCTTTTTGAAACCATTTACAAGGACCGAAGCCATGGTGCGCACCTTGGTTTTTACCAGGTCTCCGATTCGGTGCGCTAGCTTTTCCCTTAGATCTTTCGCTGCCTCGGTTGTTGTGGTGATGATAACGTCCTTGTCCGCATCGAAGTGTCTTACCACCCAGGTTGTTTTCCCGCATCCAGTAACTCCGTTGACCCATTGTATCTTCGGTACTTCCCAGTGTTTTCAAAATGTCTCGATCTCAGAGTCCTCCGATATGGCTTTCGCCGTTTGCAGGACTCTCCCTTCCTCCCACCGGGTTAAAGCAGCACCTACGCGACCCTAAATTTTGCTGCCATCAGTATATATTTGGGGTCCGGTGATTTGACTGGTGTGTGTCGAGGAGCTCGTACTCCACGGATGTTCTTGTGGACGGGTGAGGTTGGTCCATGAAGCTTTCGCTTTGTTCGAGCTCCTTTTCCGGGGGGAGGTAGTCTAGAGACAGATTCTTTTTCGCTCTATACAGGTTCATTGCCTCAAGGATTCTTAGGTCTATTGGGATCAGTCCTGAAAGGGCGAGTGCTGAAGTGAGAGACACAGTCCGGTATGCCTTACACACTTTTTGGGCAAATCCTCTTTGTAGGGCGTAGGTTAGGTTAGTTTTTTTTTTTCCCGTCCGGCGGCGCAATGCCCCGGCCCGCGAGCTAATGACCCTAACATTATCAGGGATTGAGTTTCATCGTACTTGAGCTTTTTCGTGACCAATATGGCCTGCGTTTTCTCCGCCGAGAATTCCATTTTTATTCCTACTGCCCCAGCGTAGAACTTCGATCAACATGTCGTTTATTTGGTTTTCCAGATCCGCCGAAACGTTTCCTGACCCAATGATGAGGAGGTCGTCCGCAAAGGCCTGCATGTGGATTTCCTTTTTTGACGCTTCCTGTAGTAGGGGGTCCAGTTGCACATTCCACAGCAGAGGCCCGCAAGTCGAACCTTGGATGCAACCTCTCCTGGTGTCTTTGTCAATTTCCACTCCCATGTGGCGGATATGTACCCTCCTGCTGTCGAGGTAGCTATAGACAAGGTGCAAAATTGGGGCTTCGGCGTTCAGGTTGCTAAGCTGTGCTAGGATCGCCGGCCACCAGGTGTTATCAAATGCGCCTTGGATATCCAGCGACAGGACCACGACTATCTTTTTCTCCTTTATTCCTTGCCTGATCAGGGCCATTGCGTCGAAAAGGGCGTCTTCCGCACTGGTCCTTGGAGTAAAGCCATACTGCTTCCGACTTAGCTTTCCCTCGTTTCCGAATTGCCACTGGAGTCTGTTGGTAATTAGCTTTTCAAGTATCTTGCCATGGACCGGCAGAAGACCTATAGGACGGTATGACCTGGGTGATGTTAGGTCTTTTCCAGTCTTAGGTATAAACCTTATGGTCGCTTTTTTCCATTTGTCTGGAAAATATCCGACCTTTAGGCACCTGTTAAAGATTCCCAATGTTACTTCTGGATTTGTTCGAAAGGCACTGCTACAAATGTCCGACGTTAGACCATCGTTGCCTGGGGCTTTATTCGGGTCCATTCCCCTCAGCACCACCTCGACTTCCTCTCGCGTGAACTCCTTTATAGGGGTTTGTCCGTCAAGTTCGTTTAGTCGATCCCTATTGGTCGCGACGATTCGTCGAAGCTGTTTCTGGTCCTCCGTCTCACCAGTTTCATCGTCATCCGGGTAGAATACTTCCGCTATGTAGCGTGCCGATTCGTGTGGCGTCAGTATGTTGCCATTGGGTGACTTTAACAGGTGCTCGGGTTCCCTCCGTTTAAATGTCTTGATTATCCGGTAGGATTTACGCCAGATGTCTTCGGCCTTCTGGCCGTCGCACAGGTCTTTCCAGCTCTTGGTAGCAGTTGTCTCTATTAGCCTTTTGTACTCGGCTTTTTCGGCCAAGTATTCCCCCACTACCAAGTCCTTCCTGTCGGCCCTGGCGTTCCGGATTCTGGACCTATAGGTTTTAACTCTTTGTTTCTTTAGTTTTACCTCCTCGTTCCACCATGGTCTTCCGTGTCCCTTCCTGTCCGTGGCCAGCGGGATCGTTTTTCACACGTGTTGTGTATGGCTTCTTCATAGGTATCCACCGTCTTATCTATGAGTTCCTGGGAGTCGATGCTGGCAATCGGGATTCAGAGTTCCTCTTCTTTCCCCGCTATATTAGTTCGCATTGCCTCTCGGAATTCACTCCAATTGGCCTTCCTGTTGTTTTAGATGCGCGTGGTTGTGATGGAGTGGGTTTCGTTACTAGATCCGAGAACCACCTCGAACCGTATGGCCCTGTGGTCAGATAGATTGACCATCCCAGGTTCCACTCTCCAGTTTTCTACCCTTGAGAGGAGTCCCGTCGAGCAGGCCGTGACGTCTACTATACTCGAGTAGAGTTTTGTGCCCCGCCACTGGTGAAACGTGGGGGTTCCGCCGTCATTAAGGATGTTTCCTCCTATCTGGGCTAACGAGTCAACGAACATTTCGCCCCTAGTGTCCTCCACCAGGCAACCCCACCACGGGCTAGAGGCGTTGATGTCACCTCCAATCAGAAACTCCGGAGTTCTGGACTCTTCCACTGCCTGCGTCGTCCTTGACAAGAGCGGTTCCATTTCTGAGTCTCCTTGCATATAGACGCTAACCACGCACAATTTAAAAGAACCTATCCCTATTGTGAGTCCTACGACATTGTGTGATACATGATTAGGATTTACAATAGGGTTCCTGCAGTAGCAAGACTGACACGCCAGTCATCTCCGCCTCGTGCAGGCATTCCTCAGTGGCGGAGGATCCCCGACCCAGGTTTGCCTGCGCAAACTTGAGGTACCTATTTTGGTCCGCAGATGTGCCTTTAGCAGTAGCTGACGCCTACTCTCGCCAACCGGTCCCACTTCTTCCACTCTGGGCATTCAGCGCTATACGCCGGGTGGCGAGGGTCGACGCCAGAGACTCCTTTGGAGTGACAGTTTATGCAGCATGGCGGGCCGCTCCTATTCGGGCATTCTCTCGTCTCGTGGCTGGCTGCGCAGTATCGGCATCGGGTTTCCGGCGCCCTACATTCACGCGCACGATGCGAGTACCCGAGGCACCGGAAACACTGTAGCACCGGGGATTGATCTACAGCCACCGCAACCTGGTAGCCCAGCCGGATCCTCCTTTCTCTAAGGGCGCCCCACACTTGGGGACTAACCTCCAAAATTATGTTGTGGAGTAGGTCCTGTCTTGCCTTCGTTCGCCTGACGACCTTGATGGTTCGGTCAGCCGGGGGGATTTCGCCGAGAAGGTCCGTATTCTGTTTGTTTAAAACCTCCAGGACCCTAACGTCACTCATCTCGGCTACCACCCCCATAAGACCCAACAGAGGCTTCCTCCGGCGCGGGATCGTCACTGTCAGCTGGTTCTGGGCTTCTTGGATGGCGCTCTTCATTCGGCCCAAATCTTTCTCACTGTTAACAGTAATGGCCACTTTGCTGTTTTTCAGCTTGCGGACCCCAGATATTCCCACCCCGAGCTCAACCACGTCAACACGCTCTTTGATGCGGTCGATGGCTTGTTGGCCCGTGTGGCGGGGGTCAGCCGATGACGAGCTATATGAGCAAGGTGTAGTTTGGCGCCATTCCAGCCCTAGCTGTTGGGGCAGGTGACCGATCCCTCTGCCGTCGGGATCCTCGCGGGCGAACCGTCTGCCATTGTCCTTGACCACTGAGATTGGGATCGTCGGCTGGGTCGCTGGCTATAATTTTTTTCGAAAACCGGAAAATCGCGTTTCTCGAAGTGGGTCGAGTTTGGGCTTGTGGTGATGGGCTGGGCCTCCGTATGCCGCCTACGCCAAAAACCGGGTCTTCCCGGCCCTCCTGGATATTCCCGGAAAAACGGGAAAACGACGATATCTCGTGAACCGTTTGTCCGATTTTAAAAATAAAAGCGGCCCCAGAAAGGGGGCAACGTTGTCGTAATTATAGTACAATAATTTAATTAAAATTCCCCTCTCCCCGCAAAATATGGAGGGGGGAAATTTTTTTACAAAAAATTCAATAAAATTAGATACATTGTAATATAAAAAAAAAACTAGTAAGTGCATGTGAATATATCATAGAAAAATATGATTGTAAGTTTCATGTACCTGTACGCTAAAGCCAATTGTAATAATAAAAAAATAAGATTGTAAGTTGAATTGAGAAATATAGATGTGAGCGCTCCTGTAAAGTGATAATCTCACTAAGTTATCTAGAAAATTAATAAAAAAATAAGTTCGGGCGCCTGGAGCTACCTCACAAAAAGTTTATATATATATATATATTAAAATAAACAAAAATTACCTGGAATAGCAGTTGTAGAGGTTCGGTACCTTTAATCTTCAAGCGGGGGAAAAGTTGAAATAAGTGGCAAAGCATTTAGTTTAGTTCAACCTTTATTTCCGGGAAGAAACACAGTGTTACAATTAATTTAGAAAAATTTTATACTAGTTTGATAATGTCTTAGCAATTATGCAAGGTCTGAAGGACTCCTGCGGCTATACTGATGTAGGTAGACAGCCTGAGGGGCTTTATAAGTTTTCCCATAGTAAGCTAAAGTGACTTATCTTATTTTTATCGCACGCTATCGTTATTGCACCCTTATTTAAAGGAAATTAATTATTTTAAATTTTTATAATTACACGTGCCGAGAGTGGGCCCGTACAAGAAAAAGAATAGACGATACCTTTCTCAGAGACGTCCTGTGGTAAAAGTATATAACGTGGGCAGGATTCCTTTCATCTGGTACACGAGGCGGCACTCAGCGAGGGCCGAGGAAATGCCGAGATGGTCGGTCTTCAACTTCCCACGGTGAACTCCATTCGACACGTATGTTAAGTGTCTAATGGAAGATTTTAAAGGAAAAAATCTCCATCAAAAAAAACTATGAAGCAAAATCATGGTTTCAAACTATTCAGGAAAAATCCTGAAGAAAAACTCCTTAAAAAAAAACGCCAGTGGCTGAAACAATACAAAACTACCGTTAAAAGAATGTCCGTACTTCGAGTATCACGCCATTTTTGGCTAAACAGAAAACGCACTTACCGTTTTTCTTTTAGGTTATTGCAGACACTCCAAAAAATCCATTATTTTGGTAAAATCACGTCGAATATGTAAAGCCCTTGACTTGCGGCTTCTGAATTTCGCCTCAACATCTTGAGAAGTCTGCTCGAAACTCAGATTCGAATGGATAAAATAAAAAGTAAAAATTATTATGACTTCACATGTCGGCTGTTGATAGGAAAGTGAAGTATCCAATATGGCCGAACTCTGTTCATAGGCAAGACGACTCTCCAGTGTGGCCAACCATCCAAGCAAAAAATGTAGAACTTCCGTACAGAGGTTGTAAAAGGTGTTACCCTTGTAATAAAAAAGTTACCAGAATAACTTCCTCTAAGGATTGGCAAATTTTAAAATCGAAAATATGTGTCTAGAATGGACAACGTGTAACGGAGCGAAAAACGAACGTTACAACATGCACAAGAAAAATTTGAAAAATTGTGGCAATGTAGAGGCTGGTACAATACAGCCCGTCGTCCTGTCAAAATCCACCCGCTCCAATTAATGCTAAAGTTATAAAGGTTACAAAATATAATTTTCAAAAGTTCATATTTAAAAAACTATAAGACATAAAAATCTAAACTAAGCGGGTGCTCGTAGAGGGTGTCCTGTGCCTTCGGATAAGGATGTTCAGAAAAGCCGGTAAACCTCGGGAACAGTGACCACGTGGCCACGTGGTTTTGTTTTTCTGGCTTTTTCTCCGAAATGCGTGGCGGGAAAAATCCCGAAAAATGGCCTGGGTGTGGTCGCCCCGAAGGCCCTCCAGATGGCGTCGAAAAAAGACTGGGGTACAGATCTATTTTCGGCAGAAAACACGGTCAAAGAATGATTAACTTACTGATAATCCGTTTTCCGGTCCCAGCCGATCCAATCCTTGTACCACAGTCACAACACAACACTCCACTGAAAGGCCTTATCGAGACGAATACAACGACACCAAAATCACCTCTCTACGAGCACAAAAAACCACTTTTTTGAATTTTTTAGTATGGAGCACGTGGATTTTGCTGCCCTCCGGTCGAGCGCTGGACGCGGACTGGCGGTTAGGTTAGGTTTTTTTTTTTTTAGTAGGGAGGAGGAAATCTTTTATAGATACCGCAGATCGCCACCGGCTTCCTGCGGTTATGTCCGAGTCTGTCGGCGGAGATGGACTGGGTTACCGACGTATACGGACCAAAACCTCCTCCCTCTCTTCACACTGCAGACACTTTGGTCCGTACCTTTTTTAGATTTAAATTAAATTTTTAAAATTTTAGTGGATTTACACTTCAGTAAACATATTTAATAAAGTGTAAATCAAACAAAATTTCTCTCCAAGCAACACAATAAGATACATTTTTACAGAAATAACTTAAACTTAGATGTAGATTAGCTTAAATTCTAAAAGTGAGTCCAAATGTATTTTTTTTTCTTTTTGTTAACACAATACGACAAAATACATGACAAAATATAGTTATAATAGAGACATTACAAACTTATGGAGTAAGAATAAAATATTACACAACTTAAAACACAACTTAATTCTACATGCATTTAGCGGCTCGAGCCGCCAACCTCAGACACATCGGTTGTTTCTATTGTGGTCTTTGCGACGTTTTCGTTCCGATCTTTTAACGCCATTTTTAAATTGTAATCGATGATGTCTCTTCTTTGGTTTTTGATCGCCCGCCTGACGAATTCGCCAATCGCATCCGAGCTGTCGTCTGTGTAGTAAATGCAGCTCGCCGTGTGTCGCGACACTGCTACCACCGCGTGTGGGACGCTGTTTCGGAGCCTCGTTACTCGCTCCTTCGTCTGGACGATGATCACGTTTTCGTAAGTTAAACCCTGTGCTTCATGTACGGTTAAGGTGCAAGACCCTTTGCCTGACCCGTATCCTTTGCGAATTAGAGACGATTTCTCGTCCTGCGTCAGCACCAGGAATAGGGTCTTCGGTTGGTCAGATGGAATTTGTGCACCTGTATACCGTTCTAGCCTCAGGGAGTGAACTTGTGATCTCGACGAGTAGATGCCCGGGTACACTTCGCTTAGGACGTATGCCACATCCATGGGGTTTCGGTGCGTACAAAACAGTTCTTGGCTGATGGTCGCCAGAACACCTGGACTACTATACCTTATATCGAAGAGGTTCTCTCTGTCAATATAAGGCAGTTGATTAACGTCCCCGATAATGACAATGTCAACAGCCTTCAACAGTCTTGCAGCCATTATGATAGCCCCGAAATGGTTCATGTGAGCCTCGTCTATTAAGAAACGTTTCTCCTTCCGCTCAATGAACGCGTTGGCTAATACGGAGGCCATGGTGCGCACTTTGGCTTTTGCTCCGTCGCCTATGCGGCGCGCTACCTTGCCTCGCAGGTCTTTGGCTGCTTCGGTTGTTGTGGTGATTATGATGTCATTGTCAGTATCGAAGTTGTCAACTATCCAGGTTGTTTTTCCGCATCCCGGTACCCCATTTACCCATTCGATGTTTGGCACAGTCCAAAGCTCAGATGTCGCTGCTGGATCGGATGTCCTTACGATGGTCTTTGCCATGTCTAGGATTTTCTCCTGCAGCATTATCTTGGTGCACCGGGCTGTCACTACGATAGAGTCATCTGACGGCGTGTCGAAAGTCAGGTTGCCGGTCCGCCTCGTTTCCCCTTCATTCAGTGACACGAAACCACTCGTGGTGTTGAAAGCGGCCATATATCGACCCGACATTTTCCCCTTTAAAACTCGGGATGTGTCGTTATCGTATATGGCAGCTTCCGCCTCCTCGAGCTTCACGCGCAACGACTCGTCGTTTTCCCAGCAATATGCTTGCAAGATGTTTGCGCAAGTAGTCTTATTGACTTGGCTTGTTGCTTTTTCTATTGGTAGGAACTCGAGGAGTGCGTTGATCGCGATGTCCGTGGGCTTCGTTTCAGGGATGTAGCTTGGCGGGCAGACCTGCCCCTTGTCTGGTCTTGTTCGATGTCGCTGTTCCGTGGGTGGTATAGAGGACGTCTTTGTGAAATCGCTCACTGCAGCTGCCTGTCTTTCTGCCGTGTGAGTGATCTTGTCCTTTATACCGTGAATGGCTGAGGTGATAGTATTCATGAACATCTTTACTTGACTCGTTTCCTCTCTCTGGTTGGCTTCCTGCTTTTTTGATTTGGCGGCGGTGATCTTTTCCTGAAGACGCTGTGACCCAGTCAGGGTAATCGAATGCTGTTTAAGGGTGTCCCTGGTCTTCGTGGGAGTGGTCTTGGTGCGTGCCTTGAGGTAGCTGAGGTCTTCCCCTCTATCCTCGTAGGCGATCACTTCGTGGTGAGCTGAAGCTTTTATGCACCCAATGTGATCTGCGACCTCCCCTTTGGAGTATTCGATTACCATCGCGTCAACGCTGATTTTTCGTGGTATGTCACTTGCGCCTTCACTCGCCTCACCAAGTTTAGAGAGTACTACATCCGCCAGGGCGAAAGGAGTTATTGTCCATGAACAGTGCCACGCCCCTGATCCTAATGCCTGGCTCCCCCCTCTCTCCGAACTCCAACAAATGGTGCAGTGATGTTTGGTTTGGAGATGGTTTCCGGGGTTCTGTGTCCGAGGTTTCAATTGCGGTGTCCAGTGCTCGTGTTTCAGGTATTCCTTTTGTTCTGTTTCTCCTAGCTGCAGATTTCAATGAGTCTTCTGCGTAGTTCAGGAAGCCCAGGAGTTTTACCTCGTCGACGAGAGTCAGCTTACAGCCCGACATGTAGATGTTTGGGGGATCATAACGAAGTTTCCTCGTTATCAGCATCGCGTTTGTTTTGTGAGCTGCGAAGTTTCACTTGTTATTTTCTCCCCATTTTACTACTGTTTCGAGTACTGCATTGGCTGATTCCTCCAGGGTGCTGACCTTGTGTCCGGAAAATTCAATAACCCCGTCGTCCGCGAACGCCTGGCAATATACTCCCTCTCCAGATAGTTTTTGCAACAGCGGGTCTAGGATGATGTTCCAGAAGGTTGGTCCTCCGATGGATCCTTGGACACATCCCTTCTTGGTGCTCCTCTCGCTTGTTGCTCTGGCGTAATTGACCACGATCTTTCGGTCCTTCGGTCGACTTCCGGTTGAGGTATGAGTCTATTATTGCGTAGATGTTCTTTGGACAACCTCTGGTTATCAACTGGTGCTTCAGAGCTGGCCACCACGCATTGTCGAAGGCTCCCTCTATGTCCAATGAGATTATTATGACGATCTTCTTGTTGTTTACTTCAGATCGAACGTGTCTCAAAAGGTCATAGAGGGCGTCTTCGGTTCCGCGCTGTGGCATGAAGCCATATTGTTTTGGACTAAGCGTTGGTAGTAGGTGCCATTGTAGTCTTCCTATCATGAGTTTTTTAACGATTTTTCCAAGAACTGAGAGCAAACCTATGGGCCTGTAGGACTTCGGATGGGTGTAGTCCTCTTTGCCAGGTTTTTTGAGGATCAGGACATGTGCGATTTTCCACTGTTTGGGGAAGTGGGCCAGCGACAAACATCTGTTTGCTATTGCCATAAAAACTTCCCTTTCACTCTGGATGGCCATCGTGCATATATCGGAAGATCCCCAGGCCATCCGGGCCTGGGGCTTTCTTTGGGTTAAGTGATCTAAGGACCACCTCCAATTCAGCCCGCTGGAATGGCGGATCATCTTCCGATAGACCTTCGATCTCCTCAGGTTTCTTGTCTTGGGTCAGTTCTCGGATAAGCGTGTGGTACGGGTTGTTTGTCGATACAGAGTCATTAGGGTAGAACGTCTCCGCCAGAAGATTTGCTGATTGGATTGGGCTGAGCGTTTGCCCTTCAGCGCTTCTGAGAAGCGGGTCTTCTTGTCTTCTGGTGGTTTGCCTAATTACTCTGTATATTCCGTACGCAAGAAAAAGAAAGCAAGTGGCTTTCTTTTTCTTGCGTTGAACAGTACTCTTTCCAATTCTTAGTCTGGGCTTCGCTTCCTCTTTCTGCGTAGGTCACTCGCGCGTCTCGGTAGTCTTTTAGCACGGTTTCGAGTCATGTTTGTGCGGCATTTCGGATTCGCCTTTTTTTGCGAAGAACGTCATTTTTCAGTACTTCGAGGTCCTTACTCCACCATGGTGGTAGTGGTGTTCCTTTCCAGGCGCCTATTTTCGGGATGGTTCCATCGCAGGTGTTGTGTATGGATTCCGTGTAGGCGTCTATGATGACTTCCAGATCCTCTCCGGATGTAATATTCTCTATGGTGTTGGGTTTTATGTTCTTTTCTGCTAGGTTTGTCCTGAAAAGTGTTTTGAAATCTTCCCATTTTGCCTTTTTGGTGTTGTACCTTCGCGTCATGATTGGCTTCAGCGGCTGCAGTCGCCCCTCAAGACGCAATTCGAAGGTGATGGCATTATGGTCTGACGTGGTTAGATTTCGATTCACTTCCCAGTTTTCGACTCGTCCTAGCAGTGACAGGCTACAAGCAGTCACATCTACATTGCTTGTGAATAGCCTGTCTCCCCTGTACACCTCGAAAGTTGGAATATCTCCGGTGTTTAAGATCTTCAGGTCCATTTCGTTCAGGAAGGTGTTGTAGGACTCTCCTCTGGCGTTTTCCGTTTTACTGCCCCACCAGTGACTCCACGTCCCCTCCGACCACGACGTTCTTGGTCGGTAGCTTTTCGCATATTGCTTTTGTGCGATCCAGGTATTGCTCTATGTCTTCCGTCCCCTCGAGGTAAATAATAATAATAATAATAATAAATCTTTATTCATTACCTTAGAGCTAAGATGGACATCATGTTCCTAATTCTAATCCAATCTAGTTATATATTACACTATGCCTGAACTAGGTAAACCTGTGTCTCAGGCGAAAAATGCTTACACATGTTTTGAACTAATAAACAAATTAACACAATAATGAGTGAACAGATTACAACTTATAATATAAATAAATGTAATACTAATTTAAATAAATTATGGCTACGTGGTATTTTTAAATATATCTACATGAGTCATTTATCTAGGCCACTAAACACACAGCTTATAACTATTACATAGGTACAATTAATAACTCCTCGGTTTCCTCGTAAGTCATGTTGGCTAGGGCACTCAAGATGGTTTTCTTACAATTTATGAGATTCATTTCGTATATATATAAATTGCGATTAAGTTTATTGTATAGATATGGCCCTAAGAACATAAAAAACCTAGTTGCGAAAGCATGCTTATTAGTTGCTGTGTTGGTACAGACAATGTCTTTGCGTCTTTTGTTAGTAACTTCAGTACTATAGGAAAGTGTTCTGTGTTGTTTTAAGACTGTGTATAGTATAAATAGCTGTCGAACTGTTAAAACTTTACAGGACTTATATAATAGGTTGGTTGGGTAGAGAAAGGGACGGAACGTGGACACCTTTAGGATCGCTCTTTGCGCTCTTTCTGCGGCTAGTATAAATGTTTTACAGGCTCCGCCCCAAGATGTTATACAATAAGTGATGATTGACTGACATAAAGCAAGATATATTTGCTTAACTAAATTCGTGTCAGCAATATAGCGCAGCTTCTTGAACACATACATTAATTTTCGTAGTCTATTACTCATAACTTCAATATGTTGATTAAACGATAATGTTTCGTCTATTATTACGCCAAGATATTTAATGTGGTTAGTAAATGAGATGTTAGGGCATTGACATACATTATCGCATTTAAGGTAATTGCAAGCGTGTGCATATATAAGTGGGTTAGTAAAAATGGCTGATCGCTGTTTTCGCATCGTGAATTTTAGGTATTTTGTTTTCTCAGCATTCAGCGTTAAAAGGTGACCTCGAAGCCAGCTGTTAACAATATTGAAGCCGTGTTGTGCCAGTTCATACAGCTGTGAATCATTACCTGCTGAGAAAAGTAGAGCAGTGTCGTCAGCATAGGATATTATCTTGCCGTTGGCAAGTTGAAGGTTGCATAAGTCATTAATGTAGATCAAAAACAGTGTAGGTCCCAGAATGCTCCCTTGTGGAATTCCAAAAGAAGCATTTTTTAAGTCAGAACTGACCACACTGTCTATTCTTACGTATTGACACCGATCACTTAGATAGCTGGTAAGAAGTTTAAGCTGGTTATCACGCACACCAATGTTTTCTAATTTTTTAAGTAAGATAGGGGTAGGTACGGTGTCGAATGCTTTTGCAAGGTCAAGGAATATCCCTATGGTTTTGTTCCCTTTATCAAGTTCATGTGTGACGAAATCAGTAAGTTCGTGTACAGCGTCCGCAGTAGATAGTTTTGGCCTGAAGCCAAACTGGTTCTTTGATAGAAGGGCTTTGTTTTCTAAATAATTAACTAATCTGTTGTTAATAATCTTTTCAAAAATTTTAGAAATGGAAGAAAGTAGAGATATGGGCCTATAGTTAGTTATATTTTCCTTGCTTCCTGACTTATGAATTGGGACAACAACAGCTTTTTTCAAACATGTAGGAAAAACACCCTCTTGCAAACATTTTTGGAAAGCAAGAGTTAACGGTCGTGCAAGGATGTGCTTGTACTTCTTAAGTATTTTGGTAGGAATATTATCCCAGCCAGTAGCACAGTCGTCCTTTAACCCCATTATGATTCTTTCCACTTCCGTACAGTCAATATCCAAAAAAACAAAAGATTGTAGCTGAGGCTGAGTGATTTCTATTGTCGGCGCAAACAATTGATTTTGAATCTGCTCTGCTAGAGTTTTCCCAATGTTAGTAAAAAATTCGTTACAACTATTAGCAGCTACTTCTGGTGAGGCATGTGATTTTAACAAACTCGAGGACGATTCACGTTGTTTTGCTGTGTATGTAACATTTTTTATGATTTTCCATATTTTTTTGGTGTTATGGCCAGCACCTTCTAATAAGTTTTTGTCGTACTTTATCTTAATATTTTTGAGAAGGCTGTTACAGAAGTTACGATATCTCTTGTATGTTAGTTGTAAAATAGGGTTATTTGGACAAGATTTAGCCTTCATGTGAAGCTTATCGCGATTTCTCATGCAGCGAATGAGTCCCGGAGTGATCCACGGCTTAATATTTAAGTTTTTTCTGCTTATTTTCACTTTTACAGTGTGTTTTCGTATAATTTGCTGAATTTCGCTTATTAGGTGTGACATACAAGATTCCGCGCTTGCTGAGTCATAAGTAGAAATGAGGTCAATGTTACATAAATCGTCTTCCAAGTTGTTGTGATTTAGTTTGAAGGTGCATGTTTCTTTTTTTAGTTTAGGCTCCTCACGGCTAAGTATAAGTAAAACGGCTTTGTGGTCAGTCACAGATGAATTTGTTACAAGGGTGATTGCAGGCAAGCTAGACTTAAGCATTACGTGGTCCAAGCATGAGCCACTTTGAAAAGTTGGTAGTGTGTGTGCTGGGAGTAAGCCATTGAATGAGCATCGATTTAAGTACTCCTGTGCTGGCCCATCACAACACCCAGGGAGGATGTTAATATTTATGTCACCTACAAGTGCAATATTTTTAAATGATAGTCTTTGAAGGTGAGAGTGCATTGACTCAAGAAAAGTGTCTACACTAAGATGAGGTCTATATACGGCTAAAATAGCAATAGTAGTTTCCACTTTCACTAATAGGCAGCTGCAATCCCGAACGATTAACTCTTCGACAGATATATTTAGATAATTTCTAGCATAAACTACTACTCCATCGTTTTGATTATGACATGTCTTAGTATAATAAGCTGTGTAACCTTCCATACAAGGCAGGTTGCAATTGTGGGAAGAAAGCCAGCATTCTGTAAGGATTATTACGTCACAATCAAAATTAAGCCGTTGTAAGAAAGTGCTGAAATTATTAATATTTTTGTGAATACTGCGAATATTTTGTGTTAATATAGTTAATGCGTTAGGATAAGCAGATATGTGTTGTATACAATTTTCAACATCGCAGGACGTAGACTCGGAAACTGAGAAAGTATCAAGATCGTTAACTATTCTATGAGACATAGTTGTTTAATATTAAGGCTAGACTTATAATGAACGCGGCGCTCTTAGGCGCCTTCATAATCTGTCGAGTTAATGTACCTTTGTTCGGCTATTTTCTTGGCGGGGCAATCTGGGTCACCTGTCTTGTGATCACTTGGCTTTTTGTAGCGCAGACAAGTTGCACATTTCGATGCTTGTTCTTTCTTAGTGCACTCAGATGATTGATGACCTAGATCGCCGCAGTGTCCGCAGGTGTATACATCCGCTCTGCAAGTCTTTGCTGCATGTCCATATTGTTGGCACTTAAAACATCTGGTCACAAAAGTAAAGTCTCTCACGGGACAGGAACACCAATTCACAAAGACTCTATCTTGAGTGATGAGGGCTTTACGAATAGTAGGAGAAACCTCTATTATGTAGTTGCACGACTCAGCACCCTTTCTTCCTGATTTGTGGCTCAGTTTGATGGCAGCAAGAAACTGATCTCGTAAATCTAAATGGATACCACTCCTAGCCTCAGATGGCCCGCTACCAGGAACACGGCTGCCTCCGTTTCCGTCACCAACTGTGGGTCATGAATGACTTCTAGTCGGTCGTCGAAAACGATGATAGCCGCCTTCACCGGTTTTAGGCGGTTTAAGGTGCACTGGATGATTTTCGTGCCAGGATATTGTTTCAGAGTGCCGCTTGCGCCTACATACGGCTCCTGCACTAGGGCAACTGAAATTCCCTTTACCTTTGCCACCTGAAGTAGTTCCGTGGTCGCCTTTAGACAACGTTGCAGGTTTACTTGGATGAAACGCAACCTGCTTGTGCCTGTACCTGAGGGGGTTGAGCTGGTGTTCTCCTGGTCGCCTTCAGCAATAGCTTACTCGGGACCGCGCTATCGCATCCCATTTCTGCTTTTCAGGACATGATATCTTGAATGCGTTGTGTTCCGCTTCCGCTGCCACCCCGTGTGCTTTGGTGCAGTTTCTGCATTTCGGGGGCTTCCCCTCCTGTCGCTCTTTGCACTTCTCCCAAGAGTGGTTTCCTCCGCAGTGACTGCAGAGGTCCTCTTTCTCTTGGCAGATCGCCTTTGTGTGGCCGAAGCCTAGGCATTTGGTGCACTGGACAAGTGGGGAGTGGTCGTGCACAGGTCGCCTCTGCATTCCTATGTAGACCTTCCCTGCTTCCAAGAACTTTTTGTAGATCTTTGGAGAAACCTCCAGCACAGGGTGGCATTCTAGGGCGTTTCGAGCTCTCTTCCTGTACTTCACTTTGATTGTGCTCTCCTTCACATCGACGTCCTGCAGCAGGTGTTTATTCTGTGCTTGCAGGTTCTCCACTATGCTGGCGTCGGTGTGATAAGAGAGCACGTCTCTTATTATTAACAGGGGATTTGAGGCTTTTGCCACTTCCACCTTCAGGGATTTATTCTTTTGAACCTGGCTTCGGACAAGATTTAGGTCCTCTTTGGTGCCACAGCTCACTACCACCTTCTGGTTTCTGGCCTTTCTCACCCTATCTATCCTTGCACAGGTTGACCTGGTGTCTATCGCTTCCCTGATCCTCTCGATTACATTTTCCCCAGTGTTTTTGGGGTCTGTTGAGGAGATGATCAGGGTGTGGTTGGGTTTGAGAGATTGGGTGGGCGGCTTTGCGGCTATTCGGCTTGGCGTATGTGGGCCTCGGATCGTCCTTTGCCTTTCCGGTTTCCTCTTTGTCCTTCTTTGCCAGGAGTGGTCGATCAAGGGTGTGCAGATCTGACACTCCTTTTTGGATGGTGGCAAGTTGCTGCTTTACCTCCACCATTGCCATTTCTGTCTTTAGACTTTGGGCCGGTGACTTTGGCTCCTTTTCATTCTTGTCTTGCAACAGGCGGAGGTCTGATTGGACTATTTTCAGGGTTTCGGAAAGGGGTTTGAGGTGTTGGTACAGGTCCAAAGGTGGTGACGGGGAAGCGGGAACACACATTGGGCGCTGAAGCACTTGTGTCACCTTGGACTTTAGGTCTTTTAACTCCTTCTCGATGGCGGTGACGTCAATTTCGGGGAAACTTGATTGGGTATGGGGGAGTTCGGGCGTCGGTGGTGGTTCACTTAATCTTTCCCCCAGATTCTCAACTGTTCTACGGAGTTCATCTAGCTGGTTTGAGATACCTCTCGTGTGTATATCTAACCGGTTGATACCGGCTTCGATGTCTCGCTTGAGGGCATCCGATGACTCCGTGGATGTTTGGTGGCTCTCTCTGTCGCTTCGAATCTGGGTCGTGAGTGAGTTTAAAGCCTGCTTGACCTCCTTTATCTCCCTGAAGGGCTCAAGCGTTTCGTAGCCGAGCCAGCTTCGTATAGCTTTGGTCTCCTCCAGGGTGCCCGCGATGCTGTCCCTCACCAGGTTCACTTGCTCGACTAGGCCCTTTTTTAGGGCTTGTATTTCCCGAGCATGCGCTCTCTCGACGTTCACCAATTCTTGTGCATGTCGAGAGAGCGCCCGCTCCAGGTTGTACTTATGTCGAGACCGTGAGTCTGCGAGGGACAACACGCTGACATATAGGCCTTACAGGCTCTCGAGTGCGATGACCTTGCACTCCCTTTTCATATTTCCCGCCATTTCCAATGCTTCCTTCCCCTTTTGGAGTAGGTCGTTGGCATCTCTTGTCTCCTCATTCATCGATACGCCGGACACGGACAGCCTCTTTTGTGTAGATGGTGACGCTAAGAAGCTATATCTTCGTAGTGGCTGGTTCGCTGAGCCTTCGGACAACGTGTCGAATTCGTCCCTCTCTGCCACGCTAGTTGACGCAGATAGCTCTAAAGTGACCGGATGTATGGTCGCGTGTTCCACCGAGGAGGGAACAGCAACAGGTGCCTCCTCTTCAGGGGTCCGTTCCTGCTTCCTCCTCGGTGGGATTTCTTGTGAGACTTCCACAGCGCTCTCGGACTTTGCAGTTGGCGCTTACTTCGGGCGAACTTTTGATGTTTTGCGATTTTTTCCGATGCCAGTGACTTTGCGGCTGTTACCTTTGACAGCACTTTCTGACGGAGAAATTGTGCTGGCTTAGCCGAGCAGTCTGAGGCGGACGACTTATTGCCGGACGACATTTTTCAAAAAGAGATGGAAACAGGGACACACAAAATTTGGAAATACGCAAAACAATTACACAAATGCTTACAAAGTAGTCAATGTTATTTAAAGTCAATTAAAGAATAGTTTTTGCTAGCATTCAGAGCCGACCAGTTTCCGCAAGCAGCACCTGTTTACAAATTTACACATGCACCATTTTTTTTTTTTTTTTTTTCCCGGGGAAATCCTTTATGGATACCACCCACCACGGGGAGGGAGGTGGTTATGTGGGAGTCCGTATACCCACCAAAACCCCGGGGTGTTCCGTCACTGCCGCCCTCGGCGGGAACGCGGGACAGATTTTTCACACGACCGCGAACCCGCCGTGGCTGTCCGTTGCCGGACCCTTCTCTTCGCGGCACGCCAGAACACATGGCGCGCCGCAACTGCCTCGGAGACCAAACTCGCCAACAATGGGCGCCAGACTTCCCCGTGTCTGGTCGCCCGTGGTCTCCCTGCGGTGGGTCGGATACGTAGCCCCACCGCCTGCTACGTCAGCCACAAGGGATAGCCCCCCCGCAACCCCACCTCCTCGAGTCTGCGCCGATCGCCCGGACACCACCTCCTCGAGCCTGCACCAAAGTGCCCGGGCCCCCCTCCTCGAGCCTGCGCCAAAGCGCCCGGGCCCCACCTCCTCGAGCCTGCGCCAAAGCGCCCGGGCCCCACCTCCTCGAGTCTGCGCCAAAGCGCCCGGACCCCGCCACTCCTATGTGGACTTGGCGGCCAAAGCCCATAGGAGCGGCCCGCCTGAGCCGGCCAGCGCACCCCAACGCCGGCGCGGCCCCTGGGTTCCTCTTAGCTTCACCGTGGTGTACCTAGCCACGGTTACTGAGCCCCCCGCCACGTCAATGCGAGAACCCTTCGGGGGGGAAACACCTATCCTTCTGTACTAGAATATGATAACCGTTCCTCGGACTGTGGTGATGAGATCTGTAAATTTTTTGGAGATTTGTTTCTCTCTACGTTTTTGAATAATTCCCAGACTAAAATACAGGTGGATTCAATATCTTCACTGAATCTCTTACTACTGCGGACATCAATTTAGTTGAAGTTCTAGATGAAAACGTCTTTAAACTACTTAAACACCTAGAACTTACTAAATCTGCAGGTCCTGATAACATCCCTGCTATTCTTATTGTTAAATGTGCCAAGAGCCTTGTCTTTCCTCTCTCGCTGCTTTACCGCCGGTCCCTTACCGAAGGCGTCGTTCCGCGTATTTGGAAAACAGCTTTTAATACTCCCATCCATAAAAAAGGTCCGAAAAACAAAGTCGAAAACTACCGACCCATTTCGAAACTATGCTTGTTTGCTAAGGTACTAGAAAAAATTGTCCATACACAACTTTACTCAGTACTCAAGCATAGTATCTCAATTCATCAACACGGTTTCTTAAAGGGTAGGTCTACCACATCTAATCTTCTTCTTTGCACGGACTTTTTGACACTGTGTATGTCAGAACCTTCGCAAGTAGACATCATTTACACCGACTACTCCAAATGTTTTGACCGAATTGACCACTCTCTTCTGCTTGATAAACTTCAGAGGATAGGTATTCGGGGAAATCTGTTCAGGTGGTTTTCATCTTATGTTCAGAACAGGTGTCAAACTGTGGTCCTGGGTGGCTACTCCTCATGTCCTATGACCATACCTTCAGGTATTCCCCAAGGTTCCTTATTGGGTCCTCTGCTTTTCACAATTTTTGTTAATGATATTTCATCTTGCTTTATGTATTCTAAAATATTACTGTACGCGGACGATATGAAAATTTTATACCAAATTAAAACCCAAGAAGATAATTACCGACTTCAAGATGACCTTTATAGGTTCGAACATTAATGTAAACGAAACAAATTAGATCTTATCGTTTCCAAGTGCTGCAAGTGCAAGTGCACCAGCCGTAGCCTTCCTCAACCGTCTTATTGGGAAGATGGCCACCGCATCGGGCCGGCTGCGGAGTCGCTACGGGTGTTAGACGTGTTCGAAGTGGTTTTCGGGCCTCCGTATCTCTACTTCCCGTAGTCGGATCTCAAAATTTTTTCACCTCCAGATAAGGCTTTTGGACTCCTATTCGAATATATAAACCGCTCTGCGGACTTACAGTTATCCTCGGTATTATTGAGGGGCAAAGTCGGTGCCTTCCTGCTCCTGAACCCTTGGGTGTATCAAGTTGCGCACATAAATCCTGGTGACTCAAACACTTAATTCACTACTCACACCACTTTCACTCGCGTAACTTCAAAATTGCGATTTTTGCGAGTTTTTTGCACGGAGCAGATGTTGTTGCGACCGTTTTCGAGGGTGTACTGGTTAGGTTAGGTTTTTTTTTTTATTAATAAAACTACGCTCCACAGACTCCAGGGTCCGTGCAATTTTTTAAGTGGATTTACAATTTATTAGTGTTACAATTGAGGTGATTAGTATCAAATTTGGTCAAATCCGTTCAAGACAAATTAGCAACACAGTCAAGATTTTGATTTTACTAAATGGCAACATCATAAGAGAGCTAAAAATTTGACTACTTATGTAAATAAGGTTTTAAAAATTATTAAAATAAAAACAAACTTACGTCTTAAACAAGAAAATACTGAAATCACGTTTTAAAAATTGGATTCGACTAAGTTAGATAGTGAAGTGTGGATTTGACTTAGTTTGATAGAGTAGTGTATGGATTTGACTGTCTATGAATGTTACCTATGTGGATTTGGCTTATTTTATAGACTAGCTTTTGCCCGCGACTTCGTTCGCGTGGACTTCAGGTTCGTCCCGTCTTCTAGTAATAAGTAAGAAATACGGTAACTAAGCACTGCAGAGCCCTAATCATAGGCCTATAGGTAGCTACTGCAGTATGCTCCTATAAACTACATTTAACGATCTTTTTCCTTCAGCATAAACATGCAGATTCTTCGCTTTGGAAACACGTGAGCAAGCCACATAGAGCTGACCGTGAGAAAAACATGGCGTGCCCAAATGTAGGCCTGCTACCTTCAAGGTTTGACCCTGCGATTTGTTGATCGTCATTGAAAATGCGACTTTTAATGGGAACTGCAGGCGTTTAAAATTGAATGGCAAGTTGTTGGGTATGATTGGGATGCGCGGTATAAGAACATTGTCTCCCTTGGCTTCTCCAGTTAAAATTGTAGCCTTCACTATATGCCTTCCTAATTCGGTAACTCGCAACCGAGTACCGTTGCATAATCTTGGCGCATCCAGGTTACGCATTAACAAAACGGGTACACCTACCTTTAATTCCAACTTGTGTGATGGCACCCCGGACAACTCTAAAGAGTTTAGGAACTCTACGGGATAACTTGTAGTGTCATCGGATGACATAACTGTGTCAATGGAATTATACACTGATGTTTCGCTGTTTATTTCGGCCAAGATTTTTTTATTTATTTTCGCAACAGTCTCATTTTTTGGTGCCAATATGGTTCTTTCACACAACCAATTTTCGTCAAGAATATTTTGTTGCAGATTCGGAAAAACTTGTTCAATAAGTTCGTTTTCTGTCTCCACAGCATGACAAAATTGCTGTGTAAAAAGAACCATACCTTCTTGGTCGGTGTTTAGGTGGCCTTCACCAATTTCTAGCAGTTTTTGAGCATATGCTCCTGATTCGACATCGCTGAATAACTGGACTCGCATGTTAGTGGTAAGATAAAGCTTTTCAACTTTAGACCACAGATATGAGGCTTTTAGACATGCGTTAATTTCATCTGCTGCAGTGCCTCTCTCGATAACAGGTAAAGTCTGTCTAAAATCCCCTGCCAATAACACTACCACACCACCCATCAACTTTCGATTGCTGTGAATATCTTGTAGACAGCGATCAAGCGCCTCAATGGCGCGTTTGTGTGACATAGTGCACTCGTCCCACACGATCAGCATACATTGTTGCAAGAGGGCGCCACGGGCACTGCTCTTACTGATGTTGCACGTTGGGGTTTCTTCGCTCACCAGATTAAGAGGTAATTTAAAAACCGAATGTGCCGTTCGTCCACCGCTCAGCAATGTTGCAGCGATCCCAGAGGAAGCCACCGCTAATGCAACTTTACGGTCCTTACGAATTTTTGCTAGAAGCAAATTAAGCAAAAATGTTTTACCTGTACCGCCCGGGGCGTCAAGAAAGAAAAGGCCGCCTTTGTCAAGCTCAACTCGTTGTAATATTTTGTTATAAATGTTTTTTTGTTCGGGTAGCAGGCGTGGTTCAGTTTCGCTGACCTGAGCGTCTAATAAAGCAATATCGTAGC
Organism: Selenia dentaria; assembly: GCA_917880725.1. Taxonomy (NCBI): domain Eukaryota; kingdom Metazoa; phylum Arthropoda; class Insecta; order Lepidoptera; family Geometridae; genus Selenia; species Selenia dentaria. The sequence goes on along the minus strand of OU862885.1, from coordinate 210,057 downwards.
TTAGCTCTTTGATCAAATCGGTCGACAACTCTCCTCGACGCTCTGGTGTAGGCATACCGAAGTCAGACAATTTCTTACCGGAAATCGTTATTATTTTGTCCTCTATATGTCTCAGTGCTTCATTGAAACATAGATCATTGTTGACTTGATCCATCCTTTCAAATCTATGCAAGATATCCTCCGATAATGCAGATTTATACTTATCCCATAGTTGAAGAGGATTGGATAAACCGCAAGTGCATATCAATATTGCAAATAGTTCTCTTATTTGCGAAGGAGAGCGACACAGCACTGCCTCTTCCATTGTGGCATCCCAGTGGTTGTCATCTTCCAACAACCCCAACTTCTCACACGCTTGTCGAAAAGTTTCAAGTTCTTGGCCGTCAACTGTTTTTAGATCCAAAAAGCTAGTGGGGCCCTGTACTACATTCAGCAGCATTCGCAAACAGTAACATTCGAAGTTACTAACATGCACTGTGTAAATGCGCCCAAGAGCATCTCCTGCCTTCACACCTGGCCAGCCGTCGACAGGTGTGCCTTGTAAACGACGTTTCCATTCTTTCGACGACACGTTCCATGTATAGTAGCGGGGTACGTCAACATAAAGTAATGTTTTTGCAAATGCGTCATTTTGGCAAAGCAGGAAAAATGCAGTTAGTGTCGTCTTAGGTGGTGCGGCCATTCTCTCTCTAAAATTGTTTTCAGTGAAGTAAATCCGCTGACCATTAGGCAGATGAACCGCAAGGTGAGTGACTGTTGGGTGTCTTTCATGCAGAGGCAGACCCAAGATCCGCCACGCTGCTTCGTTACTACTAACATATCTACCGGCTCGATACGTTTGCACCTCATCTCTCGGGTCAATATTAACATTCCCTTGCTGTCGAATGTTAAAAATAGCCTGGTCGCTGCCTTTGTTTATATATTTACAAATATATTTTATCGCCTGTACCGTATTGCAGAACTCTACATTTATGTGACAGTTATAAATTTTAGACAGAAGAGGAGAATATGGGACAATCCAGCTATTGTCAACCAATACTTCCTGTGTTCCACCTCGGGTTTTTAGAGTTATCGTACGGCCGCCATCTCCTGCTGTTCTACGCCTGTACAAAGGATAGCCTTTGTCGTTAGTTTGAGTATCTTTTAAAAGCGCCCTTGGATACTTTTTGGTGCATTTTCCTTCTTTCATGCATGGTGATGACGGATTTAGTGCACCACAGGGACCGTGAATCATATTTTTGGTTACAGTATCGTAGAGTTTTCGATCACTTTCTGGATTTGGTATCTCCGCACTTATGACTTCATCAATTTGGTTGGGGCGTAATTTTTCCGTCAACCACAGCAGTAAGTGCACGTGAGGCAGACCTCTTTTTTGCCACTCGATCGAGTACATGAAACACTTCATATCTCCAAATATTTTACCTTTTGTAAGTAGAGCAACCAATTTTTGTACTTTTATTTTAAATAACCTGGCTGTTAAGTCATGTCTGTCTGTTGCATTTTGTCCTGGAATGAGCTCTTTAGTAATTTCTGGCCAAGCGGGATTACATGTCATTGTAATAAACAGGTCAGGCCTCCCGTAGTTACGCACGTATGTGAACGCATCCTGCGTGTACTCATGAAGATATCTCGGGCTATTTACAAATGACGATGGGAGTATTACCAATTGACCCAAATTGTTTGGATCTAAATCCGCATCATTCCTGACCGCGTCTTGTAAATGTATATAGTTTTCTGCTCGCAGTTTTGTTTGGTTTAAAGCAATAAACCTTAAGCGCTCACTCTCCACTTTGACATACATGTCCACCAAAAACTGAAGAAAGAGAAGCCTACATCGAAGCAATAAATTAAAATTGTTGCGACGTACCATCATATGATACGCATAAAAGTCTTTGCACGACACTTTTTTGTTCGGTATAGGCTGTTTTGTAACTGGGTTTGTCTGAGGAATATCAAAACTGTACCCCTCTTGTCCTTTCCAAAAAATTATCGGGTACTCGAGAGCATCATAAAATCTATGAGTGTCCGGAACTCTAGTAAGCCGGCCATCGTGCGCCTGAATAACAATGTCCCGAGACGCAGTTTGTTCAGTACTAACTACTACGGCAGCTATTTCGTTTGTGGTCGGGGCATTGAATCGTCTTTCGTGTTCACCACGTGGTACACGATCTGGGTGTATCACGACCTTGTAATTATCGCTAGTCACTCTATCTTTAGCCATTTTAAATTCATGCACTAAAACGTTGTGATCATGTAGAACTTTTTGTATTTTTTGAACTGTGTTTCTTTCCACACCTGGTACGTACTCAGAACGCCTATCAACTTGTGCTTCCTCATCACCCATGAAATAAACTTGCAAAAATTTTGGTTGCGTATTAGCAGCAGGAAGCAAAGAGCCAATTGTGTGGTATATTTGCCCTTGGATTGTAAAAGTCGGGCAAAATCCTGGCATCGACACAATGTTATCAGCTCCAAAAGATGTCATATGGAAGCATGTATTGTATTTTCTTATGTTTTTTAAAAAACGGCGAGACTCATCTGTTTCATTTGAAAAAAGTTCTTTAAGAGGTTCAACAGGCTCGTCTATTGAAGGAAGAACTACTTTTCCTCCCGAACAACACATGCCTGCAGCTTCCTCTTTCCATTTAAGAGCACCGCAAAATCTGCATTCTTTATTCATCGCTTCTATTTTTATAAGCTTGTGGCTTTCGTAATCAAGAGTTTCATCGTACTCAAATGCAGCTTTATCGAATACTCCCCACGCGTTTCTTGTAAATATTAATCGTCGCTGTTGTGCCCTTTCAGCAACAGCGCGTCTGCGAGCTTCAGCAGCTTCAACAGTTTCAGTAGCTCTTTGGGACCCTATGTAATTCGCTTGCTGAAGACGCCGAGCTTGAGACTGTTCGGGTGTCTCAGACGCCCGTTGAGATGCCAGATATTCAGCGTTCTGTTGACGTCGAGCTTGAGACTGTTCGGGTGTCTCCGCAGCCCGTTGAGATGCTAGATACTCAGCATGCTGTCGACGTCGATCCTGGGACTGTTCGGGTGTCTCAGAAGCCCGTTGAGATGCCAGATATTCAGCGTTCTGTTGACGTCGAGCTTGAGACTGTTCGGGTGTCTCTGCAGCCCGTTGAGATGCTAGATACTCAGCATGCTGTCGACGTCTATCTTGGGACTGCTCTGGTGTCTCAGCAGCTCTTTGAGCTGCCTCACGCTCTGCTTGTTTAAGCCTTCGCAGTTCGGCTTGTGGAAACGTCTCGTTAAGTCTAGCTACTTTCATAGTTCGAGCTTTATTAGAGCTTTGGGAAAGATTAGACTTACGCTTTCGCGGCATAATTCTTAAGTACGTGTTGTTTCTATACTTCCAAAAAATACAGTACGGTAGTTATTGTTATGATTGTACTTTAATGCAATCCTTGCCTATTTAATTAACCTATCTATATAGTAATTCAATTATCAATGAAGTAATTCGTTATAATTAACCTATTTATATAATTTGTTATAATTAACGGTAAATAACCTATCTATATAGTAATTGAATTATCAATGAAGTAATTTGTTAAAATTAACCTATTTATATAATTTGTTATAATTAACTGTAAGTAACCTATCTATATAGTAATTGAATTATCAATGAAGTAATTCGTAAAATCATCAAATAAAACTTAGCGCAGTTTTTTACAATAAATTCTTTATCAAGATTACAAAAAAAAACTTATTCTTTAAAATTAACTCTAAAAAGTATTTTAGGTGGAATTTTCTGAAAAAAAAGCTGGTAGTTTTTAAATTTTTATTTCGCTGTAGATTTATTTGTTTCTTTTCTTTATTTTAAATTACTTGTCAGTATGTCAACGCTTGAAATTGATAAATTGCCTAAATTTTGCTTACTTTTTACCAAAGAACCTTAGTAGAACAAAAATTCGCAAAACGGACACAACCGTCAACGACGTCTGCCCTCACGCGTCTGCCCGCGTTCGGGTCGCGCATTCAGCGATGAGCCACTTCTTCCCCACCGCACCTACCCCGCTCCCCCCACGCCCCGTTCGCCTGGCGTCGCTGCCGGTATTTATCACCGAAACTGTATTTATCGCCGAAATTGCTATGACTCTGCATTTTAAATCTGTGATATCTTCGAAAATATTTATTTAATTTACATGCTGTAAAAAGCCATATTGATCTTTATTAAATGCACAATGTATTTAAGATACTTAATTGGATAAGGATTAATACTGTATTGCTTAAAATCGCTTCGTAAATAAGCCATTATTTCTCGTACAAATTAAAGGATAAAAAATGGTTAATATGGGTTATTCCTAAGAGATAAACATATACCATCACGGACTTTTTTGTAGACCTTTTTAAGTTGTACAATACTGTAGTAAATTGTTTTGATCTATCTTGTAGGATTCAGTCAGCGTTTGCAATGTAAGCGCAAAAAATGTGTTTTTTTTACGACCTCACATTAAAAACCTAAAAAATTGTAGCCTATGTGTTATTCTGATGTATAAGCTATATTGTGGTAAAGTTTCATTCAAATTCATTCAGTAGTTTTTACGTGAAAGAGTAACAAACATCCATACATCCATACATACAAACTTTCACGTTTATAATATTAGTAGGATGACGTAATCGGAAGTCAGAGGTTGTAAACTTTGGTCATGAAATTCAAAGACGAAATAAAACGTGCCATAAATCAAAGCAAATATTTATTTTTATTAAATGTGATTAGGTAGGTACACATTTAGAGTTAGTACAGTACAAATTTAGAAATAATAAATAAAATGAATTTACTTAACAAAGAAATGTAATTTTGGTAGATATTAAATAATCAAAGTGGGCAATTCTTCCTCCATCTCACATCTTTCATTTGCATAAGAAATACTGTTTTCATTATTAATTGACCTTTGAATAACATTTTTATAGTACTCTAGATCTGGCAAAAGTTCCCACTGGTCTCCGTAATGAGCTTTCAAAAGTTTTGTAACATCGTCCAGTTTTTCTTTCTTAACCGCCACATTCATTTGTATGTTTTTAGGATTTATTAGACTAGCAGTTTTATTCTTCTTGCAAATATTTTTGTAGGTGCCCAAAGCATTATGATGATGAAGATTCTTCTGCCCTAACTAATACATTTAGTTTCTGTTTGTTTCTTTTAATGAAAAACCGCTTACATTGCTTGATAGAAAAATGCATTGCGTTCGTTCCTTTTAATGTTTCAGTACATGCCTCTTTCCAATCCTGAACTATAATTTCTGAACCCAATTTCAGAACGGTCCCCTGTTCTTTGAAGATATTGTAGTAATCTTGAGGATTAGTTATAACCTCGTTCTTTTTAATCTTTTTTTCTATTTGTGCAAATACACGGTCTGGCGGCAGGAACGAGTGACCCACCACTGGAAATAGTAATTCCACACTCTTTATCCGTTCTGGAGCATAATCCATAACATACTTACAAAGCATTCCCAAAACAGAAGTATTTTTGTTTTGGCCACTGCAACCGTCGGCCACTAGTCGTATTGTGGTTACATTTTCGTATTTTTCAATATTTGAGCACAGACAGTGGAAAACCGCACTAGTGATTTCATTTGAAGCTTTTGGTAAAATATCTTCGGTCCTTGTGTAAATGAAAACATTGTCACTGGTCAATTTGCTTTTGGAACTAACTATTACAATCGTAAAATTATAAGCATAAAGCTGTCGCGAATAATAAGCGCTTTGGTCAGGCAATTTAGGCATCGGCTGATTTTTTTGACAGTCAAAACTTAATGTGAGTAACTCTTCTTTTTCTTCCTTCAGTAAATTGTAAAAAGCCTTCGCTCTTAAATTATGTACTCTTCTACGTCTGTTTCATGTTGAATTTGTTCATTTAATGATAAGCAGGGGGAGCACACGTCTGTCGCCGGAGCGCCAAAGCCAATATTAAATGAAGTATTAAAAATTCGCCGGAAATAAGATGCCTTAACACTTTTGAATTGTTCTTCAGCTTGTGCGATGTACATTTTATGTAACTTATTTATATTTAAATTTGATGCAAGATATTGTCGGCTTTTAATTTGACTGCGGCAGTAATGAATTTCAAGCGGGACTAATTTTTTTATAAATTGTTTAATCGATTTTCTTATATTTGCGTACTTCTTCTCTTTACGATTCCCTCCTCTATTTTCAGATGCTGATGCCCCATTATTCTTAACGTTGCGCATAATTACACCATTTACTCTTCCTTTTTTAAGTCCTTATATGGCCAGAAATGTTTGTCTGCATATTGGTACCAAAGAGTTTCTGCGCCGTCCGTAGTATGTAATATTGAAATTTTTCTTATTACCTGTGCCTGATTTAGGACGTCGGCGCTGAATAGGAGATGTTTTAATGTGAAGAATAAAATTATCTTGATCTATTTTCTTTGTTGATTTATAAAAAGCATTTCTAAATTTAATTATGTCGTTTTTTGCTAATGAAGTACATCTATAAGCTTTGGAAAAATGTTGACACGGAATTCTGATGTCTGGTGGTGCTTTAGGCGAGTATCTGCAAAAACAAGTTCAGAGTGAGTACCTACCTATAAATAGGGAGACAAAAAAAGTTAAGTATATGAAAATATATATAAAAAAACATGAAATGAAAAAAAAATTAGCCCGTTTAAACAAAAAAAACTCGAACAAGTAAACTCTCCAGCTTTATAATAATAGTGAAAAATTATTATGAATTTTTGGTCACAAAAGTTGAGAGCCCCTGATAATACAAAAGCAATATTGTATAGATTGATGTTAACATACCTAGAAATCATCTTTCTGTTGCATTCCCATGAAGATTTTTGTACCAAAGGCTTCCTTGACAATTGAGGAGGAGTTTCGATTATTTGATTTTGGTTTCCTTCCATTTTTTAATAATAATTTCACATAAAACACACGGAGAACAAGCGGCCAGCGTCAAAAACAAACTAACACTAAAAACAACATGGCCGACTCGCCATAGCGAATACTCGATGCTGATTGGCCGAAATGGATTGGGCCCTATTTGAAAATTAGTAAAGGTGGATTGGGCTGATTTTGATACCAAAGTCGTATTTCAAACGGGATTTCCTTATGAATGAAGTGCATTTTTTGAATGTTACTAATTAAAACTTCGTGTGAAGACGAATATTTCGCCATTTTTTATTTAAAAACGATGAATATTGGATCTGACCAATTTTGATACCAATCGCCTCAATTTTTAAAACATTAGGGACAATAAGTACTTAACTAGGGACGTAGACGGAATTTTTCTTTTTTTCTTTTTTTTTCGTTATTTTTTATGATTATATTTTTTTTTATTGTTTAGTTTTTTTTTAATGCTTAGTTTTTTTTTAATTTGTTATATTTCCGTTTGTACAATTGACAATTTGTTACGGGAGTATGTATAAGCATCCACAGCAGACCAGTGTCCGCGGGCAGCACCCGTTCACGAGTTGACCCGTGCATCAGCCATCGCCTTCCTCAACCGTATTTGGGGGAAGATGGCGACCCGACACACAACGCCGCCGCTCGCCAACACTTTTAAGTGGGCATGACTGTTGTGGATGCTCATACTGACTATTTGTCTTACTGGACAGAAATACAGCAAAAGATCTTTTATGAATCTACTTAAATTAATTGTTGCAAATAGATTAAGTTAGGAGATCAATTAAGAAACTAATTTTGTTCTAATGGGAATTACTTAGGAGATAGATTACAATTTAACAGATATGTCTAAAAGGGGAAGTTATACATTGTATAAAATTTTCAAGGGAGACAAATTCATTACATAGAGAAATTAAATTAAGAAATAAATTACTATTTAACAGTTTTGGCTAAAAGGAAATTATACAAGGAAGGCAGAGGTTTACGCAATTTACAGTTCAAGTTGGGAATTTCATTCCAAGCCCGGGTCGCATTTCAGCAGGAACTCCACTACCACGTTGTTTCGGTCCCTGATGGCCATTTTGAGGTTGTAGTCTAGGATGGTTTTTGCACTTGCAGCCATCGTCTGCCTAACAAAACGCCCAATGGCATCTTCTTCGTCGTCTGCGTAGTAAGTGAAGGTTCCGGTGTGACGGGAAACTGCAACGACTGCGTGTGGGACGCTCTCGTGCAGCTTCATTTTGCTTTTGGTATTTACTGCGATGACGGTTTTGTATGTCAGTCCCTGCGCTTCGTGTATGGTTAGGGTGCGTGATCCTTCTCCGTTTCCATAGCCCTGTCTGGTAAGGGTTTCCTTTTCTTCCTGGGTGTGTACCAGGAATAGGGTGTTTGGAAGGGATTTTGGGATTTCGGCACCCGTGTACCTTTCGATATGCAGGGACCTTATACGGGGAGCTGAGGAGTATACACCAGAGTAGATTTCTCTCAGAGCGTACGCGACATCTATAGGGTTCCGAAGCGTGCATAAAAACTCCTGGCTGATGTTAGTTACCAGGTTTGGGCGATTGTACCTTAATTCGAATAGGTTTTCCCTGTCTCTCATTCTTTTTGAAACCATTTACAAGGACCGAAGCCATGGTGCGCACCTTGGTTTTTACCAGGTCTCCGATTCGGTGCGCTAGCTTTTCCCTTAGATCTTTCGCTGCCTCGGTTGTTGTTGTGATGATAACGTCCTTGTCCGCATCGAAGTGTCTTACCACCCAGGTTGTTTTCCCGCATCCAGGAACTCCGTTGACCCATTGTATCTTCGGTACTTCCCAGTGTTTCCAAAATGTCTCGATCTCAGAGTCCTCCGATATGGCTTTCGCCGTTTGCAGGACTCTGTCATCCAGCATTATTTTGGTGCACCGGGCGATAACTACAATAGGGTCATTTTCAGGTGTCGCGTACTTGGGACTACCCTCTGGAAGAGGGAGAGACGGAGCGAACTGGTAGTTGAACACGAAACCACTTGTTGCATTGTAAGCCGCCATATATTGACCTGACATTGTACCCTTGATGACCTGGGAATTGTCGTGGTCGTATATTGCGGCTTCGGCTTCTTCGAGTCTCTCTTGCAACAGGCGGGATTCGAGGACACTGCCCTCATTTTCCCTCCTGTAGGACTGCAGGATGTTTTTGCAGTAGAGTACTTGCTTTGGCAGTACATATACTAAAATTGGAACGATACAGAGAAGATTAGCATGGCACTGCGCTAGGTTAGGTTAGGTTTTTTTTTTTTTTTTTTTTTCTGTTCGGCCGCTATTTGGCCCGGCCCGCGAGCTAAGGTCCCCTAATATGGTCAAGGTCTTTATTTATTCTTATTCTAATTTTACAATTTCTCTTGACTCTATTACATATTATTTCAGTTTATAATTAATTACAGTTATTCATTTACATCTTAGTTAACTACAGAAATCACATTATCTTTTTATTTTTTTTTATTTTACAATACTTAATACTTTTTACTTATGTCTATAATTTAATATCTAGTTTTACAGTTTTATTTATCTTTGTATATACATATGTCGTTCATATATACATACCATATATAACATCGTATACTTATCTATCTTTTTTATTTTTAAGTAGGTAGTGTCTTAATACATTTCACTTATATCTATAATTTTATATTTATTTATACAGTTTTATTTATCATTTTTTTCTACATATGCTGTTTATACATACCATATATATAACATCATATACTTATAATAATAATAATTGCCCCTTTTGTCACCATTGATGGTGGCTTTTATGGGGGGCCCGTTTAGTGAGTGGCAAGTCACCACCTGCCTAAATATTTTAAGATGAGACTGAAATTGGCAGGTGCCGTAGTCTCGACCATAGCCCACTATCTCCCGTATCACTAATAAGTACATTTCAATAACCATGCCATTTTACCCATTTTTGTAATAGATAACCTGTAACCTTCCATCCAAAATGTTTCTGTTTTTATACTACATTGTATTTTTATATCAAACAGGCCTCTAAGTGTTGGCTACAGCCCCACTTATGCCTTTGTAAAGGACCGGGTGAAACCCGTGAAATTGGTTGAATAAAAATAATAATAATAATTTATTGACATAACATAATGACAATATTTAAACTCAATTAATGTACTTAACTTATACATGTGCGCTTAGTTTACATGGAACATTTGACGCCTGAGCTAGTAATTAAACTGTGTTTCGGGCGCCAAAGCCCTCCGTTTTCTGGAAAATTAGTACATTACACATTTAGAAGCATAAAACTTATAAAACTTATTAAGTACCTAAGTCCTATTAAATTTATTTAATATGTAGTGCATGCCGAGTATGTGTGTGTGTGAGTGTGTGTGTGTGTGTGTACGTGAGTGTGTGTGTGTTAGTGTGCGTGTGTGTGTATATAATGTTTGTGTGTGTGATGCGTGAGTGTATTTATGTGCCTGCATTGTAGTTTTACTTTATTGTTAATTAAATAATAAGCGGTCTTATTAACATTTCTGTGTCATCATATGTGAGAGTTTTAAGCCAGTCTGTAGTAACATTTTTGACTTTTGCATATGTGAGAGGATAGATATTCAGAATGGCATTTATTTTATTATAGACCCTACCAGAAATAACATCATAGTGTCTGTTTGCAAGACACGTTCGGTATGGGTAATATGGGCACACACGATATATTTTACGTCGATTTATACAGTCAGCTTGGTCGACATACGGCATACGTTTATGTTTCTTTAGAACAATATGTAAAATACTTAGCTGTCTTACTGTCAGAGTCTCAGCCTCCTTGTACAATGAGGTTGTTGGATATGCTATAGGTTTATTCAGCATGACTTTCAAGATTGTTCTTTGTGCGCGATCTAATCTTAGTAAGGTGGTAGAGCATGCACCCCCCCCATACCGTGTCACAATACGATATAATGGATTGGGCCAATGAGCAATAAACTATTTTGAGTGTATCAAGGTCCGCTGGTGATCTTAACTTTTTAAATACATAAATAAGTTTTCTTGCGCGAGACGTAAGACTATCAACATGTGGTTTCCAACTTAATGTGCTGTCGATATGAATCCCTAGGTATTTTATACTATCCGTTTTTGAAATCGAAAGACAATTGCATAAAGATAAGTTTTTGCATTGATGAGCAATAATTGAAAAAGAGTTAGCATCAGGTTGCGCTAATATGGTAGGTGAAAAAGATATGTATTTAGTTTCAGTTAAATTTAAGGTGAGAGAGTTAGCCGACAACCAGTCCATGACAGTACTAAGAGCACGTTCGGCATGTGTTTTCGCCTCACACCAAGTTTTACCTCGAACTACGAGGGCGGTATGATCCGCATAAGTGAAGATATCACAGGAAGGGAGGTTAAGTTCTCAGAGGTCATTGACATATATGAGAAACAATACCGGCCCTAATATACTTCCTTGTGGGATTCCGAAACTCAAAGGTTTGTCACTACTCGTCAGCCCATCGACTCTGACACACTGAAATCGATCAGTAAGGTAGTCTTTAAAGATTTCTAGGGCTAAGCCACGTATTCCCACTCCTTCCATCTTCAAGAGCATCTTTGGGATAGATACAGTATCAAAAGCTTTTGACAGATCGAGAAATATGCCCAGAGACTTATATTTTTTGTCAAGATGGTTAAAAATTGTGTTCGTGACGTCAGCCACCGCATCTTCTGTAGATATTTTTTTGCGGAAACCATATTGGTTTTTTGAGAGGATATTATACTTATTGAGGAACTTTGTCAGTCTGTCATTCAACAGTTTTTCCAGTATCTTCGAAATTGAACTTAGTATAGAAATGGGCCTGTAATTGTTGATAACATCTTTATCACCACTCTTGAAGATAGGCAAAACAAGGGCTTTTTTTAAGGATTTCGGAAAGATCCCTTTCGATATACAGTGGTTGAATATATGTGTCAGAGGTGGCACTAGAACTTCACTCGAGTCTTTGAGAATTCTACTCGGTATGTCATCCCAGCCTACTGCGCAATCCGATCGTAACCCTTTCATAATGCGCTCAACCTCAGCACAGTCTGTTTTAAAAATGGCCATTGTGGGATAATCCTCTTTGAGCCTATGTGGGACTTTGTAATTATTGTTAGGTAACCTTGTACTTATTTTGCTGGCTAATACTCTTCCTATATTTGTGAAGTAATCATTAACATTATTAATAGAAGTTTTGGGGTCGTCCGAAAGGAGTAGCAAAGATGATGCAGATGATGGTGGTTGTTGCAGATTTGCGACTTTTTTCACGATTTTCCAAGTTGATTTTGGATTACCTCTCGTCTTAATAAAAAATATCTATCTATTGTTTTGTTCTTAGCTATAACTTTATTGCCTATACTAATACAATATTCGATAAAGTTATCGCTATGTGTCTTATCCACTATTAATAATTTTAAAATGTTACTACTAAGTTGTATACCAATTTTTTGTTCTACCTCGTATCTTTCTCGGCCGTATATTGGACATTCTAATAGGACATGTTCTACAGTTTCTATTTGGCCGGGTTCGCAAGGGCATGATGGGTCCTCCTTACACTTAAATCGGTTTAAGTATGCAGAGAGCCCACCATGCCCTGTTATTGGGTAAGGACTCCCGTTGGCTCTATCTTCCTAACTGCTCTGTATGCCAGTACCGCATCCGGGAAAAACAATTTTGTACCGCGCGAAGTTTCACCGGATTTATACCTCTGATTCCATTTGTCAAGCGAGTTCAGACGAATTTGTCGCTTGACAAATGAAATAGGACACTTTTCGTAGTCAGGCTTCTTTTTAGAGTTTAGTGCGGCTTCTTTCGCCAACTGATCGGCGCGTTCATTACCCTCGAGTCCGGCGTGTGCTTGTGCTAATCCAGAACAGCGATACTCTTTTACACTGCTGTGTTATGGCTCTTAAGTTGTTTCGGATTTCTACCGCCAGGGGGTGGAGGGAGTGGTTATTGACGACTGTCTCTAGTGATGACCTGGAGTCGTTATATATGCCGAAGGTGGTTTTCGAGCTTTTAAGTATCTCCCTTGTGGCTTCGCATATGGCAAGTAGTTCGGCCTGGTATACCGTGGTTGTTAAAGGTAAGTTTGTTGTCTATGGTTAGCCCCAGGATTTTTATTTCCTTCGCCATGCCAATGTCGATCCCGCCCATATTCAGGAGTGGGGTATCAAATTTTAGCTTGTTTGTTAGCAACATCGCGTTCGTTTTATGCGGAGCAAACTTTAATTTATTTTTGATTCCCCACTCCCGGACATAGGCTAGAGCGGCATTTGCACGGAGCTGAACGTCTGTTGCTGTGTCTCCATCAAATAGGAGAACCACATCGTCCGCAAAAGCCTGGCAGTAGTCACCCCTTTTTTCAAGTTCCTTGAGCAACGGATCTAGGAGCAAATTCCAGAGGATCGGACCCCCAATCGATCCCTGGACGCATCCTTTTTCCGTCGCCCTAAGCACTTCTTCGCCTGCGTATCTGAGCCTCACCGTTCTGTTCTGGAGGTAGCTATCCACTAATCTTCTCAGGTTTATTGGGCACCTCTCCTCTGCCAAACGGACTCTGATCGCTGGCCACCATGCACTGTCGATGGCTCCCTCTATGTCCAGTGATATCATTGTAATTATTTTCTTCTGTCTCAGCTTTTTGCGTATAGTTTGTACCAGGACATAGAGGGAGTCTTCCGTGCTCTTTTGGGGCATAAATCCGAATTGGCGAGGGCTCAGATTTGGGAGAATGTGCCATTTTAACCTATTAACGAGCATTTTTTCCAGGATCTTACCCATCACTGGCAGTAGTCCGATCGGTCTGTAGGATTTGGGCTCTGTATACCTTTCTTTTCCCGGTTTCCTGAGAGCCAGCACTTGTTGAATATTTATTTATTTATTTATTTATTTATATGGTAGGGAAGTAGCTCAGTTCTAAACATTTATTTGTTGGATATGGTACTACTATGTTGGTTGTGGTATATTCCGGACATTGTATAACATCCATTTCATTATTGAAGACTGCAATGGCCCCTTTTGTTGTACCATTACTCTGCTCAGCACATTGGAAGATTCTGACTCCATTATAGTCGCGCATTCTACCCGTTCCCCCCACATATGGCTCCTGCAGCAGTGCAAATGCAATCTTCTTTTTGGTGGCCTCCAGCAAGAGTTCTTTAGTTGCCAGCTCTTTGCGTTGAAGGTTTGCTTGTGCCACTATGTATGGGTTCTTTCCATTTGATGCCGATAATGCCACTGGGACCACCTTAGCAATAAGCTATGGTGGATCTGGCTAGTGCCTCCCATTTCCTCCTGATCGGACATTCCTGGCTAAAGGCGTTGTGGTCGACCTTCTCCATTTTGGCTAGAACACAATTACTACATGAGGGGGCCGCGTCTGCAAGATATTCCGCACACTGTGACCTCACGTGGGGGCCTCCGCAATGGCTACACTTCTCCAGCGTTTCTTTGCAGAAACGCCGGCCGTGTCCGTAGCCGAGACACATTGAGCACTGTACCAGTGGCGACTGGTCTGCCACTCTTATTCGCTGTAGGTCAATGTGGACGGTTTCCGCCTCGACTAAACGTTGCCACAACTTGGGGAGACCCTCATCACAACGTGACTTGTGTGCGGGTTTCTTGTTCGCTTCTTGTAGGCCACTTGTATCTTGTCCTCTTCTTTTCCTAGGTCTTTGAAGATCGCCTGGTTTTGGTTCTTCAAGGCTCGCAGTACTTCGTCATCATTGTTGTACTGTAGTACGTCCTTGAAGATCACCAGGGGAACTTTATTTTTTATTTCTGCCAGATTTAGTTCTCCTGCCCTTTTTAGCCTGTCTTGGACCTTTTTTCTTTCTTCTTCCGATCTACATCCGACTATTACCTTCCTATCCTTTGCTTTTCTAATTTTCTCAATCATCACTCCTCCTTCTTTGGCATTGACTGCTTTTCTTATTTTATTTAAAACTTCTTCTCCTGTTTCAGTCTCATCCTTTGCAGTGACGGACCACAGAGTGTAGCGCCGTGTGTTCAGGGAGCTGCCTCCTGGGTTGTACAGCCGCCGCACTCGCGTAGGTCTTTCTCTCTATGGTCTCTTTCAGTTGCTCCATCTTTTCATTGTTTTCTTTTAGCAGTTTAATATGCTCTTCTAGCTTTCTTGTTAGTACGCTATCATTTCTTTCTTCCTCTTTCCTTGTCTCAACTTCCTTTACTCTTTCTTTTTCAGCTACGTCCTTGCTTGAGCTTTTGACGGCGTCCGCCTCTTTCACCAGCTAGAAAAGACAGTCAATTGCCTGGATGACATCGGCTTTGATATCCGTCTTCAAATTTCTGGAATTTCCCAGGGTGATTTTAGCTTTATTCACGCACGCTCTTGCTTCTGCTATTCTGTCTATTCTTCTATGAAGCGGTGGGGGTGGGAGGCTATCCGACTTCTGGATAGTGTGGGGGGGGGGGGCAGGATAAAAATGTCAAAATTGAGCTAGCACCCCCGGTTTCGCCCCTAGGAGCAAAACAAGCTTATTTGCGGTTGGTCGGCTATGTAGGTGCTTACTATTATTTAATTTATACAAAAAATACTTATACTAAAAATACGATATAGTTAGGTTAGGTTAGGTTTTTTTTATTTTGTATTATTATTATTATTATTTTTATTCCTGTCCGGGGGCGCAATGCCCTGGCCCGCGAGCTAATGACCCTAACATTATCAGGGATTGGGTTTCGGGTTTTACTTTATTGCTTAGAATACTAATTATATATTTAAACTTATATCTACTTACATCTTTTTAATTGTATCATATCTTACATCTAACACAGAATACTTGTATTTTATTTAATCTTATTACATTTACATCTTACAGTTCTCTAAGCTAATCTATATATATGTAACAATATATATAATTATCTTACTTATCTATGTATTGGTTTCTTTTTATTACTATGCTACAGACTTTTATACAATATTTTACAAACATATCTCTTATTTTTTTATCTTTCATTATATTACAAATATTTTCGGCTTTGGTATCACAACCGATTTCTTGTTCGGCATCGTAGCGGTCTTTGCCAAATGTGGGACACTCTGTTATCACATGAATGGATGTCTCTGTGCTGTTTGTGTCGCAAATGCACGACGGCTTATCCTTTAACTTGAAACGATGTAAGTACTCAGAGAAGCCGCCGTGCCCTGTCATGATTTGTGTCAGAGTGCTGTGTATATTTAGGGATCTTATAACTTTGTACGAGTCAATAGCGTTTGGGAAGAAGTGCTTGGTGACAGTGGCAGTTTGTTCTGACGTATATCTCCGGTTCCATTCGACAAGCGACACCTGCCGGATATGTCGCTTAACGAATGAAACCGGGCATTTATCGTAACTTGGCTGCCTCTTTAGTTTTAAAGCTGCGTCTTTTGCCAACACGTCGGCTCTCTCATTCCCCTCGAGTCCCGCGTGCGCTTTTATCCAGTACAAACTGACTTTTTTGTTTTGGTCTGCGCACTGTGATAATTTTCTGCGGGTGTCCACTGCAAGGGGATTGAGAGAGCCGCTGTCGATCAGGGTCTGCAGTGCAGAGCGTGAGTCGCTATATATACCAAATAACATGTCGCGGCTTTTCGAGATTTCCTCTGCCGCTTTGTATATGGCCAGCAAATCGGCCTGGTACACCGAGCAGTAGGATGGAAGCAAGAATTTACGGTTTCCGGTTTCGGCTCCGTCTCTCCAAAGAGATAGGGCTGCTCCAACCTTGCCGTCGATCTTGCTTCCATCCGTGTATATTGCAACCGTTTGGTTATTTTGGTTAACCTGCTCTACGGTTTCCAGACATATGAATTGGAGGTCCATATTCGCGGCAGGATGAGGAAGGTTTACGAACTTGGTCTTTTGTTCGATCTCCCTGTCTTCTAGCTCTGGCCAGGACGCTCGCCCTCGTACCTTATACAGGGCAGCTGCCTCCTGTATTCTGAGGTCGAGTGGAAGCATCCCTGCCAGAACCAGCGCCGAGTTTAGAGAGACCGTTCGGTGGGCCTTGCACAAAAAATGTGCAAAACCCCGTTGGACCTCGTTTAGCTGCCTCTGGACATATTTTTTATTCGTAGACTCGGCCCACGCTGCTGCTGCGTATGTTATGATGGGCTCAATTACTGCAACATATATCGTCTTGATCACTTCCGGGTGGAGGCCCCAACTGGCTTTTGCGGCTCTGGATAGTTGCTTATAGACGTTCAGCGCTTTTCTACAAGTGTTTTCTGCATGAGTCGCGAACGTCAACTTGTCGTCTATCCAAAGCCCCAAAAGTTTCAGTTCCTTTGACATGCTTATGGGGACCCCTCCCATGCTCAGCCGCGGGAAATCGTGCTGGATATAGGAATTGCTCTTGGGGTGCCCTTAGCAGTAAGCCACGGACGATCGTGCCAGGGCATCCCATTTTCGTCTTACTGGGCACTCATCGCTGAACGCATTGTGACCATCTTGTCCAACTTGGCCTTTAGGCAGTTGCAGCAGGTCGGCGGCGTTCCGGCCAACCAGTCTGCGCAATTTGCCTTCATATGAGGGCCTCCACAGTGACTGCACTTTTCGAGTGTCTCAGTGCAGAAGCTATGGCCATGCCCGTAGCCCAGGCACAGTGAGCACTAGACCAGCGGGGACTGGTCTTCGACCTTTACCCGCTGCAGGTCAATGTGCACCGTCCCCACCGCTATCATGGCCTGCCATATACCCGGGGATACCCTCAAAACCACGTTGCTGTTGTGTGGGTTCCTTGATTTTCTCCTAAACGCGATTTGTAGCCTGTCCTGACTTTAGTCTATATGACAACTCCTACGAGTGACAACGACATGAGGTCGTTGTCACTCGTAGGAGCAACATCACGTTTGTTCGCTCCCTAATATTTTTTTAATTTAAAGCCGTAAAAAGTGTAACAATTTCAGTAAAACCTATATAGTCGGGTAGCTGGAAAGTCGAGGATTGCAGTGCTGTGACTCCTGAATTAATCGGACAAGTGGCTTCGGATATATAAGCGAAAACAGTTCGAAATTTTAAGATAACGGCCTTGCGCTTTTTGAATACGATCACCGCATAACAGAGCTAGTGCGTGCGCTGAGTCATTACATCGCTCCGACTGGCCGCCGTGCCGTGCGCATGCGCACCTCGCCGTCGACCGTTGGAAACCGAGTGAGTCATCGTTGCCGCGCTCGGCCGCCTCGTTCGCTTATCTATCGATATCAGCTGTGCCTTGTTTACTTATTTCGCACTTTCTGCGCATTTACCGCTGTATGAAAATTACGTTGTTGGAAATATGAACTGCTCAGCGTGCCTTAGTAAGATAACTGCAAAAGTAGAAGAGTACTTACGCTGTACAGTACCGAGCTGTGGTAAATGTTACCATCTCCTGTGTACCAGCGAAAAAAAACCCAACTAAAGCAACCATTACGACATGGGTCTGCCCCGAGTGTCAATGTGTGTCTAAGGTAGGTGGAGACAACAGCTCAACCCCGGTAGGCATTTCCAAAAAACAACGAGATTGCAATGTAACTGTCCGGCAGAAGGTAGTGCATGTTCTGTCTGAAGAGGAAGTAAACGAAAATTATACACAAGGTTTAACACAAGAGGTACGTGAGCTACGTCACGAAATAATACTGATGAGAGAACAGCTTATTAAATCCAATATTTTAATAGCTAATTATGAAAGTAAACTCTGTCAAGCAGTCTCCACTATTTCTGACTACGAAAAAAATCTTGGTCAGGCCGTATCTGTCGTAGCAGGTTGCGAGACGAAGATGGATAATTACGCGTACCAAATAAATAATTTATTGGATAAGATGGAAAAAATTGAGTTCGGTTGCAATGCGCAATGCCTTGTTGCTACGAAACCTCAAATTCTACCCTCTCAGGCACCAACTATGGCGGTTCAGACTCAACCTTTACCAGCGGTCAGCTCAGTCGATCATTCGTCAAAATCAGTACCCCAACCGCAGCGTCAATCTCCAGTAGGGGCTCGCACTAAACTACCAGTTAATGGGGCACAGATGCAAAAACAGAAGAAGAATGAACTACAAGGTCGGCGTTCTCCAAATGCTAAGCCGCAATCTGGTCACCCAAGCCCAAACCGCTTTTCTGAAATAGTCCCGGAATTAAAATTAGTGGATGACCAACAATCTGACGCTCAACAGTGGTTTGATGTAAAGAAGCAGAAAACCCGACATCTTACTTCAATGTGTGGCACGGCAGGACCTTTAGTGACGTCATTGAAAGCTGTTGAAGTTCGTAAATATATACACCTGTGGAACATGGCATCGGGTATTGGAGATGTGCGTCAATATCTAAGTCAGTTATGTCCCAATGGATCTTGCACAGTAGAAGAACTCACTGCGAAGGGTGATTATAAATCGTATAAAATAGGAGTGCCAGCAGATTACTACGATACTTGCTTTTCGATCGACGTGTGGCCGATCAATGCCCGTATTAAAGCCTGGATTAACTATAGGAGACCAGCAAAATACATAAATGCTAACTCCAGTGCTGGGCCTACTACCAACTCACGGCCCTTTCTCGAACGGCCCTCTGATAGGGCGTCATCAAAACAATAATAATATTAGCTTGTTTGTATATTACCAAAATGTCCGTGGGCTCAAAGGTAAACTAAAAGACTGGCGGAATAACTTGATTTTAGTGGAAAACCACTTGGTGGCGGCAACAGAAACTTTTTTAGACAAGTCAGTTGCGGACTCAGAAGTAGTAAACGGCGACTGGAATATTTTGCGACGGGATAGAAATACTCCGTGCGGAGGGGTGCTATTAGCCGGGCGCGCACCTATTGCGCTGCGCCGGCACACCGAGTTGGAATCCGCCGGTGGAGGAGAAGACCTGTGGTCGAGTTTCGAGTGGCACGGGCATAAGGTTTATGTATGCGTCGTTTACATTAAATCAAACGCTTCTGATGACTTTTACATGAGGTGGTTTTGTAAGGTAGAAAGTTTTATAAATGACCTAAAGGGAATTATATTAATATTTGGTGACTTGAATTTATATACTGCGTCTTCAAATGTAAACAATTACTTTTGCTATTTTATGTGTTTTTGTAATTTGTGTGAATATAATACTGTACCAAACATAAATGGTAGGATGTTAGATGTCGTACTGACGAGAAGCAGCACAAATGTTCGTGTAACTGTTACGACTACGGAACAGCTTGTGAAAATTGATCCTCATCACCCACCACTTGACATTTGCATCGAAACTGTTGCTTCTCGTCTCTCGGACAGTATTGAGCCCAGTAATATTGACTCGGACAAGGATTGGAATTTTAAAAAGAGTGATTCGATTTTATTACTTGATATGCTTGCTAATGTATCGTGGGATGAATTTTATAAAATTAATGATGTTTGTTTGAGTACGGAAAGCTTATACACAACACTCTACAACATTTTCGATGCTTGTGTTCCCAAGAAGCGCCGTAACCAGTATAAGGGGTCGCGATATCCGGTTTGGTTCAGTAGGGACATCATTGACGATATAAAACGCAAGCTTGAGCTTCATCGGAACTGGAAGCGTACCAACTCGAGTGGGGCCTATGAATTATTCTCTAACCTAAGGGCGGACCTGAAAACCCGTGTCTCGAATGCGTATGACTCGTACATGGTCAGTATTGAGCAGAACATCCAAACAAATCCTCAAGAGTTTTGGCACCACGTTTCAAATTTGCGATCGAAAGGTGGATTTGAGCCTACCGTCGTTTTCAATGGTGAAACCTTGAAGGGCAAACAGGCTTCTGACGCTTTTGCTGATTTTTTCTCCAGCGTTTTTTTAACCGAATTACCTAAGCTAGATGCAGAAAGTACCTCAAACAGCGACCAGTCTTCGTCGAGTAATTATGTGCACATACCGGAGATTTCACCTTGGGATGTGGCTGCTGGGATACAAAATCTAAAATCTAGTAGCTCCATTGGGCCGGATAGCATACCTCCGTGGCTTCTTAAAGAAGGAAAGACACTTCTGACATATCCACTTTGTCATCTATTTAACCTTGCGCTATGGAATGGCGTCTATCCGCCCCAATGGAAGCTTTCGCGGGTCACTCCTATCCCGAAAAGCTCCAATAAAACGTCGGTAGAAGAATACCGACCTATAGCAATATTACCAACCGTGGCAAAAGTGTTCGAACATATACTCCATCTCAAGTTGTACAAGCAAATTGAGCCATATCTATGTGATGAGCAGCATGGGTTTAGAAGGAAAAGATCAGTTAACACTAACCTTTTGACACTAGTCGACTACATTTCCACCAGGCTTGATCATCGAGTACAAGTAGATGTACTATACTTTGACTTCCGGAAGGCGTTTGACAGAGTCAACAACGATATACTGCTGAAAAAGCTCAGTGCTCTGGGCTTTGCCCCAGGCCTTCTCAGATTTTTCGCTGATTACCTTCGCGATCGCCAGCAGTATGTTCGACTTGGCGTATATGATTCTCAACGCTATCATACGCGTTCCGGAGTGAGTCAGGGATCGATAATGGGGCCCCCACTCTTCAATTTCATGATCAACGATCTTCCCACAGTCATCAAGTATTCGAAGTGTCTCCTTTATGCCGATGACTTGAAACTGTACCGTGAAATAAAATCACCGGAGGATTGTTTATTGCTACAGAGAGACGTTGATTCGGTTTATAAATGGAGCGTGGAGAATAAGATGGAATTTAATTGCTCAAAATGTTGTCAGATGACTTTCGGTCGAATGCGATGCCCAATCGAATTTCACTACAAGCTAGACCAGAACGTGATATCACGTGCTACGTCGGTCAAAGATTTGGGTGTTTCATTCGACCGAGAGCTCACATTCCACGATCACATAGCCACGGTTGCTAAGGAGTCATACCAACGGCTGGGTTTTGTGCTAAGAAACTCTCGGGAATTCCACAATTTGGACGTTGTAAGACTCATCTTCAGTGCTCTGGTTCGGAGCAAGCTTGAGGCCAGTGCTTGCGTGTGGCATCCGCATGAAGACAAATACACCCTTTTGTTGGAGAAGGTTCAAAAAGCCTTCCTCAGATATTTATACAAGCGTTTGTATGGGTACTACCCATATATGTATCCGACAAAGTTTTTGCTCGGTTCCCTGGGGTACAACTCTCTGCAAGTCAGGCGATCATATGACCAGCTTATAACTATGTGTAAGATCCTTCGAGGAAGAGTAGATGCGCCGGTTCTTAATGGTCAGTTATGTCGACTTTTTGTTCCTGACCGGTATCTTCGAGCCAGGAAGCATAAGCTTTTTGCAGTTCCGCGTTATAAGACAGTTGCCCACGAACAATCCCCGATACCGCGTTCACTTGCTGCGCTTAATAACCTCCTTGACGCTAAACAAGAGTGTGACGTGTTTGCGGATGACTGGAAGGTGATAATGTCGGAATGTTTGCGGTTCTGTGAGATGATTGCGTGATTGGGTAGGTATGATAGGTCCTGTTATATTTTGTTTTATTTGTTTGTTTTAAGGTGTTTTAGTTTTAATGCATGGTGACTTTTTATTGTAATGTGTTATTTAATATTTAATTATTTAATTTTTAATTTTTGTGACTTTTCTTTTAATTTTTTATTTTTGACATTTTATCATGATATTTATTTATTCTATAATGATAATTTATTTTGACTTTTAATTAATTATTGTATAACGACCATTTATTTATTTTGTATATAATATTATCATCACTTTTTATATTGTTACTATCTATTGTGACAAAAATGTATTATTCGACATGTAATTAATTAATCTGGTAGGTATTTAAATTGTATAATTATGTAATATTGTCTGTCATTAGTGTAATTGGTTTTTGAACCGTGCTAGTTGAATAAATAAATAAATAAATAAATAAATAAATATATCCTTGAAGACGTTCTTATTCTGGTTTCTCAAGGCTTTTATCATGTCATCATCTCTAATGATTTGCATCACGTTTTTTAGTAGGACAAGAGGGTCTTTATTTTTGATATCTTCCACGTTCAGGTCTGGCGCTCCACGTAGCTTTTCCTTTACTTTTCTTCTTTCCTCCTCTGAGCTGCATCCTATGATGACTTTTTTGTCTTTGCCCTTTCTAATTTTTTCCACAGTGACTCCACCGTCACTGGCGTTCATAGCCTTTCTAATTTTAGTGAAGACTTCTTCACTGGAGTCTGCTTCATTTTTCGTAGTGACGATCACCGAGTGCAGAGCCGTCTGCTCCGGCAACTGCACTCGGGACTCTGTCGCACTACGTTGGCGTAACTCTTTTTCTCCAGTGTGGCTTTAAGGTCTTCGATCTTCTCATTATTTAACTGAAGCACTTCCATGTTTTTGTTCATCATCTCCATGTGTTTTTTAATAAGTTCTTCCCAGTTTCCCTCTTTGTGTCGTGGTTCGGGGTCCTGAGTTTTAGGACTGTCGATCTTCTGGGGTACTGCTCCTAGACGCTCAACAGCCGGTCTGGTCTTGATGGAGTTTGCTTCCTTCACCAGCCGGTAGAGCTGGTCGACCGCCTGTATGATTCCCTGTTTTATTTCTGTTTTTGTATTTTTTGAAGAATTTATGTGCTGTTTGGCCTTTAGTAACCAGGTCCTTGCCTCGGCCACCCGGTCCGAGGATTTTGAGCCACTTGGTTTAGGCGGGCTTATGACATTTTCTGCCATGAGTCGCCTGGTCGTAGGGTTTGGTTTCGTAGGGCCCGTCTCTCTTTGCGGGGGTGTGAGGCTGATTCGGCTGTGGTCCGGTTTACCGGTCTCCCACTCGCTGATACTTTTCCTAACGGTTTGTGTGGATAGAGACTCTTCGTTCTCCGATCCAGTCAGTGTCACCGTTCGGTTACAGTCCTGGTCTACAGGTTTGCTAGGCGTGCGGTACATTTTGAAAGAGGGGAGCGAGAAAGGTGGGGGTACTTAAATTTATAATAAATGTGTGTATAGAAAGTGTAAATTTGTATAAGTTGTATATATGTGTAAAAAGAAATTTATGTATGTTTATATATTTTACAGTTCAACCGCTATGATGTTTTACAGGGTAAGTATACAAGGTAATTATAGGTATACTATTACCTGCGTCAATGGGTTTCAACAAAAACCCAATTGTCAAACTTATTATACTACACTATAATATAAATGTGGATGGGACGCGACTTCGGTTAGGTTAGGTTTTTTTTTTTTTCTAGTAGGGAGGAGGAAATCTTTTATAGATACCGCAGATCGCCACCGGCTTCCTGCGGTTATGTCCGAGTCCGTTGGCGGAGATGGACTGGGTTGCCGACGTATACGGACCAAAACCTCCTCCCTCTCTTCACACTACAGACACTTTGGTCCGTACCATTTTTAGATTTAAATTAAATTTGTTAAAATTTTATTGGATTTACACTTCAGTATACATTTTTAATAAAGTGTAAATCAAACAAAATTTTCTCTCCAAGCAACACAATAAGATACATTTTTACAGAAATAACTTAAACTTAGATGTAGATTAGCTTAAATTCTAAAAGTGTTCTAAAAGTGTGCAATTTTTTTTTTTTAACACAATACGACAAAATACATGACAAAATATAGTTATAATAGATACATTACAAAACTATTCAAATACACATGCATTACAAATTCTACAAATTCTACATGCATTTAGCGGCTCGAGCCGCCAGCCTCAGACACATCGGTTGTTTCTTTTGTGGTCTTTGCGACGTTTTCGTTCCGATCTTTTAACGCCATTTTTAAATTGTAAGCGATGATGTCTCTTCTTTGGTTTTTGATCGCCCGCCTGACGATTTCGCCAATCGCATCCGAGCTGTCGTCTGTGTAGTAAATGCAGCTCGCCGTGTGTCGCGACACTGCTACCACCGCGTGTGGGACGCTGTTTCGGAGCCTCGTTACTCGCTCCTTCGTCTGGACGATGATCACGTTTTCGTAAGTTAAACCCTGTGCTTCATGTACGGTTAAGGTGCAAGACCCTTTGCCTGACCCGTATCCTTTGCGAATTAGAGACGATTTCTCGTCCTGCGTCAGCACCAGGAATAGGGTCTTCGGTTGGTCAGATGGAATTTGTGCACCTGTATACCGTTCTAGCCTCAGGGAGTGAACTTGTGATCTCGACGAGTAGATGCCCAGGTACAATTCGCTTAGGACGTATGCCACATCCATGGGGTTTCGGTGCGTACAAAACAGTTCTTGGCTGATGGTCGCCAGAACACCTGGACTACTATACCTTATATCGAAGAGGTTCTCTCTGTCAATATAAGGCAGTTGATTAACGTCCCCGATAATGACAATGTCAACAGCCTTCAACAGCCTTGCAGCCATGATGATAGCCCCGAAATGGGGTGAGGTTATGTTAGGGTAGGTTTTTATTTTTTTTTTCCTGTCCGGGCGCTATCGGCCCGGCCCGCGAGCTACCTCTGACATGATCAGAGTTCTTTTTTATCTTGCATTCTTACATCTTTCATGTCGCATACTTTTTCTTTCTCTCATACATCATCTTGCAATCTTATACTGGTGGGGATTCCAGCTGCTTCTGTACATAGGGATTTATGACTCAGGTTTTTTTCTTTATTTACTTAATCTCTATTATTTTTAAGTTTACGTTACATATTTAAATACATTTTCTCTTATCTTATCTTATATCTATTATCTTATCTTATAACTTTATAACTATTTTTACATTTACATTTTATACATTGGCACTTTCTTTATCACATACGATATAGAATATGCAAATTTTTTATTTATCCATTTGTTCTTATTCACAACTTTTCTAACTATTTCTTTACAATATCCTATAAAATGATCTCTTATTTTATTGTTTTTAACAATCATATGTACATTGTCTATCTTTATATCCTCCTCTATTATATGCTCTACATCGAACCTATGTCTTCCATATATTGGGCAGTTAGTAATTACATGTAGGGCACTTTCCTCTACGTTTGGGTCGCATTGACACGCCGGACTCTCCTTGCACTTGAACCGATACAAGTACGAGGAGAATCCGCCGTGTCCTGTAAAAATTTGTACAGTTATGGGGTCTAACTCCATCTTCTTTAGGACACGATAAGCCTCCACAGCGTCTGGAAAGAAAACTTTGGTGGTTTGAGCCGTCTCTCCACTCTGATACCGTTGATTCCATTCGTCAAGCGACTCCATTCGGAGTTGTCGCTTGGCGAATGAGACCGGACAGCTGTTGTAATGTGGTCTTACTTTGGAGTGCAGCGCTGGGCTCTTTGCCAAGGCATCCGCTCTTTCATTTCCCTCCAGCCCTTCATGCGCCTTAACCCAAAAGAGGTTTAGTTTTTTGTTTATTGTTTCTATTTTGCTTATTGTGGCTCTTGTTTTTACAGCAAGGGGGTGGAGGGAAGTGATGTCTATAACAGTGTCAAGGGCAGACCTGGAGTCACAATAAATATTGCTGCTGGGTTTAGGGCTCTTCAATGCCATTTCGGTGGCTTCGCACAATGCCAGTATTTCCGCCTGATAGACGGAGCAGCAGCTCCAACTTTAACTTTTTGGTACTAGTTTCCGTGGCGCCATCCCATACTGATATCGCCGCGCCGACTTTCCCTTCAATTTTGCTGCCGTCTGTGAATATTTTTAGGCCATCGTTGTCATTAAGTTGGAGTGCTGCCCCGTCTTCGAGACATGTATAGGCCAGCTCCACTTGTGACGCCGGATGCGGTGCGTCTAAGTAGGGCACCAATTTTTCTACTTCTCGATCCCCTATTACTCGCTGGGAGTGACCTTTCTTTACTTCATAAAGCGAGGCTGCTTCCCGGATTCTTATGTCCAGAGGAAGCCGCCCAGCGAGCAATAGGGCCGAGTTGAGCGACACCGGCCTATACGCTTTTAGGATTTTTTGTGCGAACCCACGCTGAACCGCGTTTAGTTCCTTCTGTATTCTTACTTTATTGGTAGCAGGTGCCCATGCGCTTGCCGCATACATAATAGTGGGTTCCACCACTGCCGTGTATATGGTTCTTATTATGTCCGGTTGCAGCCCCCATTGAACTTTGGCCGCTCTAGAGAGCTGTCTATAGAAGTTCAGCGCCTTCCTGCAGACGTTCGCGACGTAGGTGTTAAAGGTCAGTCCCTCGTCGACGGTGAGACCCAGCAGTTTGATTTCTTTGGCCATGCCATGCTCACCCCGCCCATGGTCAATTGTGGGGTGTCATATTTCAGCTTCCTGGTTATCGCCATTGCCATGGTTTTGTATGGTGCAAATTTCAATTTGTTTTTGACTCCCCACAATCGGACATGTTCGAGCGTTGCATTGGCACGCCCTTGGATATCCTGCCCGGTATCACCGTCGAAGATCAGGACGACGTCGTCCGCGAATGCCTGAACATAATCGCCTCTACTTTCCAGTTCCTTTATGAGTGGGTCCAGGAGCAAGTTCTATAATATGGGTCCGCCGATCGAGCCTTGTACACAGCCCTTACTTGTCTCCCTGGTGTGTTCCTCACCGGCATATCTAATAGTGACTTTTGCGGTCTCGGAGATAGCTATCCATTACCCGCCTCAAGTTTATCGGACACTTCTCCTCAGCCAGTCGGGTTCTAATAGCTGGCCACCAAGCGCTGTCGAATGCTCCCTCTATGTCTAAGGATACCATCGTTACAATATTCTTGTCCTCAATTTTAGTGCGGATGTATTGCATGAGTGTATAGAGGGAGTCTTCGGTACTTCTTTGGGGCATGAACCCGTACTGGCGAGTACTCATCCTTGGCAGCAAATGGAACTTGAGTCGGGTAATTACCATCTTCTCAAAGATCTTCCCCAATACCGGGAGGAGTCCTATAGGTCTGTATGACTTCGGTGCTGTGTACGTCTCTTTTCCCGGCTTCCTCAGAACGACTACAGTGGCTTCCTTCCAGCGGTTGGGAAATTATATTTATATTTTGTTTGTCAATATCTGTCAGTTTGTATTCGGCTTTTAATTGGTCTAATTTCTCATGAAATTCGATCCAATTGGCTTTCTTTGTATTGTAGAGTCGTGTAGTTCTATGTATTTGTGTACCTGTCGATTTTTGTAGTAGAAGTTCGAATGTTATGCCATTGTGGTCTGAACTCGTGAGGTTCTCTATGACTTTCCAGCCCTCCACCAGGGCGATCGTGTCAGTAGAGCAAAGCGTGACATCGACATGGCTGCTGTAGCGCTTCCCACCTCTGACGCAGTCGTAGGTCGGTGTAAGGTCACTGTTGAGTATCTGAAACCCCATCTCATCAATGAAACCTCTCAGTTCCTCGCCCCTTGGGTTAGTTCTGACGCTTCCCCACCACGTGCTCCAAGCGTTTGCATCTCCTCCTATGACGAGTTTGGTGTTTTCCACTTGTCTGACGATCTTTGCGAGGTGCTTCAGATCTAATTTTATAGGTTTGTCTTTTTCCAGATATACTGATACCAGGGTTATTTGCCAGTCACTAGTCCCCACCACGACGATGTTGTTGATGGTGAGTTGCGGGTATTGTATCACGTCGAGTGTAGAGTCCATAATGGCTATGGCAGACTTTACTATCCCTTCTCCTTGGTCAGCGCTCTGGTAGATCCTGGTATTCCTATAGTTCTTTAGTTTTTTACATCCCCCAACATAGGGTTCCTGGAGAAGGGCAGCCGCTATTTTACGCTTCGCCGTTTCGATGAAGAGTTCATCAGTCGCCAGTCGCTGCTTTCTCAAGTTGGCTTGCACAATGTTATAGCCATGGACGCCCTTAGCAGTACGCTACGGTGGAACTCGCAAGTGCTTCCCACTTGCGCCTCACCGGGCAGTCGTTGCTAAAGGCATTGTGGTCGTTTCGGGCCATCTTGACTTTCGTACAATTTATACAGGTCGGGAGAGCGTCAGCAAGCCAATCAACACACTGTGATTTGAGGTGAGGGCCGCCGCAGTGGCTGCACACATCGACCGCTTCGGTACAGAATCGTTTTCCATGTCCGTACCCTAGACAGCGCGAACACTGTATGAGGGGGGATTGGTCCGCTACTCTGACTCTCTGCATGTCGATGTGCACAGCCCCTGCGTCGTTGAGGCTTTGCCAGACTCGTGGTGTTACCCGGGCCACGATGTGCGAGGTAAGTGGGTTCCTTGCTTTGCGCCTATATCGGATCTCAATGGGTTAGGTTAGGTTAGGTTCGGTCTAAGGCGTCATCGTGTCTGCTGCGGTGTTCCACAGGGATCGGTACTGGGACCGCTTCTGTGGAACGTAGGCTACGACTGGGTGCTCCGTGGAACGTTGCCTGCAAACATACGGGTTGCGTGCTACGCGGATGATACCCTAGTCGTAGCCAAGGGTAGGGATCTTAGGGAGGCAGTGCGGTTGGCCACGGTGGGCACAACCCTCGTTATTGACCGCATTCGCACTCTGGGTCTGGAAGTTGCCCTCTCCAAAACCGAGGCACTACTGTTCCATGGGCCTCGGGGGGGAGCCCGTCCAGGTACGCAGGTGAATCTGGGTGATGTCCAGATACCGGTTGGGGCCCAAATGAAATATCTGGGCCTTGTCCTGGACGGGAGGTGGGCTTTTTTTTTGGGCTCACTTCGCCCAACTGGCCCCAAAAGTTGTGGGGGCCGCAGCTGCCTTGGGAAGGCTACTGCCCAACGTGGGTGGCCCGAGTGCTAATTGCCGCCGGCTATACTCCGGAGTGGTCCGGAGTATGGCTCTTTACGGGGCACCGGTCTGGGTGGACGCTTTCAGTCGTGACAATAAGACTCTGCTGCGTCGTCCGCAGCGGGTCATCGCGACGAGAGCGATACGCGGGTACCGGACGGTGTCCTGGACGGCAGCGTGCGTGCTGGCCGGTGATCCCCCCTGGGAGCTCCAAGCGGAGATCCTCGCCGAAGTGTATCACTTCGTGGCGGCGAGGAGATCCCGTGGAGACGCTCCAACGTGGGAGGAGGTCACACGTATGCGGTGGCAGGCGCGAGACGCCTTGTTGCGGCGGTGGATGGAGGACCTGGCTCCACCAGTCCCTGGGCAGTGGACGGTGGAGGCCATCCGCCCAGTCCTCCAGAGGTGGGTGAGGCGGCGATACGGTGCGCTGACCTTCCGATTGGTGCAGGTGCTTTCCGGACACGGATGTTTCGGAAAGTACGTGCACCAAATCGCGAGACGGGAGGTGACCCGAGCCTGCCACGAATGTGGGGCGCCGGAAGATACAGCGCAACACACGCTAGAAGTGTGTGCTGCATGGGGCCCGCAGCGGCACACGCTTTCAGCGGAAATAGGCGGAGATCTCTCCCTGCCAAACGTGGTAATCTCCATGCTCGGCAGCGAGAGATCGTGGCAGGCGGTGGCCACCTTCTGCGAAGCAGTGATGGCGCAGAAGGAGGCTGCGGAGCGGATCAGGGAGAACGATGTCCGAGCTGATCCACTCCGGCGCAGACGACCGGGAGAACGGAGGAGACGGTTCGCACGTCTCCTCCCTTCCCCGTAGTGGGGTCACTGGCGAAGAGTCGGGGGACTCTTCGTCGGCTTGCACGGCTCTACACGTCTAGGGGGTGACCTTGGTGAGCAAGGTCATCCCTTCACAGGCGCTGAGGCCCGGTTAAGATCAATCCGGGCCTACCGCTGGGGCGAGATGGTGATTGCCAGCGCGACCCTGTCTCGCCCCACCTTGGCGGAGGACAGCTCACGGGGGGGTTTTAGTGGGTCTGAGCCCAACACGCCCACGCCACGGGGGTGACGGAAGGGAAGTGCACAGCATTTCCCTACTCAAAAAAACCTTGAAACTTTATTTATTTAAAATTAACAAATACAAACTTAAGTCTATTACATTTGTTCTAGACTGACTTAACTTACAACTATCTTAATCTATCTTATATCTAACTTAGATCTATCGATGCAGAGGGAATACATATCGCACACATTATGCGACATGCTTCCCCCAAACTTACTTAGTATTTATACCTACTGGTTACCTGAATTGCCCAATTTTACAATTTTACTCAGCTTGAGTGCCGATCTTATTTTTTTTTAAAACAATTTAGAATTTGGAATTTATGAGAATTTATTTTATATTTACATTTACACATTAAAATATTTACAAAGTAATAGGTATTGTTGCGGCGCCCCACGCCTCCGCGCTCCCGGTGAAACCGTGTGCTAACCGCTGTTTGACGGGCGGTAGTTGCGCTGAGCGAGATCGAGAGTGCGAGAGAGAGAGAGAGAGAGATGATCGCTCCGTCTCTGTCTCGCCCTATGCGCGCGCTGGTGCACCCGTATCGTGGTGTGCGTGTTATAGTGTCGAAGAGTGATGCCTGGACCTGCGGGGTCCGAGGGTGCCGAGGGGGTGAAATAATAAGGCTGCCTTCTCTTCGAATTGAAGGGGCCCCAGACCGTCCAAAGAAACTATGAATTTCCCCGGCTCTTCCTATAATGCTTCCTAGCTTCCTAGTATTCCTGCTTCCTAGCTTCCTAGTATTCCTTTCTTGAGTCTTGAGTTGAGAGAGCTTCCTATTTCTTCCTATTTGCGAGTAGGTATCCGATTTTCACTGCATAAATCGCCTAATTTCTCAATCGCTTAGCTACCTCGGTGAATTACCTTATGGCGGCTCCATATTAGTGCCGTGAATTCACGCGCGAATTCTCGCCGTGAATTCACGGAACGAATCCGTGCCTTCCACATTCACGAGATGCTCACTATAGTTCGAAACCCGCCGTGAAATGGACGTTGAAGCTGCTGCTGCAATAACTTTATTTGCTGTGTCCCTATACCACTATATAGATGTCCAAAACAAGAAAGTTATTAGAAGAAAACGTTCGAAAAAAAGATGGTGGATGACTGAAATACATCGTAACCGATCAAGGTATGTTTGTTGGTGTAGTGAATATGATTAGAACTGTCTTTATTAAATACATAAAATTTATTTTAGACTTATCATGGAGAAGCAGCTATCTGAATTACATTCTGAACCCAGTGGTGAATTTAGGAAATTTACTCGTATGTCAACAGTAGACTTTGAATATTTACTTCAGAAAGTTTCTCCAATTATTTCCAAAAAAGATACCCAATTTAGACCAGCAATACCAGCAAGAATTCGTTTAGCCGTGACACTACGGTTTCTGACTTCAGGAGACAGCTATGAGAGCCTGCACTTCTTATTTAAAATTTCACCACAGCTTATATCAGAAATCGTACCTGAAGTATGTAAAGCCCTGGTTCATATACTAAGAAATGAAATCATGGTAAGTAAAAACGCATTAAATAGTTTTATATGTTTTTATTAAAGTAGGTGCTTGAATCAAACTTTGTTTAATATTAATAACGTTCTTACTAAAAATTATAAAAATCAAGCATTCTCGCATCGGCTATTAAATTGCACTCATATTGAGATTGGGAAAAGGATTCAGTTTGAGTAGGGGTAGGGGGAGGAGGAGGCGAAACAATTTGATTAGACAAAATTCTGATTCTAGTTGTATTTGTATTGGAATGCTCAGGTATAGTTATTACGGGGGGATATTGCGTGATGTTAGTTGTGTTGTTAATTATTGGTTCAGATTGAGCCATTTTGAAATCGTGGTTTGAATCATAAAAATATGATCTATGTAACGACATAGGTTCAGAATAGGAAGTAAAAGAAGACCCGGGCCTACTCGTATTCTGTTGATGAGATTGCAAGATATTGGGAGATGGTGAAGGAGTCGAAACAGATATCGGTGATGAAAAACGAATCTGATTTCGCCGTTGTATAAACATGCCATCAATTTGATGCATAAAAATTAATCTTTCGTCTTCTGGCAATTGTCTTAGCTTATTTGACAAAATTTTTGCATAACGATCGCAATCATCTTCTTTTTCCTGAGAATTATTGCGGCATACAAGGACGTTAAAAAAAAGCGGACGTATTGTCGCCTAGAAATGATTGAAGCATCAAAATGGCGATAGTGTATGTATGCGTGTGTAAAGGGCTGCCAGACATAAGAAAAATTACCCATATTTTTTAAAATAAATTTAACAAATATTTTTAAGGTTCTATTAGGTTAATATTTTTGTTATTTGCTATTTTTTACTGTCAAGCATTTGTATAGGTACTTAAACGTAAAAAGAAGAGCAGTAAAACACAATAATCAATTAAATCAATAATCAATTAATATCGAAGTGTAGTTGGAATAAAAATGAAAACAAATATATTTATAAATCTATATAAATAAAAATGAATCACTGAAATGTTTACGCGCATAACTTCCAAACATCATGATCATCATCACAGCCTTTCCCCACAGTACACTGCGGTACTACAGTATTGTGGTTTCCAAGACCACTACTGGACATAGGCCTCTATAAAAATTAGGAGGGCTTGGCCTACTATACCACGCTGACCAGACGGGTTGGTTTAGGGTTTAATGTCGAGGTTTCCGACTCTTTGCAGAGATACTATTTACATTTTCCTTAGTCGCCTCTTACGACACCCACGGAATGAAATGGGGTAGTGACACTTTGTATTCTTAATCCGTCACTACGAGGACAACTTCCAAACGGCTGCACCAAATCGGATAAATCTTTTATTTATGTGTTCGTTATTGGTTTGAAAAAAATATTTAAAATAATAATAGGAACACTTAAAAATATCTGAAAAGTTATCGTACTAATATGCTATGAAATCCAGAAGTATGACCTTAGTAATTTTATAATCCCATTTGCTGATTTAATTTTTTATAAATTTGTCTTTTGCTGTCATAAGATTTAGAAATCCACTCCAATTTTGTAATGTGGTGAAAACGAATATTTAAATACTTTTCAGCAATATATTTAATTAGTGATATTTTATGTTCAGCTCCAGCAAACGCATGTTCTGGTTCAAGATTTAAAAAAATACTGTTATTTGTGATAAATTTTTCAAGAATTATGTTTAGCATGTACTGATGTTGATTTTCATTATATATAGTTAATTTTTCTTTTATAAGTTTTCGCACTACCATTTCGCAAATATAACATATATCATAAACATCTTGTGACGGGTAGTGTAAGCCTCCACGTGTTTTTACATTTATTAGCTTATGAAAAAAATGCCAGTTATCTGTACATAAGCGGGTAATGCAGTTTGGCACTTAATTTTTTTATATACATAATGACAAATGCTTCGTGCCAGGTAACCAATTATCAATTTCCTGCAGTCATTAAATTTCTCTATATTTAATCGCTGTGCAAGATCATCATCTTCTTGGGTAATTTCTTTCATAAAAGATAAATATGAGTTGCAATCAGTGTCTTCTTGTTCTTCGTGACGATATGATGGAGTTGTCATATTAATTACTTGGCTGGCTGAAGGACAATTAAGCATAGCTATTTGTTCCAAAGGAACACAATTTCCAGTATTTAAACATCTTATTTCCAGATGAGCCAAAAGTTTTTTGTAGCAACCTTTGAACTGACGGACATTTGGGTTATCGTTAAATCCGCCTTGCATTCGTATGCAGGAAAAGAAAATCTCCAGATGATCCTGACTGAGTTTGTAAGTTGGCAGGAATACTAAACGTTTCTCATTTTCAAATAGGTTTTGGTAAAGCACTTTTAAACTTTCTATATTAATTAACGTGCCAAGAAAACCGGTTTTACATTTTGCATCTACTACACGTTTATTATATTTAGTAATAACAAAGGTATCTCGACCATCTCTCTTTATTTTCCTCTTTGTCATATGTTTAATTTTTAAGTTAAGTATATACTCTTTTAGTTCATCTAAGAAATCGAAAATTTTTTGTTTATTTTCCGAACAGAGAGGTTTTTTATAATCAAATTGTCTCATAGCTCGGGAGTTGAAAATGTTAAACATTATGTTCATTTTCTTGATAAAATTTTCAGTTTCCTCCGAATCTCTAAATGCGTCCATATTTAGATCCTCTCTGCACGTTATAATAGCATTTGCTACGCTTTCACTATAGACTTGGGTGGCCAGTTTAACTTTCATCACATTGTTTCTGAAATTAATGTGTCTTTTTGTCAATTTGTTTGCCAAATGTAAACCTTCTCGTTCTTGTAATTTATTAAGTTCCTCTACAAACTTCCATTTAATTTTTTTTTCATCGTTGTTTATAAACTTTTTTTTGGATTCTAACTGGTTTCGTAATAATTTGATCATGTGGCTAGGGTCTAGGAAACATGCAATCTCAGTTTCATGACTTGGATGTGTAAATGTGGTTTTTAATGACTCTGCTTTCAAATTACAACCAAGGGCTTCAAAAGCGTTAAAATTTGTTGCATGTCCATCGCATGTCATGGCAACAATGTCAATATCAGCCTCAAAACATTTGATAAGACATAATTTTATCAAGTTAGCTTTTTGCTCACCTTTTAAAGAATTACTCAGGAAGTATCCCAATGGAAGTTTAAACCGGTGATTAATCCCAACAATTAAAAAAACTAAAGCTTGAGATGCCAAAGGTGCACCTTCCTGAACGCCTGAACCCATATCTTCTAGGCCTATGTATTTCTTACCATCCCAAATTTTTTGAGCTCTAATAGCTACTTCATCAAAAAGTAAAGTGCACAAAGGTCGATGCTGACTTACTTGTGCTTTAGCTTTCAATGCCTGAAAAGATTCTTCAGTGAATCCTGGCTCTCCATCCAAACGTCCGTACCACTTGGAGAGTGTTTTCCGATGAGGAAGGCAGGTATTAAAAGTTTGCCTAACGTATTCGTATGCTTTAGGGGAATAGTAGTTGAGGGTTAGGCAAAACTTTTTCATAGACGGTGAGTATTTAACTTTCTTATTTAATTTTTTTCTATTGTAGTTATTAAAGAGGTCAGCGGCTACAATGTTTTCATTTAATCTATTAAATAGATCTGAATCTACATAATTATGTTCTTTAAGGTTTATTAAAATATTTTTTAAAGATTTATTCCTATCATGCAGACGTCTCACTTTTTGATTCAATATTTTTATTTTCTTCTTTAGGTTTTGATTCAAAACATGCATTTTTAACAGCTGTGTCTTCATTCTTCTTTTTTTGGGAGTAAAAAGTACCGACATTGGCTGTTCTACATGAACATCTGGTATCGGAAAATTTTCTTTTGTTGTATCCTGCAAAAATATCGAACATTATAATTATAACCTCGTAAAACTGTTTATTATATTAACAAAATCTAATATATAACGAGCAATTAGAAGCAAGTAGAAATCCGTAGTCTCTGCCTACCCCTCTGGGAAACAGGCGTGAATCTATGTATGTATATATATATATATATATATGGTGAGTTTTTAAACTGTGCATGGAAGCCAAATCCGAAACTAAGAGGACTATGGAAAAACACTTAAAGGAGTCTCGAGCCCGATTTTGATGAAAACTTAAACTGCATAATTGGATTTTTGAAAAATGTATTTTTGTAGCCAGGAATCGAATCCCATGATACTGAAAAAAAAAATCACATCCTGTATTATTGCACCATTCGATAGTGTCGCTGATAAGGATCAAATCCTGGGAAGTAATTACATATGGCAAACTAAAGGAGATACAGTTTTTTAACAAAGTTAAAAATTATGCCTACTATTTTCTATACAAAGCTGGATTCCTCGTCTTAAGGATTGTATCGCATTTACCATTCAGATGCTGACTTTTTCGTTTAATTTTTCACTCACTTCACAAAAGGTCGGTTCCCAAGATATAGGCATTTGAAAAACCGAGCAAAGCTCGGTCAACCAGGTACCTTGTAACACTTAACTACGTACCTGTTCAAATTTATTTTGCAGCCCAGATCCTGACCCTACTGCCGTTTCAAGCACTAATGAGCTCTATAAAAAAAACAAGACACATTATCACAAACCCATAAGTAAAACACATTCTTGATGAACTGGTATTTTTATGGTTAATTTTATCCACACTATTGCATAATGCAAATGTAATTAGTATACGTACCCTATGAGATCCACTGGATTTATTTATTTCTGCGGTTTGTTCTTCTTGAACACTTGAATTCTCGAATAAAAACTAAAAGTAAATAAGTTTAGGTAATTTCAAGATTTCGATTTATAGAAGGAATTTTATTAATTTAAATACTATTATTATTATTTAAAACAATATACTTTTGTTTTACCTTTTTTGGTACGGCAAAGCTGACAATGCGAATAAGTCCACCTTTAGTTTTATATAAATCACTTTCCTCGAAGTGTATACTGCAGATTACACTAGATTTTGATGGATTCCAACCGCTTTCATTTCTGCAGTTTCTTATTATTTCTATCCAATCATTTTTCCATACATCATTTGCAGTGGGGAATCTATAAAACGTAGAATATAATATAATAATAATTTATACTATGTACAACAGCGACAATACCACAATACAACTTTTACCAGAATGGTCTCGAATCAACTCGGATACCGTTGCCATTACCTACCTTACATTACCACCTTTATCAAATGTCTATCCTATTCTATTTTTCAAACTTATTTTGCATTTCTATTCTCTAACATATTCAAATATACTGTCAATAAAAAAATACCCCAATTCAACGTAAATGAAAATGTTTCTTGACTGGCAACACCGATTGTTTTGATATATATTTTTACGAAAACAATTATAATTGCGGAAATAAGCTATATAAACTACTTGCTTACCTATGAAAAGTGATCCCCTGGCTCTTTTTTTCCGAAGCACTATGGTTTCGACAGCTTTTCACTACACACGACGGCATCTTGAATTTTTTTACGTGTAAACAACTCCACCGTACGTGACAGTTCGAAATGTAATGGCGGGCGGCTGACATACTATGGTGTCAATGTGTGTTCTGCGTGTGCGTGTGACTTACTATGGGTGCTTCAATTATTGTTCTATGAAACTCTGTCCGCCTTTTTTTTAACGTCCTTGGCGGCATAATGCTTGGTTCAGGTTAGCAAGGCTTTCTTTAATGAAGCTTCCAGCTTCTTGTAGCTCGGGCGGATTCTTACGGCGCCGTTTCGTTATTGTAGAATTTTCATCTGGCACAGGGTCTACATTTTCCTGGTTGTTTTCTTGGGAATCTTGAACGTTGCTCTCCTAAAAATTAAATATGTGTTAACGAAAATATATTTTTTGTTTCAGATTCCAGAAAGTGTAGAACAATGGTTGGAAAATGGATTCAAGAATAAATTTCCTCGGTGTGTTGGTTCGTTAGATGGAAAACATATCGTTATGCAGTCACCTTTATATTAATTATTAATATTTTATATATTTATATTTAATATATTATATATTATATAATATAATATATTATATATTTATATTAAATTATTAATAATAACACTATCATATTTAATACATTTGACGTTGGTTTTGACTCTAATTTTATTCTTAACTTGTTCATTAACTATTTTCCATGTCTCATGAATTTTATTTTTTGCTAATGTAATTCTCTGTGAGTATTGAAATTTTTTAGCTGACTTCAATACTTTTCTTAAAATTTTTTTGTATTTCCGAATTTTAATTTTTCTTTGTTCGGTTGGAATCATATTTTGGATCATTTCAAGTTTCGCAAGATTTTTCTTTGATATATCAATGCCTGTCGTTGTGAGCTTTTGGTTAAATTTTTTACTTCGTAATTTTTTCTTTGGAAACGCGATGTTGTAGCAGTATAATATAGATTCTAAGAATATTTCGAATATTTCGTTTTGGTATTTGCATTTTTTGCATTATAAATTTGGTCATATATTTTTTGATAGTCTATATTAAAGAGGTAATGAAAATAACTGAAATTATTCTTAGAAAATATTCGTGTGTATATTGGAACATTCGCCTGAATTTTCTTTCTATGTTCACTTGGTATTTTAAGCATAATTACATTGTAGTATGAAAGCTTCAGATCCATAACCGTTCCATAAGCAGCTTCAAAATTAACAATAAAATTATCAATACACGATGAACTAGCACCTTGTGTTCTTGTAGGCTTGTCAATAACGCCTCTGCAGTCAAAATTAATAAGAATGTCAAGAAATTTTTTTATATTATTATTATCCGGAGTCAACAAGTTTAAATTAAAATCACCAGCCACTATTATTGGCTTGCCTTCTCTAGTTAGCTTGTGCAAAAGTTTTGTTAGTATGTCAAAGAATAAGAGAAGATCCTGATCTGGTCTATACAAGCAGACAATTACAGTTTTTGAGGCACGCATTTCAATAGCGGCAAGCTCACAATTCATTTCGAAAGATAAGTTATTGAGATCATTCCTTATTTTATAATCAATGCCCTCTTTTACAAATATAGCCGTTCCGCCGTGTTCAAACATTTTTCTGTTAAAATAGGTAGCAAGTTTATAATTGTTGATATTCATACCAATCAAATGATGATCTTTAGCCCATGTTTCAGTTAAGCACAAAACTTCACATTTGTGTGAAGCCACTAAACATTCCAGTTCTAAATATTTATTGTGAATACTTTTCATATTTGAATGAATAATCATGTTTTGTTTACAGTATGCTCGTTCAACTGAAAATTTGTTTCGTAAAGTTGATTATTGAGTTGACTTTGGTACTTAATAAATGTAAGGGAAGAAGTCCCTCTGAAACTTTGTGTATACACTGCCATTATATGCTGAACGATTTGACTTTTTACTATGCCGTATGTTGCACTAAAGTTTATATCTACGAACTTCACATTTTCATTCATGTTTGCTAGAGAAGCTATTTTGTTGTTAAGCATGAAAATTTTGTCATTATTTCTGAAATCATATCGCATACCGGTTATCATAATATTAAATTCCCTCTGCGGACGTTCTACTATATTTTGCAACTTCTTTATGTACGCGTTATTTACCACATATGTATGCTGATATTGACTTATAAGAATATAAACTGTGTCACCTTTCCCAAAATTTTTGGTCTTTTCATTGAAATTTTCTAAAATGTTTTCCATAGTTGCCCCTGGTTTACATATATTAATCAGGTTTTTAGGTAAATCCATTAGATTTCCTATTTTACTTATAATTCCACGTCCTATTTCATCGGACATGATTATTCCTTTGCATGCTGTCTTCGACCTTGATGTTGTCACTTCGCTCTTGTTTATTAAATTTAAGGGACATTTTTTGGAAATAACATTTTCTATTGTCATACATTGAGTTTCTTCCAGATTAATTTTATCTAATTCTAATCTCTTCTGTTCATATGCATTGTCATAATTTATTTTTAATTCGTCTCTCTTCAAACTTAAACATTTGTTCTGTAAACATTTTGCATGTTTTGTTAGTTTTTTTATTTTTTTACAAAGTGCCTTAAATTCATTTGTTTTCAGTCAAAATAACAACAAATAGTTATTTTTTGTTTTCAGCTTATTTCCAATGTTTTTAATCTCGTTTACTAGATTTAAATTCTTTTCTTTTTCTTGTTTCAGCCAAGTAGAAAGCTGCCGTGTTTGCATTTCTAGGTCCAATAAGTTCTGCTGGTAACTGTGGTGTTTTGTCAATGATGTCGGAGAACCCCCTGCTGATGCTGATTGAATATTTTCGTTTTGTAGTACAAATTTGGCTATTTTCCTTTTTCGTCCTGTTATTGGTGAAGAGTATGCATCGTTGTATTTAATTTTCTTGTATAAT
Organism: Selenia dentaria; assembly: GCA_917880725.1. Taxonomy (NCBI): domain Eukaryota; kingdom Metazoa; phylum Arthropoda; class Insecta; order Lepidoptera; family Geometridae; genus Selenia; species Selenia dentaria. The sequence continues at coordinate 169,693 of OU862885.1, read as the reverse complement.
TCTATAATTTTATTTTTCTTCTCTAATTCTTTCTCTAATTTGCCCTTTTCAACTAGTAAGTTTTCTATTTCATTATTCACAGATAATAAATTTAATTCCAGTTTAGAAATTTTCTCTTTGTTTGCAGTATGAAAGCTCATATCGAACATGTCAGGGTGTGGTAGACTAATCCTTGTCGACTCAAATATGGAAGAATCTGATAAGCTTCCCAGCGAGGTAGCTCTCTGTAGGCGAGGTACTCTGAAGGTTATGTTATCGCATTCCATGTCAGTCATTTTATTATTTTTTAGTTTTTATGCTCGGTGTTCAATTAAAAGTTAGATCATATGTAACGTATTTTTGCTTTCTACACAAAATCAATCCCCAAAACAACAGAAAAACAAACAAAAAAATTTTCGCTCACTTGGACTCGAGATCAGTGCCTTCGGCATGTGAGTTCATTATTTGAACCACTTGGCTAACGGAACGGATACTGTAGGTGGCGAAAATAATATTCAGTATAACATGCTGTCGATAGTAAAATACGTTGACTTTTAGCTTGGGTCCAAAGGTTATGTTTACTTGTTATGAACGGCAAATGTGTAACCGTCAAGTTTTATAGCAATTAATCTGTCCGACTCAGCAAGACTCATTCGAGTTAAGTTTCATTCATAAATCTATTGTTATTTTTTGCACTGATGCGGACGGGTTAAGGTTGTTTTACTGTTGACGTTATTTTGACATTGACAGATCGAGATTGTAGTCGTGTTTCCGATAGAATTTTACAGTTTCAAAAACATAACTTTATTGTAATCGAGTTTATGTGTTTGTGGTGATAAAAAACAATACAAGTGAAATAATGGCTCGTTTAGCTAGGTTATTTTAGAAGAGTCTCACAGAATGGATGTAAGGCAAAGGCGAAATTTAAGAAGAATAGCGCGTTATACAGACAAAGCATTTGCTATGACTGATGACGAATTTAAAAGGAATTATAGAGTGAATAGAGACCTTTTTGAGGTAATATGTGCCGATTTAGAGTCGTTGATGCCAAGACCTACTCGTCGTAGCGACATATCATCAAAATATAAGGTTAGTAAACACCTTTTCTGAGTAAAAACATGACAAGTGTATGGTATCTACCTATATATTTTTAACCTATATGCCGGTTTACTTTTCCCAGATATTGGTTGCGCTATCATTTTATACCAAAGATTAGTAGGTGGAACACAAGGGACAATGATGTCCCAGCAATCTGTGTCAAAGGCAATAATGGAGGTAACAGCAGCACTCAACTCTGACGAAATGCTAACTAAGTGGCTGAAATTCCCACAAACAAGATTACAGAGGGATTCTATAAAAAGAAGGTATACAATGTGTCACTAATGTGCTTTTTTTATTCCTTACCTTTTCACTATAATCATTGTTAATCTAACGAAGTAAAAACAACCCTCTATTCAATTGAAATGATGTACCTATATCTTTAGTGATATTAAAATGCACATATTTTACAATCCACAGGTTTTATGAGAAGTATAAAGTACCATCAACATTGGGATGTATTGATGGGACACACATAGCCATTGTAAGACCCAAACAAAATGAGGAGCGTTTCTACAATAGAAAAGGGTTTCATTCCAGAAATGTTCTTATTGTGAGTTTAAATTAAACCTGTTTTGTAAAGAGACTATATTAACATACCATTTCTAAATTGTTATGTAATAAACAATTTTATAATTGTTTTTGTTTCAGATTTGTGACGCAGACCTTAATATATTAAGTGTTGACGCTTCATTTGGAGGAGCCACACATGACAGTTTTGTGTGGAACCAAAATCCCATCAAGGAACATCTGGAGAACTTAAGGAATGCAGGCGAAAGTGTTTTCTTATTAGGTAAATCATTATTATTAATTTATAATACATCATTTATTGGCATAACAGTATGTTCAGTATTATGATAAAGATAAGCCATTTAATACTTATTTTATATTGTTGTTTTAGGTGATTCAGGCTATCCTCAAAGGGATTTTCTTATGACCCCTATAGTGGATGCTCTGCCAGGCTCACCTGAAGAGTATTACACAAAATTGCATTGCACTGCCCGCAATACTGTTGAGCGTACCATTGGGGTACTAAAAAACAGGTGGCGGTGCCTCTTGGGTCACAGAGTCCTACACTATCACCCTGACAAGGCTGCAAAAATAATAAATGCTTGCTGCGTGTTGCACAACATATTTTTTTTTTTTATCTGAATTTTTTAGGAACTTTTAGCTGCATTGTTCGCAGCCATGCCAGCTCCATTGGTGCACACATTAATCAATTTGTACAATACATGATTTTATAACATAATCTGTAAAGGGTCTTAGCAGTGTCAGAAGTTGGTTCAGCCAAGACACTCTGAAACATGCCAACATCCCAACAATTCAGCCCTTTGTCTTGCATCTTTGCCTTAATGGGTTCACAACGGGCACATTTCATCAAAAAGAGGTGGATGTCTTCAATTATGTTACAGATGTCACAATTAGGTGAGTCTGATTTACGCATCATATGCTTAAACTTATTCAATGGAACATGCCCGGAGCGAAGCCTACAGGCCATTACAATCATCAACCTACTTAATTTAGTATTGATGAATCAAGGCACATGAGGAGGTTGATTTTGTATCGATCTATACCAAATACCTTTCTCTTGCGATATGTTATTAAATTGAACCTTCCAAGTATTATAAATTTGATCTTTATATTTTCTTAAGACATCTGTATAGTCAGGTATAATAAAAGTGTCAGGCACAACATTTGCAACATAGCCCGGCTGGGTTATGATGATATTGAAGACCCGGCTACCATACAAGATCAAGGTCCACAAGATACCAGGGAAACATACCAGCTAGAGGCAACTACTTCAGCTGAGCTGCAAAGGGGGTATATAACTCGTGCACATCTTGTTCAAGAACTGTGGGAAGCACGGCGTCTTCATATTTAATAGGTAAATGTTAATAATAATAAAAAATAATGTATAGTATAATAATATACACTTCATTGTTTTGTTTGTCTATATCAGTCTATCCTAGTTTTACCAACCATTTTAGATTCAAGATGAAACCTACCATCAAACTACTTGTATAACTGTACAACTGACTAATTCCTGCTAATAAAATACTCACTAATTTATCCAAATAAAATAGATAACATTTTTATCCAACATCCAAAAAGGAAGAGTTTAAATGTACGATACTATGTATGTTTTTTTTTTTTATTAATAAAACTACGCTCCACAGACTCCAGGGTCCGTGCCTTTTTTAAACTTACAGATTTTGACAACTTACTTATAAATTTATAACATACAACAAAATACATACATGAGGTACATATCGTTTTTTTTTTTTTTTTTTTTTTTAATTACTCATACAACATACATATAACATAATACACTTAAAGTTATTGATACATTTTATTCTGAGTTGGTGCAAGCATTCACAGCAGACCAGTGCCCGCAAACAGCACCCGTTCACGAGTTGACGCATGTGCCAGCCATCGCCTTCCTCAACCATTTCTGAGGGAAGATGGCGACCCGCCACACACGCCACCGCTTGCCAACACATTTCCGTGAGCATGTCTGCTCTGGATGCCCGCACCATCTCTTTGTCAGTTATAATTTCTTAACGCTAGCTTACATACAATTCGAAAAACTACATAGTACATTTATTGTGAGCCCGCGTTGCCCACTTTGCGCTGAAGCAGGGCCTCCATCACCACGCTGTTTCGATCCCTGATTGCCATCTTCAGGTTATTAACTTAGCCGTAGATGGTTTGCTCGCTCGCAACCGTCGCTTGCCTCACAAACCGTCCGATGGCATCATCCTCGTCGTCGGCGTAGTAGACAAAGGTCCTAGTGTGCCGGGAAACCGCAACGACTGCGTGCGGGACGCTCTCGTGCAGCTTCATTTTGCCTTTAGTTTTAATCACCGCGACTGACTCGTACGTCAGTCCCTGCGCCTCGTGAATGGTGAGGGTGCGTGATCCTTCGCCCTTACCATAGCCCTGGATGGTCAGGGTCTCCTTTTCCTCCTGAGTGTGGACCAGGAAGAGGGTGTTTGGAAGGGATTTGGGGATTTTCGCTCCCGTGTAGCTCTCGAGGCGCAGGGACCTTATACTGGGAGCCGAGGAATATATACCGGAGTATATTTCCCTCAGCGCATACGCAACATCCATTGGGTTCCGGTGCGTGCACAACAACTCCTGGCTGATGTTCGTAACCAGGTTAGGGCGGTTATACCTTAGATCGAACAGGTTCTCCCTGTCTATGTAAGGTAATTGGTTGACGTCTCCGATGAGGACAAGTTCGCTAGCTCCAGACAGCCTAGAAGCCATTACTATGGCCCCGAAATGGTTCATGAGAGCCTCGTTCACCATCAGGCGGACGTAGCTCTCATTCTTTTTAAAACCATTTACTAAAACCGAGGCCATAGTGCGCACCTTGGTTTTCACCAGGTCTCCGATTCGGTGCGCCAACTTCTCTCTCAAGTCTTTTGCTGCCTCTGTAGTTGTTGTTGCGATAACGTCCTTGTCAATATCGAAGTGTCTTACCACCCAAGTTGTTTTTCCGCATCCGGGAACTCCATTGACCCACTGTATTTTGGGTACCTCCCAGTGTTTCCAGAATGTCTCGATCTCAGAGTCTCTCGAAATGGCTTTCGCCATTTGCAAGACTCTGTCATCCAACATTATCTTGGTGCACCGGGCGGTGACAACAATAGGGTCGTGTGGTGGTGTTGCGTATTTTGGCCTACCAGTCCGTTCGGTATCTTCCTCATCCAGAAACACAAAGCCACTTGTCGCGTTGAAGGCAGCCATATACTGACCAGACATTGCCCCCATGATGATCGAGGATGTGTCGTTGTTGTATATGGCTGCTTCAGCCTCTTCGAGTCTCTTCTGCAGCAGCCGAGATTCGATGATGCTGCCTTCGTTTGCTCGCCTGTAGGACTGCAGGATGTTCTTGCAGTTCCTGAGATTGACATCTCTTGTCGCTCTCGTTATAGCGAGAAACTCGAAAATGGTGTTCGCTGCATGGCTCACTGGTTCCTGTGCTGGTACATACTTTGGCGGACTGACTTGTCCCATGTCAGCTCTGGTCCGAGGTCGTTTTTGGCGTATGGAAATGGGAGCAGTCTTTTTTGCGGGCATGGGCAATTTTGGCTCGCACGGTTGCAGGAATAGGCTTTGTGCTGCTGCTTTGAAGGATGCCAGGAACGTTGTGACTTGGCCCTTGCTCTTGGTAGGGCTGCGCTCCTGGTTTCTTTCTGCTTCTGCTTTTTCCTGGAGACGTTCCGAACCGCTTTTGGTGGTTGAAGCGGGGATTGGGTGCCCCCTACAGTCGGTTGAATTGTTGTGTATCGGCTTTCTGAGGTAACTGAGGTTTTCGCCTCTGTCTTCGTACACAACTACCTCATGATGTTCCGAGGCTCTAATACAACCTAGTTGGTCCGCTACCTCACCCTTGGAGTCTTCGATCACCATAGCGTCCACGCTTATCACTCGGGCTTGTTCCGCATTTTCTGCCAGTTTCGAAAGTAGCATGCTCGCTTTAGCGAAAGGAGTCTCGTCCCTCGATTAGTGCAACTGTTTTGTTTTTCAGTCGCACCAGCCGACAGGGGCAGCCCATGACGTCCAAAACTGGCATCGCGTCAAATGCTTTTCGCTTCATGGTGGTTTTGAAGTTACTTCCGTTTAGCAGGCATGCTAGCCCGGGTGATAACCGTACTCGGCTTTTGTCTCCAGATATGCAAAAACTTATTCCTAGCCTCTCCCTGCTGTTGTCCATGAAGAGAGCGACGCCTCGAATATGAATTCCAGGCTCCCCTAGCTCTCCATATGACAACAGCTGGGAAAGTTCCGTGTTTTTGGCTTGCTGTTTGTGCGGTTGTTGGGGTTGTGGGGTTTGTAGTGGGAATGGGTTGCTTGGGGGGGGAAGATTTGAGTTCCTAGCTATTGCCGTCCGGAATGATCTCTCCACAAAGGACAGGAAATGTACTCTGTTTTCCGTATCTGCCATGATGGTCGGCAGTTCAGGTTCCAGTAATTTCCTACACACTTTTGTTTCGAGATCATGCCGTGCGGCAATGAAGCGGGGGCAATCTAGGATTATGTGTTTGACTGTTTCGGGAATTTCGGGGTCACACTCACAACCTGGGCTGTCCTTGAGCTTGAACCTGTCTTGCCAAATTTGTATGGTTTCCTCTCTTATTCTTCTTCTGACGTAGGACAGGGGAATTTTGTCGTAGTCTTGAGTCGTGCACCTGAGTGCCGCTGACTTCGCGAGCTCATCGGCTCTTTCGTTTCCAGCGGTTCCCACGTGCGCTCTCAACCATAACATCCGAACATCTCTGCCTTCAGACTTGATCTTACCAATGTTTTCCTTTATGCTCCTCGCAAGGGGGTGACTGGTTAGTGGTCTTTTGAGTAAATCGAGTGAAGATCTTGAGTCACTCAGGATTGTTACTATTTGATCCTTACTCATTTTTACCAATTCAGTCGCCTTGTGGAGAGCATAAAGTTCCGATTGGAAGACTGTGCATTCAGGATGCAGCTTGAAGGTTGCGAACCTAATCTCTCTTCCTTCCTCCCACCAGGTCAATGCAGCACCTACTTTGCCCTCTATCTTGCTGCCATCTGTGTAGATTTGGGGTCCGGAGATGTGACTGGTGTCTGATTCGAGGAGCTCGTATTCTACAAACGATCTCGTGGACGTGGATGGTGTTGGCCCGCGATACGTTCGTTTTCTTCGAGCTCCTTTCCCGGGGGGAGGTAGTCTATAGAGAGTTTGTTTTTGGCTCTATACAGGCTCATTGCTTCTTGGATTCTCAGGTCTATAGGGAGCAACCCCGACAGAGCGAGAGCTGAGGTTAGAGAGACAGTACGATATGACCTACAGATCTTTTGGGCAAAGCCTCTTTGTAGGGCGAAAAGCTGTGATCTATTCATTTCGAGATCCACTGCTTTCCCCCACACATTTGCCGCGTAGGTCAATATAGGTTCCACCACTGAAACATAGATCGTCCTCGTTATCTCACTGTTCAGACCCCAAGACACCTTTGCTGCACGCGCTAGCTGTTTGTAAATGTCCGCTGCCTTTTTACATTGTGCGGATACGTGTGTTTTGTAGGTGAGCTTGCGGTCGATTACTAGGCCCAGCAGTTTCACTTCGTCCACGAGGTCAAGTCTTACGCCGGACATGAATAGGTTTGGAGTGTCGTACTTCAACTTTTTTGTCAATAGCATCGCATTGGTTTTGTGCGGCGCAAAGTTGAGTTTGTTTACGACTCCCCATTCCACAACCATGTCTAGCGTTGTGTTAACCTCCTGCTCTAAGGTGTCGGATTGGCCTGTGAATACGAGTGTGGTCCACCGATGGATCCTTGGACACAACCTTTTGTGGTTTCCTTCTCGCATTCTGCCCTGGCGTAATTGACTGTGATTTTTCTGTCTTGGAGGTATGAGCATACTGTCTCGAAGAGGTTTGATGGGCACCTCTTTTTTGCTAATTGATGTTTCAGGGCTGGCCACCACGCGTTATCAAAGGCGCCCTCTATGTCTAGGGAGACAAGGAGTACAATTTGCTTATTGTTCACTCCATTCTTAACATGCTCCAGCAGGTCATAGAGGGCGTCCTCGGTTCCGCGTTGCGGCATGAACCCGTACTGCTTTCGACTGACTGTGGGGAGGAGGTGCCATTGGAGTCGGCCGATCAAAAGCTTTTCGACGATTTTTCCTAGTACAGACAGGAGCCCTATTGGCCGGTATGACTTTGGATGTGTGTAGTCTGCCTTGCCAGGTTTCCTTAAGATGATGACGTGTGCCTTTTTTCATTGCTTAGGAAAGTATTTTAGCGACAAACATTTGTTTGCTATTGCAATAAATACTTCCCTATCGCTTTGGATTGCTGCGGCACATATGTCGGCAGTTAGCCCGTCCGGTCCCGGGGCTTTCTTCGGATTCAGTGCTTGAAGCACTGATTCCAGTTCTACCGAGGTGAACGGTGGGTCATCATCTGGCAGGGCGGATGGTAAGTCTCCTGTCTGTTCTCGGATTTCCGTATGGCACGGTTGGTCTGTGCTTTCGGTATCGTCTGGGTAGAAAGTACTGGCTAGGAGCTCTGCAGATGCTTGTGGAGACAAGGTATTGCCGTCGGTGTCCCTCAGTAGAATGTCCTCCTTCTTTCTTGAGGTTTTCCTGATGACCCGGTATATCTTGTCCCACATACTCTCTTTCTCCTGAGTTGTGCAGAAGTCCTTCCAGCTTTCTGTCTGGGCTTTTTCGGCGTTTTCTTTGTAGTCACTGCGAGCTTTTTGATATTCCTCAATGACTAATTTGACTCGTTCCGGGGCTGCGTTTCTTATCCGTCTTTTCTTCCTGAGTACATCTCGTTTCCTTTCATCAAGCTGTCTCGTGTACTAGGGGGGAACTGGGTCCCCTTTCCGTGGGCCTAGCGTTGGGATGGTGTCTGCGCTGGCTTTGTGGATGCTGTTGGTGTATCTTGTGATGAAATTTTCGAGACTCTCAGTGCTTTCAGATTCTCTCACGGAGGCTGGCGATATATTTTCCTCTTGTAGACACTTTTTCATGTTGGAAGTGAATTTGGACCATTTAGCCTTCTTAGTGTTATATTTGCGCGTCGTTTTGGTTTCCAGTTGATCTAATTCCCTTCCGAGGCGCAAAGTGAAGGTTATGCTGTTATGGTCTGATGTCGTAAGAGTACTGTCTATTTGCCAGTCTTTGATCCTTCCCATGAGTGGTATGCTGCAAGCCGTGACATCTACTCTGCTTGTGTACGCTTTACCTCTCCGGTAAGTTTCAAAGGTTGGTTCATCTCCCGTGTTGAGAACCTGAAAGCCCATTTCGTCAAGAAACGCGCCGTAGGCCTCTCCTCTCTCGTTCTCCTCTTCGCTTCCCCACCAATGGCTCCAAGCATTTATATCGCCCGCGACTATGATGTTGTTAGTCGCTAGTTTCCCGCAGAATGCCTTGGTTCTTTGGATGTTATGCTCGATGTCTTGATCTCCCTCGTAATACACAGAAATCACTCCAAGTCGCAGATCTTTATTCACCAGTAGGACTGCTGCCTCCGTCTCTGTTACAAGCTGAGGGTCGTGAATTACCTCCAGCTTGTCACCGAATACGATTACAGCCGCCTTTACTGGTTTCTTCCTGTCTTTTGTGCATTGGATAACATGCGTTCCCGGGTATTGTTTCATAACGCCTGTATTCCCCACATAGGGTTCCTGTACTAAGGCGATTGAAACACCCTTGTCCTTTGCAGCACTCAGGAGTTCCGCTGTAGCTTGTTTAGAGCGTTGAAGGTTCGCTTGGATGAAGTGCAAACCTGTTCTGACATTACGGGGGGGAGTTGAGCCTTGAGTCTCGTGGCAGCCCTTAGCAGTAGGAGATTCTCGACCGCGCTATGCCATCCCATTTCAGCCTTTCTGGGCACACTGCGCTGAATGCGTTATGTGCCAAGTCCGCTGTTGGGTTTGCTTTCTGGGCGGCCGAGCAGTTCCTACACCTCGGCTGTAATCCCTCTTTACGGGCCTTGCACTGGTCCCAGGAGTGAGCCCTGCCGCAGTGGCTGCAGCTGCTGTCCGACTCCCGTCAGACCGCTTTTGTGTGGCCAAAGCCGAGGCATTTGGTGCACTGTACCAGGGGTGAGTGGTACAGCACTGGTCTTCGCTGGATCCCCAAGTACACTTTCCCTGCCTCTATCAGCTTTTTGTGCAAATCCGGCGAAACTTCTAGTACCGGGTGGCATTCCAGGGGGTTCCGAGCCTTCTTCCGGTACCTCACCCTGATCGTGCTCTCCTAGAGCTCTATCTCTTGTAGTAGATGTTTGTTTTGGATTAACAAGTTATCTACTATTTCGGCGTCTTTATGGTAGGACAGGACGTCCTTAATGATGACAAGTGGATTGCCGGCCTTTGCGACCTCCACCTTCAAGGTTTTGTCCTGCTGGACACGGCTTTGGACCAGGCTTAGGTCGTCTTTCGTGCCGCAGCTCAGTATAACCTTGCGGTTCCGAGCTTTGCGCACTCTGTCGACCCTTGCTCCAGTCTTTCTCGTGTCCAGCGCATCCCTTATCCTGTCTATTACGTTATCGGCCGTGATTTCGGGGTTTGTCGTTGATATTATAAGGGTGTGGTTCGGTCTTCGCTCGGGGGGAGGCTTGGCTGCGACCTTGGCATAGGTGGGTTTCCCCTCGGCCTGGGTCAGTTCCGCCTCAATGCTCGGGGCAGGGGGGAGGAAGTTCAGTTTCTCCTGCCGCATCGTCCGAAGTTCGGACGATATGGCTTCCATACGCTCTGTCAGTGGCTGTATATGTTCGTCTATATAGAGTGTGGGGGGGGAGGGTGCGGGGGGTCTCTTTTTCTCTAGGGTTTGCACGCTAGTGTTTATAATGTGTAATTTCTCGAGGATTTCCTTGTTGTCTGGGGGAGGGTGTGGGGGTGCGCTGGCGCTCACCTTGGCTAAGGTAGCCTCGCTCTTGCATAAGACTTCTGAAAGTCCCGCCGAAAAGCTGTTCGTTTCACGCCTCAGCTCATCTAGTTGCCTCTGGAGAGCCTCAATTCCAGCCTTTAGGCTGGCGTTGTCGCTCCTCAGAGGCCCCACGTCGATGGTCGCCTGCTCGCGGTTTGCAGCTTCCAATAGGGCCTTCATTGTCTTTATTTCGGCAGTCATGTCTTTGATTTGCCTGTGAGGCTCCCTTGTTTCGTAGCCCTGCCAGTCTCTGATGGCTTTCGTCTCTGCAAGATTTGCAGAGATATCGGTCCTGGCAAGGCCAATTTCTTTCGCCACTGTCTTGGTGAGCTCCAGTATGGCTTTGCTGTGTGCCCGTTCCACCCGCACCAGCTCCCTTGCGTGGTGCGTTCGCTCCTGCTCCAAGGTGCGCATGTGCCTGGATCTGGAGTCGGAGAGGGAGAGGATGATTTCGTACATCGTCTGCAGGGATTCCAGCGCGACTTGTTTGCCCTCGCGCTTCATGTTCCTTGCAGACTCTAGTGTATCCTTGGCCTGCAGAAATGTTTCGTTGGCTAGTTTTGTGGCCATGTCCATTTCGACCCCCGCGCGCTTAACAGTTGTGCCGACCAGCATACTGGGTCTGCTCTTTCTTGCGCGCAGGGCCGGGCTGTCCATGACCGACGCTGTTGATTCAGTCTCCGCCTCCGTCTCCACGTCAGACATGATCTCCTTGGGGGGGAGATTCCGCACTGCTCCCAGTCCAGAACTTTTTCCACTGCCGCTTCAAAAGCCGCCTTCACTTCCGGGACGGACCCCGATTCGACGCTCGCTGCGTCGCTGGCCGCGGTCTGTTTGGCTACGTTGGATGATGAAGCCGCGACTGCCCTCTTTCTTCTTTCAGGCACTTGGGGCCTTGTCGCTCTCCGCCGTCTTTGTTTTCGGCGGTCTTTCAGCTTGCGACGGTTGGATGGATTTGGCTGTGGTGTTCTTTTTCAAGACTTTTTTATGAAGGGATGGTCTCGCGGTGTGAGGTCCTGCCTCAGCGCACTCGGGGGTTGTGGCGGTACCACCGCCACAACCCCCTTTGCGTGTCGACATTGTTAATTTTATATTATATTATCGTTAATTCTACTTATTGACTAAGATCTTAGACTACTTATTTGCTATATTATTTTTGTATGTTCCTCGCGTATGTACGCCACTCGACGCGCTGCTCGCGGTGAAGTTCCCGATGTTGTGGGTTTGTAATGGTGGAAAAATGGATTTCTGTAGGGGCCAAACTGTAGGCCTTCCCCTCCCGATTCCAAAGAACCCAAACACTGTGGGTCTATTTTCAACCGTTCCAGAGATACGGCTCGGGGGGGTGAGATCGACCGGGGGCGGGGGAGGGGGGGTTGTTGAGGGGGTTGGGGGTGTGTGTTGGGGAGGGGAGAGAGGGGTTGGGGAGGGGGGAGAGGGGTTGGGGAGGGGGTTGAGGGGGGGGGGGTATTCGGAAAGGGCTGGTGGTCCCGGTTCAGGTGACCCCAAACGCGGGGGTTTTATTCGCAAGGGATGCGGAGTTCCCTCGAGGCTGCCTGATGATGGAGCTGGTGCTGGTAGGCGAAGTCCTCAGCTGGTCGTTCAGTTCGCCTAGAAGTCTCGGGGCGGCTTCGGAGTCTTCACGGGCGTCGGATCGTGGCAGAATTGCTAACCTTACTTGTTATTACCACGTGCTGCACGTGGTAAGTACGTGGTTTTTTGAGGTTGTTTCGACGTAGCAACTCTGCAACCCGTGGACCGATCTTCAAAATTGTTTCGCCGCTGGATAGGTGGATTTGACGACTAGACGAATATCGAAACTGCTATTTGGACTTACTGCTCTCCTTGGTGTTATTCAGGGGTAAAGTCTCTGCCCTCCAGCTCCTAGTCCCGTGGGAATTCCGGGTTGCGCACACAAATCCGGGTAATATGGACACTACGCTCACTTTTCCACTTTATTTTACGCGCGAGTTTTCTCAATTCAATTTTTTATGAATTTTTCGCGCGGAGCAGATGTTGTTTGGAATGTTTAGTTAAGAGTACTCCGTAACTACTATGTATGTTCACACATAACTTTTTACTGGATCATCCGACCTTGATGATTTGCTGCATAGAGTTATAGTTCATAGATAAGATGATTTTATTTTATCACCATTGCTTGAGGGGTGTTTTACACAGCACAATGTGCAGATCATACTTTCGAACCAATATGGTACTGACTGTAAAGTTATTTCACACTTTTCAGTTTAGAAGTTGGCTTAATTTTATTCCATAAAGCATTAAATTACTAACAATAGCTTAGGAACAACGAAAAACTAACTATAAAAATAAACAGTTTTATCTGAGTGGCAATGACTATAGACTGCCAATCTGGAGGTGGACATGGTACGAGTCCATCTGCAGGCTGGAGGCAAAGATGCGGTGAACATCTTGGTGGCAGGGTGTTTTCCCCTTTACCGCATGGATTTTTTGATTTCGCTCAAATTAATTTACATGATTCTTAGGCTTTATATTAGGCCCTAGAAAAAATATCAAATTTTTTTTATTATCGAAAATCGAGTTATTTGATACGAAACACAAAAACTCATATATGATACTTCATGCAGTCGTGGCCACGATTCATATATGATACTACATGCAGTTAAGGTAAGTGTTTTCGTATATATATATATATATATATATATATATATGTATTACACTTTTTTTAAATATATTTAAGTAATAAAAAAATCATATTTTATTTAACTATTTAATGCAAAACCACATGAAAACTCTTGAAACAATTACGGTCTTTGTTTAAACAAAAAAAACATTCACATTTACTACAATAAATGTAAGATAGGCGTGAACAATTTTTGCATTTCTGCCGTTTGTCGCTCCAGTTGGGCCAATGTCCAATCCCGTCGTAAACTACTTCTGGCGAAGGCAGTTCAATACGTCGTTTCCTTTTTCTTAGGTTGTCAAGTTTTAAAGTAGGGCGCCCTCGGCCTCGGGTAGTTGGAGTAAAAACTCCTCCCGTTTCCCGCATCAAAACATCAGTTATACTTAGTTTAAAATTTAACAACGACATATACTCTTCTTCGTCAGATTTTTGTTTGTTTCGGCGACGCCACAAGAGCCAGCTATTCACACATGTCATATCAACCAAGTGAAAGAATATGCGATGGTACCATTTTTTGCTTTTAATTTTTATTCTATAGAACCCCAACATTGCGTCTAATAAATCCACCCCGCCCATATATTTATTGTATATTTCTACACATTTCGGACGAGAGACTTCAATCATTCGCTTATCTTTCTTTGAAAATCGTTTTACAGGGGCCATAGGTTCCTTTCCGACATATGTGGAACATAAATTAACCACTTTATTGTCAACCCATGTTGTGACGCTTAGTTCAACTCCATCTATTTCCGTAGATCTTTCTATGCAGTGACCTCTTTCACATTTCAGCAATTCCTTTTTGCTTGGCAAATCAATGTCTTTTGCTCTGTTTAATTGGATTGTACCTAATGGTAGAATTCCAATGCCATGCAAATGTACCATGAGTGGAAGGCTGGTATAAAAATTGTCAATGAACAATTTGTGGTTCAAATTATGTGCTACTGTGGCTAACAATCGTGTAACCACATTGCCTGTGGCTCCGAGATTCGGACAATTATCTGGCACATCGGTATTATGTTGTCCAGTGAAGATATCGAAGTCATAACTGAATCCAGAAGCCCCACTCAGAACATAGTTAATATAACCCCATTTGTGGGGTTTCTTTGCGTTGTACTGTCGAAAACCAGATGTTTTCGCTTTTGTGGGTATCATTTGCTCGTCAATGGCTAGATACTCTTCTTTAGGCACTGTTAATAATCGTGCTCTCAGAATATCCAGGAGCGGTCTTAACTTCTGCAGTCGATCGCAATTTGGGTCAGTTTTGGGTAATTCTTTAGTTCTATCAAAAAAGTGCAAAAACCGTTTTATTTCTTCAAACTTGTTACATGTGAAGATTGAAGCTACTTTTTCGACATATGTGCCGTCACGCCAATAGTGTCGCGTAGATGGCAATTGTACAACTGACATGTACATGATGACTCCTATGAATTTGGAGATATCGTCAGATGTTATTGAGTTCGCCTTTTCTGGTTGCACCTGTTCTGCATACAGATTGCTTTGTTCATGTATGAGATTAACAGCATCGGTTGGAAACAAATATTTAAAAAACTGTACCGGTGTCTCTAAGCTCATAATATTGTCGGGTAAATCAGCGCAGCCAATAAACGCAACATCCTCACTGTTATAGGTAGTGGTACTGTCAGTCCAAATTAGTTTATCTTTTTTTGCCTTTATTTTTGACGGTCCTTGTGTTTTTCTGTTCGTTGTTCCTGTTGAAGTTGATGCTTCTAAGGTGTCATTCATAGTTTCAGCACACCCGATACTTTCATATTCGAAATCGTCTTCAAGATATACTGTTTCCAATTCATTTTGAGTTAGACTCCCTTCATCATCACTTTCATCATAAATATCGATCTCTGAATCTGTTTCTTCTATGACTATTTGGTCTCTGGGCGGTAAATTATAATCGTCATCATCGCTCAGGTCGTCATTATCACTTTCGAAAGGAATAAGACACCCACTTACGTGTTGAGTGCCTAAAAATAAATAATTATGTAATAATATAATTATAATTATGTACTTAATACTAAATACCTACATACGCTAGCAGGGTAAATAAAAAATAATATATTTTTGCACGTAATGTCTTTAACCAGCTTCCAATCGCTACGACATAATAATAACTATAACATAATAATCGCGTAACACACACAAAAAATACAGCCGAATTGAGAACTTTTGTTTAGAAGTCGGTTAAAAACAATATGCGAACTTGTTCTAATATTTTATCATCATCATTCAATAAAAAAAAAATAGTAACTTTGTACGATATCCATACTGCATGTAGTTTCATATCTGAATGAGCACTGATACAACCCCTACTGCATGAAGTATCATATCTGAAAAACTTTTATATACCTAACTGCATGGAGTATCATATCAGATACAAAGTTCATGTCTAGATTTTGTCAAGAATTATTTGATATTACTTACGTGTTTTTCCGTAAAACGTCTTGGGATCCATTGTAGTTACTCGCAATTCACAAAAACAATTTTAGCTAGAGGCAAAACATAGCAATAATTGGTTTTTAAATTCACAAACCGCACTCGCTGACAGAAATGGCGGTTTGCAATGTTTGGTGACAGAAATAACAAACCACAGGCAAGATAAAAATCTTCCTATACTTTTTTTTGGTTCGGATACAATCATAGTTTAGATATCAGCCGTCAACAAGTTGTTTGAAAGGCTTAATAATTTTATATCTGTGGAAACTCTTAATAGTTCATATATGATACTGTATGCGGTAAAGGGTGTGTTTTCTTAATACATTGTGTGATCCAAAAGTTGAGAACCAGTTCATTCTAGTCGATGCCTATCTATCTAGCACTTTCAATCACATTATTACTGATCTTATGATCCGTTGAGATTGTGACCAAAAATGAACATCAGCTATAATCAACTCAGAATAAACTTTAAAAATTAACTAATATTTGGTGACTGGTTTTAAATAAGTAATCATGAGTTATTTACCTATATAAAAAATCTAAAATAACAAAAAGTATTAATAGTGCAAATACACTTCATGTTTATAAACCTAAAATAGCATAGCTATAGGTTATCAACCAACCAAAGCAAAAACCACTCACAAGCTGGCCCGAAAAAACTAAACCACTTGAAAATCCTTCACTGTTCTTTCTACCTGCCTAGCCACATGAAGGGATATGTTGTAGATAAATGAAATGGAATGTTGTCTGGTATTTTCTTTTATACAAATTATCAGTGTATACCTATAATATAAAATAGGTAGTAAAATGTAATATAAAATATATTTAAACATGTTAAAACCAATTTATAAGAGTAAAATTTAAAGTTAAATCTAAATATATATAGTAACAATTGTAAAAATATACCAACTTAAATTAGGAATATACAAATAAATCAGTCTAACACACCATAGTTACAACCAAAATAATACCTTATTGTAAAAGAACTATAAAATCAAATTAAATAATTATGTAAAACTTAAACTTATAATATATTTATTAGCTATTATTGTTGCGCTGTAAAGCAGCAGCAATATTATTTAGGGCATCAGAAATTTTTTGTGCACCTCTCAATGGCTGCAGTAAAATGAGCAATTTGATCTACAGCTTGCGACAAGGCCCTTGCTGTATTGACCTCTGCTTCAACCCTCTTTGTCTCAATTACTGCAAACCGTTCCCTACTTTGGTCCAAAATAGTCCTCCCAGTCCGCGTTGTATCTCTTTGGGGCTGCCGTAGTGGACTTCTTTCCCGTCTCGGTACTGGAGCGTCTACTGGAAGGAAAATAATGAGTACAAAAGGAGAACTATGTATATTATAAAAAAGTATTATAGGTACGCATAGGTAAATAAAACCAATTCAACTTAACTTACCTCTAACAGCTGTCTCTGCAACCTGTATAGGAGGCAAGGGCTCCACAAGTTCAACTAAGGTTTCGGCTTCCTCAGTTTCCACAATTTCATACTGGATGGGTTCCTGTATTTGAGACTGCAATAAAAAAACAACATTATTTTGAAATTAATAAGCAAAGTTTTGTATATAACATATATTATCAACTACTGTACTGACTGTTGATGGAAACGGATTGACAGTGACATGACTGTCTCCTGCAGCAAATTGGGGGCCTCCACAAACCGCCACGAAGCGTTGCTCAATGGGTGTTAGGTAACTAACATCATCGGCTGGCCCCCCACCTGTGCGCCTCATAGATTGTATGTGCTGTCCACATGTCTTCTTTAGATAGCATTTCTTATCAGCCCAGTACTAAAACAAAAGATGAAAGTTACATACTTTAGATAATTTATTGATTCAGGCGTTACTTTGCGGAAATCCATTATCAAAAAAAAAACGATATTAAAAAATATTTAGTGACACTTCCGCTGAAAAGAAAATTCCTAAATATAATTTACCAAATGGCAACATCTAACGGCTACAGTAAGCAAATAGTCGATCGCCTAATTCAAAATAAGCAGCGAGATAGGGTTCGTTCATTGCTTTGTGCATGCCCTCCGGAAAAAATAAACAAATATGTGGGTAGTTTGACCTACATGGGCCCCGTCTCTCAAAAAATTGCCAACATACTCAGGAAAAATAACATCCACGTGGCCTTCCGAACAGACCAGAACTTACAACATATTTGTAATGGTAAAGATCGTCTTGAGGATGGAAAAAAGTCGGGTGTTTATAAACTGGTCTGTGACGATTGTAACGGTGTTTATGTGGGTCAGACAGGCCGTAATTTTGATATTAGATTTAAAGAACATGTTTCAGCTTACAGGAATGACCACCCTGACCAGTCTCATTTCGCTAAACATCTACTCGATACCGGTCATTCGTTGCGCAACAACAACACTTTTAAGATTTTACATGTTTGTGAAAAAAGCTTTCGGTTAAGTGTGTTGGAACAATTAGAAATTATAAAACATAATAATAATAATCTTACACTATTGAATGACCAAACCAACATGGTTTCATCTCCATTATTGCGTATATTTTCCCAAAATACGTCACCAACAACAATATAGCAGCGGCCGGCGCGCGTGCAGTGAGTCACAAGGTGGCGGAGTCTGCTTGCTATATAAGCGGGCGATTTTGCGTTGTTCTCTCACTGTCGGTCTAGCGCTCGAAGAGTCAACATCTCCTGAGGATGCCTCGTGTAGAGGCGAAACACGTGTCGAATCGGTTTTGGTTTATTTGGGGTTTCTTGTGTTTTTTATTTTGTATTCTTCCTATTAGCATTTTATGCGGGAGGGAGGGTGGTGCACGCCCCCCAAATAGGCCAAAATTATTGTTTTCTTTTCAGCGGAAGTGTCACTAAATATTTTTTAATATCGTTTTTTTTTTTTTTTTTTTAGTTACATACTTATTTTTTGTGAAAATTTATGAACTTATACATAGTTTTACACCTGCACCATGATTTCTAATTTTTTACCTATAACAAATATATAAAAATTACCTTCGCCCATTCTTTTCCACTTTTCTGCGCACCGCCTAGGACATTGATGGATAACGACAACTCACTCCATTTCCTTTTTGTTTCCTGCTTGCCCTGGGCGGACCGCAAGTGACCCCTGGCAACGCCTGGATTTTGAATGAGGAATTCAATGAGAGCCTCAAGCTGCTGATTTGTTGGCCTCATTATATTAGCTACCCTATTAATTAACACAAGAATTATATTTTTATATACATAAACATCAATTTCACTCTTTGTTGTATCAAAGCTTGGTTTTTTACTTTGATGTTTATCTCAGTAAAGCACACGCACGTCTTCGTAAAACACTTGTGTAAATTTCACTGAAAGCTAACACGGTCTCGCTTTCGTGTGATCGAAGCACTTTGTTATGAAGTGACCCAAAGCAAAGCACTTGACTTGACAAGAAATATGCGTAACATTACTCCAGCAAGGTGCAAAAAACTTTTGAATACGAACCCAAAAGAGCGGGAAGTTTTTTTTTTCTCTGCGATTTTGGCTATGGCATATAGTAATCGTACATCTTGTCCTAGTTTTAAACAACAGCTGTAAATGACCATATTTCTTATTTTACTAATTCCCAACAATGTAAAAATGGAAGATGTGGATACAATAATACATTATTAATACAGATTTACGCAAATACACATTGTTATAGTTTTGGTAGTTCTTATTGAGTTGTGTACGGCTACCCTTACGTAGTGTATTTGTTTCGATGACTCTGTAGTCTATTAGAATATAGAATTCCCATATTCTCTATGGCTCGATCCTGCACACGATTTCAATTCCAATCTCGATCTTATTCGAGAGTACGAATTATGTGTATGTTGATATCGAAATTGGAATTGGTATTGAAATCGAGTAGTATTGAAGCTGAATTCCAGAGTAGGCCTACAGGTTACTTGGATTTTGTAAAACATTATATCTAAATACAGAGATAAAATAAAATTCAGGTACCTACTCTATGCTCGTATAGACTGGATAGTGATTTACTTATTTCTACTACATAATACATACTAAGGGTAGGCACTACTATACTACTTTAGAAGTTTCACATAGATCTATTAACAGTGTGGTCACTCGATGCTTCCAATGTATTTCTTATCTAAGTACATGCTTACATATAATTATGTCTCAACGCTTACATACTTAATTCTAGACTCACTGTTTCGTGTTGATTTTATTAACATGGGTTTTGGCAACATGCTTGCGTCTGACCCGTCGTCGTATGCTGTGAGGCAGCTTGGGTTGATGCTCCTCCTGGCCATAACGATGCTAGCTCATTTCTCAGCCACGTTTTAGTACTACTGAGGCATCGTCTTCCACAAATGCATATACACAAAGTTATGATGATAAAGGCTAGTACGATGACGACGATCCCGAAATGTTCTAACTTTCTTTCTATATCTCCAACTTGCTTAGCGTCGTTTGCTCCTTGTTGGGCGATAACGATCTCCTCGTTTTTTGAATAATATTTGCCCATTATCGGCATAAAATTATAACAAAATTTATTAAATATTAAGTAAACACTATGTTATGCTAATTTGACTGTTGAAGTCCGTATGAAAAATTCGCTTGAGTGCCAATAAAAACAACTTATTAAAATACGATTATTAACGGGATATTTACCGTGGTAAGGTTGTGGAATGAGCTCCCGATATTTCGGCGCAGTTACATGCACCATGTTCACGGGAAGACTGAAGAATGCGGGTGGTTGGTCAAAAAGTTTAAAAGTTAGGTGCAGACAATCGAGGTGATGGTTTTCAACTCGCCAGTGCGTGGAATCCAGTATTAGGTTGTTTTAAAAATAAAAGTCCGCGTTCAAAATGTGTTCAAAATACTATACGCAGTGATACAGTGAGTGTGTTTTGTCGGGACTTAGGATCGAGTTCGAGTTCCAGTGATAACCGTAGCAAAAGACTAAGAAAGAGGGTAGATCGTTATGTCTGCACCTAACTTTTAAACTTTTTGACCAACCACCCGCATTCTTCAGTCTTCCCGTGAACATGGTGCATGTAACTGCGCCGAAATATCGGGAGCTCATTCCACAACCTTACCACGGTAAATATCCCGTTAATAATCATATAACTTTAGAGAACAACCGTGATAGTTTAAAACAGTGTTTTATTAAAATACGTTTCACAATAATCTATGCCCTAGATTTATTCTACTTATCACCTACCTAAGCATACAATTACAATGTACAACACCTACAGTAAAAATCGCACTGTCGGCTTTACCTGCCTGCCACTGCGTGTGGTCCGTGTTACAAGCGGTAGCGATTTCATCGAATCGCTTTCATTATATTCTACATTAATATTATCGCGTAGCATTTCTGTACTTTCGCAACCTAAATCTCTTAAATTAATGTTCTCGTTTAAAATATATGCTGGTTTTAACCTGTCAATCGATACATTTATGTCTCTGTTAGGTAAACTAATTCTAAATACTTTATTATCCCTACTTATGACGCGGTAAGGGCCATCGTATGTAGGACTTAATGATTTTTTTACTACATCGTTTCTAATGAATACGTGGGAACAGGATTTCAAATCTTTACTAACAAAAATTTTACGCGATTCACTTACTGCCCGTGATTGTGCTCTCAACCTGCTGATCGTCTGACGTAAGTCTCTTATAAAAGCATGCTGATCACTTATCCGTCGATCATTTTCGCAAAAAAATTCACCTGGTAGTCGAATAGTATCGCCATAGACCATCTCTGCTGAACTATATCCTGTATCTGTTCTACTTACGGCTCTCAAACCTAACATAACTGTTGGTAGCTGTTCGGCCCAATCTACGTCTTCCGAAGCCGATAATCGTGCTGTGATAGCGCTTTTCATGGAGCGATGAAATCGTTCTATTATCCCATTGCTTTGGGGGTGATACGGGGTAGTACGTATCCGTTGTACACCTAATAATTTCAATAGGGAAACAAAAAGATCGCTCTCATACTGTCTTCCTTGGTCGGTCGATATTCTAAGTGGTACTCCGAATCTACAAATCCAATGATCGTATATTGCTCTAGCAACCGTATCAGCTGATATGTCTGAAACCGGTATAGCTTACGGCCAACGCGTGAAACGGTCGATAATCGTAACGCAATAACGATATCCTTGTCGTGACGTAGGCAAAGGACCAATTATGTCAGAATGCACATGACTGAATCTCGTACTTGGTGGAAAAGCGGATAGGCCTGAAACTGTGTGTCGGTTAACTTTAGATTTCTGACACGCTATACAAGCTTTTGCCCATGCGTTTATGTCTTTATTCATGTTCGGCCAAAAAAACTTTTGCGAAATGAGTTTCCTAGTAACGCGAATACCGGGGTGGCTAATATTATGAACACTGTCAAATGCTATCCTTCTAAACTTTATCGGTAGGTATGGTCTTGCATTGTCTGTTGAAACCTCACAGTATATCCGTTCATTCGTGTTAGGTATCACAACGTGCTTGAATAACAACTTACTGTTTGACTCAGGCGTAATTTGATCTTCGCTTTCCTGTGCCTGCGCTAATTCGTTGAAATCTATGGCTGTTGGGCAAGTGATAGTTTCAACACGTGATAAGGCGTCAGCTACAGTATTCTGAGAACCATCTATATGTTTTATTTCGCTCGTGAATTCGCTTATAAACATTAGCTGTCGTGCTCTCCTAGGAATTTCTTTGTCTTTACCTATTACCTTTGTAAAAGCATATATCAATGGCTTATGGTCTGTAAAAATGATAAGCTGTCGTCCTTCAATCATGTTCCGAAAATGTAATATAGACATATAAATAGCGGTTAACTCTTTATCATAAGTACAATATTTGCGCTGAGATTCGGATAGTTTTTTGGAAAAATAACCTAACGGTACCCATTTACCTTTTAACTTCTGTTGCAGTACGCCACCTACGCAGGTGTCCGATGCGTCTGTCATGAGAGATAGTGGAGCGTCTACGCTAGGATGAGACAATGTAGCGGCGCTTTTAAGGCTTACCTTACACTGCTCGAATGCTCCAATGCTACTCTCGTCCCAGTCGATTTTAGTCTTGTCTTTCTTTTTTGAGTTATGCAAGAACTTCTTGAGTTCCGCCTGGTACCTCGCTGCGTTTGGAAGATGAGATCTATAAAAGTTTACCATACCCAAGAAACGTCTCAGCTGTTCTACCGTTTCTGGTCTTGGATATTCTTCAATTGCCTTTACTTTTTCCAACAACGGGCTGATTCCGTTTTCTGATACTGTATAGCCTAAGAATTCAATTTCAGTCTTCCCAAAAATACATTTGTATAAATTTATAGTTATGCCAAGGTCACTAAGGCTGGGTTGCACCATCTTACTTTAACATTAACAAACATCGAAACTTCAGTTAAAGTAACGGTTAGGCCAAAAATGAGTTGCACCATTTGACAAATAGTTAAATGACGTCATAACTTTAACCATAACGGTAACCGCTCACTTTTCGCTGGTTAGTGCTATAGTTTGTGTTAAATGATCCGTCAGTTGTCAAACGCGTTGAATATAACCTCTAAACATCATGTCCCTACTCCAAGAAATACTCGCGGAAACCAGTTCTGAAGACGAAATCGATGATCTTGTCATTGTAAATAGAAAAAGAAAAGTGTACTTACCTAGACCCGATCGTTTTTCTACATGGGACAACGAATGTTTCTTGGCGAGATTTCGAGTCTCTAAAAACGTAGCTAGGTGGCTGAGTTTACGATTACACCGCTGGTTAGAGCATCCTACGATGAAGTAAGTTTCCTTTTCTAGCATAGTATTTAATTTTTACTTAATTATGTAGTGACTGTCTATTTTAGTTCCTTGTAGGTACTACCTATGGGTGTTTGTTATCATATTTTTGAAATGCTCTCAATTACCTACGTTTATTAATTACTTTATGGTACCTTTATTTTTCAGAAATAAAGCAGTAACTCCAGTACAACAAGTACTCATCGCTTTAGAATACTATGCCTGTGGTTCATTCCAAAGATGCGTTGGCGATACAGCTGGTGTTCATAAGTCTACAGTATCACGCATAATATATAGGGTGAGCCGGGCAATTGCAAGCATGCGAGCAGAGTGGATATCCATGCCACAGACCGCGGAGGAGATGGAGAGGACAGCGACAGAATTCTATGATTTAAGTGCTTTCCCGAAAGTAATTGGAGCAATTGATTGCACTCATATACCGATAAAGTCTCCAGGTATATTATTAACACATTAACAACCTAGTCCATGAGGCATATATGTTAAGGAATCAATTAGAAGAGATGACACATAAGTAATTACTTTATTTGCAGGTGGCCCAGATGCAGAAAATTACAGAAATAGAAAATTGACTTTTTCTATGAATGTTCAAGTTATTTGCGATGCAAAAATGTACATTACTAATATTGTTGCACGTTGGCCTGGCAGCAGCCATGACAGCCATATATTTAACTCCAGTGCCATCAAGGTAAAAACATTTATTTATTAATACATACTTACCATACATTACCTACCAGAGTCAAAATTTTAAAATGCTTTGTCTTCAATTTTAAGGCAGACTGGAAGATGGCGAATTTAATGGATACTGGTTGGTTGGTGACAAAGGCTATGCAGTTAAGCCATATTTGCTAACACCTTTGCGTGATCCAGTTACTGACGGAGAGAAGCTTTACAACGAGAGCCAAATCCGAACAAGAAATGTAGTAGAAAGGGTGTTTGGATGTTGGAAAAGAAGATTTCCTGCCCTGTCTATGAAAATAAGAACCTATCTAGAAAGAGTTCAGCCCATCATAGTGGCTACTGCTGTACTGCACAATATTTGCAAAAAATATCAGGATCCTATGCCACCATTATTGGCGCCAAATATGGATCAGGACAATGAACCAACTAATGAGGAAGATAATATCGTTTATACAGTGGCAAGGAATGACGATCGTAACAGGTCTCAATTAATCAACACTTATTTCAATAGGCTTCGTCATTAAGTAAACAATAAAAAATTTGAATATAAAGTAATTATTTTTATTTAATTTTAAAAATCACATTTATTCATCAGATTTTTGTAACATTCTTATCTCTAGTTGTAATTTTTCTATTTCTAATTTGTGCCGCTCCTCATTGTGGCGCAGCGTTTGCTCATGGAGCTCCTGGGTGTGCCTGATGGACTCTCTAATTCTTTGGAGCTCCAGCTCCTGTAGGTTATCCATCACGGATAACTTTTTTTCCCGCAGCAATTGCCGGACAACGTTTGTGTTTAACGACTAGCTTGCCTAAGGAGCCCTGTGGCGCCCTCGTGATTGCTCCTGAGTGTTACGACCTGCGCCCGCGTCAAAAGTTTGCGCCGAGTTGGGAATAAATGGCTCTTGTGCCATACCTATAGCGAGTTAAGAGACGAAATTTTTGTCAGAGATAGTTGAATAACCAAGATATCTGATACATAAACATTCATGTCAAATGTATTAGTAAAATATTATGTTACACGAGGACAAACTTGACGTAGCCGAAAAAATCAGAATTGATGTGGAAAAAAATTGTAATTTAAAAATTTTACATTAATACCTATAGGTTTTTTGCGGTAATTAAATAGTAAAAACACATATCTATCTAATTACATTCAAATATTTGAATTCGTAGAAGAAATAATATCATAAAAAAAACTTGCAATCTGACCACAAAAATTAAGTTTTATCAATAAATAATGCTTCCCAAGACAGGATTTTGATTTGATATTTATAAATATTTTGAATGTCTAGAACAGAAATATTATTTTTACCTAGTAACATATGCTTAGGTTATTAATAATTACATAAAAAATAAGAGCTAATTTGAAATTTCGGCTAATAATGATTTTTTTTTCAACTTGGGGGCCCATTTTCTAGACTTAGACATGGTGATTTCCAAAAATTTGTTTTTGTATGAAATATAAATTTTCTTGTTGGTTTTTCTATTTTATTGGAATTCTTATTAGAAATCCTACAAACCAAACTAGGTTTCACAGAATAATTATATATCAGAAATATTTAAAAAAAATTACAAGTTTTGAATTTTTAGTACAAGCGAATTTAACTGTCACGTGACTTCGATTTTTTATCGATCCTGACATGATATGGCGTATTTATCATATTCTGAGTGGGTGTAATTACTTGACAACATTATTTCTGTGATATTTTACAATGTAAAAGTATAATCTATTCAAAATAAAGCAAATTATAACCAATCATAACAATGAGAAATTAGCTTACCGAGTGTTGTCGGTTCGTGACAAATTTATATCGTAAAATTTTGATGTCAGAACTTAAATCCCATATTTACAGTATTCCTTACACATTCACGATCATATTCATGTGTAATTTGTATCAAAATCATGAGTATAACCCGATTAATTCACTAAAAACTATAGCACAAAACATAACCTCGCCGCCAAACACAGATGAAAATATAAACATTGATTATATTTTTTTTTAAAGTTCACAGATAGAACATGTCCGTGTGTAGTGTTGCCATAGAAAGAAAATATATTAAGCTAAAGAATTAAACTCTATGGTTAAACATTGGGATGACTTTAAAAAATAAACAAAAGAAAAACGCGCGTGACACTTACTTGCAACAATTGTTGCGCCGACACTTTGGACCTCAAAAATCCTTGCAGTTTTGTTGCGCGGGCAAACTAGTCGTTATATCATCTGCAGTTCTTCGTTTTTTAGCTCGACCTGTCAATAAGAAGAGCACTTATATAAATACATTCCTCTACATATTTTAGCCTATTTGTGATTATCATACACTAGCTGCGCCCCGCGGTTTCACCCGCGTGGTGATGGATGATGATGATGATGATGAAAAGTATCCTATGTGTTAATCCAGCGCCTCATCTACCCCCATACCAAATTTCATCAACATTAGCCCCCCCGTTTGTGCGTGAAAGAGTAACAAACATCCATACATCCATACATACAAACTTTCACGTTTATAATATTAATAGGACTAGCTGCGCCCCGCGGTTTCACCCGCGTGGTGATGGATGATGATGATGATGATGATGAAAAGTATCCTATGTGTTAATCCAGCGCCTCATCTACCCCCATACCAAATTTCATCAACATTAGCCCCCCCGTTTGTGCGTGAAAGAGTAACAAACATCCATACATCCATACATACAAACTTTCACGTTTATAATATTAATAGGACTAGCTGCGCCCCGCGGTTTCACCCGCGTGGTGATGGATGATGATGATGATGATGATGAAAAGTATCCTATGTGTTAATCCAGCGTCTCATCTACCCCCATACCAAATTTCATCAACATTAGCCCCCCCGTTTGTGCGTGAAAGAGTAACAAACATCCATACATCCATACATACAAACTTTCACGTTTATAATATTAATAGGATAATAATAGGAAGGATTACTTTTTAGTGGTGATGACATTGGTCTCTTGAGAGAGCTGTAGGGTGTGCTCGGATCGAAGTCCCACTTCTCATTAGTGGTAGCCTCGTTTGTTTTTTCATTATCAGGAATCTGTAAAATAAGTACACCCCATGGGTATAATTTACAATGATTTATGTAGGTACCTAATTAAAGATCTATGTATATTTACATGTAAATTATGGCTAATAAATGAAATGAAAAGTAACAATATTGATTACTGGCTTCAAAACAATAATATGTCAACATGCCTGCCCTATTATGGTGATAGGTAGGTTGATTGACATGTCAGGTGCTTTTATTTTAAAATGTAAATAATACCTTGTTTAGAAGATGAGCATCCTCAGTCATATAGTCCTCGACTACTTCCATAGTAATGATCTCCGGACGAGGCTGTAAATAGAATATTGAATAGATCTTATTATTTTCCTAGAACTACAATACATAAAGTCACGCATGTATTCCCTGGTGGGACAGGCAGAGCGTTAACGGAGTATTAACAATGCATAACAAAATAATAGTGAATAATACCTTCTTTGGCAGAAGAGACTCTTGAGTTGTGTTGTCCTCAACCACTTCATTGATTTTTTCCATCTTTTTTGCAGGCTGTTAATAGAATTTTATCATAAGTGCAATTTATTTTAGAATGACACAAAAGTAAATAGGTAAATGTGGAATATACTAGCACTTACAAAGACAGTAGGCTTTTGATATATGACATCATCATCATAAATTGCCATATTTCCATCAATTGATGATGGTATAATTTCCCTCAGCCAGTCTGTAGCATCACTACTGGAACCAGATGGCGGTGCAGGTGGTGGCCCTCCTCCAGTGCGACGCATTTCTTGGCGCTCTTTACTAGCTCCCTGTAAACATAAAAAAAATGGTTTGTGTATTTACTTAAAGGAAATACATAAAGCTTTAGGTAAAATATTATTTACCTTCTTTGCTGTTCTCTTCAAATTTTCAAATTTATATTTTAGTTGTTTTACTGTACGTGGAGTGTCTGTAAGAGCATTAAACTCGCATTCGATTTTACTCCACGCACTTTCCTTTTGTTTTGAACTAACGCCGTCTGTCTTTTTGCAAAATAAAATACTTTTATATTTTGTTAAAAGTGTTTGCAATCTGTCCAATTCTATTTTGGTAAAGTTTACACTTCTTTCCCTGAAACAATAAAAAATTAATTTATACAAAGGCGTAACAAGGATATGTAAATTGTTCAACCAAAAAATAACACGCTTTACAGATAAAGCAATAAAAAGGTATGTACTTACTTTGTTTGAATGTTTGCAAGCAAATTGTTATCCATCTTTTTATTATCTCCCACAGCGCACCAGAACCCGAACGATTAATAAATTAGAAATATTTCTAAGCTTCCTTGAAAAAAATATTTATAATTAACAGACACCGAGCTGACATCAATGAAATGAAGTGACACTGATGACAGCGCTAGAAACGAGTTTTGACGTTCATGTTTAGTATTGCCTTATTTAAAAATGTTACCCGCTTCGAACTTGGGCTAAATCACGCCTCATTTGACTTGCAACACTTTTAACTTTAACAAAGCTAATGAATTCGCTGGTGCAACTCATTTTGCTACAACTGTTAAAGTCAGCGTTACTGTTAGTGTTAAATTTGACACAAACCTTTACTATAACTGCTAATATGGTGCAACCCAGCCTAAATCTTTCAAAAATTAACCTAAGGTGTTTTTCGTGGATTTCCCTATTTTCTGATGCAACCAGGATATCATCTATGTAACACGAAACTGCTGACTCAGCATTATCTGAGTTTTCCGCAGATTTAAGAATTTCAATACCTTTCAAAACGTGATGATCCATGAACCTCTGGAAGGTCTGTGCGGCTCCTTTTAATCTAAAAGACATACGGGGAAACTCCCAAAGACCAAAAACTGTTGCGATTCCCGTCTTCTCGATGTCTTCTTCTGCTACTGGAATATTATGGTAGGCCCTATTTAGGTCTAACCGTGAGTATACTTACGTGCTACCCAATAAGAAGGTATACCTTCTTATTGGGTAGCATGGTAGCACGTAAGTGAAATCTTGTAGTCTCGGAATAGGGTAACGGTCTGGTTTCGTAATAGCGTTTAAGGCTCTATAGTCACCGCAAGGACGTAACTGTCCATCCTTTTTTGGAACGACATGAAGCGCTGAAGACCATTCACCTTTCCCTGGTCTGCATATACCTAACTCTTGCATTATTTTAAATTCCTTTTTTACTTTTAAATAGCGAGCGCGCACATACCGGCGGACCAGTAGTAACAATGTGATGACGAACGGAATGAGCACAAGTTTCCTTAAAAATAATCGGTTTTGTAATTTCCGAAAATTCCTTTAACATTTTACCGTAAGGAATATCCCTAGGACCCTATCGCATATAAGTTAGTTTCACTATCTACTAATTTTTTATTATATAAATGTATAAGTAACTTATAATGTTTAATAAAATCAGCTCCCAAGATAGCTTGCTTTACATCACAAATTATGAAAGTCCATTTATATGATCTACGTAACCCGAAATCCAGCTCTAAAATTTTAACACCGTAAGTTTTTATCTCGGAATTGTTCGCGGCATATAAAAGTTCTTGCTGGGCCAGCTCGGCTACAACTCACTTGAGTTGAGAAGGACGCTGGGTCAGCTCATTGTTGGTTACAAGGTGCTGAGAGGGTTACTAGATTCCGTTCAGCTTCATGACCTTATGTGCACTCTATTCGTGCCGCACGACCCATGGACCCCGGCAAATAGGCGCGGTAAGGCACATGACCTTTTCCATGTGGACGCTGGTCGTACTGTTGCGCGCTGTATGTCCCCGTTAGTTAGGACTCACCGCCACCTCAATGCAGTTCTTGCGACCAACACTGAATGTGACATCATGATTGACTCATTAAAAACTGTGTGTGAAATATTTGCCAAATATTGTGAGAATTTACCCGACCAATGGGACCGATGTATTAATAGAGATAGCTCACTTGAGCTGGAGAATAATTTTGACTAATAATTTTGTTCTGTGCTGTATCTGTTATCTGTCGTGCTTTGTGACGTAAAATTATATTTTTCTAATAATAAGTTAAGTTTTTAATGTGACCATGTATACAATGTTTGAAATTAATTTTTGTGAGGTAAATGTAACTGATTGACTTCGTTTTTATCTCAATAAATAATAATTTAATTTAATTTAATTTAATTTAATAACTTATAACTACTCTCTAAATTTTCACCTCTAAATTTGCTTACCGGTAAAACACTTACGTTTGCGCCAGAGTCTATCAAAAATGGGATCCTAGACTTCCGCTCGAAAATACATAGTCGGTGGTTGCCAGCTGTTGATATGCAGTCCTCCACCGAATTTGACTGCACAGCATTCAGTTTTCCGAGTTCCCAGGTGCTCGCGGCTGCTTCCAATTGCACGGCTGCTCACATGACCTTGCTCGATTCCTGTAGCGATGGTGAAAACGGCAGAGCCAGTTTGGACTATCTGGTGTTCTTCGTTGCCCTCTTGATTGTGACCTGCGTCGGTTCCATGCATTTCCTCGGTTCATGCTTCTTCCTCGTATTTCGTTTACTTCGTTACGTAGTCCTCGTAGTTCCAGTGACATTTGCATCATTTGTTCCATCATTTTATTCGCCGTATATGCAGAATTTGTAGACGTAGAGGTTGACACTGCGGTTACATCATTTGTGTGCAGATTTTCCATAATTTTATCAGCCATTTTTGCCAAATTTGCCAGGTCCATGTCCGGTGCAATTGATAAAACTGCCTTCACTGCGTTCGGCAATCGCGCTATCCATAACCGCTTAAGTGCGTCGCTTGATACTTGGGTGTTTGCGGCAAGTTCGGATTTTATGTGGTACGCCATGATTAGAAGTAGCCATGCTGGGATGCTATTATTTTCTTCACTTATATTTTTATTTTAATATCACTTAACTCTTCTTATAATTCAAAGATAAAATCACGTCAGTTTGTAAGCACTTCATATTCACGTCGTTGTAAGCACTTCATAAAATCGTCGGGGTCACCATTGTTGAGTTCATTTGTTGCGTGTAAGATCGTAGATGAAGGTCTGTAGATATATTATCGAAGTGTCTATATTCTTGGTTTGGACGTAAATAATAAAACACCAGTTCACTATACAGGTCTATTCGTACTTCAGTTATAATGGTTACATACACGTATATGTTACATAAGTATTACGTCACAGAAAACCATTTAGTGCTATACGCGAGTACAATTTACGGAGGTGTGGAGACGACTTGCGAGGCTAGTGCCGGGCGCAGGGGTATTCGTATAATTTGCTTACATAGCCATTTAAGCTTCGCCACAGTCCCTACAGCCATTTTGCACCTGTGACTCCATGCAGGTACTTCTTCCAGGGCTGTGTTAATTTGATGTTCTATTTCATTCTTGGTGTTTCCAATTGCGATGACCAGAATATCATCGGCGAAAGCCTGGACGTGTGCACCCCTTCTGTTGGACGCTTGGAGCAGAGAGTCCATCTGAACATTCCACAGGAGAGGCCCTCAGGTTGATCCTTGTATACAGCCTCTCCGGGTAGTCTTGGTTACTTCTGCCCCAGCGTAGGACAGTTTCACGTTTCTTTCATCCAGGTAGCTATGTAACAGGCGCCGGATTGAGGCCTCAACGTTCCTGGCCTTCATTTGCAATAAGATCTCCGGCCACCAGGTGCGGTCAAAGGCTCCTTGGATGTCCAGCGATATCACCACCACAATTTTCTTGTCTTTAATACCCCGTCTGACAAGGGTGAGAGCATCAGACAGGGCATCTTCTGCGCTTCGTTGCGGCAGGAAACCATACTGCTTATGGCTAAGGCTATCTTCTGTGCACAATTGCCACACCACCATTTTGGTTATTAGCTTCTCCAGCACCTTTGCCATGACTGGGAGCAGGCCGATGGGTCGATGTGACCTCGATGAAGAAGGGTCTTTTCCTATATTTGGAATGAGCCTGACGACCGCTGTCTTCCATCTCCGTGGAAAGTAGCCGGCCGACAAGCATTCATTCAACAATTTCATAGTCGCGTCCGGGATGGCTTTAAAAGCGTTGCAGTAGATATCAGAGGTTAGACCGTCGAGTCCAGGTGCCTTCTTGGGGTCCATTACGGCGAAGACTGATTCTACCTCTTGCCGGGTGAATTCCCTCACGGCCAAGTCCTCCTGCCGCAGTGCTTCCCTATCGTTTAGCGTTTTGCTTCTGATGTCTTTTTGCTCGGTAGTTTCTCCGTCTGTGTCATCATCCGGGTAAAATGTGTCAACCAGCAGCTCGGCAGATTCGGAGGGTGAAAGAATAGTGCCGTTCACTGGCGATCTTATGAGGTGGTCGATGGTGGTCCTCGAGCAACTTTTCAAAATCCGGTAGGACCTCCTCCATATATCTTCCACCTTTTGGCCCGTGCAGAGTTCTTTCCAGCTTGACGTCGAGGTGGCCTCGATTGAGTTTTTGTATTCCTCAAGGGCGTCCAGGTACTCCCTTACCACTAGATCCCTTCGGTTTGGTCGCGCGTTCTTGATTCTGCTCCGTAGGGTCTTCATGTGCCGCTTCTTTTGTTGCAGATCACCGTTCCACCAGGGTATGCTGCTTGTCCTTTTCATGGAGATTAGGGGGATGGTGTTATTGCACGCGCTGTGGATTGCGTCCTCGTACTTTTCCACCATCTCCTCTATGTCCTGCGGGGTGTAAGAAGTGTCCTCGGCACTTGGGCTTTCTTCTTGTGAAGTGGGAATGAGTGCCTGTAGTGCGCTTCTAAACTCGCTCCACCGAGCTTTGCTGGTGTTGTATTTGCGCGTGCTCGTGCTTGCTTCTTCAGGGCATGTAGAGGTCTTGCCCAGTCTGATCTCAAACCGGATGGCCCTGTGGTCAGAATTTGTAACGAAGCCCTCGTCAACTCTCCAATTAGTCAGCCTTGGTAATATGCCGGCAGAGCAAACCGTCACGTCCACGATGCTGGCGTGTGGTTGTAGGCCGTGATATTGGAAGTATGTGGCGGTATTGCCCTGGTTTACAAACTATCCGCCAATTTGGTTTGCCGCGTCCACGAATGCCGCTCCCCTATTGTCCTCAACCTCGCAACCCCACCAGGGGCTAGAGGCATTGACGTCTCCACCAATGATGTAGTTTTGTGCTCCAGATACTTCTACGGCGCGCATCATCGAGTTCAAGTAGGGCTCCATGTCCATTCTTCCCTGCATGTACACGCTAACGATACCTAGCCTAAGGGAGACCCTATACTCGCGGCCAGACGTTTTGAGAAATATGGTCGGGATTAATAGTGACCTTAATGTCGGGGTCGTTGACCACCACCGCCGCCTTCACCGGTAAATCAGCGCTACCCCTAGATTGGACAGTGCGGAGTTTGGTGCTTAAGAAGCCTTTTGCTCCAACGTAGGGCTCCTGCAGCAGTAGTATGGATACGCCAGCTCTCTGTGCCTCATATATACACTCCATAGTGGCCGCGAAGCCACGACCGAGATTGGCCTGCACTATATCTATTCTTCTGGAATCAGCCTGAGACGTGCCCTTAACAGTAGCTGACGCCAGTTCTGGCCAGCCTGTCCCACTTCCTCCATTCTGGGCAGTCTGCACTATAGGCAGGGTGGCAAGCGCTGGCACCAGCCACTCCTTTGGTGCTGCAGTTCGTACAGCATGGCGATCCGCTTCTATCCGGGCAGTCCCTGGTTTCGTGGTTAGCTGCACAATATCCGCACCGGGCCTCAGGCGCTCCACACTCCCGTGCACGGTGTGAGAATCCGAGGCACCGGAAATACTGCAGCAGCGGGGACTGGTCGACCGCAATGACCATCTGGTAGCCTAGTCGGATCCTCTTATCTTTTAGGACGCTCCAAACCTGTGGGCTGACTTCTAAGATAACGTTCTGTAGCAGGTCCTGCCTACCCTTCGTGCATCTGACGACTGTAATGTTTCGGTCGGCCGAGGGGATTTCGCCGAGAAGGTCCGAGTTTTGCTTGTTTAGGGCATCCAGGACCCTAGCGTCACTCATCTCGGCCAACACACCAATCAGGCGCAGCAGGGGTTTCCTCCGGCGTGGAACCGTTACGGTCAACTAGCTGTGGGTGCCTTGAATGGCTTTCCTCATACGGCCCAGGTCATTTTCACTGTTGTCAGTGATGGCCACCTTGCTATTTTTTAACTTGCGGACCCCAGATATTCCCACCCCGAGCTCAACCACGTCAACACCCTCTTTGATGCGGTCGATGACTTGTTGGCCCGTGTGGAGTGGATCAGCCGACTCGACGAGCATGGTGTAGTTTGGCGCCATCTGTTCAGCCCCAGCTGTTGGGGCAGGTGACCGATGATCCCTCTGCCGTCGGGATCCTCGCGGGCGGACCATCTGCCACTGTCCTTGACCACTGAGGTTGGGGTCGTCGGCTGGGTTGCTGGCTATCAGCTTGGGCTGCTTCGCTTCTTCCCGGAGCGCGTTAACCTCCTGGGTGAGCACTTTTGCGGCGTTTGCTAGCTCCGAGCTGATGTCGCCGATGTTGTCAGTTTCTGCGATTCATTTTACTTCCTTAGAGACCCGCTCGACCGCCTTCTCCACGCGGCTGGGGGGTACAGCAATCTCCCTCGTCAGGAATTGACTGCTCCTTTCCGCTCGATCGCACAAGGCGTCTAGCTTGTCGGCGGTGTCGGTCTGTATCTTTTCAAGACGCTGAAGATATGCTGTGACCCTAGCCGCTTCTTCTAGGGCTAATGTGTGTTTGCGGGTCTCCTCCTCGAACTCGCTCCTTTGACGCAGCCTGTCCCTTTCCAAACCAGAGATCTTTTCCCAGAGCCTGGCCTGGGTGTCTTGCTGGCCCCGCGCAATGTTTTGGAGCCTCTTAAGTTTAACGAAGATGAAGTCCTTCACTTTGCGGTTTAAAGTTCCAACCGTCTTACTTTCAAGGACCTCCCTGCACTCATCGATCACTTTGACAGTCTCCTTGTACTCCAGGGACTCGTCTGGTTTGTTGCTAGGCTCCTGTATTTCCGTTAGTTCAGGCGTGCTACCTGAGCTTACAGTTTTGTTGGAGGTAGCAGGGGAGAGATCTGGTTCCTGTTTTATCTCCGCTCCGGGGTTCGGTTGGGACAAGGATCGGGTCAAAGTTGGTTGCGAACTTGTCCCTTCCGCCTTGTCGTCCCGAGCGGTGTTGGATACGCAGGAACTTACTGGTGGTTTGCGCTGGGGCAGCCTAATGGTGAGGCCGGTCTTAGATCTCGAGTCCATTTCCGGGCTGGGATGTCAAGCCGCGTCAATAGTCGCAAGGAGTTAGAGAGCCCGCAAGCCTGAGCACCACAGAAAAAACCCCACCTTCCTACAGGCGTAGGAAGGTGGGGTTTTTTCTGGGAGGCCCCGGGGACCAAGTTATAGCGGTCCCAAACTTGCTGTGACTGTGGGGTCCCAGCAGATGGCTCCTTGTGTAGGGCTCATGTAGCCGGTGCCGATGGTGAAAGTCCCGCGCCTCTGCGATGTCCCGGAACCGGGTTATGGCAGTCTGTAGTGTATGTTAACAATGAAACACAGCCGTCTTGCTCGATCGCTAGTTTATTACTGATAAGTGAGGCGTACCCTCACCTCTAACCACATTCGGGTTAAAACTAGTAGGTACCTACCTACACAGCATACAGTTCATCCCTCCAACATTAATTTGGAAACCTGTAACAATAACAAAACTTAACTGGTTTCTAAAATTCCATTTTGTTCCTATTAATAATACAAAAAACGAGCTGTTGCTATTGCTAAAATACCTACTTTAAATATTTCTTATAACAAACAGGTTTTCTCATTCTTTTGGATCGTTCGACTGGAGTAGTAGGGTTACTACTTTCATTGGTATCGACACTCTGTGCCACTAGTCGGTTGTCCTCAACCACCTCTGGGGCCTCCGGCCAATCCTCTCTGCCTTCATCTGTATGCACCGCTGTGTTTTCTATCGTATCAGCTACAGTGCGTCGTCCGCCCTCCTCTATATCTTGCACTTCTATCTCCTCCGCGGCGCTTGCCGATGGAAACGATGGAGATACCGCGGGGAGAGAATCGTCTGGTGGCCGTGGCAGTGGCACGTCTGGCGCTGGCAGTGAGTTACACTCTGGCGAACTGTTGATACCAGACGAACTGCCAGATGAACAACTAACTACTGCACTATTGTTTCCTGACATAGTATACCTTCTCACTTGATCTACGTGTCTTTTACAGCTACTTCCATAATCATTAAAATAAATTAATAATATTCTATTGCCTATAATCTGTTTTATAGTACCTTTACTCCAGACACTTTTCCTTGCAATATACCATTTAGCCCAAACAGTGTCCCCTACTTGAAAATGTCTATTGTTTTTTTTTATTGCTTCTTGTTCGGTGTGCGTACCTATACCTTTATGTTGAGGTAAAATCAAATCGAGCCTGCATCTTAAATTACGACCTAACATTAACATAGCCGGCGTCACACCTGTCGCGCAATGGATGGTATTCCTAAAGTCAAATAGAAAACTCTGTAACTTATCATAAACATCTTTGTGCTATTTACTTTCAGTCAAAATACATTTTATCATTTTTTTACAAATTTTAACAGAGTTTTCTGCTTGTCCATTACTGGCCGGGTGATAAATAGGCGAATTAAGGTATTTAATACCATTCATTTTACAAAATGTGCGAAATTCTGCAGACGCAATTTTTACATCATTGTCCGATACAATAATATTGGGCAAACCAAACCTAGAGAACATGTCTTTCAGTTTCTGAATTAGCTCAGTTGTAGAAGTGCCACGGTCCATATGAACGCATTCCAGCCATTTGGAAAATGAATCTACCACAATGAGGTACATCGAGTGTCCTATAGACATGTAGTCTATATGAACACGTTGCCAGGGCCCCGCGGGACGCGGCCAGGGCGCGGGCGGCGCGCGCGGCGGTGCTCTCTGCACCCCCGCGCACGCGGCGCACGCTCCCACCCACCGTTGGATGTCGCTGTCGATTCCCGGCCACCACATGCTACTACGCGCTGCACTTTTAGTCTTAACGATGCCAAAATGTGCTGAATGTAACTCCTTTAACATCCTGTGTCTGTAGTCAGTTGGAATCACTATTCTATGGCCGCGGAACAACCCCTTTTCTCTCTTTTAAATCTTTGTTCTTAACTCCAACAAATCCTGCACAAATTAGAAAAATAATAAGTAGCCTAAAATCTAAATCAGCTCCTGGAAGTGACAATATTAGTAACTATTTATTAAAAATGTGTAAGAACAGCCTAGCTGCCCCTATAGCTTTTTTGTGCAATTTAAGCCTTGAAAGTGGGGTTGTGCCTGATGAGTTCAAAAGAGCTACTGTCTGTCCCATACATAAAAGCGGAGACACTGAGCTTGTTACAAACTACAGGCCAATATCACTGTTAAGCTCAATCTCCAAAATACTGGAACGAGTAGTTAACAACAGTCTCATGTCCTTTCTAGAAAAAGATAAAATACTCTCAGATAATCAATACGGGTTTAGGTCTGGTAAGTCTCCAGAAGATGCTGTCACTTCGTTAGTGGATTATGTCGCCAATAAACTGGACTCTGGAAGAAGGTGTGTAGGGGTATTCCTGGACCTCGCCAAGGCTTTTGACACCGTCTCTAAAAAAATCCTTATAAAAAAGCTCGAGTGCATTGGCGTACGAGGAATAGCACTAGAGTGGTTCAAATCCTACCTAAGTGACCGGAAACAGAGAGTAAAATTGAACGATAATAACATGAGTGATTATCTCGAAGTGTCTTTCGGAATCCCACAAGGTAGCGTGCTGGGACCTTCATTGTTTTTGGCCTACTTAAATGACCTCTGCAGCATAACCCTAAAACAAGCTAAACTGTTTGCATTTGCGGATGACACTGCCATTATTTTTGATGGTCATGACTGGAGTGACGTGAGCCATAATGCAAACAATGGTCTACGCGAAGTAGTGCATTGGCTAGAAATAAACCTACTAACGCTAAACGCCAGCAAAAGTAAAATTATTGCTTTCAGAGTCTCATGTCGTAGTGCGCCAAATGATAAGTTAAACATCAAACTACACTCCTGCAATAGTGCAAACACAGCGGAATGTAAGTGTCCAAAGCTGGGTCAAGAAGAAAACTTCAAATATCTGGGCATATATATTGACGAACTATTGTCATGGACCAAACAAATCCAAGTCCTCAGCGGCCGCCTCCGCAAGTTACTTTTTGTTTTTAAACGCTTGCGTAACGTTGCGAACGAAAAGATCAAATCGATGGTATATATATCATTGGTCCAATCAGTACTTAGCTACTGTATTTCATCCTGGGGTTCTGCTATAAGTAGCTCTCTCATAAAACTAGAACGAGCACAGCGATCTGTCCTAAAAGTGGCTTACAAAAAACCATATAGATATCCGACAGACACTTTATACCAAGAAACGAAACATCCGAGGGTCAGACAAATATTTATCGTAGCAAGTGTACTTCGTTTCCATAGGACAGCACTCAATAATGTTCACAGTTCATGTTTGAGATCCAGGCGAACGCTTTCCTGGTCAGTACCAAAAACAAATACGGGAATAGGGAAAATGACATATAGTTTCCTGGGCTGTTTCCTATACAATAAACTTAACAAAGAACTCAACATATACAGAAATAACAAACAAAAATGCAAAAAGACAGTTTTAGAGTTTTTATACAACCTAGACTACAATAGAACAGAAGAGCTATTGCGAGTCACTGTGTAAAACTGTATATTTCAGTAATGTAAAAATATAATAACAATTATTCTTTTCTTTTCCTTTTTTAAAGCATAATCTCACTTCATGTCTATCCTTTGATGTCGGTCATAAAATGTAAATAAATAAAAACACACGCTAATACTGACATAACTCCACACAGTTTTGTTGCCAACAAACATATAATATATTATAACATTTCAGTAAATTCAATCATTAATCTTTCTATAAATGAAATTACTGCTACTATTATTAATATTAATACCAATATTTAATGCAAGAAAAACAAAGCACTCAGCCATATTATTTTGATTGTAAATTTATTTGTAATTCCGCTATTTATGTAATAGGATATTGCCAAAGTTTGTTAATGTAACGCATCCCTGGAAGAGAACTAGTTTTCGCAACACAGGGAATCCTACCGCGAAAATTAGAGGTTGAACTCTTGTCTAGATCTTAAGTTATTTAATCAATAGTTCGAATATAAATATGTAATGTCACAATTTAATTTGCCAATAAAATTATTATTATTATTAAAAAAAAAAATATTATTATCTATAACGAAGCCTAAATAAGTTACACTGTTTTGGAAAAAAACACATTTATCTTTTTGCAAGCGCAATCCTGCATCTTGCATCCTACTTAAAACCTCATTTAACCTTTGACTAATGAATTTCCTTTGTTTGGCCCGTTATGCAGACATCATCGAGCCATATACTTATACCGTCTATACCTGATAACAAAGTTTCCATTGCTTTTTGAAATATAGCCGGCCCATTAGCCAGTCCATACACCAAACGAGTGTAGGAAAATAAACCTTTGTGTGTATTTATAGTAGTTAGCTTTTGTGATGATTTTGACAGCTTAAATTGATTATATGCATTGCTTAAGTCAATTTTTGTATAAGTTTCCCCCCCACCTATCTTTGAAAATACCTCCTCTATTCGTGGTAAGGGGTATTTGTCTACTTTTAAATTTTTATTGAGTGAACATGAGTAATCGCCCGCAATTTTCAACTTTCCATTTTCTTTTACTACTGGAACTATAGGGGTAGCATAATCTGAATAATTGACCGGGATCAAAATCCCTAAGTTAACTAGCCTATCAAGTTCTGCAGTGACTTTATCTTTCAGAGCAAAAGGCACGGGCCGAGGCTTAAAGAACTTCGGTGTAGCATTGTCTTTGAGGTGTAATTCAACTTCAAATTTATTAAAATGGCCTAGCTCGTCCTTCCAAATATCCGGGTATTGGTTCAATAGCCGTTGCACTTCATCAACGTTTTTATTCGTACATGTTAAACTATTATTCCTAGTTGCAAAATATACTCCAAATTTTGTCATAAAATCACGACCTAGTAGAGGTGGTCCACCGTTTTCTATTACATAAATTTGTAATTCATGACATAAATTCGAATATGACACATTAGCCACAAAATATCCCACGGGTGTGATTTTATGACCATTGTATAGACACATTTTTAGGTTACTCTTATGCAACTTTACATTTGAAAAATAACGTTTGTACAATGTTTCCGATATAACGGTGGTCCCTGATCCAGTATCTAATTCCATACACAAACTAATGTTATTCACATTAACGGTAATTTTAACAGGATTATAATCAACGTACCTTATGTTATAAAGCTCACACTCTGTGCAAACGCTTTCTTGAGACGCTGGGATCTGTTCGGTGTCGATACTAAGCAGATTTGTCTTATTACTCGTACACAACTTTTTTAAATGGCCTTTTTGCCCACAAACTAAACATTGGTAGTTTTTAAATCTACACTGAGCTGCATAGTGATTCTTCAAACCACACACAGTGCAACGCGCTTGCTCACCGTCGTGGGATCTGCGGCCGCTACTCGCTCCGCCAGCGCCCCCTGTACCCGTGCTGACGCGTCCGCGGCTTCTACTTGTTGCAGCGGCAGTAAAACGCACTTCGCGGCGCTCACCACTATGCACATGGAAAACTGGCTCTTCTTTAACGGTGACTTCGGCTCGCGCTGCTCGGGCACACGCTGCTTTCTGGGCAACTTCCAGCGCTTGTCCAAATGTCAGACTCTTCGAATCGCATTCGAAAAGTCGATCACGTTCCGGTCCTGTTCTAAAACCGAGCACGAAACGATCACGCAGCAGCGTGCCCAGTTCCGAGCCAAAATCGCAGTACACGGCAAGCCCTCGCAGCCGCGCAGCCCATTCCTCGATGCTTTCACCATCGGACTTGGTCGCTTCATAGAACTTCGCCCTATCCGCGAATGTTGACCTCTTTGGCGTGAAATGTTTGTCGAGTACTTTCACTAGCTCGTCAAAGGCGATTCCTTCAAGCTTCTTCGGGTGAACAAGATTCCTGAACAGACTGTAGGATTCATCCGACAAATGCGTTAACAACACCGCACTTTGATTAACGTCTGAAATGTTGTTTAACTTGATGAACTGCGTCAATCTACCGAGAAAAACGTCCCATTCGTGGATTTTATGATCGAAAACACTCAAACTTCCAATTATATTCGACATTTTCTACAATACGCGGGTAAATTCCGTCCTCGTCGCCAATTGTAGTGTATGTAAACAATGAAACACAGCCGTCTTGCTCGATCGCTAGTTTATTACTGATAAGTGAGGCGTACCCTCACCTCTAGCCACATTCGGGTTAAAACTAGTAGGTACCTACCTACACAGCATACAGTTCACAGTCCCAAACTTTTCGCGGCTCTGGGGTCTCAACAGTGGGTCACACGCGTAGCGCTCTCTAAGCCGATGCTGGTGTTGAAAATCCCACGTCTCTGCGACGCCCAGGTCCCGAGATATCTCGATTCGAAATTGTCGGAAATTTCGGAAAAAAATCAGAAATTATTTTCCCGAATTTCCGAAACGCTACATCTCGTGAACCAGGCGTCCCAGGGCCGCGGAAAAAAGGTTGTCGGCAATATTGTGGCTCCAGCTATCCTGTGGGTCCCGAAAAAGACCCAGCTTTTCCCGACCTGCCGCAGCGCCCCGGGGTTGGTCCCTGCCGGTAGTAAGTCCTTTGCCGTTCCCAGTAGCGGAAATCTCTACGCCTCCCCGTTTCCGAGATATCGCCGCCCAAAGTTTTCCAATATGGCCGCCGAGCTGTCAAAGTCGAACTTTGGGCGGATGTATCTCCGGTCCAGAGGGTCGCAGGAGCACGGAAAAAAGAGTGCTGGGATGCCCTCCACCAGGGCTATGGGCTCAGTCGGAAATTTAAAGGTGACTTTTCGGTCACCACGTAGGGTCACCAAAGTGACCGTGCCGGGTAGGGCCGCTCCCCCTAGTATCCAAACTGGAAATCCGGGCTCTCTACGTAAAGTGGTTCCCGAGATATACCGTCCCAAAGATTTTCAAAATGGCGGACGAACTGTCAAATACAGTTTTGGGAGCGGAATATCTCCGGAACCAGAAGTCGCAGGAACGCCGGAAAAGAAATGGCGTGATGCGCTCGACCTAATCTACCTTCCCGGACCGTCAAAACTACAAGAAACCGCAAGATGGCGCAGAGCTCTACGACCCATCCCAATCGAGAGAACGGCCTCCGCGAGTGCCTGGACCGAAAATCCGGTCTTGCTACTAATGCTGGTTACCGAGATATAGTGGTTCAAAGTTTCGGAAATTATCGGAAATTAATTTCCGAAAACTTCGAAAACCGGAAAATCGGCTCCCAGGGCCCTAAAGTGGGTCAAGTTTGGGCTTGTAGTGATAAGCTGGGCCTCCGTAGGCCGTATCCTACGCCAAAAACCGGGTCTTCCCGGCCCTCCCGGATATTCCCGGAAAAACGGGAAAACGACGATATCTCGCGAACCGTTCGTCCGATTTCAAGAATAAAAGCGGCCCCAGAAAGGGGGCAACGTTGCTGTAATTATAGTACAATAACTTAATTATAATTCCCCTCTCCCTGCAAAATATGGAGGGGGGAAAAAATTTCACAAAAAATTCAATAAAATTAGACACATGCACAAGAAACATTTGGAAAAATGTAGTAATGTAGAAGCTGGTACAATACAGCCCGTCGTCCTGTCAAAATCCACGCGCTCCAATTAGTGCTAAAGTTATGAAGGTTACAAAATATAAATTTCAAAAGTTAATATTTAAAAAACTATAAGACATAAAAATCTAAACTAAACGGGTGCTCGCACTGCGCGATATGCGCAGAGTCGGGGCGACCAGCCGAGCACAGGATGGCGGGACTAAACTGTGTCCCCCCAAAAACGAAGGGACAGGCCGCCAGGACCCCGGCCATCCCCCGACCGGCAGCCAAAGCCGCTCCCGAAGTAGTTCGCCGCGCGGCGAGCATGGAGGTTGTGACGACCGATTGATATGGATCAAGTCTGACAGCACAACCTCCTCCAGACGAATTGTAACCACTGCGTCAGGGCTCAGGATTTGCTAATGCAGTCCCTGGCGCAGTGGCGGATTGATTTGGCGGTCGCCTCGGAGCCGTATCACATTCCCCAGTCCCATCCCTACTGGGTTGGGGATTTGGACGGCTCCGTAGCCATAATTGGACGTGCTGGTGGCGGCCCCCACCTCTCGGTGTCAGAGAGGGATTCGGGGTACGTGGTGGCCAAGTGGGAGAGGTATGCGGTAGTTGGCGCATACTTCTCTCCCAATAGAACCGTCGCGGAGCTGGAGAGTTATTTGGACCTCGTGGCCGCGGCGGTGAGAAGGCAGGCGCCACGTCAGGTCCTCCTCATGGGGGACCTGGGCCCCAGGCCCAGGCCTGGTGCAACCCCTCCACTGACACCCGCGGGGAGATTGTCGGGGAGTGGGCGGTTGCTGCAGGGCTGACCCGGCTCAACAGAGGATCGGTCCACACGTGCGTGCGACACAACGGGGGGTCCGTGGTGGACGTTTCGTTCGCCACCCCGGAAGTCGCAGCACGTGTCCAGGCCTGGAGAGTGGTGGCGGAGGTGGCCACTCTCTCGGACCACAACTACATCCGGTTTAAGATCGCCACCTCCCACCAAGGGGGGACTCGGCGCTTGGAGAGGGCGCGTTTCGCGCGCATGGCGATTGGTCGCATCGATGCCGAGTTGGCTGAAGAGGCGGCTATCGTCCAGTCGTGGCTTGCCGCCCCCGTGCACCCGGAGGTGGACGTCGCGGCGGGCCGGTTCCGGGAGGCGGTGACGGCCGTCTGCGACACCGCCATGCCGAGGTCCCGACGCCACCCCGTGCGTCGCCAGGTTTACTGGTGGTGCTCGGAGATTGAGGATCTCCGAGCGCGATGCTCGGAGACGCGGCGCCTCTACTACCACTGCAGGAGGCGCTGCCACGGCCGGAGGGACGACCAGCTGCCGGCGGAGCAGCTGGCGGCCGAGCAGCTCCTGTATGGTGATGATAAGGTAGCCAAACAGGAGCTGAAGCTGGCCATCGGCTGGGCTAAGGCCCTAGGCTGGAGTGAACAGCTGGAGGGCCTCGAC
The DNA here is from genome assembly GCA_917880725.1 of Selenia dentaria. Lineage (NCBI taxonomy): Eukaryota > Metazoa > Arthropoda > Insecta > Lepidoptera > Geometridae > Selenia > Selenia dentaria. Next base: position 125,500 of record OU862885.1, on the reverse strand, counting down.
AGGGACCCATGGGGGCGCCCGTATAAGTCTGCCCGGAATAGGTTCCGGGGCAGAGCGCCCTCTATCGCGGAGTCCCTGGAGCCAGAGCTCCTGGAGAGGGTGCTGGGGGGGCTATTCCTCGACAGCGACCCCCACTACACCCCTCCACCGATGGCCACGCCCTTCTTCCAGGAGGAGGAGGACCCGGCCTCCATTCCGCCTGTTTCAGAGGTGGAGGTGGAGGCAGCAGTCTCTCGCCTGAGAGGCAAGAAGACTGCCCAGGGACCAGACGGGATTCCCGGTCGGGTCCTCACGATCGCCCTCAGGAAGATGGGCGGTCAGCTTCAGGAACTATTCGACGCGTGCCTCACGTCGGGTCAGTTCCCGAAGCTCTGGAAGGACGGGCGATTGTGCTTGTTGCGGAAGGAAGGGCGAGACGCCGACTCGCCCGCCGCATACAGGCCAATCGTGCTGCTGGATGACACGGCGAAGCTGCTGGAGAGAATAGTAGCTTCCCATATCATCCGGCACCTGGGGGGAACTGGGCCTGGACTTTCAGAGGCCCAGTTCGGATTCAGAGCAGGGCGGTCGACGATAGACGCCCTGCTCTGGATCAAGAGGTGGACGCAGGACGCGGTCGGCGGGGGGGGGAAAAGGCATTGGCTGTCTCGCTGGACATTGCCAACGCCTTCAACAGCCTACCGCACGGAACGATACGGGAGGCGCTCCGCTATCACGGAGTGCCCCTGTATCTGCGTAGGCTGTTGGCCGACTACCTCCAAGACCGCGAGGTCCTGGTGGAGGGATGCGACGGTCTGAGGCGACGTCGCGTGTCCTGCGGGGTTCCACAGGGATCGGTGTAGGGACCGCTCCTGTGGAACATTGGCTATGACTGGGTGCTCCGCGGCACGTTTCCCGCAAGTATGCGGGTTGCGTGCTACGCGGATGACACCCTAGTCGTAGTCAAGGGGAGGGACCTCAGGGAGACGGTGCGGCGGGCCACGGTGGCCACAACACTCGTGGTCGGCCGCATACGTGCCCTGGGGCTGGAGGTCGCCCTCTCCAAGACCGAGGCCCTAATGTTCCATGGGCCTCGGGGGGACCCCCTCCAGGAACGCGGATAGACCTGGACGGGGTCCTGGTCCGGGTTGGGACCCAAATGAGGTACCTGGGTCTCATCCTGGACGGGCGGTGGACTTTTGGGGCCCACTTCACTCAACTGGCCCCTAAAGTCATAGGCGCCGCAGCCGCCCTTGGGAGGCTGTCGGGGCAAGAGACGGAGTTTTGGCTGTGTCATTTGACATAGCCAACACCTTCAACTCCGTCCCCCACTCGACAATCTTGGAGGCACTCCGCTATCATGGTGTGCCTCAGTACCTGCGGAGGCTTCTGGCCGACTATCTGGACGACCGAGCCGTCCTCCTTGTGGACCGCTCGGACCGACTTCGCCGGTATGGTGCAGGGTCGGGTGTTCCACAGGGGTCTGTCTTAGGACCTCTCTTGTGGAACATCGGATTAGACTGGCTCCTGCGGGGAAATCTCCTCCGTGGCACGAGTGTCATCTGCTATGCGGATGACACTCTACTCACTGCCCGGGGGAGAAACTTCAGGGAGGCGGCGAGTCTGGCCTCGGCCGGCGGATCCCTGATCGCGGGAAGGATCCGCCTCCTAGGCTTGAAGGTGGCACTGCATAAGACCGAGGCCGTGTTTTTCCACGGGCCTCGGCAGCGCATTCCCCCTGACGCCCACATTATCGTGGAGGGGGTCAGGATCGAGGTGAAAGCCCAGATGAAATATCTAGGCCTAGTGCTCGACAGCAGGTGGCGCTTCGGCCCGCACTTCAGCGGGCTGTCGACGCGCCTGCTGAAGGTCGCGGGCGCCCTATCTTGGCTCCTTCCGAACTTGGGGGGGCCCAAAGCACGGTGCCGGCTCTTGTACGCCGGCATCTTGAAGAGTATGGCCCTTAACGGGGCTCCTATCTGGGCTGACTCCCTTCAAAAGAGGGAGAACGCCACTACACTCCGCAGGCCCCAAAGGGCCATAGCACTGCGGGTGGCGAGGGCCTACCGGTCGGTGGGCTTCGCGGCGGCGTGCGCTTTGGCTGGCACCCCTCCTTGGGAGCTCCAGGCAGAGGTGCTCGCCAAAGTGTACGAGTGGACGGCGAGGCGTAAGGCGCTCGGGGAGCGCCCCACCTTGGAGGAGCGGGTGGCTGTCCGGCGTGAGGCTAGGGACGCAGTCGTCCATCATTGGACGGAGGACCTCGTCACCGCCACTTTTGGTCGCCGCACGTTGGACGCTCTCGGGCCGGTCCTACAAGACTGGCTCGGGCGCTCCCATGGTTTCCTCTCATTCCGTCTGGTGCAGGTGTTATCCGGGCACGGATGCTTCGGATCATACCTGCACCGGATCGGAAGGGAGGAAACACCGACATGCCATGATTGTGGCGCGGCGGAGGACACGGCGCAGCACACCCTCGAGGTGTGTCCGTCGTGGTCCGAGCTGCGCCACAGCTTGGTTGCCGTAGTCGGGCCGGACCTCTCGCTCCCCAGCGTTGTCAGCGCCATGCTGGAGAGTGAGGGGAACTGGGTAGCGGTCGCCTCCTTTTGCGTAGACGTGATGTCCCAAAAGGAGGCGGCAGAGCGCGCAAGAGAGGAAGACCCCCTTGCGGCGCCACTGCGTAGACGAAGAAGGGGCGGAAGAAGGCGATTGCGCCTTCTACCTCCCAGTGGTGAATAGCGAGAGTTAGGCGCGGGGGCGCCTTCTCTCGCATTGCACCTATTCACCACCTCCGTCGGGCGGGAATGGCCGAGCACTCCTGGTCATTCCCTGGCCCCTCCTGGTGGGAGGGGCGTGCAGGCCCCGCTGTAAAAGCGGGCGGTCGTCGGTGGGGGACTGGACGTAGAGGCTCCGCCAACTTCCCAGTCCTCCTCCACACAGACGAAGCCGGAGTGCCGCTGGGTTAGTTTAGTGGGTATACCGGTTGAACCGGGAAGTCCCACATACCCCCCCTATCCCCAATGGGGGGGATGCGTAATGCATTTTTCCCAGCGTCAAAAAAAAAAAAAGTTTAGCCCTAGTAGCATTTATTGTTGGCGTAAGGTTGGCCCTCATAGCTAACGTTAGTTGGCCAAAGGTAAGATTTGGCCGCTTTTTTTTAGTAGGGCCAACAATTGAGGGCCAACGTCCTTTTGCCAACGTTGGGCCACTGGTTGTATTGTAGGGCCTACCGTATGTTACTGACAGTTACCCAACAATCAAGGCCGTAAGGGTACTAATAAAGGGGTAATAACCCCCCAAAATTCCTTAATCAACGAGGAATAGAAAAACAATTCATTTAGAAAAATATTTATTTATTTATTACATACATGCACATTGGGGCAATTGACACATAAACATCTTTTGTTCATTTTTAACTTCTTAACAAGTTATGCAATTTGCACTGTGCGAATAATGTTTAACCTTAGTCACACATATCTATAAAATAATTATTACTAATCTGATTCGTTTTTAAGAAATAAAAGTATAGAAATATTTATAACAAAATGGAAAGTACCTATTTATCTAAACTTATTCTATAATTTGGCCAAAATGAATGTGCACAATTGTACTTAAGTAGGTATATACACAAGTGTGCGATTCGCATTATCGTGGATTTGGAAACCTCACAGCCTAACGTGAATCGGAATGGTTTTCTATTACACGATATTGATTAGAGAATGAAGGACTTGAATCACTACTTGATTCAAGTCCTTCGAAACCTTAATTCACAACTTATTTTAGTTTTAGCCGCAGATCGATGGCGCCTTTTTGTTCTAGCGGATACTTGAGAATACTCTAATGTTATGCTATTCACTTGTTCTTGGTTTTATATTCTGTCGTCCTCCATCTCGGTCCCCAGCAAATCTAAACCAGCCTGTTATATAGTCTCTGATTTCAGAATCTGTTGCTGTTTCTGCAATTTTGTTTCTCCGTACTGCAGCTGTAAACATAGATAAAATTGTATGTAATGGTTTATTTCAATCAAGACAACAATTATTTATGTTTAATTAGAGTTAAAAAAATCAAAGCTATAACTGTAAAAAAATAAAAGATTGCCACTCAAAACTAAAAAGTTCTCCATCATATTACCCACATGCATATAACAGTAAATTATATGACCGTGTGCACATACCTAAGATCCCTGCAATGAGCCGTAAATTTTTCAAGGCAAACTTATTATTTTTGCCTGTCCAATTACATTTCTTTATATTATATGCTCTTTGAACTGCACTGCACGTGCAGTCTGTAAGTCTGCCCACGCTTAGGAGTTTGAGTTAATATAATGAACGTATGCACGCTTCGCGCCGCCGCCGACCACAAAAACAAACAACAAAAATCAAAATGGTTGGCTTGCGCACGCACAGGGATGTTAGATGCCAACTCACTCACACCGGCTGGTCAAAATTATGGTACTTTTTAAAATAACTATGGTACGGTTTTTATTCGATTTTGGTCTGGAACTGAAACTTAGAAAATCATGAACTAAGGTCTGGAACAATAACCACTGTGTGTGGTGTACCAGGATTTTACATCACATCTTTAATCTCGATTCTGTGGCATCAACGAAAACAGCGTGTGTAGCCACTTGCCACTTCATACATAGGTACTTACTTCCTATAATGGCAGACCATATACACTAACTTTGAAAAAGTGAGTGAAGGCTACTTAGTTTAATTTTTGATATGCCTGACGACCTACTACCAACATTTACACAGAAAAAAGTAGTATTTAAGGTTGTAGTTGATGTGTAGGTTAAATTGAACACTGATCATGGTAAAGTTTATAGTGATTGTGAATGTGGGAATGATATAAAAACATACATACTGCAATAGGTATTCAAAATTGTTGTCTTTAATTCTCTCGCTATATTATATCGTCCCTATGTATGATATATATGAGAAAAAATGGTACATTTATACATAAGCCAGTAAGCTAGTTTACAAGCCAGGACAGTTTCTAATAGGATGAAGGTTTATATTTAGGCCAGTAACGTCCCCCACCACTGATTTTACTATCCTGGCTTGTAGCTTCATTTCTGAAGCTAGTTTTCAGTTGGGTAAGCATTAACCACGTGTTTTGTTAATTTACCTAACTTGTTTTTGTGATTTTAAGATTCCCAAACTAAGTACGGAAATTAATTTAAAGTCTGTACAACTGTACCAAGACCATTAATGTCTGTGAAACGCCACCCTTCCAAGTTATAAAGACGATTATAAATGTGATTCAGGTACAAAAAATGTGTGGCGAAATAAAGAAAGTGGTTACTGTCCCGTACCATTTTAGTAATTCATCTTTTGCGAATTGGTACAGTTTTCGAAGTAACTCCTTCAGACGAATAATGTGTTTTTTTCGCATGTAATTCGTGTTGGACACGTGGTCACCTTAGTCACTGCAATATTACTAGCTTAAAATAAAGAAGTCTCGTGTAAACGGAACTAGCCTGTTCCAAGCCAGGTCAGCAAGCCAGGACAGTTTAGTAGAAAACTGGCTTGCTATCTTGGCTTGAAAAACTGGCCTCGTGTCACCCGGGCATTGATGTAGGATTCTAATGGTGATAGAATTTTCGAGAGAAAACAGGTTCAGTACTTTCGGAGCTTATTCAATTAAAATAAGCAAACAAACACATCTTTCTTCTTTTTAACATTAGTGTAGGTAGATTTATCTGATAGTAAGGAACATATTTCTAAACAGTCATTTCTCAAGTGACGTCACCCGAAGGCAAATGGAAGTTGCAGCTTTTTCGTAAAACATTTCATCATCATGAGGTTTTTCAGGCAAAATTAAATGTCTAAAATACGGCTTATTATACCAAAATCTGGGAATAGTTTTCATAGTTTTCGATACCTTAACATCATTAAATTGAATTGTGTGGTGGTACGGAACCCTAGTACGCGATTCCAACTCGCGCTTGGTCGGTTTATAAAATTATGTTTGAAATTTACGTAAGCTGCAAAATCATTACCGAAAAATTAGATTTTCCATCAATAAAAGAACGATAAATACGAAAAAACAATGCATCGATACTTTAAAATTCGATTTGATTGTGATAGGGTACACCACCGCTATTGTTTTGTTTACATTTTAGTCTGAGTACTCTGAGTACTGAAACATATTATAGGCAACGATGTCATACGTACCATAATTATGGAACACATAACATCCAGGTGTCCGTACCAAGTACCATTATACTTTTATTAAGGTACGCAAATGTACCATTATTTTCTCATATATCATACATAGGGACGATATAGTAAGGAGACAGAAATAAATACAATTTTGAATACCTATTTCAGTATCTGTTTTTCATCATCCCAACATTCACATAATGTATCATGATAAGTATTCAATTCAACCCAAACTACTTTTTACTACGTAAATGTTGGCCGTCAGGCATATTAAAAATTAAAGTGAGTAGACTGCCTCACTCACTTTTTCAAAGTTAGTTTATATGGTCTTAAGTAAGTATGAAGTGGTAAGTGGCAACATTCGCTGCCTTCGTTGATGCCACAGAATTGAGTTAAAAGCTGTGAAATAAAATCCTGGTACACCACACACAGCGGTTAATGTTCCAGACCTTAGTTCATGCTTTTCCAAGATCCAGTTCCAGGCCAATATCGACTCTCATAAAAACCATACCATAGTACTTTCAAAAGTACCATCATTTTTACCAGCCGGTGTCATAATACCTGACTGAGTTGGCATCTAACATCCCTGCATCTATGTTGACTGTCACTTGACACAGACACTTCACTGAACTGTCAGGCAATACTCGTTGCTGTCGCCTGTCTGTCAGAGAAATCATCAGATTCAAGGAATATTTAACCCGAGAGATCAGTTTCGTGAAAAATTTAATTAGGTACCTAGATTGAATTAAAAAAAAAACACTTTACACTTGTATTGTAATTTGTCAAAGTAAAGCCCACTACAACATAATGGAGAAATTACAAGACTTCTTAGTCGTTAGTATTCGCTTATTTTTATCGGGGACTATTGCAGCCGCAGCACTAGAGGACCCACAGGGTTTTACGATAGAATCTTTATAAGCTCGCTTGGGAAATGACTCGATGCGTTTTACTGTCTGCACCTAGCACAAAAGCGGATCCCTGCATGTGTATTGTCCAGTATTTGGAATACCGAATCGCTCATGCGCCTCTTGTCACCGCGCCGAAAAGAAAACGTGTCATTGCTTTATCACGAAACTAGCAGTCCCTAAACTGAACAAGAATTGGCCTCGTACCATCAGGAGTAGAATGACCATCCTGTGACAACGACTGAAGGCATCAGGAGTAGAGTTTTGGAAATTGAGCTGGTCACAGACAATGTGAACCACCGAGACAACTGTATCTTCCTTCTCACTCTCAGCCACACTATGGATCGTAAAATTATGCGACATCCTCGCATGTCCAGTCAGCCCACCTCTGTGCCAGTACCTACAATTGTTGATGGGTCCGGTGATGATAAATGTTCTGAACGCTGCAAAGTACTCTGCAAGTCCAGATGTGAGAGGATCTTGTAGGAGAAGCATGCTGATGCTCCATTGGAAAGACGTCCAGCCTTTATTGAAATGGTCTACCAACTCGGTCATGGACTCATTAAGTGCTTCCATTATATGGGTAGGAAAGTGATGTGAAATAGATTTTAATCTGTAAACTAAAGTTTTGCACTGTTTATTATAAGAAAAACACTTAAGGCAGTAATTGAAGTCTCCTTTGTTTTCCACTCTATCCATGCGACACTGGTGAAATTGCTGCAATACCGCATAGGTCATGATCTAAGAATAGAACAGAATAAAAGTTTCTTAATTATATTATAACATTCATTAGAACTGAGATTGCATTTGTTTTATTTAATTAACTTTGGAAATGATAAAGCACAGATTTTTAGGTGTGACAAGTTTAATACCTATCGCTCATAGAATGTAATGTTTAGAATAGGGAATACAAGCTTGCAGCAAAATTTCAATTTCGGTTAGTATATACAACATATCAATCCAATTAAAGAAATGTATTTAAACATACTTAATATTACGTCACTTCATTCTTCAGATATATTATAATTAACACGTAGTCCTTTAAACTTACAAGGCAGTCGCACGTTTTAAGAGTTGGAAATCGACCTACAATGACGATTTCCGTTTTTTTTTTTTTGTGGGGTAGCTCCGTTTCTACCGACCGACGACGGAGCGAACGAGCTTCATTCTTTTTTCGTGCGAGGCAGCGCGCGGTCATATTTCTCTCGCTACCAAGAAATACTTTTTTATTACGACTTTCTCTTTCTAAAATAATTAACTATGCCCAAAAGAAGTTACACCGAAAAAATGGAACGTTACAACTATAAAATAAGGAGACTTGAAGACAAAGAAAATAAACGACGCCGACGAATTATTGAATCGTCTGATTCGCTGGAAGAAAATTCAGGTTAGTAAAGTGTTACATATATTTAAAGTGTTTTATCGAGTGTTGTGAAAAATTGTACGGCCACGAAAGTAGTTAACGCTAGCCTGGAGGTTGTCCGTGGGTCAACACAATGGTAATCGTTATTCCATGCTTAGAAGGTAACCGTGGGTTACCACAAAGCAATAACTGGAATTAAAATAACTACGCATATTACTAAAAACTAGAGGTTGACCGAGGGTCAACACGATCCCCCCCGAAGGGTTCTCGCATTGACGTGGCGGGGGGGCTCAGTAACCGTGGCTAGGTACACCACGGTGAAGCCAAGAGGAACCCAGGGGCCGCGCCGGCGTTGGGGTGCGCTGGCCGGCTCAGGCGGGCCGCTCCTATGGGCTTTGGCCGCCAAATCCACATAGGAGTGGCGGGGTCCGGGCGCTTTGGCGCAGACTCGAGGAGGTGGGGCCCGGGCGCTTTGGCGCAGGCTCGAGGAGGTGGGGCCCGGGCGCTTTGGCGCAGGCTCGAGGAGCTGGGGCCCGGGCACTTTGGTGCAGGCTCGAGGAGGTGGGGTCCGGGCGCTCGGCGCAGACTCGAGGAGGTGGGGTCGCGGGGGGACTATCCCTTGTGGCTGACGTAGCAGGCGGTGGGGCTACGTATCCGATCCACCGCAAGGAGACCACGGGCGACCAGACACGGGGAAGTCTGGCGCCCATTGTTGGCGAGTTTGGTCTCCGAGGCAGTTGCGGCGCGCCATGTGTTCTGGCGTGCCGCGAAGAGAAGGGTCCGGCAACGGACAGCCACGGCGGGTTCGCGGTCGTGTGAAAAATCTGTCCCGCGTTCCCGCCGAGGGCGGCAGTGACGGAACACCCCGGGGTTTTGGTGGGTATACGGACTCCCACATAACCACCTCCCTCCCCGTGGTGGGTGGTATCCATAAAGGATTTCCCCGGGACAAAAAAAAAAAAAAAAAAAGGCTCAACACGATGTTTAATCTATATGCTTAGATGATAGCTCTGGGCTATTACAAAAGCAATACTTTGAAATATTACATAGTTTTGTAAAAAACTTGTACTTCGAGGTTGATCGCGGATCAACACGACGGTACCTAATCACATGTTTAGATGCTATCCGCAGGTTAATCTAAAGCAATAAACACATAAGTGCCTACATGAGTTTGATCGTTCTTACAAATCTAACAAAAGATTAACAATTCTTATAATTTTTTTTTCACAACTACCCTCGTATTATATTTTCATAAGTATAAAACAATTATTGTTCGTTTTTTAAACGGCTGATTCGTAACGTTCTCGTTTTATTTAAATTTTAGATAACGAGTCACAAGCCGTTCTTGACGAGCCTGTGCCCATGGAATCTTCGTCAGAAAATGTCTCTCATGAAAATCTGACACTAGATAAGGCTCCAGATGAAAATTCTCTGGAACTAACACCGATTCCCGATCTTGATCCGGACATACTATCGGCTCTGGGAGAAGTTTCCGAAGACGAACCCAAATTCGGCGAAAAAATCCACGATAGCTTATCGCGACTTTGGTTTCCCATACTCCGAAAGGGAATAGAAAAAGAAGCTAAAGATAAGCTGATGAAGCAATATCAGATCCCAGAAAACTGCACCCTATTGCAAGCACCGAAACTGAACCCCGAAATAGCGGCCACGATTTCGGACATCACTAGAAACAAAGACAAACGAGTCGAGAGCGCTCAGCAACAGCTAGGTCTTGGTATCACTGCCCTCAACAAAGGATTGTCATTGCTTCTTGAGAACGGGACGGAAAGGGTGAAAGCCATCAAGTTTTTGAGCGACAGTAGCCGGCTCCTATGCGACCTTCATCACGTCGAAACTGAAGTTCGGAAGAAATTCATGACACCAGGCCTGGATAAAGCTTTCTTGAACTTGATTCAAGATGTAAATAGAGACGAATCCCTATTTGGACAAAAACTGTCTGAGAAGATAAAGGCGTCAAAAGTGATTGAAAAGCAGGGCTTACAAATAAAAAGCCTGCCCCGGTAAAGACACCGACGTCTTCTGCACAACCGTCAACCAGCCGAATTCGGTCTCAGGTAAGACCGGGGGGGGGGCAGTTACAAGAAGACGGGACCAGCAGGTCGCAAAGGCTTCCAAGCGTCAACGACGAAGCAATCGCTGTCATCTCAGCCTCAACAGAACCAGAACAAGTCACGTGCTCCGGCCCAACAACGTTAGAGGTACATGCTGGTCGAATACAGTTATTTTATAATTGTTGGCTAAAAATTACTGATAATCCGCTAGTTCTTAACTGGATTCTTAATGGATATTCTATACCATTTTGCAGTAGGGTCGCACAAAATCATATCCCTACTAATACACTGACGCGCCATGAGGAAGCTGATATGATTGTATCAATTTCTAAGCTTATATGTTTAGGCGCAGTATCGGTTTGTGAACGCTCAAAAGGGGATTTCATATCTAGTATATTTCTAACCCCTAAACCCAACGGTGGCAAGCGTTTCATTCTAAATTTAAAACCACTCAATAAATTCGTTCAAAAATCTCACTTCAAAATGGAGGACCACCGAGTGGCTACAAAACTAGTACCAAAAAACGGCTACCTAGCCACCATAGATCTCAAAGAAGCCTATTTTTCGGTACCCATTTTCAAAGAACATAGAAAGTTCTTACGTTTTGTTTTTAACAATACTGTCTATGAATTTAATTCTGTTCCATACGGGTTATCTGCTGCTCCAAGAGTTTTTACAAAAATTATGAAGGAAGTTTTAGGCTACCTACGACAGAGAGGATTCAAATCGGTTGTATATCTTGATGACATCTTATGTATCGGAGATAATTTCAGCGAATGCCACCTGAATGTAACCAAGACTCTAGAGTTACTACAATGTCTAGGATTCGTGGTTAATTTTGAAAAGAGCGTACTAATGCCTCAACAAACTTGTAAGTTCTTAGGCTTTATGCTTAATTCTACCGATTTGTCCCTGTCTTTGCCATCTGACATCTGTTTTTTTTTTCGCCGTGTGGCAACACTTAGGTTAAGGTGTCAAAATATTTCTCCGTATTTAGAAATTATTAAATTATTATTTTCTAGTATTCAGTGCCAATTAAAATCAGTGTAAACATCTTATTAGTGCTTATATGAGGTGTACGAGTGTGGGAAACATACTACGAGAAGTTTTTCGTCGAGCACAAAGTTGTGCTGTCAACTGACGGATAACCAACGGGTGGATTCAAAACTGACGACTTGGATCGGATGTTCATCACAAATCCCGGGGAGTATTGTGTTCAATTAACATTCTTAATGCACCTACTCAACACTCATTCTAGCCCTATACACGCCTCACTCCGGTGAGCATCGTCCAATCCACATTCTGGCACCGTTGCTTCTCTTTTTGCTTGACATAACTGTGGAAGCAAAATTGACGAAAAACTCTTGCCTCAGACATGCTTTTAACAACTACACATCGCACTACACATCATACAATTAGGTACAAGCAGCTTATATTGCTCGTGTCAGATCTCAAATTGTGCTCACTATAATCTGATATAAAGATAGAAAAAACTGTAATTGTACTATCATAGTATATTGCTAAATTGTGTAACTACCAGAATTAAACTGATAGCCTAATATGTTTGTATGTAACTTATGATAGTATTATTTTGATTTTTACAAACCGCAAATCTTTATAATTACTGCAGTCTGTAGGTAGTCAGTAGGTAACAGGTACAACTAAGTATATTTCCAATTATTTTTATCTACTTTTTTTATTTTACTTTTACTTTTGTCTATGCTATTTCCCTTTTAAGTCTGTTTATTATTATTATTCTAAAACCTGTCTCACTTTTACTTGTAATTTCCTATTTTTAATTTTCTACTTTAACCTGTTCCACAGTATTAACCAATGTATAAACAGTAATACTTTTTAATTGTTTTAGTTAAAGCTTTGGTGGGCATTCTTTTTGCTGTTTGACTTGGCTATGAGACTGACTTGTGTATGAAAACCTGTAATACAAACTTTATTTGAATAGTTGTTTAGCGGTTTCACTTGTGGTTTCAGGAGCTGACTGATCAGTTGACACCAAAATGCCTATTATGACCCGCAAGACATTGGCGAGGGAAATGGAGGATAAACTGAGTGCTGCCCTAAAACAACTAAAAGTCTATAAAGACCTTAGTGAACAACTACTACAAGAAAGAGAAGACAGTGAAATCGAAGTGCAAAAGATCATCACATAAAACACTGAACTAAAAGGTGAACTGGCTGAACTACATTCTAAATACTTGGACTCACAAGATCAATGCGAACAACTCCAAAATTTTGTAATATCCTTCAAGGAGTGTGGTGAGACTCATGAACAAGCCTTAAGTCGTATAATCAACCTAGAATTTGAATTAAATAAGGCCCATAAGGTAATATCACACCTACACACAGATAAGTGTAATGAACAGACCACCAGCACCTTGAACCTTTTTGATGAGCTAGCCGGAAACAAGTTGGAGTGCTCTTCAGATATTGTAACCATTGATCTTACCGGAGATAAATCTGTTTGTAAAAGCCCACTTTTTAAAAGCCGAAATAAAATAAACAAATATATTAAAGTTAAAAAAACTATCAAAAGATGTCAAAAGTTATTAAAAAAACAAAGCTATTTTGTCAAAAATGTTCAATTAATTAAAGAAAAGTTGTTACTAGAGGAAAGAATTCAGAATTGTTTGGAAGAATTGGAAATAACTCGACAGTTATATGATAATGACACACTGGAACTCCGCTCTGAGCTGCTCCATAAAGAAAAGATCTTGCAGGACGTATTTACTAGCTACAAGACAGCTCATGTTCAACTAAGTGAGCATTACAAGACTGCAATTGAACTAACGGACCTGGTGGCTTTGAACGTGGAGTGTGTGGAGGCTCTTGAGAATAGTCACTCGAGCTGCCACATTCAACCACAACCAGACTATACTAGCGCCCTCTCAACATCTCTGTCAAATCAAAACAGACCAACATTGATCACAGACACGGTCCCAGGCGGAGAGCAGTATGTCAGCTCTAATCCAGTTCAACCGCATAAAATCATGGTATTTTCAGACAAAATAGGTGTAGGCTTTGGTTCATTATTAAGTAACTCAGTGCAGTGTGCTGTGGAGAACTATTGTATGCCGGGAGCAACCTATGCTCAGATTGAAAAAACAATATTAAACTCAAAAATAGATAATAAATCAATAGTTGTTGTCTTCTTAGGTCATAGTTTAGGTATTGATAGAAAAGAGGTTATTACTAGAATAACCACTTTGTTAGAACTTAAGGCATGTAAAATAATGTTATGTGCCTTCCCTTATTCAGATTTATTGTCTGAAAAAGAGAACTTGCGCATACACTCACTCAACACATTAATGTATAACTTGACATGTCGTCATAGTGACAAACTTTTATTTTTTGACTGCAATAAGTTTATTTGTAATTTTAAGTTGACATGGGACAGCATGTACTGTCCTAAAAAATCCAGACAGCTAATTGCTACTTTGGTAGCTTTCAATATTGAGGCAAATATAGGAAATATAACAAAGAGTAGTGACAATGTTGTAGTTTTTAGTACATGTACTAATAATAGTAATAATGTAGCTATTAATTGTTTAAACTTTTAAACAAGACAACAGAGAAGTGTGCTGACATCTTATCGCTATTTTATCAAAATATTAACCGCTTCTCTGGCAAAATATTAGACATAGAACTTTTATTAGATAAACATAGATTTGATGTATTAGGCTTTACAGAAACGTGGCTAAAACCAGATAAAATGTTATTTAATGTTACACATTTTGAGGTAGCCAGTGCGTTCAACAGAATATCTGCTGAAGGGGGAGGGTGTATTATTCTTTGTAAAAGAAACATAAAATTTAAGGAACGGTCTGACATAGTAGGTTTTTCTGTTGAACGTGTCTGCGAAATTGCTTGTGCAGAACTGGAAAGTCATATATTATTGTGTGTATATCGGCCACCAGCATCTAATTTCTGTAATTGTATGTCCATAATGGAATGTGTACTCAAGAGATTAACTAAAAGCAATAAATCAGTAATGGTGGGAGTTAGATCAGACCACAATGTCCTCGCTATCAAATTCGAAATCGGGAGAACTAAGAAAAATACCATTATCGAACATAGGCCGCTAACAAAAGGTAAACTAGAAAAGCTTAAAAAAAATATAGAGTTGAAACTTAGTCTGGTGGAATTCACTTCTGAAGATCCACATGACATTTATAGTACATTGTTTTCATTAGTAAGTACAGAATTTAATGAAATCTGTCCGAAGAAAAAACTGCAGCTCAACGGTAGGTTACAATTTGGTGACTGGTCAACTAGAGGTATTCAAAAAAGTAGAGACATAATGTTTGAGTTATATCACAAAAAATCTTTAACTTCTAGTAAAGATTTTCATGATTATGTAAGAAATTACTCAAAAGTTTTTAAGTCAGTATGCAAACGCGCAAAAGCTTTGTTTATAAGGGATAAAATTCGAAAATCTAATGACAAAATTAAAACAGTTTGGAAAACTATTAATACAGAGACCGGCAAAAGTAAATCTTTTAATTCAGAATATGTGCTAGAAATAGATAACCAAAAAGTTTCAGACCCAAGTCATGTTGCGAATTCATTTGAAAATTTATTTTCTAACATACCACTAGAAGTCACCAAATCTCTTGATTCTTGCCCTTGTGTTGCAGTGGGCTTTCTGAAAGACAACTTCCCGCTCCAAATTCCTGAGTTTAGGTTCCGACATATATCTACTTTTGAAATAATAAAAACATTTAAAAGTTTAAACGTTAAAGCAACAGAGGATTTATGGGGATTATCCGTAAAAATGCTAGAGTCAATAATAGAAGTTATAGCGCCACATTTGATGATCATATTTAATTTATGTATTGATAGAGGTACATTTCCTGACCTAATGAAAATGAGTAAAATCACCCCTATTTTTAAATCAGGTAGTAAGGCCGACCCCTCAAATTATAGACCGGTCTCTGTGCTTCCGGCTTTGAGCAAAATATTCGAAAAGATAATGCTTTCACGCTACAATGCGTAAGCGTGGTGCGTCCCTGGTGCGCAGGGTGCGGAGCAGCCCTAATGCCGTATTGGCCATGATTGCCAGAAGATTGGACTGCCCGTATATCCGGCATGGTTGCGGTAGGCATGTCGCACTTACAATGCCGATTAGAAAATTATAATTTGTTAGTAGAGATTTGTTTGTTATATATTGTTATTATTATTCAATTTTATTTTAATGTACTTATGACTTGATTAATTTAATGACAATACTGACTATGATATTTGCTGACATAAGATAATTTTTGAATTTATTATTTTTATTTTTTGGTTTATATTTATATTTGATTGTGATTTTAATGTGCTTGATTTTATTTTAATGAGTCACGTTACTCGAAATAAACAATTTTGAAAAATTTGAAATGCTTCAACAACTCTTGTCTCATTTTAATGAACATAGGATTTTACACGAAAATCAGTTCGGTTTCACGAAAAGCAGACCAACAACAGATGCAGGAGTCCAGTTAGTCAAGCATGTGCTGGAGGCTTGGGAGAGCTCACAGGATGCCATTGGCGTATATTGTGATCTCTCCAAAGCTTTCGACTGTGTAGAGCACCGCACTCTAATTTATAAGCTACACCACTATGGAATTCGTGGAGCTGCTCTGAATCTTGTAGAATCATACTTATCTGATAGGCAGCAAAAAGTTGGCATTAATAGCGTGACATCTTCTGGATCTTTGGTCAGAATGGGGGTTCCACAGGGGTCTATCTTGGGTCCATTATTATTCTTAGCATATATCAATGACTTACCACATATGGTTGAGGGCCTTGCTGACATAGTTCTTTTTGCGGATGATACTTCTCTGATTTTTAAAGTAACAACGCGTTAACTATTGTTTCAAATTGGTTCGCCGCAAACGACCTGCAAAGAAAACGAAGTGTTTAAAATTTTCCATGCCTAATGTAAGACATATAGAGCCAAACGTATTACTCGACGGAAATAAATTGAAAATTGACAAGGCAATAGTCTTTCTAGGTATTAGCATAGACTCTAAATTACAATGGGGTCCTCATATTGATGCACTATCTGGAAGACTGAGCTCAGCTGCATATGCGGTTCATAAAATTAGGCAATTGACAGATATAGCTACTGCTCGACTGGTCTACTTTGCTTACTTCCACAGCATAATGTCATATGGTATCCTGCTGTGGGGGTCAGCGGCGGACATAGAGACAGTTTTTATATTGCAAAAGCGGGCAGTTCGAGCCATCTACGAAATGGGTCCCCGCGAATCCTTAAGACAAATGTTCAAAGAAATTAATATATTAACTCTTCCATCTTTGTATATCCTAGAAAATATAATGTACGTTCGTAAAAATATAAAGAAGTTTAGAATAAATAGTGATATGCATAATATTAATACTAGAAATAAGGATAGGATAGCTGTATCTAAATTTAGACTCACGAAAACTAAAAATAAGTCCTTCTTAGGAAATTGTGTACGTTTCTATAATGAAATCCCGAAAGACATTACTGAGCTCACTGAAGGGAAATTCAAGTTACGTGTCAAAAATATACTAATGAAAAAAGCCTATTATAAATTGAGTCACTACTTAGAAGACAAAGATGCCTGGAAGCTTTCCACTTCTGCCTAATAGCCAACTATTGAATAAATTTGTTATTACTACTCATATGTAACCTCAATGTACAAAGACTTGGAAAAATAATGGCCCACGAGTTTCTTGCTGCTTCTTCTCGGCGGTGGTTCTTTTCCGAAGACAGCGGTAGAATCATTTAAAAATTTTGACGTTCATAAGAGTGTCTATGATGCCTAAACTGAATAAATCATTTTTGAATTTTGAATTTTGAATTTTGACAAAAGAACGAATATAGTAAAATTGACAAAAAAGTTTTCCTCGTTACCCATTTGTTCCATAAGGGAACTTTCACAGCTTATTGGAATACTTGTTGCAGCCTGTCCAGCAATTAAATATGGCTGGCTTTATACTAAGACACTTGAACGACAAAAATATTTGGCTCTTCAGGCATATAACAATTTTGAAACCAAAATTAAATTACCTGCTGTAGTGTTACCTGATTTGCAATGGTGGAATAAGAACCTCCTTTCATCGTCAAATCATATGAGGCCTGATGCAGATTTTTCCCTGGAAGTATTTACAGATGCTTCTAGAACTGGTTGGGGTGCCTATTGCGACGGTAAACGCGTCAATGGCGGCTGGAAAGACGTAGAACTTTCTTTTCACATTAACTTTTTAGAGCTCCTCGCCGTTTTTATGGGATTAAAATGTTTCGCCTCCGAGACTTCTAACTGTGCCATCTTATTGCGCATTGACAATACTACAGCAATCAGCTACATCACCCGCATGGGCGGAATCCAATTCCCTCACCTACATGATTTAGCTAAAACCATTTGGCAGTGGTGCGAGAAGCGAAATATATGGCTGTTTGCATCTTATATTAATACAAAGGATAACGTTGAAGCGGATGAAGAATCTCGCAAGGTGAATGTCGACACAGAGTGGGAACTATCAAACTGGGCTTTCCAGATGATAGTTCACAAGCTAGGTCAACCAGAAATAGATCTTTTCGCTACTCGTACCAACGCCAAATGTGAAGCTTATGTTTCTTGGAAACAAGACCCAGATGCCCTAAAGCCCTTCTCCCATTACGATACGCGCGCGCGACTCTAGTCTTGGATACTCGAGTAGAATACTACTTGGATACTTGCTCGCTACCCGACGCTCGCATATTATGCTACTAAAAAATTACTAAATTCATCATTTGTGCAAACTCGTTTTTAGTGGACGGACGTTATGTCCAGCAACTCCAGTGACGATGAAGGTCTCGCAGTTTTTCTGTTTTATAGAAATAGAAGACATCAACGCAAGAGAAAATACTGGATTCATCCATATATTGAAAGAAACATAAATTGTAGAGTTTTTGTAGCCGCACAAGAGCTACAATATGATGATAAGAAGTTTTTATCTTCGTGTGGAGAAATATTATTATTATATTATATTGTTTTGTGCTCGGATACTGGGACGGGGTTACTGCTGTAGTTGTGGTGCTGACATTTTTAACATTGTGATTTTAATATATAGTTTTTCTTTATGTATATGGAGGATAGGCTTGCTATTGATATTCCAGAAGATTTATTATTATTATATGTTATTGTTCTTCTCTTACTCTCATAATATACATTCTTGTAGGCTCATTAGTTCATGATGGCTACTATAAACATTTACTACCAAAATACACGCGGACTACGGACGAAAACTGATACCTTCTATAG
The DNA here is from genome assembly GCA_917880725.1 of Selenia dentaria. Taxonomy (NCBI): domain Eukaryota; kingdom Metazoa; phylum Arthropoda; class Insecta; order Lepidoptera; family Geometridae; genus Selenia; species Selenia dentaria. Next base: position 106,729 of record OU862885.1, on the reverse strand, counting down.
GAACTTACTTAAAACTAATTTTTACAATATTGTTATATTGACAGAAACCTGGTTGACTAGCGGAATTATGAATAGTGAACTTTTTGATGATAGATATTTAGTCTGGCGTCGCGACCGAAACTATGCTAGAACCGGCCAGAGTCGCGGTGGCGGGGTCTTGGTAGCTGTCCGCCGTGAACTGGTAGCTTCCGAAAATGTTAGTTGGCAATCAAGCGCTGAAGATTTATGGATATCGCTTCATCTTAAATCTGGCCGCGGTAATCAAATACAGCGTATTCACATAGGTGCGTTATATTTATGCGACGAAGTTGGAGGTAACAGTTTTTCAACTCAGTTGGATGCCTTTCTGGATAAATTACCTTATCTAGTAAATGACCACCCATCTGATAAGTTTATAGTTGTAGGAGATTTTAATATGAGCACTATAACCTGGACAGTGACAGATAACGGAATCCGACCTTCAGTGGTGTCTCTTGTTCGTCCATTTGTTGATTTTATTGATTCCCTTAATTTATGCAACCTGCAGCAGTTTAATTTAATTAAAAATAAAGATGACAAGATCCTTGACCTGGTTCTTTCTAACACGTTCGTTTCGGTCTCATCGTGTTCACCACTTACCAAAGTAGACGGCTATCACCCGCCATTATCAATTCAAGTGGAGGTCCCTCACTTCCAATCGCTGGAAAGCAGTAGGCGCCTTCTGTACCAGTATAATAAAGCTGATTATGACCGCATTTGTTCCGATCTAGGTAAACAGCAGTGGGGCGATATTTTATCAATAGGCAGTGTTGACGACGCTGTTGGCAAATTCTATTCCATTATTTTTGCAGTAAGAGATACTTATATTCCACGACGTTATCGTAAAGCCGACAACTATCCACCTTGGTATACCACAGCCCTCATCAAAGTACTCAAGGAAAAATTTAAATACCATAGCAAATGGAAAGTTTACGGTAATATTTCGGATCGCTTGACGTATCAACTTTTACGTGATAGAGCGGATAATTTGGAACATATATGCCATAAATCATATATCGATAAAATTGAATCAACTATTGAAATCTTGCCGAAATTATTCTGGTCATATATCAAAAGTAAACGTATGAGTAATAATTTTCCATCACACATGTCCTATAACGGTAGCAAAAGTGATAGTGGTCAAGACATTAGTGAATTTTTTTCAAATTATTTTTACTCCACTTTTTTGGCAACATCCTCTTCCAACACTTACATTGAGCCCATTGACACTAGCAACATCAACATTAATTTTATAGATATTAACGCGGCATTAGTTCACAAACAACTTAAAACTCTGGATTTAAGTAAATCAGCTGGACCTGACTCACTACCAGCGATCTTTTTGGTACAATGTGCTGATGTATTATTAGAACCAGTATGTATTTTGTTTAAACGTTCGCTGAATGAAGGCGTCGTTCCCACTATGTGGAAGTCTGCTTTCATTTCGCCAATCCATAAAAAAGGTTCTAAAGCTTCGGTGGAAAACTATAGACCAATCTCCAAACTCTGTCTGTTAGCCAAAGTGCTGGAGCGGATAGTATATAACCAACTATACGACAACCTAATTTCTAATATAAATCCGCAACAGCATGGGTTTTTGAAAGGCCGATCAACAGTATCTAACCTTCTGTTGTTTACTGATTTTATCACCGAGAGTATGGATAATAGTACACAAGTAGATGCAATATATATGGATTTAAGTAAGGCATTCGATCGAATTAATCATTCTATCTTATTAAAAAAGCTCTCTGCTCTGGGAATCTCTGGAGACCTATTAAGATGGTTCTCATCATACGTATCAAACAGAACTCAAGCAGTAGTGCTGAATGGCTTCACTTCTACGTGGATGGCTATCCCTTCCGGTGTTCCCCAAGGGTCCCTTTTGGGTCCTTTCATGTTTTTGGCGTATGTGAACGACATTGGCATGTGCTTCAGGCACTCTAAATATCTTCTTTTTGCCGATGACATCAAAATTTATAAATCAATTCTAAACTTAGCGGACGCCAGTTTGTTGCAAGAGGACCTTTTGAGAGTGGTTAATTATTTTAAATGCAATAATCTTGAACTGAACATTTCTAAGTGCTCAGTTATTAGCTTCACACGTAAATTGTTCACTATCGTGTATAACTATTCGGTAGACGGCCAACCTTTACCGCGTGTGGACCAAGTTAGAGATTTGGGCGTAGTCATCGATAGCAAATTATCCTATGAACAACACATTGATCACATTGCGAAAAAATCTTCTGCTGCTCTAGGATTCGTCATCCGTAACTCCAAATCATTAAATAAAATGAAAACCTTAAAGATACTATATTGTGCCTACGTCCGTAGCCATCTTGAATATGCTAGCCAAATTTGGAATCCCTGTTATGCAGTACATTCAGATAGATTGGAACGTCTTCAGAAAAGGTTTACTAGATACTTAGGTTTTAAATTTAAAATTACTCATCTAAGTTACGATGAACGCTGTTCCCGCTTTCATTTACTTCCACTAAAATCTCGAAGATCCATCTCTGACTTACGCTACCTAATGAAATTAGCTCAGTCTAAAGTCAACTGTCCTGAATTAGTGTCTAAAATTACCCTAAATGTACCGCTTAGACCCCAAAGTCGAGTACTCAAAGGAATACTTCATACTCCACCCGCGCGCACCAACTACCGCACTAACTTCTTCCTAATACGTTCAGCTATTGCCTTCAATAAAATACTTGACACGAACCCCAACATTGATCTATTTACGAGTAGTTTGGCGTCACTAAATTCAATGTCAAATCCGACTTACACCGTTACCGACAGTCGTTAAGTGTAAATTTGTTCTAGTTTTATTATCATGTTATTATTTCTATTATTTTATATTCTTTTACATAGTTGTTATTTGTGGAGGCTTTTTAATGGCTTTTTATTGTTAAACACCATGTAATATTGTAATTATAGCTGTAAGCTCCCCGAAGAAAATAAAAAAAAAATAAAAAATAAAAAAAATCTTTCTACCGAATGTCTAAAGAGACCTACTTGCATCTTGTTATGTTATTAAAACCTGCTATACATCAACGAAATACTAAATTTAGAGAATGTGTCAGTGCGGAAGAAAGGATTCTGATAACCCTAAGGTAAATAATACTTCATTATGACATATGTAGGTAAGTAAATGTTTATAAAATTTTAATAACTTTATAATTATTACTTATTTAAGTACTTTATAATTATTACTTATTCTTCTTCTTCGTGTGATAATAACATAGGTATCGATTCATAATAAAGTGTGGCAGTATTTGATTGTGCTACATTCAGACTTTCGTTTATGGTAATTGGCGTACTTATTACCTCGGCAGCACTCATCGGTGAAGGAGTAGAATAAAGTGTGATGGGACTATTAATATTTTCACTACTTTGGTCCATTATATCGTCTATCAATGCAAGCACTCTTCTCTTAAACAGTCTTCTTTGACTATCAGTCATTTTGTTCACGTCCGATAGTAAACTCAGTAAAAACATTTTTTTTGAATTTTCAGCACTGTCACAGTTATCTAGAATTTTGGATCGTTTCAATTTAAAATAAGCTGAAATGTCTTTCTCGGCTTGAGTTTCTTCCAGCTTCTTCCGTTTTTTATTATTATTTGTTGATGGTGGTGGTGGTAATTGCTGTTGCGAGATTGGTTGAGTGCTTGTACTAGTAGAAGGAAGATATGATTGTTGCGAGATTGGTTGAGTGCTTGTACTAGTAGAAGGAAGATATGATTGCTGTTGCGAGATTGGTTGACTGTTTGTAGATACATTTTCTGTGAACTGTGTTTGTTCGTATAGTTCAGGATCAGGTGTCTGTGGTGCTATCGTCTCTTTCAAATTCCCTGATGGTTTTCCTACTGTTTTTATGAAGGGTACAGTAAATTGCATATAGTCTGATAAGTAGTATGGTTTTTTTTGTGCAGTACTTGCTCCACTTTTTGGCGGTTTCAAGTAGCGAACAAAAACACTACGTAGATTTTTCCACTTTTCTTTAGCTTCTGGTCCTGAAAATTAACCTTAATATTAATTATTTTTCAGATATTTGGGGTCAGGTTGTACGTTTGTAAGCCTAGGATTGTATTTTGCAAGAGGAGATAATACAATTTGTAAGGTCATAGCTGAAACTACAGTAATAATATGGGAGATATTAAATGGAGACTACATGCCATTACCAGATGTGCAACATTGGAAAGACATTGCTGCTCGTTTTGATCGCCTCTGGAATTTACCCAACTGTTTAGGGGCATGTGATGGTAAACACATCAGAATAGAAAAATTACCTAATTCGGGATCAAGTAATTTTAATTACAAATCCTACCATTCGATAGTATTAATGGCATGTTGTGATTCCGATGGACTATTTACTCTTATCGAGACTGGCTATGCGGGTAGGAACAGCGACGGTGGAATTTTCAGTGCTTCCAGGATCAAACGTTGGATAGAACATGGACATCTTAATATTCCTTTACCTTCCAAACTTCCTAATGACCAATCTAACTATGAATTTCCATACTATTTTATTGGGGACGAGGCATTTCCCCTTCTATCTTACTTGATGAGACCATATCCCCAAAGAACCTTGAATGACTTGAGAAGGGTATGTAACTACAGACTAAGCCGAGGAAGGAATACAATTGAATGTGCTTTTGGGATGATGGCTGAAAAATTTCAAGTATTAAGTACTGCTATAAGATGTCATACAATAGAAAAAGTAACAAATATAATAAAAGCAGTGTGTATTTTACACAACTATGTTCGAAAACGTGAGGGTATTCTATATAGTCCGAGGGAGTTTATACAAAACAGATTGCTCACTATTCCGTTATACAACCTCATAATATAGAAATAACGGCAACTATGTCACCACATAATCAACGAAATTATTTAGCAAACTACTTTATATCTGAGCAAGGTTCATTGCCTTGGCAATACCAATCCTGTTTGCAAAATACAATGTAACATTTAATAATAAACTATGTTTGTATACAAACAAAAAAAATCTACCTGTTATTTGGAATTTTTTCCCAATTTCTGCCCAAGTCTTGTCTATTGTATTTTTCCGCATGTAGTCAGGTAAATTGTAGTTATATAAACAAGCATGTTTTTCAACTTCTTGTACAAAATTAATATTTGTTTCTTGCTCCGCCGCCATCTTGTCAAAACGTGCGCGCGACACGACGCACAAGCGACCAACACGGCGGGTATTGCGAGACTAGTCGCGAACGCATAGAATACCAGTATCGTAGTGTGCGAGTCTCCATATGAATGTATGTGAGATACTTTGCGGCGACTAGTCATGGATTAGTCTCCGAGAGTAGAGTCGCGCGCGCGTATCGTAATGGGAGAAGGGCTTTACGGTTGATGCCTTCACAATAAACTGGCGCTCTCACCGATTTTATGCATTTGCGTTCTAATTACAGATCGCAACACCCACTGTACAGGAGCCTTACCCTGGGAGCCGCGAAGCTCTCCGGGTCGCTTTTACTCGACGAGACATCCCATCAGTAGCGTTAGACCTTATGTTATCTTCCGTTTCAAATAGCACTCTCAAGCAGTACAATACCCCATACAAACTCTGGTGGCAATTTTGTAACACCAACGGTATTAACATCTTTAATCCTCAATTGGCTAACATTCTAACATTCCTGGCAGAACAGTTCAATAAAGGAGGATCTTACGGAACGATTAACTCGCACCGATCAGCCCTATCCTTACTTTTAGGCGGTAATATAGGATCTGACGATAGTATAAGACGCCTCCTCAAAGGCATTTTTAAACAGAAACCTTCCCAAGTACATAGGTACCTGGGATCCCCAGATAGTAATAAACCATGTTGCCAATTTGTTTCCTAACAGAAGTTTACCTTTAGATAAAATAAGAAGAAGAAAGTTTATACTCTGAACATCCTGTTAATTATAATATATCTGAAGAATGAAGTGACGTAATATTAATAGATGATCAAACGAACTTCTTAAGTGAAGTTCGATCATTATTATATGAGTCACTTCATTCGAAGATATAAATCACCCTCCCATTAATAAACCCATAACCCCTTAATTTTTTAATTTCTTCTCTAAACTAATGAAGCTCGTTCGCTCCGTCGTCGGTCGGTAGAAACGGAGCTACCGACAAAAAAAAAAAAAGCGGATATCGTCATTGTAGGTCGATTTCCAACTCTTAAAACGTGCGACTGCCTTGTAAGTTTAAAGGACCTGTTAATTATAATATATCTTCGAATGAAGTGACTGATATAATAATGATCGAACTTCACTTAAGAAGTTCGTTTGATCATCTATTATAATAGTAATTACAAATGACTATGTATGAAAGAAATAAATGGTAATTATTTTGGAAAAAAGTGCCAACGCTGATCACTGATTGCCGATCAATCTAGCACTATTTATACAATATGTAAATGGATCATTTAAAATAAACCACATATCCTACTGATCATCTTGGAGAACTTTTCCAAAGATTTAAATAATTCTCCTCTCCATAATAAGATGCATGCATGGGCATGTTTTTTATGCATTTGTTCATGTACCTATGTTTCTTTGGAAAATTTGTTCTGTATGATCAGTAGAGTAGAATATATATGGTTTAATATAAGTAAAGGGTGTAGTTCCATCCTATATAGCTTATAGCATAGATTAGAGTATATATACTGGCCTATACGCTAGCCCAGCTGCAGACAAGACAAGGCTCTTTCTAATTTCATGCTTGTAGGCATCAATTTGTTTATTGTCTTTTCAACCCAGCTAATCCAAAGATTTAACTTTGTTTTAAAATGATTCAAGTGTCCTCACAGCTTTATAGTATTAGTATTCACTTGATTATAACTTATTACTTGCCAATATTTTTTTAAACTTTATTTCCTGCATTATTAGCCTGCATCTGTGTTATCTGCTGCCGCTTAATCTCGCAAATCTTCCAAGATCTACAATTGATCTTGGTATTTTGAGATCTCAGTATACAGAGAATGCATTTTCTAGTTTAGAATACATAAAGCAATTGTTGAAAAAAAATCAATATTTTATGATAATTTAAACTTTAAAATGATAGTGTTTATGCATCACACTTAAAACAATGATAACATGAAAAAATAAGTTTCAGATCTGATCACTCTTTGCCACAATTTTAATTTTATGCACAGTTTCTTTAAAAATATTTTATGCCTGAACAATTGGTGGTATACTGCGGTAGGCCCAACATTGATTACCCAATGGTAGTACAAGTTGCGGTAGGCCCATTAGTAGATTTGTTGACATTGGGCCTATGTCACTTACAACACCATAGGCCCAACATTGTCCACCCAACGGTAGCAAAGCTGCCGTAGGCCCAACATTGTTTACCCAACAGTAGTAAATGTTGCGGAAGGCCCTTTGTTGGCTTTCGGGTGGCCTTATTGCTGATATTTGTATTGTCGGGCCAATGTTGGCCCTATGGTGGCCAGCCAACCAACAATAACCCAATGATTTGCCGATCGTTGGCGAATGAACTCCAACGAAAAATGCTACTAGGGAGGTTAGGTTAAGTTAGGTTTTTTTTTTTTTTTTTGGTAGGGAGGAGGAAATCTTTTAAATATACCGCAGATCGCCACTGGCCTACTGCGGTTATGTCCGAGTCCGTCGGCGGAGATGGACTAGGTTGCCGACGTATACGGACCAAAACCTCCTCCCCTTCTTTAACTACTGCCACTATTGAAAATGCGGCACCATTGTGAAGCTCTTAATGATTGAGATCATACCGGGGTGCTTTGATGCGTCCGGGCTGCCAGTACATCAATTTAAGATAGCAACGCGGACGCACACAGCTCTCCCACAACTAAGTTACAACTTAAAATTAGTCAAACAATTTTATCTACTGCTAAGACTAACCTAGGTGTTAACCTGACATGCGTGTGTCGGCGGTCTTATGTTCGCCTGAACCAGCAGGCGGAGTAAGCGCCGACACGGGAGCATGCGTTGGAAGCTGTATCACATTGTTACAACATTGTACACAAATGTGTTACCTTTCCATGCTAACTAATTAATACAATTAAAATTACAGATATACCTCTCTTGTGGAGAATTAATAACAATCTATTTATTGGTAATTTAGTATAAAGAGGTTATCTATTGACACAATCAATAGCCTGAGATTAGGTTTAATTTCATTTTATACAATTAAAATAAGTACATATTATTTTATATTTAATTTATTAACTATATACAAGGTAAAATGTGGATTAGCAAATGGAAATATATTTTCTGGTTTTTTTTTGGATTTTTATTTTTTTTTTACCAAAAAGGCAAACTTAATAATTGAGGTTGTAATTCTAAATAACCAATCAACAGCAATAACATGAAACAGGGTAAAACAAAATTAAGAAATTAAAACTATCAATTTAAACATTCAAATAATTCGTCTTATGATATAATTATGCGTAAAAGGCGCAACAATACAAATCAAGGTGTTCAACATTGGTAAAACAATTAACAGCATTAGTAGATTAAACAGTTAAAGCATAACATAATATTTGAGGTTGCAATTCTAAATCACTAATCAACAGCAATAGCATTAAACAGGGTAAAATAAATTAAAACAATCAATTAATTTATCAATTTAAACATTCAAATAATTTGTCTTATGATATAGTTATGCGCAAAAGTCGCAACAATACAAATCAAGGTGTTTAACATTGGTAAAACATTAACAGCATCACTGGATTAAATAGTTAAGCAGTCATCATATGATGTAATAATCTTCTGGGAATGTTTGCCCCACGAGAGGGGGAGAAAGGTGAGGGGGGGATGTTCGCCCCACGAGAGAGGGGGGGGGTGGGAATGGGGGGGGGGTGTTCGCCCCACGAGAGGGGGGGTAGGAATGGGGGGGTGGGGTTGGGAATGTTCGCCCCACGAGAGGGGGGTGGGAATGGGAGGGAGGGAGGGGGTTTCGCAGGGTGCACTTTTGGTGAAAGTGAGTGGGGAGGGGGAGACTAGGAGACCCAGCAGGGAAGCTTAGATCTATGCAAACTTATACTAACATGCTTATGTACAAAATGAATAAATAACCTCAGAAAAGGACTTAGACTGCATGAGGGAAACCGAAAAAATGGATTGGTACGGGAGTATGGGGAGTATGGGGGAAAGAAGGAAGGGGAGAATACTGCTAAAGGACTGCTGATAATGTTTATTTATTTAACGCGTGACCCGTTTGCCCGGGCTGCTCTGCGGGCCGCCTCCTCGGCGAACTCCAAGAAGTCCATTCGGCGATCGTCGTCATCAATCACCGTACTTATATTATACATATTAATTGTTACTCCCAGTCTCATTTCACAGTCGAGTCTGAGAGCAGCAAACCTGGGGCATTCTAAAAGTATGTGTATGATGGTTTCAGTTGATTGATCGTCGCATATACAGTATGGATCAGGTGCCAGCTTAAATCTATGTAAGTATTGCTTGAAACCACCATGTCCTGTAAAGATTTGTGCTCTCAGGTTCGTTGCCCTCAAACCCAAGAGGATCTTGTAGGCCCTTTTTATATTAGGGAAGAAAGTCTTGGTTATGGACCCGGTGGTAGCGATTGTATAACGTAGTTGCCACTCAGCAAGAGAGTTTTCCCTGGTGAGGCGTTTAGCACAGGACAGGGGGATGGCGTCGTCCATCTTACTCCCATCGGTGTAAATACGGGGGTAGTTGTTGCCGATTTCAAAGATTTCCTGATCCGTCTCAATCATTTCATAAGTTAACCTTACTCTGTCCGCAGGGTGAGGGAGGGCGAAGGGTGATATCCTCTCCTCCAGGGGTCTATCAGGTATCAGGGCAATTCGTCGTTCCTTTTTTGCCTGGTATATAATTAACTCCTCAGTCACCCTTAAGTCCAGTGGCATAATTTTGGCTAGGGCTACACTTGCAGTTAACGAGACGGTCCTGTGTGCCTTAGCCAATTGTATAGAAAATTGCCGCGTTATTTTGTTAAGTTTGCTACGCACGTTGACCTGGTCCGCAACAGAGCCCCAAGCGCCGGCAGCGTAGACGACTGTAGGTTCCACAACTGTTAGGTATATTGTTCTGAGGATGTCGGAGTTGAGGCCCCATTGCGCGCCCGCCGCTTTCGTCACCATCTTATAGAGGCTGCAGGCCTTGCGATGAATAGAGTCAATATGCTTCATGAAGTTCAGGGTTCTGTCAATCGTGAGGCCCAGCACTCTGATATGGTCACCGTACTCAATATCGACACCGTCCATTACAAGTTTTGGCTGATCGAACTTTAGTTTCCTGGTGATGAGCAGAGCTTGGGTTTTTTGGGTGGCTATCTCCATTTTGTACAAGCCTGCCCATTTAAAGATCTCAGAAAGTGCCCCATTCACCCGTGCCTCTATCTCTGTTCCTGAGTGCCCCGAGGCAATGATGAGGAGATCATCTGCATAAGCCTGGATGTGTACCCCTGTGGTGTCTAGGTGGTTCAGTAATGGATTTAGTTGGAGATTCCAGAGTACTGGGCCGCACGTTGATCCCTGAACGCAGCCTCTACTGGTGTGTTTGACGATGTTTGCCCCTGTATAGTGAATGTGGGCTGTTCTACCTTGTAAATAACTATGCAGTATTCTGATAATTGATGGGTCAATGCACTGCTCATGTAACTGGAATAGGATGGCTGGCCACCACGCGCCGTCAAAGGCCTCTTTTATGTCTAGGGACACCATGACGACAATCTTCTTCTGTTGGAGGCCATTCCTAACCAGTGTTAGAGCATCGTGCAGGGCTTCCTCAGAGCTCTTCCATGGGGTAAAACCATATTGTTTCTTATTGATCTTCTGCTCATGGCCAAGCTGCCACTGGAGCCTATTGGTGATCAGTTTTTCTAGCATCTTCCCCCAGATCGGCAGGAGTCCAATGGGGCGGTATGACCGCGGATGGGTGGGTTCCTTTCCCGGTTTTGGGATAATTTTCACTATTGCCACTTTCCACTTAGTTGGGAAGTACCCGGCATGTAGGCATTTGTTGAAGATGTTCAGAATATATGCAGGGTTTATTCTATGAACCATACTGCATATATCCGCAGTGAAACCAGGTGCCAGGTGCTTTATTCGGATCCATGTCATTGATGACGGACTCAAGCTCGGTGTGCGTGAAGTCAGTGATAGCAATTTCGCTTCCCCTGAGTAGCATACCCTTGTTGAGGACCGCATGTCTTATCTGTTGCTGCTCAGGTGTGTCTAGCTCAGTGCTATCATCTGGAAAGTATGTTTCCGCAATCAGTTCCACCGAATCTTGGGGTGAGAGCGTCGTTCTATCCAAGGGTGAGCAGAGTAGGTGTTCTATTGCGTCCGTTCTTGTACAGCTTTTAATTATTCTGTAAGCCTTTCTCCAGATGTCTTCACTTTTGAGGCTATTGCAGAGTACCTTCCAGCTGGAGGTGGATGTTTTCTCTAAAGACTGCTTGTAGTCAAGTTTAGCCTCTAGGTACTCTGCGATAACCAAATCCCTCCTATCTCTCCTGGCATTTCTTATCCTGCTCCTGAACCTTTTGACTATCTCCTTTTTTCCCTGAAGCTCCTTATTCCACCATGGTCTTCCCGAGCTCACCCTCTGTGAGACTTTGGGGATGGTGTCCTTACAAGCTTTGTGCATAAGGTCTTCAAGGTTGTTGATGATACTGTCAAGCATGTCTGTCTCAGATTCAGGTAGACTCCCGGCACTCTGTTCTCCATAGTATCCTTCTTCCTCAAGGAGTGCACGCATTTTGGAGCGAAATTCGGACCACAGAGCCTTTTTGGTGTTATAAGTTCTGGTGCTTGATCTGACAGTAGAAGCATTGTTGGTTACCAGGTTAAGTTTAAACCGGATAGCGTAGTGGTCTGATAACGTTACGAAGCCTGTGTCAACTCGCCAGTTGTCGATCCTCTGTAAGAAACCGTACGAGCACACAGTGACGTCCACTTTGCTGGTCACAAGTTGACCCTGTTGATGACGGTAGTAGGTTTCGACGTTGCCATGGTTTAAAATGTAACCGCCCAAGTGGTGCACCATGTCGCCAAACGCCTCGCCCCTTGTATCCTCGTTCTCGCATCCCCACCAGGGACTTGAGGCGTTTATATCACCTCCAATAATATAGTTATTAACATCCATTTGCTCAACTGCACGATTCACGATATCCAGGTGGGGGTCCATGTTGGCGCTACCTTGAATGTATACACTAATAATTGCAATCTTATGTTGATCCATAATCAAGCTTAGTCCCACTATGTTTTGGGTTACAAAGTTATTGTTTATAGCTATGCAGAGACTGGAGTTGAGGACGACGATCGCCGACTTGACTGGGTCGTTGTTGTCCCCCTTAGCCTGGATGACTCTATGTTCGGTGGTGAGATAACCCTTTGACTCTACATATGGCTCCTGCAGAAGCAAGAAAGCCACCCCAGCCTTCTCAGCCCCGTGCAGGCACTCCTGGGTCGCGGCGTATCCGCGGCCCAGGTTCGCCTGCACAAAGCTCAGACGCCCAATTTGTCCTACCTGGGTGCCCTCAGCAGTAGCTGACTCCCACTCTGGCAAGCCTATCCCACTTCTGCCACTCTGGGCAGTCCGGGCTGTAAGCTGGGTGGCCGGTACTAGCACCTGTCATTCCCCTAGTATGGCAGTTTACACACGATGGTGGACCGGCTCGGCTTGGACACTCTCTGGTGTCGTGTTCTGCCGCGCAGTAACCACACCTTGCAGCCGATGCCCTGCATTCTCCAGCTCGATGGGAGAACCCAAGACACCGGAAACACTGTAGTAGTGGAGTCTGGTCCAGCACCGTTACAACCTGGTAACCAAGACGGACCCTCCTGTCTCTGAGTGCGCTCCACACTTGGGGGCTCACCTCAACTATGACATTCTGTAGGAGTTCCTGTCGCGACTTGGTACGGCGGACGACCCTTATATATATATCCTCCTGTCTAACGTCTTTTAGAAGGTCGGTGTTTTGTTTCGGAATGGCCTCACATATCCTTTTATCGTTGAGATCAGCCATGACCCCGACCAAACGTATGAGAGGTCGCCTTTGCTTTGGGACTATAACAGAGAGCTGAACAGTTCTTTACCTTATTGCAGATCCCATTCTGCGCAGGTCCTTTTCATTGTCCAGCGTTATGGCCACTTTTGCGCCCCTACACTTCCGTATGCCAGTGACCCCGAACCCAAGATCGACTACGTCCACACTGGATTTTACTTTATCCAACACCTGTTGGCCAGCGTGGCGGGGGTCGGTGGATTCCACCAGCATCGTAAATCTGGGGGTTATGTTCATACCCGCCACCCTATCAGGGGAGGCTGTCGGCTTGCGCCTGTTTCTTAGTGCACTGACCGTTGTCCATAGGCCGCCGTCGCTCTGGGAGGCTAATCCTTCCGGTTCCGTGGTCGTTTTTGTGTGGTGGCCCACTTCGTCTCGGAGGGCATTGACCTCCTGGACCAGCATTTTGGCGGCATCCGTGAGCTCTGAGGTGAAGTCGTCCGCAGGATTTATGGTCAGTTTGCTGACGTCTTCATGGATTTTACCAATTATGGTCCCGGCTTTTTTCAGGGGTTCCACCACGTCACTTTTAACAATATCCTCTGTCATGTCCAGTCTTTGTTGCAAGGCAGCTACCCGCTCATTGGTGTCCATTTGGGTGGCTTCCAGTCTTTTCCAGTCCAGCTGTTTATCTGTAGCCAGGCGCTCCAGACCGCGCTTGTAATTGCCTTGCTCTCTTTCCAGGTCTCTTTGCAGTCGCATCTTGGTCTATTCCAGGCTGGCTATCTTATTCCAGAGTTCAGAGTTCGCCTCGATCTGCGCTTCTGCTATGCTTTGCAGCCTCTGCAGTTTTAGGAGGACGAACTCCTTGATCTTGATGTTCAAGTTGCCAGCCTGTTTACTGTCCAAGGCAGTGATGCAGTCCTGGACGACCTTGCTAACTACTATTGGTTCACGTATGTTTGCTGCGCTTACAGGCTCACTCTCGTCCTCCGAGCTCGTGAGCGACTTGTAAGAGATGGTAGGGGAGTTAGTCGTCAGGTCTATCTGCAATGGCTCGGGTTGTCCCAAGGTGAAGCTCTGATCAGATGGCTCGGCTCTCACTCTTAATTTCGGCGAGAGCCTCAGCCAAAGGATTGGCTTCCAGAGGTTCCAGTTCCGGCGTGAGCATGAGTCGAAGCCCGCTGGTACCCGGTTTCTTGTCAGAATCCATTTCCGTTTGGGAGGTAAGGGTGGGAACTAGAACAAATAAAGAACTGTTCGACCACAACGCCTATCTCCCAAAACCCCGCGAGCGTACGATAAAATACCCCGCCGGGAGTCCAAACAACCAAAACTAAACTAATTTGATAATGTAAATTATAAGCAGAACTCTATGTAGAGTCGTATTTTCTCTACCAAAAAATAGGCCGGGTCGAGATCAGCAGAACGCAAAAAACCGCGTTACCGCAGGCCTTCCGGTTCCGGGGATATTAATTATGAAAGTTTCCGAACTTTAGGGGTAGCAACCCCCAAAAACCCAACCAACCGCAAGTGTCTCCTATAAGGGTGGAATTCCAATTAAAGAATTTACTAAGAAGCTTAAAATAAGTTTTTTAAGAATTAATCTATTATTAAAAATATCAAAAAATCTTCTATGTTGAAGTCTATTTTTAGGGGTAGGGGGTTGAAACTAGGTCCAAATGAAGCGGTGGGGGTGGGAGGCTATCCGACTTCTGGATAGTGTGGGGGGGGCAGGATAAATATGTCAGAATTGAGCTAGCACCCCCCGTTTCGCCCCTAGGAGCAAAACAAGCTTATTTGCGGTTGGTCGGCTATGTAGGTGCTTACTATTAATTAATTTATATAAAAAATACTTATTCTAAAAATTTGATATTGGGCTCAAAAAATTGGGGTTGAATCCCTCTAAATTAAAAAAGATAATCTGGCTCAGCTTCCAGTTTAAAATTACCGAGGGTGAATGTGCAAAATGAGGGGGATGAAAACCAACGGCCGCAAAAAACCACAAAATTACTTATGCCGACCATCCCTTACATTTGTCAATGCAGTGAAAAATCACAAGGGTACTAGAGACTGTTCTGCGAACTTTATTATATGCGGCGATGTTGACAAATGCCTAGAAGTATTTTTAAAAAATTCGCAGAACTACCCCCAAAGCCGGTTCTTCGCCGCCGTGCTTCCCACCAACCCTTATGGTCACAGTAACAAGTTTGGGCTAGTTTTATTCGTCTCTAACCGCAGATCATAAATATGAGGTTACCTTAGTTTTAAATTGTATTTAAATGTTTTTGAACAGAATTACTTAACCTCTAAATGTACTGAGAATATGTAAACAATAATATATAGACCAAGTTGGTTAATTGTTATGCGGTTGGTAATTGTGTCCTTGTGTGGAAAGTTTCTAGTATCTCCGAATAATCAAGTATAGGAAAATCCAATTTTGGTGCTAAAGTATAGGTGTTGAGTAGTATGTTACTAAGCCAAAACAAAAACTATATGGTATCGCTGAAAATTTTGAGTTATATTAACTATTCTATTTTAATTTTATTTTATGAAGTGTAAATGGGCTCTGACCCTTCCGGACCCTAGACCCTGAAATTTGTTTTAGTACTACTGTAGTTGGTGCAGCGTAGGGATATATTATCTATATCTATTTTTCTCTATTATGGAAATTTTGTGTTTTTAGGCCGCGTGCTAAATTAAGTTTTTAATTAATATCTTCCTAACGCACGGGCCCAAAAATCCATAGATGTTGTACAGGATGTAGGGCCTTAATACCCCTGTATTGCAATGAAGAAAAAGATGGGTCGTCGCTCAAAATCGAGCAGCGCACGCAAAAATCAGAAACTTTCCACACAAACCGCGTGGTTTTGAGGTTAAATTGTAAAAGGATACAGCTGTTTTGCCACCAGAAGGCTTCCTGTGGGAGTGCAGATCCTGTCTTCCCGGCTACTGAACTGTATCACCTTCACTACCACTTTGCTTTCTTCAAAAAACTGAAGAGCCCACTTGGTACCACTTTCACTATTTTACGGGCGCGGAGCGGCGTGTTTTCGCAGCACTCTCAACGGCGGTCGCGCGGAACTCTGGGTTGGCCTCTAACTGGTTAGGTTAGGTTATAGGCGCGGGGGTGCCTTCTCTCGCATTGCACTCATTCACCACCTCAGTCGGGCGGGAATGGTCAAGTACTCCTGGCCATTCCCGGGCTCCTCCTGGTGTGAGGGGCGTGCAGGCCCCGCTGTAAAAGCGGGCGGTCGTCGGTGGGGGACTGGACGTAAAGGCTCGGCCGACTCCCCAGTTCTCCTCCACACATACGAAGCCGAAGTGCCGCTGGGTCGTTTAGTGGGTATACTGGCATTTGCCGGGGAGTCCCACATGCCCCCCTCATCCCCAGCGGGGGGGGGGATGCGTAATGCATTTTTGCCAGCGGAAAAAAAAAAGTCAAAGCCGGAGAGATACGTTGCAGCTACGGCGGGACCGGTTCCTCCCTTGTTTCCTGTCCGATTCCGGCAGCCAAAGTGTTGCTGGCACAGGGCAGGCTCTTAGTGGGATGGAGCTCGGTGCGAGTGGTGGCACTGGCAGCGCGTCCCATGCGCTGCTTCAAGTGCATGGGACTCGGACATACGCGCCCCCAGTGTCCCTCGTCGGCAGACACCTGCCTTCCTGGGGACCTGTGCTTCCGTTGTGGAGGCGCAGGCCACAAGGCGGCGAGCTGCCAGAGAAGGGCCCCGCACTGCGCGATATGCGCAGAGTCGGGGCGACCAGCCGAGCACAGGATGGCGGGACTAAACTGTCCCCCCCCCCCCAAAAACGAAGGGACAGGCCGCCAGGACCCCGGCCATCCCCCGACCGGCAGCCAAAGCCGCTCCCGAAGTAGTTCGCCGCGCGGCGAGCATGGAGGTTGTGACGACCGATTGATATGGATCAAGTCGGACAGCACAACCTCCTCCAGACGAATTTAAACCACTGCGTCAGGGCTCAGGATTTGCTAATGCAGTCCCTGGCGCAGTGGCGGATTGATTTGGCGGTCGCCGCGGAGCCGTATCACATTCCCCAGTCCCATCCCTACTGGGTTGGGGATCTGGACGGCTCCGTAGCCATAATTGGACGTGCCGGTGGCGGCCCCCCCCTTTCGGTGTCAGAGAGGGGTTCGGGGTACGTGGTGGCCAAGTAATAATAATAATAATAATAATAAATCTTTATTCATTACCTTAGAGCTAAGATGGACATCATGTTCCTAATTCTAATCCAATCTAGTTATATATTACACTATGCCTGAACTAGGTAAACCTGTGTCTCAGGCGAAAAATGCTTACACATGTTTTGACCAATAAACAAATTAACACAATAATGAGTGAACAGATTACAACTTATAATATAAATAAATGTAATACTAATTTAAATAAACTATGGCTACGTGGTATTTTTAAATATATCTACATGAGTCATTTATCTAGGCCACTAAACACACAGCTTATAACTATTACATAGGTACAATTAATAACTCCTCGGTTTCCTCGTAAGTCATGTTGGCTAGGGCACTCAAGATGGTTTTCTTACAATTTATGAGATTCATTTCGTATATATATAAATTGCGATTAAGTTTATTGTATAGATATGGCCCTAAGAACATAAAAAACCTAGTTGCGAAAGCATGCTTATTAGTTGCTGTGTTGGTACAGACAATGTCTTTGCGTCTTTTGTTAGTAACTTCAGTACTATAGGAAAGTGCTCTGTGTTGTTTTAAGACTGTGTATAGTATAAATAGCTGTCGAACTGTTAAAACTTTACAGGACTTATATAATAGGTTGGTTGGGTAGAGAAAGGGACGGAACGTGGACACCTTTAGGATCGCTCTTTGCGCTCTTTCTGCGGCTAGTATAAATGTTTTACAGGCTCCGCCCCAAGATGTTATACAATAAGTGATGATTGACTGACATAAAGCAAGATATATTTGCTTAACTAAATTCGTGTCAGCAATATAGCGCAGCTTCTTGAACACATATATTAATTTTCGTAGTCTATTACTCATAACTTCAATATGTTGATTAAACGATAATGTTTCGTCTATTATTACGCCAAGATATTTAATGTGGTTAGTAAATGAGATGTTACGGCATTGACATACATTATCGCATTTAAGGTAATTGCAAGCGTGTGCATATATAAGTGGGTTAGTAAAAATGGCTGATCGCTGTTTTCGCATCGTGAATTTTAGGTATTTTGTTTTCTCAGCATTCAGCGTTAAAAGGTGACCTCGAAGCCAGCTGTTTACAATATTGAAGCCGTGTTGTGCCAGTTCATACAGCTGTGAATCATTACCTGCTGAGAAAAGTAGAGCAGTGTCGTCAGCATAGGATATTATCTTGCCGTTGGCAAGTTGAAGGTTGCATAAGTCATTAATGTAGATCAAAAACAGTGTAGGTCCCAGAATGCTCCCTTGTGGAATTCCAAAAGAAGCATTTTTTAAGTCAGAACTGACCACACTGTCTATTCTTACGTATTGACACCGATCACTTAGATAGCTGGTAAGAAGTTTAAGCTGGTTATCACGTACACCAATGTTTTCTAATTTTTTAAGTAAGATAGGGGTAGGTACGGTGTCGAATGCTTTTGCAAGGTCAAGGAATATCCCTATTGTTTTGTTCCCTTTATCAAGTTCATGTGTGATGAAATCAGTAAGTTCGTGTACAGCGTCCGCAGTAGATAGTTTTGGCCTGAAGCCAAACTGGTTCTTTGATAGAAGGGCTTTGTTTTCTAAATAATTAACTAATCTGTTGTTAATAATCTTTTCAAAAATTTTAGAAATGGGAGAAAGTAGAGATATAGGCCTATAGTTAGTTATATTTTCCTTGCTTCCTGACTTATGAATTGGGACAACAACAGCTTTTTTCAAACATGTAGGAAAAACACCCTCTTGCAAACATTTTTGGAAAGCAAGAGTTAACGGTCGTGCAAGGATGTGCTTGTACTTCTTAAGTATTTTGGTAGGAATATTATCCCAGCCAGTAGCACAGTCGTCCTTTAACCCCATTATAATTCTTTCCACTTCCGTACAGTCAATATCCAAAAAAACAAAAGATTGTAGCTGAGGCTGAGTGATTTCTATTGTAGGCGCAAACAATTGGTTTTGAATCTGCTCTGCTAAAGTTTTCCCAATGTTAGTAAAAAATTCGTTACAACTATTAGCAGCTACTTCTGGTGAGGCATGTGATTTTAACAAACTCGAGGACGATTCACGTTGTTTTGCTGTGTATGTAACATTTTTTATGATTTTCCATATTTTTTTGGTGTTATGGCCAGCACCTTCTAATAAGTTTTTGTCGTACTTTATCTTAATATTTTTGAGAAGGCTGTTACAGAAGTTACGATATCTCTTGTATGTTAGTTGTAAAATAGAGTTATTTGGACAAGATTTAGCCTTCATGTGAAGCTTATCGCGATTTCTCATGCAGCGAATGAGTCCCGGAGTGATCCACGGCTTAATATTTAAGTTTTTTCTGCTTATTTTCACTTTTACAGTGTGTTTTCGTATAATTTGCTGAATTTCGCTTATTAGGTGTGACATACAAGATTCCGCGCTTGCTGAGTCATAAGTAGAAATGAGGTCAATGTTACATAAATCGTCTTCCAAGTTGTTGTGATTTAGTTTGAAGGTGCATGTTTCATTTTTTAGTTTAGGCTCCTCACGGCTAAGTATAAGTAAAACGGCTTTGTGGTCAGTCACAGATGAATTTGTTACAAGGGTGATTGCAGGCAAGCTAGACTTAAGCATTACGTGGTCCAAGCATGAGCCACTTTGAAAAGTTGGTAGTGTGTGTGCTGGGAGTAAGCCATTGAATGAGCATCGATTTAAGTACTCCTGTGCTGGCCCATCACAACACCCAGGGAGGATGTTAATATTTATGTCACCTACAAGTGCAATATTTTTAAATGATAGTCTTTGAAGGTGAGAGTGCATTGACTCAAGAAAAGTGTCTACACTAAGATGAGGTCTATATACGGCTAAAATAGCAATAGTAGTTTCCACTTTCACTAATAGGCAGCTGCAATCCCGAACGATTAACTCTTCGACAGATATATTTAGATAATTTCTAGCATAAACTACTACTCCATCGTTTTGATTATGACATGTCTTAGTATAATAAGCTGTGTAACCTTCCATACAAGGTAGGTTGCAATTGTGGGAAGAAAGCCAGCATTCTGTAAGGATTATTACGTCACAATCAAAATTAAGCCGTTGTAAGAAAGTGCTGAAATTATTAATATTTTTGTGAATACTGCGAATATTTTGTGTTAATATAGTTAATGCGTTAGAATAAGCAGATATGTGTTGTATACAATTTTCAACATCGCAGGACGTAGACTCGGAAACTGAGAAAGTATCAAGATCGTTAACTATTCTATGAGACATAGTTGTTTAATATTAAGGCTAGACTTATAGTGAACGCGGCGCTCTTAGGCGCCTTCATAATCTGTCGAGTTAATGTACCTTTGTTCGGCTATTTTCTTGGCGGGGCAATCTGGGTCACCTGTCTTGTGATCGCTTGGCTTTTTGTAGCGCAGACAAGTTGCACATTTCGATGCTTGTTCTTTCTTAGTGCACTCAGATGATTGATGACCTAGATCGCCGCAGTGTCCGCAGGTGTATACATCCGCTCTGCAAGTCTTTGCTGCATGTCCATATTGTTGGCACTTAAAACATCTGGTCACAAAAGTAAAGTCTCTCACGGGACAGGAACACCAATTCACAAAGACTCTATCTTGAGTGATGAGGGCTTTACGAATAGTAGGAGAAACCTCTATTATGTAGTTGCACGACTCAGCACCCTTTCTTCCTGATTTGTGGCTCAGTTTGATGGCAGCAAGAAACTGATCTCGGGACATGTCTATTAATTTGTCGCACAGATTTTGTTCGTACATACATTTGTAGACCTCTCGCTCCTGCATGCTTGATGGTACTCCAATTACCACTATTCTTGGTCTGCGTCTTTTTGGTTCGTCGATAGTAAGCGCTGATGAGGACAGGTGAACTGAGTTTTTTAGTTTCTCAATGTCATCTTTGGTGTCTGTACTAATGATGACACCTCCATTTATGGTCTTCCGAAGTCCCCTTACATGTAACTTCATTTCTTCAGGGCTGATAATTTTCTGTACTAAGCTTTTAGTCTCCTCACTGGATTTAAGTTTATCCTTGGGATAAATCGCGACAGAGCTAAGTTGTGTAGGGCGGATGCAAGTGGGAGAGGTATGCGGTAGTTGGCGCATACTTCTCTCCCAATAGAACCGTCGCGGAGCTGGAGAGTTATTTGGACCTCGTGGCCGCGGCGGTGAGAAGGCAGGCGCCACGTCAGGTCCTCCTCATGGGGGACCTGAACGCCAAGGCCCAGGCCTGGGGCAACCCCTCCACTGACACCCGCGGGGAGTGGGCGGTTGCCGCAGGGCTGACCCTACTCAACAGAGGATCGGTCCACACGTGCGTGCGACACAACGGAGGGTCCGTGGTGGACGTTTTGTTCGCCACCCCGGAAGTCGCAGCACGTGTCCAGGCCTGGAGAGTGGTGGCGGAGGTGGCCACTCTCTCGGACCACAACTACATCCGGTTTGAGATCGCCACCTCCCACCAAGGGGAGACTCGGCGCGTGGAGAGGGCGCGTTTCGCGCGCTGGGCGATTGGTCGCCTCGATGCCGAGTTGGCTGAAGAGGCGGCTATCGTCCAGTCGTGGCTTGCCGCTCCCTTGCACCCGGAGGTGGACGTCGCGGCGGGCTGGTTCCGGGAGGCCGTGACGGCCGTCTGCGACACCGCCATGCCGAGGTCCCGACGCCACCCCGAGCGCCGCCAGGTTTACTGGTGGTGCTCGGAGATTGAGGATCTCCGAGCGCGATGCTCGGAGACGCGGCGCCTCTACTACCACTGCAGGAGGCGCCGCCACGGCCGGAGGGACGACCAGCTGCCGGCGGAGCAGCTGGCGGCCGAGCAGCTCCTGTATGGTGATGTTAAGGTAGCCAAGCCAATGTTAAGGTGTTAAGTAGATGTTAAGTAGTTTTGTCTTGAACTTTCTTGATGTCGTATCGTAGTGTAGCTCACAATATAAGTACCCGATATAATACTTTCGATGAAACGTATAGTTAGGTATGTACCCTTTATTTTTACACTTTTTGTGATTGTTTTTGAGACTAATCTTTGGACTTTGTACTTTCACTGAACATGTAATTTATTACGCACGTCACCATCTTCTTCTTCTTCATAAATGGCTCATATGTTGACTAACAAAACTAATTTATGAAATGTCTGATGTCAAACGTCAATTTCTGACATTGACAAACCGTAATACTTTTTAATTATTATTTTTGATTCTTATGGTTTGTACATTTACCAACTAGTAATTTAGGAACAATTTTATTATGTTTTACTTGTGTTGTGAGTATGAAATGGAAAAGTTTATTTACATAGATATATGTTTTCTATCTTCTTTTTTTTATTGTTTAAATTTAAATTAAGTGTAACTACGTATTACTTTGTGTGATTTATATATTTTTCTCTGAAAATCAAGCTTTCCGTTATGTAACGATGACAACCGGCGGGTAGAGAAGCAAACGCGAACAAATAACTTAGGTTTTATTGCTACTTTACTATTTATATAGTAATTTTATTAATTTTTATATATTTTATATAATTTAATTTTATTTTATTTTATTTTGTACGAGTATATGGCTAGCGATGATAATGAAATGTCTGACACATTTTTAAGTTTTACATCTTCTGGTGATAGCAATGACGACAGTTTCGTCAGTATTCCTTCTCTGTCTGAAAATCTAGAAGCCCAATTCTCTGATGTTCCCAAAAATTTTAACGTAATTCATATAAATGCCCAAAGCATTCCGGCTCATTTTCCTGATATGCTGGCGTCTTTTGATAACAAAAATATTCATGCTATATTAGTCTCCGAATCCTGGCTTAAGCCTTGTCTCTCTTCAGTCTTGTATCCACTACCTGGTTTCCGTTTAATTAGAAATGATCGTACCAATGCCCCTGGTGGTGGAGTAGCTATCTATCTGCGTGCTCATATTCCCTTCTCAGTAGTAAGCACCTCAGCTCAACCTCCACCTCCAAATAGCGGCGAATACGTTTTTATTGAAGTCCTCCTCTCCCACACCAAAATTCTTCTCGGAGTCTATTATAGCCATTCCTCACGTGTAAACTACTTTGACTCTTTTGAAATGATGTTACATGATCTCACTCCTTTATACAGTCACACAATTATCATGGGTGATTTCAATACATGTCTTATTCAAAATGACTATCGTTCCACCAGACTTAGATCCATAATTGATTCAAGCAACATGCACATCCTCCCTTCCACAGCTACTCACTTCTTCCCTAACTGTTCTCCTTCGCTACTTGATCTTCTTATTGTATCATCAATACAGCATGTTGCTAAGCACGGTCAAATGTCTGCCGATGCGTTTTCTTACCATGATTTGATATTTTTGTCATACAAAATTCGTCCTCCTAAACCTAGGCCTACTATTATTCTGCAACGCAACTTTAGTGGCATTAATGAAGAACACTTCCTTGCTGACGCAAAGAAGATTGATTGGTCTCCTGTTATGGACGCTGAATCCACTGATGAACAATTATATATATTTAATACTATAATAACGGGACTCTATGATATCCATGCTCCACTCCGACGTATTAAAATAAAACATCAACCAGCGCCGTGGCTAACTACTGATATCAAATCACTCATGCACAAAAAAATCGTTGCTAAATTAAAGTACAAGTTGTATCCCGATGATTCCCATAAAGAAAATTATGCTCATTCACGGAATCGCTGCAATAGGGTGTGTAGTAGGGTGGAGTGTTTTTTTTTTTTTATTATTTGGATACGGCGGAGTGTGGAAACGGTGCTCTGTAGTGATACATTCAGAATATATTAGGACAGCAAACATAAATTTTGACTGGAAGTACTGCCGCATGGCCCTTGAAAATTTCAAAAATCCTGAAAATAAGGGAGTTTGGTAAATGTAAAACAGGTACTAAAAATTGAGGAAATCGTGTGTTTTATTAAATAATTCAACACTTTTCAATATAGAGAGCGTAAAGAAAACAAAAAATTATACACCTTTATATTAAAATTTCTAAAAAAAAAACATCTAAAATTATAAATTTTTCACCGTTTGGTGAGCTATGACTGTGGCTACAAACTCTTTTTTTGTGTTGAAGACCGGCATGATATTGCACGATTTTAACTTGTTTCGGATCCATCCTTCACGTTTATCTGGTCCACACACAGCAACACATGACTCAGTAACCAGCTTAATGCATCTTTCCGTAGCTTGTGAGTGTCATGGCGTTTTGCGAAATACAGGCAGAATCTCCGTTTCGACTATTTCAATATTTCGAATAGCTCTATAAATGGCGTCGGTTTGTGTCTGTTTGATCAGCGGAGGCTCCGATACGTAGCTCCAATCAATCGAATCTGTATATTCGGTGGCAGAGAAATTAAATGATGGTAATTTAAACACTCGTATCGGTGCCAAGCCCGAAGTCTGCTCTCGTATTTTAACAATGCGCCGGAGTGCTAATTCTTTGTGGTTGCGATTGTCTGCAAGCATACTAAGCAAAATGTTTTCGCTGTGGCCGAAGTACCCATTGCGTTGAAGCACAGGGTCAACTATTTTCTTAAGGTTTGCAGGAAGGTACCTCGATAAGGTAATCATTT
Organism: Selenia dentaria; assembly: GCA_917880725.1. Lineage (NCBI taxonomy): Eukaryota > Metazoa > Arthropoda > Insecta > Lepidoptera > Geometridae > Selenia > Selenia dentaria. The sequence goes on along the minus strand of OU862885.1, from coordinate 82,001 downwards.
TGTGTAGGTGTTTCGATCCGTAAACGCAAAATGGTTTGGTTTTAATTTCAAACCACATCGGAGCATACACTCGGATGACGAAGTCTGCTAAGATACGCAAATTATGTGAAGGTTCGCTAGTGGAAACATATAGACGAAGTATCCTGTTAGCTGTTGTCAGCCACCGTGAATGAACAATCTTTCCGGGATTTCGCTTGGCTAAACTTACGTCACATTGTCCTCTGCTAACTGCGTCACATATTTCGTACAGGTAAAGCTGATCTGTACTGAGATCACTACGTGATGTAAATTGAACCACTGGAAGATTCTCACAACCCTTCAACGCTTTACCAATGACGCCTGTGAAACTTCTTGGCCCTGTAGTTTTCCCATCAAGATGCTCAAACAGATGTCGTAAAGGAAGTTCGTTGGCATGCAATAGACACACGAGCCATTGCAGAGGGCGATGAAGTTTCTTTTCTAGAAGACATATGATTCCAGCCTTGTTTCCAGTGTTGACTGCCGTACCGTCGCACCCAATTGCTATTATTCGCTTCAAATCACACTTCAACGCTAAATAAAAGTAAAGTTTCTTTGAAATAGTGAGCGCATCTGCTGTGGTCAATGTAATATGCCCAATGAATTGCGAGTCCGGCTCTTTAACAAGATAATGTGCTCCTCAACAACGGTTTTTCTGCGATTATCTTCATATAACATTGTTTTATCTTTGCGGCCATCAAACGATATACAAATCAATGAATCATCGCCTTCTAGTACGTTAACTGCAGCCCCTGAACTTCTCGTTTGTGCGCGAGCGCGCCGAATCTTGCTACGATCGATGACACTTGACGTGTCACTCTCAGTAACCAGACCGATATCTTGCAACGTAGCCGACACGATGGCAGCACCAGCACGGTCTGAAATACCGTATCTATCTAATGTCATAGCTACCACGGGGAATTTACTAGGTCCGGGAACATTAATTGCGGGCTCAATCGAGGTGACATTCAAAACAGGCAAAGTAGATTTGGTTCTCCTTCTTTGCTGCTCAGGTTCATCATTTTTTAATGTCATAGACTTCTCTTCAAATTGTTTTCTTTTTAACTTCCGATCAGACAAAGCCATATTCTTAAGTGTAGCTCTTTTATCTAGAGATCCAATCATCATTCTTCTTTCGCTACGTTGATCGAGCAAAAACTCGTGTTCTTGTTTAGGAATTTTGCGAGTTTTCTCACAAGAACATGTCGACAACAACTTGCACTTACAAGATGCAATATCAAACAAAACGTCACAGTCTTCATTAAACTTCTGTAGTTTATTTTGTAAATTTTTTATGTTGTATGTTGGGGGAAGGAGAAGGCGATTCGGGCGCCTTCTCGCTCTATCCTAGTGCTGTGCGGATCACCGGTGGAGAGTCGGGGGATTCTCCACTGGCTTGCACGATCCCACACGTCTGGGGGATGGCCCCAATGAGCCAGGTCATCCCTCCATTGGCCGGGGCCCGTCACCGGTGACGGGCCAACCGCCGGGGCGAGATGGTGATTGCTAACGCTACCCCATTTTGCCCTGACTAGGCGGCAGACTGCTCATCCCGGGTTTTTAGTGGGTAACCTCCTTACTACCCCCCCGTGGGGGTAGTAAGGCCCTTCAGGCGAGGACTCCCACATAACCACTCTGCCACCCCCGGAGCCAGGTGGTATCCATAAAGGATTTTCCCGGGTCAAAAAAAAAAAAAAAAGGTTAGGTTAGGTTAGGTTCTCCCCCCCCCCCCAGGACCGCGAGGTCCTGGTGGAGGGACGCGACGGTATGAGGCGACGTCGGGTGTCCTGCGGGGTTCCACAGGGATCGGTGTTGGGACCGCTCCTGTGGAACATTGGCTATAACTGGGTGCTCCGCGGCACGTTTCCCGCAAGTATGCGGGTTGCGTGCTACGCGGATGACACCCTAGTCGTAGTCAAGGGGAGGGACCTCAGGGAGACGGTGCGGCGGGCCACGGTGGCCACAACACTCGTGGTCGGCCGCATACGTGCCCTGGGGCTGGAGGTCGCCCTCTCCAAGACCGAGGCCCTAATGTTCCATGGGCCTCGGGGGGGACCCCCTCCAGGAACGCGGATAGACCTGGACGGGGTCCTGGTCCGGGTTGGGACCCAAATGAGGTACCTGGGTCTCATCCTGGACGGGCGGTGGACTTTTGGGGCCCACTTCACTCAACTGGCCCCAAAAGTCATAGGCGCCGCAGCCGCCCTTGGGAGGCTGCTGCCCAACGTTGGCGGCCCGAGCGCCACATGTCGTCGCCTGTACTCCGGAGTGATCCGGAGTATGGCCTTGTACGGGGCACCTGTCTGGGTGGACGCCCTCGGTCGCGCCAATAAGGCCCTGCTGCGTCGTCCGCAGCGGGTCATCGCGACGAGGGCGATACGCGGGTACCGGACGGTGTCCTGGACTGCGGAATGCGCGTTGGCCGGTGATCCCCCCTGGGAGCTCCAAGCGGAGATCCTTGCCGAGGTGTACCACTTCGTGGCGGCGAGGAGATCCCGCGGGGAGCCTCAAGCGTGGGAGGAGGTGACGCGCCTTCGACGGCGGGCGCGGGCCGCCTTGTTGGGGCGGTGGACGGAGGACCTGGCTCCACCGGTCCCTGGATAGAGGACGGTGGATGCCATTCGCCCGGTCCTCCGGAGGTGGGTAGGGCGGCGATTCGGGTCGCTCACCTTCCGATTGGTGCAGGTGCTTTCCGGACACGGATGTTTCGGCAAGTACCTGCATCACATCGCAAGACGCGAGGCGACCCCCGCCTGTCACGAGTGTGGAGCACCAGAAGACACGGCGCTCCACACGCTGGAGGAGTGCGCCGCATGGAGTCCCATGCGGCGCGCCCTCACAGCGGTCATAGGCGTAGATCTGTCGCTGCCGAGCGTGGTTAAAGCTATGCTCGGCAGCGACGGAGCGTGGCAGGCGGTGGTCTCTTTCTGCGAGGCGGTGATGGTGCAGAAAGAGGCCGCGGAGCGGGTGAGGGAGGAAGACGTCCTCTCCGACCCGCTCCGGCGTAGACGAACTGGGGGAAGGAGAAGGCGATTCGGGCGCCTTCTCGCTCTATCCTAGTGCTGTGCGGATCACCGGTGGAGAGTCGGGGGATTCTCCACTGGCTTGCACGATCCCACACGTCTGGGGGATGGCCCCAATGAGCCAGGTCATCCCTCCATTGGCCGGGGCCCGTCACCGGTGACGGGCCAACCGCCGGGGCGAGATGGTGATTGCTAACGCTACCCCATTTCGCCCTGACTAGGCGGCAGACTGCTCATCCCGGGTTTTTAGTGGGTAACCTCCTTACTACCCCCCCGTGGGGGTAGTAAGGCCCTTCAGGCGAGGACTCCCACATAACCACTCTGCCCCCCCCGGAGCCGGGTGGTATCTTGGCCGCCAAGTCCACATAGGAGTGGCGGGGTCCGGGCGCTTTGGCGCAGAGTCGAGGAGGTGGGGCCCGGGCGCTTTGGCGCAGGCTCGAGGAGGTGGGGCCCGGGCGCTTTGGCGCAGGCTCGAGGAGGTGGGGCCCGGGCGCTTTGGCGTATGCTCGAGGAGGGGGGCCCGGGCACTTTGGTGCAGGATCGAGGAGGTGGGGTCCGGGCGCTCGGCGCAGACTCGAGGAGGTGGGGTCGCGGGGGGGCTATCCCTTGTGGCTGACGTAGCAGGCGGTGGGGCTACGTAACCGACCCACCGCAGGGAGACCACGGGCGACCAGACACGGGGAAGTCTGGCGCCCATTGTTGGCGAGTTTGGTCTCCGAGGCAGTTGCGGCGCGCCATGTGTTCTGGCGTGCCGCGAAGAGAAGGGTCCGGCAACGGACAGCCACGGCGGGTTCGCGGTCGTGTGGAAAATCTGTCCCGCGTTCCCGCCGAGGGCGGCAGTGACGGAACACCCCGGGGTTTTGGTGGGTATACGGACTCCCACATAACCACCTCCCTCCCCGTGGTGGGTGGTATCCATAAAGGATTTCCCCGGGACAAAAAAAAAAAAAAAAGAAGGTTAGGTTCCCCCCCGAAGGGTTCCCGCATTGACGTGGCGGGGGGGCTCAGTAGCCGTGGCTTGGAGCAAAGTCAAAGTCAAAATCATTTATTCAATTTAGGCATCAAAGACGCACTTATGAACGTCAATTTTTCATTATAATGTACTTTAAAGCCTACCGCCGCGTTCCAAAGTACATAGAGCCAACCGAGAAGAAGCGGCAAGAAACTCGGGGCCATTCTTTTTATATAGATGTTTTTACAATGTTTTTACTTAGGTACTACAAATATTAGCTCCAGTGTGTTGCCTTACAAAAGAGAACATAATAATGGTATCAGTAGGGCAAGACACGCTACACTTTGACATCTTAGTACACGAGTAGATAGATCCTGGAGTGATCAGTCCCAAGCTGTTTTATCCTCCAAGTAATCCGAAATTTTGTAATAACCTTTTTGACAGAGTTTAGTTTTAATAGTAATTTTAAACTTATTAATAGGCAAATCTCGGATAACATTGGGAACTTTATTATAAAATCGTATACATTGTCCCATAAAAGAATGACTTATTCTGTGGAGACGCGTTACATGTACGGATAACTTGTGCTTATTTCGCGTGTTGATGGAATGAGCATCACTCCTTTTATCAAAACTGCTAATGTTTTTCTTTACATACATTAGATTTTCATAGATAAACTGAGAGACAACAGTTAGAATGTTTATGTCTTTAAATTTCTGTCTAAGGGAAACTCTGGGAGCCAAACTGTAGATTGCTCTTATAGCCCTTTTTTGCAGTATAAAAATAGAATTAATATCTGCAGAACATCCCCAGAGCAGTATGCCATAAGTCATAACGCTATGGAAATAACTAAAATAAACTATTCTAGCTGTGTCTACATCAGTTAATAGTCTAATTTTTTTAACAGCATAAGCACCACGGTGAAGCCAAGAGGAACCCAGGGGCCGTGCCGGCGTTGGGGTGCGCTGGCCGGCTCAGGCAGGGCCGCTCCTATGGGCTTTGGCCGCCAAGTCCACATAGGAGTGGCGGGGTCCGGGCGCTTTGGTGCAGGCTCGAGGAGGTGGGGCCCGGGCGCTTTGGCGCAGGCTCGAGGAGGTGGGGTCCGGGCGCTCGGCGCAGACTCGAGGAGGTGGGGTCGCGGGGGGTTATCCACCGTGGCTGACATAGCAGGCGGTGGGGCTACGTATCCGACCCACCGCAGGGAGACCACGGGCGTCCAGACACGGGGAAGTCTGGCGCCCATTGTTGGCGGGTTTGGTCTTTGAGGCAGTTGCGGCGTGCCATGTGTTCTGGCGTGCCACGAAGAGAAGGGTCCGGCAACGGACGGCCGCGGCGGGTTCGCGGTCGTGTGCAAAAACTGTCCCGCGTTCCCGCCAAAAGCGGCAGTGACGGAACACCCCGGGGTTTTGGTGGGTATACGGACTCCCACATAACCACCTACCTCCCCGTGGTAGGTGGTATCCATAAAGGATTTCCCCGGGTCAAAAAAAAAAAAAAAAAAGGTTAGGTTAGGTTAGGTTTTTTTTTTTTTTTTTTTTTTTTTCCTGTCCGGGGGCGCAATGCCCCGGCCCGCGAGCTAGCCTACACCTATCCTCTGACATAATCAGAGACCTTTTCTACTCTTTCTTTCATCGCGCTTCCTTTCTGCATACTATATCTTTCTTTCATTCATCTTTCCTTTCATTCCTTTTACTGGTGGGATGCCAGCATTTTCTTAATTTTTCATTTACAAATAGGGATGACAACTTGGGGTTTCTTTTATTTTCATAGCTATTCATACACAATTTTTAATTTTCTTATTTATTACTTAATACTAGTTTACATATTACTTATTTCTAATACATCTTATTTGCTACTTATCTAATGCTGTTTATATATATTATACAAATATATATAACACACATTATATATTACTATTTTTATTTCTTTTTATTACACTATTTACTATTTTAAGACAATATTCTAACAAACTATTTCTAAATTTCTTATCAAATAACATAGCGTTCAAACTTTCCCTTTTCAATTCAATTTCTAATCTTTGCTCAAACTCAAAACGGTCCTTAATATATATGGGACACTCAAGAATGATGTGCTCCACTGTCTCAAGCGCACTGGGCTCACATGGGCATGATGAGTTCTCTTTACACTTAAAACGGTGCAAGTATTCCGAGAACCCACCATGTCCAGTTAACAACTGTGTCAGGGTGCCTGACATTTCAATATTTTTTACTACTTTGTAGGCAGTTATCGCGCACGGGAAAAACATTTTTGTTACGCCGGCTGTTTTGCCTATTTGATATCTTCTGTTCCATTTGTCGAGCGAGTCCTTTCGGATCTCCCGCTTGACAAATGAAACAGGAGTAAAGTCATAATCTGGTGTTTTCCTGCTCCTGAGAGCTGCTTCCTTCGCGAGCTCGTCGGCACGCTCGTTCTCCCTGAGCCCCGCATGCGCTTTCACCCAGAATAGTCGACATGTTTTGCCCTGTTGCGCGATCATTGTCAGCTCCCTACGCGTCTCTACTGCCAAGGGGTGCAGAGCCTGGCTGTTTACTATAGTTTCCAAGGCTGATCTGGAATCACTGTAGATCCCAAATGACAGTTTTGTGCTTTTTGCTACGATTTTCGTGGCCTCACATATGGCCAGGAGCTCTGCCTGGTATACGGTGCAATGGGACGACAGCATAAATTTCCGGTTTTTGGTTTCGGCATCTTCACTCCAGAGTGATAGAGCCGCTCCGACTTTACCTTCAATTTTGCTGCCGTCCGTGAATATCCGCACGTCCTGCGATTTATGTGCGTCTATTTCCGTCTCATTAGACAGGCACATGAACTCTAGGCACATATGTTTGGCGGGATGGGGTACATAAGCGTAAGGCTCCAAGCGTTCCATCTCCCTGTCTCCTAATATTGACCGGGAGACTCCTCTCTTTGCCTCGTACAATGCGGCTGCTTCTTGCACTCTGAGGTCGAGAGGCAATATCCCGGCCAATAGTAGTGCCGAGTTTAGGGAGACGGTGCGATAGGCCTTGCAAAGTTTCTGGGCGAATCCCCGCTGAATAGCGTTTAAGCGCTTCTGTACCCCAATTTTTTCAGTAGCTGGAGCCCATACACTTGCTGCGTACAGCACCACCGGTTCTACAACGGCCGTATATATGGTCCTAACTATTTCCGGATGTAGACCCCAACTAACTCTAGCTGTTCTTGCGAGTTGTTGGTATAGTCCCAGCGCTTTTTTACATACGTTTGCCACGTGGTCGTTGAAGGTTAGCCCGCTATCCGATGGTGAGCCCTAGTATTTTCACCTCCTTCACCATTTCGATGCGGACGCCTCCCATGCTCAGGAGGGGGGTGTCATGCTTAAGTTTCCGCGTTATTATCATCGCTTTAGTCTTATGCGGTGCGAATTTGAGCTTAAATCTGACACCCCACTCCTGGACAAACGCGAGCGTTTCGTTTGCGTGGCGTTGGACCTCCACCGCTGTTTCTCCTTCAAATAGCAGAACCACATCGTCGGCAAATGCTTGGCATTAGTCGCCTCTAATTTCTAAGCCCTTGAGCAAGTCGTCGATCAGTATATTCCAGAGAATCGGTCCTCCTATAGAGCCTTGCACACATCCCTTGTTGGTGTTTGTTTTGCTCTCTCCCCGGCGTACCTCACTTTGACGGATTTGTCCTGCAGGTAACTATCGATCAACCTTCTAATGTTTATCGGGCATCCCTCTTCGGCCAGTCGAACCCTTATGGCGGGCCACCACGCACTGTCGAAAGCTCCCTCTATGTCAAGCGATACCATTGCCTTTAGTTTGTCACGGACATGGTTCACTAGGACATAGAGGGAGTCCTCGGTGCTCTTTTGTGGCATAAACCCATATTGTTTGGGGCACAGTTTAGGAATTACATGCCATTTGAGCCTGTTGACTAACATTTTCTCCAAGACCTTCCCTAGCACCGGCAACAGCCCGATGGGCCTGTAAGATTTTGGTTCTGCGTAGTTGTCTTTTCCGGGTTTCCTCAAAGCAACTACGACCGCTTCCTTCCAGGCTACCGGGAAGTGCCCTAACTCTAGGCATTTGTTTGCCAGTGCTAGGTAAAGTCTTGGTTTTTCATCGATGGCGTTTATACAGATGTCCGAGGTTAGTCCGTCTTCTCCTGGTGCCTTTTTGGGGTTGAAGCTTGATTTCGCTACTGTGAGCTCAGCCAGAGTAAATGGTGGATCATGCTCACCATTTTTTTTTTTTTTTTTACGCAGAGGAAGATTTTATATCCTGATCACCAGCCCAGGGTAGAGCTGGTGCGCGTGTGGGAGTCTCCGCCAGAAGGGCAGAATACCCACCAAACCTCTGCGGTGTTCCATCGCCATCGACTGGTGGCAGGGGCCGTGGGACCATTCGTATTCACCACAGCCCCCACCGACGTCGCTGCCCGTCTATGCAGGCCCAGCCTCTAGGGAGGGTGTAGAGAGCCCTCCCCACTACCATCTCGAGGGATGCCCCGGAACACGCGGGCCATCCACACCTCGTGAGGACCTGATCCTAATGGGGGGCACCGGCCGTCCCCACAGCCGATACCCCAGGTCCTCTGAGCGGAGACGGAGTGCAAGCCCGATCGGCTCGCCTCCTTGTCCGCGCTTTCCGGAGCGGGAGAGAGAGGGGATCTACCTCTCTTTCTCGCTCCTCAGCCTCTCTCTGCAACATCACGACCTCGCAGAAAGAGACCATCGCCTCCCACGACCTCTCATCGTCCACCATCTTTGTAAGAATGGTCGACAAAGAGAGGTCCGCCCCCACGACTGCAACCAGGGACTGCCGCGCCACGACAGCCCCTGGGCAAACTTCCAGCACGTGCTGCGCGGTTTCTTCCGCGCAGCCGCACTGGTGGCACTCAGGAGTCGCCTCCCTCCGGACAACGTTGTACAAGTACCTCCCGAAGCACCCGTGCCCCGAGAGGACCTGTGTCATCCGGAAAGTAAGCGACCCATGCCCTCGATAGACCCACTCCTTCAGGATGGGCTGGACCGCTTCGAGGAACCGGGTTGCTCCGGCTCCCCTCCGCGGACCTACGCCCAAGCGTCTGCTCCAGGATGCCAAAGCGGCCTCCTTGGCATCCGTCCGCCACTGGCTATACTCCTGAGGGGCAGGGTGGAGACCCTCCTGCCGCGCCCACGTTTTACGCCAAAAGACCGAGGACAGAACCTCGGCTGCGATTTATGTGCGTCTATTTCCGTCTCATTAGACAGGCACATGAACTCTAGGCACATATGTTTGGCGGGATGGGGTACATAAGCGTAAGGCTCCAAGCGTTCCATCTCCCTGTCTCCTAATATTGACCGGGAGACTCCTCTCTTTGCCTCGTACAATGCGGCTGCTTCTTGCACTCTGAGGTCGAGAGGCAATATCCCGGCCAATAGTAGTGCCGAGTTTAGGGAGACGGTGCGATAGGCCTTGCAAAGTTTCTGGGCGAATCCCCGCTGAATAGCGTTTAAGCGCTTCTGTACCCCAATTTTTTCAGTAGCTGGAGCCCATACACTTGCTGCGTACAGCACCACCGGTTCTACAACGGCCGTATATATGGTCCTAACTATTTCCGGATGTAGACCCCAACTAACTCTAGCTGTTCTTGCGAGTTGTTGGTATAGTCCCAGCGCTTTTTTACATACGTTTGCCACGTGGTCGTTGAAGGTTAGCCCGCTATCCGATGGTGAGCCCTAGTATTTTCACCTCCTTCACCATTTCGATGCGGACGCCTCCCATGCTCAGGAGGGGGGTGTCATGCTTAAGTTTCCGCGTTATTATCATCGCTTTAGTCTTATGCGGTGCGAATTTGAGCTTAAATCTGACACCCCACTCCTGGACAAACGCGAGCGTTTCGTTTGCGTGGCGTTGGACCTCCACCGCTGTTTCTCCTTCAAATAGCAGAACCACATCGTCGGCAAATGCTTGGCATTAGTCGCCTCTAATTTCTAAGCCCTTGAGCAAGTCGTCGATCAGTATATTCCAGAGAATCGGTCCTCCTATAGAGCCTTGCACACATCCCTTGTTGGTGTTTGTTTTGCTCTCTCCCCGGCGTACCTCACTTTGACGGATTTGTCCTGCAGGTAACTATCGATCAACCTTCTAATGTTTATCGGGCATCCCTCTTCGGCCAGTCGAACCCTTATGGCGGGCCACCACGCACTGTCGAAAGCTCCCTCTATGTCAAGCGATACCATTGCCTTTAGTTTGTCACGGACATGGTTCACTAGGACATAGAGGGAGTCCTCGGTGCTCTTTTGTGGCATAAACCCATATTGTTTGGGGCACAGTTTAGGAATTACATGCCATTTGAGCCTGTTGACTAACATTTTCTCCAAGACCTTCCCTAGCACCGGCAACAGCCCGATGGGCCTGTAAGATTTTGGTTCTGCGTAGTTGTCTTTTCCGGGTTTCCTCAAAGCAACTACGACCGCTTCCTTCCAGGCTACCGGGAAGTGCCCTAACTCTAGGCATTTGTTTGCCAGTGCTAGGTAAAGTCTTGGTTTTTCATCGATGGCGTTTATACAGATGTCCGAGGTTAGTCCGTCTTCTCCTGGTGCCTTTTTGGGGTTGAAGCTTGATTTCGCTACTGTGAGCTCAGCCAGAGTAAATGGTGGATCATGCTCACCATTTTTTTTTTTTTTTTTACGCAGAGGAAGATTTTATATCCTGATCACCAGCCCAGGGTAGAGCTGGTGCGCGTGTGGGAGTCTCCGCCAGAAGGGCAGAATACCCACCAAACCTCTGCGGTGTTCCATCGCCATCGACTGGTGGCAGGGGCCGTGGGACCATTCGTATTCACCACAGCCCCCACCGACGTCGCTGCCCGTCTATGCAGGCCCAGCCTCTAGGGAGGGTGTAGAGAGCCCTCCCCACTACCATCTCGAGGGATGCCCCGGAACACGCGGGCCATCCACACCTCGTGAGGACCTGATCCTAATGGGGGGCACCGGCCGTCCCCACAGCCGATACCCCAGGTCCTCTGAGCGGAGACGGAGTGCAAGCCCGATCGGCTCGCCTCCTTGTCCGCGCTTTCCGGAGCGGGAGAGAGAGGGGATCTACCTCTCTTTCTCGCTCCTCAGCCTCTCTCTGCAACATCACGACCTCGCAGAAAGAGACCATCGCCTCCCACGACCTCTCATCGTCCACCATCTTTGTAAGAATGGTCGACAAAGAGAGGTCCGCCCCCACGACTGCAACCAGGGACTGCCGCGCCACGACAGCCCCTGGGCAAACTTCCAGCACGTGCTGCGCGGTTTCTTCCGCGCAGCCGCACTGGTGGCACTCAGGAGTCGCCTCCCTCCGGACAACGTTGTACAAGTACCTCCCGAAGCACCCGTGCCCCGAGAGGACCTGTGTCATCCGGAAAGTAAGCGACCCATGCCCTCGATAGACCCACTCCTTCAGGATGGGCTGGACCGCTTCGAGGAACCGGGTTGCTCCGGCTCCCCTCCGCGGACCTACGCCCAAGCGTCTGCTCCAGGATGCCAAAGCGGCCTCCTTGGCATCCGTCCGCCACTGGCTATACTCCTGAGGGGCAGGGTGGAGACCCTCCTGCCGCGCCCACGTTTTACGCCAAAAGACCGAGGACAGAACCTCGGCCTCTAGATCCCATGGAAGGGATCCGGCGAGAACGCAGGCCACCTCGTGTGAGAGTGTGCGATAGCCCCTGCACACTCTCACCGCCATGGCCCTCTGGGCTTTATGGAGCAGGGCGGTCTCCTGGGAGTTCAGGGACCCTGCCCATATGGGGGCACCGTAGAGGGCCATGGAGCGCACCACCGCCATGTAAAGGTGGCGGCAACTACCTCCTCCACCCCCGAGATTGGGGAGCAAGCGACCCAGTGCAGCCGCCGTACCCACGAGTCTGGGGGACAGCTGCTGAAGATGAGCCCTGAACCTCCATCTGCTGTCAAGCACAACACCGAGATATCTCAGCGTTGACTTGACAGCGATAGAGGTCCCCCCAACAATTATATTGCAGCCTGCGGGCGGCGCTCTCCGACGACCGGGAAAACAGATAGCCTCGGATTTGTCGAGCGCCACCTCCAGGCCCAATTGCCGGATCCGGGCCACTACCGCCGCTACTGCAGCAGTGGCCAGGATAGACGCCTCCCGGATTGTTTTCCCCCGGGCGGTAACCAGGGTGTCGTCGGCGTAACAGATGACGTCGACGCCATCCAGGTTAACGCCCCGTAGCACCCAATCATACCCAACGTTCCACAGGAGTGGTCCAAGAACAGACCCCTGTGGAACGCCGCGAGTCACTGGACTTCGGCCTTCGCCCTGAATTGTCGGGTAGACCACCTCTCTTGCTGAGAGGTAGTCCCCAACGATACGGCGTAGGTACTGGGGTACCTCATGATGCCCTAGCGCCCTCAAAATCGTGCTCCACGGCAGGCTATTGAAAGCGTTTGCGATGTCTAGCGACACCGCCAACATGACCTCGCCGTTGGAGCACGCCACCTCGGAGAGATCGTGGACGCAGGATATTGCGTCCAGCGTCGAGCGACCTCTCCGGAACCCGAACTGATTGTCGGCCAGATCTGGGCCGACGTTCGTGAGGTGCCTGACGAGGCGGGTAGCGATAACACGCTCCAGGAGCTTGCCAGCCTCATCAAGCAGTACTATAGGACGCCCCTCCTTTCGCAGGAGTACGAGCCGACCTCCCTCCACGTCGTAGGGAACTTCCCCTCCCGCATGCAGCGGTCGAAGAGGGCTCGTATGCGGGGCTCCAGAGCGTCCTGGGCAAGGGCCCACGCACGACCGGGAATACCGTCTGGTCCCGGCGCCGTGTTTTTGGCCTTCATCCTGAGGATGGCCGCACGCAGCTCTCCCTCGGAGACCACGGGTATATCCTCCTCTGTTTCCACTGTTGGGGTCACCGCCGCGGTGAACTCCGGCCCTGGATCACTGGGGAACAGTCCCTCGAGCACGCGGCGGAGCACCGGAGGCTGCATTGTGCTGGTAATAGGGGGAGCCCAGGGGCGGAGCTTTTGTCTCGCCAACCTGTAGGGGCGCCCCCATGGGTCCCGATCCAGGGACTCCAGCAGTTGACGCCAGGCCTCTGTCTTAGCCTCGCTGATAGCCACGCGGAGGGTCATGGACGCCTCTCTGTAGGCCGCATAGAGGACATCCGATTCCGCTGTCTCTCGGCGCCTCCTTCTCCGGTAGCGCTGGTAGTGGCGGCGCCTGGCCACGCATCGGCGGCGGAGCTCGGCGATCTGATCCGACCACCAGTATACCTGGCGCCTACACTGTAGGGCTCTAGCACGGGGCATAGAGGCATCGCACACGTGTGACATAGCGTCGCATAGTCCCCCAGCCTCCGTGTCCAGATCAACTGGCTCCGAGGGGGAGGCATTCCATGCCTACACCAGGGCCGCTTCTCGCAAGAGCTCTACGTCCAGGCGGTTTAGCACCCACCTTGAACCGACCACCAGCGGCACCCGAATGTTTACTGAAGACGAAGAGGAGACGCTGAACTGAATATAGCGGTGATCGGACAGCGTCTCTTCGCCCACCAGCACCTCCCAGTCTCGAACAAGTACTGCGAGATCAGGCGTGGCGAAGGTCACATCGACCACCGACCCGCCCAACCGCCGCACGCACGTGTTTGTCGACCCACGGTTAAGCAAACACAACCCCGTCTCCGTCATCCATTCAACTACCGCCTCTCCCCTAGCACTTGTCCTCGGAGACCCCCACGCCGTGGCTTTGGCGTTGAGGTCCCCGAGAACAATGACGGGCACAGGCCGGTTCCGGCCGACCAGTGTCCCCACTTCTCCGAGAAGAGCCTCCAGCTCGTGCAGGGGCTTATTGGGGGAGTGGTATACCCCGATGACCATTGTCCTGCCAACCCGGGCTGCAACAAAGCCCCTGCCCCTCACGACGCCATCGAGGGGAGGGGACCGGGTGGGAGACTTGGTGGTAATTGCGACCAAACCATCGAGATCCCCAACCCAGTCCGATCTGGATGGAACCCGATAGGGCTCGGCGATCACAGCCACGCTTATCAGCCGCTCCGCCAGGCTCTGGAGTAGAAGGTCCTGAGCCCTAGCGGAGTGGTTGATGTTCGCCTGGAGGAAAGTCAGGGCCATACTAACTTTCCTCCATTCGATCCTCCTGCACTGTTTCAGTGTGAGGCGGTTGCGACTTGGCCTTGGCCTTGGTTGCAGCTTTCCTACTCCTCGCCCCTGTCTTGGTGGGGGGCTTGGCGCATGCCTTGCCCCCGGAGAGGTGCTCTGCTGGCTTACCGGCTGCTGCACATAAAGTGCAGTGCGGGGCAGCGGAGCAATCGTTGGCCTTGTGGCCCTTTTTCCCGCAGCGATAGCACTCATCGCTGCGGTCGACCTCTGACTTGCACTGGGCCTTAATATGACCCAGTGCTAGGCAGCGGTAGCAACGGCGGGGTCGGGCTTCCAGTATCTGAACCCGCGCTGCCACCCAACCCACAAAGAGCCGGCCACCGTTCGCCCTTATCTTTATAGCGGCCGTCATGGGGCATCGCACAAATGCGACACCCATTCCCGCCGCTCCCTGCCTGATCTCACCGACTTTTATTGCCGATGGGTCACAGCCGCTCACCTTAGCGAGGGCCTCCAACAGCTCCGAGGGGGCGATCGAATCATCGAGACCGCTCACCCGCAGGTCTGTAGTGACGGATGGCGAAGAGTCCCATGCGGCGCGCCGTCACAGCGGTCATAGGGGCAGATCTGTCGCTGCCGAGCGTGGTTAACGCTATGCTCGGCAGCGACGGAGCGTGGCAGGCGGTAGTCTCTTTCTGCGAGGCGGTGATGGTGCAGAAAGAGGCCGCGGAGCGGGTGAGGGAGGAAGACGTCCTCTCCGACCCGCTCCGGCGTAGACGAACTGGGGGAAGGAGAAGGCGATTCGGGCGCCTTCTCGCTCTATCCTAGTGCTGTGCGGATCACCGGTGGAGAGTCGGGGGATTCTCCACTGGCTTGCACGATCCCACACGTCTGGGGGATGGCCCCAATGAGCCAGGTCATCCCTCCATTGGCCGGGGCCCGTCACCGGTGACGGGCCAACCGCCGGGGCGAGATGGTGATTGCTAACGCTACCCCATTTTGCCCTGACTAGGCGGCAGACTGCTCATCCCGGGTTTTTAGTGGGTAACCTCCTTACTACCCCCCCGTGGGGGTAGTAAGGCCCTTCAGGCGAGGACTCCCACATAACCACTCTGCCACCCCCAGAGCCAGGTGGTATCCATAAAGGATTTTCCCGGGTCAAAAAAAAAAAAAAAAGGTTAGGTTAGGTTAGGTTCTCCCCCCCCCCCAGGACCGCGAGGTCCTGGTGGAGGGACGCGACGGTATGAGGCGACGTCGGGTGTCCTGCGGGGTTCCACAGGGATCGGTGTTGGGACCGCTCCTGTGGAACATTGGCTATAACTGGGTGCTCCGCGGCACGTTTCCCGCAAGTATGCGGGTTGCGTGCTACGCGGATGACACCCTAGTCGTAGTCAAGGGGAGGGACCTCAGGGAGACGGTGCGGCGGGCCACGGTGGCCACAACACTCGTGGTCGGCCGCATACGTGCCCTGGGGCTGGAGGTCGCCCTCTCCAAGACCGAGGCCCTAATGTTCCATGGGCCTCGGGGGGGACCCCCTCCAGGAACGCGGATAGACCTGGACGGGGTCCTGGTCCGGGTTGGGACCCAAATGAGGTACTCATCTGGGTCTCATCCTGGACGGGCGGTGGACTTTTGGGGCCCACTTCACTCAACTGGCCCCAAAAGTCATAGGCGCCGCAGCCGCCCTTGGGAGGCTGCTGCCCAACGTTGGCGGCCCGAGCGCCACATGTCGTCGCCTGTACTCCGGAGTGATCCGGAGTATGGCCTTGTACGGGGCACCTGTCTGGGTGGACGCCCTCGGTCGCGCCAATAAGGCCCTGCTGCGTCGTCCGCAGCGGGTCATCGCGACGAGGGCGATACGCGGGTACCGGACGGTGTCCTGGACTGCGGAATGCGCGTTGGCCGGTGATCCCCCCTGGGAGCTCCAAGCGGAGATCCTTGCCGAGGTGTACCACTTCGTGGCGGCGAGGAGATCCCGCGGGGAGCCTCAAGCGTGGGAGGAGGTGACGCGCCTTCGACGGCGGGCGCGGGCCGCCTTGTTGGGGCGGTGGACGGAGGACCTGGCTCCACCGGTCCCTGGATAGAGGACGGTGGATGCCATTCGCCCGGTCCTCCGGAGGTGGGTAGGGCGGCGATTCGGGTCGCTCACCTTCCGATTGGTGCAGGTGCTTTCCGGACACGGATGTTTCGGCAAGTACCTGCATCACATCGCAAGACGCGAGGCGACCCCCGCCTGTCACGAGTGTGGAGCACCAGAAGACACGGCGCTCCACACGCTGGAGGAGTGCGCCGCATGGAGTCCCATGCGGCGCGCCCTCACAGCGGTCATAGGCGCAGATCTGTCGCTGCCGAGCGTGGTTAAAGCTATGCTCGGCAGCGACGGAGCGTGGCAGGCGGTGGTCTCTTTCTGCGAGGCGGTGATGGTGCAGAAAGAGGCCGCGGAGCGGGTGAGGGAGGAAGACGTCCTCTCCGACCCGCTCCGGCGTAGACGAACTGGGGGAAGGAGAAGGCGATTCGGGCGCCTTCTCGCTCTATCCTAGTGCTGTGCGGATCACCGGTGGAGAGTCGGGGGATTCTCCACTGGCTTGCACGATCCCACACGTCTGGGGGATGGCCCCAATGAGCCAGGTCATCCCTCCATTGGCCGGGGCCCGTCACCGGTGACGGGCCAACCGCCGGGGCGAGATGGTGATTGCTAACGCTACCCCATTTCGCCCTGACTAGGCGGCAGACTGCTCATCCCGGGTTTTTAGTGGGTAACCTCCTTACTACCCCCCCGTGGGGGTAGTAAGGCCCTTCAGGCGAGGACTCCCACATAACCACTCTGCCCCCCCCGGAGCCGGGTGGTATCTTGGCCGCCAAGTCCACATAGGAGTGGCGGGGTCCGGGCGCTTTGGCGCAGAGTCGAGGAGGTGGGGCCCGGGCGCTTTGGCGCAGGCTCGAGGAGGTGGGGCCCGGGCGCTTTGGCGCAGGCTCGAGGAGGTGGGGCCCGGGCGCTTTGGCGTATGCTCGAGGAGGGGGGCCCGGGCACTTTGGTGCAGGATCGAGGAGGTGGGGTCCGGGCGCTCGGCGCAGACTCGAGGAGGTGGGGTCGCGGGGGGGCTATCCCTTGTGGCTGACGTAGCAGGCGGTGGGGCTACGTAACCGACCCACCGCAGGGAGACCACGGGCGACCAGACACGGGGAAGTCTGGCGCCCATTGTTGGCGAGTTTGGTCTCCGAGGCAGTTGCGGCGCGCCATGTGTTCTGGCGTGCCGCGAAGAGAAGGGTCCGGCAACGGACAGCCACGGCGGGTTCGCGGTCGTGTGGAAAATCTGTCCCGCGTTCCCGCCGAGGGCGGCAGTGACGGAACACCCCGGGGTTTTGGTGGGTATACGGACTCCCACATAACCACCTCCCTCCCCGTGGTGGGTGGTATCCATAAAGGATTTCCCCGGGACAAAAAAAAAAAAAAAAGAAGGTTAGGTTCCCCCCCGAAGGGTTCCCGCATTGACGTGGCGGGGGGGCTCAGTAGCCGTGGCTTGGAGCAAAGTCAAAGTCAAAATCATTTATTCAATTTAGGCATCAAAGACGCACTTATGAACGTCAATTTTTCATTATAATGTACTTTAAAGCCTACCGCCGCGTTCCAAAGTACATAGAGCCAACCGAGAAGAAGCGGCAAGAAACTCGGGGCCATTCTTTTTATATAGATGTTTTTACAATGTTTTTACTTAGGTACTACAAATATTAGCTCCAGTGTGTTGCCTTACAAAAGAGAACATAATAATGGTATCAGTAGGGCAAGACACGCTACACTTTGACATCTTAGTACACGAGTAGATAGATCCTGGAGTGATCAGTCCCAAGCTGTTTTATCCTCCAAGTAATCCGAAATTTTGTAATAACCTTTTTGACAGAGTTTAGTTTTAATAGTAATTTTAAACTTATTAATAGGCAAATCTCGGATAACATTGGGAACTTTATTATAAAATCGTATACATTGTCCCATAAAAGAATGACTTATTCTGTGGAGACGCGTTACATGTACGGATAACTTGTGCTTATTTCGCGTGTTGATGGAATGAGCATCACTCCTTTTATCAAAACTGCTAATGTTTTTCTTTACATACATTAGATTTTCATAGATAAACTGAGAGACAACAGTTAGAATGTTTATGTCTTTAAATTTCTGTCTAAGGGAAACTCTGGGAGCCAAACTGTAGATTGCTCTTATAGCCCTTTTTTGCAGTATAAAAATAGAATTAATATCTGCAGAACATCCCCAGAGCAGTATGCCATAAGTCATAACGCTATGGAAATAACGCTTGGCATTAGTCGCCTCTAATTTCTAAGCCCTTGAGCAAGTCGTCGATCAGTATATTCCAGAGAATCGGTCCTCCTATAGAGCCTTGCACACATCCCTTGTTGGTGTTTGTTTTGCTCTCTCCCCGGCGTACCTCACTTTGACGGATTTGTCCTGCAGGTAACTATCGATCAACCTTCTAATGTTTATCGGGCATCCCTCTTCGGCCAGTCGAACCCTTATGGCGGGCCACCACGCACTGTCGAAAGCTCCCTCTATGTCAAGCGATACCATTGCCTTTAGTTTGTCACGGACATGGTTCACTAGGACATAGAGGGAGTCCTCGGTGCTCTTTTGTGGCATAAACCCATATTGTTTGGGGCACAGTTTAGGAATTACATGCCATTTGAGCCTGTTGACTAACATTTTCTCCAAGACCTTCCCTAGCACCGGCAACAGCCCGATGGGCCTGTAAGATTTTGGTTCTGCGTAGTTGTCTTTTCCGGGTTTCCTCAAAGCAACTACGACCGCTTCCTTCCAGGCTACCGGGAAGTGCCCTAACTCTAGGCATTTGTTTGCCAGTGCTAGGTAAAGTCTTGGTTTTTCATCGATGGCGTTTATACAGATGTCCGAGGTTAGTCCGTCTTCTCCTGGTGCCTTTTTGGGGTTGAAGCTTGATTTCGCTACTGTGAGCTCAGCCAGAGTAAATGGTGGATCATGCTCACCATTTTTTTTTTTTTTTTTACGCAGAGGAAGATTTTATATCCTGATCACCAGCCCAGGGTAGAGCTGGTGCGCGTGTGGGAGTCTCCGCCAGAAGGGCAGAATACCCACCAAACCTCTGCGGTGTTCCATCGCCATCGACTGGTGGCAGGGGCCGTGGGACCATTCGTATTCACCACAGCCCCCACCGACGTCGCTGCCCGTCTATGCAGGCCCAGCCTCTAGGGAGGGTGTAGAGAGCCCTCCCCACTACCATCTCGAGGGATGCCCCGGAACACGCGGGCCATCCACACCTCGTGAGGACCTGATCCTAATGGGGGGCACCGGCCGTCCCCACAGCCGATACCCCAGGTCCTCTGAGCGGAGACGGAGTGCAAGCCCGATCGGCTCGCCTCCTTGTCCGCGCTTTCCGGAGCGGGAGAGAGAGGGGATCTACCTCTCTTTCTCGCTCCTCAGCCTCTCTCTGCAACATCACGACCTCGCAGAAAGAGACCATCGCCTCCCACGACCTCTCATCGTCCACCATCTTTGTAAGAATGGTCGACAAAGAGAGGTCCGCCCCCACGACTGCAACCAGGGACTGCCGCGCCACGACAGCCCCTGGGCAAACTTCCAGCACGTGCTGCGCGGTTTCTTCCGCGCAGCCGCACTGGTGGCACTCAGGAGTCGCCTCCCTCCGGACAACGTTGTACAAGTACCTCCCGAAGCACCCGTGCCCCGAGAGGACCTGTGTCATCCGGAAAGTAAGCGACCCATGCCCTCGATAGACCCACTCCTTCAGGATGGGCTGGACCGCTTCGAGGAACCGGGTTGCTCCGGCTCCCCTCCGCGGACCTACGCCCAAGCGTCTGCTCCAGGATGCCAAAGCGGCCTCCTTGGCATCCGTCCGCCACTGGCTATACTCCTGAGGGGCAGGGTGGAGACCCTCCTGCCGCGCCCACGTTTTACGCCAAAAGACCGAGGACAGAACCTCGGCCTCTAGATCCCATGGAAGGGATCCGGCGAGAACGCAGGCCACCTCGTGTGAGAGTGTGCGATAGCCCCTGCACACTCTCACCGCCATGGCCCTCTGGGCTTTATGGAGCAGGGCGGTCTCCTGGGAGTTCAGGGACCCTGCCCATATGGGGGCACCGTAGAGGGCCATGGAGCGCACCACCGCCATGTAAAGGTGGCGGCAGCTACCTCCTCCACCCCCGAGATTGGGGAGCAAGCGACCCAGTGCAGCCGCCGTACCCACGAGTCTGGGGGACAGCTGCTGAAGATGAGCCCTGAACCTCCATCTGCTGTCAAGCACAACACCGAGATATCTCAGCGTTGACTTGACAGCGATAGAGGTCCCCCCAACAATTATATTGCAGCCTGCGGGCGGCGCTCTCCGACGACCGGGAAAACAGATAGCCTCGGATTTGTCGAGCGCCACCTCCAGGCCCAATTGCCGGATCCGGGCCACTACCGCCGCTACTGCAGCAGTGGCCAGGATAGACGCCTCCCGGATTGTTTTCCCCCGGGCGGTAACCAGGGTGTCGTCGGCGTAACAGATGACGTCGACGCCATCCAGGTTAACGCCCCGTAGCACCCAATCATACCCAACGTTCCACAGGAGTGGTCCAAGAACAGACCCCTGTGGAACGCCGCGAGTCACTGGACTTCGGCCTTCGCCCTGAATTGTCGGGTAGACCACCTCTCTTGCTGAGAGGTAGTCCCCAACGATACGGCGTAGGTACTGGGGTACCTCATGATGCCCTAGCGCCCTCAAAATCGTGCTCCACGGCAGGCTATTGAAAGCGTTTGCGATGTCTAGCGACACCGCCAACATGACCTCGCCGTTGGAGCACGCCACCTCGGAGAGATCGTGGACGCAGGATATTGCGTCCAGCGTCGAGCGACCTCTCCGGAACCCGAACTGATTGTCGGCCAGATCTGGGCCGACGTTCGTGAGGTGCCTGACGAGGCGGGTAGCGATAACACGCTCCAGGAGCTTGCCAGCCTCATCAAGCAGTACTATAGGACGCCCCTCCTTTCGCAGGAGTACGAGCCGACCTCCCTCCACGTCGTAGGGAACTTCCCCTCCCGCATGCAGCGGTCGAAGAGGGCTCGTATGCGGGGCTCCAGAGCGTCCTGGGCAAGGGCCCACGCACGACCGGGAATACCGTCTGGTCCCGGCGCCGTGTTTTTGGCCTTCATCCTGAGGATGGCCGCACGCAGCTCTCCCTCGGAGACCACGGGTATATCCTCCTCTGTTTCCACTGTTGGGGTCACCGCCGCGGTGAACTCCGGACACAAAGAGCCGGCCACCGTTCGCCCTTATCTTTATAGCGGCCGTCATGGGGCATCGCACAAATGCGACACCCATTCCCGCCGCTCCCTGCCTGATCTCACCGACTTTTATTGCCGATGGGTCACAGCCGCTCACCTTAGCGAGGGCCTCCAACAGCTCCGAGGGGGCGATCGAATCATCGAGACCGCTCACCCGCAGGTCTGTAGTGACGGATGGCCTCGAAACCCGGACGTGTTCTGCCCCCTCGAAAACCTCCTTGAGCTTTTCAGCTAGGGAGTCCGCTTTCGAACTCTTGTCAAGGCCCGGGACCTCAAGTATGCGGGCCCCGGTTGCCGCTGTCCTTATTCGTAAGGGCGGCATTTCGAGGGCTCCCAAGTCTATGCGACTTTTGGCCTCGGCAAGAACCTTAGCGTAGGTTAGCCCTTTTGCCTCCGCCCCCGGAAGTAACGTGATAGTTACAGCTGCTGTGCGAGGGGGGCGGAGTTTCGTCGCCTTTCGCTTCGTGGTCTTCTGAGGCTGGGCCTGCGAAACCGGCTTCGTAGCTTGCAGTCTCTGAGTCGGCGTTGGCGTCGGTTTTGGCCGTTCCTCTCTTTGTGCTCTCCTCGCTCCCCGCCTAACTACCTCAATCCACGGCTGGAGTTGAGGCAGGGGAGCTGGAGGGTGTTCGACCGGCTTAGCTGCGCTGACTTCAACGGCTGTAGTCTTTTTCCTTGGGGCCCCCTTGCCTTTGCCTTTGCCCTGCCTGGGCTTAGGCTCCAGGGCCCGTGGAGGGGAAGGCTCACGAAGAGTGACCTCTCCCAGGTTGGCTCCACTTGCCATCTTCTCCTCCCTACGTCTGTCAGGAGCCAGTGAAGGCCGGAGGCGCTTCTCAGGAAGCAGCCGTTCTTCCAAACCCTCAAAGCGAGCACTGATCATGGTACCTACCTGCACCATGACCGTACGCACGACATCTTCGAGGGCAGGCTCCTGAGCCGGGTTTGGGGCAGGGGCAGCATCTAGGGCCAGAGCTGGTTGCGCGCGAGCCGCCCGTAGCTCTTCCACCTCCTTTCGCAGCATCTCCATCTCACATGAGAGGCGCGCATTGGCTGTCTCTAGACGAGCCATCTCCTCGGGCACTGTACGGGCCCGTATTTCTGCCACGGAAACCTTTATGGTCTCAGCCGCTTCCCTCAGGTACTTAACATACGTCCCTTTCAGGTTGGCGGATGTCTTGGCGACCTTCTCAATAGTCGCCAAGGAATCCTGCACTAGCCCCTCAAGGGCCGCTGTCCCTTTTCCCTCCTCGATCGATTTGGCCGCTGCTACTCTCGGGGATTTGAGGAAGAAAGCGGCTGTGGCTTCCCGCTTCTTTTGAACCTCTTCCTCAAGCCTCACTTCGGCTTCAAGTCGCCTCTCCTTAGCCTTGGCCGCTTTCAGATCAGCCTTGGCTTTCGCCAGGCCGATGTAATGACCGGTGATAGGTGACCGGCCACTCGTAAGCTGGGACGAGGCCACCTTTGGCGACGACACATCGTCGTCCGCGGTGTCACCACTATCTCTCCGACGCTTACGCCATAGACCACCTGATGATGCTCGGGACGCCACGGTCTCCAAGCTAACGTCCATATCAGATGCTGATAGGTCCAAGGTGTTTGACCCTACCCAAAGGCCGCCATCGCTGGTCACCTGTTCGGAGCTCACGCTACGAACTAACCCGGTCCGGTGCGTCACTTCCGCGTCTTGTCCTGTCCAGTTGTGCCTGTCTAGGCTTGCGCTGCGCGCTTCCTTCTTTACTTTTTCGTCCATATTAGCGCAACGGGTTAAAACCACGTGCGCCCCACTCGTCAGTGCCAATTCACGTGCATCGGTGTCCAATTTCTTGCCAGATTCGTCGTTGGTGCGAGGGTCGAGACCCTCGAGGCGGATGTTGCCCCCCCCAGATACGGTGGGGCAGAGTGCCGGAGCACTGAGGGATTGGCCCTCCTGGGGAATATGTTCATTCGCCGTGTGATTCATTTTGATTTTTCCTGTTTTGAAGGGGGTGCGGTCCCCCTTTGGTGGTCTAACGGCCGAGACGACCATGCTTGAGCCCACGAGCCCGGAGGCAAGGCGCGAAAGCGACAACCTGCCTCAGAACCCGAGACCCCAAACAACCCCATCGCCGACCACCGAAACTTGAGGAGACATTCACAAGACACACACAACACAAAACATTACACGCGAGACGAAAGCCTCCACGAGGATAAAAGCTCCAGGTGGATGCTCCCGTCTCGCTGCCCAGACAACGTGTTGGACCCATCCTCGCGTTCCAAGAACCTCTTTGCAGAGGTCCTTTTCACGCCATCCTGACGTAAACGCCAAGACCCACCGTGGCGGAACCCAACTTGAATCCTGCCTGCCCCATCCACTGTGCCCTATGCTAACTTCATAGGGACACGCAGAGGAGCCCACCGTGTCAGATTTTTAGCCAACGGTCAACAAGATCCCGCGGAGAGAAGTTGTTAACCGTTGCCCAGGATGCACCGTCCCGAAATACTGCTGTTCACCCGGGATAAACCGTATCCAAGGGGACCAGCAGCACTCGGGCACACGAGGAGGTAATCTGACGTAGCACCCCGGATCATGCTCACCATGATCCAACTCGTTTATCTTTTCTGCTTTAGTCCTAGTGCTTTTATGATCGTCGCTTTACCCTTCTTCGCTGTCTGCCGGGAAAAAGGTTTTTGCCAACAGTTCGGCAGATTCTCTTGCTGACAACACTCTTCCTTCTTTTACTAGCGGCACATCATCCAGTCTCCTTTCAGTCCTCCTCATCACTCTATATATCCCTTCCCATAATCCTTCCCTGTCTTGCTTTCCACAAAATTCCTTCCAACTTTCAATCTGTCTCCTTACAGCCTCACATTCATACTTCTCTTTTGCTTCCAGGTACTCACTAATCACCTTTTGCTTCCGCACCGGCGCTGCACATCGGATTCTTCTTCGCTTTGTATTCGCGTCCTGTCTGAGGCTTTCGAGCTCCTTCGTCCACCATGGAATGGTAAGTACCTTTTTATTATTTATTATAGGAATACTTTTGTTACTCGCTAAGATAATTATTTGTATAAAGGTTGAAATGACTGCTTCTAATGTTACTATATTATCTATTTTATCTATTTCTATTAAATTTAGTTTTGTATCTTCTAGTAACTGTCCCATTTTCACGTGAAAGAGGGGCCAGTTTCCTTTCTTGGTATTAAATTTTCTTGTAGTCCTACTTATATTGATACCTTTGAGCTTCCTTAGGCTTATGTCAAACAGGATGGTATTGTGATCCGAGCAAGTCATACCTTCCTCGACTCTCCAATCCTTGACATACTCGCAGATATCCGATGTGCATGCCGTGACGTCCACAAAACTCGAATACGACTTCCCACCTCGTACCGTGTCAAAAGTCGGTATGTCCCCGTGATTCAAAACCTGCACATTCATTTCCTCTAACATTCCTGCCATTTCCTCACCTCTTTCATCCTCTTCCATACTTCCCCACCATACACTTTTTGCGTTTGCATCGCCACCAAGGACTACTCGACGTCCAAAGCGTTCCACTATACATTTTATTTGCTCCAGGTATGGCCCTATGGGTTTAGGCTTAGGTTCCATGTAATAGGAGACTACAACGGTTTCCCACGTGCATGTCTTTAAGCCGATGACAACTACATTGGCTGTGGTAAGTTCCGGGTATTGTACCACCTCTATGTCGCTGTCGAATACGGCTATTGCTGCCTTCACCGTTTCCTCTTGTTGGTCTGCGCTTTGGAAGATTCGGATACCGTTGTAGCTCTTCATTTTCCCTATCCCTCCCACGTAGGGCTCCTGGAGCAATGCACATAGCATCTTGGCTTTTGATGCCTTCATGAGGAGGTCGATGGTGGCTTGCTGCTTTCGCTGAAGGTTTGCCTGAGCTATTGTGTACTTTTTAAGTACGGGTAATGCATTTGGGGCCACCTTAGCAATACGCTATTGTGGTCTCCCACTTCCTCCTGATCGGGCACTCCTGGCTGAACGCGCTGTGGTTGTTTTTCTCACATTTTGCGCGGACGCAGTTCGTACATGTGGGCGGTTCAGCGGCTAGCCACACTTCGCATTTCGATTTCAGATGTGGCCCTCCACAGTGACAGCATCTTTCCACGGTTTCTGTGCAGAAGCGCTTTCCGTGCCCATAGCCTAGGCACATCGAGCATTGGACCAGCGGTGACTGGTCCTCCACTCTAACCCTTTGCAGGTCTATGTGGACTGCCTCTGCTTCCACTAGCCTCTGCCACGATTTCGGGGACACTCTTAATACAATATGGCTTGTGTGGGGGTTTCTTGCACGCTTTCTAAAAAGCACCTCTACTCTATCTTCATCCTTTTCTATTCGTGAGAATATTCCCTGGTTTTGGTTCCTCAGGGCTCGCAGCACTTCGACATTGTCGTTGCTTTGTAACACGTCCTTGAGGATTACCAGAGGGTCCTTATTTTTTATTTCTTGCACTTTTAAATCATCTGTCATACTCAACTTCTTTTTTACTTTCTCTCTCTCTTCTTTCGTTCTGCATCCTATAATAATCTTACTATCTCTTGCTTTCCTGATTCTTTCTACTTCCACTCCTCCTTCCTTTGCATTCATCACCTTTCTTATCCTATCTAATACTTCCTCTCCTGTCTCAGTCTCATCCTTCCCGCTTACCACTACGGAGTGCAAAGCTGCTCGGTCTGAGAAATGTTTTGCAGCTGGCGCTGCCACTGCGCTCGCGTAGGTCCTTTTGTCCATCATTTCTTTCAGCTCTCCCATTTTTTCCGTGTTTTCTTTTATCATCTTCATGTGCTCATCCAATTTCTTCGTTAATTCATCTTCATTTATTCTAATCCTCAGCCGTTCTTCGCTTTCTTTCCTGTCCTCTATCACCACCACATTCTTTTCGGTGCTCTTAATTTTGTCCGCTTCTTTTACCAATTGAAAAAGCCTGTCAATCGCCTGTATCACTTCCGCTTTTATGTCGGATTTTAAATTCCTAGAATTGCTGAGGTTCAACTTAGCCTTATTTACGCAGGCTCTTGCCTCAGCCACCCTATCGGTGCTTTTCCACCGCTGCTGCATTGGTGGTGGGCTCACCGTCACCTCCACCAAAGCCGCGCGGGTTGAGGTTGTCGGTTTGACCTGTTTCTGGGGGCCAACCATGAAAGTCTTGTCTGCAAGAGGTGATACTTTCTTTTCGATTGTTTGCCCCGATTCCCATTCTCCTATACTTTTCCTCACACCCGTTGGATGTGTCGGTCCAGGTTTTTCTGAGCTTGTCTTCTGCTGGGTCTGGTCCTCGGGTTTTGACGGGGTATGGAACATTGCTCGCTTTAAATTCGTCAGTTGTAAATAATAAAATAAAATGGAAGTAGGTTTGTAAAAGTTGTAAATACAGGATAAATAAATAAATATAAGAGTCGATTATCTCACGATTTGAGAGTCACTTAGTTTATGCTAAAAATAGCAGAGTGCGTCAAAGAATCGATCCCAACTTATATTGAACCAGTTTGAGTTTGAACATTACAATTGTCTTACTTAGTTGTAGGGTTTCCTTAAATACTAACATACAGCTTTAACAAGGTAGTCAAAATAGCGTCAGTGCTGTGTTTCAAATCCTTAAACTAACGTTCTATTTATATTGTAAAAGTTGGCAAAAAATTTCAAAGTTTACAAATTTTTTTTAAAAAGTGGGGAAAAGTTGGGGGTGGGGGGAGGTCCTGTCAAACTAGGTCTACAACACTATTGGCTGCCGTCAAATTTCACCCCAGACCCACCGTTTCCGAGATATGACTAAAACCAAGTTATGGAAGTTGGAAAATTTAGAAAATAAATTATTGTGACAAAGTTTCTAAGACTAAAAATCCAAATTTTTGTGGGAAGGCTAACCTAAACACGTTCTATATATGGTAATTTTTTAAGGATGTGTTATCGCTACAAATATTTATTAATTACTGTTCTATTAAAAACACAAACTGCACCTAAGTTTGTAATATTAATTTCAGCCAAATTACTTGTAATTTCGGTTCCCTGAAGGTGTCCCCGTGCTTTGCTGCTCAGGGCCCCTCCGGCCCCGTAGTTGGTCTTCACCGCGCGCCTCTGGATCACCGACCACGTGGCCACGTGGTATTTGTTTTTTTGGCTTTTATTCCGCGTGGGTACGCGGAAAAAATCCAAAAAAGTTGCAGGAGGGTGAAGCTCCTGGATGCCCTTCCAGGTGGTATGTCGCCGCTTTGGTTTGGGCAGCGTTTCACTTTTAATTTTAACTTTTGCACAATTTTCACTTTTTCACTCGTAAAAAATTGGAGAAAACACTTTTCACTTTTCTTTTGCTACTCTCGTATGCGCCGCAATTTTGCGCAACTTTTGATGTATCACACGCGTACTAACTGTCGAAAAATACCACTTTTCCGTATTTTTGAAGATTTTTTCCGCGCGGAGCAACCTTGAAAGTGAGCGTCTTCGGCCGTGGATGGGACGCGACTGGGTTAGGTTAGGTTAGGTTTTTTTTTTTTTTTTTTTTTTAGTAGGGAGGAGGAAATCTTTTAAAGATACCGCAGATCGCCACTGGCTTACTGCGGTTATGTCCGAGTCCGTCGGCGGAGATGGACTGGGTTGCCGACGTATACGGACCAAAACCTCCTCCCTCTCTTGAGCTACTGCCACTTTTGATTATGTGGCACCTTTGTAAACTAATTGAATTTACTTCGCGGGGTATTCGATGCGTCCGGACCACCATAACATCTGTCAAAGGTGGCGGCCCGGGCGCTCCCGGTCCCTGGGTAAACGATTTGTCACGGCGACATCGGGTCCTAAAGTCCCGAGGTCGCCGGTTCCGATGTGCAGTGTCGGGCCCGGTGGCTTCCGCAGCGGTTACTGCGAAAGTCACCGGTTCCGATGACGGGTACATCCGTCGCGGGCCCCGGACAGGCCTCCCATCTTCTTCTAGATGGGGGGCCGGCCCGAGGCCCGCGGCGGGTCTCTTAACCTACTTAACCTACTTATTGCAATCTATTACTAATTAAACTACCATGCCTTGGTAACCCACCATCGTTAAACCTGAGTGTGAGATCTCAGGCTAGGATGGGGGTCACCGAACCATGCGGAGGGGTGGTTTGGCGCACCATGACGGTGCGTCAAGTACCCCTCATTTATCCTAAGTATATACACTTTATACAAATTTATACAGTTGGCCTTATTAGCTAATTAATCAATAGTAACAATATACACAATATATACAACTATTCCTAGACCTATACAGTTATTCCAAATTCAATCATTATATAATCATATTCATCAATAATCACAAATAAATTTAGTATACAATTAATTATTAATGTAAAATTCCAGCTTTCCCTATGCCCAGGCATAGGATTTGGCTTCAGATTTATAATTTTTATATATTTATATATATTATATATATATATATATTTTTTTTTTAATCTAGGTGTACACGGTGGACAATAAAATTACACATTAAAAATAAAATGATTACACAATTTAAAAATACTTACACAATTCAGTTGAGCCATTTGCTCTGGCTGCCTTAAAGGCGACCGTTTCCGCATATTCAATGAAGGCTGATCGGCAGTTGTCGTCACTGAGCATCGTTGGGAGGTTATCGCTGTTTATCACTTGACCTAACCGCAGCTCGCAATCCAGCCTGAGGGCGCCGAATCTTGGGCATTCAACGAGAATGTGTGTAATTGTCTCCTCAGTGGAGCCGTCGCAGATGCATGAGGGGGAATTTATCAATTTGAACCGGTACAAGTATGATCGGAAACCCCCATGCCCGGTGAACAGTTGCGCCCTAAGATTCGTCATCCTCAGGTCGGACAGCGTTCTATATGACTTGGAGACACTCGGGAAGAACATTTTCGTGATTGCCCCTGTTTCCGTCGTCTCGTAGCGCTGCTGCCATGTTTTGAGTGTGGAGGCCCTGATGAGGCGCCTGGCGAAAGACACGGGGAAAGCTTCGTAGTAGGGTGCCTGCTTGTTGTGGAGTGCTGCTTGTTTGGCCAGCTCGTCAGCGCGTTCGTTGCCTTTTATAGCTGTATGCGCGCGAACCCAGTACATCCTGACTCTGATTCCCACGTTCTCCATCTCGCCGATTTTGGTTCTTATTCTGTTGGCTAGTGGGTGAAGGTTACCAGGATCGGATATGGTTTCCAATGCTGATTTAGAGTCGCTTAAAATTGCGACTTCGTCATGTCCGCCGTACCTTTGGACCAGTTCCAGTGCTTTGGTGATGGCGCATAGTTCGGCTTGAAAGACGCTGGCGTAGTTTTCCAGTCGGAATAGGGCGTATCTGCTTTCAACTCCTCCCCCCCACCAAGTCACTGCTCCCCCAACTCGTCCTTCTATCTTGCTCCCGTCCGTAAATATTTTGGGGCCAGTGGTCTCAACGTTGTTGACCTCTTCTTCGGTTTCTAAAATTCCATACTTCAATCGTTTCCTTGCTGCGGGGTGTGGAAGGCTGTAGGGGCTGATGTCTTTCTGGAGTGGTCTGCCAGGCAGCTCCGGAGTTGTACCCTCTCGCTTTACTCTGTAGAGCTCCACTTGCTCCAGTATCCTGAGATCGAGTGACAAGATCCTAGACAATATCACACCCGAGGTCAGGGAGATCGTTCTGTGGGCTTTAGCTATTTGTGTCGCAAATTTCCTCGTCATTCGGTCTAATTTAGACTTGGCATATTTGCGATCAGCTATGGATCCCCATGCCCCCGCGGCGTATAGTATAGTTGGCTCAACTACCGCTCTATAGATGATGCGGATAATTTCGGAGTTCAGCCCCCACTGTGTTCTTGCCGCCTTCGCCACAATTTTGAAAGTATCGCATACTTTTAGATGGGTTGCGTCTAGGTGTCGGGAGAAGTTCAGGCCTCTGTCGATCGTAACACCCAACACTTTAAGATGTTCTTGGAAGCGAATGTTTACGTCTCCCATTCTTAGCTGCGGTTCATCGTACTTAAGCTTTTTCGTTACCAATATGGCTTGCGTTTTCTCCGCCGAGAATACCATTTTATTCATACCGCCCCAGCGTAGAACTTCGATCAACATGTCGTTTATTTGGTTTTCGAGGTCCGCCGAAACATGTCCTGATCCAATGATGAGGAGGTCGTCCGCAAAGGCCTGCATGTGGATTTGCTTTTTTGACGCTTCCTGTAATAGGGGGTCCAGTTGCACGTTCCACAGCAGAGGCCCGCAAGTCGAACCTTGGATGCAGCCTCTTCTGGTCTCTCTGTTGATATCGACTCCCGTGTGGCGGATATGTACCCTCCTGTTGTCGAGGTAGCTATAAACAAGGCGCAAAATTGGGGCTTCGGCGTTCAGATTGCTGAGCTGTGCTAGGATCGCCGGCCACCAGGTGTTATCAAATGCGCCTTGAATATCCAGTGAAAGGACCACGACCATCTTCTTCTCCTTTATTCCTTGCCTGATCAGGGCCATTGCGTCGAAAAGGGCGTCTTCCGCACTGGTCCTTGGAGTAAAGCCATATTGCTTCCGACTTAGCTTTCCCTCGTTTCCGAATTGCCACTGGAGTCTGTTGGTTATCAGCTTTTCGAGTATCTTGCCATGGACCGGCAGAAGACCTATAGGACGGTACGACCTGGGTGATGTTAGGTCTTTTCCGGTCTTAGGTATAAACCTTATGGTCGCTTTCTTCCATCTGTCTGGAAAGTATCCGACCTTTAGGCACCTGTTAAAGATACCCAATGTTACTTCCGGACTTGTTCGAAAGGCACTGCTACAAATGTCCGACGTTAGGCCATCGTTGCCCGGGGCTTTGTTCGGGTCCATCCCCCTCAACACCACCTCGACTTCCTCTCGCGTGAACTCCTTTATAGGGATTTGTCTGTCAAGTTCGCGTAGACGATCCCTATTGGTCGCGACGATTCGTCGAAGCTGTTTCTGGTCCTCCGTCTCACCAGTTTCGTCGTCATCCGGGTAGAATATTTCCGCTATGTAGCGTGCCGATTCGTGTGGCGTTAGTATGTTGCCATTGGGTGACTTTAACAGGTGCTCAGGTTCCCTCCGTTTACATGTTTTAATTATCCGGTAGGATTTGCGCCAGATGTCTTCGGCCTTCTGGCCGTCGCACAGGTCTTTCCAGCTCTTGGTAGCGGTTGTCTCAATTAGCCTTTTGTACTCGGCTTTTTCGGCCAAGTATTCGCCCACTACCAAGTCCTTCCTGTCGGCCCTGGCGTTCCGGATTCTGGACCTATAGGTTTTAACTCTTTGTTTTTTAAGTTTTATCTTCTTCATCTTTTCACTTCTTCCACTCTGGACAGTCTGCACTATAGGCAGGGTGGCAAGCGCTAGCGCCAGCCACTCCTTTGGCGCTGCAGTTCGTACAGCATGGCGATACGCTTCTGTGCGGGCAGTCCCTGGTTTCGTGGTTGGCTGCACAAAAGCCGCACCGGGCCTCAGGCGCTCTACACTCCCGTGCCCGGTGTGAGAATCCTAGGCACCGGAAACATTGCAGCAGCGGGGACTGGTCTACGGCTATCACAACCTGGTAGCCCAGTCGGATCCTCCTCTCTCTAAGGGCGCCCCACATTTGGGGGCTAACCTCCAAAATTATATTATGGAGTAGGTCTTGTCTTGCCTTCGTTCGCCTGACGACCCTGATGGTTCGGTCAGCCTGGGGGATTTCACCGAGAAGGTCCGTATTCTGTTTATTTAAAGCCTCCAGGACCCTAGCGTCGCTCATCTCCGCTATCACCCCCATAAGGCGCAACAGGGGCTTCCTCCGGCGCGGGATCGTCACTGTCAGCTGGTTCTGGGCTTCCTGAATGGCGCTCTTCATTCGGCCCAAGTCCTTTTCACTGGTCACAGTGATGGCCACTTTGCTGTTTTTAAGTCTGCGGACCCCAGATATTCCCACCCCAAGCTCAACCACGTCAACACCCTCTTTGATGCGGTCGATAACTTGTTGGCCCGTGTGGCGGGGTCAGCAGACTCGACGAGCATGGTGTATTTTGGCGCCATCTGTTCAGCCCCAGCTGTTGGGGCAGGTGACCGGTCCCTCTGCCGTCGGTATCCTCGCGGGCGGGCCGTCGGTATCCTCGCGGGCGGGCCGTCTGCCACTGTCCTTGAAGATTGGAGTTGAGGTCGTCGACTGGGTCGCTGGCTATCAATTTGGTTTGCTTCGCTTCTTCCCGGAGCGCGCTGACCTCCTGGGTGAGCACTTTTGCGGCGTTTGCCAGCTCCGAGCCGATGTTGTCTGTTTCTGCAATTTCTTTTACGTCTTTGGAGACCCGCTCTACTGCCTTCTCCACGCGGCTGAGGGGTTCCACAATCTCCCTCGTTAGGAATTGACTGTGCCTTTCCGCACGATCGCACAAGGCGTCCAACTTGTCGGCGGTGTCGGTCTGCATCTTTTCAATACGCTGGAGATTTTCTGTGACCCTAGCTGCTTCTTTTAAGGCCAAAGTATGTTTGCGGGTCTCCTCCTCAAACTCGCTCCTTTGACGCAGCCTGTCCCTTTCCAAACCAGAGATCTTATCCCAGAGCCTGGCCTGGGTGTCTTGCTGGCCCCGCGCAATGTTTTGGAGCCTCTTAAGTTTAACGAAGAGGAAGTCCTTGACTTTGCGGTTTAGGGTTCCAACCGTCTTACTTTCAAGGACCTCCCTGCACTCGTCGATCACTTTAACAGTCTCCTTGTACTCCAGGGTCTCATCCGGTTTATTGCTAGGCTCCTGTATTTCCGTTAGTTCAGGCGTGCTGCCTGAGCTTACGGTTTTGTAGGAGGTAGCTGGGGAGAGATCTGGTTCCTGTTTTATCTCCGCTTCAGGGTTCGGTTGGGATAAGGATCGGGTCAAGGCTGGTTGCGACCTTGTCCCTTCCGCCTTGTCGTCCCGAGCGGTGTTGGATACGCCAGAACTTACTGAACTTACTGGTGGTCTGCGCTGGTGCAGCCTAATGGTGAGGCCGGTCTTTGATCGCGAATCCATTTCTGGGTCGAGATGTCAAGCCGCGTCAATAGTCGCAGGATTTTATGACTCTACGTAGAGCAGTTCCGCGGTACCCGAGACCTATGGTACCCGGCCAGCACGTTTCCCTAACTAAAAAATTTTTTGTCAATGTAGGGTTCGAAACCGGCTCTACGCCCGCAAAGTACCCCGCCGAGAGTCGAAACCACCAATACTAAATTTTATATTAATTTTTTTTTTTTATAAATTATATACAAAACTCTATGTAGAGTCGTAGTATTAATCTATTATTAAAAATATCGAAAATTCTTCTATGTTTAAGTCTATTTTTAGGGGTAGGGGGTTGAAACTATGTCCAAATGAGGCGGTGGGGGGTGAAGGCTATCCGACTTCTGGATAGTGTGGGGGGGGGGGGCAGGGGGGGGGCAAGGATAAAAATGTCAAAATTGAGCTAGCACCCCCCGTTTAGCCCCTAGGAGCAAAACAAGGTTATTTGCGGTTGGTCGGCTATGCAGGTACTTACTATTATTTAATTTATATAAAAAATACTTATTCTAAAAATACGATATTGGGTTCAAAAAATTGGGGTTGAATCCCTCTAAGTTAGTAAAGATAATTTGGCTCAACTTCCAGTTCAAAATTACCGAGGGTGAGTGTGCAAACTGAGGGGGATGAAAACCAACGGCCGCAAAAAACCACTAAATTGCTTATGCTGACCACCCCTTACATTTGTCAATGCAGTGAAAAATCACAAGGGTACTAGAGGCTGTTCTGCGAACTTTGGTATATGCGGCGATGTTGACAAATGCCTAAAAGTATTTTTAAAAAATTCGCAGAACTACCCCCAAAGCCGGTTTTTCGCTACCGTGCCTCTCACCAACCCCTGTGGTGACAGTGACGAGATTGGGCTAGTTTTATTCGTCTCTAAACGCAGATTATCGATATGAGATTCCCTTATTTTTAAGACTTATATTTAAATGCTTTTGAACAAAAATGCTTAACCTCTAAAATGTACTGAAAATATTGAACATTTGATTAAAAAAAATTTTTCCTCATGAATTAATAGACCAAAAAAATTGAAATTTTCACAATAGTTAGTTTTAGAAATGCTTAATCGATGATAAAATTTTGAAGGGGTGTTATCGCTGAAGAATTTAAATGAAAAATAATTTTCGGTAACAAAATAACCTCCCAAATTTAGAAAATTTACAATTAATCTAAAACTTAACTTTCTCGAATTTTGAAAATTGCTCCCGGCTCCTTCCTTCGTCGTCTTGCAACTGCCGGTGTCCTGGTCTGTCCAGGTGGTCGGGAACAGGGACCTCGTGGCCACGTGGTTTTTTGTTTTTTGGATTTATTTCCGCGCCAGTGGGGGAAAAAAATCCGAAAAAAAAAGCAGGCGTGTAGAACTCCAAAAGGCCCACAGGAAGGCACTTGAAAAACAGTAGGTCATCGATCGTATTCGATCAGCGTTTCACTTTTTATGTTTTCACAGATTTCAAACATAACCTTTTTCCGGTTATTTTGCAATAACTCCGGAGCACTTTCACTTTTTAAAAAACTAATTTCACTTCCATGTACACTGCACTGTGACAAAACTTTTCGTGTATCACTCAATATCGTGCGTGAGAAAAAACCCAATTACTTTGTATTATATCACCGATTTGACTCGCGGAGCTGACATAGCTTGTTGCCGTCCTCGTTCGTGGCTCAGACGCGACTCGGTTGGTTAGGTTAGGTTAGATTTTTTTTTTTAAGTGCTTATACTACGAAGTGGACAAGGTACACAATAATACACAAATAATATACATGACAACATATAGCTCAGCTTCAATATACATAACGTGATTCTTAGTACGGGGGACTTCATTCCCTCACCTAGTTAGGCCGATATGTCTTTAAAGCTGTAGCTTGATTGTAGACCCGTTCGCTCTGGCAGCTACGCATAGAGTATTCTCCGCAAAGGCTAGGAAGTGGGTCCGAGTGTCGTCGTTGTCGATTAATGAGTGAAAGTTATCGTTTTTTATTTGACAACCCATACTCCACTCGCATTCCAGCCTCTTCAGATCATATTTGGGACAATATTTCAAAATATGAGTGATAGTCTCCTGTGACTGATCATCGCAAGTGCAGTTTGGGTTGTCAGCTAGCTTAAACCTATGCAGGTACGACCGAAGCCCACAGTGACCGGTGAGCAATTGTGTTCTTAGATTGCTAATTTTCAGTTTGCTTAGTATCTTGTACGCTTTTAGAGTATCAGGAAGTAGCATTTTGGTGCCGGCAGCCGTTGTAGACTCGTCGTATCTTCGTTTCCATTTGATTTTCGTTTCACACCTGATGGAGTACCTTGCGAATGACAGTGGAAATACGTCGTAGGCAGGGGCTGTTTTAAGTTTGAGTGCCGCTTCTTTTGCCAGTGTGTCGGCTCGCTCGTTCCCAAAATTGCCCGAATGTGATTTGATCCAGAAAAAATTAACTTCTATGGCATTCTCCATGATTTTTCGCTGTATTTCCGCTGCTATAGGATTTTCAGTATTCGGGTCAGTTATGGCATCCAATGAAGAACGTGAGTCACTTAAAATATTACCAGCCTTTTTTTTATCTGATAAGTAGGTGATAGCCCAGAGAATCGCGACCATTTCGGCCTGAAAGACACTGCAATAGTCTGCGAGTAGTATTTTTTTGCGATGAATTTCAGTTTTGCCGCTCCAGCCCGAGACGGCTGCGCCAACTTTTCCCTCTACTTTACTTCCATCTGTATATAGTTTTATCAATTTATTGCTGATATTGTCTGCTTCTGTTTGTGAGTTTAAGTGTGTTTTTTACGCATTGAGGGGTGAGGCAGCTCATAAGGGCTGACTCTTCTCTCCAGCTGTCTCCCCGGCAACTCCTTGAGTGTTTTTCCTCTTTAGATTTCGTATAGTTCTGCATTTTCTGATAGTCGCAGATCCAGAGGAAATATTCTTGCCAGGAGTGCGCTAGCAGTAAGCGATGTAGTTCTGTGGGCTTTGCAGATTTTAAGGGCAAACATTCTGGTAACTCTGTTTAGCTGGTCCTTCATGTATTGTTTGTTGCTCGCGGGGGCCCATACGCTTGCTGCGTATAGGACTACAGGTTCAACCGCCGCTATATACAATAGGCGGGTGATTTCCGGATTTAAGCCCCATTGTGTTTTAACCACTCTGGATAATCTTTTGTAGAAGTTGGTGGCTTTACTGATAACATTCTCGAGATGCGGCTTGAAGGTTAGGGACTTGTCTATTGTGATACCCAAGATCTTCAGCGTGTCGCCTATTTGTAGCTGTTGCCCTTCCAGTTTAAAGGTAGGTAAATCGTAGCGTAATTTTTTCGTAACTAATATGACTTGAGTTTTATGAGCGGCGAACCTCATCTTGTAGTCTTTGCCCCAGTTAGCAATCTCTGCTAATGCTGCATTAACCTTGCGCTCTAGTTCGATTGAGGTACTACCAATGGCAATGACTAGAATGTCGTCAGCAAAGGCTTGCACGTGGGCTTCCAGATTATCAGCTGCTTTCAACAGTGGGTCCAGCTGGATGTTCCAGAACATGGGACCGCAGATTGAGCCTTGAACGCAACCCTTGCTTGTCTCTCTTGTGACTCTTTCACCCAGATATTCAAGGGTGACTGCTCGGTCTTTAAGGTAGCTGGAGATAAGGTGGATGGTATGCCTATCTATTCGCTTTTTATGTAGTTCTTTCAGGATTCCAGGCCACCAGCAGTTGTCGAACGCTCCTTCGATGTCCAGAGAGACTACTGCTACCAATTTTTTGGTTTTTACTCCATCCTTTATCATTTGAACTGCATCGTATAGAGCATCCTCCGTTCCTGTTTGCGGAATAAAGCCGTATTGTCGTCCGCTTAGTTCATTTCCATTTCCTAGACTCCAGGAGATTCGGGACGTAAATAGTTTCTCCATTACTTTGCCTAGTACTGGTAGCAGACCTATTGGCCGATAGGACTTCGCGGAGGAATAGTTGTTCTTTCCTGGCTTGGGGATGACTTTGATCCATGCTTTTTTCCATATGCGAGGGAAGTACCCCGTAACCAGACATTTGTTAAAGATTCCAAGTTGGAGTTCTG
The DNA here is from genome assembly GCA_917880725.1 of Selenia dentaria. NCBI lineage: Eukaryota > Metazoa > Arthropoda > Insecta > Lepidoptera > Geometridae > Selenia > Selenia dentaria. The sequence goes on along the minus strand of OU862885.1, from coordinate 44,567 downwards.
GCGCTGCTTTGTAGCTTTCAAAACATATGTCGGAAGTTAAACCGTCCTTACAGGTGATTTTCTTGGGTTCATGTTGGCATATATTGTATTTACCTCCTCCAATACAAAAATGGGGCACTCCCTCGGGTAGTGAGGATCCGCATCGATGGTAGTGCATAATTCTAAGGCCTGGTTCCTGATCAGTCTCTGACCATCTGTATCATTCTGGACATCGTCTCGGGGGAAGAAGGTTTGTGCAAGAAGTTGAGCCGATTCGTTTGGCGTTAGCATTCCAGAAAGTGGAGAAGCTTCAAGTAGTTGGTATTCTTTGTGAGTATTGGTGAGTTTTAGCATACGGTATGACCTCTGCCATACAGTCTCCTTTTCTTCCTTGTTACAGTATTCCCTGAAGCTGGATGTATAAGTTTGCTCTATGAGCTTTTTGTATTCCTGTTGGATTTTAAGGTACTCTTTTACGACGAGATGTTTGCGCGTACTGGGTTTGCTTGTCGTATTTTACTTCTGTAACATAGCATTTCCCTTTTTTTTGTAGATAGGTCCTCTGTCCACCATTCCATTTCTCTGAGTGATTTTGTTTTTGGCACTTTTGGCAATATAGACATACATGCTTCACTAATTGTGCTAGTGTATCTGCAGACTAGGTCTTCAAGGTCATCTGGTGTTGAGAGATTATCTATGGTTAATGTATTAATTTCGTTCCCTTCAAGCTTGGCCTGCAGTTGTTCCCGGAATTTATTCCAATTTGCTAGTTAGGTTAGGTTAGGTTAGGTTTTTTTTTTTTTTTTTTTTTTTTTTTTTTTCCTGTCCGGGGGCGCATTGCCCCGGCCCGCGAGCTAAACCTGCTGCTTTTTGCTTATGCAGCACCATTAAAATCTTTTATATGTTTATTTAAGATCAATTACAAAGAGTTTCAAACAATTTTGCTTACACTAATACTTAACCTAATACATTTTATACTTTACTTAACTTAAGCTAATTGAATATAATACTAATAAAAATAAAATAGCTTAGCAACGTGACTCACTGGTTACAGCACAGTGGGCACTTTGCATTGGGATTTTTTGTGCCCACTGCACAGTCTCCAGAGAGAGCAATACTTAGATATATTTGGCATCTGTGCAACAGAGCCCATACATTAATTTATATTGATAGCTAACATGCATTGCTTCCCCCTCTCTCAGCAGCTGATTGCTCAGCTGAGAGAGATGGGTACGCCTCACGCATGCAGGGGAATTTATGTCGCACAGAAAGTGCAGCACAATACCCCGACTAGCCTATACAATAAAAGGTTTGGTCAGTTGACCAGATCCATGCAAATCAGTTTAAAATACTCTAGATTATAAGAGTGGTTCGCCTCAGTCAAGATAAACCACTCTAGTTCCAGTATTTACAAAATTTTACAGTCGTTAATGTTCGCATGCAGTAATGAGATTCCCTGTGACTTAGATGTCTAAAAGGTGTATATAGAAAATAATATAGAAAATCTTCCATTACTCTGTTACGTCGATATGCAGTCGTGTCAGTGTCTTGCATCTGAGTCTAAGTCACAGAGAAAATTACTATAATAAATAGCCAAAGCGGCTTAATTATGCTGGTCCACTACAAATCCTATCATTCTAATAGGACGTGTGGGTAATCAGACTTTAATTTTATATAATTGAATACAGTACTCGCAACATTACGTTACATTTAATTAAATTTGGAAATAATACTGTTTATAATTCCGGTGAAGGGCATTACAAATCTTGATATACGAGTTAATCGTTGCATTATTAGTATTAAAATTTTCTATAGTCCATAATCCGGGTGTAAAAGGCCCGGAGAATTATAATTAGGATTTAAATTAGGGATATTATATTAATAAGCACATTAATAGCACAGTAATCAATATTAATCTTGCTGTTCTAATTTACTTGTAATGACATTTGAAATTACAGTAATCTTTCATGCTAAATAAATTATTTTGGTTAAACTTATATGAACAGGAGTGGTTCTCCCTAAAAAGTAAGAGAAGGGGAGGCCCTCCAGTACCACTTATCTGGTTGCTTGTTTACTATAACCACTCTGGTCCGCATTACATTTCCTATTTTGGTAATAGGACGTGCGGGGAGTCCAGGCTAAAATTTTGATAATATTAATACATGTTTAATTAGTTAATTAAATTGATTTGATTGAGATTAATTAAATTGAATTACACAGATGAATTAATAATTTTTGGGTGTAAAGGGTCCACAATTTATAGATGAGGGGAATTGCAATTATAATATGTAGACATTTTAGACAATAATACTATTCTATACTTAACTAAGGGATTATAACGAATAAATAAGTACTACAAAGTGAGTTACGTAGGTTACCAGGTCAGAAGTTCGGACGGAGCATTATGTAGGCGCAAATAAATAATACAAACAAAACAAAATGAACAGTACAATAACGAGCATTAACGAGCATCCACGATGGTACGGATGGTACGCTACTTGACCATTGATCCGTTCGACCTAGCCGCATCGCGGACGGCCGCTTCAGCGTAGGTCAGAAGAACAGCCCGGCAATCATCGTCATTGACAGCATCTCTAAGCTTATCTAAGTCAGGGGCGAAGCCCAGCTCAATTTCGCAGTACAGTCGTTTTCTTCCGTATCTTGGGCACTCAACTATCACGTGCAGGACGGTCTCCTCGGTTTGACCATCACACACACAAAAGGGTGATCGAGCCAACTTAAACCTATGGAGGTACGACCTGAAACCACCATGCCCCGTGAGTAGTTGAGCTCTCAAGTTACTGAGTCTCATCTTACTTAGTGTTCTGTAAGCCTGCCTAACGCATGGGAAGAATTTCTTCGTTACAGCACCAGTAGTAGCCGCCTCATATTGCTGTTGATAAGATAAGATAAGATAATCATTTATTTGCAGAAAACATGAGTTTTTATACACACACATAGTTTGTATAAAGATGTAGTTTGTAATAACATTAAAGCTCGTCATGTTTTTCCCATATAGGCGTACAAATTTGTTAAGAGATGGCAAATAAAACAATACAAGAAAATTAATCTATAAATACAAGTCAAATAATAGTTGAATAATTAAATATTAATACATTAGAATGTCAGGAAATAAAAACAGTCATAATTAATAGAATAGTGTCATTTCAATTCATGGAATGTCATAATTTCACAAATACTAGGTGCTCAGTTAAAATTCTTATCAGCTAAAAAATCACTTACACTATAATAACATTTTGTCAGTAATATTTTTTTAAGTTTAGTTTTAAATAAATTTGTACTTAAGTCCTTTATTGAATTTGGTATTCTATTATAAATAGCGGGTCCCATACAAAAAATGCTATTACTCATAAGAGCCTTTTTTGCCGTGTGCATGCTGAGTTTATAGTTGTCACGTCTGTTACGCTTAACCAGACAGTAAGGGAAAATAATGCGGATTTGATTTTACAAATGAAGCTACTTCTAAAACATAGAGTGACGGAAGTGCCAGGATTTTATGTTCAATAAATTTCGGTCTACAGCTGTCAGTTGTTTGTAGTCCAAACATTGCCCTAACACATCGTTTTTGCGCTTTAAATACAAGTTCACTGTGCGTTGAATTGCCCCAGAAAATTAACCCATACCTTAATGTTGATGCTACCAAGCCATGGTATGACGTTATTAGTGAGTCTAATCTTACAACGGGCGCAAGTCTGTGGAGAGCATATGCCGAGCTACCTAACTTTTTACAAAGAGTATCAGCATGTGCCTTCCAATCTAGTTTCTTGTCTATTATAAGACCTAAAAATTTTACAGTGTCTACTTCGTTTACTTTTTCATTTTGGTATTTCACATTTATGTCACTTATATAATTAAATCTTTGAGTAAATTGCATTAAATTTGTTTTACTGATATTAATTTTTAATTTATTTACATTTAACCAGTTAATTATTGATGTTAGTGTATCGTTAATATCATTTTCATAATAATTTCTATTTTGACTGGCAATAGTTACCGTGCTATCATCAGCGAATAGTGTCATTGGATGCCCAGTTACTTTAGGTAAATCATTTATATAGATAATGAAAAGAAGCGGGCCCAGAACACTACCCTGAGGCACCCCAGATTTAACTATGCGCTCACAAGAGGTGTATGTTTCTTCCTTTTTTGTGTTATAGTTAAATCTTGTTATTTTGGTTACTTGCGATCTACTTAATAGGTATGATTTAATCAAGTCTAGGACATTACCTCTAATACCATAGGCTTGAAGCTTACTTAGCAAAATATCGTGGTCAACGTAGTCAAATGCCTGGGTCATATCACAGTATAGAGCGCATACAGCATTATTTTTATCCATATGTAACATCACTTTATGGAGAAACTCATAAACTGCCACATTGATTGTTTTATTTTGTCGAAAACCTTTCTGTTCATTAAATAAAATATTAAACTTTTCAAAGTAGTCATTTAGCTGTTGACAGAAATACCTTTCGAATATCTTTGACATAATCGGTATTAAAGCAATTGGTCTGTAGCACTCCATACGTGTTCTATTTTCCTTTTTAAATACAGGTATAATGACGCTTTTTTTTAAACTGTCTGGAAAAGTTCCTGTAGTGATACATAAATTGATTATGTGACTTAATGGACTACAAATGTATTCGTTTACGTTTTTAATTATTTTTGTGGAGAATTCGTCATATCCTACACTGTTGGTATTTTTTAGATTACTTATAACCTTAAAGATATCATTTGGTGAACATGGTGCCATGAACATCGAATTGCTGGTACTTTATATATGGTGTGTTACAATATGTCCTAAGCATGGTACGGGTGTAATTTTATCCACAAAATGGTTATTAAAATTATCAGCCAAAGAGGTTGGCTCGGTAATAAATCTATTATCTACTATGATTTTTTTCGATTGGAATGTTAGGTAAGTTATGTCTTATTTTATTAATAATTCTCCAAGTGGTTTTTGACTTGTTGTCTGAATTTATTATTTTATAGTCATTTTGTGATTTTTGAGTCAATTTTATGATTTTTTTAAATAATTTACTGTATGTCATGTATCTGTCCTTATTTTCTTTACTAGGTTTTATTCTACAAATGTTAAATAGTCGTCGTTTCTTTGTACTACAAATTTTTAATCCGTGAGACACCCACTTGACTTTTCTGTTTACCCTAATCGTCACAAGTTTATAGGGAAAACAAAGATGATACAGCAACTGAAAACTTTCAATAAAAGTCTTATAGGCTAAATTTGGATCACTTAGTTTGTAAACTTCTGTAAACGAAAGACTTTTTATAAACTTATTAAATTTCATTATATTTTCAGTGCTATAGTCTCTACGACTTTTCCGCCAATACTTTAGAACACAAACTCTATTTATAGGGCAATGCAGCAGCTGAGCAGTGTGATCAGACAACGCGAGTCCGAGCACTTCCACCTTACATTTCTTTTGAAAATTATGGGCAAAGTTATCAATACACGTCTGGCTTACAGGTCTAGTTGGTTGTCTTATAGCTATAGTTAAATTATAATTTGTCAATAGATGTTCAAATACTCGTGTGGTCATGTCAGCTTTTAGTACATTGATATTGAAGTCTCCAGCCATAACAACCTGCGTACAGTTTTTCTTCATTAAGTATTCTAAAACGTTTTCTAACTTAGAAAAAAATGTTTTTAAATTTTTAGCTTTTGGGACTCTATAAATACATAATATTATAATTTTATAAGCAATAAGTTTAATAGCACAGCATTCTATAACACCAAACACAGAAAGTTTACTTATTTCCGGTAGCTCAGTCCACTGGTTTCCATTTCTTATTAGAATGCAACTCCCTCCTTTTTTTTTATTTGGTCTGCTACAGCTGGCCGCCAAAGAATAATTAGGGATCTGTAAATACTGTTCATACCCTGCCATCATATTGTGCTCTGTGACACATACAACATCAATATTTTTTCCAAAGTCACTTTTAAGTTGTTCAATGCAGACTGTGAGTTTGTCAGATTTTGTTATTAGACCTGCTATATTTTGATGCATAATCGTCAAGTATTTATTCTCGAAAAAACTGCATATTTGAATCAATTTGAGTGTTAACCGAGTCATTGTAATAACTAATATATTTTTGATCTATTTCTTCCAGTGTTTTGTATACTCCTTCAATTATGGCTCGAACTCCCTTATAATTAATTGTACCCGAAAATCTGTGTAGCATACTAGGGACAAAGGTCACATTCTTATTGGGATCAAAAATAAATGCGTGCATATGATTTTTCACTTCTAACTCCAATACCTTATTAAAGTTTTCAACTCTCCAGTTATAATTATCCATTGCATTTGAATACTTCAGTGTTGGAAGGCAAATAATAAAGTTTGTATTTTGCACCTTTTGTAGCATCTTTCGGATGTGAGATGATATGACAAAGTGGTCAGATGGGGTTCTGAAGTCTTCTTCACCAATTAATATTATGCAGTAATCGTTTTTAGTAAATTTTGATAATTTTGTGTTTAACCCCGTTAACATATGTTTAATATCTACATGAGGTGTAAGATAATGGCATATTTCATATTTCTTATTGTAAGGGACTTTATCTTCCGCTGCTGACAATATATTATGTTTTTTATCTGTACTCAGAATACATATTCGTTTTTTATTTACATTGTGTGGTTCTGGTCTGTTTAGAATCGACTTTTCCTTTCTTGTTTGTATTTGTTCCAACGCTGTAACCATAGTCTTGATATTCTCATTATTGCCTGACGAAGTTTCCGTCTGTGTATGTGTAGTTGTATTTGGTGGTTTTGGAATATTAATTGATTCTGTTTGTATTTGAGAATCTATAGTGAAGGTAGTACACCGCTTCTTTACAGGATTATTTGCTTTTGGTTTAGCTGGGCTTTGGGTAACTTTCTTGTATAGATCAATCTTCTTTAATAATTCCTCGTTATTGCGTTTTAAGTTGTTATTTTCGATTGATAATATTTCTATTTCATTATGAGCGCTTTTTAAGCTAATTTCTAAGGCCTACTGTCCACACAGTCGTCTTTTGTAGGATGCATGTAACCTACAAATGAAGTCGGCGTATTTTGCATATTTGTTATTTCCACGCTGCTACATGCAATACTCAGGCACGCTACAAAACGTCTCAGTTTTCTTTCAACTAGCATCGAGAAAGCACGTCTTTTGTTGTGAAAATGTCGAGTGATGATGAAGTGATTATAGCATATAATTTTATTAGAAGACGACGAAACTGGCGAAGAAAGTACTGGATTCATCCATACATCGAAAGAAATATAAATTGTAGATTATTTGTTGCTGCCAGAGAGTTATCAGAAGATGATTCTGTATTTCAATCATTTTACCGAATGACTAAACATACGTACCAAAATTTAGTCTCTACTATTGGACCACTGATACAAAGACAAAATACTGCAATGCGAGCATGTGTCAGTCCAGAAGAAAGGATACTTATAACTTTGAGGTAAGTCATAATTTAAATATACAATCGTACCTATTTGCTTGTTGTGGACAGGGCCCTGTTTCATATAAATAAAGTCTACTAGCTGTTGCCCGCAGCTCCGCGTGCATATCTTCTGGGATAAAAAATAATCTACGACCTATTCTCGAACCGAACAAATATTATCAGTCATTTTTATATTTAAAAGATGAAAATTGGTAATAAATATTTTATATGAAATGGGACCCAGGACTGAGGGTATAGTAGAGGGTACTGCTGATCTATAGTATAAAAAAGTGTTATAGAAGAAAAAATTTAATATCAGAAAAAAACCGTATTAAGTACCAATTACAAGTTTGCAAAGTCATCCAGTTGTGATAAATCAGTAGAATTTACATTTACAGAATAATTGATTGGAGATATTGGAGGACACGATGAATTTGCATTAGAATCTACAGAAGATATTGGAGAATAATTATTGTCCCTGTATTGTTGTGACTGCAGAATTGGATAGTGTGTATTCTGATAGTGTTGTGGCACTTGTGGCGGATGTGATTGGTCTGACTGAATTTCTTCAAGCAATAAAAGCATCTTAATTCTAAATTTTCGCATTTGCTCTTCAGATAAATTTTCTATATCAGGCAACAAACTTAATAAAAACATTTTTCTAGGACTATCAGTTTTTGTTTCTTTTTTTTTAATCCAGTCCACAAAGGCTTTATCAGCCTCGTTGGTAACTTTTCTTATTTTTGGCTTCTTAAATGAGTTTGATTCATCGGTTCCAGAAGATGGCGTTTCCAATGTATCTGTAGGTCTTTGAGTACACGGGACTTTATCAGTTGTAAAACTTAATTCATCGGTGTTCTCCTCTGGTGGTTCAGGTATATTTCCCGGTTCATTAGTGTGAACAATTGCTTTCACAAAAGGAAGAAGAAACTGTAGTTCATCGTGTAGATAGTATAACTTCTTTTGCTTTGTAGATGAACCACTAGGAGTTGGTTTCAGACTGCGCACAAATCCATTCCTTATATTCCTCCACTTAGTTTGACAATCAGCCTCTGAAAAGAAATATGCATAATATAAGTAATTTAATACGTCTTTTTTTTCAGATACCTAACAACTGGGTGTAGTTTCCGGGCACTAAAATTTTATTTTGCTCGAGGAGAATGCACTATATCACGAGTTGTAGCAGAGACAACAGAGGTTATATGGAGCGCACTCAGAGACACCTACATGCCTGTGCCATCTACAGATCAATGGAAGGCTATTGCAACCAGATACTACGAACTTTGGAACCTACCAAATTGTCTGGGATCTATTGATGGAAAGCATATTATACGGATTCAAAAGTATCCTAACACAGGATCTGCAAATTATAACTATAAAGGATACCATTCTATTATTTTGTTGGGATGTTGCGATGCAGACGGTAATTTTACGGCTATAGAATGTGGATTTGCTGGAAGAAATAGTGACGGTGGTGTATTTCAGGCATCGGCTTTGGGAAGGTGGTTAGAAAGAGGTGGTTTAAATATTCCAAATTCAGGTTCACGTTTACCAAACGATGACAATACTGGAAATATATTTCCATATTACTTTGTTGGAGACAACGCATTTCCTTTGAAGAAGTATTTAATGAGACCATACTCAGTGAGAAACTTGGACAACGTAAAAAGAATATTTAATTATAGATTGAGTCGTGGACGAAAAACGATTGAATGTGTTTTCGGAATGATGTCACAGAAATTTCAAGTTCTTTTGAAACCCATTGTATGTCGCAAATATGCCACTATAATTTCTATAATAAAATGCATATGTATTTTACATAACTACATACGTAAACAAGAAGGAATACAGTACACAATCTGTGCATCCAGTGAATCGGCAGCACAAAGACAAAGGCCAAATTTAATACCAAATATGACTTTTGTTAACACACCAAATGGTTTACGCAACTATTTATCAAATTATTTTTTGAAACCTGATTGTGCACTCCGTTGGCAGTGGAATTACTGTGTGATTGAATAAATAAAAAACTTATTACTTACCAGAAGTGTTTGTTTTTTGTGCCACTTCACTCCAAGCTCTGTCTGTAAAATCTTTTCTTGAGTATTCCGTCAGTTTATTGTTGTATAAGCACGGATACTGTTCAATAATTTTCACAAAATTCACCGCCGCGGCCGCCATTTTGTGACACAAAAAGCAACCGTCGGTTTGACGAGTCAGTCGAGTAGTGACATGTTGCCGCATGCACCGCAAGACGAACGCATGACGAGCGGCTGACGCGACGTTGCCGCTTCGTGGACACAGATTTCATTGTTTCTACGCAAGCTGCAAGCATTCGTCTTGCAATCGTCAATTGACAAAAGCGTGCGTATGACGTGCGGTTACGTGGACAATACGCCTTACTCCTCTATTCGCTCCTGATGCTGTCTACATAGATCAAATTCATGGCTAGATACATCAGGAATACTACTAGCGGTGCCATCTAGTATATCGGACGAAGACTCACTTTTATTGGCTTTAGAGTCTGAGTCACTGCACCTTCGTCGAAACGTTATGTTTTCGAAGAAGTTCATTCTAAAGTTATAATAAATCTTTTACAAAAACACAAAATCTCTCCACAGTGACACCAAGATTTGAACCAGGTCACTGACGTTCACCAGTCTGGCAGTGTTACCTCCACACCAGTAAAGCTTAGAATAAATATTCGAATTTGGTGAACGTATTCAATGTATGTTGTCGCTCTGTTGTCTATCGTAAGTTCGTAGATAGCAGTAGTCCAAAGGTCAATATTTGAATTCACTGTCAAAGTCGTTGTATAACAACGTTCATGTTTGCCTTTGCATTTTAGTTTCTTCAAATAACACTTAAATTTGGGCTTTTTGGTACTCACTGTTTGTATTGTTATTCGTTACAATGGTTTTATTAATTGTGTAATAGTATTCTGGATACTATTTTAGCGTTGTTTTGCTGATTACAATTTTCACACAAACACTCTCGTTTAATTAAGTTTTAAAGGAATAATAAACTAAAATAACATAACACATGGTAAGTACTAGATTCATATAACACTATTTACGCACATTTTCCTTAGAAATAAACGTTATACTATTTTTTAGACTTTTTCGACACAGGAGTTGCCATCTGCCAATAGTGTGGTTTCTGGTGGAGTGCTTGACAAAGGATAAGGGGAAAGAATCATAAACGGGGGCCTCGTGGCTCTTAAGGGCAGCATGTTTTGCCAGCTCGTCCGCTCTCTCGTTCCCGGAAAAGCCTGCATGAGCCCGTATCCAAAAGAGCTCCGCGGTGCCTCCTTTCTCCATGAGTCTGCGGATCTGTCGACGGATGCGTTCTGCTATCGGGTGTAATGACTCCGGATTGGAGATGGTATCAAGAGCTGACCTAGCATCGCTTACTATGTTGACGTTTTCTATAGTTCGCTTTTCGGCTACCTTTAGCGCTCTGTAAATAGCGTAAAGCTCCGCTTGGTAGACGCTGCAGCAGGACTCAAGCCGAAAGGTGGTCTTGAACTTCTCCTCACCGTTTTCCCATACTGTGATTGCGCCTCCAACTCTACCTTCCATCTTGCTTCCGTCCGTATAGATAGTCGGGTGGATACGCTCAACGATTTCGATGTCCGTTTCGTCCGTGATCGTGCCATATGGTATTGCTTTACGCAAGCCTGGGTGTGGTAAATCGAACGGGCTTATTCTCTCCTGGAGCTGCCTATCAGGTAGAGAGTCCATCGTCTTGCTTTCTTTTATGGAGTATGTAGCTCGCAGTTCAGATGCTCTAAGTGTCAAGGGGAAGATTCTTGCCAGGGTTACGCTTGCAGCCAACGATGTTGTTCTATGGGCCTTTGAGATACGGATCGCGAATAGGCGGGTGACACGGTCCAGCTTGGTTCTTATCACCATTTTATCGGCCTTATCCGCCCAGGCGCTCGATGCGTACAGAACAGTAGGCTCTACCACCGCCAGGTAAATAGTCCGTACAATTTCGGAACTTAGGCCCCACTGAGCTCTAGCTGCCCTGGAAACCAACTTGTACAGGTCGTATGCTTTTTGTATGACTTCGTCAATGTGCTTGCTGAAGTTAAGCTGGTCATCTATTGTAACCCCCAGCAGCCTAAGGTGTCTTCCATAGGGTATTATTTCTTCGTTAAAAATTAGTGTCGGCCTGTCATATGTTAACTTTTTAGTGACCAGAATTGCTTGAGTCTTGTGCGTGGCGAATGACATACCGCTCACCCTACCCCACTCGGCGACGATCCGAAGTGCCGGATTAATCATTTCCTCCAGTTCTGTCGCCGTGCGGGCGGCCGCAATGAGCAGTATGTCATCCGCATACGCTTGTATGTGGACTTTGAGCGCGTCTGCTGCCTGTAGAAGTGGGTCCAGCTGAATGTTCCACAAGATGGGGCCGCAAGTGGAACCCTGTATGCACCCCTTGCTCATCTCTTTCTCAACTTCTGATCCGCCATAGCGAAGTAACACAGTCCGGTCCTTCAGATAGCTCCGCAATAGTTTTATGATGGTCTTGTCGACGTCTTTTCTGTGTAGCTGGTTTAGGATCCCCGGCCACCAGGCAGAATCAAACGCTCCTTGTATGTCAAGTGAGATGACCGCTACCAGTTTTTTCTCGTTTATACCTGTTTTAATCCGAGTCAGTGCGTCACAGATGGGATTCTCAGTGCTGGTTTGAGGTGTGAATCCATACTGTCTGGGACTTAGCTTCTGCTCAGAACCGAGCTGCCATTGAAGTCTTCGTGTGACCATCTTCTCTAAGACCTTAGCAAACACTGGCAATAATCCGATGGGGCGATACCCTCTAGGTGACGTAGGGTCTTTGCCGGGCTTAGGTATCATTTTGATGTTTGCTGTTTTCCACCGCTTTGGGAAATGTGATAGCCTCAGACAACGGTTAAATAGATCGAGAAGTGTTATAGGTGAGGCGCTGTAAGCCTCCGAGCAGATGTCGGACGTAAGCCCATCCAGCCCAGGGGCCTTCGCGGGGTCCATTCCTCTTAAGACGGCTTTAACCTCATCGTGAGTGAAGTCCTGAACGTTCATTTCCTCTTCTGCAGTATCGAGTGCGGCTCCTTCGACAGCTTGTCTTATTTCCGCTTGCTCAGGGGTGTCATCTGACGGGCTGTCGTCAGGGTAAAATGTTGCGATGAGAAGAGCAGCAGAAGCGTCCGGAGTGAGTGTTTGGCCGTCTTCCGGGGACTTCAAAAGATGGTCAACACTGGGCTTGAAGCTCTGCTTTACCAGTCTATAGGCCTTGCGCCATATGTCCTCAGCCTTCTGCCCGGAGCAGTTGTCCTTCCAGCTTGCGACGATTGCCAACTGGATGTCCTCTTTATATTCAAGCTTGGCTTGCAGATATTCTTGCGTTACGAGGTCTCTCCTATCAGCTCTAGCGTTCTTGATTCTTCGCGCTAGTGTTCTGATTTCTTTCTTTTTCCTCTCAAGGTCGTCGTTCCACCATGGGGATCCCCTTAGCTTAGCGTCCGAGATCTGCGGTATTGTTTCCTGGCAAGCGGCACAGATCGCTTGCTCAAAAGCGGCTATATCGGCCTCTAGTTTTTCTGCTGTGTCTCCAGGAGATCCAGGGGCTAGCATCTGCATCTGGTCTGTTGCCGCTATGACGGATCGTCTGAACTGCCTCCACTTTGCCTTCTTGGTATTGTATACCCGCGTACGGTTCCTTATTGTAGTTTCAGGTCTTCCATCTAAGCTTATTGAGAACCGTATTGCCCTATGGTCGGAATGCATGACAAAGGCAGCGTCAACTCTCCAATCATTAGCTCGGTTCAAGATCCCCGCCGAACAGGCAGTGACGTCGACAATGCTGGAGTACCCCCTCGATGCTGGTAGAAGGTCGATGTGTTGCCATCATTCAATATTTCGCCATTCATCTGCGCGAGCGTCCCCATAAAGCTCTCACCCCTTTCATCCTCCGTCTCACACCCCCACCAGGGGCTGGAGGCATTGGCGTCTCCTCCAACAAGGAAGTTGTCAGCATCTGGTCCAGTGACGGCGTTCCGTAGTTCTGACAGGAGAGGTTCGATGTCTTCATTCCCACGCATATAGTAGCTAGCTACGTACAGCTTAAAACTACCTAATTTTATTAGTACGCCGACTACGTTGCTAGTGATTCTGTTACGATCTACGATAACCTCGATCCTAGGGCCAATGACGACGACTGCCGCCTTCACGGGATTGGTTTGATCAGCGCTCGGGCACTGTATTACGCGGTGCTTGGTTGTCAAAAACCCCTTCGCGCCAACGTAGGGTTCCTGCAGCAATAAGATAGATGTCGCCGTTCTTTCTGCTTCATGCAGGCATTCCCTGGTAGCGGCAAGACCGCGCCCGAGGTTAACCTGCACGAACTTGATACTTCCCTGAGTAACAGCCTGGGTGCCCTCAGCAATACATTACTCCTTGTCGGGACAGTCGGTCCCACTTCTGCCATTCGGGGCAGTCTGAGCTGTAGGCAGGGTGATCAATCCCCTCCGATCCCTTGATGGTTTTGCAATTAGTGCAGCATGGTTTTGATGATCTTTATTGGGGCAGTCCCTGGTATCGTGGCTCTCCGCGCAGTACCCGCAATTTGTGTGAGCAGATTTGCACTCGCGGGCACGGTGGGAGAACCCGAGACACCGGTAGCACTGTACCAGAGGGGACTGATCAACCGCAGGAACGATTTGGTATCCTACCCTTATTCTTCTGCTTCTCAGAGCGCCCCAGACCGGGGGACCTACCTCGACTATAATGTTCTGGGTCGTGCCTTGCGGCCCTTTGTGCGTCTTACTACTCTTATGCTTAGGTTCGTTGAGTCGATCCCAGCGAGGAGGTCAGCATTTTGCCTGACTATTGCTTCCTCAACTCGCGTGTCGCTAAGGTCAGGGACGACACCAACCAACCGCAGCAAAGGTTTCCTTTGTCGTGGGACTGTTATGGAGAGTTGCCCTACTTTTTCCCGAATGGCCTTTCCCATCCGGCGCATTTCCGGCTCCGAGTTTTTTTTTTTTTTTTTTTTTTTTTAGTTTATTTGGTTCACAATTTGGAATATACACATATCTTATACTAAAATCTTACACAATAAAAATTCACGGTGTAATTCCTAATACTAGTGAACACAGCATGCAGTTTACGGACAATGTTAAATAATTAGATTAATCATGATACAAATTCTATTACGTGTATAATATATATATATATATATATATATATATTATATAAACAAAATATTAAGAGGAACATTATTAAAAATCACCCAAAACACCAAAAACTCTACTTCTTGCTGAGGCCAAAGAACCATAAAATATGTCATATTTAGACCTGATTCCATTATAATATGAAAACATTCTGTACAATGGGGAATGTTGACCAACATTGGTTCTGCAGTGTGGTAATTTGAAACATTTCCTATTTATCAACCGCTTTCCTGATCGGGGAACATCTAATTTAACATACATTAGGATCTCTGGACAATCGATGAAGCCATGTAATATTTTATATAGGAATATAATATCTGACGCTTTACGCCGTACAGATAGGGATTTCATTTTATAAAATGTTAATCGCTGCTCGTAGGAGGGTAATCTTTTGCAGTTGTTATTTACAAAGGATAGTTGATATAAAAACCTTTTTTGAATTCTTTCTAACCTGCCAGAGTGGAAAGCGTAACCAGGTGACCATATACAGCTATTAAATTCTAGAATACTACGAACTATGCTATTGTATACTGGTATTAGAACTTTTGGATCCTTGAACGATTTAATTTGTCTCAAAACAAAACCAGACAGTTGTGAAGATTGTTTTACTATTTTGTCTATGTGATCTCGAAAGTTCATGGAGCTATCCAGTATAACTCCCAGGTCTCTAATACTGTTAACTTCGTTTAGTTGAGTATTTTTTAGTGAATATGAGGCACGTAAAGGACTTTTCTTCTTAGTAAATTTAATATGATAGCATTTGTTTACATTTAATACCATTTTGTTAAGACCACACCATCTATCCACCTTGTCTAATTCGTTTTGTAAGGTCTTTATATCAACATCATTTTGCACTCGCATATATAACTTTAGATCATCAGCATACATTTTAAATTTACATTTTAATATTCGTGCGAGATCATCGATGAATAGAACAAAAAAAAGAGGACCCAGGTGTGTTCCTTGAGGAACACCTGTTGGTACTGCTTTGGCTCGAGACGTGTACCCCCGAATCTTTACAAGCTGTGTCCGATTTTTTAGGTAAGACTCACACCACCTGTACAATGATCCATGTATACCCATCTCTGAAATCTTTCTCAAAAGCAAAACGTGATCTATCAAATCAAACGCCTTACTAAAGTCTGTGTATATAGCATGTACTTCATCCCCATCGTCAATGGCTTTGGCAACATCATTAACAAATCCCAGCAGATTAGTAGTGGTAGATTTTTTTTGGCAAAAAACCGTGTTGGTCCGGATTGAGTTTTTGTTTGAGGTACCAGTACATTTTTTGTTGCACAATCGACTCTAGAACTTTGCCAAGTGCCGGAAGAATTGACACCGGTCGGTAGTTGGATGCAGTATTTATATTCCCACTTTTGTGTATAGGCGTAAGACGTGCTTTTTTCCACTCAGTCGGAAAAACACCAACACTGAGAGATCTGTTATACAGTATACACAAGGGCCTTGATAGAGTCTCCGCGCAGTTCTTTAGTAGAATGTTAGGGATACCGTCTAAGCCGGCTCCTTTATTTGGATCTAACTTTTTTAGGGCTGTGATAATTTCAGATTCCTTCAAACTTATGTTACCAAAAGACGAAGAATGGTCGGCTAGGTGAGAATCTGAGATTGTATCTTGTGCGCTACCTATTACTTGTGATTGCGATTCATACACCGACTGAAAATACTCAGAGAATAATTCACAGATTTCTTGTCCGCCATTAGCTGTTTTACTCCCGAGATCTAGTTGATTTGGTATAGAACCACTATTACGTTTTAAACTATTAACGTAGGTCCATATATGCTTCGGGCGCGTACGCATTATTTTAGCAGCATTATGTTAGCAGAGTTACATGTGAGTGCAACCTTGCTATTTTTGCACTTGCGCAGGCCAGTGACTCCAACGCCAAGCTCAACCACATCGACATTTTTCTTTATGTTGTCAATGATTTCCTGACCCGTATGCCGAGGGTCAGCCGACTCGATTAGCATTGTGTATCTAGGAGTGTAAGCCGCCCCGACATACGGCTCAGGAGCATCATAGGCATGCCCACTTCGCATGGTCTGGCTCTGACGGTGTCGGCCAGCCTCATCGCGAGTGAGCCCGCGACCCGTGGGACTAGCTCTTTGCCTGCGTCCACGAGCTGTGTGCCACTGGCCAGTACAGGCGTCAGCATCGTCTTGGGGGGAGGTGTCTGCCTCCGTACTGTGTGTCTGTCTTGACTGACGCGCGTCCTCTCTTAAGGCGTTGACCTCGTGGACTAACTTCTGCGCTGCGTCAGCCAAGTCTGAGTTAACTTCTGTTACGGGCAGTGCGGCATTTGCCATTTTGGCTAATTCAATAGCCACTTGGTCTATGGCTACGCCGGCTCTGCCCAAGGGCTCGACAACATCTCTAACAAGTACCCTCCCCGTGGAATCTACCCGCTGGGAAAGGTCGTCAATCCGGTCTTGTAATTGTTTATGCGAGTTCTCTATCCTCTGAAAGTCAACTTTGTTCTTACCGAGCGTCTGCTGCAGAGCATGGGTGTATTTTCTGGACTCAAGCTCCAGCTCCTGCAGCAGACGCGCATTTTCACATTCTAACTTCGTGACTCGCCCTAAGGCGCTTTGCACATGGAGCAACTTAAGTTGAGGAAACTATCAACATTTTAAAAGTTTCTTGTAAAAAGTTGATAGTTGCTATAACGTTTACGTTTGCCGCAATTTTATGGCAATCTGTGAGCAACTTTCATAGCCGAGTTGCTAAATCTACGCAGCGATCAGCGTTCAGTGTGACAATGGATATCGAAGAAGCAGCACTTGCTCTCATTTTATTACGTCGTCGCCGTCGACGGCGCCAACAAAGACAAATTATTCGCAGCAATCGTCGGTTTTGGATTCATCCCTTTTTTCTAGATCGATCCCAATTTATTAACATAAAAGATCTGCTAAAACATAATGATAAATTTAAAATGTACTTTAAAATGACTGTTAACTTATTTCATGGATTGCTGCTAGTATTGGAAAGTGATTTAAAACGACAGGATACTACAATGAGGGAAAGTATTCCTCCGTTCGAACGACTTGCTATTACTATAAGGTAAGTAGGTAATTTTAGATAGTTTTAATCACATTTTTTACCAAAATATTCGAATCAATAACGTTATTCAGGTAATCAGTAAATAACGAAAAAAAATACTTGAGAGGTGTCAAGGGACACCCGGATGGAACGAAGTTCCTTTCGATTAATTAGTGAAGGAATTGTAATAAAATTCTTAAAAAACAATTTTAAATTACGTAAACAATATAAATTATAAACACACAATTGATTAATATTAATTTAATGTTCATTATTGATTATAAACAAAGTTTATAAATATTTAGTTCAATGCGAAATACATAGAAGAAACGAAAATAACTGGCTTGCTTTCTATGAGTAGTACATGAAAGGGAATCGGAATTAAAATTTCCTGTTATATTAGAAATTATTTATTTCTTACAAATCAAAATAGATATCATCAATTATATCCGATTCTTGAGATACATTAGTAACTGCCGGTGATACAGGAACATCAGTTTCTGAACTGTGTAAATATGATCTGTTTGAATAATAACCATATTGCGATTGATAATTAGTTTTGGGTATATATTTTTTTATAGTGTTCAAAATATCTGTCTGAAGATCCAATTTACAATCATCGGGTACTTTTTTTAAATGAGGTAGTATAGAATGCAAAAAATCTAAGTCAGGGTCATTACCATCTCCCCTTTTTCTTTTCAAGTTATTTGCAATTGTTTGTAACACTTCCCTCTCTTTATCTTCAACTGATGTCTCCGTTTTATTTCCAGACTGGTCTTTTTTAGACGTATTTGAGGGACCAGGATTATCATATTTTGTTGTATTCTCCTGAGAGGGTCTTGTTTTTGAAACATTTAATAAAAATGACATTTGCTGGTAATATTCATATTCCTTTCTGCAATTAGCAGCTGAGCCACTCTTCATGTTGTTCTTTTTAGTTTTTTCTCTATTGAAACATGTTTTCAAATTTTTCCATCGTTTCTGTAGCTCGACAACTGAAAATTGTAAAAAAAAGTATGTATATTTCAGATTTATTTTGTGATGTCGACAACGTCTGATGTATCTAGTGGTAGTGAATCTGCCTACTAATCCAGAGGTAGCGGGTCCAATCCTGGACAATATAAATGTTTGTGTGCATAAACGTATATATTTATCTTGGTCTGGGTGTGTTTCCATATAATATTATGTATATCTATATACATAAAACAAAGTCGGGTTAGTTACACCATTTATAACTCAAAAACGGCTGGGCCTGAATCTAGGATTATTGTATTAGCCGGTCCGGCGGTATGGTATATTAATCGCCTTACTAAAATACTTATTTTTTTTTAGGTATTTAGTAACTGGATGTGGCTTTGCTGAATTTGAAAACACATTTGGACGTGGTACCTCAACTGCAAGACGAATAGTCAAAGAAACTTGTCAACTTATATGCAATAAACTTGAAACTGAGTATATACCAGAACTAAATGAAGATCGATTTGTTAATATAGCAGCTGGATTCGAAAAAATAGCTAATTTTCCCAACTGTTTGGGTGCAATAGATGGCAAACATATTCGAATAACCAAACCACCGGGCACCTGATCTCTATATCATAACTACAAGGGCTATTTTTCACTAGTACTTTTGGCTACTTGTGATGCAAACTGTTTATTTACGTTTATCGATGCTGGCGCCTATGGAAAATCTTCTGATTCGACAATATATAAAGAGAGTAAATTATGTAAACAAATTGATGATGGAACTCTTAAAATACCAGAACCCAGATATATTTCGGGACTTCCTAATGCCATAAACTATTGCTTTATTGGTGACGAAGCTTTTGGTTTATCAAAACATATGTTGCGACCTTATTCTGGAAAACAATTGGATTATGCAAAAAGAATGTTTAATTACAGGTTATCACGAGCAAGGCGTTGTATTGAATGCGCCTTTGGATTACTAAGCAGTAAATTTCGAATATTTCAATCTCCAATGCAAGTATCAGCCGATTTTGCAGAAATAATTGTTAAGACATGTTGTATACTGCATAACATGATTCGAAAGCACGAGGGACTACATTTTCATGCAGTGTCAAACACACTTGCAAACACAAACAGTATTATGGGTTCTGAAAGGTCAATTAATACTAGGGATATCCTAAAGGACTATTTTATAAGTCCTGAAGGATCGGTTCCATGGCAAGATTTAATGATATAAAAGGTACTTGTACCTACCTAAATAAAGTTATAAAAAATATTACCTATTTTATTTTTTTCCCTTGCAGGCAAATCTTCAAACATGACATTACTCTTTATGCCCACTTTTTCCCAAACTTTTATCTTCTCTGTGCGACTAAAATATTCTTCGGCACTCAAATCCCAAATAGCACGATGTTTTCTTATTTCTTCGATAAAATCTTCTGTGTTCAATGTACCGTCTCTTGTACTGTCTCGGCTACTGTCGTCGGCTTGGTTTTCAGCCATATTAATGCGCACGAAAGTCAAGACGTGTGTAGTCGGCGACGTATTGAGCGGCACTTGACTGGAATGATCGGGCACAGGGAGAGGGGAGGGAGGGTGTGAAATCGCCCGACGCGTTGCGATTGACGGTTGAGGAAACCGACAACTTTAAAAACCGGTATAATATTTAACAGTTGCTAGTTGCGGCAATTAGGAACTATCTTAGTCATCGATTACAGCAACTGAAAACTGTTGACGATTACCGGAACTCGAAACTCGAGTTGCTATGTGTGCGCGGTTCAATTGAAATATATGTAAACAGCTAGTTGCCAGTTGCCAGTTGCTCCAATAGTTGCTCCATGTGCAAAGCGCCTAATAGTGTGGAGTTTTCCACACAATGGTCCTGTGCCATCTCTTGCATTCTGGCCACCTTGTCCAGAACGTATTCTCTCACTTTTTTGTTTAGGTTACCAGCGGATCTACTCTCCAGGGCTTTCTTAATTTCCAGTGCGGCCCTAGCAGCCTCCGCTGCTACACGGCGCGCTGCTGGGCCCTCCTCTTCTAGGCTGGCGAGGGATTCGAGGGATGGGCTGGACGAAATGGGCAGAGAGGCGGTGATGTCCAGTGGATGCCTTGGCCGTGCTACGCTCCTAGCTATGTCGCCGGGTGATTGACGATTTGTCGGAGTAACGTCACTGTCCGACATAGAGCGTCTAAGTTTCCCAGCCTCTGCAACCTTCCTGGAGCCCGACTGCATTCTGCCGCCTTACTTTTAAAGTGGAGGGGGGCAAGCAACCCGCAGGTGTCGATGCGGCTCACCTCCAGGAGCTCTACGCCGCAAACCAGAGCTCTCTGTCTTTTATAGATGACGAGTTGTCTTAAGATTAGAATTAGGGGGGGGGGGGTCGAAAATTTTCGTTGGTGTTTTAACGCGGCACCTGAAGAAGACAGTCAGGGGACCGTCGGCGCCGAAAACCCGGCCGTTCTGCGATGACGGGTTCCGGAGATAAGCGGCCCCAAAGTTTGTGGGAATTCCAAAAATGGCCGCCGTGCAGACTTTGAAGCCGCGTATCTCCGGATCCAGACGTCTCCGAAGCGCCGGAAAACTGTGGCAGCTCGCGCTCCCCCAACTCTACCTCCCAGTAAGGAAAATTTTTGGGATGTTAGGTTAGGTTAGGTTTTTTTTTTTTTTTTTTTTATCAGCTCCACAGACTCCAGGGTCCGTGCCATTTTTTAAAAATTTCTCTTTTTTTATTTTTATTACGATTACAATTATAAGGGGACAACTAATACTAAACTAAACTAGGGAAGCAGATTTTTTTTTTTTTTTTTTTTCCCAATATTGTTGTTTCTGCTTTACAATTGGCAATTTCTTCCTCGGAATATTTATGAGCGTTCACAACAGACCAGTGTCCGCGGGCAGCACCCGTTCACGAGTTGACCCGTGCATCAGCCATCGCCCTCCTCAACCCTATTTGGGGGAAGATTGCGACCCGATACACAGGGCCACCGCTCGCCAACACATTTTAGTGGGCATGACCGTTGTGGACGCTCATACGTATTCTATGTCTTGCTTTATATAAAACAATAATGGATTTAATTTTTTTTATTTTTTTTTTATTAAAGGGGAGGGGGATTACATTTTCTCATTGACATTCACATTGACATTTTTACAATTGCTTAATACTACATATTATTTTGACTTATAACTATTATAAGATTACATCATTGGGACTTACTTAATGCAGATGGGTGGGGGATTGCATACAGATAACATTACAATGGGGACTTACATTATTCAGAGGGGGGGGTGGGGTAGGAATTAAGAACAGGTTTACATTTGAAATAATGACTTTACATTTTCTCATTGACATTCACATTGACATTTTTACAATTGCTTAATACTACATATTATTTTGACTTAGAACTATTATAGGATTACATTATGATTTTACATTTACATCATTGGGACTTACTTAATGCAGATGGGTGGGGGATTGCATACATATAACATTACAATGGGGACTTACATTATTCAGAGGGGGGGTGGGGTAGGAATTAAGAACAGATTTACCTTTGAAATAATGACTTTAACATTTTAATTTTATATGAAAATTGGAGGGGGGGATTTTAGTGGGGATTATTCCAAGCCCGGGTCGCATTTCAGCAGGACCTCCATAACCACGCTATTTCTATCCCTGATGGCCATTTTGAGGTTGTAATCTCGGATGGTCTTTGGACTAGCAACCATCGATTGCCTAACAAACCGCCCAATGGCATCATCTTCATCGTCTGCGTAGTACGTGAAGGTTCCGGTGTGACGTGAAATTGCAACGACTGCGTGTGGAACGCTCTCGTGCAACTTCATTTTGCTCTTGGTTTTTAAGGCGATAACGGACTCGTACGTCAGTCCCTGCGCCTCGTGTATGGTAAGGGTGCGTGATCCTTCTCCCTTTCCGTAGCCCTCGTTGGTCAGGGTCTCCTTCTCTTCCTGGGTATGAACCAGGAACAGGGTGTTTGGAAGGGATTTTGGGATATGCGCACCCGTGTACCTTTCGATGCGCAGGGACCTTATACGGGGAGCTGAGGAATAGACGCCAGAGTATATTTCCCTCAGAGCGTACGCAACGTCCATGGGGTTCCTATGCGTACATAACAACTCCTGGCTGATGTTAGTTACCAGGTTTGGGCGATTGTACCTTAGCTCGAACAGGTTTTCCCTGTCGATATAAGGTAACTGGTTGACATCTCCGATGAGGACTAGTTCGTTAACGCTAGACAGCCTGGAAGCCATGACTATGGCCCCGAAATGGTTCATGAGGGCTTCATCCACCATGAGGCGGGTGTATCTCTCATTCTTTTTAAAACCATTTACGAGGACCGAAGCCATCGTGCGCACCTTGGTTTTTACCAGGTTTCCGATTCGGTGCGCAAGCTTCTCCCTTAGGTCTTTGGCTGCCTCTGTTGTTGTTGTTACGATAACGTCCTTGTCCACATCGAAGTGTCTTACCACCCAAGTTGTTTTTCCGCATCCTGGAACTCCATTGACCCATTGTATTTTAGGTACTTCCCAGTGTTTCCAAAACTGCTCGATTTCAGAGTCCACCGAAATGGCTTCCGCCATTTGTAGGATTCTGTCATCCAGCACTATTTTGGTGCACCGGGCGGTAGCCCGGTGCACCAAAATACCTAACCTAACCGACACCTAACAATGACCCAATTGTGGTGGTAACCACAATTGGGTCATTGTTAGGTGTCGCGTATTTGGGACTTTCGGCTCGCTCCGTTTCTCCCTCATCCAGGAGCACAAAGCCACTTGTTGCATTGTAAGCCGCCATATACTGACCTGACATAGATCCCATGATGACTTGGGACGTGTCATTGTTGTATACTGCGGCTTCAGCCTCCTCGAGTCTCTCTTGTAACAGACGGGCTTCGAGGACACTGCCCTCTTTTGCCCTTCTGTAGGACTGCAGGATGTTTTCGCAGGTCCTGAGATTTACTTGTTTAGTCGCTCTCGTGATTGCGAGAAACTCGAAGAAAGCGTTTGCTGCGTGGCTTGATGGTTCCTGTGCCTGGATATAACGGGGAGGACTGACTTGTCCCATGTCGGCTCTGTAGCGCACTGCTTTTTTGGGAGCTGTACTACGGGCTTTGGATTTTGTGGGTAGGGGATTTGTGGGATCTGACGGTTGTCGGAATAAGCTTTGTACCGCAGCTTTGAAAGCCGCCAAGAACGCGGTGGCTCGGCCCTTGCTTTTTGTTGGGCTGCGCTCTCGGGTCTCTGCTGCCTCTGCTCTTTCCTGGAGCCGCTCCGAACCGCTTTTGGTGATAGGGATGGGATGTCCCCAACAGTCAGTAGCATTAGTGTTCCGTGACTTCTTGAGGTAATTGAGATTTTCACCTCTATCCTCATACATTATTACCTCGTGATGTTCTGAGGCTCTAATGCAACCTAGTTGGTCTGCGACATCCCCTTTGGAGTGTTCTATCACCATAGCGTCTACGCTTATCACTCGGGCTATGTCCACATTGTCTGTTATTTCGGAGAGGATCTTACAGGCCTGAGCAAAAGGCGTCTCGTTCGCCCACTCGACCAGTGCGACTGTTTTGTTTTTCAGTCGCACCAATCGACAGGGGCAGCCCGTGACGACTAGTGCTGGCATTGCGTCGAATGCTTTCCGCTTCATTGTTGTTTTGAAGGTGCTTCCGTTCAGCAGACATGCTAGCCCGGGTGATATCCGCACTCGGCCTTTGGCTCCGGGTAGGCAAAAACTTATTCCGAGTTTCTCCCTTCTGTCGTCCATAAAGAGAGCAACGCCCCGGATGCGAATTCCAGGCTCACCTTGCCCTCCGTATGTCAACAGCTGGGAGATTTCTGTGTTTCTGGGTTTCTGTTGTGGGGGGGGGGGTCGATGATAGGGATTTGGGTTGGTGGAAATGGTTTTGTGGTGGGTGGTAGGGTTGTGTTTTTTGCAGCTGCCGCTTTGAAGGACCTCTCCACAAATGCCAGGAAATATCCTCTTTGTTTTGTGTCTGCTAAGATGGTCGGCAGATCAGATTCCAGTATTTTCCTGCGCATTATGATTTCGAGATCCTGTCGAGCTGCTGCAAAACGAGGGCAATCTAGGATAATGTGCCAAACCGTTTCTGGGACGTCTGGATCGCACTCACATGCTGGGCTGTCCTTGAGTCTGAACCTGTGGAGATACTCGGCTATTCCACCATGTCCTGTCATCGCTTGCACTATGAATGGCGACAATTTCACATCTCGATTCAGCCGGAATGCCTCTCTAACATCCGGTAGAAACTTTTTCGTGATTGTGCCTGTGCCCGAGGTTTCGTACCGATCTTGCCAGGTACTGATGGTTTCGTCTCGGATTTTTCTTCTGACATAGGACAGGGGAATTTTACTGTAGTCTTCTGAGGCGCATTTGAGTGCCGCTGATTTTGCGAGCTCGTCGGCTCGTTCGTTGCCGGCGGTACCCACGTGCGCTCTCAGCCAGTAGAGCCGAATATCTCTTCCTTCAGCTTTGATCTTGCCAATGTTTTCCTTAGAATTAGGGGGGGGGGGTCGAAAATTTTCGTTGGTGTTTTAACGCGGCACCTGAAGAAGACAGTCAGGGGAAAACATTGGCAAGATCAAAGCTGAAGGTTAGGTTAGGTTAGGTTAGGTTAGGTTAGACGGTGACGGTGGAGGCCATCCGTCCGGTCCTTCAGAGGTGGGTGAAACGACCTTTCGGGTCGCTGACCTTCCGATTGGTGCAGGTGCTCTCCGGACATGGATGCTTCGGAAAGTACGTGCACCAAATCGCAAGACGGGAGGCGACCCCAGCCTGCCACGCGTGCGGTGCGCCGGAGGATACGGCGCACCACACACTGGAAGTGTGTGCTGCATGGGGCCCGCAGCGGCACACGCTTTCAGCGGAAATAGGGGGAGATCTCTCCCTGCCGAGCGTGGTGTTCTCCATGCTCAGCAGTGAGAGATCGTGGCAGGCGGTGGCCACCTTCTGCGAAACGGTGATGACGCAGAAGGAGGCCGCGGAGCGGATCAGGGAGAACGATGTCCGAGCTGACCCGCTCCGGCGCAGACGACCGGGGGAACGGAGAAGACGGTTTGCACGTCTCCTCCCTCCTCCGTAGTGGGGTTACTGGCGAATAGTCGGGGGACTCTTCGCCGGTTTGCACGGCCCTACACGTCTAGGGGGTGACCTTGGTGAGCAAGGTCATCCCTTCACAGGCGCTGAGGCCCGGTTAAGATCAATCCGGGCCTACCGCTGGGGCGAGATGGTGACTGCCAGCGCGACCCTGTCTCGCCCCACCTTGGCGGAGGACTGCTCACGGGGGGGTTTTAGTGGGTCTGAGCCCCACACGCCCCCTTCCGTCACCCCCGTGGCGGAAGGGAAGTGCACAGCATTTCCCCCCAAAAAAAAAAAAAAAAAAAAAAAAAAAAGGTTAGGTTAGGTTAGGTTAGGTTCAGCGTGGGAGGAGGTGACGCGCCTTCGACGGCGGGCGCGGGCCGCCTTGTTGGGGCGGTGGACGGAGGACCTGGCTCCACCGGTCCCTGGACAGAGGACGGTGGATGCCATTCGCCCGGTCCTCCGGAGGTGGGTAGGGCGGCGATTCGGGTCGCTCACCTTCCGATTGGTGCAGGTGCTTTCCGGACACGGATGTTTCGGCAAGTACCTGCATCACATCGCAAGACGCGAGGCGACCCCCGCCTGTCACGAGTGTGGAGCACCAGAAGACACGGCGCTCCACACGCTGGAGGAGTGCGCCGCATGGAGTCCCATGCGGCGCGCCCTCACAGCGGTCATAGGCGCAGATCTGTCGCTGCCGAGCGTGGTTAACGCTATGCTCGGCAGCGACGGAGCGTGGCAGGCGGTGGTCTCTTTCTGCGAGGCAGTGATGGTGCAGAAAGAGGCCGCGGAGCGGGTAAGGGAGGAAGACGTCCTCTCCGACCCGCTCCGGCGTAGACGAACTGGGGGAAGGAGAAGGCGATTCGGGCGCCTTCTCGCTCTATCCTAGCTGTGCGGATCACCGGTGGAGAGTCGGGGGATTCTCCACTGGCTTGCACGATCCCACACGTCTGGGGGATGGCCCCAATGAGCCAGGTCATCCCTCCATTGGCCGGGGCCCGTCACCGGTGACGGGCCAACCGCTGGGGCGAGATGGTGATTGCTAACGCTACCCCATTTCGCCCTGACTAGGCGGCAGACTGCTCATCCCGGGTTTTTAGTAGGTAACCTCCTTACTACCCCCCCGTGGGGGTAGTAAGGCCCTTCAGGCGAGGACTCCCACATAACCACTCTGCCCCCCCGGAGCCGGGTGGTATCCATAAAGGATTTTCCCGGGTCAAAAAAAAAAAAAAAAAATAAAAAAAAAAGGTTAGGTTAGGTTAGGTTAGGTTAGGTTTTTTTTTTTTTTTTTTTTTTTACTTGTTCCTTTGATGTTAAAAATTATCAAAGTCTGCTTGCATTTCTTTCTTTTATTTCAATGGGATGCAATATGACCGTTCCCTGTTTGGGTGTAGGTTAGGTTAGGTTAGGTTAGGTTAGGTTAGGTTAGGTTAGGTTAGGTTAGGTTAGGTTTTTTTTTTTTTTTTTTTTTTTTACTTGTTCCTTTGATGTTAAAAATTATCAAAGTCTGCTTGCATTTCTTTCTTTTATTTCAATGGGATGCAATATGACCGTTCCCTGTTTGGGTGTAGGGATTCATACTCTATTTATCTTATTTAATTTCCTATATTTTACTATTTTACTTATATCTTTATATCTTGTTCATATATTTGTTACATTTATTTCTTAACTGAACTACTGAAATACCTATTTTTATTTACTATGTTTTTTATGCTGTTTATATATATTTTAAAAATATATATTCACCATAATTTCATACCTACTTATTTCTATTACCAACTATAATAACAATTTCAGTACAGAAACTTAGAAATTGGTTCCTTGTCTCTTTATTGGCCATTATTTTGTTTGAATTTTCTGCGACTATTTCGATATTCAAAGACATGCTAGTTTCGTATCTTTTTAGAGCGAAGACGGGGCACTCGAATAAAACATGGACTATCGTTTCGCTTACATCTGGGTCACAGATGCACGATGGATTCTCCTTACACTTGAATCGGTTCAAGTATTCGGAGAACCCACCGTGCCCCGTTAAAGCTTGGGTCGTTTGGCTGGTGGGGACGAAGTTGCGGACGATTTTATACGCTTCTATGGCATCTGGGAAGAAGATTTTTGTGACTCCAGCTGTTGTTCCGGCCTTGTACCGCTGGTTCCATTCTTCGAGCGCTCCGAGACGAATCTGCCGCTTTGCGTAGGAGACCGGGAAATTGTCATAATCGGGCCGCCTTTTGGTGTTCTGCGCGGCCTCTTTCGCAAGCTGATCTGCACGCTCATTACCCTGCAGTTCCGCATGGGCTTTGATCCAAAATAAGGAGACTTCCTTATTTTGGATTTTGCAGGTTCTGAGGTTTTCCCGTGTCTCCTCGGCCAAGGGGTGTAAGGAGCCATTGTTAGTGATTGTCTGGAGCGCTGAACTGGAGTCACTGTATATCCCATAAGTCTGTTCTGAGCGTTTGAGGATCTCTCGCGTGGCCTTGCATATTGCCAATAGTTCAGCCTGATAGACCGTGCAATATGATGGCAGTTTGAATTTGAGGGCTTTGATCTCGGCATCACCGGACCATAAGGACAGTGCTGCTCCGACCTCACCCTCCATCTTACTGCCATCGGTGAAGATTTTGACCGCTTGGGGGTCGTGGAGGTCCATTTGTTCCTGGTCCATCAGGCTGACGTAGCCCAGGCTGATATGCTCTGCGGGATGCTTTGTTTGAGCGTATGGTATGTGTCGCTCCACCTCCCTGTCCACTAGCTCTGGTCGGGGCACCCCCCTCTTCACCTCGTACAGTGCGGCTGCCTCCTGTATCCTGAGGTCGAGTGGGAGTATCCCGGCCAGGACCAGTCCTGAGTTCAGGGAGACGGTGCGGTACGCCCTTGTTAGCTTTTGGACGAAGCCCCTCTGTACCGCGTTCAGCTGTTTTTGGATGCCTATCTTCCTTGTTGCTGGTCCCCAGACGCCCGCCGCGTACATTATGACGGGTTCCACAGTTGCTGTATATATGATCCTAGTGATCTCCGGGCTAAGGCCCCAACTACTCCTGGCGGCTCTAGATAGCTGCTTATATATATTGATAGCCTTCTTGCAGACGTTAGCAGCATGGCTGTTGAAGGTTAACTTATTGTCTATGGTGAGCCCCAGGATTTTTACTTCTTGCGACATGCCGATGTCGACCCCGCCCATGCGCAGGAGTGGGGTATCGTACTTCAGTTTGCGAGTGATAGTCATTGCGTTTGTTTTGCTCGGCGCAAATTTGAGCTTGTTTCTGATACCCCACTCCCTGACATAGGCGAGGGCGGCATTCGCTTGTCGCTGGATCTCTACAGCTGTGTCCCCGTCAAAAACTAACACGACGTCGTCCGCAAATGCCTGTCCATAGTCCCCTCGTTCTTCGAGCCCCTTCAGAAGTGGATCCAACAGGAGGTTCCACATTATTGGACCTCCGATAGAGCCTTGGACGCACCCCTTATTCGTGTCCTTCGCGTACTCTTCTCCAGCATACCTCACTCGAACTCTCCTATCCTGCAGGTAGCTGTCGATGAGTCGCCTCACGTTTACAGGACAGCTTTCCTCAGCCAGTCTGACTTTAATGGCCGGCCACCATGCGCTGTCGAAGGCTCCCTCTATGTCCAATGATATAACGGTAATGATTTTCTTCTGGTCTAATTTTCCGTGGATGTACTGTATCAGGTCATAGAGGGAGTCCTCGGTGCTCTTCTTCGGCATAAAGCCATACTGGCGAGTACTCATCCTTGGTATGAGGTGCCATTTCATCCTGCCCACGATCAGCTTTTCCAGGATCTTCCCCATGACTGGTAGTAGTCCTATTGGTCTATATGACTTAGGGTTAGTGTAGTCATCTTTACCTGGTTTTCTCAAGACCACGACTGTGGCCTCTTTCCAGATGGTCGGGAAGTGTGAGAAAACCAGGCACTTGTTCGCTAATGCGAGGAAGATCTCTGGATCGCTACTGATAACTTGGCTGCAGATATCGGCAGTGAAACCATCAGCTCCCGGGGCTTTCTTCGGATCAAAGCTTTCCACCGCAGCACGAAGCTCCTCTGCTGTAAATGGCGGATCATGGTGTTCATCATGGGCCGCATCATTTATACTTTGGGCTATTTTTCTGGTCTGACGGTGGTCTGCATTGTCTTCTTCTTCATTGTCCTCCGGGTAGAAGATGTCGGCAAGAACTTTGGCCGAATCTTTCTGATCGGTCTGCCGACCATCTTTCACCAAGGGTATCTCTTCCTGTCTGGTGGATGTTCTCCCTATCACTCTATAAATCCCCTCCCAAACCCCTTCTCTATCCTGCTTTTCACAAAACTTTTTCCAGCTCTGCGTCTTTGCTCTCTCCACTTCACTTAAAAAATTTTCTTTTGCTTGCAGGTACTCATCCACGACTCGAGGTCTTCGGGACAGCGCTGCACATCGTATTCGACGTCTCAGGGTGATTGCTCTCCTCTTCAGTTTGGCGAGTGCTTCGGACCACCACGGCGGTTGGGTAAGTGTTTCTTTTCTCTTCTTTTTAGGTAAGGTGTGTGTGCATGTTTGTGTTATTACGCTTGTGTATTTGTTGACTATTTCTTCTAATTCTACTTTACTTGTTATGTTGTCTATTTCTGTTTTGTTTATTTTATTTTCTATTTTTAATTGGTCCAGTTTCTCACGAAACTGAGCCCAATTAGCCTTTTTGGTGTTAAATAATCTGGTTGTTCTATCCACACTTACCCCTTTTGATCTTTTCAGAGAAATATTAAAGATTATGCCGTTGTGATCCGAGTGCGTGAGATCGTCCAGCACCCGCCAACCATCAATCAGGTGCAGCATATCGATTGAGCAGGCTGTTACGTCGGGATGGCTCGTGTAGGAGATGCCTCTCCTAATTGTGTCGAAGGTGGGTGTGTCTCCTTGATTCAGTACCTGCATATTTAATTCTTCGAGGGCACCTGACATGTCCTCTCCCCTGCCATCCACTATGTTGCTACCCCACCAGGTACTCTTCGCGTTGGCATCTCCGCCGATGACGATTTTTGCCGGTCCGAGCTCCTGCACAATCATTTTGATCTGCTCCAGGTATGGCTCTATGGGCTGGGTCGGTTCAAAGTAAAAGGAAACAGCAGTGATCTGCCAGGCACTGGTCCGGATCTTTATCACCACGATGTTGTTCGTGGTGAGTTTCGGGTACTGTTCGACGTCCAGGTCGGGATCGAAGACGGCTATCGCCGCTTTGACGTGTCCGTCTCCCTGCTCGGTGCTCTGGTAGATCCTGGCTCCTCTGTAACCTTTCACCCTCTTGACCCTGCCCACGTATGGCTCCTGGAGCAGTGCAAAAGCAACCTTTCTTTTATCGGCTTCTATCATCAGCTCATTCGTTGCTGTTTCCATCCTTTGGAGATTTACTTGTAGAGCGCGATACGGCTTTTCGCTGGTGGGGTTTGCTACATGGTTTGCGTTAGTGGAGCCCTTAGCAATAGGCCACGGAGGCTCGTGCCATTGCATCCCACTTCCTTCTCACGGCACATTCTGGGCTGAAAGCATTATGCTCCGTAGAGTCAAGTTTTGCTTGCCTGCAATTACAACAGGATGGAGCCAAATTGCTGAGCCAGTCCGCGCAGTCGGCTCTCATGTGCGGGCCACCGCAATGACTGCACTTCTCAATGCTTTCTCTGCATTGGCGACGGCCATGGCCGTATCCTAAACAGAGAGAGCACTGGATCAGAGGTGATTGGTCCGCTATTTTAACCCTTTGGAGATCTTTGTGGGCTTCTCCTGCCTCTATCATCAAGTTCCAGATTTTAGGGGAAACTTTTAAGACGACATGGCACATATGGGGGTTTCTAGCCTTTCTTCTGTAGCGGATCTCCATCCTGTTGTCCTGCTTGTCGAGGTTTTTGAACATGTTTCCATTTTGTTTCCTCAGAGCGTTTGTGATGTCTTCATCACTGTGAAACTGTAGAACGTCTCTGAGGATCAAAAGAGGGTCTTTATTTTTCATCTCCTCGACATTGAGATGCTCTTCTGCTTTCTTGAGCCTTTCCTTGACCTTTTGTCTTTCCCCTTCGGTCCTGCATCCCACTATAATTTTCCCGTCTTTCGCCTTTCTCACCCTATCGACCTTTATTCCTCCTTCTGTGGCGTTTACAGCTTCTCTTATCCTGCTGAGAACTTCCTCTCCTGTTTCCTTCTCATCCTTTGAAGAAACCACTACGGAGTGCAGAGCGGCATGCTCGTAGGGTTGCCTCCGAGGGGGGCCCGCCACTGCAGCGGCATATGTGGTTCCTTCAAAGAACTCCTTCTGCTTTTCCATCGCCTGCTTTAGGCTATCCATCTTTTCAGTGTTTTCTCTCAACAGTTTGCTGTGTTCTTCCATCTGTCTCTTAAGGTCTTCATCCCCATATTTTCCTTGGCTTTGGCTTTCTGTTTGGTTCTCTTCTTCCCTCTTTCCTGTGCTTTGTTTCGCTGCAGGGATCTTTTCGTGGGCCTGCCTGGCCTCTGATTCCTTAACCAACTCGAACAATCGGTCTATGGCCTGGATGACGTTTGACTTAATGTCGGTCCGCAAGTTTCTCGAGAGTTCGAGGTTGGTCTTGGCTTTCATGAGGCAGGCTTTTGCCTCCGCTGCTCTGGTAGGGAATTTCTGCCATTTAGGCGGGCTTCCAGGGGTATCCATTGGTGGCCTGCGTCCTACCGTCTTGCCTTCCTGTGAAGGCAGAGTCGTCGGTTTTTGTTTGGGCAGTACCATCGGAGCTGTCCTCCTCGGTGGAGTCGGGCTTTTGGGTTGTTGGGAGGTCGACCTTCTCTTCTTCACTTCCTCCCACTCTCCTACGCTCCGCCTCACGTTGGAGGTCATCGCCTGTTCGCCCATTTCTTTGGATGGGCCTGCCAGTTCTATTAGAAGTGGGGATTTCTGAGGGTGTTGTACGCTTCCATCGTCGTTGGCCTTTTTGACCGGTGTGTGTACGGCGGCAAACATCTCGGCAAAGGAACAATAAAGTCAACCTAACCCAAAATTTAATCAATAGTTAAGTGAAAAATTTAACATAAAATGAATCAAACGATATTCGGATTTAGCAAAATTTGTTGTATAAGTTGTATATGATATGTCTAATATCATAAATGTTGGGGTAAAATATCAGTAGAAATAATACTGCGTAATAATAAATTTGTTCACAAAAGTGATGTCAGGTGCTTCTATTTAGCCACGAACGTCAAAAGAACGTATAAAAATCATCCAATAAGGTGACTTAAGGTCAGGCACAACCTGTGCAATAGTCTGTTTTTCACTATCGTGAAGGTCAAAAATGTAATAATAAAATAATAAGTAAAAATATAATTAACAAAAAGTAGATATATTTATAGCCCAAATTGTGGGAGTAACGTCGCTCTATAAATTTTATAATTAATTTAATCAGAGCCCCTATGCTTGCGCCTATCCAGGAAAATTATGAAAAGTTACAAAAGTAACAAAAAGTTTTTCTATCGGGTTTTTTTGGGTTTGCTATCGGGTGTAAATTTTTTGTACTAACGTGTCCCTTTTTTGTTGCAGGATAGCGGAGCTGAGCTGCAGAGAGGAGGGTCGGGGGGTTGTATCTCTTATCTCGTATTTGTTTCTCTCTCTATATCTAGGACACTGTCTATTATTGTCTATAAACCCATACAAGGTTTATAAAACGAAAATAGGATTAAATTAAATAGTAAAAAAAAAATTGCTACAATATATAGCTTAAGTCAGTTATGTAGATGTCAGTTATTTATATAATATAAGGAAAGTCAAGAGAACGTTAGGTAGTCACCTAATTTGATGACTTGAATCAAGCACAGCAGATGTCAGTTTCACTATCATGAAAGTCGATTTAATGTTAAATAAAATTGAATAAAAAAAAAATAGTAAAAATCGCTATAATGTATAGGTTAAGTCTAAACTAGGGGCCACTGTCAATTAAAATACGGGTTTTATGTGTGGCGCGGTCCACTAAAGTTCTCTTTTCCCACCTTGGGGAGGATGGGTGGGTCCAGATCTAGTATAACTTTAAAGCAAAAACCAGTTTTTTACTGTCGGGTGTAAATTTTTTGTACTAACGTGTCCCTTTTTTGTTGCAGGATAGCGGAGCTGAGCTGCAGACGCGTCTAAGGACGTATCATACACTGGTCTGAGACTAATTTGAAACTTTCGTTTTTTCTCGGTTAGGTTAGGTTAGGTTAGGTTAGGTTAGGTTAGGTTAGGTTAGGTTAGGTTAGGTTAGGTTAGGTTAGGTTAGGTTAGGTTAGGTTAGGTTAGGTTAGGTTAGGTTAGGTTAGGTTAGGTTAGGTTAGGTTAGGTTAGGTTAGGTTAGGTTAGGTTAGGTTAGGTTAGGTTAGGTTAGGTTAGGTTAGGTTAGGTTAGGTTAGGTTAGGTTAGGTTAGGTTAGGTTAGGTTTTTTTTTTTTTTTTTTTTTTTTTTTTCCCTGTCCGGGGGCGCAGTGCCCCGGCCCGCGAGCTAAGGTCCCCTAATATGGTCAGGGTCTTTATTTATTCTTATTCTAATTTTACAATTTCTCTTAACTCTATTACATATTATTTCAGTTTATAATTAATTACAGTTGGTCATTTATTAGTTAACTACAGAAATTACATTATCTATTTTTATTTTACAAGGTAGTATCTTAATACTTTTTACTTATGTCTATAATTTAATATCTAGTTTTACAGTTTTATTTATCTTTGTATATACATATGTCGTTCATATATACATACCATATATAACATCGTATACTTATCTATCTTTTTTATTTTTAAGTAGATAGTGTCTTAATACATTTCACTTATATCTATAATTTTATATTTAGTTATACAGTTTTATTTATCTTTTATATATACATATGCTGTTTATATATACATACCATATATATAACATCATATACTTATCTATCTAATGTTTTGTTCTTAGCTATAACTTTATTGCCTATACTTATACAATATTCGATAAAGTTATCGCTATGTGTCTTATCCACTATTAATAATTTTAAATTTTTACTACTGAGTTGTATACCAATTTTTTGTTCTACCTCGTATCTTTCTCGGCCGTATATTGGACATTCTAATAGGACATGTTCTACAGTTTCTATTTGACCGGGTTCGCAAGGGCATGATGGGTCCTCCTTACACTTAAATCGGTTTAAGTATGCAGAGAACCCACCATGCCCTGTTATTACTTGGGTAAGGACTCCCGTTGGCTCTATCTTCCTAACTGCTCTGTATGCCAGTACCGCATCCGGGAAAAACAATTTTGTACCGCGCGAAGTTTCACCGGATTTATACCTCTGATTCCATTTGTCAAGCGAGTTCAGACGAATTTGGCGCTTGACAAATGAAATAGGACACTTTTCGTAGTCAGGCTTCTTTTTGGAGTTTAGTGCGGCTTCTTTCGCCAACTGATCGGCACGCTCATTACCCTCGAGTCCGGCGTGTGCTTTAATCCAGAACAGCGATACTCTTTTACACTGCTGTGTTATGGCTCTTAAGTTGTTTCGGGTTTCTACCGCCAGGGGGTGGAGGGAGTGGTTGTTGACGACTGTCTCTAGTGATGACCTGGAGTCGCTATATATGCCGAAGGTGGTTTTCGAGATTTTAAGTATCTCCCTTGTGGCTTCGCATATGGCAAGTAGTTCGGCCTGGTATACCGTGCAATAGGACGGCAGCTTCAATTTTCGGTTTTTGGTCTCGGCCTCATCTCTCCAAAGAGATAATGAGGCTCCGACTTTACCGTCAATTTTGCTGCCGTCCGTGTATATTCTGACGTCTTGGTTTTTGTGCGTGTTTACTTGCTCTTGGTCCGTCAAACTAAGAAATTCAAGGCTCATATGCTTCGCCGGATGGGGTTTGTTCACGTACAGTTCCATGCACTCCACCTCCCTGTCTCCTAGCACTGGCTGGGCGACCCCTCTCTTTGCCTCGTACAATGCGGCTGCTTCCTGTACTCTGAGGTCGAGAGGTAGTAGTCCAGCCAGTACCAGTGCCGAGTTCAGGGAGACGGTGCGATATGCTTTACACAGTTTCTGAGCAAATCCCCGCTGTACCGTATTTAAATGTTTCTGCACGCAAAGTTTGTAGGTTGCAGATGCCCATACACCTGCGGCATACATAATGACCGGTTCCACTACTGCTGTGTAGATAACTCGGATAATTTCCGGATGGAGACCCCAGCTGATCCTGGCTGTTCTAGCAAGTTGTTTATAAAAACCTAGGGCCTTCCTACAGACATTACTTACATGATTGTTAAAGGTAAGTTTGTTGTCTATGGTTAGCCCCAGGATTTTTATTTCCTTCGCCATGCCAATGTCGATCCCGCCCATATTCAGGAGTGGGATATCAAATTTTAGCTTGTTTGTTAGCAACATCGCGTTCGTTTTATGCGGAGCAAACTTTAATTTATTTTTGATTCCCCACTCCCGGACATAGGCGAGAGCGGCATTTGCACGGAGCTGAACGTCTGTTGCTGTGTCTCCATCAAATAGGAGAACCACGTCGTCCGCAAAAGCCTGGCAGTAGTCACCCCTTTTTTCAAGTTCCTTGAGTAACGGATCTAGGAGCAAATTCCATAGGATCGGACCCCCAATCGATCCCTGGACGCATCCTTTTTCCGTCGCCCTAAGCACTTCTTCGCCTGCGTATCTGAGCCTCACCGTTCTGTTCTGGAGGTAGCTATCCACTAATCTTCTCAGGTTTATTGGGCACCTCTCCTCTGCCAAACGGACTCTGATCGCTGGCCACCATGCACTGTCGAATGCTCCCTCTATGTCCAGTGATATCATAGTAATTATTTTCTTCTGTCTCAGCTTTTTGCGTATAGTTTGTACCAGGACATAGAGGGAGTCTTCCGTGCTCTTTTGGGGCATAAATCCGAATTGGCGAGGGCTCAGATTTGGGAGAATGTGCCATTTTAACCTATTAACGAGCATTTTTTCCAGGATCTTACCCATCACTGGCAGTAGTCCGATCGGTCTGTAGGATTTGGGCTCTGTATACCTTTCTTTTCCCGGTTTCCTCAGAGCCAGCACCGTTGCTTCCTTCCATATGGTAGGGAAGTAGCTCAGTTCTAAACATTTATTTGCCAGTGATAGGTAGATCTCTGGGTTGTGGTTTATCGCTTGTTCACAGATGTCGGCGGTCAACCCATCAGATCCGGGTGCTTTCTTAGGATTGAAGCTGTTTACCACGGTTTTAAGCTCTTCCGGAGTAAACGGTGGGTCATGCTGTTCATCATGATCCAGCTCGTTTACTTTTTCAGCTTCAGCCCTGACACACTTATGATGTGCGCTATCCTCATCTTCCTTATCTTTTGGGTAAAAAGTTTCCGCCAGCAATCTGGCTGACTCTTTTTGGTCAAGCGTTTGTCCATTTTTAACAAGTGGTTGCTCCTCTTTCCTCTTTTCTGTCCTTTTCATTACACGATAGACTCCTTCCCACAAGCCTTCCTTCTCTTGCTTCCCACAAAAACCCTTCCAACTTTCTATTTGTGCTTTTGTGGCTTCTAACTCATATGTTTCTTTTGCTTGCAGGTACTCCTGGATGACCTTCTCTCTACGCACCGGCGCTGCACATCGGATCCTACGTCGTTTGGTGAGGACTTCCTGCTTCAGCTTGACGAGCTCTTTCGTCCACCATGGAAAGGTAAGTGTACTGTTATTTTTCTTAGTTCTTATACTTTCATTGCATGCCTGAATTATTATATGTATGTATGCTTCTATTTTCTGTTCTAAAAGTGTTTTGGTGTTAATTTTAAGTATTTCTATTAGGTTTATTTGATTTTCTACCAGCAACTGGGCCATTTTCTCATGAAATTGGACCCAGTTTGCTTTTTTACTATTGTATTTACGTGTTGTGCGGCTTATGTTAATACCTTTCGCTTTGGTGAGTCGTACATTAAATATTAGGGTATTATGGTCTGAGCTCGTCATGCCTTCATCCACTCTCCAATCTTCAATTAGGTCGAGTATATCCGGTGTGCAGGCCGTGACATCTACGAAACTGGAATAGATCTTGTTTCCCCTTACTGTATCGAAGGTCGGAGTGTTTCCTTCATTGAGCACCTGCAAGCCCATATCTTCTAATGCACCAGCCATGTCTTCTCCACGGTCATCAACTCTAGGACTTCCCCACCATGTGCTCTTTGCATTGGTGTCTCCACCCACTATTAGCATTCGACCAAATTCTTGCTCTATTTGTTTTAACTGCTGCAGGTATGGCTGTATGGGTTTGGGATCGGGTTCGAAGTAGAAGGATACCACTGTAATCTCCCATGCACTCGTCCTCAATTTGACCACTACGATGTTGGTTGTGGTGTATTCCGGACATTGTATAACATCCATTTCATTATTGAAGACTGCAATGGCCGCTTTTGTTGTTCCATTACTCTGCTCAGTACATTGGAAGATTCTGACTCCATTATAGTCGCGCATTCTACCCGTTCCCCCCACATATGGCTCCTGCAGCAGTGCAAATGCAATCTTGTTTTTGGTGGCCTCCAGCAAGAGTTCTTTAGTTGCCAGCTCTTTCCGTTGCAGGTTTGCTTGTGCCACTATGTATGGGTTCTTTCCATTTGATGCCGATAATGCCACTGGGACCACCTTAGCAATAAGCTATGGTGGATCTGGCTAGTGCCTCCCATTTCCTCCTGATCGGACATTCCTGGCTAAAGGCGTTGTGGTCGACCCTCTCCATTTTGGCTAGAACACAATTACTACATGAGGGGGCTCCCTGTCATCTGGCAATGCCCGGGATCTGCCTCTCCTCGCGTCTAAGGTTAGGTTAGGTTAGGTTAGGTTAGGTTAGGTTAGGTTAGGTTAGGTTAGGTTAGGTTAGGTTAGGTTAGGTTAGGTTAGGTTAGGTTAGGTTAGGTTAGGTTAGGTTAGGTTAGGTTAGGTTAGGTTAGGTTAGGTTAGGTTAGGTTAGGTTAGGTTAGGTTAGGTTAGGTTAGGTTAGGTTAGGTTAGGTTAGGTTAGGTTAGGTTAGGTTAGGTTAGGTTAGGTTAGGTTAGGTTAGGTTAGGTTAGGTTAGGTTAGGTTAGGTTAGGTTAGGTTAGGTTAGGTTAGGTTAGGTTAGGTTAGGTTAGGTTAGGTTAGGTTAGGTTAGGTTAGGTTAGGTTAGGTTAGGTTAGGTTAGGTTAGGTTAGGTTAGGTTAGGTTAGGTTAGGTTAGGTTAGGTTAGGTTAGGTTAGGTTAGGTTAGGTTAGGTTAGGTTAGGTTAGGTTAGGTTAGGTTAGGTTAGGTTAGGTTAGGTTAGGTTAGGTTAGGTTAGGTTAGGTTAGGTTAGGTTAGGTTAGGTTAGGTTTTTTTTTTTTTTTTTTTTTTTTTTCTTTTTTTTTTTACTTCTCCCCCGACATTTTACAAGTCGGAGACCTTTTTGGTCTTTAATAGTTACATTTTCTGTTACTTATAATTTCTATTTCTACCCATATTTATCTAAATAGTACTGCTCTATTTCTAATTTAGTTGCCTAATTATTATTCTAATATGTTAATCCTGTGTATACTTATTATACAAGTGAAAACATATTGACTCTACTTATTTCTTTTTATTACAAATTTTGCTGTTTCGATGCAGTACTCTAAAAATTTCGGTCTACTTATTTTATTCCCTATAATTTCATTTATGTTTTTCTTTGTTATTTTCATTCCTATTTCACTTTCACACTTCAATCTTTCATACTCATTAATGGGGCAGTCTAGTATTACGTGCTCTACTGTCTCATCACTATCCGGATCGCATGGACATGATGGGCTCT